>OU342742.1:228571874-229953242 GCA_910589775.1 Avena eriantha
AACACACATGCAATGACTCTAGTGGATCCACATGTGGTTTGTGAAAAAGAACACACATGCAATGACCACTGGTTGATCCATAAGTTGTTTGTGGAAAAGAACACACATGCAATGAGTCTAGTGGATCCATGTGTGGTTTGTGGAAAAGAACACACATGCAATGACTCTAGTGCTGGTTTGTGTTTTAGTATAAGAACAAACATGCAATTACTGAAATGGATCCATATGTGGTTTGTGGAAAGAACACACATGCAATGACTCTGGTTGATCCATATGTGGTTTGTGGAAAGAACACACATGCAATGACCACTGGTGGATCCATGTGTGGTTTGTGGAAAAGAACACACATGCAATGACCACTGTTGATCCATGTGTGGTTTGTGGAAAGAACACATATGCAATGACAGTGGTGGATCCATGTGTGGTTTGTGAAAAGAACACACATGCAATGACTCTAGTGTGGTTTTAGTTAAGAACACACATGCAATGACTCTAGTGGTGATCCATGTGTGGTTTGTGGAAATAACACACGTGCAATGACTCTAGTGCTGGTTTTAGTTTAAGAACACATATGGATCCATATGTGGTTTGTGGAACAGAACACACATGCAATAACCACTGATTGATCCATAAGTGGTGTGTGGAAAGAACAGACATGTAGTGAACACTGGTTGATCCATGTGTGGTTTTTGAAAAGAAAACACATGCAATGCCATTGGTTGATCCATATGTGGTTCGTGGAAAGAACACACATGGAATGACACTAGTTGATCCAAATGTGGTTCATGACAGGAACACACATGCAATAACTCGTGTGGATACATATGTGGTTTGTGGAAAGAACACACATGCAATGAACTCTAGTGGATCTATCTTGGCAGAATTTGATGTATGCCACGATGCATTTCATTGTAAAAGACATCCACTTTCCATTTTTATACTACTCAGCTTTGCCCCCCCTCTCCCTCTCTTTCGTAGAAGGCAAAACCTTTGCCCACTTTGTCTGCTACGCCCTGATTGGTTGTCACAGTTGTCACGTGGATCGTGCGCACCAACCGTTGATCCTGTGTGATCCAACGAGGCTCGTTGCACACGTTGTGCCCTTCACAGGACAGCGCGAGGCAGCACGGACGTCTCCCTCAACGAGACTTCTACAAGAAGGAACACGATGCTGTCCATGGAAAAAGTGGTCGAGTGGTCATGTCATGTTTAATCTAGTTTGCAAAGGCTACAAGTCTACTACAACGGCAACTGGTCATCCACGGAGCACCGGCTATACCTTTTTACTATGCAGCGCGCCTGCACTCTCACTTCCGTCAGGCCCCCACCACACGAACCTTCCACGCGACAGCCGTAGCTACAAGAGCTATCAACCAGGGCCCTCGAGGAGGACTAAAACGCCCCCGCATTAAAAACCTAGCCTACCGGGTCCTCCATTCGCACTGATCCACTACTCTCTCTTCCCTATCCAGCAAAACACCACAATCTTGAACGTACCTGCACGAACCTTCTCCATGAAAACTAGTGCGTGGGGGTGAGTGTCCGGGCATCGCCGCCGGGGTGGTGCTTCACGCGGCAGATCTGGAGGAGCATCACGCAGCACAGGCCGAGGAGGACGTGCAGTTCAACCCCTTGGGGGACCATGTGCAAGCTGGTGCTGACGACTTCGGAGGCGTCGATGAGGGCGTGGAGTTCGACGAACACGCTCCGATCGTGTACCCAGAGGTACATCTATTTCTACATGTTTCATATTTTCTGCTCGAGCTTAATCTATCCAGGCGTCATAAAAAAATCTAGTCCTAATGATTAGATGCAACGTACGGACCGGTACATGGAGAGATCTAGTCTGTTCTGAATGAATCCACATTATTTATTTATTAATAAGTTACCAAGAACACAAACCACATTAATTTAGGAGCGAGCTGGGGAGACGGCCGTAATGAACTGCTGAACCTGTATAGACATGTTATTGCATCGAAAGTAACTTGGAATGGTGGAAGGAATATATATTTATTATTTTGCTCATTTAGTTTGTATTCCATACATTACAGGTGTATTCAAGTGAGATGGACTCTGACAAGGAGACCAGGGACAACAAGAGCTGCCATGTCATGAAGAAGCTCAAGAGCGGGATAATCCCTTTCCGCACTCGACTTGGGGAGCTCAGGTGCCCTTTCTGTAAGAAAGGAGTCAACCCGAGGATTGCCATCTTGATTCCGCATGCGGTTGGCATCGGTAAAAGCCCGGCTAGTAAACACAAGTCGGCGACCAAGGCTAAGCACGCTGCTTATGGCAAGTTCCTGAGGGAGTATGTCAAGACCGGCCTAGTGTCCCCTTACTTAGGAATCAGCAACTCCTAGCCGACCAACCCCGTCACTGTGTTGGCCCGGCCACTAATAATATTTAGTTCTCTTACCGTATCTAGACCCTTAAACTATGTGGATTTCTATTTTCGTACCCTTCAAAATATATTCAAGTTCATCTGTTTATGTTGTTAAAGTTCCGGTGGCATACTCGTTATTTTGCATGGATAGAGGGGTGCCCCCGACAGATATAAGGGTTATCCTGTCCACTAGATCACAGAGGATCAACGGTTGGTGGGAAAAACTTGAGTACAACTGAATCGCCATGGTTAGACACGAGGGAAAAAACGTGACTCATGGTACGCGTGTGCGGTGCACGGGGCGGTAGCGGACACGTGTGGCCGTGCACGGTGCATTAGCGTACGCGGTGCACGGTAGTGCAACGAAATGCCGCTTCCCTTCTCCTTTAATAGAGGCCTCCCCACTCCTACTCATCACGCACTCGCTCACTCAACAGTCTCCACTGTCCCATCACGTTCTGCAAACGGCCAACAAAACCCCAACCACGCTGGCGATGGAGAAGATCGGCGTGGTGGCCATCGGCGCCTCCAAGGCAGCCGGCGAGGAGCCCCCCGTCCCCGTCACCCGCATCCGCCGTAGCCTCCGGTGAGGAGGCCCCCGCCTGTCTCGGACAGATCCCGCTCGGCTGGGACCCCTACGAGGAGGTTTTCTACATAAGGCCGAAGAAACCCCTACTGACACCAGCATCGCCGACCCGTGGTCTGAGGTAACCAGGGTTTTCTCCCCTTCCCTTGTTCTTCCCCCGTTCCCATCGTTGGATGCTAGATCGTATGTTATTAGGGCTCGGCTGTTCGTATTTTTTACAGTAGCTAATCCTATTGTGTTAGATCTCGATTTTCGATGAATCCCCCTATTCGTAGTTGGGATCAGTATTCTATTTGGTTTGAGATTTGGGGAATAATCGGAGAGATCTCATTCGGTTAATTTATGCAAAAAATCAATCCCGATAATCAAAGTATCTCAATCATGTCCTTATTTCACTCTACTTGTTTTTTTCCAACAGGAGGATAAGCAGCGACCTCCGCAGCGACGACGAGTCACAGGACACCAAGACTCGTCATGTGCTGAGGAGGCTAAAGTCCGGTCAGTACAACAACTTCTTCTCCGGCGACGTGTACAGGTGCCCCTTCTACCCCACCAGGAGGCTCCGCACGGACTTCAACTCCCTCGTGAAGCATGCCAAGGACGTGAGGACCTGCGGCGAGTCCGTGAACAGTCCACGGCTTCAGGGCCAAGCACCAGGCACTCGGTCTTCACCTCCGCAACCTCCAGAAGGTGGCTATCCAGGAGGGTCGCATGCCCTCGATCAGACCCAAGGTTCCCAAGGTCAAGGGGCTGGGCAGCAAGAAGTGGAGGAGGCCGCTAGAGGGAGGAGGTGGATGCCCTCCTGGCAGAGGCCACAAGGGGCCACCGATCAGCTGCTGCTGCTGCTGCTGTAAAGCAGCTTCTTTTGTCTTGTCTGTGTTAAGCAGTCTGCTGCTGCTGCTGAGCAGCCTAATTGTTGAACCTCGTTTAGTACCGTACTATATAACCTATATAGGCTGCTTTATCTATATCTGCTCTGTTTACTGAATTTATTTATGGTACTGGTTTGTTTTGCTGCTCTAGATTTGCTACCAGATTGGGGAAAAACGATCGCAAAAGGAACAATGAATGAAGAGAGAAGCTGCTCTAGATTCCCTACCTTTTTTGGCAAAAAAAACACAACTATTAAGAGAGAGAGGGGAAAAGGCGCTCTTAAAAAGGCCAAATAACAAAAAAAACTTCCACTTTAGGCGTCATGGCGCACGTAAAGGCCAAGCCTTTGACCAGACGGCACCCCCTCCAAGCGCATGTGAGGGCTTAGGAATATCGGGAGGGAAAAAGTGAGGACAAACGAGAAACAATGTTGCTATAGTTAAATCTTACAAAAAGCTGAATTTGGCTTTACCATGCAATTTGGCTAGAGCTCCACAATGTAGCTATTCTAAATCCCTAAACTATGGTGCGTTGAAACCTAATGCTTTTCCACCGACACGTGTGTTGCAAAGTTGCTTGATCGTGCATGCTTACACAAGTGGCCTACAGAGAAACTTATAGAAGCATGGGCAAACGAGCTTCATTTTGGCAAATTCGGGACAAGCTTTGTGCAATCGGCAGGCCTGATCGGCTGGGTGGCTGCCCCGGGGTGCAGGGATGCTAGGTCCATGTCTATGCTTACACTTCTTAAACTTGTTAGGAATTAATAATAACTGTACACTTCCTTCTGTCCTGTCACGTTACGTCGTGTTAGCACCGCGCACCCGCTGCGGATTGGCAACGGGACGGTGGTCTACGTGACCGGTCTCTGCCACGCCAAAGCCACGTCGCACACCCATCCCATCGCCTACCGGAACGGACGCCGAATTTAATCGCTAGGATTGGAAACCATCGGTGCTTGCCCGGTCAAACTTGCTTTCGCATGGGTATGACCGTAATATTGGTAAACAGAATTTAAGCATCGCCTTCTGTCTCCTCAGCACATCACTGTGCAAAAATCCCCAACTCATTCCTTCCACCGACGCCGCCACCGCAAGAACCATCGACGCTGCCGCAGGCACCGCCTCCGCCTAGCCATACCACTGCAACAGATCACTCCACCTCCACGCCTAGTCCCAGCCACCGCTACCGACCCTAGGCCACCGCTGCCGCATTAGCTGCTGCCATGGATGCAGAGTACGACGTGTTTGGCGACGGGAGCGACTACACCGACGAGTACACCCTCACCACCCATGGCACCACCAAGCTGACGGTCGTCCACACAAATGCGTCAGCGGAGGTGGCCAAAGTCATCGCAATGTACGAGCGGTGTCTACAAGATCCGATGGACAGGTACAAGATCGTCGGCCTTGACCTCGAGTTTACTAGAGATAGGAAGAGGACGGTGCTTTTGCAGCTGTCCATGCACAACCACTGCCTACTACATCACGTATGTAGGGCTAAATCTGTATGCCCGGAGCTTCGCGAGTTCTTACACAGGAGGGAGATCTACTTCGCCAGCGTCGACATCAAGAACGACACTCCGAAGCTAGAACAGGATCACCTCATTCATGTCGTCAATCACGTCGATCTCCGACGTTTGTGGAGGTACCCGGATGGCGGTACGGGGAAAGCCGGCATGGCTAGACTCGCTTCTGACGTCATCGACCGCGAGTATGCCGACATGAAAATCGAGTTCCTGAAGCACCTGCACGAGCGATGGGAGTGGAGGCACCTGGATTACGATGCGATCAAGTATGCAGCCAGGGACGCGTATGTCTGCTACGAGATTCTCAACAGGATCTGGCGGGTGGGTGAGTGTGCTATTTACCACTACTAGTTTTGCATTTTGTTCCTAGTTTTATGTCGCCTATATTTTATCTCGCATGTATTTTCTAAGCATTCTGTGTGTAAGAACCACACTCATATGATCCCTGTGCTATTAGCTACTTAACCTGTATGAATTATAGTCCCCCTTTTGTTGCTCAACATTCATTCTTACAAATTTTGTCTATGCCTTTTGCATGCGGCAGAATCCAGGACTGACATGCATAAGGTGTGATACAGTCATAAGTCATAACCAAACCCAGATTATAGAGAAGGATATAGTCATAAACTAGATTATAGTTTGACAAAGGTAATACATAGCAGTTCGTAATTTCTCTCATAGTGTACTTATGAAATAACATGTTTTCATAAACACAACAATCATGCACTAATAGTCTACATCCCAACCTGTTGGAGAAGGCAACCGATCCCAGGATGCCTTCAGTCGCTTGCCCCGGTTTGTAGATTCATCTACGATCCGACATCTGGGACAAACAACCTGCCTTGGTGGTAGTTCAATGACGCGATGCCTGGAACGAGATTTTACAATCTGGCGGTATAGCTCGTGGCTAACATACCCGTCAATTGCAGCGTACTTCAGATTAGGTTCAGAAAGTGGCTTATCCTCCCAGTAATCGTGCCCTAAATGCCTCCACGAACATCTCGGCAATCTGTCCTTCATGTAGCATACCACGGGTCTATGAGTTCGGAGGCAAGAGTGGCCATCCCGGTCTTGCCTCCCTTTGTCCCTGGGATCCAGTAAATTTCCTGGATGTCCACTCTGCACTCCTTTGGGATTCTAATGTTGACAGTCCGGCTTTCAAGAAGTTTACTGTCATTCGTGATGTCAACACTGGTAAATGTTATGTGCTGGTTCACGAGAAAGTCATGAAACATATCCCTAATGCTTTCGCCCCACCTGCATGAAAATGAATTCAGACAAATAATATAGCAATAACTTTTGCAAACAGACGGTTCAGGAACAAAAAGACAGCAAAGTCTACCAGATCCCGTCAGCCCCCTTCTCGCAAAAAGGATGGTATACGAGGACGTGCCCCTTCATGGAGAGTTGCACCACGGCGATCCTACGGCGATCGCGGCTATACTCGAGGTCGAGACCTACGAACCTGTTTTCTTCGAACTGCAGCCAAATCCTGAAATTATTCAGAGTGTTCCTCACCGTCCGAGGGTCGGTGGTGTAGACAACATCGATCTTCTTCCAGCCATGTACTTCGATGTTGAAGTGTGCAGTTTCTTGCCTGCCGTCGTTTCGGGCGTCCAGAGCGTCCATGACTACATGCAAGAGGGAAAGGATACGGAGGAAGAGGGTGATGCGGTGGTGGAGGAAATGGATGAGGTCGTGGAGGAGAAATACGATGAGGCCGTGGAGGAGGAAATGAGACGGAGAAGTGAAAGATTGGAACCACCCTTACCAATATCTGGAATGGTGCACGACCGTTCGTAGTAGGGTGAAGGTGGCGAAAAACGGCGGTTTTACACGTCGATGCTAGCACTTCCTAAAATTTGTTCTGTGCCACTTGCATGCGGTGGAATCAATTCAAACGTAGGCACGTTTGCGCGTGCCGACCTTCACTCACTAACAGGCGGGCCACACAATTCCCTTTTACGATTTATTTTTTCACTTCCTCTAGACGGTTCTGGTGCCCGCCCTCAATAATTACGCCCCCTTCCTTTCTTCCACGCGGACGAGAATCGGCGGCGGTGGCGGTTCCTTGCAGATTCGCTCCCCACTCGAACAACTGCCCCCATCCCTGATTCCCCCCTCTCGAATCCATCCGCCTCCTTATAACAACGCCTCCATTAATCTACCGGATTCCAAACTCCATTTGACGCTATGGGTAGAGCTTGGGGTAGCAGCAGGCTGAAGTGAAAAGCATGCGATGACGACGCGGATGGCCAGGGCGACCGCTACCGCGAGGATTGGGGATGGCCGAACCTCAGCGCCGCGAACGTGCATAGGATCGCCTCAGAGTTGGACATCATCTCAGTCGGCCGCTTCGCTTGCTGCATCCCTGGCTACCGCGTGACGATGCGGAACATGGACGAACATCCGTTCGGCACGCCAGGCCTTCTTTACCTCGATAACAGCAAATGGCCAGATGACCGCGAAGGCCACGTAATTTCCAGTATCTAGCTTATTTGTTCAGTCATATCGTTGATTCATATGTGCTGAACTCTCATCGGAATCCTATGTTCCTTTCATCGAACGTGTTGTGTGCACACGCAGTTTTAACAGATCGAACCATTTAAGACTATTCTGTACAGCGGAAGCTCTGCTCGTACCTGATATTCTGGTATTTTCGTAGTGACATAGTCTTACTTTAGGTGATAGACGAGTTGTCAATTTCGATTTTGCAATGGAATGCCTGCTAGGTGATATTCTGTTTCCTAAAATAAAAACACACAGATTAGATGATTTAAATCTGTTATGCCCCGAGCTGTTTAATTATGATCATCGTCAGGAGTTTGTTCTGGGCTGCTCTACTGCTACTCTATATATTGAGTATCTTCGTAGTGACATAGGCACAATTTAGGCGATATCTAAGGAGACACTCGTATTTAGGCGATATTTTGTGTACTTTAATCTAAAGGTCCAGTTTTCAAATTGTATTTGCAATGGAATCCATGCTAGGTGATTGTACCAACTGACAACAAACTCTGCAGAATATTCATGCAAAACTGATGCTGCTGGATAAGTGGTCGGAATCAGTAGTGGTGAATATCAAGGAAGAAGAAGAGACGGAAATGGGAGATGACCAGAACTGGGTGGGTAGCAACGGCGAGTGGTTGGTCCTTTTATCCCAGGATGGGAGTACTTGGACTCTAAAAAATTGCTACAGATTGAAGAGACATGGAGTGCCATCTTTGAAGGGTGTCGGCATTACTGCATTCAACAGCGGGTGGCCGCCGCCCATTTCCGAATTCTCTTACAGTTTCAACATGGCAGACCTTGAGCTCGTGAAGGTACAGCTCCCACATAGACCGCGGGAGGGGGCGTGGAAGAACTGGGAGTATGACCTCTTAGCAGTCTTCGACAAGGCAATCACGTTCATTAGATGCCCAGAAGACAAGGAATGGACAGTCTTGCGCGATGACTTCCTGCGGCTAGAGAAGTATGTCGACGCCATCTTCACCTACGGCTACTCTTCGTATAGACCGCAACACATTTATGCGGTCACTGAACCTAGCGGCGACGTGCGTGTTTGGGAGCCGTCCATTTGGGGTGAGTCATGGTGTCATATAGCATGTAAAATCCTATTCAAAATTTTGCTTACTGACTGTTAGTAACACGCAGGTACCCACGTAGCCCCGCGCATCATTCCAGCTCCGGTCATCGAAGATGCAGTAGCAGATGCTGAACTTGGGACACGGCGCTGGTTCCTGGCACCTCTCGGAGACAACACGGAACAGGATGATGAACTCTTGTGGATTCATATCAGGGGAGCACTAAACAACGTTGGTGATACAATAGAACATATGGGGACACAACTTTCTTCATACCCATCGCTACGGTGTCACGTTTTCTCGAGGTCCGCATGCCCATCCGAAGACCCAGTAGAGCAAGTCTGGAGCAGAGTCAACAATCTGAAGGGACAATCTGTGTTTCTTGGGATCAACTAGCCTTTCTTTGTTGGAGCCCCTAGAGCTGTTGAACTTGTAATTGCTCAGGCAGCCCTGGCCCTTGATGCTGCTGCTGGTGGTGGTGGTGGTGGTGGTGTTGGTGGTGGTGGAGCTGACGAAGAACTAGATGCTGCTGCTCCTGGTGAAGCTGACGAAATACTTGGTGATGCTGCTGCTGGTGAAGCTGACGAAATACTTGCTAATGCTGCTACTGGTGAAGCTGACGAAATACCTGCTGAGGCTGCTGCCGAAGTCCAGGAAGAACATGCTGGTGTTGTTGCTGAGGTGCCAGCACTTCTAGTGTTGATAGCAGATTGTGTGTTTGCTGCACACTCACGCGCCTATCATGTTGACACTCCAGATCCGACCTGGAGCCGAATCCACGTCGGGGGGAGGGGCCTACAATTGGCTCATCAGTGGGGTCGTACTATTTGAAGGAGAATGAAAGATGGCCAAACACAACATTCTGGTTCGTTTCGACGATACCACCAGCTCCAGGGACCTAGTGCTCATACTGGCAGATCCGATGAACCATTTGTCTTTATCTTTATCATTAGTTACGCTTATGTGTGTAAAGACTAAGTTGTGCTTATTTCTGTAAGACTAAGTTAGGCCTAACTGCGTAATATTCAGTGAAGCCCGGCTTTTCTTTCCACGCCCATAACAACAGAATTGCAGCATAGAACATACAAATGTAATGTGCATACTAGGCATTTTTGCTCGGGATAACAACCACTTCAAGCAAATGATACATCGTGTACGCATTTGAACGCATCACTAGAATGTGCCACCTATTGATGATTGATGACATGGATCTAGCTTTTCTGCGCTTATTTGCATTTAATCACTCATTGATTTGTTCACAATTTTTTTCGCAATGGCTGGTGAACTCCACTCTGTTGGTAACTTGCTTCGTCAGCGAGCACTTGTTGATGCAATGCAAAGTACAGAACATGGACGTCACGTCATTCCATTTAGGTTCTCTATGTTTTGTCATCACGGAGCTACTAATTTCAAATGAAAATCTAGTAAACAATATATGTGTACATTGTTAGAGTATGCTACGGCCACGGTACATACATGTTTTTCTACAATCACAAGAAGAAAACTTGATGCATTTTCACCTTGTTGGCGTTGTGCCGAACTGGGTGGATGTGGCTTTGGGGTTCGAAGAGGAAGGCGCCATGGCTGGTGCGTGTGCGACCACGGCGACGGCAAGCTCGGATTCTAGAGGAGACCAACAGGACCGAGCATGGTCGGCATGGTGACAGATCTCACCCGGGAATGAATTCCCGTCCCCGCGCCGTGCTAATGGTGCGGTCATGGTGAGGGTGAGCTCTGATTCGGGATGGGGAGGAGAACGGGCCGAGCAGGTTTGTCCAAGTCCTAGCTCCGCGCCATGGCCGTGACCACAGATTGCCGCCCCGGAGGAAGAAGCAGACGCGTAAAGGATGCATGCGCCAATGCTGCAAGCCTACATGTCAGCGACATAACGGCGAAAGCTGACAGGGGGGACCCAACTTGACGGCCGTTAGCCTGATTTTTTGTATTAAAAAGTAAAGTTGAATTCATGCTGAAAAGGACCGTCTGAGTATTTGGCACGCCAACTATATTCATCGCGGATGATATCAGGGAACTCGGATACCGCGTTGCCTAGCCACCCCCACTTTCGGGCCGCAAAATTATATTCTCCTCAAGGGAACTACTTGCAATTAAGGTGCTCCTTTTAATAGAGCACCGGACCAAAGCATTAACACTCCGTGAACACATGTGATCCTCACATCAAAGCCATTCCCTCCGGTTATCCCGATTTCTATCACTTCGGGGCCATTGGTTCCGGACAACAACGTGTGTATACAACTTGTAGATAAGACCATAAACAATACTATCATAATGAATCAATAACATGTTCAGATCTGAAATCATGGCACTCGGGCCCTAGTGACAAGCATTAAGCATAACAAGTCGCAACAAAGTCATAAAGCACTAATAGTAGATACTAGGCACCATGCCCTAACAATCTGATGCCATTACATGAACGATCTCATCCAATCCCTACCATCCCCATAGCCTACAACGGGGAATTACTCACTCATAGATGGGGGAAACATGGATGGTCGATGGAGAAGCGATGGTGATGATGATGGCGATGATCTCCTCCAATTCCCCGTCCCGGCAGGGTGCCAGAATGGAGTATCTGGTGCTGTTTCGTGGAATCTGTTGGTGGCGGCGGAGCGGAACTCCTTCTGGAAAAACGTCGAACCCCCCGGAGTTTTTAGGTCAGAAGGCTTCTTATAGGTGAAGAGGGAGACCGAGGGGGTGCTTGGGGGGGCCACACCACCCCCTGGCGTGGCCTGGCCTAGCCCGCGCCACCAGGTGGTGTGGACACCCCTGGCTCTTCTCCGTATCGTATTCTGGCTCCGTGAGTCTTCCGGAAAAATAGGCACTTTGGCTTTTGTCCCATCCAATTCCGAGAATATTCATTTTCTGACTTTCTTGGAACCAAAAACAGCAGAAAACAGGCAGCTGGCACTGTGGCTCTTGTTAATTGGTTAGTCCAAGAAATCTTATGAAAAGTACTCGAAAGTGTGGACAAAACACAAGAAAGTGGATAAAACCAAGCATGAAACATCAAAAATTATAGATACATTTGCAATTTATCAGTTACGTTTAGAGCTTCATCACTTCCTTCATAGATTAGGAACATATCCTTTGTTCTTTTGAGATACTTTAGATATTCTTTACAGCTGTTCAATGATCCGGTCCTGGATTACTTTGGTATGGGCTCGTCAAACTAAGAACCAATGCCTCATCAGGTCGCGTACTTAACATTGCATACATGATAGATCCTATGGTTGAGGCATAGGGGATGTAAGATATCTTTTCTCTATCATTATCCATTATCGGACATTGAGTCATACTCATTTTGCAATTCTTCATCATTGGCATAGAGCCCTTTTTGGCATTGCCCAGTTTGAACCTCTTAAAAATCTTTTCGATGTAAGTATTGTGACTTAATGCAATTAAGCGTCTTGATCTGTCTCTATAGATCTTGATGCCTAACATGTATGCAGCTTCAGCTAGATCCTTCATGGAAAATTGACTACTCAAATATGCTTTCACGCTTCTCGTAAGATCCACATTGTTTCCCATGAGTAATATGTCATCCACATATACTACTAAGAAAACAACTGAGATCCCAGTCGCTTTCTTGTAAACACAGAACTCTTGTTGATTTTGGACAATACCAAAACTCTTGATCACTTGATCAAAACATTGGTTCCAGCTCCGAGATGCCTGCTTCAATCCATAAATGGACCGCTGAAGCTTGCACACCTTTCCAGCATCCTTAGGATCAACAAAACCTTTCGGTTGCATCATATACAACTCTTCATCAATGTGACCATTGAGGAATGCGGTCTTGACATCCATCTGCCAAATTTCATAGTAGAAATGTGCAGCAATTGCTTTTAAAATCCGGATAGCCTTAAGCATCACTACGGGAGAATAATTCTCATCTTAATCAACTTCTTGAATTTGTCGAAACCCCTTTGCGAAAAGTCGAGCTTTCTGAATGGTCACATTACCATTTGCATCTGTCTTTTTCTTAAAGATCCATTTATTTTCCACAACCTTGCTGCCTTCCGGAAGATCTACCAAGGTCCAAACTTGGTTCTCATACATGGATTCAATTTTGTATTTCATGGCTTCTAGCCATTTCTCAGAGTTAGCACTATCCATAGCTTCTTTGTAGTTTGCAGGTTCTTCCTGTTCATCTAGGATGATAGACATCACAAGGCTACTATACCAATCTAGAGTGGCACGAATTCTTGTAGACCTACGAACCTCAGGAGTTTCGACGTTCTTGTTTTGATCATCATCATTGGGATATTCCTCCATGTTGGAGAGCGGTTTCGGAATAGCTTCAGTTGTGTTACTCGAAAATTGGAGAGAAGGGTCAACAACTTCATCTAACTCAATTTTGTTTCCACTAACTCCTTTATCAAGAAACTTTTTCTCAAGAAAGGTGCCGGTTTTCGCGACAAACATTTTGCTTTCAGCTTGGTTGTAGAAAGTATACCAAACAGTTTCTCTTGGGTATCCCACAAAGATACTTTTTTCCGATTTGGGTTCGAGTTTGTCAGGCTACAGTTTCTTCACGTAAGCCCCACAACCCCAAACTTTTAGAAACGACAACTTTGTCTTCTGGCCATACCATATCTCATATGGAGTTGTCTCCATGGATTTGGATGGTGCTCGGTTTAAAATAAAAGCAGCGGTTTCCAACGTGTATCCCCCAAAAGACATAGACAAATCAGTTAAAGACATCATGGACCGCACGCTATCTAATAGGGTTCTGTTACGTTGTTCCGACACACCATTACATTTTCGTGTTCTGGCTGGCATAAACTATGGGATAATCCCACAGTCCTTCAAGTGCATGTTAAAATCATAACTCAAATACTCGCCTCCCGATCCGATCGAAGATGCTTGATTCTCTTGTTAAGTTGATTATCTACTTCTTTTTGAAATTCCTTGAAATTTTCAAAGGTTTCAGACTTGTTCTTCAGTAAGTAGATATATCCATATCTACTTAAGTCGTCAGTAAAGGTAACAAAGTAATGATAACCATTGCGTGTTGAGACGCTCATTGGTCCACATACATCCGTATGTGTGATTACCAGTAGGTCTACAGCTCTCTCCATTGTCCCGGAGAATGGTGTCCTAGTCATCTTGCCCATGAGGCATGGCTCACTTGTATCAAGGGATTCGATATCCAATGATCCAAGAAGCCCCTTCTGAATGAAGCTTCTTCATGCGTTTTATGCCAATGTGACCAAGAAGGCAATGCCACATAAACATGGAATTATCATCATTATATTTACAACGTTTAGCATCAACACTATGGATGTGTGTATCACAATCAAGATCAAGTAAGAATAAACCATTACACACAGGCGCATGAACATAGAAGATATCATTCATATAAATAGAACAACCATTTTTTCTAGATTTAAACGAATAATGATCTTGCAACGAGCAAGATCCACTCACAATATTCATACTCAATGCGGGTACATAGTAGCATTTATTCAAAACAAAAAATAATCCTGATGGTAGACGGAGATGCAGGGTACCGATAGCCATCACTTCGACCCTCGAACCATTGCCGACGCGCATCGTCACCTCGTCCTTCCGCAGGCCCCTCTTACTCTGCAGATCCTACTGAGAGTTACAAATGTGAGCAATAGAGCCGGTATCAAATACCCAGGTGTTACTCCTGGCACTTGTAAGGAACACATCAATAACAAGTATATCACATATACCTTTGTCCTGTGTGGCTATCTTGCCGGCTTTTTGGTCTTCAAGGTACTTGGGGCAGTTGCGTTTCTAGTGCCCATCCCCTTTGCAGTAGGAGCACGTAGTGCCGGGTTTAGGCTTGGCAGTCTTAGAGGTTCTAGCAACGAACTTGCCACCCTTCTTAGGCTTCTTGCCCTTCCCTTTCCCCTTTTGCCCCGGCTTCTTAAAGTTGGTTGTCTTATTGACCATCAACACCGTGTGATACTTCTTGATTTCTACCTCAGTAGTTTTGAGCATGGCGAACACCTCATCAAGGGTCTTAATCATCCCTTTTGCATGTTCTAGTTCATCACAAATCTCTTTTAGCTAGGGGCAGCGAGTGCAGCACCCTATCAATCACGAGATCCTCCGAGATTTTGCAATCCAGGGTGTTCAAATGCTTAACGTAGCCAGACATTTTGAATACATGCTCACGGATACTGATGTGCTCTTCCATTTTAGTAGAGAAGAAGAGCTCGGAAGCATCATATCTCTTTGCACGAGCCTATGGAGAAAATATAGCCTTGAGATCCTCAATGATCTCAAAAGCATTCATCTTCTCAAAAATGCTTTTGAAGCTCTGGCTCCATGGTGTAGAGCATTCCACTCTGCATGAGGGAGAAATCATCTGCCTTGGACTGCCAGCCATTCTTTTTGTCCTTGGAGGAGGAATCTGCAGGCTTAGCCGGAAGCTCAGCCTCGATGACATAAGTCAACTTGTAGGGGACTAGGAGGATCCTAAGATTGCGGAACCATGCGGTGAAGTTGGTTCCATCAGTTTTCAGCTTGTCCTTTTCGAGGAAAGTGCTAAGGGTGAAGGTGGGTGGGCGAGACATCTACAGCGGATTACCAAAGAGTTTAGACCATGTTCATAATAATGAGTTCAAGTTTTAATTATAGTATCATACTTAAAACAAAAGAACTCCCACTCAAACAAACATCCCTCCACTCGTTTAGTGATCACATGATCCCAATCCCCTACACCTCCCCCGATCATCATGGAAATTCCCTAATGTCAATCACATCAACCATGTGATTCATGCTCGACCTTTTGGTCTCCTGTATACCGAGGCCATGTCTGCTACATGCTAGGATTGCTAGTTGTAACTTGTGTGTATTCGTAGTGCAACATGTCTTACACCCACTGTATGCAAACGTAGATATGTCTGACACCCGCTCATCACGGCCTGCCTCATACCGAAGAACTTTCTTGGTGGTGCACACACAAGGGGAATACGATTAACTTGAATACTGTGAGGGATTATATTATTATGCTACCGTGGAGTGTATATAATATTATACTAGCACAATAAGTAATACTTCATAAAGTAAAGTATTATGACATGGTTATAGCATCTTGATCATCATTAATAGCTTCAATGAAAGTTTCACAAACTCGTCATTGCCATGTCTTAACACATGCCCCTATGCAATAATAAAGATAGACGTCTCTATATGATCTATTGCAAGTTTTACATGGATTTAGGGCTTTCACGGTAGAATCCCTTCCCACCTACGAACATGGAGCCACAACATGGATTCAATGATTGCTGTTCTTCAGCCCGATTCAGGGCCCTCCAATGTTGATGACGTATCAACTACTGTAGAGAGACAGACACCCCCTAAGCCACTTTGATTCATGGACCAGTCTCGTGAATCACCACGTGAGGTAGGTTGGGGGCCGCTTCATCAAACAGTGTCGTGATATGAACAAGAACATAAAAGAGGGTAGCAACTAGAGAATCAATGCCCACATATTTCTATGTGTTCTATCCGTACGACATGTCTACCCATAGACCCGCTCTGATACTACTGAAGGGTTCCGTAGCAGAAAACAAAAAAATCTATCTACTCGAACACTAATACCAGGATCTATACTATGTAGACATAAGCAATGGAAGAGAAAGACGGTATTCATACCTTTGAAGACCGAGGCACGCCTTACACAGGAAGGCATATATTGATGAAGATGAGCAGCACCTCAAGTGTGGTGCCTCTGAAGTTCGTCACACGTCCGGTGTAGGTGACGTCAACCAGACTCCAATCTAGCCGAGTAGCGGAATAAGTAGATGCCGGATCGCAGATCACACGACGGTGGTGTGCAAGTGGATGAGAGAGAGAGAATGAGAGGGAATGGGATGATTCCAAAGGGGGAGGGAGACCCCTATATATAATGGGAGGGGGCGCACCACCTAGAGGACAAGCCCAGGCCAGCTGGCCCCCTCTCCCTAGGTGCCTTGCCTCTTGGGCCTCCCCTTCGGAAGAGACCCATTAGCATTGGGCTGCCTTTAATAATAATATAAAATATGTATTTAATATTAATTCTCCAATTAACATTTAAATACTCACACTATCTTATTCCTTTACTCCGAAACACCTTCCGGACCACTTGCGATCTCCATCGAATGTTACCCGGAACTATTCCGATTTCTCTCTCTCTTTTTATCCTATGATACCTCATCTACCCTAAGCATCCCCACCCTTAAGCGTGACATCCTTCGGTTCAGAAACACTCCGGACATGATCGAGACTACTCTCACATCAATGATCAACAGAGGGACCTGGATGGCCATGTGACCCCCGTGCGTTTCACGAATATAATCGCTCGAACCCTGAGATAGTCGTTTCCCGTTCCCTTTGTCATTTGATACCTAATTCATCTGAGACATGATCTTCGGTATCCCCATACCTATGTTCGGTCTCGTTACCGATGAACTTGTTTACTCGTTCTTATGTCGTTGCATTCCTTGACCAAGTCACATGCTTGCAAGCTTCATTAATGCAATGTCACCGAGATGGCCACATGTATCTATATGTTACATGGAATAGACAAATCCTGGTCTTGATATGTACTCCTTTACACATCCCTTTGGAAAACTTGAGTGGCACCTTTTTGATCACCCTTTTACGAGATGATTCTTGATAACCATCTAAGATTCCTCCAGAATGGTGATTTGCATTACCTCACAGTCAAAGGATCAGGTTGCGAGGTTCTCTTTGTTTTATCATCAATGGTGAACTTTGTAACTAGATCTCATTTAAGATATAACGGTCGGATGTTTGTCTATCATGTCATTCAAGTAATGACATGACCTCATTGTCAATTGGCATAAATGCCCATGATCTTGAAACCCAGATCATCCTCATAACCAATGAACTAGTTCGCTAGAGGTAACTAGAGACACGTTTTGTTTGCATACCACACGTGTATTAACGTTTCATATTAACACAGTTATAGCATGATATGAAATGTATTATGAACATATAGGAGATATATCAAATAATACACTTTATTATTTGCCTCTAGGGCATAACTCCTTCAGTACCTGCATACAAATTACACAGAGCTAGCCGACATACGTTATATGTCGACTGGGACAATGTTAGACAAACATCCTTCAGGCCGGATCTTTGACCTTGTCATACCTCGGCTAACAAGGCCTTTATACCCCGACGTGACCCTACTCAGGGGTATCCCCCCAACACGCCCACAACGTCATGAGGCATAAGACCTTGATCTTCAATGTGAGGCCCATGTGCTTAATCCACATCACCAACCAAGGAACGAGCCTCCTCAACCTCGTCAACAACCGCGCCAAGAGCAAGAGCAAGCTCCTCAACAAGGTCGCGAGAACCAAGTTCCACCTCCCCAACTGCAAGCGCATCAACAAGGTCAACAAGCACGTCATAATGGTTGCATGGAAGATGAAGACCATCAATATCATGTCAACAACCATTACCGTGACCGCAATGATGAAGAAACCTTCGGCAGTCTCAAGTTAACAATGCCCAAGTTTACCAGATACAATGACCCTGAAGAATACCTGTCATGGGGACTCAAAGTCGACAAGATCTTCCGCATGCACAATTATAGCAACGAGAAGATGATCGCCATGGCTTCGCTTGAGTTTGATGATTACACCAACCTTTGGTGGGAACAAGTTCAAGTTGCTCGTGACGCAAGACAAGAGCTACCTATCACAACTTGGCATGACATGAAGGCTCACATGAGATCCCGCTTTGTTCCTTCGCACTACACGCATGACCTCTTCAACAAGCTTCAATCGCTTAGTAAAGGGACAAAGACCGTGGAAGAGTACTTCAAGCAAATGGAGCTCAACATGATCCGCGCCAACATTGAAGAGCGCAAGGAGCAAACAATGGCTTGTTTTCTCATTGGCTTGAACCACCCAATCAAGCGCATCGTCGAGTTCCAAACATAAAATGACATGGTTGAGCTTGTGCACATCGCAATAAAAGCCAAGCGTCAAGTGCAAGAGGACACCAAGTACAACAAGCCTAAGACTTACTTCACCTACAAGCAAGATTCAACCACTAAACCAAGAACATTCAATGGAAGCTCCTCGAGTACCTCCAAGCCTTCCATCAAGGCCATGCTTCCTCAAG
Source organism: Avena eriantha (assembly GCA_910589775.1). NCBI lineage: Eukaryota > Viridiplantae > Streptophyta > Magnoliopsida > Poales > Poaceae > Avena > Avena eriantha. Next base: position 228,590,972 of record OU342742.1, read on the forward strand.
GAAAACCGCCCCCAAGTGGCAAATACACCAAGAATGATCTACCCTTCAACGGTGAATGCTACAAGTGTGGAGACAAAGGACACAAGTCAGCTGAGTGTGGAAACAAGAAAGTATTGTTCATCCATGACAATGGCTACGAAGAGTACTTGAGTGAAGATGAATTTGATGCCCGTGTCAAGGAAGAAATGGCAAGACAACAAGTGGAATATGAGCAAGAACTTCTATTGTGCCAACCTTATGCAAGTCCATCGCTTGTCATCACAAGGATATTGACCGCTCAAGCCCAAGAACATGAAGATCAAAGATCCAAAATCTTTCAAACACGTGCCGACATCAATGGGAAATCTATCAAGGTGATCATTGATGCAGGGAATTTCCACAATCTTGCTAGCACCGAGTTGTGTGAGAAGCTCAACCTCACCCTCCATCCGCACAAGCACCCCTACCATGTGCAATGGCTAAGTGACCAAGAGTCCGTGAAGATCAAGCATACCGTATCGGTAACCTTCGCCATTGGTCCTTACAAAGACACGGTGGAGTGCGATGTTGTTCCCATGACGGTTTGCCATATGCTACTTGGTCGACCATGGCAATTCAACAAGGCTGTTCTACATGATGGTTACACCAACGTTTACACCTTCAAATGGCTCAATAAAACATGTGTTTTGCAACCAATGACTCCTAGCCAAATAATTGTGGATAATGCAAAGGCTTTAGCGAGGGTGCAAAACACAACACCTTCTTGTGAGAAGAGAGGTGAGTGAGAGAACCACCTCATAGTGAGTGAGATCCACAAGCCTAACTCGAGTGGAAAAACTAAGAGTGTTCTCCTTTCCATCAAAAGTGAGATGAGAGAAGTGAGGAATAACCCGTCTATCTTGCACTATGTCCTCATTTGCAAGGGACTAGCACAAGGAACTAATGACTTGACAAATATTCCTCCCTCTTTGATGATTGTTTTGCAGGAATTCAAGGATGTGTTTCCCGAAGAGCTCCCACATGGACTACCTCCTCTTCACGGCATCAAACATCGCATCGATCTCATCCCTGGCGCACCGCTACCAAACCACGACGCCTACCGCACGGACACAGAGGAGACGAAGGAGATCGCCGTCAAATCAACCAACTCGTCTCCAAAGGTTTGATCCAAGTTAGCACTAGTCCAGGTGTCGTCCCCATGATTCTTATTCCAAAAACGGATGATATGTTGCGGTTATGCATGGACTACTGTCTAATCAATGTTATCACTGTACGTTATCGACATCCCATACCATGCCTAGATGACATGCTTGATGAATTGTGTGGAGCTATGATTTTCTCAAAAATCGATCTTCGTAGTGGCTACCATCAAATACGCATGGCTGAAGGTGATGAGTGGAAAACCGCCTTCAAGACCAAAGTTGGCCTCTATGAATGGTTGGTCATGCCCTTTAGCTTATCTAATGCCCATCCACCTTCATGCGCCTCATGAATCATATTTCGTGTTATGTCATTCGAAAGAGTGTCGTTGTTTATTTCGATGATATACTTGTGTATAGCAAGTCACTTGAGGACCATGTTACACATGTCAAGGAAGTTTTGCAAATCCTTCGACATGAAAAGCTATATGATAATATTCCCAAGTGCACTTTTTCTAAAGACAAGTTGATTTTCTTGTATTTGTCGTTTCTTCGAAATGCATTGAAGTTGATATTTCCAAGGTAAAGGACATACGAGATTGGCCCATTCCCACAAATGTGAGTGAACTTCGAAGTTTTCATGGGTTGGCTGGTTTCTATCATTGCTTTGTGAAAGACTTTTCTACAATTGCTTATCCTCTCAACAAGTTGACCAAAAGGAATGTCACCTTCATTTGGGGAAGGCACAACAAAAAGATTTCGATGAACTTAAAAAGAGGCTCACCGAAGCACCCCTTCTTGCGTTACTAGATTTCACAAAAACTTTTGAGATAGAGTGTGATGCTAGTAGCATTGGCATTGGAGGAGTCCTTATGCAAAAAATACGTCCTATAGCCTACCATAGCGAGAAACTTGATGGTGCTCGCCTTAATTATCCAATTTATGACAAAGATCTTTTTGCCTTAGTTCGTGTTCTTCAAGTTTGGAAACACTACCTTTGGCCTAAAGAATTTATCATACATTCCGACCATGAGACGTTGAAATATCTCAAAGGCCAAGCCAACTTGAGCAAGAGACACGCTAAGTGGGTTGAGTTTATGCAGTCTTTCCCATACATTGGCAAGTATAAGAAGGGCAAAGATAATGTAGTTGATGACCCACAAGTATAGGGGGTGTATCGTAGTATTTTCGAGGGAAGTGAAACCCAATTTATTGATTCGACACAAGGGGAGCCAAAGAATATTTATAAGCCTTAACAACTGAGGGGTCAGTTCAGCTGCACCTGGAAACAATCTTGCTCACAACAGTTTATCAGTAGCAACAGTTTTGTAGTAGCAATAGTAAAGTAACAGCGGTAGTAAAGTAAAGATAGCAATAACAATAGCAGTAACAGTAGGATTCGAGTGCGGTAGGCATAGGGATGGATGGACGGGTGTTGCATGGACAAGACAATTCACATAGCAATCAGAACATAGGGCAATTGCAGATAAATAAGATAAAGTATCCAAGTACTAGATAATCCTAGGCATGTGTTCCATATATAGTCATACATGCTCGCAATGAGAACTTGCACAACATCTTTTGTCCTGCCAGCCCGTTTGCAGCGGGGCCTCAAGGGAACTACTGGCAATTATGGTGCTCCTTTTAATAGAGCACTGGAGAAAAGCATTAACACTCCATGAACACATGTGATCCTCACATAAGAGCCATTCCCTCCGGTTATCCCGATTTCTGTCACTTCGGGGCCATTGGTTCCGGACAACAACGTGTGTAAACAACTTGCAGGTAAGACCATAAACAATACTATCATAATGGATCAATAACATGTTCAGATCTGAAATCATGGCACTCGGGCCCTAGTGACAAGCATTAAGCATAACAAGTCGCAACAAAGTCAAAAAGCACTAATAGTAGATACTAGGCACCATGCCCTAACAATCTGATGCCATTACATGAACGATCTCATCCAATCCCTACCATCCCCATAGCCTACAACGGGGAATTACTCACTCATAGATGGGGGAAACATGGATGGTCGATGGAGAAGCGATGGTGATGATGATGGCGATGATCTCCTCCAATTCCCCGTCCCGGCAGGGTGCCAGAATGGAGTTTCTGGTGTTGTTTCGTGGAATCTGGTGGTGGCGGCGAAGCGGAACTCCTTCTGGAAAAACGTCGAACCCCCCTAAGTTTTTAGGTCAGAAAGCAACTTATAGGCGAAGAGGGAGACCAAGGGGGAGTCTGGGCGGCCAGACCACCCCCTGGCGCGGCCTGGGCTTGCCTGCACGGCCAGGTGGTGTGGCCTGGGCCCAGCCCCCCTTCGTCTCGTATTCTGGCTCCGGGAGTCTTCTGGTGAAATAGGATTTTTGGCATATTTTCCGGGATTTTTCCTGATAGTTGATTTTCTACACAAAAAGTAGACACCAATGCAATTCTGCTGAAAACAGCATCAGTCTGCGTTAGTTGTATCCAAATCACACAAGTTTAGAGGAGAAACAATAGTAAAATTGTTTGGGAAATTAGATACGTTTTGGATGTATCAACTCCCCCCAAGCTTAGCTTATTGCTTGTCCTCAAGCAATTCAGTTGAAAACTGAGTGCGATAAAAGAACTTTCACGAACACATTTGCTTCATATGATGTATATATTCTCAGCATGTGATCTACTACTTAGACAATTCATAATAAGGAGTATGCAACTAAGTTTACTTAATAGGCATTGGAAGCTATGAGAGATTCCAACTCAAAAATAATAAGTAGCATGAAGTATAAACAGAAGCAACATTACCATGCTCATAAAAAGGTATGATAGAGTGGTATCTCGCTTGCCATTGATTTAAGGAACCTCTGAAATTCAGGTGAAGACTAGAAGTAAAGATGTCAAAGATACAAGCATCAAAGTCAAAAATCAAATAATCAAGTTTTGAGACAAGCACAAAGAATGACAAATATGCTCTCAAGAAGGTGCTCAAAGAATATGTGGAGACTCAACAAGTAAAAGAAAAGGTTTTGAATAATTTGAAAAGCTTCCAAACGCTGAAAGTACGGTACTCATTAGCTTTGAGATCTCATTGCCCCTATCATAAGAATCTTTAAGATGATTAAGGTTAAAGTGACACAACTAAGAGGATATGCTTGACAAGTTATAAATCGAAGTCTCATGCCCCTTACTTATGAAAACCGATCCTCGTGCTACTCAACTTCAGTCACAAGTAAGCTCTTGTCATTGTAAGTATATACGTATCATAGAGAACCGCCAACGAGGTACCCCTTGCACATGACACATGAGCTATCTCATAATCAAAATGACAAGGCAAGCAGACAATGAGCATCTCAGCGATCTTTTTATTTACTATGTGCATAGATTTTTATTGAGGATGCTTCATAAAATGCTCATTATGGTTATGCTGCAAGTTTCCACCATGATTAGGCATGTCTTAGGCTAGTGTCCCAGGCGTTTCTCTAACATAGATATGAACTCCATGATCTTACAAGTTCCACTTTTATTTCACACCGCCGGGATCCATAAGCAAAAGAACATGATATCAACGAGGTACTAAATACCAATGAAATGTTGAAAGCGTTCCCCATGATACATGGTTCTGCCAACTTCAACTCACAAAGCGCAAGCATATACACAACAAAGAAGGACACAATGGTTCAGGTTTATTAAATGCAAGAAAATAAAGTGTGCCATCAAGTTTGTGAGAGCTTTACTAACTAACTTTCTCATAACAAGCAAACATTTTATTCGGAAGAAAACAAGGCATATTGAATATGCACGGAAGTAGCAAATGATGCTAATAGGTAGGTATGGTGGACACTTTGGCAATATTTGGTTTTGGGGAGTTGGAAACATGAGTAAAACATACCCAGTGAAGGCGAAGGCTAGCAATAGTAAGGGAGCGACAAACGAGAGAGCAATAGCTGTCATAATCATGATTGTAACAAAACATGACTAATCGTGGCATGAAAGTGATTCAAGATCCTCAAGGAAAAATAATTCATCGAGGCTTAACTGATTATTATAGTCATGTGCATGCGTGAGCATGTGCCAAGTCAATTCAAATGAAACATTCAGAGGAGGATACCACGGTGTCATACCAAGTTATGGTTAGAGTAATGCAAGCAAACATTCATATGACATGCTACAAACTATTAGCAAGCTGGAACTAATCATACGAAAGAAAAAACTACTAAGCATCCATAAATAACATACACCCTACACAAACAGACTAAGCATGCCCACAATGATGAGTATATGTACAAAAATGAAAACAAATTGAGTTCGTTACTAGCCTCACATATAAAGTTGTCATTAATCCTCATTATTGCTCTTCACTTGTGTGGCTTGACTAATAATATGAAACCAATATCCACTGAGGACTGCTGAACCCTGCAACAAACTCACATAGCCAAAGAAGAACAACAAATATTTTTGGTGTTTTAGATTTTTTAAACAAGAACCAAAAAGGAAAACAAACAAAGAAAAATATTTTTGGGTTTTTCATATAATTCAAACAAAGTAAAAAGGGAAAAACAAACCAAGGCAAAAAGAAAAAGCAAACCAAAGAGAAACAACAGAAATATTATTGGTCTTTTTGTGTTTCAGAAAGAAGAAGTAAAGAAAGAACAAAAACTAAAAGGAAAAAAAACATGAATATACAAAGTACCGACGCAACATGATAAGGAGATGAGTGCGGTGTCGGCGTACCTCCTCCCCAAGCTTAGGGTTTTGGCCTAAGTGTGTATCAATCCAGATACGGGTAAGGATTCCAAGCAGGAGGATCATGGTAAGAATGGTCGTAGTTGGGCCCGTGGGAAGAAGAAGAAGCTTCCCAATCATAAGCAGGCTGCTGATATGAAGACTTTCCCTCATTCGAGGGCTGGACCGAATCATCCATGACCTCCCTTCTAGTTTCTTGCTCCTATTCGGAGAGCTCTCCCAAGTATGTGTCAAGCTCCTCCTCAGTGAGGGACCATCCTTCCCTGTTATCAAGGTTAAACAAAACAGGTGCAGGCAAAAGAAGAACATGCTAGGACTTGCTCTTTCTCCAACCAGCTTTGAGAAAGGTTATTTCATAAGATAACTCATTCAAACTAGCCAACGAGGAAACAAATTTATGATGTATCATGGAATTAAAATCAAGCCTTTCTATGGGGAACTGTAGGTCCAGATGATGAGGCACTAAACCATGCAATGCTAGTAAACGAGAAGCAATGAGGCCTCCACAAATTCCACCTTTCTCACGGTTAGCAGAAGACAGAAAGCTATCAAAGCACCTAAGTTGTAAGACCTATCTCGTTTAAGAGCAGCAGAGATAAATGCTAGATCATATGAAGATAACTTATTGGCAGTTTTCCTAGCGAGAACACACTTGGCAATAAAGTAGGCAAAGTAGCGAATGGAGGGAAGATGAATGTTACGGATTTTTCCATTCTCCTTCGAGAAGCTGCTCCCTTGGCAAATTTCTGCGTATAAATCCATGAGTGGTTCAGGTCGCTCCTTAATCGTTCTACATGATGCCCATTGAGGTACCTTAATAGCTGCACAAAAGTCATCGAGAGAAAGGTCGACATCAATATTGTAAATTTTGTAGCGGACCATGGGGTTAGGCAAAGAGTGACTAAATTGAAAGTCCTGCACCACAGACATGGTTAGCTTCACAAATTGACAAGGTTCATCTTCCAAAAAGTGCTCCAACCCTGCATTAGAAACCAAAGTGTGAAAATCTTGGAGAATTCCCGCAGCTCATGAACTCAGAACAGGGATAAATGGAAGGAAAACTTCCTCCTCCCAGTGGACCTTCATTACCTCAGGCACCCATAGTTCATGTTGGTTTAGTTGATGCTCATTCATCTTCTATTCTGAAATTTAAAACCCTATTAAACAAGTGATTGCAAAGTGAATATAATGAAGGATTCTACTCATAGGGAGTTGTAAGAGGCCTAAACATGCATCAAAACTATATCTCTAAGCATCAAACAAGCTTACAGGCTCTCATAACCTGTCACCTACAGCAGCAAAATACTAAAGATATAATCCACTAAACACAAATCTACTTGGACAAGGGGAGGAGTCACATACCAGAGAACAAGTGCTCCAAATTTCAGCAACAAAGATGGGCTGAGCAAGGAGATCGAAAAAATCGAGAGTGATGGCTCAATGCACGACGCCCAGAAAAGTGCTGGTGTGTGGTTGATGTAGAGATCGTTGGGAACCCAAAGAGGAAGGTATGATGAGCACAGCAGCAAGTTTCCCTCAGTTACGAAACCAGGGTTTAATCGAACCAGTAGGAGCAAGGAAACACCCCAAAGGTGTTACTAGCTGAGCTTTGGCAGGGCGCACTGCCGGTGCTAGTAGCAACGTGGAGACCTGCACAACACAACCACAAAACTTTGTCCCCAACTTGCGATGAGGTTGTCAATCTCACCGTGTTTTGCAGAAAACAAAGGATTAAACGTATTGAATGGAAAGAAGCGAAAGTTTGCAGAAAGTAAACACTAAGTACTAAAAGATTGTAGATTGTATGTAAAAGACAAGGACCTGGATCCATAGTTCACTAGAGGTGGCTCTCCTTAAGATAGATAACATGCTGGGTGAACAAATTACAGCGGGGCAATTGACAAATACCGAGAAAGCAATACATGCATATACTAATCATCTTGACTCCTTTGAGACTTGATTGGGCATTACAACATTATACATAGACCGCCATCCAACTGCATCTATGACTAATAATCCACCTTTAGGTTATCATCCGAACCCCCTCCAGTATTAAGTTGGAAGCAAAAGATTATTGCTTTACGAATTGCGTGTAAAGTAAACAATACGATTGTTCTATGAACAAAGGATTGTTATTTTCTCCCTAGTAGCAACAGCACATCTAGTACCTTAGAGGTTTCTGTCACTTCCCCAGATTATCAGAGGCATGAACCCACTATCGAGCATAAATACTAACTCTTGGAGTTGCTAGCATCTACTTGGCCAAGATAGCTACGAACAACGGAAAGCATGCAAGATCACAAATAACAAAGACATGATAGAATCAATAATCAATCTGAAATAGGATCTCAATATCGATCGGATCCTCGCAAACACAACATGCAGAATTACAAATAGATGATCTTGATCATGAATGGAGCTCACAAGATCTAGACATGAAAGCACAAAGGAGGAGAACCAGCCATCTAGCTACTACATGGATCCGTAGTCCAAGGATGAACTACTCACGCATCACATCGGAGGCTTGCATGGTGATGAAGAAGGCCTCCAGGGTGAACTCCCCTCTCCGGCAGGGTGCCGGGAGGAGCTTCAGATCCCCCCCGATCTAGGGATGGAGATGACGGCGGCTACAAACTCTTTCATGGATTTTTGATCGAGTACTTAGGGTTTACGTCCCGAGGGCATCTTATAGTCGGAAGGGGAGGCCGAGGGGGTGCCTGAGCTAGCCACACCACCCCCAGGCACGGGCCAGGCCTGGCCACGCGGCCAGGTGGTTTGGCCGCCCTCTGGCCCCTCTCCGTTTCGTATTCTGGCACTTGATGACATCCGGAAAAATAGGTACTTTGGCTTTTGTCCCATTCAATTCCGAGAATATTCATTTTCTGACTTTCCTGGAACCAAAAACAGTAGAAAACAGGCAGCTGGCACTGTGGCTCTTGTTAATAGGTTAGTCCAAGAAATCATATGAAAAGTACTGCAAAGTTGGAACAAAACACAAGAAAGTGGATAACACTAAGCATGGAACCTCAAAAATTATAGATACATTTGCAATGTATCAACATCCCCAAGCTTAAATCCTTCTCGTCCTCGAGTAGGTAAGTGATAAAAAGAAAGAATAATTTTTGAGGTGACATGCACCATCAAAGACTTGATCAAAGTATTTGTAAAACATTCAAAGCTGGGATCATAGTACTGCAATTATAACATGAAAGACAAAGTTCTAGCAATAAGCAAAGAAACTATGATGCAACATGAAAAGGCACAAACAAAAGATTCATGAATAAGAATGCTTTGCAAGACATTTGTTTGTTTCACATAAAGAAAACATGGCATAATAGTATTCAGCTTGTCCCTCAATAGAGTAGCAAATATAAATGCATAGGACACCTTCAAAGTTCATAAGAGTGACTAGATACAATAGTTTCAAACAAGCAATAACAAGTTATGCATCAATCAACTAGTATTGGGACAATGCACATAGAACTAAAAATGGCCACTATGCTCTCAAAGTAGGTGCATAAAGATAGAAGGTGGACACTCAATATAATGGTGGACGAAAGGCCTTTGTAAATGGAAGTAGGGATTCAAGTCTCATAAAGAGCTTCCAAAAATTATGGTACTTATAGATTTCAGCTCTCATTGCCCCTATCATAAGCATCTTTAAGGTGATTAAGGTTAAAGTGACACAACTAAGAGGATATGCTTGACAAGTTATAAACCGAAATCTCATGCCCCTTACTTACGAAGACCGATCCTCATGCTACTCAACTTCAGTCACGAGTAAACTCTCGTCATTGTAAGTACATGTGTATCATAAAGAACCGCCAACGGGGTACCCCTTGCACATGACACGGGAGCTTTCCCATAATCAAAATGACAAGGCAAGCAAACAATGAGCATCTCAGCTATATTTTTATTTGCTATTTGCATATGTTTTTATTGAGGATGCTTCATAGAGAGTTCATTATGGTGATGCTACAAGTTTCCACCATGATTAGGCATGGCTTAGGCTAGCAGCCCAGGTGTTTCTCTAACACACATACAAACTCCATGATCTTACAAGTTCCACTTTTATTTCACACCGCCGAGATCCGTAAGCAAAAGAACATGATATCAACGGGGTACAAAGTACAAGTGCAATGTTGAAAGCGTTCCCCATGAAACATGGTTTTGCTAATTTCAACTTGTAAAGCGCAAGCATATACGCAACAAAGAAGGACCCAATGGTTCAAGTTTATTAGATGCAAAAAGTAAAGCGTGTCATCAAGTTCGTGAGAGCTTTAATCACTAGTTTTCTCATAACAAGTTTAACTTGGAAGGTAAACAAAAGCATGAATATACTTGGAATAGCATAAGCTAGTAGGTAGGTATGGTGGACTCTTTGGAATAACTTGGTTTAGGGAGTTGGATGCATGAGTGGAATTCATACTTTGTTGTGGAGGCTAGCAAAAGACTGGGAGCGACAAACTAAGAGAGCAATAATGGCCATAATCATGCAGAGCGACAAAACATCATTGATCAAAGCATAAAGTGATACTACAAGTTGAAAACTAAAGGATCATAAAGGCTATGGTGACTTGATAGTCATAACATGGTGTGAGCATGCACCAATCAACCCAAATAAAGCATCAAAGGAGAATACCACTATACTATGCTTTAATATGCTAGAATAACGCATGATTCATCCATGGCACATTAAGCAATCTCAATTGTTTAAAACAAGTCATGCTACAGCAAAGAATACTAAGCATAAAGCCAATACAATATCAAGCATGGCATGACAAAGCATAGGCCACAATCAAAAAACAAGCTCTTTTTACCACATAAGTATGAACTTTCCTACTCTTTTCCAAACCAAACCAAACTATTTGCAAACCAATGTATGAAAGAGGCGGTCCAACCAATTTATTCAGAAAACTAAGCAAACAAAAGAAAAGAAAAAATGTCGTGGTGGTGTCACGGCAGATGCCATGGATAGGCTAAAGGTGGGGAATAATACACGCTAGGGGAATCCAGGGAGGGATAGTGAAGTGATTCTCCACATAGTCGTTTGTATTGCTTTGATTCCAAGATTACAAGTGCTCCTTGAGCTGTATTGGCGAGAGGAGGAAGAAGGAGCTCTCTTACTCTCACCCACAGATCGCACCCAAAACCCTAGCCAAACCAGAATAGTAGAAAAACCAACCCTCTCTAGTGAAACCCTAGCCCCTCTTTTATAGAGGGGGCTCGGTCTCTGCCTAGGGCATACGTGGAAGCATATTCCTAAGAATATGCTTCCCCCCAAAGTAGTAAGCCGACCGGGGTGCTTTTCCCTCGCATCACACACGCTTTGGCTACGTGAGCCTCTGCGGCGCCCACGTCAGCCGACATGGGCGTCGTCACCTTTGTCGGCCACGCCTCGGTGGTCCTGTCCTTGCTCGCTTCGCTCAGGTAGTGCGTACCGGGGCTTATTTTGACCAGCGAGATTCCTTCCTTCTCCTAGAAGCCAGACGTGACCTGGATCATAGTTGATCTGGCCACACCTGTTCCTGCATATAAGTAAAACATGCACAGCCGACTTACTGCTGAAGTCGGTTGAGACTTAGTTAGGCGAACGACCCCTGGTCCAGGTTACCCCGTGATTCGGCTTGCCTTGAGGTGACCTAGCCAGCATCTGCTTTGGCCTTGCCGAACCTCAGCTAACTCGGCCTTTATACCCCGGCGTGAACCTACCCGGGGCTATCCCCCCAACATTAGTCCCCGAAGCTGGTGCGGTCTTAACTGCCTTGGCCGCTAAGGCCACATCATGTTCAATTATGTGCTCCGGTCGTTATTGCCGAGTTACCTCTTTACTTCGGGTTTATGTGGATTTACATTCCCTTCGCACATTCCAAGTTTTCACTTGCCGGCCGGGTTACCACTTTAACTCGGACCTCCTGGTTTTACTTTCCCTCCGCACATTCCAAGTTTTCACTTGCTGGCCGGGTTACCACAGTTCCATCCGGGTCTTGTTTCCTTCTCTCGTACGCCAACCCATGTAGAAGGTAATCATCATGTCGTCTTATTTTAAGGGCCTGCATAGTAACCGCCGCAGTAATTGTCAGTTATCACTGTGCGCGGGTCACGTCATGCCTGCCTCCTCATTTATCGCATCACAGTGTCACGTCATGGGATCATCCCCGCTCTGTGGCCCTCTGTGTGGCTCCTCACTGATTGGTCCGGGCAGGCGATACACGGCCACTGCGTGTGGCCGATCCGCAGGACACGACCCCACTCACCGCTCGAGGGAGTGGTTAAATAGCGGAGGGGCGCATCCCTTAGGATTTTTCCCCTTCCGCGCCCCTCTGCCCGTCGCTCTTCTCCTTCCTCTTCCTTGCGACCGCGCCGCCGCCAGTGCTCCAAATAGCAGCGTCGCCGCTGCGCTTTTCCTTCACACTTTTGCGCCGCCAGCACCGCTACACAACTCTCTCGCCACGGGTCCTCGCCAATCCCAGCCTCTGCCCCCCGCCGCCTCTAGCGCCAGCGAGGGCAGTGAAGATCATATGACGGAAGAAGAGCTCATTGTTGCTGAGCAGGAGATGGAGGAGGACGCCGCGGCGGCGGACCGCGGTGCGTGGGTCGGGTCCTGGGTCTGCGAAGACGACCTGGACTGGCTCTACCGCACCAGGCGCATCCCCGCCAGCGTTGCGGCTCGCCTGGCCTCCTCCGAACTGGCCCCCTCACCCAATCCGGGTGAATACGTCGTGTTCTTGTCCCACTTTCAACGGGGCTTCGGGTTGCCGGTGAGCGATTTTTTCCAGGACTAGCTCAGTACGTACCAGCTCCAGCCGCACCGTCTTCCAGCCAACACCATCACTTCCCTTTCTGCCTTTGCTTCTACGATCGAAGGCTACGCTGGACTTTGGCCCATAAAGGAGCTTTGGATCCAGTTTTTCGGCCTTCGTTGCAACGTCATCCCCAACATCCATACCGATCCGGAGGACAAGCAGCTCACTCAATTCGGAGCGGCTACCATCTCACCCCGTAGGTTTTCCGTTTTCCCTAGGGTCACCGGGTTAGTGTCCTGCAAAGGGTGGGCCCGGACCTTCTTTTACGTCTGGAACACAGGCACCAAAGATTTAATCCGGCTGCTCCCATATACCCTGGGTCCACCTAACCCGGATCTGTGGGACGCCGTCCCCAAGAAGCCCACGGCCTTAGCCAACCAGGTCAACAAAAGGTTCGTTGAGCTGAAGAAGCTCGGGCTACGCAACGAGGATGCCATGATCACTTTCGTGCGTAACCGAATCTCCCCCCTCCAGAAGCGCACCCACAAGGTGTGCGACATGAGCTTCAGCGGCGACCCCAACCAGACCTCCTCCTTCGAGCTGAGCAACACGGAGATTTATCGCCGGGTTAAGGCTCTCTTCACCACCCACAAGGACTTCTCCTCCGAGTGGACTTGGGGAATTGAGCATTTTTGCCGGGACAGGCTTCCTCCCTTGGTAAGTTTCGTGGTGCAAATTTACTCCGGATTAACTATATGTCAGTTATTGTTGCCTTTTTGACTCTTTTGTTCATTCCTTTCCTCAGCAATTTCTTCAGCAGACCCTCGAGGACGGCACTGATCTGACCCTTAAGTGGGCGCCGGACCGGGAGACTCCGGATGAGGAAGAGCCGGACCAGGAGATGTTCCTCCCGATGACCGACGCCACGAAACGACCCACGGGTAAACCCTCTTCCATTAGAGATTGGCCCGATGATGAAGATGACTCGGATGTCGAGGTGATTGAACCTGTTGAGGCTGTCCCCTTTCTTTTGCTTTTCCGCCATCAGGTCACCCCGGTGGCCACATCCACGAGGATCCTCCCCTCGCTACGGGCGAACCTGTTCCGGTGGCATCGAAGAAGAAGCGCGGGGCTGCTTCAAGTTCTTCCTCCGGACCTTCTTAGCCTGCTAAAAGGCGAAAGAAGTCCGGGGACAAGACTTCCTCCAAGCCAGCAGGCAAGGCCCCCGCACGAAGGGCTCGGAAACCCAAGGAGGCCCAAACCTCGGATGCGTAAGTCACTCTTCCCTCTGTAACTTGCTTTTCCTTACATCGTTGTAATTTTTCTTCTGACATTACTTGATTTTGCAGGGCTCTGGTGGAGGTCCCTCAAAGTGGATCTAGCATCTCTTCACCTCTCCGACCTAGCCCTTCTCCCCGTCGCGACGACGAGTCACGCCCCATGAGCCCTATTCTAGAGGGTTCTGCGGCCGCTCCGGGTTCTGCTCCACCTCGGGAAGAGGAGGGTAACCTTGGAGCGGGGGAGACCGGCCCGGCCGAGGCGACGGCATCCACCACCTCGGCATCGCTGCAACCAGCAACCACTGAAGCTACCTCGGCTCCAGCACCAGTATCAACAACCGGACCAGCACCAACACCAACTCCGGCATTAGCACCAACTCCAGCTGCAAAAACATCAGCAGCGGCACCAAGCCCAGCAACAAGAGCACCAGCGCCTAGCTCCTCTGCCTCGTCCGAGTCTTCTCAACCTCGGCAAGGAGCTACCCCGGCCGCTCCTAAGGGGCAATCGGCTGCAACGGCTTCGTCATCCAAGCAAACCAAGGACAAGAAGGCTCCGGACACTACCAAGCCGATGTTCGTCGAGGCTGGGCAGCGTACCCTCGTATCAATGCTTCCCAAGAAAGCTCCAGCAGCGAAAGACGCCCCTGCCGAGCCAACTGATGCACAGCAGATGGTTCTGCACACCAGCCCATCCCTTGCCTTGATTGAAAGGAAGGAAGCGCACGCGAAGGGCTTGGTGGCGCCCCATATGCCCAGCGGTGAACGATACCCTCCAAGCCTGATTGAGTTTGTCATGAACTGGAATAAGGCAGAGGTCGTGCAAGACGCTGATCTCCCAGAGAAGTTCGGCCCCGCCGAGTTTTCCGCTCAGATGAACACAGCCGCAAAGGCAATTAACCTCGCTGGGCAAATGATGGAGGTATGTCGCTTCCCCTTTACATGTTGTAGATAATAACCATTAGTCCCCGAGCCTCCAGGGGAGTAACTTGATACTCGGCCAGATGCTCTTTAGAAAACTAACGTAGCTCCATGAGAACTTCGAATATGCACACACGTAGAGCCGGGTTAAGTTCCACTTGGCCCGGATCTTGTACACTTCGAATATGCACACACCTAGAGACAGGTTAAGTTCCACTTGGCCCGGATTTTAGTACACTTCGAATATGCACACACCTAGAGCCGGGTTAAGTTCCACTTGGCCCGGATTTTAGTACACTTCGAGTATGCACACACCTAGAGCCGGGTTAAGTTCCACTTGGCCCGGATTTTAGTACACCTCGAATATGCACACACCTAGAGCCGGGTTAAGTTCCACTTGGCCCGGATCTTGTACACTTCGAATATGCACACACCTAGAGCCGGGTTAAGTTCCACTTGGCTCGGATTTTAGTACACTTCGAATATGCACACACCTAGAGCCGGGTTAAGTTCCACTTGGCCCGGATTTTAGTACACTTCGAATATGCACACACCTAGAGCTGGGTTAAGTTCCGCTTGGCCCAGATTTTAGTACACTTCGAATATGCATCGAGCTAACTTGTGTTTCTGTATCCCTTTCAGGTGACCACCAATCGCCGGAGTGCTGAATTTCAACGCTTGCTGGATACCCACAAGATGCTACGCGCCAAGGAGGCCGCACTTATTGCGGAATACGAGAAAAGGGGTAAATTTCTTACTTATCACTTCTTCATTTTTCTTCATCTTCCTTTGTCGAACTAATCTCATCCTTCGGTTTGCGCAGCTGGGGTGGAGGCTGAGAACATCATTATGCGGAAAAACTTGGAGCAGATCAAGGGTAAGTCATTTCTGTCCGACCTTGCCATGCTTTCCACTTCCTTTTCTCCTTGGCTCGGCAAACATTCATACCTCGGCTCTGCCGGGCGAACACACTATTTCAGCATCGCTTGAAGATAGTGTGCCCGTGCCTGATATGATGCTGCATTTTCTCGAACAAGCAGGGCAGCACCAAGCCGAGCTTAAGAAGAAAGATGACGAGCTCGCCCTCCTCCGGACTAAGGACGATGAGATTGCCAGGCTCAAGGAAGAGATGGAGAAGATGAAGGCCCAGCACCAGTCCGAACTTCAAAAAGCTGGCCAAAATTTCACAGAAGAGCGCGAGCGCCTCAACCTCCAGATCGCTAAGGACCAGGATCTTCTCAAGGAGCCCGGCATCCAGCTTGGGTCGGTGAACGCTGAGCTTGAGCAGCTTCGGAAGAGACGTGATGACTGCACCAAGGAGTTGACCCGGATCCTCAGTCATATATCACGTAAGTTCCTTTCCCTTTTCCGACCTACTTCTCCGAGTTACTTCATATGTCTTTTCTTAACCCCCCTCCTTTGCCTCGCTTCCAGGCAAATTTCCAGAGGGCACTCCTATTGCGAGCGCAGCAGTTGCCAACTTCCGCCGACAAAGGGGTACTCCGGCCACTTCTGATGCTGAAGGGATTCCTTATGACCTGGAGGACCTGTTGGTCAGCTTATCATATCGCGTGGAGCTCATCAAAAATTATGGCAAGGACATCCTCGGCGCTGCAGCTCGCATCTTCAACACTTTCTGGCCCAGCGAAGAAGCCCCGGACACCACCGCACTTCTCATTGAGAAGTTAATGGAAACTGAGACTCAGCTTGACCTCTGGAGAGAGTACGCTGGACGTGCCGCAGCTGATACCATCCTTCACCACATACTCACGTGGTATGAGAAGATTGATCTCAACCTCCTCACACGTCTGCGCACAGGATCCAGATGGACCAATGACCTAAAGTGGGTAGCTCGGCGCCAGGCTTACGCCCATAGCCTCATCGAATATGCTCCCATTCATGAATGGGTTGAGGGGCCGAGCTTCGTGGAAGCCGCTGCGGACGAAGAGGTTGAGGATGATGAGGGTAGCTCGGACGGTGAAGAAGAAGATGACGCCTCAGATATTGAAGGCGGTGAAGATGATGCCGAACTTCCTCCTGTTGCTCCTTGAGCGAAGAAACTCGAAAATTTATCAGATCCCCGGTATGCCGGGTGGATTTGTATTCCAAACAGATGTGATATTTTTCTACTATGTTCTGATGCCGGACTAACTTGGGCATAGTCCCCGAGTTTCTTTTTCTTCTTCGTCCAATCTCTTGGCTCGGTTCGTGTCTACCTTGATTTGGTTTTATGACTTACGAATCCGACCTTCAAAAATTGTCTTAACAATACTGGGAAACTTTTAGACTTAGCTCAAAAATAAAACTGCATCATAACTTGAAAATAAATACAGGGTTAGTCCGAAAAACAAACGTCGACTCGAATAAATTCTTCCCCTTAGTCGTTTTTTATGTGCAACGCAATTCCAAACTTGTTCTCTTGCTTGCCATGAAGCCAATTCTTGTTGGATAGCAGCAAGTCGAAGAGTTGGGTTCTTGGTGCTCACACATTACTAATCTGAGTTAAGTAGACTAACTTATTCTAGCTAACGGAGAAATAACAAACGACAACAAACATTATTAAGGCAATCCCCGAGTTACTGCTTGAGGTGCCAACATTTCATTGATAAGCTCATTGCCGACATACATACCGACATATGAGATGACTCGGATACATACACCTCTTAGTTAGGTACAGAAAGGACGAAGTAGAGCTATATTCCATGGACGCTTAGATTCCTCTCCGGACCTATCCGCCTTGTTCTTTTCCTGTGGCTTTGCATCTATAAGATAATAAGAATCATTGTGCAATGCCCTGCTTACGATGAATGACCCTTCCCATGGGGGGGATAAATTATGCATGCCAGTAGTACGTTGTACCAACCGGAGCACGAGATCCCCTTCCCGAAAGACTCGGGGGCACACTTTCCGGCTATGATAACGTCGGAGATTTTGCTGATATATGGCGGATCTGGACAGTGCCAGTTCTCTCGCTTCTTCCAGCAGATCAACATCATTTTGCCGGGCTTCTTGCACTTCGGCTTCTGTGTATTGGGTGACCCTAGGCGAATCATGCTCTATGTCGGCTGGTAATACAGCTTCTGCCCCATATACCAGAAAAAACGGCGTATAGCCTGTTGATCGATTCGGAGTTGTTCTTAAACTCCACAGTACCGCTGGTAGTTCTTCTATCCAGCACCCCGCTGATCTTTGCAGCGGCTCAATGAGCCGGGGTTTTATCCTGGATAATACTAATCCGTTGGATCTTTCCACTTGTCCGTTCGATGCGGGGTGAGCTACCGAGGCTACGTCCAGCCGGATCTTCTTATCCCGGCAGAAACGCGCAAATGCTCCTTTCGCAAAATTTGTGCCATTATCAGTTATGATACTGTGAGGATAACCGTATCTCAAGATGATATCTTTGAGAAACGTTACGGCCGTAGCTCCATCACACTTTCTTATAGGCTTTACTTCAATCCACTTGGTAAACTTGTCCACCATCACCAGAATGTGAGTCATATTTCCCCTTGCTGGTTTGAACGGGCCAACCATATCCAAGCACCATACGGCAAAGGGCCAAGTGATTGGTATGGTCTTGAGTTCCGACATTATCATATGTGTCTTGGTAGCATACCTCTGACAGCCATTACATTTTCTCACCAGATCTTCTTCTTGCTCTAAGGCACTTGGCCAGTAGAATCCGTGCCGGAAAGCTTTTGCTACCAAGGCTCGGGATGAGGCATGATGCCCGCATTCCCCCTGATGTATATCTCGGATGATCTCAAGCCCTTCTTTCGGGTCAACACATCGCTGGAGAACATTGGTCACACTTCTTTTGTATAGTTAGGAATTGATGATCGTGTAAGCCTTTGCCCTCCTCTGTGTTTGGCTGGACAGCACTTCCTCAGTGGGTAACGTTCCATCTTCCAGGAACTGAAATATAGGTAGTGCCCAAGCTGGTATTGTTCGCACAGGGAATACATCGTCATCAATCTCCATCTGATCCACCGGCATAACTTCCACCGGATCACGCTGAGCAGTCCCCGGGTCTTGCAAAGCAGTCCCCGGGTTTACTGAAGTAGTCCCCGGGTTTGCCGAGGCAGTCCCCGGGTTTCGCGCACCACTTCCCATGTCAATGTCCATGGGCACAGCTCCGGATTTGGTGTCCTCCGGGACATAGATCGAGTCGGTTTCTGGGGAGGGCCTGATGGATGGTTTCCTGAGGTGCTCTAACGCTACACCCGGTGGAATTGCTTGTCGGGTTGACCCGAGCTTCGACAGCATGTCGGCAGCCTCATTTTCCACCCGGGGTACATGGTGAAATTCGCATCCCTCAAAGTAACCAGATATCTTCTGCACATGAAATCTGTACAGTGCCATGTTTGGATCAAGGGCGTCCCACACCCCCGACACTTGCTGCACCACCAAATCCAAGTCGCCAAAGCATATAATCCAACGTATCCCAATCTCTTTTGGCACCTTGAGCCCATGCACAAGTGCTTCATACTCAGCGACATTGTTTGATGCGGCGAAATGGATCTACAGCACATATTTCAACTGGTCCTTCTTTGGCGATGTGAGTACAACTCCGGCACCTAGCCCGGTTTTGGTTTTTGATCCGTCAAAGTGCATTCGCCAATAGTTCGGATCTGGGAGTGGCGGTTCGTATTGCACCTCGGCCCAATCCACGATAAAGTCCGCCACAACTTGAGATTTGATTGCCTCTCTTCTGTCATATTGCGGCGTGTAAGGAGCTAGCTCAATTGCCCATTTTGCAATTCTGCCACTTGCATCCTTGTTGCTCATTATCTCGGATATGGGGGCCTCACATATGACCTGGATAGGATGCTCCTCAAAGTAGTGCTTCAGTTTCTTGGCGGCCATGTACACGCCATATGCCACCTTTTGATAGTGTGGATAGTTCTGCTTTGAGGCTGACAACACCTCGCTCAAGTAATACACTAGCCTTTGCACCGACTTACCTTCCTCGTCGCGCTCCACCACTATCACTTCACTTACAACTCGGTTGGTTGTGGCTATATAGAGCAACATTGGCTCCTTTGATAGTGGTGAGGCTAGCACTGGTGCCGTGGCTAACATCTTCTTCAGGTGGGTAAAGGCTTCATCGGCCTGTGGCGTCCAAACGAACTTATCCGACTTTTTCATGAGTTGGTAAAGAGGCAATGCCTTCTCTCCCAACCGACATACAAACCGACTTAAGGAGGCCAGGCAACCTGTGAACTTCTGGACATCGTTAAGACACTTCGGTAGTTCCATTCGTTCGATAGCCCGGATTTTGGTTGGATTAACCTCGATACCTCGGCTAGAAACGAGAAAACCAAGCAATTTGCCAGCCGGGACACTAAAGGTGCATTTTTCCGGGTTAAGTTTCATCCGGAACCTCCTTAGATTCGCAAACGTTTGCCTGATATCGTCAAGGAGCATTTTTCTTTCCTTGGTCTTGATAACCACATCATCCACGTACACCTGTACATTTTGACCTATTTGGTCGTGCAAACATTTTTGCATACATCTTTGGTACGTCGCCCCTGCATTACGTAAACCAAACGGCATGGTGCGATAGCAATAAGCCCCATACGGGGTAATAAACGCAGTCTTTATTTGATCATCCGGATTCAGAGGTATCTGGTGGAAACCAGAATATGCATCAATGAATGACAACAATTCACATCGAGCAGTTGAGTCTATGACCTGAACTATTCTTGGCAGCGGAAATGGATCTTTTGGACACAGCTTGTTCAGGTTCGTGTAATCAATACACATGTGCCAAACCACTGCCACGTTCGGGTCATCCTTCTTATTTTCCACCAGCACCGGATTAGACAGCCAATCCGGGTAAAGGACCTCCATGATAAATCCTGCAGCTAGCAACCGAGCTACCTCATCCCCAATGACTTTCCTCCTATCTTCGGTGAAGCGGCGGAGTGGTTGCTTCATCGGCTAAGCTCCGGGTCTCACATTTAAAGAGTGCTCGGCCAACTCCCTCGGAACACCTTGCAAGTCCTGTGTGGACCAAGAAAAAATGTCCCGATTCTCACGGAGGAAGCTGACGAGCACGCTTTCCTATTTATCACTTAACCCGACACCAATTGTTACGGTGCGCTCTGGGAACATGTCATCCACAGGAACCTTCTTGGTATCTTTCGTGCCCTGGAAGGAGACACTTCCATGCGGGTTACTCAGCGCCGGCATATACTGCTGCGCAGACTGAGCCAATGCTGCCACCTCTTGAATTTTCCTTTTTTCTCGCGCAATCACAAGTGACTCAGCTAAGTTTGACCCGGCTGACGCACACTCCATGGAACGTCGGAAATCCCCTGCAATGGTAATCACCCCGTTTGGTCCGGGCAACTTCATCTTCAAGTAGCTAACGTGACAACTTGCCATGAACTTGTTCAGGGCTAGCCTTCCGAGTAGTGCGTGGTAGGCGCTTTCCAAGTTCACCACCTCGAACTCCAAATTTTCGGTTCGGCAGTTATCCCTTGTGCCGAACAAGACGTCAACCCGGACCTTGCCTATGGGCTCACAAGAAATGCCGGACACAATACCATGGAAAGTTGTCCATGTGGCCTGCAGCATGTTCTCTGAGATACCCAACTTGCGCATTGTGTCCGCATACATGATGTTAATGCTACTGCCATTGTCGATCAATACCTTTGAGAACCTTACGTTAATGCTAGGTCCAATGAGTGTCGGATCCAGCACCAACGCATACGAACCAGGACTTGGCATGAGCTTGGGATGATCCCTGATGCTCTAGGTGATTTCCTGATCGGACCAAGGCATGTACCTCGTCACTGCGGGCATTACTGCATTCACCTCCATATGCTTACGCTGCAAGCTCTTTCTATCTGTTTCCTCAGTGGTGAACACACAATAGCTCTGATGGTGCTCCCTGTACTCATTTCTCCCCTCATTTCCAGGGTATCTCAGATCTGGCTGATGCTGATTTTCTACTTGATGGACTGCATCTCTTCTCTCATTGTTATCATACCTCGGCGGAGGGGGAGGCAACATTAGCTGTTGCGTGTTTGCTCCGGAGAGCAATTGCTGCCGGGGTAACTCCTGCCGAGGCTGATCATTCTGGGGTGCCTGAGCATTCCCCGGACCACCTTGTTCAATCTTGCGCATCCACTCACATTGCCTCGTCGTATGACCCGCTGGGTTATTCGGATTTGGCGTGTGAAACTTACACGGCTGGTCCAACATTGACTCATAAGTATACCTCGGACGGTCTTTCCTTTCTTGCCACTGCTTCTTTTGCTCTAGAGTCTAAGTCTTCTTGCCATCGTTTCTTGGAGTCCACTGCCTCCAGTTTTTTGGCGTTGATTGCCCCCTGCACCGGGCTGATCTTGATTCACAATTGCAACTTGGTGCGAACCGTATCGATAATCCGGTCTATCATCTCTCCTTTTTCCTCTGTACTCATTCCTCTGGGATGATCCGGCCCCATCTCTCTGATAGTACTCATCGCTTGACTCGTTTGACGCGAGCCTAGGTTGAGTCGGATCACCCAAAGCATACGAATCTGCAATCCGGATCATTTCTGCCAACGTAGTTGGCATTTTCCTTTGCAACTTCATCCACAGCTCGCTTGCATATCTGCACCCTTGTGCGAACCATGCTATGGCCTGTGATTCTATCACGCCCTCACACGAGTTTCTCACGGTACACCACCAAGTCAAGAACTCCCGGTCTGTCTCATTAGGTCTTTGCTTGCACATAGCTAGGGTATGCGGCCTATTTGGCCTCTAATATGTACTCGAGAAATTGCTGATGAACATTTCCTCAAAGTCTATCCAGCAATTGATGCTTCCTGGTGGCAAATTTTTCAACCATACCCTTGCCAGTCCTTCCAACATCTGGGGTACATACCGTACAACCCATCTCAGGTTGCCAGTGGCAATTTTCATAGCTGTGGCATAATTTATCAGCCAATCCTCCGACTTTGTACTACCGTCATATGTCTTCGTGCCCCTGGGTAGCTGGAAGTTCGGTACCGGTGGCTCCTTCATGATCCGGGGTCCAAAACATGCAGGACCCGGTGGACCTTGACATTCGATCTGTTCCGACCTATACAGTCGATCCAGTTTCAACCTGGCATCATCTGGCATCAAATCCCTGCTTCCCAATCTTGACCCTATCACATGATAGTCCGGTCTTGGGTAGCCCGCGTTTGCCATCTCCGAATCACCGTCGTTGTACCGGTTCTGCTCTTGTGGCGCACCTTTCTGTTGCATACCTCGGCCGGCACTTTGCTCTTGCCTTGGTATATTCCGGTGCTGCGGTTGTCCTGCTCCAGCCGAGTTTCGCTGTCCGGCCTTGCCGTTGACAACGTTCCCTTGACTGGCATTGCCTTGGTCGCGGTTACCTCGGCCAGCTTCACCTCGGCTCAGACTCCGACGATCATCATTTTTCTGTGGTTCTTTTCCTTTCCCTGCCCGTGTTGGGTCATACGGGACGATCTGTCTGTTCCGTCTAGGCGAGGTTACTACCTCTTCTCTCCTTGGACCACCATGAGGGGACGATGCGGCTCCAGCAAATTTCTCCGGGTTACCCATTGCCGAATGGACGAACTTGGAGGCTCCAGCTCTCTCTAGGTTTGCTCTGAGTAGTTCCTCATTTTTACTTTTCGCAATCCGAACCAGCTCATTAACCCTATTTGTTGTCTTTGCCAGGCTTCACCCGTCAGGCCCTCTAGCTCGGATGCCGCTGCATCCGCTGCTCTGAGGTTCTTTGCCGGGGTACTATACCTCGGCAGCCCCACGGACAAACAGTTTTCTAATTCCTCAATTCCAGTATCACCCTCTCTGTTCATCTCGCTCATGAGATTTCTTCCCTTCACTTTTACAGTATCAACTTTGTTCGCCTTTGCGTACTCACGCAGCGTCATATTCAACGATTGCTGTGCTGCGGCTATATTTTTTGCGCCCTCTAGTATTTTCTGCCTAGTTTCGTCTAGCTCGGCCTGCGCTCGAGCCGGATCTACTTCTGCTACTACAGGGTTTGCCAAGCTATCCATTGCTTCCCTCAACACATTTTTCGGCCTCTCTAGTGGAGGACCTCTACCTTTCCTCGGCGCCTTAGGCGTTACCTCCGGATCTGGCGCCGGATCCTTGCTCGCGCCTGCACCTGGCGCAGCATCATCACCTCTGCATGGTCCGGGGAGCGAGTGATACGCGCCCCGCGGGCCACGGTGAGGGGCGGCTCTCCAGCCTCGACGACGTGGCGCGGATGAACACACGACACGTCAACAGCGACGTAGACCTTGTGCGCGCCGAGCTTGACGAAGAGGCCATTGTGTGGAAGAGGACGCGTGCCGAACCAGCCATTGTTGTCGCTGACAAAATCCAGCGCTCCAAAGCGCTGAACGAGCCCGGAGACGATGCGTTCGCCGGTGCCGATGATGTTTCCCGTCCAGATCTTGACCCTTGCTAGCACCGCTAGCCCCACGGTGGGCGCCAACTATCGTGGTGGTGTCACAGCAGATGCCATGGATAGGCTAAAGGTGGGGAATAATACACGCTAGGGGAATCCAGGGAGGGATAGTGAAGTGATTCTCCACACAGTAGTTTGTATTGCTTTGATTCCAAGATTACAAGTGCTCCTTGAGCTGTATTGGCGAGAGGAGGAAGAAGGAGCTCTCTTACTCTCACCCACAGATCGCACCCAAAACCCTAGCCAAACTAGAATAGTAGAAAAACCAACCCTCTCTAGTGAAACCCTAGCCCCTCTTTTATAGAGGGAGCTCGGTCTCTGCCTAGGGCATACGTGGAAGCATATTCCTAAGAATATGCTTCCCCCCAAAGTAGTAAGCCGACCGGGGTGCTTTTCCCCTGCGTCACACACGCTTTGGCTACGTGAGCCTCTACGGTGCCCGCGTCAGCCGACATGGGCGTCGTCACCTTTGTCGGCCACGCCCCGGTGGTCCTGTCCTTGCTCGCTTCGCTCAGGTAGTGTGTACCGGGGCTTCTTTTGACCAGCGAGATTCCTTCCTTCTCCTAGAAGCCAGACGTGACCCGGATCATAGTTGATCTGGCCACACCTATTCCTGCATATAAGTAAAACATGCACATCCGACTTACTGCTTAAGTCGGTTGAGACTTAGTTAGGCGAACGCCCCTGGTCCGGGTTACCCCGTGATTCGGCCTGCCTTGAGGTGACCCGGCCAGCATCTGCTTTGGCCTTGCCGAACCTCGGCTAACTCGGCCTTTATACCCCAGCGTGACCCTACCTGGGGGTATCGCCCCAACAAAAAACAAAAATGGAAATGAAAAAGAAGACGCTCCAAGAACAACACAACTGTGCATGAAACAATAAAAATAAAGCGTTTGAAAGAAACCTGGGATTTTTATTGATGAAGAAGGGGATGCCTTGGGCATCCCCAAGCTTTGACGCTTATACTTATTGGATATTTCTCGGGGTGACACGCGTGGCATTCCCAAGCTTGACCTTTAGTCCATCCTTCATCTCATTACTCATTCCTTCCATACACCTGAAATTTTTCCTTCATACAAAACTTCACACAATCTTTATTAGCAACATTAGTGCACTCAAGATAAAAGGTCTTAAGGTTCAGTTCCAACACCAAATAAACTTCCATTAGAACAATAGCTACTGTAGCACTTCCCTCAAAATCTCAATTCCCCAAAAGAACTCAAAAAGGAACCAACAAGAAGCAAATGCAGAAAATGGCAGAAATCTGTCAAAACAGACCAGCAGGTAAAGACGAATTTTTTCGAAGACCTTCTGTTGCTCAAATCAAAAAGTGTTGAACTAACGAAAGTTAGATAACAACCTGGGTCAGAAGCACAAAACTTCATGCCTCAAAAAGACGTTCAGAGATTTTACACGAATTTTACGGTGAAGCACAGAAATCTGTTTCGGAACAGCAACTTTCCCAATCATTACTTCTCTCATTAGAGGTTACTCTTGGCACAAAAACAAATAAAAATGATAAGGAGCGGTTATTACTGAAGTAATAACTTCCAAGACTCATATAAAACTTTTGGGTTATCTCCCAATAAGTACTTTCTTTAACGCCTTTAAGTTAGGCATGATAGTTTGAGAAGATGCTCATATAAGAAATATGAATTGAAGTAAAAGAGAGCATCAAGAAGCAAATTGAAAACACATTTAAGTCTAACCCACTTCCTATGCATAGGAATCTTGTATGTAAATAAATTCACAAAGAACAAAGTGAAAGGCATAGGAAGATAAAACAAGAGTAACTTCAAAACTTTCAGCAAATAGAGAAGTGTTTCAGTACCATGAAAACTTTTACAACCATATTTTCCTCTCTCATAATAATTTTCAGTAGCCCCATGAATAAAATGAACAATATAACTATCACATAAAGCATGTTTTTCATGATCTACAAACACTAGACCTTTATTATAAACATTCTCAAAAGAATCCTCAGGAACATGACATTCGTCCTCCTTTGGTAAGAATGGGGGACAATCAAATAATGTAAGGGGTAAAGAGTTACTCTCATTAGAAGGTAGGGATGGGTAGATCCATTCTTCCTCCTCTTGATCATCACTCTCCTCCTCTTTTTCATCCAATGAGCTTCTAGTTTCAGCAATTTCTTCTTCCATAGGCTCCTGCAAGGCATTAGTCTCTTCCATTGGTGGAGAGCATCTATTAAGATATTCAAGAATATAGCCATTTTCTTCCTTGTAGTTATCAAAGTAAAATTGAAGAATATCATAAACCTCATATTTATAAGGTGCATCATCAGTATTTTCAAGCAAATAAGTTAGTTCGAATGCACCCTTCCAAGCAATAAATTCTTCAATTTGTTCCACATCATAAAAGTCATAATTTCCCTTAACATAAGAAGATATGGTAACATTATCATTATACTCACATTTAAAAGGGAGGTGTTTATACCTCCTACAACAACAAGATTTATCAAAGCAATAAGTAACATTATAGGTAGATCACACGGTTATAGCAATGGTATACAATTTATCAATTTGTTCACATAAGAGTTTCCCTTTTTGTGACAAGCGGTGTTCCTTATAAGAATACTTGTGTTCTTCCGTGAACCCACCTTCCCAATAAGATTCAGTTTCAAAGAAACCAACCATTAATAGAAAGCATGATAAAGCAAGACAATAACAGACCAACAACTACAGTAGGAACTAATTTTTTGTGTGTTTTCAAATAAGAAAGGAAACTAGTAAACTAATTTTGTGTGTGTGTTTTTGAATAAGAAACAAGCAAACAAAGCAAAAAAAAACTAAGCAAAACAAAAATAACAAAGTAAAGAGATTGGTTATGAGGGACTCCCCTTGTGAAGATGTCCTTAACTCCCCGGCAACGGCGCTAGAAAAATGCTTGATGGATCAATGCACGACGCCCAGAAAAGTGCTGGTGCGTGGTTGATGTAGAGCTTGTTGGGAACCCCAAGAGGAAGGTATGATGAGCACAGCAGCAAGTTTCCCTCAGTTATGAAACCAAGGTTTAATCGAACCAACAGGAGCAAGGAAACACCCCAAAGGTGTTACTAGCTGAGCTTTGGTAGGGCGCACTACTGGTGCTAGTAGCAACGTGGAGACCTGCACAACACAACCACAGAACTTTGTCCCCAACTTGCGATGAGGTTGTCAATCTCACCGTGTTTTGCGGAAAACAAAGGATTAAACGTATCAAATGGAAAGAAGTGAAAGTTTGCAGAAAGTAAACACAAAGCAGTAAAAGATTGTAGATTGTATGTAAAAGACAAGGACATGGATGCATAGTTCACTAGAGGTGGCTCTCCTTAAGATAGATAACATGCTGGGTGAACAAATTATAGCGGGGCAATTGACAAACACCGAGAAAGAAATACATGCATATACTAGTCATCTTGACTCCTTTGAGACTTTATTGGGCATTACAACATTATACATAGACCGCCATCCAACTGCATCTATGACTAATAATCCACCTTCAGGTTATCATCCGAAACCCCTCCAGTATTAAGTTGCAAGCAACAGATTATTGCTTTACAAACTGCGTGTAAAGTAAACAATACGATTGTTCTATGAACAAAGGATTGTTGTTTTCTCCCTAGTAGCAATAGCACATCTAGTACCTTAGAGATTTCTATCACTTCCCCAGATTACTAGAGGCATGAACCCACTATCGAGCATAAATACTAACTCTTGGAGTTGCTAGCATCTACTTGGCCAAGATAGCTACTAACAACGGAAAGCATGCAAGATCACAAATAACAAAGACATGATAGAATCAACAATCAATCTGAAATAGCATCTCAATATCCATCGGATCCTCGCAAACACAACATGCAGAATTACAAATAGATGATCTTGATCATGAACGGAGCTCACAAGATCTAGACATGAAAGCACAAAGGAGGAGAACCAGCCATCTAGCTACTACATGGATCCGTAGTCCAAGGATGAACTACTCACGCATCACACCGGAGGCTTGCATGGTGATGAAGAAGGCCTCCAGGGTGAATTCCCCTCTCCGGCAGGGTGCCGGGAAGAGCTTCAGATCCCTCCCAATCTAGGGATGGAGATGACGGCAGCTACAGACTCTTTCGTGGATTTTTGATCAGGTACTTAGGGTTTACGTCCCGAGGGCATCTTATAGTCGGAAGGGGAAGCTGAGGGGGTGCCTGGGCTGGCCATACCACCCCCTGGCACGGGTCAGGCCTGGCCGCACGGCCAGGTGGTGTGGCCGCCCTCTGACCCCTCTCCGTCTTATATTCTGGCACTTGATGACATCCAAAAAAATAGGAACTTTGGCTTTTGTCCCGTCCAATTCCGAGAATATTCATTTTCTGACTTTCCTAGAACCAAAAACAGTAGAAAATAGGCATCTGGCACTATGGCTCTTGTTAATAGGTTAGTCCAAGAAATCATATGAAAAGTACTCTAAAGTTGGAACAAAACACAAGTGGATAAAACTAAGCATGGAACCTCAAAAATTATAGATACATTTGCAATGTATCAGAGAGCAAGTACAGCAAGAACACGATTTTGAGCAATGAACTGGAGCTTACTCGAGAGAGAGAAGAAAGTGCCAGGTGAGAGAGTTAGTGGAGGGCTAGGGGTGACCCACACCATGGCATGGTGCCACCTAGGGGAGGCCGCGCCACCAGGCGGTGAGCCTGCCTGGTGGGTCTCCCTGGTACCTCTCCGGCACTCCTCTGCCCCTTTTTTCACGTAAAAATTTAATATGAATTTTCTGGAATTTTTCGAGACACTTTATTTTTGGGCATTTTTCAGGTATAGAAGAATGATTTTCTGACAGACAGATTTTTTTGGAAAAAGATGCAAGGACAAAACAAGGCTATAACTACAGGAGTTGTAAGACACTCTAACATGCAAGCAACTAACAAAAAAAAACTAAACAAAAGCAAAAACTAAAATGGATAGCAATAGAAGTAAACAGAGATAATCATAGTGAAAACATTGTTTTGTTCAACGGAATCCTTTTGTTAACAAGGTTGATCAGGTCTTGTTACCAAAACAATTCCATATGAGACAAAACTTTGTATCCACTAATGATTATGTTACCTCAACCTTGATAGCAATGGTCCCAATCATAATAGTTTCAAATTTTTCTCTTGGTATGGGACAATATATTTCTCCAACTTGAATGCCCTCAACATGTTCAATTGAATTCAACCCATAAGTCCTTTCAATCTTCTTGGGGAAATAGACAGTATGTTCCTTGTCATTAACATTGAAAGTAACCTTTCCTTGATTACAATTAATAACAGCCCCTGTAGTATTAAGAAAAGGTCTCCCAAGAATAATAGACATATTATCATCTTCAGGCATTTCAAGCACAACAAAATCAGTTAATATCAAGCAATTATGAGCCACTTGAACAGGTACATCCTCACATATACCAATAGGAATAGTGGTAGATTTATCAGCCATTTGCAAAGATATATCAGTTGGTATTAATTTTTCTAGTTGAAGCCTCTTATAGAGGGATAAAGGCATAACACTAACTCCAGCTCCCAAATCACACAAAGCAGTTCTAACATAACTATTCTTAATAGAGCAAGGGATAGTTGGAATCCCTGGGTCTCCAAGTTTCTTAGGAACCTTACCATTAAAGGAATAATTAGCAAGCAAAGTAGAAATTTCTTCATTAGGGATCTTACTTTTATTCGAGACAATATCCTTCATATACTTTGAGTAAGGAGGCAATTTAATAGCATCAGTCAAAGGAATTTGCAAGAATAAAGGTTTCATCCACTCACAAAACTTATTATAGTGTTCATCTTCCTTTGACTTGTGCTTTTTATCAGGGAAAGGCATAGGTTTTTGGACCCAAGGCTCTATTTCACTACCATGTTTCTTAGCAACAAAATCTTCTTTAGTGTATTTAGTATTCTTAGTGTCCTTTTTAGGTTCTTCTTCAACTTTTTCATCATTAGGAGCTTCATTTTATTCATTACCACTTTCAGTTTCAGCATTAGAGATATATATACTATTAGGATCTATAGCAGGTTTAGAGGGTTCTACAACAGTTTTATGTATCTTTTTTCCTTTTCTTACGAGTAGAACCACTGTTTTCAGCTTGTTGAGAATCTTGCTCAATTCTTTTGGGATGCCCCTCAGGATATAGAGGATCCTGGGTAGCAGCACCACTACTAGTTCTAATTTCATAAGCATGTTTTTCTTTAGCAGCATTAACTAGCAAGTCTTTTTGCACTTTAATGAGTTGATCTATTTGAGTTTGAACCATTTGAAAGTGTTTAACAATCATTTTAACATCATTAGAGGTTCTTTACACAATATCTTTCAACTCAACAATAGCTCTAGTGTTTTCCATTAGATGATTTTGCACCCTTTTATTAAAATTATCTTGCTTAACAATAAAGATATTGGATTCTTGTAAGCATTGATCAGGAGGTTCAGAGTAAGGGATGTCACATTCATCAAAGTTTTGGAGAGAGTGTACCTCGATAGTGGATGAGTAGGGAATACGCTTACATAATTATTCTAGAGGAGGTAAATTCTTGACATCTGCAGCTTTAATTCCCTTCTCCTTAAGACATTTCTTAGCTTCCTTCATCACTTCATCATTTAATTCAATAACTCCCCTCTTCTTTGATGTTGGAATAGGAACTGGTATAGTAGGTTCAGGTACAATTACTTCAGGTATAGCTTGTTCAGGTGGAGTCCAATCTTCATAGTTCTTACTTATTTTAGCCATTAATTCCTCAGCTTCCTTAGGAGTCCTATTCCTGAAAACACAATCAGCACAACTATCTAGGTATGTCCTAGATTCTTCGGTTAGTCCATTATAAAATATATCAAGAAGCTCATTCTTAGGTAATGGACTTCCAGCCTGTGCATGAATCAAAGAACAAAACCTTGCCTAAGATTCGGGCAATATCTCTTTTTCTCCCTGTTTAAAATCAAAAAGTTCCTGCAAAATAGCATGTCTAGCACTAGGAGGAAAATATATCTGTAGGAAAGTACTAATCAAGCAATCAGGGCTATCAATAGATCCAGAAGGTAAATTACTAAACCAAGTTTTAGCTTCTCCTTTCAGTGAAAAGGGGAAAATCTTAGCAACAAAGTAAGTACGCATCTTAATATCATCAGAAAACAAGCCACTCATGGTAGAAAGTTCATTCATATGTGCTACCGCACTTTCATTCTTAGTCCCACAAAAAGGTTCTTTCTCAACAATAGCTATGTAAGATAGATCGAGAGAGAAATCATAATCTTCATCTATTATTTTTATGGGAGAAGTTGTAAGCTTAGCAATAGGAGACAATTTGGGTCTAATAGTACGCCTCTCAAGGAGACTCTTAGCAGCGCTCCTATCATGGGTGTTTTTACATTCTTTAATAAATTCATCGGTCATCTCAACATAACCATCTTCAATATCATAACTTTCACTAGACTCAGGTGAACTAACAGGTGTAGTAGTAGTGTCTTCATTAGGAGTTTCAGTATTTCCAGCTATAGTTCTAGCAATCTTAGCATCTAGGAAAGGACCTAATGAACCACTCTTATCAAGCACAGTAGAAGCACCATCATAAGCATCAGAAGTTTCAGATTCAGCAGTAGTAGCAATGTGTGTAGCATGTGTATGTGGTGGTGTAACGAGCTTACTCATCATAGATGGTGAATCAAGAGCAACAGAGGTGTTCAGAACCGTACCTCTTCTTGCAGTGGATGGTAAAATAGGAACCTTGCCATCACGAGACTTACCCATGATGGATGGATAGCAGCGAACAATAGAGAATCCAAGTGAACTTGATAAACAAAGTTATGCTCCCCGGCAGCGGCGCCAAAAAATAGTCTTGATGACCCACAAGTATAGGGAGTGTATCGCAGTATTTTCGAGGAAAGTGAAACCCAATTTATTGATTCAACACAAGGGGAGCCAAAGAATATTTATAAGACTTAACAACTGAGTTGTCAATTTAGCTGCACCTGGAAACAATCTTGCTCACAGCAGTTTATCAGTAGCAACAGTTGTGTAGTAGCAATAGTAAAGTAACAACAATAGTAAAGTAAAGACAGCAGTAACAAAAACAGTAAACAGTAGGATCCGAGTGCGGTAGGCATAGGGATGGATGGACGGGTGTTGCATGTACAAGACAATTCACATAGCAATTAGAATATAGGGCAATTGCAGATAAATAAGATAAAGTATCCAAGTACTAGATAATCCTAGGCATGTGTTCCATATATAGTCATACGTGCTCGCAATGAGAACTTGCACAACATCTTTTGTCCTGCCAGCCCGTTTGCAGTGGGGCCTCAAGGGAACTACTGGCAATTAAGGTGCTCCTTTTAATAGAGCACCGGAGCAAAGCATTAACACTCTGTGAACACATGTGATCCTCACATCAAAGCCATTCCCTCCAGTTATCCCGATTTCTATCACTTCGGGGCCATTGGTTCCGGACAACAACGTGTGTATACAACTTGCAGGTAAGACCATAAACAATACTATCATAATGAATCAATTATATGTTCAGATATGAAATTATGGCACTCGGGCCCTAGTGACAAGCATTAAGCATAACAAGTCGTAACAAAGTCAAAAAGCACTAATAGTAGATACTAGGCACCATGCCCTAACAATCTGATGCCATTACATGAACGATCTCATCGAATCCCTACCATCCCCATAGCCTACAGCAGGGGATTACTCACTCATAGATGGGGGAAACATGGATGGTCGATGGAGAAGCGATGGTGATGATGATGGCGATGATCTCCTCCAATTCCCCATCCCGACAAGGTGCCAGAACGGAGTTTCTGGTGCTGTTTCGTGGAATCTGGTGGTGGTGGCGGAGCGGAACTCCTTCTGGAAAAACGTCGACCCCCCCTGAGTTTTTAGGTCAGAAGGCAACTTATAGGCGAAGAGGGAGACCGAGGGGGAGTCTGGGGTGGCCAGACCACCCCCTGGCGCGGCCTAGGCTTGCCCGCGCGGCCAGGTGGTGTGGCCTAGGCCCATCCCCCTCCGTCTCGTATTCTGGCTCCAGGAGTCTTCTGGTAAAATAGGATTTTTGGCATATGTTCCGGGATTTTTCCTGATAGTTGATTTTCTGCACAAAAAGTAGACACCAATGCAATTCTCCTGAAAACAGCGTCAGTTACGCGTTAGTTGCATCCAAATCACACAAGTTTAGAGGAGAAACAATAGCAAAAGTGTTCGGGAAAGTAGATACGTTTTGGACGTATCAGTAGTCACGAATGCTTTGTCTCGCAAGCACTCAAGCCTTCTTACTCGACTTAACATGTTGGGTCTTGATGAAATCAAAACATTGTACTCGTCTGACCCGTTCTTTGAACCAATTTTCGCAAAGTGCTCCATTAAAAAAGGAGTTGATGATTTATATTTGCATAAGGGCTTTCTCTTTAAACAAAACAAGCTTTGCATTCCGAAGTCATCCCTCCAACTTTTGCTTCTCCAAGAATCTCATGGTGGAGGCCTCATGGGTCACTTTGGTCATGACAAGACATTGTACATGCTCTCCATTCACTAATTTTGTCCCAAGATGAAGCGCGACGTCGAATGCTACGTCCAGCAATGCACTACTTGTGTCCAAGCTAAGTCCAAGTCTAATCCATTTGGTCTATATATGCCATTTCCTATTCCATATGCACCTTGGTCCGACATTAGCATGGATTTTGTATTAGGATTGCCTAGGTCTAAGCATGGTCATGACTCTATATTTGTTGTCGTGGATCGCTTCTCAAAAATAGCACACTTCATACCGTGCCATAAGACCGACGATGCTTCACATGTTGGAAACTTGTTTTTCAGGGAAATTTTCCATCTTCACGGTGTGCTAAGAACAATCATCTCCAACTGCAACGTCAAATTCATGAGCTACTTATGGAAGACCCTCATGGCCAAGCTTGGCGTTAAGCTCCTCTTTTCATCCGCTTCGCACTCTCAAACCGATGGCAAAACCGAAGTTGTCAACCGAAGCCTCAGAACTCTCATACATGTGTTGATCAAGAAGAACTTGAAGGATTGGGAGAAATGCATTCTGTAACATCTCAAGAATACTAAAGGAGAATATAAATTTCCAATTAACCAAAATTAGGGTTAACAAAAGCTTTTACTATTAAACACTATATGAATGCATGTGTGTTTATTAATGATGTATGAATGCTTTTTATGCCATGTTTGTTTGTTATATATGATGAGAATTAGTTTAAAGATCAACACAATATCATCTAGGTCAAATCCAAACCAAATCAAATCAAAACAAGATCAAATTATAAGGCATATGACCTAATGGTCATTTTTGCCAAAGTTAACAACTTGCTCACTTGGAGAATCTCTAGTAAATGATTTCAAATAGAAACAATTCTATTTGTTTTCTCACCTTGCTAGACCAAGTGACAATGAACCCAAGTGAACTTTCAAAACTTACAGAAACAAATTCAAATTCTTTTAGAGGACATTTCAAAATTGAATCCATCATAGACATCAAGATAGCCATTTTTCAAAAACCATCCAAATTGTCTCCACTTGACCAATCCTTGCAACCAGAGACACTCAAGCATATGACCAACACACCCAACAAAAAGAATTTGAAAATTCAAATGTTTATTTCATGTGGCCATTTGATCAAGCACTTAGCAGGCATGGTACACATATACCAACTATACACTGTTGTGATCAATCTAGTGATCATCTTTGTACTCGACACAGCTCCACTACTAGCCCACGATCACCCCTAGTACCAGCCCGTGCAATTGAGCCTCTCTCACTTGACAAAATGACCAGTGCAAAGTGGTAACCGACCATGCCATGCCGGCCGGACATGGACACGACACCACAAGCCTCGCCGCCCTTGTCCACAACCACTAGGAGATAGGCGTGACCTCACCGCACTCGCCAGTAGACGCCTCGGCCAATGATAGCTAGTGGAGACGCTAGTACTGCCGCGCCCATTTATCTCTCTGTCATGCCGACGTGCATGCCAGAGCGCCAAGCCGTCCCGCGCAACCACGCTGCGCCTCGCTCTCCCCTTGCATAAATGCAATCGCCGTGACGCCAACAACCTCTCAGACACGCCAGTTTGATGCCGCACGCCCCGTGACAACCGTACGCCATGACGAACATCCGTGGTACTCGAGCAGAGCATGGACGTCCCCATCCAATTATGACCGCGCCTTGCCGTGCCACTATGCGCATGACAACCGCCAGGGAGCACCGCGTCGACCTACGCCCTCAGCCATGCCGATAGCACCCTATAGCGTCGTCGCCGATGAGCCCGAGCCATGCCTCACCGCTCCTCTTTCCGGGGTATAAATAGACTCCTCCCATGCCTCAAAACGCACACCACTCGACTGACCTCTCCCCTAGGAACCCCTCTTACCCATCCACGGAGCAAGGCAAGAAATGTATCGCCGGCATTTCACCGGAGCCTGCCGATGCTATGGTGGAACAGAGCTAGCGATAGGAGCCACCCCAGGAGCTACCGCGACCACCCTTCGAACTGTCGTTGTCGATCAGTTCGTTTGCCCCCATCACCGGACCTAGCTGGAGCCCTGGTAAGCCCCCGATGACCCCCGCTGTAGAGCTAGGGTTGAAATCCCCCGTGCGCCCTGCGATGGAGACGATGACGCTGAGCCATTGTAATTGTGTGGCCCATATTAGCGCATACCACTTGGTGTTAGAACAGCCGCTGACAGGTGGGGCCGATTCAAGTGCAGCCCGCTGCACACGCCGTGCAGTTGGGCTGGCCCAATATTGTTCCCGCGCATTACCACAAATTCAAATATAGATTTTCCTTTTATTCAAAAACCCTATTCTGTCAGTGACTTCAAAATTAAATTCAGGAAGATTTACTAAACCAACTTGCATGATTCCAATTTTGTTAGAAAGGTAATGAAAATACCTAAATACTCCCATTGGATTCAAATAGTTTGAAGTTATAGATCACCCATAGTAAAAATAACAAGGTAGAGACTTTTACAACTTCAAACATTTTACTAAAATCAACCATAAATTCTTTTGAGTTGATTACAATTCTCAAAAATCAGATTTTCCATGATCTATCTGAATATGTAAAAATATTTAGTTTTACATGCAGTAGTCATGGGCTAGTATAGCTATTTCTAGTCATTTTAATTATATTAAATAGTAATATTCAACTTTGTAATATGTGCCAACCAGTTTAAATCACATTCCCAAGTATTGGAATATGTGGTGATGACATGTGTCCACATGATCCCATATTTTAATTGGATGATATTAAATCTTAAGTATTTTTCAATGAGTAGAAATTGCATTTCTAAAATAAGATAAATAAGAATATGTCACTAATTTATGTGGTGATTGAGATGATGCTAGATCATCTAGTGTGAACCTTTGTGTGCTAAATAGAAGTAGCTAAGTATTGTTTTTGGTGATTGTATACCCCGTATTTATTTATAGACGCTAGTACCAACCCAAGCTACGAGGATGAAGAATTCTACAAAGAAGAAGATAACTTCGACAACTGTACCAACCAAGGCAAGCTTAACTATACAAGCCCCACTATGCAAGATAACCTATGCAGGATATACTATGCATGCTATTGAGATGCAACTTTACCAATCCCAAGTTTTTTACATACAAGCTTTATTCTTCCCTTTACCAAAGTTTCTTAAATAGTTAACTATTGGTATTAGTGGAAAATAAGATAGATGCCATTAAGAGCATGGAACTAGTCTTGGGTAGTTACACTTGACTAGCACCCCTCAATAGTGATACCCTCATTGATAGCTGCTAGTGCTAAACTAAAATTGATCACTTTAGATGGGAACACCTGGAGCAAATGATTATGAAAACCTTGGAATGATGAGTCATTCTATTGAAATATTTTGACATGGGTATTGAAGCACAACGACTTGAAGGTAATACTGAATGAGGCATGTGCCTTGACTTTGATAAAAACTGATGGTTGGGTTCGGATGCGATACCATTCCAGCTTTTACCGTACAACCACAATACCTGATTTGGGTAGGGCTTAACTGGAAGTTTATATGTCTTAGTATGGGTTCCCTTGCGGAAAGAGATTAAGATGAGGCTACCTCGTGACTATGAATGTCCACCTATGTAGTTCCCGAGATGGCAGATGGCCATGGCTAGGTGGCCAAGCTCATAGGGGAGGTGCATATACTAGGGTGTGTAATTGAAAGGTTAGAATTGATTATCCGCATACCAAGTGTGATGATTCAGGGCTATCCCTGATGGATGTATCGAATTTTGTGGTGAAAGTGTACCACCTCTGTAGAGTGTCAAACTATTCGAATAGCTGCGTCCGCGGTCATGGACAGTTGGAGTGGCCATACTGTTTCGTTGTCAGATGTTTTCAAATGACTTGTGACTTGAAATATGACTTTGACTTGACCACAACAGGGTTGTGGACATGAAAACTAGGTTCCCACTTGAGTAATCTAGATAACTAAACTAGGCTTTACTACTAAGTACTTCTAAAATAAAACTCGCTTATTGCAAACAAGCCTAGAGCTTAGGATTCCTACTAGAATTGTCTTACTTACATTAGTGATAGTTTGCGAGTACTTTAAAAATACCGATGGTTATTCCCATGGCCAGACTATGAAGAGGACTATCTAGAGAACAGACAACATGAGTTCTATGATAACTAGGATCATCTCCCATCGCTAGCATTGCCTGTGATAATGAAGATGGAAGCTCTACTACGTTTATTTCCACTACTTTGATGTGTATTAAGACTTGATCATGAGATCAACTATTTGTAAGACTATTATGGTTTGTAATGGATGATGTACTGTGCTACCAATTATGTTATGTCTCGCAAAAACGGTATTCCTAGGATTGCCATGTACAGCATAACAGGCATCTGGACTTAAAAATCTGGGTGTTCACGAGTTGGTATCAAAGCCATCCTGACCACAGGAGACCCTAGTTAGAATGGACATCTGAAAAACCTAGTTTCAAAACAAAGGAAGTGAGTATTTATGAAAACCTATTCTCACTCTTATCCTTGAGATTCTTTCAAAAAAAGAGTTCACTTGTTCCTAAAAAATTCTTGCAATTTTACATAATATTTGACACACTTGATCACCTCACTAACTTACTCATTCCAATTTCTCATAGATGGAAGTCAAGTACAGCAAGTTCTATCAGCTGGGCAACGGAGGAGAGCTCATCTTCGAGAGGGACTTGATCCAGCTAGCAGAGTTCCTTGGATGCCCACACCCCGAGTTCTTTGGAGCACACCATGAGGGGAACTGCAGTGGTTGATCGTTGCAGATCTGAGGGGCAAGATGGAGCCACCCACCTCAGAGAAGATACAGTTCAGTTTGAGGGAGAACAACTGGCTGGATGGAATAGCTAGAGTAATGCAGGAAGCACTTGCTCGTCCGTGTGGGCAGAACATCAACCAGATCAATAGCACTCGCTTCGCTCACTAGGTAAGACGTGACTCTATGGGACAACCCTTGGCCATGCCAAGACATTCGGAGTTGAAGCATCTTGTGGATCACCTCGACTTCATGCTACACGAGACCCAGAAGGAGTTGGACAATGCCCGTGCGTACGCCAACCAGAATCACACTATCGCAGCAGAGAAGAATGAAACCCTCCCCATCCTAGCTAAGGAGCGCAAGACACTTTGTCGCCACCGTGACAAGAAGGACCGCATCATCGCTCGCCTCCGCTAGAAGGTGGTAACCCTTGAAGAAACCATCTGACGAGGGTTTAACTCATCAATGCCCATTGTTATGGACTTGGGTTTTGGAGAAGGAGGGAGCGCGGGAAGCATCTATCGGCTAGAAAACAAGCACACAGGGGATTCGAAAATTTACCCAGGTCCAGGCCTCGTAGAGGTCCCTGCTCCTGCTTGTCTGCTCGTGGAATTATCAGAGGAATCGAAGATTACAATGGTGCGCAGATACAATCTGGCGAAGGTCATGGAAACTAGGGTTACGTGTGTCCTCCTCGCTGCCCCCTCCTAGCCTTTATATAGATAGGCTAGGTCTCGGGTAGCAGGTCGAGTCGGTTACAAGTTAGGGTTTTTCCCTTTAAACTTTCTATCTTTAGCTTCTTCTTGTTTCACAAGCAATCGAGAGTCTGTAGGTTACTCAAGTTCCCCATTTGGGCCTTCGCGACACCATGGGCTTCCGCTGTATTCAGGCCGTATATACCAAGCTCGAGTACCTGTAGGGTATACCCATGTCAGTAGCCCCCGAGTGTCCAGTGGAATCACATATTCGACTAGGGACTTTATGAGTATATTTTCGACTGCTCTCTTTGTGTCATAGGGATTGTTGATGTGCCTGCGTGATTAATCCGATGTATCGGTATCAGTTAACTACCTTAGGGTAAGACAACGCAATCTACTCGAACTCGAGTCCTCGGACTCGAATTCAGAAAAGTGCTGGTGTAATTCGACTCAAGGCACGAAGGTCTTGTAGGAGTCGAATTCCAGTATATGGGTGTGAGCACTCGATGCGTCCGTCAAGGCATGTTCATCGCACCTGTAGTCACGGATAAATTTCTGGTAGTGCACAGCAAATGCGTTGCCAAGCCTTATTCAGGTCGTATCTTCACGTTGGAAGCGCGACATCTGAAATTTGTCATCGTGGAAATGATTCGGGTGACCCAGGAGACGCAGTCTCTTTTTAGGGGAAAATTATTAGGCGGTGTCGCCGTAAACTTCGAGTGTAAATGTTATCGACACACAGTACGACGTACAAATGATCATAGGTTCTGCGACCAGCGCTCCCTATGGGAGTATCCCCCATGTGTCTGGTTGAGTCGAAGACTCAGGCAGGGACTAAAGAACTTTTGTGACTGCTGTCGTCTTTTGTTTGCTTGTTTCAGTCAAATTTATTTCCGGCGCTCCCTATGAGAGTAACCCATGTCCATAGTCGAATCGCGGATTCGAGTGGTTGGGTTTGCTTTGATTGTCCATGTTCCTGTATAAAAGAAAAAGAAAAATCGTAGGGTGCGCGACCAGCGCTCCCTATGGGAGTAGCCCCCAAGTGCTTGATGGAGTCGAAGATTCGAGCTAGGACTAAAGTAGTCAAAGCCTTCTGCTGCTCAATTTTGGATGACATCAGTGCTAACGATGTGATGACCTCATTTGCCCACGTGAGCGGGTTTGATGGGACGTGACAAGCGCTGGGTCCCATTTTCTGACTCTGACTTGACCGGGTGTGCGTAATCTTTGTTTTAACTATGCCTCCTCGATTTCTGTGCATAATGGGGGTAGTGGGGGATGGTTCACGCTTCGGGTCCTCCACGTGTCGATCATGATGAACGGCACGCGTCTGATAGGGTTTTTCCTAGCCGTTATATTGCATCTTCCAGGGGGTAAGTAGCAATGTTGTGACGGTAATTTTTCACATCTGCTTCTTTTCTCACCCTTTGCCTCCATCGCCATTGCTGCTGCTCCTCTGCTCCTTTGTGTTCATCTCTCTCGCAACGCTGGACCAGCTCCGCGTATTCCCCACTTACTTTCTCCGGTCACACTACCAACGTAAGATGGGAAAGAAGAAAGGAGGTGTTGCGGCTGATTCCGCCACCACCACTGTTGCTGCCAAGAAGAAGGGCGGTCCGCCGCTGTGGGGACCAGCACCGCCGCCGCCGGGAAAAAGAAGGGCATAGGCACTCGCATCCGTGATCACGTCTTCTGAGCTCCATCTCCTACGCCAAGACGGAGTTCTATCTTCCGCAGCCGCTGACACACGTGTCCCCAGAAGTGAGGTAATCCCTTCTCCTCCTGTCGGTTTTCGGGTGATGTTCCTAGAGTTCATCATCCGCGGTCTCTCATTGCCCCTGCATCCTTTCTTTAGGGGCCTTCTCTGTTTCTATGGGCTCCAGCTGCATCAGTTGTCCCCCAACTCCGTCCTCCATGTAGCTTGCTACATTACTCTTTGCGAGTGCTGGCTTGGAATCGAGCCGCACTTTGGTCTCTTTAAGCGTCTCTTCAAGCTGAAGCGCCAGTCGGCGTCTGGCTCCATAGTCTACGATGTAGGAGGCTGTGGTATCCACGTTGAAAGAACATGTGGGCCCCCATGTGTGGTTTTGGTAATTAATGACAATCTTTATGGACTAATGTGTGTATTAAGGAGTACTTGTAGGATTTGTCCATTGGCATCACTTGGAGCATGTGTTGGCTTCAAGGTCGATGGAATGAAGAAGAAGATGCATTGTGGCAGCTCAATATGTGCCATCCCTAGAAGATCTCATGTTTGGTGCTTGCCATCCTTGGTGTTTTTGGATCGATGAAGACAAGGCCAAACGATGCTAAAGGCAAAGGTATTCTTGATAGGTTTTTGCCTTTTGCTGGTCTCGTGTTGACCGGGTTTAGGATAGATGACCATACCATCAAGAGAGGCTCTCGAGTGAGTATCTCGATCATATTGTTCGGAGAGAGCTCAAACCTTTGCATACTTGCATCATTGTTTTGGGTGTTTATTTGTCTTATCCAAGTGAGGATATAGAGCTTGTGGTATTCTTCATGGAAAGCTCTTGTTCATCAAAATCGGATCCCCCTTTTATATCTTGTTGCGATTTTGATCTTGGCGGTTTTCCGGATTCTCACCGAGTGAGGTATCTCACATTATACTACTTGATACATTCTCACTTGGTGATATCCAATATTTCTACTTTTTTTTGGGTAGCTCTTGTCGTCCTCTTTCTAACGCAATTGGATTCGGGTCAATCAGAGTCTCCTAGCAAAAGTTATCGACGTTGCATTTCTGGCTCTTTGATGTTTTAAAAGAAAAAGAAAAATCAAGTTCTCTCGGCCAAGCGGTAGTACCACCCGGGCGGGCCGGCACTACCGGTCGGCCCAGTCGCCTCCTCCTTCCTGTCTGCCTCGCCCTGTGGTCGCATCCGGTGCCACCGGCCTGGCCCGGTAGTACCGCCCGGGCGGGCCGGTACTACGGGCCGGCCCACCTCCATCTTCCCAGCCACCCTTCCCCGTTCACCAGCCCAGCTACCTCGCCTCGCTTGTCTCGCTCTGGCCCCACTCGCGTGCGCTCCTGCACCCGCTCGATCTCGCTCGCGCGCGCTAGCTAGTTCCCGCCCACGCCAGCTCGCTCGCTCGCGCGCGCCTCCTCCCCCGATCCCCTTCGCTCGCTCGTTGTGCTAGGCGCGTGAGGCCGCATTGGCCAGCACCTGGTCGGGTGCGGTAGTATCGGGCCCATCCGGTACTATCGGACCGGACCGTTTCTGGCCCCCCAACGGGCAGAAAATTGGGGCCCTTTAAATAGCCTTCTTCCTCTCTTTTATTAGGTTGCTTCTTCTCCTTCTTTTTGTTCAAGCTTTGCCCTTTGACTTAAATCTTCTAGAGCTTGATTTCTTCCTCTCCCTCCATTGATTCTTGCCAATATTTGAGGGGTAGTCAGAGGAGATCTAGATCCACACTTTGACCAATCAAAATCCACTCTTTGTGAGGGAGTCTTTGGATCTAGATCTTTGGGGCTTTTTGTGATCCCCTTTTGTTTTCTTCCTCTCTTATTCCCCCAAGTGCTTTAGTAGCCTTGCTGGAATTTGAGAGTGAAGTTGGGGAGCATCTTTGTGGTGTTCTTCCTTTTGCATTTGGTGCATCGGTGTGTGTTCTCTCCAGAGGATTTTTCGGTGATATTCAATTTTGCCTGTCCCTCTTGGGTTCTTGGAACCCTAGACGGTTG
The DNA here is from genome assembly GCA_910589775.1 of Avena eriantha. NCBI lineage: Eukaryota > Viridiplantae > Streptophyta > Magnoliopsida > Poales > Poaceae > Avena > Avena eriantha. The sequence continues at coordinate 228,633,901 of OU342742.1, forward strand.
TGTGGCCTTCAATTAAGTTGTGAAGCTCCCCCAAGATTGAGGCCTTGGTGGCGATTATTGGGAGCCTCCAATTAAGTTGTGGAGATAGCCCCAATCTTGTACGGGTTCGGTGACCACCCTTAAGTGTCACATAGTGGAACGGGTGCTTGCCCGCGTGGTGGGTGCTCGGGAGAATAGGGTGAGGCCTTGGTGGTGTTGGTGGTCTTAGTACCGCCCACCCCTCCAACGAGACGTACTCCCTTGTTGGGAGGAACTCGGTAAAATATCATCGTCCCCGCGTGCCTCGGTTATGTCTATACCCGAGCTCTTTACTTATGCAATTTACATTGTGATAGCCATCGTGCTTGAAGTAATTAGCTTGTTATCATATTGGTGCTTGTATTGCCTAGCATAAGTTGTTGGTGCACATAGGTGAACCTTAGTATATCTAGGCTTTGTGCTTAACAAAATAAAACGCTAGTTTTATTGCGCCATTGTTAAGCTCATCTCGTAGAAGTTTTTAACCGCCTATTCACCCCCCTCTAGGTGACATCCATGATCTTTCAATTGGTACTGGAGCGAGGTCTCTCGCCTTTAGGCTTCACCGCCTTGAGAGTAAAGATGTCGTCTAGTGGAGTAGTGCACGATTCCTATTATATATTCGATTGCACAAATTATGATATATGGAAATCTCGCATGCTAGTTTATTTTCGGGGCATTCACCCATCTGTTGAGGGAATTCTATATATGGGTTTCTCTTCTCCTATGGATCCCCAAAATGAATCTTTAGAGGAGAAGATAAACTCTTGTATAGATGCTCAAGCTACTAAAATGCTTTTACTTGTTGTGAGCAATGTAGTTATTTATTCAATCATGCCTTATCGGAGTGCTCATGATATTTGGACAAAGCTTCAAGATAAATATGGTGTGTCCAACATTATTGAGGATGATTGTATTCCCTCCACCTCCGGCCGTGATGAGTTATCACCTTCTACCACTTCACCTACATGTGATTTTTCACAAGGTAATGATATGGTGAGTGGTGATAGAAGTTGCAATTTGGATAGTGAGCTTACTATTGATTATCCATCATCTCTATCTATTTTCAATATTCTATCTTTGGACTCTAACACTGGTATCACTCAAAACCCCTCATATGCTAGTGTTGGTAGTCCTTGCATATCATGTAGAAATGGCTTGAATAATTCACATGATGATATGCTTGCTTTGTCTTGTTGCCATGATAAAAGTCCTTCTATTTCCCCTAGTACTTGTGTTGCTAACCATGTAGAGGAAATCAAAGATTATGTGGGTCAAGACAAGGTCTTGGATGGAGCTTCAAGTTCAATCTCATCTTCACCTTCTTCCGGTTCTCACTTATGCCTTATGGCTAAGGGAACTAAGGTAACTTCTTTAGATCCCATGGCATCTCATAGTTATTATTATGATGATGATGTTTTGGATGATGATAGTGAGGAAGAAGAGGATGATATTGCCTCTTTAGATGAAAAGGGTGAGGTTGTTTATCGTGCTCTAGTTAAGAATAATATTGCTTGCTCTAAATTTGTTGAAATCTTTACTTTTGCTATGGAGAGCAAGAAAATTATTAAGCAATTGCAAGATCAAGATGAAGAGCAAGAGCACACCATTTAAAAACTGCAAAGCCTCTCTAATGATCTAAGAAAATCTTATTTGGAAGAACAATCCACCAAGGAGTCTCTTGAGGAGATCTTTGCTCTTGAATTATCTAGAGTAAAGGAAAACCATGATAGAGAACTCATGGTGGCAAGTTCTCTCAAAACTAAAAATGATGAACTTGTAGTTGCCCATGCTAAACTCGTTGAGGATTTTAAGCACCTCAAAAATGGCTCTCGGGTCGTTAAGAGTGAGCTCATCAAACTCACCGAGTCACATGAGCAACTTAAAGCTTCATATTCTAAAGAGCTTGCAAAGTTGACCTCATCTCTTGCTATTAATAATGATGCTTGTGCTACTAAATATATTTCTTGTGAAGCATCTATGTTGAAGGAGAATGTTGAGTTAAAGGCTCAACTTGCTTTGCTAACTAGCAAATATGGGATATTGGAAGAAATTCATGTTAAGCTCTCAAGCTCGCATGAGGATCTTCTAGTCTCCCATGATAAGCTAAAGTTAGATCATGAGGCCATTATGTCAAAGTTAACATCTAGTGGTCATCATGTGGACATTAGCACTATTTCTACTCCTAATGTTATATTGCCATGTGCTAGTCCATGTAATTCATCCACTCATGATATTGCTACATCTTGTGATGAATTACATTATGTGCCTTGTTGCTCTAACAATGTAGCATCTACCTCCTCTAATACTATTTTTGATAATAACCATGTAGAGGAAAACAAGAAGCTCAAGGCTCAAGTCACTCCTTTGAAGAATGACTTGAAAAGGGTTATAAAGGGAAGGCCACACTCAACCACATCTTGAGTGTGCAAAAATACCCCAATGACAAGAGTGGACTTGGATTCAACTCCAATATCAAGAACAAGTCCACTATCAAGTTGAATCACAAGGGCAACAAGAAGAATGGCCAAGATCAAGCGAAGTATCCGGCCAACATTATTTGCTTCAAGTGCAAGGAAGAAGGGCATCATGTTAGATCTTGCCCATTGAAGAAGAATCCCCTTGGTGTGAAGCAACAAGGGAAGCAGCCTCAAGCTCTACCTCAAGTGGTAGATGGACCTCTTCCTAAGAGGACTACTCGAGCTCTTCCTCATGTTGTGGCATCACCGAAGAAGAAAGCTAGCAAGACAAGAACTTGCTACATTTTCCATGAGAAGGGGTACATTTCTTCCTCATGCACTAGTGGTATCTCCTCATCCAACCCTATCATTATTGATGATGCTTATTCTCTTTGTTTGGATGAGATTGGCAATGTGTTTGCCAAATTTGTTGGTGCTCAAAGTGGTGTCAAGAAAAAACCATTTGGGTTGCCAAGCCTATTGTGACTAACTTCTTAGGACCCAACTTGGTTGGGGACCAACAAGCCAAAACTTGATCAGTAGGTGTTTTTGAGAGAACAATGGAGACTTGGCTTCACCATGAAGAATCGAGGGATCTTCATCTATTATATTTGTCATGCCAACTCATGTGGATTATATTGCCTCTATTATATTTCCAATGTTCCTCCTTGCGGTAACATATGCTTAACTCCTTACATTTAAAGTTGCTCGCCCCCATGTGCATGTGTTGGTTTTGTACCTTGCATGTTTGTTGTATATGTTGTGCTTACCTTGTTCCTATATTGATTTATCAAGTATATTTGTGTTTATTGGTTTGCACACCATGTATGAGTGTTTCTTGTGTTGGAGCTATTGTTTAATTGTATTTGGTATCTTATTTAGCTCTTGTGAGAGATTAATGGACTATCCCATTTTGGGGGAGCGTTATGCTTGGGCATTCCACAATCCTAAAATGTGTGTACATGAGGAATACCACCTAGTAGTGATTTAGCAATATTATCTAGTGTCTATGTGGTATAATTCTCCTGAGAAATTCATGTTCTATAGTGTCCATTAATTATCTCTATATGGATCTTTTTGCCTCGTGTTGAGATTTATTGTTTATCACATTATGGGGGAGTCATATGCTTAGTGCATATTACAAACCTAGAAAACGTGAAAATTCGAGGTTATGTCACTTATAATTGATATTGAATTATCTAGCTCCTGTGCGACACATGTGCTCAAACAAGTTCAATTTTATTGTATGGCTTTGCCTCCCATCCTTTGGATCTTGTTTGTGTGAGGTTCTCTTGGTATGTGTTTCTTCATATTCGGATCCTTGTATCCGCATGGAAACCATTAGCTTCAACTCCCTCCAATCACTAGTGGTTTTGTATCTATTGGAAGCTACCAAGAATCTCTTTTTAAGCATCAAATTTAATTCTTATATTTTGTTATATGCTTCTTTGTGTGAATATGATCTTGGATATCCGTGTAAACTACCTCGGGAAGATTATTCCCAATACTTCTTGTCCTTGGACAATTGGTACTCGATATTTGGTAGAATTTATTGATCATATTCATTTTGGCCTTGGTTTATTTTGTCCTATATCTTGCCAAGAAAATGTTTTGTGTCTCTCCCAAGCTTTCCTTTCCTCTTATGGATCTTCTTATGTTATTGGTATCCTCTCGTGTTTTATTTAATATAAGTAGTAGTGATGATCTCATTTATGTGCATTTTGCATTCAAAAGAAAAAATACTAAATAATGCACTACTTATGGGTGAGCTCTTCTATATTATTTAGAACACACCTATTTATGCTTCTTGCATTGATCCATATCATGTTTTATGTGCTTGGAAGTTCGATCTTTTCGTTTTGATATTTTGTTCCATCATGAAAAGTATGTGAGTTTGGTTTATGTGTTGGAACCTTGCTCTTTTGGGAGTTGGTTTTGTCTCATTCCTTGTTTCGTATTTTAACCTTTTAGAATGAGATAAACCCTTGAGCATTTGTGTTTTTATCTATCCTTTGCTCTTTGGCTTTTGTCTAGTTCATTTGTTGAACTTGTGATCCTTCATGTGTTGAATTGGCTCTTTGATACAATTTGGACACCTTTTGTCGTGTCACACTCTTGTGTGTGCCATCTCGGTTTACTTGTTTTTTTTTTTCAAATTGCATCTCCTTGTTTGTTCTTGAAAGCCTTGTGTATGCATATACCCTACATGTTTATTTCATGGCATGCTTGCTTTCTTAGATCCAATATATAGGGGAAACTCCACCAAATCCTAATTGGCTAAGATGTGCATGAAATTCAATTTCATATTAATATGCACATATTTATGTGGAGTCTCTCCTATGTATTGTAGTTTCACTAACTACTTTGGACCCAATATGTTTGGGAACCATTTTGTACTTAAATGTGTTTTAGGTACATTGGAGATATATTGGATACTTGTCTCTCAAAGTTTGAAGAAGTGGTGCTTTCATGGAAATTGGAGTCAAGATTTAGGATGATCAACGAATGCATATCCTCTACATCCTACCAATTATATCTCGGTAACAAGTATCCCCTTCTCGTGCTCATATTTCTTGCTTCCAACCATTTGTGGGTTGCCTTCTAGCATGAGTATATTTGTATTTTTTGTATTTCTAGCCTTGGTTTTAAGAGATCCTCCTATTCCAAATGTGTATAAATTGAGATGAGTACATATTAGTGGGACTATACAAAATCATGCATATGATCCACGAATCTCAAATATGTCAATCTTGCAATTTCATTGCCTATCCTTTACTCAACTTCTCTCATGTGCAATAGTGAGATTTTGCTAGTTGATTTTTTCCTTTGTGATACTTGTTGCCTTTCTCCATATATTCCAACCATCTCCTTCTCCCTTGGTGATTGTTGTAATATATGTAGTGTGTTGGTGTTTTAAGTTCATCCATGAACAATAAGATAAAATTATGCCTTTGGCCATGCTTACAAGCAAAAAAATTATTGGTATGTGTTATGACTTCATTTTGGTATTCATGTGCCTTCTTGAGTATCTTGTTTATGTGTGCATGTTTCTTTGTGGACATATGTCTTTATGATGCATTCCACTTAGAAACTTATACACATAAGAGAAGATATTTTTTTGTTGAGATTTTTATTTCTTGGATACCACCTTTTATTTCTTTTTGATTCTTTGGTGGCTTCCAAATTTGTTTGCCTTTGAGTGCTTTTTCCTCTTGTTTGCATCTTCGGGCACTCATATTTATTCTCTCATGCCTTGTATTGTTAAATGAATATGGATGAGTGAGTATTCCATGATCATGCACCTTGTTTCCAAATATAACTATCATAATAGGTGCATAATCTTTGGGGAGCTCCTCTAATTCATTTAATAATGCTCATTCGTCTTCTTTCTCGGTTGTTGTGTTTTAAATGCTTATGGGGGAGCGAGGATTCCATATTTGTGCATGATGTATTCAAATGAATCTATTTTATTTGTGCACAAATATTGGGGAACTTCTCTATTTTTATTTAAAACACACTTTTGATCTTATCATAACATCTTATTTTGTTCATTTGGTATCGTTTGTTGTTTCCATTTGATTCTTTTGGATCTTGTGGTTGCTTGCGTCATTTGTTGATGCTTATTCTATTCTATTTCTTTGGCAATCTTTGGGTCCTCAATATAGTTTTACTTCCTCCCAAGTATTCATCATTGGATTTGTGCGAATGCACACCTTTGGAGGAACTATCACTATATTGGCCTTCTAGAACTTGTCACCCATTTTGGCAATCGATGCCAATGGGGGAGAAGTTTTAGAGGGTTTAAGGGAAGTTTATTTTTGCTTTGAGTTTGTCCTTAAGCATTTGCCTTTCATGCTCTTGCATCTTTGTGTTGCTTAGCATGTGGTATATATAGAGGAAACTCCACCAATGATAATGATTGGCAATATATGCAATGAAATTCAAGTTCATCACACTTGCATAGATTGTGGGGGAGTTTTCTCTATATATTGTGGTGGTACCAATATCACATACTTGTGTTGTATTTGATATTGGGGCTACCATTTTATTCATTAAATTCATTGTATAAACCCTCTCAAATGGATTGTCATCAATTACCAAAATGGGGGAGATTTAAAGAGCATGTGGGCCCCCATGTGTGGTTTTGGTAATTAATGACAATCTTTATGGGCTAATGTGTGTATTAAGGTGTACTTGTATTATTTGTCCATTGGCATCGCTTGGAGCATGTGTTGGCTTCAAGGTCGATGAAATGAAGAAGAAGATGCATTGTGGAAGCTCAATATGCGCCATCCCTAGAAGATCTCATGTTTGGTGCTTGCCATCCTCAGTGTTTTTGGATCGATGAAGACAAGGCCAAAGGATGCTAAAGGCAAAGGTATTCTTGATAGGTTTTTCCCTTTTGCCGGTCTCATGTTGACTGGGTTTAGGATAGATAGCCATACTATCAAGAGAGGCCCTCGATCATATCATTCGGAGAGAGCTCAAACCTTTGCATACTTGCATCATAGTTTTGGGTGTTTATTTTTCTTATCCATGTGAGGATATAGAGCTTGTGGTATTCTTCATGGAAAGCTCTTATTCATCAAAATTGGATCCCCCTTTTATATCTTGTTGCGATTTTGATCTTGGCGGTTTTCCGGATTCTCACCGAGTGAGGTATCTCACATTATACTACTTAATACATTCTCACTTGGTGATATCCAATATTTCTACTTTTTTGGGTATCTCTTGTCGTCCTCTTTCTAACGCAATTGGATTCGGGTCAATCGGAGTCTCCTAGCAAAAGTTATCGCCGTTGCATTTCTGCCTCTTTGATGTTTTAAAAGAAAAAGAAAAATCAAGTTCTCTGGGCCAAGCGGTAGTACCGCCCGGGCAGGCCGGCACTACCGGTCAGCCCAGTCGCCTCCTCCTTCCTGTCTGCCTCGCCCGGTGGTCGCATCCGGTGCCACCGGCCTGGCCCGGTAGTACCGCTCGGGCGGGCCGGTACTACCGACCAGCCCAGCTCCATCTTCCCAGCCACCCTTTCCCATTCACCAGCCAAGCTACCTCGCCTCGCTTGTCTCGCTTCGGCCCTGCTCGCGTGCGCTCCTGCCCCCGCTCGATCTCGCTCGCGCACGCCAGCTGATTCCCGCCCGATCCCCTGCCGCCCGTGCCAGCTCCCTCGCTCGCACGCGCGCGCCTCCTTCCCCAATCCCCTTCGCTCGCTCGCTATGTTGGGCGCGTGCGGCCGCATTTGCCAGCACCTGGTCGGGTGTGGTAGTACCGGGCCCATCCGGTACTACCGGACCAGACTGTTTCTGGCCTCCCAACGGGCAGAAAATTGGGGCCCTTTAAATAGCCTTCTTCCTCTCTTTTTTTGGTTGCTTCTTCTCCTTCTTTTTATTCAAGCTTTGCCCTTTGACTTAAATCTTCTAGAGCTTGATTTCTTCCTCTCCCTCCATTGATTCTTGCCAATATTTGAGGGGTAGTTAGAGGAGATCTATATCCACACTTTGACTAATCAAAATCCACTTTTTGTGAGGGAATCTTTGGATCTAGATCTTTGGGGATTTTTGTGATCCTCTTTTGTTTTCTTCCTCTCTTATTCCCCCAAGTGCTTTAGTAGCCTTGTTGGAATTTGAGAGTGAAGTTGTGGAGCATCTTTGTGGTGTTCTTGCTTTTGCATTTGGTGCATCGGTGTGTGTTCTCTCTAGAGGATTTGTTCGGTGATATTCATCGTTGCTTGTCCCTCTTGGGTTCTTGGAACCCTAGACGGTTGTGTGGCCTTTGTGGCGTGTGCGTGGGGTCTTAAATTAAGTTGTGAAGCTCCCCCAAGATTGAGGCCTTGGTGGCGATTATTGGGAGCCTTCAATTAAGTTGTGGAGATAGCTCCAATCTTGTACGGGTTCGGTGACCACCCTTAAGTGTCCCATAGTGGAACGGGTGCTTGACCGCGTGGTGGGTGCTCGGGAGAATAGGGTGAGGCCTTGGTGGCGTTGGTGGTCTTAGTACCGCCCACCCCTCCAACGAGACGTACTCCCTTGTTGGGAGGGACTCGGTAAAATATCGTCGTCCCCGCGTGCCTCGGTTATCTCTATACCCGAGCTCTTTACTTATGCAATTTACATTATGATAGCCATCGTGCTTGAAGTAATTATCTTGCTATCATATTGTTGCTTGTATTGCCTAGCATAAGTTGTTGGTACACATAGATGAAGCTTAGTATATCTAGGCTTTGTGCTTAACAAAAGAAAACGCTAGTTTTATTCCGCCATTGTTAAGCCCATCTCGTAGAAGTTTTTAACCTCCTATTCACCCCCCTCTAGGCGACATTCATGATCTTTCACATGTCAACTCCTCTGCCACGTACTTCGACATCAAACTCACGGCGTCCGTCCAAGGGTGGAGGGACAAGTGGTTCTACATCCGCGACCTGAAGGCCGACGGAGACCACTTTGGACTCGCGCCCTTCGATCCTGCAACGCCGTGCAAGAGGAGGCGCTCTTGGAAGAATGTAGTGATGCCCGACGAATCCGCGCCGACAGATGTGCTATAAGAGCGTGTCTGTGACCTCGAGAGTCGCATGGGGAAAAAGGAGGGAGGCTGCACCCTCATTCGCACGTGGCTGCACCGTCGCATCCAGCCCCTGCAGGCCAGAGTCCACCCTATGTTCCAGTGGGCTGGCGCGGACGATGTCACTCGCGTATTTGCCGATGGCATTTCTGGGAGTGAGGTAGATAAAAGGGTGCGACTGGTCACCAAGTACACCGCCAAGGATGTGCTCCCCAATGATCCAGTCGTACCTCCATTTGATGCTGCTAATCCTCCTCCTGAGGTACAATTGTGCTACGTAGTAGCTTTGTTTGTCGACTGCTTCTTTTCTGTTTTTTCTTGACTTCTGCTAAATTGTTTTCTGTATGCAGGATTTGCGGGTGTCGCCCTATATGCCCCCTCTTCCTGAGGGGGTTATCCCTTGTGAAGCCTTGGTAGAGGACGAGTCGGAGTCGACCATCCCATCTGATGTGGAGGAGGAAGTCCTCGAGTCGAGTGGTCCGGACACTCGCAAGCATTCGCGCAGCGAGGATTCGGATGCATCATCTCCTTCGACTCCGGAAGGTGCAACTATGGGTGTTGTGTCGCCGATACCTGTCGTTCCCGTGAGTGTTATGGCGCCACCTTCATGCAAGAAGATGCGGCTGCCGAAGGAGTCATCGTCGGAGTCGGGGGATCAAATCTTCGATTTTGACAAGTTTGATTGGTAAGTGTATGAATCTTCTTTGGAGTTGCATTCCCTTGATGTTGGTTTTGCTCTATAGTCAGCCGGCGTCGCCATCTTCTCGCGACATCGAATTTTTGAAGGAATCTAGAGTCGCAACCTCCAAGGCCAAGAAAATGGCGGAGCGCACTCCTTCTCCTCCGTTAGCGGCCCACTTCGGCCTTAATTCATCAAGTTCTCCGCACGGTGTGGAGCACTAGATGGTTATCCGGACGACTGCACGTCAATCGACTTCGGAGTCATTGGAGGATCATGTATGTGGAGCGTTGTTTCTTCTGATTTTTTGCAGTCGAATGTATCATCTCCTATCATCTGCTTATCCTTTGTTATTTCTTCTGTCACAGCTTATTGTGAAGGAAGCCGCTCGCTTTGCGGAGCAAGTTCTTGAGATGGGTCGCCAGCATGCAATGCTGGATAATCGCCATCGCGTAGTTGAAAGTAAGTGTGTTGCTTCTTCTTCCTCCTTGTGATATATCCGACTGATAGTCTATCTTTGTTTGTTTCATAGCTGAGCATAATGCACTCCTTCGCGACGCTGCTTCCCTTGAAAAGGAGCTTGCCGCGGCGGTGAAGAGTCGTGATGAGGCAGTCGCATCATGTGACGAATCGCGGAAACACGAAGAGGATCTGCGCGCCTCCATCGTGGCTAGAGAGAAGTTGTTCGAGGAATAAGTTTTCTCGATTGCCAAGGCTCTCTCAGGTATTCCCTTGTCTAGAGTTTCGCTGTTTCTCTTCTTACGAATTTGTTGTTGGTGCTGACTTTTGTGCCCATGCTTGGGTTTTGTGTAGATTCTAGCGGTCTGAGCTTCGACCCCCAGGCACTCCGTCGTGATGATGCCCTGGCGGGTACCATTTCGGCAATCGAAGATCATAGCGCTGCCGTTCGGGGGACGCTCACCAAGGCAAAGGGCGTGCTCAGTCGCCTCCGAGAGGAGTTGGTGCCCAAGGCTGAGTTGATCGAGAATATGGATGAGCTGGTGGAATCCCTTGCCGGAGGCATTCCTGCAAGCTTCAAGAACTCACTCCATGCGGCTGGCGCTTCAATGTCACTTGCAATGGTTCAAGCCCACAGAGTCGAGGTTAATCCTGCAGTGGTCTCCAAGGCGATGCCTTTCAACGCGGATGGCCAGTAGGTAGTCTTTGCTCCTTTCACAACTGCTTGTGGCAAGTACGGGCCGCAACTGATCAACACAGTTGCGAAGTACTCTGAGAAGCTGCAGTGAGCCAAGATGGCGGTGAAGGCTGCGATGTCAGGGGCCAGCGGAAAGTCTATGGCGTCTGATACCGCCACGGACTCGATGAGGCCCCCAAAACTGAAGTCCAAGTCAAAGAAACCAGTTGCTCCTCAGTAGTTGTGTCTGTAATAGTTAGATAGCCTAGTTCTTCTGTCTGGAACATGCCTTTCGGTGAGTGTATCTGCTGATACTTTTATTATGCTTGAATGCACTCGAGTCTTTTGTCTATGCCTCGCCTTAGTCTTCTTATTGTCTCTTGCTTGACTTGTGATAGGGCACATCGAGTGGTCCTTTGAGGGAACCTCGGGATACGCCACCCCCTGATGATACCTTGGCGCTGCCGCGCACAAGGGTGGATGAGCTATCTCTGCTCCCGCGACTCCGTGACCGCGTGAAGCAGTTGGAGCGTGAATTGCCCATACTCCATGGTAACGCGGATGTATGGAAATCGAGGGCGGAGAAGGCCGCCGCCCGAGAACAATATCTACTAGGGGAGGTGATGCAGCTGGGCGACCAATTCAAATGTTAGTTTTATTCTTCCTTATCTTTTCGTTGTCTTCATACTTCTGCCTTTGCTTGGTATAGTTGTCAGTGCACGCCATCCGCAGGATGTCGAAGGATAGGATTGCCATTCGCATGAATGATCTAACCCAAGAGTAGCTTCAGGCGAGTGGATACTTCTGGGTGGATCATGATCGTGCAATCGCACCGGCGACCCTGCAGGATCATGCGTCGCGAGTGCTTCACTTCCTAAAGAAGTCGCAATCGTGCTTGAAGAATATTTATCAGCCGATGTTCCCGCTGGTCATCGTTCCATCGAGCCTACTGGCCCTTCTTGCCAAATTCCAAGACTTGAGTGCAGTCCGCGAATGTGTACGACAACAGTTAGTGGCCGGTGCCAAGGTTGCTCTATCGCTGGTGCAGTTGCATAGGCTTGATGTGGATGTTGCAGCAATTGCAGCCGGACCACCAGCGCCGCCACCTAGTTCAACTTGGAACATGGTTCCTCAGTACCAAGCGGTGGATCGCCTAGCGGAGGAAATCGTCGACTTCTTCGATGAGCAGACAAACGTGCTTTTGTTGCAGCAATATTTTAGTTTGTATCTTGCACATAGTTGCACCAGTGTGTGTAAAGTTCATATATATATATATGCTGTGTATAATTGATTAGCATTGATATATGTAAAGAGCTTGGTAGCATGTATGTTTTTCGAGTGCGTTGCACTATGCGATTCCTTTTTGTTAGCCTGACTTCTGTTTATCTCAGCACCTTGCCAACCTATCTGGTGCGTTGCAACTGGGTTGGTGTTTATCAATGGTTTTGATTGGTATATCATATCGCGCTAGTTCGTAGAACAGATGTATAGGGTGGCGCAGCCCCTGAGTGAATAATTTGCAAGAAATTAAAAGAACACAGAATTTTGGGGCACTTAGCTTTATTTATTCATAGGATAGTACGGGGTACAATGTGTGGCTAAGTAGCCTTGGCTGAGTAGCCTTATTTGCAATGTGAAGATAAGAGACGACTAAGGGTAGAAGCGCCGTAGCTGCGCGATGTTCCAGGGATTGGAGTAAGCGACTCCTGTCTCGAAATTTTTAAGGCGATAGGCGCCACCTGGGATTACTTCTGTAATCACGTATGGTCCCTCCAAGGGGGACTCGATTTTGAGGTGCCCTTGCTGTTTCAGTCACAGGACCAGGTCTCCTTCGACGAAGGACCTGGGGCATAGCCTTTTGCTGTGGTAGTTGCGCAGGTTCTGCTGGTAGATCGTTGATCTTTCCGCGGCGATTTCCCGTGCTTCGTCAAGGAGGTCAACGGAGTCTCCGAGTGCAGTTGTTGACTCTTGCTCGCTGTAAGCGACTACTCGCGGTGCTTTGTATCGTACCTCAGCGGGCAGCACCGCTTCAGCACCATGCACCATGAAGAACGGGGTGTATCCCGTTGTACTATTTGGGGTTGTGCGTAGGCTCCATAGTACGGATTGCATCTCGTCTGGCCAGCATCCTACCGCTTGTTCGAGTTGCCTAAGGAGTCACTTCTTGATTCCGCTGCAAACGAGCCCGTTGGCCTTTTCGACCTGACCGTTGGTCTGCGGATGAGCGACGGAGGCATAGCTTACACTGATCCCCAGGTCCTCGCAGAAGTCCTGGTACTCCTTAGAGGTGAAGTTTGTCCCATTGTCCATGATGATGTTGTATGGAACTCCCAAGCGATAGACGATGGACTCGAAGAACTTGACTATGCTGGCTCCTGACTGGTTAGTCACCGGCATGGCCTCTATCCACTTGGTGAATTTGTCGACTGCGACCAAGAGGTAGACGTAGCCTCCTCGTGAGGACTTTGGGAGCTTGCTGACCATGTTGAGTCCCCATTGCGCGAAGGGCCAGGCCAGTGGAATTGGCCGGACCTCCGCGCCAGGTGCGTGTGGCTTGTCTGCGAATCGCTGACAAGCGTTGCATTTTTGGACGATGTCCTTGGCGTCACGCATGGCGGGTAGGCTAGTAGAATCCAGCTCGTAGAGCTTTGGCGACGAGGGCGCGACTGCCAGCGTGATGCCCGCAAGTCCCCTCATGGATGTCAAGGAGAACGGCTCTCCCATCAGCGTTTGAGACGCATCGTTGGAGTACTCCTATGATGCTGCATTTGTATAGTTCGCCATTGATAACAACGAATGCCTTAGATCGTCGTGCAATCTGTCGTGTGTCAGTCGGGTCGTCTGGTAGCCTCTTGTTGAGAAGGTATGTGATGTATGGTTGAGTCCAATATGGCTCGATTATCATGACGCTCATCGGTCCTTCGAGTCCTGTGTCAAGCTCTAGGTCGTCAAGTGCTATTGGCTCATTGGGCGGCGCAGCCCCCGAGTCCGCTGTTGCATTTGTTTTCTTCTCTGCGGCCTTTGGCTTCATGGAGCATTCGCAGATGTGCTCAAGAAATACCCCAGGTGGTATGGGGGCGCAGGTAGAGCCAATATTGGCGAGTGCGTCCGCCTCTTCATTGCTTTCACGGCCTATGTGTCGCAGCTCGCAGCCATCGAAATCCCCTTAGAGTGTGTCATAGAGGTCGCGGTAGGCGATCATATTGGCGTTCAGTGCGTCGCACTCGTGCATTGTCTGGTTGATGACTAGCTTGGAGTCGCTGTAGATGATTAGCCTCTTGGCGCCGCAGGCTTTTGCCATCCGCATCCCGTGCAACAGGGCCTCGTATTCAACTTCATTATTTGAGGCGGTGAACTGCATTCACAGGATATATTTCAGCTTGTCTCCCTGTGGCGATGTTAGTATGACACCTGCGCCAGCTCCGTCCTTTCGCATGGATCCGTCGAAGTGCATTATCCAGAGGTATGCCATATCTGGTTTTTCAGGGAGCTGGTTTTCCATCCAGTGCACAAGGAAGTTAGGGAGAACTTGCGACTTGATTGCGTCGCGTTTTTCATATGTAATGTCTCGTGGAGATAGTTCGATCCCCCAAAGCGCGACTCGTCCGGTGGCATCGGGGTTGTTGAGGATATGCCCCAGCGGGGGGTCGTTGACTACCACGATTGGGTGCTCCTAGAAATAGTGGCGCAGTCGCCGGGCTGTCATGAAGACGCCATACGCCAGTGATGACCCACAAGTATAGGGGGTGTATCGCAGTATTTTCGAGGGAATTGAAACCCAATTTATTGATTCGACACAAGGGGAGCCAAAGAATATTTATAAGCGTTAACAACTGAGTTGTCAATTCAGCTGCACCTAGAAACAATCTTGCTCACAGTAGTTTATCAGTAGCAACAGTTTTCTAGTAGGAATAGCAAAGTAACAGCAGTAGTAAAGTAAAGACAGCAGTGACAATAGCAGTAAATAATGGGATTCGAGTGCGGTAGGCATAGGGATGGATGGACGGGTGTTGCATTGACAAGACAATTCACATAGCAATCAGAACATAGGGCAATTGTAGATAAATAAGATAAAGCATCCAAGTACTAGATAATCCTAGGCATGTGTTCCATATATAGTCATACGTGCTCGTAATGAGAACTTGCACAACATCTTTTGTCCTGCCAGCCTGTTTGCAGCGGGGCCTCAAGGGAACTACTGGCAATTAAGGTGCTCCTTTTAATAGAGCACCGCAGCAAAGCATTAACACTCCGTGAACACATGTGATCCTCACATCAAAGCCATTCCCTCCGGTTATCCCAATTTCTGTCACTTCGGGGCCATTGCTTCCGGACAACAACGTGTGTATACAACTTGTAGATAAGACCATAAACAATACTATCATAATGAATCAATAACATGTTCAGATCTGAAATCATGGCACTCGGGCCCTAGTGACAAGCATTAAGCACAACAAGTCGCAACAAAGCCATAAAGCACTAATAAAAGATACTAGGCACCATGCCCTAACAATCTGATGCCATTACATGAACGATCTCATCCAATCCCTACCATCCCCATAGCCTATAGCGGGGGATACTCACTCATTTATGGGGGAAACATGGATGGTCGATGGAGAAGCGATGGTGATGATGATGGCGATGATCTCCTCCAATTCCCCATCCCGGCAGGGTGCCAGAACGGAGTTTCTGGTGCTGTTTCGTGGAATCTAGTGGTGGCGGCGGAGCGGAACTCCTTCTGGAAAAACGTGGAACCCCCCGGAGATTTTAGGTCAGAAGGCTTCTTATAGGAAAAGAGAGAGGCCAAGGGGTGCCTGGGGGCCCACACCACCCCCTGCCGCGACCTGGCCTGGCCCGCGCCACCAGGTGGTGTGACCACCCCTGGCTCTTCTCCGTCTCATATTCTGGTTCCCGGAGTCTTCGGGTGAAATAGGATTTTTGGCATATTTTCTGGGATTTTTCCTGATAGTTGATTTTCTGTACAAAAAGTAGACACCAAGGCAATTCTGCTGAAAACAACGTCAATCCGTGTTAGTTGTATCCAAATCACACAAGTTTAGAGGAGAAACAATAGCAAAAGTGTTCGGGAGAGTAGACACGTTTTGGACGTATCAACTCCCCAAGCTTAGCTTATTGCTTGTCCTCAAGCAATTCAGTTGAAAACTGAGTGCGATAAAAGAACTTTCACGAACACATTTGCTTCATATGATGTAAATATTCTCAGCAATGTGATCAACTACTTAGACAATTCATAATAAAGAGTATGCCACTGAGTCTACTTAATAGTCATTGCAAGCTATAAAGAGATTCCAACTAAATAATAATAAGTAGCATGAAGTATAAACGTAAGCAACATTACAATGCTCATAAAAAAGGTATGATAGAGTGGTATCTCGCTTGCCTTTGATTATGAATATCAAGGCACCTATGAAGTTCAAGTGATGACTAGAAGTAAAGATATCAAGGATACAAGAATCAAAGTCATAACACAAATATTCAAGTAGTGAGGCAAACACAAAGAATGACAACTATGCTCTCAAGAAGGTGCTCAAAGAATAAATGGAGACTCAACAAGTAAAGGAAAAGGTTTTGAATAATTTGAAAGGCTTCCAAATGCTGAAAGTATGGTACTCGTTAGCTTTGAGCTCTCATTGCCCCTATCATAAGCATCTTTAATGTGGTTAAGGTGAAATTGAGGTCCAATCTGAGTTATATGCTTGATAGACTATAAACTAAAAATCCCATGTCCCTTGAGTACGAGGGCCGCTCCTCATGCTACTCAACTTTAGTTACCGGTAAGTTCTTGTCATCGTAAATATGTGCGTATCATTGAGAACCGCCAACGGGATACACCTTGCCCGATGATACGGAAGAGTCCCCATATCAAAATGACAAGGCAAGCAAACAATGAGTATCTCAGCAATCTTCTTATTTACGATGGGAAAATGGTGCTTTTTTCTCTCTTTCCTCTTTTCATACATATCTTTTTTTCTTTTTCTCAATATCTATCTCTCTCTCTTTTTTTATAAGAGAATGCTTCATAGATATCATTATGGTTACGCTGCAGGTTTCCACCATGTCAGCATGGATTAGACCAGCGGCCCAGGCGTTTCTCTAACACACATACATAACTCCATGGACTTACAAGCTCCCTTTTTATTTCACACCGACGACATCCGCAAACAAAAGATCAAGGTATCAACTGGGTATATATTTACAAGTGTTGAAAGCGTTCCCCATGACAGCACGGTTCTGCTAATCCCCAGCCTATAATTTGCAAGCATATAACTTTCATGGAGAGTTCACAATGGTTCAGGTTTATTAAGTGTAGGAAATAAAGTGTGCCATCAAGTTCGTGAGAGCTTTACTAACTAACTTTCTCATAACAAGCAAACATTTTATTCGGAAGAAAACAAGGCATATTGAATATGCACGGAAGTAGCGAATGATGCTAATAGGTAGGTATGGTGGACAATTTGGCAATATTTGGTTTAAGGGAGTTGGAAACATGAGTAAAACACTCAGTGGAAGTGAAGGCTAGCAATAGTAAGGGAACGACAAACGAGAGAGAAATAGCTGTCATTATCATGCTTGCAACAAAACAGGACTACTCATGGCACGAAAGTGATTCAAGATCCTCAAGGAAAAATAATTCATCGAGGCTTAACTGATTATTACAATTATGTGCATGTGTGAGCATGTGCCAACTCAATCAAATGAAACATTCAGAGGAGGATACCACGATGTCATACCAATTTATGAATAGAGCAATGCAAGCAAACATTCATATGACACGCTACAAACTATTAGCGAGCTGGAGCTAATCATAAGAAAGCAAGAACTATTAAGCATCCAAAGAAAACATACACTCTACATTAACGGACTAAGCATGCCCACAGTGATGAGTATATATACAAAAACTGAAAAAAAATAGAGTTCGTTACCAGCCTCTTACCATGCCTCGAGTTGTCATTAATCCTCATTATTGCTCTTCACTTGTGTGGCTTGAATAATAATATGAAACCAATATCCACTGAGGACTGCTGAACCCTGTAGCAAACTCACAAAAACCAAAGAAGAACGACAAATATTTTTGTTGTTTTTGATTTTTAGAACAAGAACCAAAGAGGAAAAACAAGCAAAGCAAAATATTTTTGGGTTATTCAGATAGTTCAAACAAAGCAAAAAGGGAAAAACAAACCAAGGCAAAAAGAAGCAAACCAAAGAGAAACAACAGAAATATTTTTGGTCTTTTTGTGTCTTAGAAAGCAAAAGCAAAGAAGAATGAAAACTAAAAAGAGAACGAAAACATGAATATACAAAGTATCGACACAACATGATATGAAGATGAGTGCGGTGTCGGCGTACCTCCCCCCAAGCTTAGGCTTTTGGCCTAAGTGGGTATCAATCCCAAGACGGCGAGGATGATGTGTCACCATAGTATGACGAGGAGGTCCCCTCGTCCTGGTGCGAGCTCGAGTACGTCCCTCCGTAATGCGCGGAGTAATCATAGGACGGCACATCCTCCTGGTGCTGCTCGTGGAAACCCAGCAAGTGAAGCTGCTCTTCCACCTCCTCCTTGGAGCGCGACCACGGTCTCCTGTGAACACTAAACAAAGAAGACTGTGGCAAAATGATCTCCCTTTCATCCCCGTCAGTGAAAAGCATCCTATATACTAGACTATCAAAATCAGAAGTAGCAGTGACAAAGTGATGAGTTTTCATAGCAACAAGGTCAAGCCTCTATGGTGCCAGCATAGCATCATTTGGATCCACTAAAAGACCTAATGCATTGACTATACGCGAGGCAATGATGCCCCCACAGATAGGCCCCCTAGCAGCTACGCAGCGAGTAATAAGCGAGCCAAGATTGTACCGAGTATCATTGTTAAGCGCAGCAACAAGGAATGCTAAATGATAATTGGAGATATTACTTGTGTTCTCCCTACCAAGCACGCTAGTAGCAAGATAATATGCAAAGTATCTAAGAGCAGGGAGTTGGATATTTCTTATCTTTCCACGCTGCGCCACGTGGTCATCATCATTGGTCACCCCTCGATAGAGCTCCAACAAATCAGCGGGTCGCCCTTGAATTTTCTTCACGGTCCCTATCATGCGTACACCTACAATACTGCAAAATCTCTCCAAAGGCATGGTGAAGGGCAGATTATAGATATTAAAAGAGACAGTCGACTGATAGGATGTGTTAGTAAATGTGAAGCTCTCAACAAAAGTTTTCATGAGCATAGCGTACTACGCACTCTCATCTTGCATATATGAGGTCAAACCAACCTCTCGATCAGTAGCAAGAAATCATCAAGAATACCTGCAGCTTGTAAGAAAGTAAAACAAGGAAAAGAGGATGGGTGAGCATCCACATCATCCCTTTCACTACCAATACGAGTTGGAATGAGATCTTCGTTGTATGATGGCCTAAACTGAGAGGCTGATCTTGAGGGCCTCGACCTCCTAGGTGCATCATTCTCAAATATCTCTCCAAAAGTATGGTTGTTCATGCTTGGTATTCTGAAATTTAAACACCTATTAAACAAGTGATTGCAAAGTGAATATAATGAAGGATGCTACTCATAGGGACTTGTAAGAGGCCTAAACATGCATCAAAACTATATCTCTTAGTGTTAAACAAGCTTAAAAGCTCTCATAACCAGCCACCTACAGCAGAAAAATATTCAATATATAATCCACTAAACATAAATCTACTTGGACAAGGGGAGGAGTCACATACAAGGGAAAAAATGCTCCAAATTTCAGCAAGAAAGATGGGCTGAGCAAGGAGATCGAAAAAATTGAGAGCTAGCACAGCAAGAACACGATTTTGAGCAATGAACTGGAGCTTACTCGGGAGAGAGGAGAAAGTGGCCGGTGAGAGAGTTAGTGGGGGGCCAGGGGTGGCCCACACCAGGGCATGGAGCCACCCAGGGCTGGCCACGCCACCATGTGGTGTGCCTGCCTGGTGGGCCCCCCTAGTACCTCCCAGGTACTCCTCTCCCCCTTTTTCACGTAAAAATTTAATATGAATTTTCTGGAATTTTTCGAGACACTTTATTTTTGGGCAATTTTCAGAAATAGAAGAATGATTTTTCTAACAGACAAAAAATTTTCTTTTGGAAAGATGATGCAAGGACAAAACAAGGCTAGAACTTCAGAAGTTCTAAGACACTCTAACATGCAAGCAACTAACAACAAAAAGAAAACTAAACGAAAACAAAAACTAAAATGCAAATGATAGAAATAAACGGAGATAATCATAATGAAAACATTGTTTTGTTCAATGAAATCCTTTTGTTAACAAGGTTGATCAAGTCTTTCTACCAAAACAATTCCATATGAGACAAAACTTTGTATTCCACTAATGATTATGTTACCTCAACCTTGGTATGGGACAATATATTTCTCCAACTTGAATGCCCTCAATATGTTCAATTGAATTCGAACCATAAGTTCTTTCAACCTTCTTGGGGAAATAGACAGTATGTTCCTTGTCATTAACATTGAAGTTCACCTTTCCTTGATTACAATTGATAACAGCTCCTGCAGTATTATGAAAAGGTCTCTCAAGAATAATAGACATATTATCATCTTCAGGCATTTCAAGCACAACAAAGTCAGTTAATATCAAGCAATTATGAGCCACTTGAACAGGTACATCCTCAGATATACCCACATGAATAGTGGTAGATTTATCAGCCATTTGCAAAGATATATCAGTTGGTATTAATTTTTCAAGTTGAAGCCTCTTATAGAGAGAGAAAGGCATAACACTAACTCCAGCTCCCAAATCACACAAAGAAGTTCTAACATAACTGTTCTTAATAGAGAAAGGGATATTTGGAATCCCTGGGTCTCCAAGTTTCTTAGGAACCCTACCATTGAAGGAATAATTAGCAAGCAAAGTAGAAATTTCTTCATTAGGGATCTTCCTTTTATTCGAGACAATATCCTTCATATACTTTGAGTAAGGAGGCAATTTAATAGCATCAGTCAAAGGAATTTGCAAGAATAAAGGCTTCATCCACACACAAAAATTATTATAGTGTTCATCTTCCTTTGACTTGTGTTTCTTATCTGGGAAAGGCATAGGTTTTTGGACCCAAGTCTCTCTTTCACTACCATGTTTCTTAGCAATAAAATCTTCTTTAGTGTATTTAGTATTCTTAGTGTGGTTTTCAGGTTCTTCTTCAACTTTTCTTCATTAGGAACTTCATTTTCTTCATTACCACTTTCAGTTTCAGCATCAGAGATTGATATACTATTAGGATCTAAACCAGGTTCAGAGGGTTCTACAACAGTTTTTGTTGGAAATATGCCCTAGAGGCAAATAGTAGTAAGGACTATAACTGTATTGATTGGAAACATCAATACACGTGTGATATACAAACAACCAGCGGTTCCCAGTGAAACTCTAGTCACTGGTTCATTGGTCAACAGATGATCATGTTTCCTGATCATGTGGCATTTATGCCAGTTGGAAATGAGGTCATCTCATTCGGAGAATGAGATGATGAACCAATACCCAACGTCCGAATGAGATGATGAACCAATACCCAACCTAAACATCGTGATTCGATCATGTCATGAAGTTCAAGTTACGATGATTAGAAATGGATCCTCGTAGACTATTCCTTAGACCGTGAGGCTATATCAATCACTGTCTCCCGAGTGTGCTTAGATAGCATCAAACACCATCTGGTAAAACAGTGATTATAAAGGTGTGTTCAGGTATTCGGAGGAAACCGTAGAGGCAATATATGTCAAGAGCGGGATTTGTCCGTCCATGTGACGGAAAGATACTCAAGGGCCCACTCGGAGAGGTTATATCCAATAGTTGCACATCATGTGATTAGATCACAGGGATATCACTTGTCGGAATGAGTTAAGTAGCATTGTTCAGTAACGAGATTGAACACGACATGGTGATATCATTGATCAGATCTCGGGCAATGCAAGTATCGAATGACAAAGGGAATAAGACACGACTGTCCCGGTTCAAACGACAAAAGATCTTCGTGGAACGCATTGGTGTCACATGGCCATCCAGGTCCCTCTGTTGATCATTGGTGCGGGAGTGTCCCGACCATGTCTGGAGTGTTCCCGAACCGTGGGGTATCACGCTTAAGGGCTTGATGATGCTTAGAGAGCATTTATAGGATCGGTAGAATCACCGAAGAAAAGAAGGGAGAAAACCGGAAGGGTTTCGGTAAGTGCGGAGGATGTCCAGAGTGGAGGTGGAAGGTGTTCCATGGCCACAGAGATTAAATAATATGTGAATGAATGTTAAATGTTGATTTAATCATTTATTCATAATTATTTAATAAAGAGAAAATCAATTAAAAGGTCAAAAGGCTTAATGGGCCAATTTTCTGGAGGGAGAAGGCCCGTTAGGGAAAGGAGAGAGGGAGAAGGGGCAAGGGGGCTGGCCGGCTGGGCCTATCCCCCTGCACGGGGCCCACCAGGGGCTGGCCGGCGGCCTCCCCTCCCCCTCCTCTCCTTTAGTCCCACCCCGGGACATGAGGGGAGGTAGTACCTCCCCTCCCCCTATATAAAGTGGGGTATTTGGCCTAGAAAATACACAACCAATAATCAATAAAGGTCTCCCCACTTTTGGGAGGACCTCTAATTGATATTTTCTCTCCCCCCCTCTCTCTCGTGACCGTGGTCCCAAGTCTGGACTGTGCGAGTGAGAGACATCTTCACCGCGGAGCGCCGTCGCGCTGCGGGATTCGGATCCGGGAGCTCTACTTCCGCAACTGCTGCTGGATCGGGGAAGAGGGAGTCATCGTCAGGCACCGGACGTGTGTAACTCCCTGCAAGGTGTCGCACTTGAGGCACTCAAGTCGTTGGAGCCAGAAGGAGCGCAAGGACTTCATCACAACCTTGAGGTCGGCTTCGGCTCGTCTACGTCAACCACGCTCTCCTAAGCGTTGACAACACTTTTCGGTCTTCAAGGGTAAGTTTGCGAAAAGCCCCTCCCGTTACTGTATTACTAATAGATAGGTCCTGGCAGCTTCAGGGGTTCAGGGGCGTAGAGTAAAATTTATTGTTTTTATGTGCAGAACCCCTACAGTTTTATGTTTCTTTTTCCTTTTCTTACGAGTAGAGCCACTATTTTTAGCTTGTTCAGAATCCTGCTCAATTCTTTTAGGATGCCCTTCAGGATATAGAGGATCCTGGGTAGCAGCTCCACTTCTAGTTCTAATTTCATAAGCATGTTTTTCTTTAGCATCATTAACTAGCAAGTTGTTTTGTACTTTAACGAGCTGATCTATTTGAGTTTGAACCATTTGAAAGTGTTTAACAATCATTTTAACATCATTAGAGGTTCTTTCACCAATATCTTTCAACTCAACAATAGCTCTAGTCTAGTGTTTTCCATTAGATGATTTTCCACCCTTTTATTAAAGTTATCTTGCTTAACAATAAAGATATCGAATTTTTCTAAGCATTGATCAGGAGGTTTAGAGTAAGGGATGTCACCTTCATCAAAGTGTTGGAGAGAGTGTACCTCAATAGTGGATGAGTAGGGAATAGGCTTACATAATTCTTCTATAGGAGGTAAATTCTTGACATCTGGAGCTTTAATTCCCTTCTCCTTAAGACATTTCTTAGCTTCCTTCATCACTTCTTCATTTAATTCAATAAAACCCCTCTTCTTTGATGTTGGAATAGGCACCGGAATAGATGGTTCAGGTACAATTACTTCAGGTATAGCTTGTTTAGGAGGAGTCCAATCTTCATAATTCTTGCTTATTTTAACCATTAATTCCTCAGCTTCCTTAGGAGTCCTATTCCTGAAAACACAATCAGCACAACTATCTAGGTATGTCCTAGATTCTTCGGTTAGTCCATTATAAAATATATCAAGAAGCTCATTCTTAGGTAATGGACTTCCAGCCTATGCATGAATCAAAGCACAAAACCTTGCCTAAGATTCGGGCAATACCTCTTTTTCTCCCTGTTTAAAATCAAAAAGTTCCTGCAAAATAGCATGTCTAGCACTAGGAGGAAAATATTTCTGCAGGAAAGTACTAATCAAGCACTCAGGGCTATCAATAGATCTAGGAGGTAAATTACTAAACCAAGTTTTAGCTTCTCGTTTCAGTGAAAAAGGGAAAATCTTAGCAACAAAGTAAGTACGCATCTTAATATCATCAGAAAACAAGCCACTCATTGTAGAAAGTTCATTCATATGTGCTACCGCACTTTCATTCTTAGTCCCACAAAATGGTTCTGACTCAACAATAGCTATGTAAGATAGATCAAGAGAGAAATCATAATCTTCATCTATAATGTTTATGGAAGAAGCAGCCAACTTAGCAGCAGGAGATAATTTGGGTCTAATAGTACGCCTCTCAAGGAGACTCTTAGCAGTGCTCCTATCATGGGTGTTTTTATATTCTTTAATAAATTCATCGGTCATCTCACCATAACCATCTTCAATATCATAACTCTCACTAGACTCAAGTGAACTAACAGTTGTGGTAGTGTCTTCATTAGGAGTTTCAGTATTTCCAGCTATAGTTCTAGCAATCATAGAATCTAGGAAAGGACCTAATGAACCACTCTTATCAAGCATAGTAGAAGCAGCATCATAAGCATCAGAAGTTTTAGATTCAGCAGTAGTAGTAGTGTGTGTAGCATGTGTATGTGGTGGTGTAACGAGCTTACTTATAACAAATGGTGAATCAAGAGCAGCAAAGGTGTTCAGAACCGTACCTCTTCTTGTAGTGGACGGTAAAATAGGAAACTTGCCATCACGAGACTTACCCATGATGGATGGATAGCAGCGAACAATAGAGAATCCAAGTGAACTTGATAAATAAAGCTATGCTCCCCAGCAACGGCGCCAGAAAATAGTCTTGATGACCCACAAGTATAAGGGGTGTATCGCAGTATTTTCGAGGGAAGTGAAACCCAGTTTATAGATTCGACACAAGGGGCGCCAAAGAATATTTATAAGCCTTAACAACTGAGTTGTCAATTCAGCTACACCTGAAAACAATCTTGCTCACATCAGTTTATCAGTAGCAACAGTTTTGTAGTAGGAATAACAAACTAATACTAGTAGTAAAGTAAAGACAGCAGTGACAATAGAAGTAAAAAGTGGGATTCGAGTGCGGTAGGCATAGGGATGGATGGCTGGGCGTTGCATGGACAAGACAATTCACATAGCAATCAGAACATAGGGCAATTACAAATAAATAAGATAAAGCATCCAAGTGCTAGATAATCCTAGGCATGTGTTCCATATATAGTCATACGTGCTCGCAATGAGAACTTGCACAACATCTTTTGTCCTACCAGCCCGTTTGCAGCGGGGCCTCAAGGGAACTACTTGCAATTAAGGTGCTCCTTTTAATAGAGCACCGGAGCAAAGCATTAACACTCCGTGAACACATGTGATCCTCACATCAAAGCCATTCTCTCTAGTTATCCCAATTTTTGTCACTTCGGGGACATTGGTTCCGGACAACAACGTGTGTATACAACTTGTAGATAAGACCATAAACAATAATATCATAATGAATCAATAACATGTTCAGATCTGAAATCATGGCACTCAGGCCCTAGTGACAAGCATTAAGCTCAACAAGTCGCAACAAAGTCATAAAGTTCTAATAAAAGATACTAGGCACCATGCCCTAACAATCTAATGCCATTACATGAACGATCTCATCCAATGTCTACCATCACCATAGCCTACAGCGGGGGATTACTCACTCATAGATGGGGGATACATGGATGGTCGATGGAGAAGTGATGGTGATGATGATGGCGATGATCTCCTCCAATTCCCTGTCCTGGCAGGGTGCCAGAACGGAGTTTCTGGTGCTGTTTCGTGGAATCTGGTGGTGGCGGCGGAGCGGAACTCCTTCTGGAAAAACGTCGAACCCTCCGGAGTTTTTAGGTCAGAAGGCTTCTTATCGGCAAAGAGAGAGGCCGATGGGGTGCCTAGGGGGCCCACACCACCCCTTGGTAGATCCTGGCCTAGCCCGCGCCACCAGGTGGTGTGGCCACCCCGTGGCTCTTCTCCGTCTCGTATTCTGGCTCCTGGAGTCTTCGGGTGAAATAGGATTTTTGGCATATTTTCCGGGATTTTTCCTGATAGTTGATTTTCTGCACAAAAAGTAGACATCAAGGCAATTCTGCGGAAAACAGCGTCACTCTGCGTTAGTTGTATCTAATCACACAAGTTTAGAGGACAAACAATAGGAAAAGTGTTCGGGAAAGTAGATACGTTTTGGACGTATCAGCCAGCTTTTGGTAGTTCGGGTACCGCTGCTTTGTTGGCGTGAGTACCTCACTGAGGTAGTAGACTGGGCGTTGTACCCCATGGACCTTGTTTTCCTGGGCTTGTTCTACTACGAGCAATGTGTTGACCACCTGGTTGGTGGCAGAGATGTACAGCAACAGTGGTTCCCTTCCACGTGGGGTCACCAGTACTGGCGAGGTGGACAGTAGGCGCCTCGTTGGTCCACTCGAACTTGTCAGCTTTGCGGAGG
This sequence comes from Avena eriantha, assembly GCA_910589775.1. Lineage (NCBI taxonomy): Eukaryota > Viridiplantae > Streptophyta > Magnoliopsida > Poales > Poaceae > Avena > Avena eriantha. Next base: position 228,660,268 of record OU342742.1, read on the forward strand.
AGTTGGTAGAAGGGAAGTGCCTTTTCGCCCATTCGATTGATGAATCGGCTGAGCGCCGTGATTCGCCCAGCCAGCTGTTGGACACCTCTTATGTTCTTCAGCTTCTCCATGGCCAGTATGGATTTTATTTTCTTTAGGTTCGCCTCGATCCCTCGCACGAAGATGAGATACCCGAGCAGTTGCCCAGATGGTATGCTGAAGGCCCACTTGTCCGGATTGAGCTTGATCCGGTAGCGATCGAGGTTGGTGAAGGTTTCGTGTATCATCGATTAGTGAAGCTTCCTCTTTGGTCTTGATCATGATGTCGTCAACATAGACTTGGATGTTGCGACCAAGTTGGTTCTTGAGGCAAGCCTGCATGCACCGCTGGTAGGTGGCTCCTGTATTTTTTAGCCCTAAGGGCATTGTGTTATAGCAGAACAGACCAAAGGGCGTTGTAAACGCCGTTTTCTCTTGATCCTCTTCCTTCATTCGAATCTGATTATAGCCTGAGTAGGCATTAAGGAAGCAGAGGCGCTCACATCCCACGGTAGAGTCGATGATCTGGTCGATTCGTGGCAGCGGGAAGTGGTCCTTTGGGCAGTGCTTATTCAGGGAGGTGAAGTCCATGCACATCCGTAGGATATCCGTGTCCTTTTTTGGTACTAGCGCCATGTTGGCGAGCCAAGTGCTTTCCTTGATCTCGCGTATGAATTTTGTGTCGAGGAGTCTGTTGATCTCCATTCCGACTGCCTTTTCTCTTGGCTTAGACAGTCGCCGAATTGTTTGTTTGACTGGCCTTGCGTCTGGGTTGACATTGAGTGCATGCTCGGCGAATTCCCTGGGAACTCCTAGCATGTCTGCTAGACACCAGGCGAAGATTTCCCAGTGCTCTCGGAGGAATTCGATGAGCGCGAGTTCCCATGCGGGACTCAAGTTGTTGGCGATGAGGGCCGTCTTGGTGGGATCCGATGGGTGGACCTGAACTTTCTTCGTGTGCACCGATGAGTCGAAGGATAGGTCGGGTGAGCTTGGCCGGCTTAGGGGAGGCAGACTGTTGTCTGTCGACTCCTTCAATCTTGCGAGTTCCTCCTACATGCCGAAGGACTGGGAGATTGTGTTGAATTCTCTATCGGATCTCTCGAAGCTCCCGCTGATTGTGATGATGCCATTAGGGCCTGGCATTTTCATCTACAAGTAGGCATAGTGAGGCACTGCCATGAACCTGGTGAACGCGACGTGTCCGAGGATGCAGTGGTACTATGAGGGCTAGTCGACGACTTCGAAGTCAATGCGTTCACGTCAAAAGTTTTTCAGCGTGTCAAAGATCACGTCGAGGATGATTTTACCAAGAGGATACACGCCCTTGCCTGGGACGATGCCATAGAATATTGTGTGTGAGGCCTCTAGGCAGCTCAGAGGGGTCCTGATTGGTCGCAAGGTATTCGCGAACATAAGGTTGATGCCGCTTCCGCCATCCATGAAGACGCGGCTCATGTCAAAACCTCCAATTTGTGCTTCGAGCACGAGGGGACAATGGCCTGGGCGAGGTACGTGGCGCGGATGGTCGTGCTTGTCGAAGGTGATGCAGGAGTCGCTTCCACTGAGGTACTCAGTGGTGGATGGTGGTGAGTTTGTCTCCAGGTTGACTTGGTGAGTGATGGCCTTTTGTACTCGGTTGGAGGACGACCCTTTTGGATCATCATGGTGCCCATGGCCCGCGGGTATGGCTCGCCTCCGTGGTGCTGGTCAGGTGCAGCCACGTTTGGCGGTGGTCCGGGTGGTGGTGGACGAGCTCCATGTGCCATAGTGCCTAGGGCGGCTTCGTAGCCCCTGTTGACTGCGTCGCGATTCATCTGAGTCAGGCCCTCATGGAGGCTGAGGAACTCACGACATTATTTGAGGAGTTGGCTGAATTTCTTTTTGCCTTCATGCTTGTCGATGTAGAAGTGCACGGTGCATGGCCCGGACAACTTGTCTTCAATGGATGCGCCGGATACCTCATTGCGAGTGCGGCGCTGCCATACTTGCATCGTTTTCCCGGTGTCGCGGTATCCACTACTGCGGTAGCCGCTGTTGCGGTTGTCGTCGCGTTTGTAGGCATAGCCGGCTGCGACCATGTTGACGTCGCCGCGGTCATCGTAGATGCGCATTCGACGTTTGCTTTGCCGGTTACGTCTGCGCTCGAGTTATGCTTCCTCATCGGAGTGAACGCGATTCTTCACCCAATCTTCTCCATCCCCCACGGATTCGCAATTTCCATCAGGTGGTCGATGGTCTTGGGCTTCGAGCGGCACAGCTCCTCCCTGAGCTCTATGCGGCGAACATCGTCATTGAATGCATCGATTGCGCGGTCTTCCGAGATATTTTCTGCGGATTTCTTGATGATGGACCACCTCTAGATGTACGAGCATAGTGATTCGCCCGATCTTTGCTCGCAGCACCTCAGCTCTTCGATTGACGCGGGCCTTTTGTAGGTGCCCTTGAAGTTGCGCACAAAGCTGTAGACCAGCTCTTCCCAACTGCGAATGGACCCGCGTGGGAGGTTGTTGAGCCATGCTCGGGCGGAAACTATAGCTGTAGCTGCTGATACATTGCAAATGTATCTATAATTTTTTATGTTCCATGCTTGGTTTTGTCCACTTTCTTCTGTTTTGTCCACACTTTGGAGTACTTTTCATATGATTTCTTGGACTAACCTATTAACAAGAGCCACAGTGCCAGCTGCCTGTTTTCTGCTGTTTTTTGGTTCCAGGAAAGTCAGAAAATGAATATACTCGGAATTGGACGGGACAAAAGCCAAAGTGCTTATTTTTCTGGAAGTCATCTGATGCCAGAATATAAGACGGAGAGGATTCGGGGGTCACCACACCACCTGGCCATGCGGGTCAGGCCTGGCCGCTCCAGGGGGTGGTGTGGCCAGCCCAGGCACCCCCTCGCCCTCTCCTTCCTCCTATAAGATGCCCTCGGGACGAAAACCCTAAGTACCCGATCAAAAATCCACGAAAGAGTCTGTAGCCGCCGTCATCTCCATCCCTAAATTGGGAGGGATCTGAAGCTCTTCCTAGCACCCTGCCAGAGAGCGGAATTCACCCTGGAGGCCTTCTTCATCACCATGCAAGGCTCCGGTGTGATGCGTGAGTAGTTCATCTCTGCACTACGGGTCCATGTAGTAGCTAGATGGCTGGTTCTCCTCCTTTGTGCTTTCATGTCTACATCTTCTGAGCTCTGTTCATGATCAAGATCATCTATTTGTAATTCTGCATGTTGTGTTTTCATCTATTTCAGATTGATTATCGTGTCTTTGTTATTTCTGATTTTGCATGCTTTCTTTTGTTAGTAGCTATCTTGGCCAAGTAGATGCTAGCAACTCCAAGAGTTACTATTTATGCTCGATAGTGGGTTCATGCCGTTGGTAATCTGGGGAAGTGACAGAAATCTCCAAGGTACTAGATGTGTTGTTGCTACTAGGGAGAAAACAACAATCCTTTGTTCATAGAACAATCGTATTGTTTACTTTACACGCAATTCGTAAAGCAATAATCTTTTGCTTCCAACTTAATACTGGAGGGGGTTCGGATGATAACCTAAAGGTGGATTATTAGTCATAGATGCAGTTGGATGGCGGTCTATGTATAATGTTGTAATGCCCAATCAAGTCTCAAAGGAGTCAAGATGACTAGTATATGCATGTATTGCTTTCTCGGTATTTGTCAATTGCCCCGCTGTAATTTGTTCACCCAGCATGTTATCTATCTTAAGGAGAGCCACCTCTAGTGAACTATGGATCCCGGTCCTTTCCTTACATACAATCTACAAACACTTTACTGCTTTGTGTTTACTTTCTGTAAACTTTTACTTCCTTCCATTCGATACGTTTAATCCTTTGTTTTCAGCAAAACACGGTGAGATTGACAACCTCATCGCAAGTTGGGGACAGAGTTTTGTGGTTGTGTTGTGCAGGTCTCCACATTGCTACTAGCACTAGTAGTGCGCGCTGCCAAGGCTCAGCTAGCAACACCTTTGGGGTGTTTCCTTGCTCCTACTGGTTCGATTAAACCTTGGTTTCATAACTGAGGGAAACTTGTTGTTGTTCTCATCATACCTTCCTCTTGGGGTTCCCAATGAGCTCTACATCAACTCTGAGCCATCGAGCATTTTTCTGGCGCCGTTGCCGGGGAGTCAAGGACATCTTCACAAGGGGAGTCCCTCATAACCAATCTCTTTACTTTATTGTTTTTCTTTTGCTTTGTTTCTTTTTTCTTTGTCTGCTTGTTTCTTTATCAAAAACACACAAAAAATAGTTTAAGTAGTTTGCTTTCTTATTCAAAAACACAAAATAATTAGTTCCTTTCTTAAGTTGCCACTATGTCTAGCCTTGCTCCAATCACTATGTCACCCGAGGAAATGGTTTTCACTTTTAAACAAGAAATTGAGGAAAGTTTTAAGGAAGCTTGGTCTAAAATCTCTGATCTACATGAAAAAACTGAGCCTAAAATGACTCAAAGCTTGTTCCTTAGCAGTTTTTACCTTGGAATTCCTCTTTGCTTTAGATATGCTTTAGATGCTATTGTGGGAGGAGATTTCGTCCAATGTAATGAGGATTATGCTATAAATGCTATAAAGAAATTGGTCCTCACTTAAAACTTGCCTTGCCAAACTGATATTTCTTTCGCAACAATATTTGCTAGATTGAACACTCTTGAGACTAGCACTACTAGCTTAAAAGATTGCTATAATATGCTTAGGGAGCATCACAATTATATTCCAATAAATTCTGAACCACCAAAGTGGCTCCCTACAGTAAAGATTGAGATAAACACTGAAACTTTTCAAGCTCGTTGTGATATCATGTCTGAATTTTGTCTTATGCCCAAAGATATTTAGAAATCTCTGAATGTTTGGGGGCTTACTGAAGGAGGAAAAGAAATATCTCTTGCTAATAATGCTACCATACTACCTATTGGAATAGCTGAAGGAGTGTCTACAAAGATCCTTGGGAAAATGATTTCTACTGATTATCTTGTTATTGAATGCGCAGGAATAAGACAAATTACACTTGGAAGGTCCCTATTAGAACTCGTTGGAGCAATAATAGATGTGGGAAAGGGGACCATGCACATTTCTTCTCCACCAAACAATCATATTTTGCCAAGGTTAAGAATAAAAGTAAGAGAGGTAAGGGCAAAAAATTTGGTCTTAATGCTTCTTCATTTGAGAACACTTGATTCTTTCTTGCTTCATATGCCTAACTTAAAGGCGTTAAAGAAAAGTACTTATTGGGAGATAACCCAAAAGTTTTAGATGAGTCTTGAAAGTTATTAACACTGTAATAACTGCTCCTTATCCTTTTTATTTGCTTTTTGTGCCAAGAGTAACATCTAATGAGAGAGAAGTAATGATTGGGAAAGTTGCTGTCCCTAAACAGATTTATGTGCTTCACCGTAAAAATTCGTTTAAAATCTCTGAACGTATTTTTGAGGCGTGAATTTTTGTGCTTCTGCCCCAGGTTGTTATCTAACTTTCGTTAGTTCAACACTTTTGATTTGAGCAACAGAATGTCTTCGAAAAAATTCGTCTTTACCTGCTGGTTTGTTTTGATAGATTTCTGCCATTTTCTGCATTTGCTTCTTGTTGGTTCCTTTTTGAGTTCTTTTGGGGAACTGAGCTTTTTCAGGGAAGTACTACAGTAGCTAGTGTTCTAATGTAAGTTTATTTGGTGTTATAACGTAACCTTAAGACTTATTTATCTTGAGTGCACTAATGTTGCTAATAAAGATTGTGTGAAGTTTTGTATGAACGAAAAATTTCAGGTGTATGGAAGGAATGAGTAATGAGATGAAGGATGGACTAAAGCTCATGCTTGGGGATGCCACGCGTGTCACCCCAAGAAATATCCAATAAGTACAAGTGTCAAAGCTTGGGGATGCCCAAGGCATCCCCTTCTTCATCAATAAAAATCCAAGGTCTCTTCCAAACGCTTCATTTTTATTGTTTCATGCACAGTTGTGGTGTTCTTGGAGCGTCTTCTTTTTTGTTTTCGTTTTGGTTTTTCATTTGCTTTTGTTTGCTTAGTTTTCTGAATAAATTGGTTTCACCCCCTTTTTCATACATTGGTTTGCAAATAGTTTGGTTTGGTTTGGAAAAGAGTAGGAAAGTTCATACTTATGTGGTAAAAAGAGCTCGTTTTGACTGTGGCCTATGCTCCGTCATGCCATGCTCGATATTGTTTTGTCTTTATGCTTAGTATTCTTTGTTGTAGCATGACTTCTTATAAACAATTGAGATTGCTTAATGTGCCTTGGATGAATCATGTGTTGTTTTAGCATATTAAAGCATAGTATAGTGGTATTCTCCTTTGATGCTTTATTTGGGTTGACTTGGCGCATGATCACACCATGTTATGACAATCTCAAGTCACCATAGCCTTTATGATCCTTTAGTTTTCAACTTGTAGTATCATTTTATGCTTTGATCAATGATGTTTTGTCGCTCTACATGATTATGGCCATTATTGCTCTCTTAGCTTGTCGCTCCCAGTATTTTGCTAGCCTCCACAACCAAGAATGAGTTAAACTCATGCATCCAACCCCCTAAACCAAGTTATTCCAAAGAGTCCACCATACCTACCTACTAGCTTATGCTATTCCAAGTATTTTCATGCTTTTGTTTACCTTCCAAATTAAACTTGTTATGAGAAAACTAGTGATTAAAGCTCTCACGAACTTGATGGCACACTTTACTTTTCTTTCCCTTAATAAACTTGAACCATTGTGTCGTCTATGTTGTATATGCTTGCACTTATTTGTTGGGAATTAGCAGAACCATGCTGTCATGGGGAACGCTTTCAACATTGCACTTGGTACTTGTACCTAGTTGATATCATGCTCTTTTGTCTATGGATGTCATCGGTGTGAAATGAAAGGGGAGCTTGTAAGTCCATGGAGTTATGTATATGTGTTAGAGAAACGACTGGGCCGCTGGTCTAATCCATGCTGACATGGTGGAAACCTGCAGCGTAACCATAATGAGATGTCTATGAAGCATTCTTCTTATAAAAAAAGAGTCCTATATTGAGAAAAAAGAGAAAAAAAGAGATTATGAAAACAGGAAAGAGAGAAAAAAGCACCATATTCCCATGGTAAATAAGAAGATTGCTGAGATGCTCGTTGTCTTCTTGCCTTGTCATTTTGATATGGGGATTCTTCCATATCGTCGGGCAAGGGGTACCCCGTTGGCGGTTCTCTATGATACACATGTACTTACGATGACAAGAACTTACTAGTGACTAAACTTGAGTAGCATGAGGAGCGGCCCTCGTATACAAGGGACATGAGAATTCTAACTTATACTTCGTCAAGAATGTACACCATAGTTTGTTCACTTTAACCTTAATCACTTCAAGATGCTTAGGATAGGGGCAATGAGAGCTGAAAGCTATAAGTACCATAATTTTTGGAAGGTCTTTATGAGACTTGAATCCCTACTTCCTTTTATGAAGGCCTTTCTTCCACCATTATATTGAGTCAACACCTTCTACCTTTATGCACCAACTTTGAGAGCATAGTGGCCATTCTTAGTTCGATGTGCATTGTCCCAAGACTAGTTGATTGATGCATAACTTGATATTACTTGTTTTAAACTATTTGTATCTAGTCACTCTTATGAACTTTGAAGGTGTCCTATGCATTTATATTTGCTACTCTATGGGGGACAAGCTGAATACTATTATGCTATGTTTTCTTTATGTGATACAAACAAACGTCTTGCAAAGCATTGTTATTCATGAATCTTTTGTTTGTGCCTTTTCATGTTGCATCATAGTTTCTTTGTCTTAGTGCTAGAACTTTGTCTTTCATGTTATGATTGAACTACTATGATCCCAGCTTTGAATGTTTTACAAATAGTTTGATCAAGTCTTTGATGGTGCATGTCACCTCAAAAATTATTATTTCTTTTTATCACTTACCTACTCGAGGACGATCAGGAGTTAAGCTTGGGGATGTTGATACATTGCAAATGTATCTATAATTTTTGATGTTCCATGCTTGGTTTTGTCCACTTTCTTGTGTTTTGTCCACACTTTGGAGTACTTTTCATATGATTTCTTGGACTAACCTATTAACAAGAGCCATAGTGCCAGTTGTCTGTTTTCTGCTATTTTTGGTTCTAGGAAAGTCAGAAAATGAATATTCTCGGAATTGGACGGGACAAAAGCCGAAGTGCCTATTTTTCCGGAAGTCATCAGATGCCAGAATATGAGACGGAGAGGATCCAGGGGCCACCACACCACCTGGCCGTGCGGGCCAGGCCTGGCCGCGCCAAGGGGTGGTGTGGCCAGCCCAGGCACCCCCTCGGCCTCTCCTTCCGCCTATAAGATGCCCTCGGGACGAAAACCCTAAGTACCCAATCAAAAATCCACGAAAGAGTCTGTAGACGCTGTCATCTCCATCCCTAGATCGGGAGGGATCTGAAGCTCTTCTTGGCACCCTGCCGGAGAGGGGAATTCACCCTGGAGGCCTTCTTCATCACCATGGAAGCCTCCGGTGTGATGAGTGAGTAGTTCATCTCTGGACTACGGGTCCATGTAGTAGCTAGATGGCTGGTTCTCCTCCTTTGTGCTTTCATGTCTAGATCGTGTGAGCTCCGTTCATGATCAAGATCATCTATTTGTAATTCTGCATGTTGTGTTTGCGGGGATCTGATGGATATTGAGATGCTATTTCAGATTGATTATTGATTCTATCATGTCTTTGTTATTTGTGACCTTGCATGCTTTCCGTTGTTAGTAGCTATCTTGGCCAAGTAGATGCTGGCAACTCCAAGAGTTAGTATTTATGCTCGATAGTGGGTTCATGCCTCTGGTAATCTGGGGAAGTGACAGAAATCTCTAAGGTACTATATGTGTTCTTGCTACTAGGGAGAAAACAAGAATCCTTTGTTCATAGAACAATCGTATTGTTTAATTTACACGCAATTCATAAAGCAATAATCTGTTGCTTGCAACTTAATACTGGAGGGGGTTCGGATGATAACCTGAAGGTGGATTATTAGTCATAGATGCAGTTGGATGGCGGTCTATGTATAATGTTGTAATGCCCAATCTAGTCTCAAAGGAGTCAAGATGATTAGTATATGCATGTATTGCTTTCTCGGTGTTTGTCAATTGCCCCGCTGTAATTTGTTCACCCAGCATGTTATCTATCTTTAAGAGAGCCACCTCTAGTGAACTATGGATCCCGGTCCTTTCCTTACATACAATCTACAAGTTGTTTACTGCTTTGTGTATACTTTCTACAAACTTTTACTTCCTTCCATTCGATACGTTTAATCCTTTGTTTTCAGCAAAACACGGTGAGATTGACAACCTCATCGCAAGTTGGGGACAGAGTTCTGTGGTTGTGTTGTGCAGGTCTCCACGTTGCTACTAACACCTTGCTCCTACTGGTTCGATTAAACCTTGGTTTCATAACTGAGGGAAACTTGCTGATGTGCTCATCATACCTTCATCTTGGGGTTCCCAACGAGCTCTACATCAACACTGAGCCATCGAGCATTTTTCTAGCGCCGTTGCTGGGGAGTCAAGGACATCTTCACAAGGGGAGTCCCTCATAACCAATCTCTTTACTTTGTTGTTTTTGTTTTTCTTTGTTTCTTTTTTCTTTGTTTGCTTGTTTCTTTATCAAAAACACACAAAAATTAGTTTTACTAGTGTGATTTCTTATTCAAAAACACACAAAAATTAGTTCCTTTCTTAAGTTGCCACTATGTCTAGCCTTGCTCCAATCACTATGTCACCCGAGGAAATGATTTTCACTTTTAAACAAGGAATTGAGGAAAGTTTTAAGGAAGCTTGGTCTAGAATCTCTGATCTACATGAAAAAACTGAGCCTAAGATGATTCAAAGCTTGTTCCTTAGCAGTTTTTACCTTGGAATTGCTCTTTGCTATAGATATGCTTTAGATACTGTTGTGGGAGTAGATTTCCTCCAATGTAATGAGGATGATGCTATAAAGAAATTGATCCTCACTTATAACTTGCCTAGCCAAACTGATATTTCTTTCGCAAGAATATTTGCTAGATTGAACACTCTTGAGACTAGCACTACTAGCTTAAAAGATTGCTATAATACTCTTTGGGAGCATCACAATTATGTTCCAATAAATTCTGAACCATCAAAGTGGCTCCCTACAGTAAAGATTGAGATAAACACTGAAACTTTTCAAGCTCGCTGTGATATCATGTCTGAATTTTGTATTATGCCCAAAGAGATTTAGGAATCTCTGAATGTTTAGGGGCTTACCGAAGGAGGAAAAGAAATATATCTTGCTAATAATGCTACCATACTACCTATTGGAATAGCTGAAGGAGTGTTTACAAAGATCCTTGGGAAAATGATTTCTACTGATTATCTTGTTATTGAATGTGCAGGATAAGGACAAATCACACTTGGAAGGTCCCTATTAGAACTCCTTGGAGCAATAATAGATGTGGGAAAGGGGACCATGCACCTTTGTTCTCCACCAAACAATCATATTTTCCCAAGGTTAAGAATAAAAGTAAGAGAGGTAAGGGCAAGAAATTTGGTCTTAATGCTTATTCATTTGAGAACACTTGATTCTTTCTTGCTTCTTATGCCTAACTTAAAGGTGTTAAAGAAAAGTACTTATTGGGAGATAACCCAAAAGTATTAGATGAGTCTTGAAAGTTATTAACTCTGTAATAACCTATCCTTATCCTTTTTATTTGCTTTTTGTGCCAAGAGTAACCTCTAATGAGAGAGAAGTAATGATTGGGAAAGTTGCTGTCCCGAAACAGATTTTTGTGCTTCACCGTAAAAATTCATGTAAAATCTCTGAACGTATTTTTGAGGCGTCAATTTTTGAGCTTCTGCCCCAGGTTGTTATCTAACTTTCGTTAGTTCAACACTTTTGATTTGAGCAACAGAATGTCTTCGAAAAAATTCTTCTTTACCTGCTGGTCTGTTTTGACAGATTTCTGCCATTTTATGCATTTGCTTCTTGTTGGTTCCTTTTTGAGTTCTTTTGGGCAATTGAGCTTTTTGAGGGAAGTACTACAGTAGCTAGTGTTCTAATGGAAGTTTATTTGGTGTTAGACCTGAACCTTAAGACTTATTTATCTTGATTGCACTAATGTTGCTAATAAAGATTGTGTGAAGTTTTGTATGAAGGAAAAAATTTAGGTGTATGGAAGGAATGAATAATGAGATGAAGGATGGACTAAAGCTCAAGCTTGGGGATGCCACGCGTGTCACCCCAAGAAATATCCAATAAGTACAAGTGTCAAAGCTTGGGGATGCCCAAGGCATCCCCTCTTCATCAATAAAAATCCCAGGTCTCTTCCAAACGCTTCATTTTTATTGTTTCATGCACAGTTGTGTTGTTCTTGGAGCGTCTTATTTTTCGTTTTAGTTTTGGTTTTTCATTTGCTTTGTTTGCTTTGTTTTCTGAATAAATTGGTTGGACCTCCTTTTTCATACATTGGTTTGCAAATAGTTTGGTTTGGTTTGGAAAAGAGTATGAAAGTTCATACTTATGTGCTAAAAAGAGCTCATTTTTTACTGTGGCCTATGCTCTGTCATGCCATGCTCGATATTGTTTTGTCTTTATGCTTAGTATTCTTTGTTGTAGCATGACTTGTTACAAACAATTGATATTGCTTAATGTGCCTTGGATGAATCATGCGTTGTTTTACCATATTAAAGCATAGTATAGTGGTATTCTCCTTTGATGCTTTATTTGGGTTGACTTGGCGCATGCTCACACCATGTTATGACTATCTCAAGTCACCATAGCCTTTATGATCCTTTAGTTTTAACCTTGTAGTATCACTTTATGCTTTGATTAATGATGTTTTGTCGCTCTGCATGATTATGGCCATTATTGCTCTCTTAGTTTGTCGCTCCCAGTCTTTTGCTAGCCTCCACAACCAAGTATGAGTTCCACTCTTGCATCCAACCCCCTAAACCAAGTTATTCCAAAGAGTCCACCATACCTACCTACTATCTTATGCTATTCCAAGTATATTCATGCTTTTGTTTACCTTCCAAATTAAAATTGTTATGAGAAAACTAGTGATTAAAGCTCTCACGAACTTGATGGCACACTTTACTTTTCTTGCCCTTAATAAACTTGAACCATTGTGTCGTTTATGTTGTATATGCTTGCACTTTTTTGTTGGGAATTAGTAGAACCATGCTGTCATGGGGAACGCTTTCAACATAGCACTTGGTACTTGTACCTAGTTGATATCATGCTCTTTTGTCTATGGATGTTGTCGGTGTGAAATGTAAGTGGAGCTTGTAAGTCAATGGAGTTATGTATATGTGTGAGAGAAACGCCTGGGCCGCTGGTCTAATCCATGCTGACATGGTGGAAACCTGCAGCATAACCATAATGAGCTGTCTATGAAGCATTCTTCTTATAAAAAAAGAGTCCTATATTGATAAAAAAGAGAAAAAATAGAGATTATGAAAACAGGAAAGAGAGAAAAAAAGCACCATATTCCCATGGTAAATAAGAAGATTGCTGAGATGCTCGTTATCTGCTTGCCTTGTCATTTTGATATGGGGATTCTTCCGTATCATCGGGCAAGGGGTACCCCGTTGGTGGTCCTCTATGATACACATGTACTTACGATGACAAGAACTTACTAGTGACTAAACTTGAGTAGCATGAGGTGCGGCCCTCGTATACAACGGACATGAGATTTCTAACTTATACTTCGTCAAGCATGTACACCATAGTATGTTCACCTTAACCTTAATCACTTCAAGATGGTTATGATAGGGGCAATGAGAGCTGAAAGCTATAAGTACCATAATTTATGGAAGCTCTTTATGAGACTTGAATCCCTACTTCCTTTTATGAAGGCCTTTCTTCCACCATTATATTGAGTCTCCACCTTCTACCTTTATGCACCTACTTTGAGAGCATAGTGGCCATTCTTAGTTCGATGTGCATTGTCCCAAGACTAGTTGATTGATGCATAACTTGATATTACTTGTTTTAAACTAGTCACTCTTATGAACTTTAAAGGTGTCCTATGCATTTATATTTGCTACTCTATGAGGGACAAGCTGAATACTATTATGCTATGTTTTCTTTATGTGAAACAAACAAACGTCTTGCAAAGCATTGTTATTCATGAATCTTTTGTTGTGCCTTTTCATGTTGCATCATAGTTTATTTGTCTTTGTGATAGAACTTTGTCTTTCATGTTATGATTGAAGTACTATGATCCTAGCTTTGAATGCTTTACAAATACTTTGATCAAGTCTTTGATGGTGCATGTCAACTCAAAAATTATTCTTTCTTTTTATCCCTTACATACTCGAGGACGAGCAGGAGTTAAGCTTGGGGATGTTGATACATTGCAAATGTATCTATACTTTTTGATGTTCCATGCTTGGTTTTCTCCACTTTCTTGTGTTTTGTCCACACTTTGGAGTACTTTTCATATGATTTCTTGGACTAACCTATTAACAAGAGCCACAGTGTCAGCTGCCTATTTTCTACTGTTTTTGGTTCCAGGAAAGTCAGAAAATGAATATTCTCGGAATTGGACGGGACAAAAGCCAAAGTGCCTATTTTTCCCTTTTGTCCCGTGACTTCCGGGAAAATAGGCACTTTGCCTTTTATCCCGTCCAATTCCGAGAATATTCATTTTCTGACTTTCCTGGAACAAAAAACAGCAGAAAACAGGCAGCTAACACTGTGGCTCTTATTAATAGGTTAGTCCAAGAAATCATATGAAAAGTACTCCAAAGTCGGAACAAAACACAAGAAAGTGGATAAAACCAAGCATGGAACATCAAAAATTATAGATACATTTGCAATGTATCAACATCCCCAAGCTTAACTCCTGCTCGTCCTCGAGTAGGTAAGTAATTAAAAGAAAGAATAATTTTTGAGGTGACATGCACCATCAAAGACTTGATCAAAGTATTTGTAAAACATTCAAAGTTGGGATCATAGTACTTCAATCATAACATGAAAGACAAAGTTCTAGCAATAGTCAAAGAAACTATGATGCAACATGAAAAGGCACAAACAAAAGATTCATGAATAACAATGCTTTGCAAGACGTTTGTTTGTTTCACATAAAGAGAACATAGCATAATAGTATTCAGCTTGTCCCTCAATAGAGTAGCAAATATAAATGCATCGGACACCTTCAAAGTTCATAAGAGTGACTGGATAATATAGTTTAAAACAAGCAATATCAAAGTATGCATCAATCAACTAGTCTTGGGACAATGCACATAGAACTAAGAATGGCCACTATGCTCTCAAAGTAAGTGCATAAAGATAGAAGGCAGTGACTCAATGTAATGGAGGAAGAAAAGCCTTTGTAAAAGGAAGTAGGGATTCAAGTCTCATAAAGAGCTTCCAAAAATCATGGTACTTGTAGCTTTCAGCTCTCATTGCCCCTATCATAAGCATCTTGAAGTGGTTAAGGTTAAAGTGACACAACTAAGAGGATATGCTTGACATGTTATAAACCGAAATCTCATGCCCCTTACTTATGAAGACAGATCCTCATCCTACTCAACTTCACTCACGAGTAAGCTCTTATCATTGTAAGTACATGTGTATCATTAAGAGCCGCCAATGGGGTACCACTTGCACATGATGCGGGATCTTTCCCCAAATCAAAATGACAAGGCAAGCCGACAATGAGCATCTCAGCGATCTTTTTATTTGCTATTTGCATAGGTTTTTATTGAGGATGCTTCATAGAGTGCTCATTATGGTGATGCTGCAAGTTTCCACCATGATTGGCAGGGCTTAGGCTAGCGGCCCAGGCGTTTCTCTAACACACATACAAACTCCATGATCTTACAAGTTCCACTTTTATTTCACACCGCCGAGATCCGTAAGCAAAAGAACATGATATCAACGGGGTACAAAGTATAAGAGCAATGTTGAAAGCGTTCCCCATGGTACATGGTTCTGCTAATTTCAACTTATAAAGCGCAAGCATATACGCAACAAAGAAGGACCCAGTGGTTCAAGTTTATTAGATGCAAAAAAAGTAAAGTGTGCCATCAAGTTCGTGAGAGCTTTAATCACTAGTTTTCTCATAACAAGTTTAATTTGGAAGGTAAACAAAAGCGTGAATATACTTGGAATAGCATAAGCTAGTAGGTAGGTATGGAGGACTGTTTGGAATAACTTGGTTTAGGGAGTTGGATGCATGAGTGGAACTCATACTTGGTTGTGGAGGCTAGCAAAAAACTGGGAGTGACAAGCTAAGAGAGCAATAATGGCCATAATCATGCAGAGCGACGAAACATCATTGATCAAAGCATAAAGTGATACTACAAGTTGAAAAATAAAGGATCATAGAGGCTATGGTGACTTGAGATAGTCATAACATGGTGTGTGCATGTGCCAAGTCAACCCAAATAAAGCATCAAAGGAGAATACCACTATACTATGATTTAATATGCTAAAACAACGCATGATTCATCCAAGGCACATTAAGCAATCTCAATTGTTTATAACAAGTCATGCTACAGCAAATAATACTAAGCACAAAACCAAAAAAATATCAAGCATGGCATGACAAAGCATAGGCCACGGTCAAAAACGAGCTCTTTTTACCACATAAGCATGAACTTTCCTACTCTTTTCTAAACCAAACCAAACTATTTGCAAACCAATGTATGAAAGAGGGGGTCCAATCAATTTATTCAGAAAACTAAGAAAACCAAGCAAACTAAAAACCAAAACGGAAACGAAAAAGAAGACGCTCCAAGAAAAACACAACTGTGCATGAAACAATAAAAATGAAGCGTTTGGAAGAAACCTGGGATTTTTATTGATGAAGAAGGGGATGCCTTGGGCATCCCCAAGCTTTGAAGCTTGTACTTCTTGGATATTTATTGGCGTGACACGCGTGGCATCCCCAAGCTTGAGCTTTAGTCCATCCTTCATCTCATTACTCATTCCTTCCATACACCTGAAATTTTTCCTTCATACAAAACTTCACACAATCTTTATTAGCAACATTAGTGCACTCAAGATAATAAGTCTTAAGGTTCAGTTTTAACACCAAATAAACTTCCATTAGAACACTAGCTACTGAATCACTTCCCTCAAAAAGCTCAATTCCCCAAAAGAACTCAAGAAGGAACCAACAAGAAGCAAATGCAGAAAATGGCAGAAATCTGTCAAAACAGACCAGTAGGTAAAGACGAATTTTTTCGAAGACCTTATGGTGCTCCAATCAAAAATTGTTTAACTAACTAAAGTTAGATAACATCCTGGGGCAGAAGCACAAAAATATACAGCTCAATCCGACATACAGAGCTCTCTCACGAATTTTACGGTTAAGCACAAAAATCTGTTTCGGGATAGCAACTTTCCCAATCATTACTTCTCACTCATTAGAGGTTACTCTTTGCACAAAAAGCAAATAAAAAGGATAAGGAGAGGTTATTACAGAGGTAATAACTTCCAAGACTCATCTAAAACTTTTGGGTTATCTCCCAATAAGTAATTTTCTTTAACGCCTTTAAGTTAGGCATAAGAAGCAAGAAAAAGAATCAAGTGTTCTCAAATGAAGAAGCATTAAGATTAATAACAGAAATATCTTCAACAAGGAAAGGTATATCATCCAAATAAGTTCTAGAGGATCCTCTCTCAATGCTCTTAGGTTCACTATTCTTATCAAAAGGGTTTGCAGGAACAATCCAATCAAGATTCTTTTCTATGGCATCATGTATTGCTATTAGTTTAAAGGGTGTTGGTATCTTAGGTTCCTCCCCATTAGTTTCGGTTTTGTTCATCTTTTCTCGTGTACCAACAACATCTACACATAATCCTAGCATATTAAAACGTTCAAAAACTTTCCTAGCTTCCTTGGCAACATCATAGAACTCTTTGAACAAAGTTTCTAAAATGAAATCCCTCTTTTCAGGATCCTCAATTTCTTTAGGCTTAAGAAACATTACTTGCAATAAGGGGTTGAGGTTAACAAACCTAGCTTCTAACATGTGAATTAAAGAAGCTGCAGCAATCTCATAGTTTTGAGCAAGTTCTACAAGGGATCTATCCTCAGTATCTTCATGCTTACTAACATGATTAAAGAATTCTTCAATGTTATCTTTCCCAATTATAGAACCACTACCAATTGAAAGGTCTTTCAGGGTGAATGTAGGGATCAACATGGTGAGCTAAGGAAGAGGTGACAACTAAAGGAGACTTAATTTTTTTGTGTTTTTGAATAAGAAAGCAAACAAGTAAAACTAAATTTTTTGTGTTTTTGATAACAAAACAAGCAAACAAAGCAAAAAGAAAACTAAGCAAAACAAAAACAACAAAGTAAAGAGATTGGTTATGAGGGACTCCCCTTGTGAAGATGTCCTTGACTCACCGGCAATGGCGCTAGAAAAATGCTTGATGGCTCAATGCACGGCGCCTAGAAAAATGCTTGATGGCGGTGTTGATGTAGAGCTCGTTGGGAACCCCAAGAGAAAGGTATGATGAGCACAACAACAAGTTTCCCTCAGTTATGAAACCAAGGTTTAATCGAACTAGTAGGAGCAAGGAACCACCCCAAAGGTGTTACTAGCTGAGCTTTGGCAGGGCGCACTACCGGCGCTAGTAGCAATGTGGAGACCTGCACAACACAACCACAGAACTTTGTCCCCAACTTCCGATGAGGTTGTCAATCTCGCCGTGTTTTGCGGTAAACAAAGAATTAAACGTATCGAATGGAAAGAAGTAATAGTTTGTAGAAAGTAAACACAAAGAAGTAGACATTTTATAGTTTGTATGTAAAAGACAAGGACATGGATGCATAGTTCACTAGAGGTGGCTCTCCTTAAGATAGATAACATGCTGGGTGAACAAATTACAGCGGAGCAATTGACAAACACCGAGAAAGCAATACATGCATATACTAATCATCTTGACTCCTTTGAGACTTGATTGGGCATTACAACATTATACATAGACCACCATCCAACTGCATCTATGACTAATAATCCACCTTCAGGTTATCATCCGAAGCCCTTCCAGTATTAAGTTGCAAGCAAGAGACTATTGCTTTATGAACTGCGTGTAATGTAAACAATATGATTGTTCTATGAACAAAGGATTGTTGTTTTCTCCCTAGTAGCAACAACACATCTAGTACCTTAGAGATTTCTGTCACTTCCCCAGATTACTAGAGGCATGAACCCACTATCGAGCATAAATACTAACTCTTGGAGTTGCTAGCATCTAATTGGCCAAGATAGCTACAAACAACGGAAAGCATGCAAGATCACAAATAACAAAGACATGATAGAATCAATAATCAATCTGAAATAGCATCTCAATATCCATCGGAGCCCCGCAAACACAACATGTAGAATTACAAATAGATGATCTTGATCATGAACGGAGCTCACAAGATCTAAACATGAAAGCACAAAGGAGGAGAACCAGCCATCTAGCTACTACATGGATCCGTAGTCCAAGGATGAACTACTCACGCATCACACTAGAGGCTTGCATGGTGATGAAGAAGGCCTCCAGGGTGAATTCCTCTCTCTGGTAGGGTGCCAGGAAGAGCTTCAGATCCCTCCCGATCTAGGGATGGAGATGACGGCGGCTACAGACTCTTTCGTGGATTTTTGATCGGGCACTTAGGGTTTTAGTCCTGAGGGCAATATATAGGTGAAAGGAGAGGCCGAGGGGGTGCAGGGAGTGGCCACACCACCCCCTGGCGTGGGCCAGGCCTAGCCGCGCAGCCAGGTGGTGTGGTGGCCCTCTGGCACCTCTCCGTCTCGTACTTTTGCATCTCATGACTTCTAGAAAAATAGGCACTTTGGCTTTTGTCCCGTCCAATTCCGAGAATATTCATTTTCTGACTTTCCTGGAACCAAAAACAGCAGAAAATAGGCAGCTGGCACTATGGCTGTTGTTAATAGGTTAGTCCAAGAAATCATATGAAAAGTACTCCAAAGTCGGAACAAAACACAACAAAATGGATAAAACCAAGCATGGAAAATCAAATATTATAGATAAATTTGCAATGTATCAACATCCCAATCTTAACTCCTGCTCGTCCTCGAGTAGGTAAGTGATAAAAAGAAAGAATAATTTTTGAGGTGACATGCACCATCAAAGACTTGATCAAAGTATTTGTAAAACATTCAAAGTTGGGATCATAGTACTTCAATCATAGGATGAAAGACAAAGTTCTAGCAATAGTCAAAGAAACTATGATGCAACATGAAAAGGCACAAACAAAAGATTCATGAATAACAATGCTTTGCAAGACGTTTGTTTGTTTCACATAAAGAGAACATAGCATAATAGTATTCAGCTTGTCCCTCAATAGAGTAGCAAATATAAATGCATCGGACACCTTCAAAGTTCATAAGAGTGACTGGATAATATAGTTTAAAACAAGCAATATCAAAGTATGCATCAATCAACTAGTCTTGGGACAATGCACATAGAACTAAGAATGGCCACTATGCTCTCAAAGTAAGTGCATAAAGATAGAAGGTGGAGACTCAATGTAATGGTGGAAGAAAAGCCGTTGTAAAAGCAAGTAGGGATTCAAGTCTCATAAAGAGCTTCCAAAAATTATGGTACTTGTAGCTTTCAGCTCTCATTGCCCCTATCATAAGCATCTTGAAGTGGTTAAGGTTAAAGTGACACAACTAAGAGGATATGCTTGACAAGTTATAAACCGAAATCTCATGCCCCTTACTTACGAAAACCAATCCTCATGCTACTCAACTTCAGTCACGAGTAAGCTCTTGTCATTGTAAGTACATATGTATCATTAAGAACCGCCAACGGGGTACCCCTTGCACATGATACGGGAGCTTTCCCATAATCAAAATGACAAGGCAAGCAGAGAATGAGCATCTGAATGATCTTTTTATTTGCTATTTGCATAGGTTTTTATTGAGGATGCTTCATAGAGTGCTCATTATGGGGATGCTGCAAGTTTCCACCATGATTAGGCATGGCTTAGGCTAGCGGCCGAGGCGTTTCTCAAACACACATACAAACTACATGATCTTACAAGTTCCACTTTTATTTCACACCGCCGGGATCCGTAAGCAAAAGAACATGATATCAACGGGGTACAAAGTACAAGTGCAATGTTGAAAGCGTTCCCCATGGTACATGGTTCTACTAATTTCAACTTATAAAGCGCAAGCATATACGCAACAAAGAAGGACCCAATGGTTCAAGTTTATTAGATGCAAAAAAAGTAAAGTGTGCCATCAAGTTCGTGAGAGCTTTAATCACTAGTTTTCTCATAACAAGTTTAATTTGGAAGGTAAACAAAAGCATGAATATACTTGGAATAGCATAAGCTAGTAGGTAGGTATGGTGGACTCTTTGGAATAACTTGGTTTAGGGAGTTGGATGCATGAGTGGAACTCATACTTGGTTGTGGAGGCTAGCAAAAGACTGGGAGCGACAAGCTAAGAGAGCAATAATGGCCATAATCATGTAGAGCGACAAAACATCATTGATCAAAGCATAAAGTGATACTACAAGTTGAAAACTAAAGGATCATAAAGGCTATAGTGACTTGAGATAGTCATAACATGGTGTGAGCATGTGCCAAGTCAACCCAAATAAAGCATCAAAGAAGAATACCGTTATACTATACTTTAATATGCTAAAACAACGCATGATTCATACAAGGCACATTAAGAAATCTCAATTGTTTATAACAAGTCATGATACAGCAAAAAATTCTAAGCATAAAGCCAAACCAATATCAAGCATGGCATGACAAAGCATAGGCCACAGTAAAAAACGAGCTCTTTTTACCACATAAGCATGAACTTTCCTACTCTTTCCCAAACCAAACCAAACTATTTGCAAACCAATGTATGAAAGAGGGGGTCTAACCAATTTATTCAGAAAACTAATCAAACCAAGCAAACTAAAAACCAAAACGAAAATGAAAAAGAAGACGCTCCAAGAAAAACACAACTATGCATGAAACAATAAAAATGAAGCGTTTGGAAGAAACCTGGGATTTTTAGTGATGAAGAAGGGGATGCCTTGGGCATCCCCACGCTTTCACGCTTGTACTTCTTGAATATTTCTTGGGGTGACATGCGTGGCATCCCCAAGCTTGAGCTTTAGTCCATCCTTCATCTCATTACTTAGTCCTTCCATACACCTGAAATTTTTCCTTCATACAAAGTTCACACAACCTTTATTAGCAACATTAGTGCACTCAAGATAATAAGTCTTAAGGTTCAGTTTTAACACCAAATAAACTTCCATTAGAACACTAGGTACTGAATCACTTCCCTCAAAAATCTCAATTCCCCAAAAGAACTCAAGAAGGAACCAACAAGAAGCAAATGCAGAAAATGGCAGAAATCTGTCAAAACAGACCAGCAGGTAAAGACGAATTTTTTCGAAGACCTTCGGTTGCTCGAATAAAAAGGTATTGAACTAACGAAAGTTAGATAACAACCTGGGGCAGACGCACAAAATAATACAGCTCAATCCGACATACAGAGATCTCTAAAGAATGTTTACGGTGAAGCACAAAAATCTGTTTCGGGACAGCAACTTTCCCAATCATTACTTCTCTCGCATTAGAGGTTACTCTTGGCACAAAAAGCAAATAAAAAGGATAAGGAGAGGTTATTACAGAGGTAATAACTTACAAGACTCATCTAAAACTTTTGGGTTATCTCCCAATAAGTAATTTTCTTTAACGCCTTTAAGTTAGGCATAAGAAGCAAGAAAAATAATCAAGTGTTCTCAAATGAATAAGCATTAAGATTAATACCAGAAATATCTTCATAAGGCAAGGTATATCATCCAAATAAGTTATAGAGGATCCTCTCTCAATGCTCTTAGGTTTACTATTATCATCAAAAGGGTTTGCAGGAACAATCCAATCAAGATTCTTTTCTATGGCATCATGTATTGCTATTAGTTTAAAGGGTGTTGGTATCTTAGGTTCCTCCCCATTAGGTTCGGTTTTGTTCATCTTTTCTCGTGTACCAACAACATCTACACATGAGCCTAGCATATTGAAATGTTCAAAGACTTTCCTAGCTTCCTTGGCAACATCATAGAACTCTTTAAACAAAGTTTCTAAAATGAAATCCCTCTTTTCAGGATCCTCAATTTCTTTAAGCTTAAGAAACATTACTTGCATTAAGGGGTTGAGGTTAACAAACCTAGCTTCCAACATGTGAATTAAAGAAGTTGCAGCAATCTCATAGTTTGGAGCAAGTTCTACAAGGGATCTATCCTTAGTATCTTCATGCTTACTAACATGATTAAAGAATTCTTCAATGTTATCTTTCCCAATTATAGAACCACTACCAATTGGAAGGTCTTTCAGGGTGAATGTAGGGATCAACATGGTGAGCTAAGGAAGAGGTGACAACTAAAGGAGACTTAATTTTTTTGGGTTTTTGAATAAGAAAGCAAACAAGTAAAACTAATTTTTTTGTGTTTTTGATAACAAAACAAGCAAACAAAGCAAAAAAGAAAACTAAGCAAAACAAAAACAACAAAGTAAAGAGATTGGTTATGAGGGACTCCTCTTGTGAAGATGTCCTTGACTCCCCGGCAACGGCGCCAGAAAAATGCTTGATGGGTCAATGCACGGCGCCCAGAAAAATGCTTGATGGCGGTGTTGATGTAGAGCTCGTTGGGAACCCCAGGAGGAAGGTATGATGAGCACAGCAGTAAGTTTCCCTCAGTTATGAAACCAAGGTTTAATCGAACCTGTAGGAGCAAGGAAACACCCCAAAGGTGTTACTAGCTAAGCTTTGGCAGGGCGCACTACCGGTGCTAGGAGCAACGTGGAGACCTGCACAACACAACCACAGAACTTTGTCCCCAACTTGCGATGAGGTTGTCAATCTCGCCGTGTTTTGCGGTAAACAAAGGATTAAAAGTATCGAATGGAAAGAAGTAATAGTTTGCAGAAAGTAAACACAAAGAAGTAGAAAGTTTACAGATTGTATGTAAAGAAAAGGACCGGGATCCATAGTTCACTAGAGGTGGCTCTCCTTAAGATAGATAACATGCTGGGTGAACAAATTACAGCGGGGCAATTAACAAACACCGAGAAAGCAATACATGCATATACTAATCATCTTGACTCCTCTGAGACTTGATTGGGCATTACAACATTATACATAGACCGCCATCCAACTGCATCTATGACTAATAATCCACCTTCAGGTTAGCATCCGAACCCCTTCCAGTATTAAGTTGCAAGCAAGAGATTATTGCTTTATGAACTGCGTGTAAAGTAAACATTACGATTGTTCTATGAACAAAGGATTGTTGTTTTCTCCATAGTAGCAACAACACATCTAGTACCTTAGAGATTTCTGTCACTTCCCCAGATTACTAGAGGCATGAACCCACTACCGAGCATAAATACTAACTCTTGGAGTTGCTAGCATCTACTTGGCCAAGATAGCTACTAACAACGGAAAGCATGCAAGATCACAAATAACAAATACATGATAGAATCAGTAATCAATCTAAAATAGCAGCTCAATATCCATCGGATCCCCGCAACACAACATGCAGAATTACAAATAGATGATCTTGATCATGAACGGAGCTCACAAGATCTAAACATGAAAGCACAAAGGAGGAGAACCAGCCATCTAGCTACTACATGGATCCGTAGTCCAAGGATGAACTATTCACGCGTCACACCAGAGGCTTGCATGGTGATGGAGATGACGGCGGCTACAAACTCTCTCGTGGATTTTTGATCGGGCACTTAGGGTTTTCGTCCCGAGGGAAATATATAGGTGGAAGGAGAGGCCGAGGGGGTGCCGAGAGCGGCCACACCACCCCCTGGCGCGGGCCAGGCCTAGCCGCATGGCCAAGTGGTGTGGTGTCCCCCTGACACCTCTCCGTCTCGTACTCTGGCATCTCATGACTTCCGGAAAAATAGGCACTTTGGCTTTTGTCCCGTCCAATTTCGAGAATATTCATTTTCTGACTTTCCTGGAACCAAAAACAACAGAAAACAGGCAGCTGGCGCTGTGGCTCTTGTTAATAGGTTAGTCCAAGAAATCATATGAAAAGTACTCCAAAGTCAGAACAAAATACAAGAAAATGGATAAAACCAAGCATGGAACATCAAAAATTATAGATACATTTGCAATGTATCAATCTTCTGGCGACGTCGAATTTTTGAAGGAATTTGGAGACGTAACTTCCAAGGCCAAGAAAATGGCGGAGCGCAGTCCTTATCCTCCGTTGGCGGCCCACTCCAGCCTTAATTCATCAAGTTCTCCGCACGATGTGGAGCACCAGATGGTTATCCGGACGACTGCGCGTCAATCGACTTCGGAGTCATTGGAGGATCATGTATGTGGAGCGTTGTTTCTTCTATTTTTTGCAGTCGAATATATGATCTCCTATCATCTGCTTATCCTTTGCTGTTTCTTCTGTCGCAACTTATTGTGAAGGAAGACGCTCACTTGGCAGAGCAAGTTCTTGCGATGGGTCGCCAGCATGTAATGCTGGATAATCGCCATCACATAGTTGAAAGTAAGTGTGTTGCTTCTTCTTCTTCCTCCTTGTGATATATCCGACTGATAGTCTTTCTTTGTTTGTTTCATAGCTGAGCATAATGCTCTCCTTCGCGATGTCACTTCCCTTGAAAAGGTGCTTGCCGCGGCGGTGAAGAGTCGCGATGAGGCAGTCGCAGCACGTGACGAATCGCGGAAACGCGACGAGGATCTGCGCGCCTCCATCGTGGCTAGAGAGAAGTTGTTCGAGGAACAGCTTTTCTTCATTGCCAAGGCTCTCTCAGGTATTCCCTTGTCTGGAGTTTCGATGTTTCTCTTCTTTCGAATTTCTTGCTGGTGCTGACTTTTGTGCCCATGCTTGGGTTTTCTGTAGATGCCAGCGGTCTGAGCTTCGACCCCCAGGCACTCCGTCGTGATGATGCCCTAATGGGTGCCATTTCAGCAATTGAAGATCGCAGCGCTGCCGTTTAGGGGATGCTCACCAAGGCCAAGGGCGTGCTTAGTAGCCTCCGGGAGGAGCTGGCGCCCAAGGCTGAGTTGATCGAGAATATGGATGAGCTGGTGGAATCCCTTGCCGGAGGCATTCTTGCGAGCTTCAAGAACTCACCCCGTGCGGCTGGCGCTTCAATGTCACTTGCGATGGTTCAAGCCCACGGAGTCGAGGTTGATCCTGCAGCGGTCTCCAAGGCGATGCCTGTCAGCGCGGATGGCCAACAGGTAGTCTTTGCTCCTTTCGCAACTGCTTGTGGCAAGTATGGGCCGCAACTGATCAACATAGTTGCGAAGTACTCTGAGGAGATGTAGCGAGCCAAGAAGGCAGCAAAGACTGCGATGTCAGGGGCCGGCAGAAAGTCTGTGGCGTCTGATACCCCCAAAACCGAAGTCCAAGTTGAAGAAACCAGTTGCTCCTCAGTAGTTGTGTCTGTAATAGTTAGATAGCCTATTTCTTCTGTCCGGAACATGCCTTTTTGCGAGTGTATCTGCTGATACTTTTATTATGCTTGAATGGACTCGAGTCTTTTGTCTATGCCTCTCCTTAGTCTTCTTATTGTCTCTTGCTTGACTTGTGATAGGGCACATCGAGTGGTCCTTTGAGGGAACCTCGGGATACGCCACCCCCTGATAATACCTTGGCGCAGCCGCGCTCAAGGGTGGATGAGCTATCTCTGCTCTCGCAACTTCGTGACCGCGTGAAGCAGTTGGAGCGTGAATTTCCCGTACTCCGTGGTAACGTGGATGTATGGAAATCAAGGGTGGAGAAGGCCGCCGCCCGAGAACAGTATCTACTAGGGGAGGTGATGCAACTGGGCGACCAATTCAAATGTTAGTTTTCTTCTTTCTTATCTTTTCCTTGTAGTCACTCGCAGTAGTTTGTTGTCTTCATACTTCTGCCTTTTCTTTGTATAGTTATCAGTGCACGCCATCCGCAGGATGAGAAGGATAGGATTACCATTCGCATGAATGATCTAACCCAAGAGCAGCTTCAGGCGAGTGGATACTTCTGGGTGGATCATGATCACGCAATCGCACTGGCGACCCTGCAGGATTGTGTGTCGCAAGTCCTTCACTTCCTGAAGAAGTTGCAATCGTGCTTGAAGAATATTTATCAGACGATGTTCCTGCTGGACAACATTCCATCGAGCCTACTGGCCCTTCTTGCCAAATTCCAAGACTTGAGTGCAATCCGCGAATGTGTACGGCAACAGTTAGTGGCTGGTGCCAAGGTTTCTCTATCGCTGGTGTAGTTGCACAGGCCTGATGTGGATGTTGCAGAAATTGCAGCCGGACCACTAGCGCCGCCAGCTGGTTCTACTTGGAACATGGTTCCTCATTACCAGGCGGTGGATCGCCTAGCGGAGGAAATCGTTGACTTCTTCGACGAGCAGACAAACGTGCTTTTGTTGCAGCAATAGTTTAGTTGGTATCCTACACATAGTTGCACCAGTGTTGTAAATTCATATATATATGCTGTGTATAATTGATTGTCATTGATGTATGTAAAGAGCTTGGTAGCATGTATGTTTTGTGAGTGCATTGCACTATGCGATTCCTTTTCGTTAGCCTGACTTCTGTTTATCTCAGCACCTTGCCAACCTGTCAGGTGCGTTGCAACTGGGTTGGTGTTTGTCAAGGGTTTCGATTGGTATGTCAGCTACTCAGGATATCGCGCTAGTTCGTAGAACATATGTATAGGGTGGCGCAGCCCCTGAGTGAATAATTTGTCAGAAATTAAAAGAACACGGAATTTTGGGGCACTTAGCTTTATTTATTCGTAGGATAGTACGGGGTACAATGTGTGGCTAAGTATCCTTGGCTGAGTAGCCTTATTTGCAATTTGAAGATAAGATTCGACTAAGGGTAGAAGCGCCGTAGCCGTGCGACGTTCTAGGGATTGGAGTAAGCGACTCCTATCTCGAAATTTTTAAGGCCATAGGCGCCACCTGGGATTACTTCTGTAATCACGTATGGTCCCTCCCAGGGGGACTCGAGTTTGAGGTGCCCTTGCTGTTTCGGTTACAGGACCAGGTCTCCTTCGACGAAGGACCTGGGGGCGTAGCCTTCTGCTATGGTAGTTCCACAGGTTCTGCTGGTAGATCGTTAATCTTTCCGTGGCGATTTCCTATGCTTTTTCAAGGAGGTCGGCGGAGTCTCCGAGTGTAGTAGTTGACTCTTGCTCGCTGTAAGCGACCACTCGCGGTGCTTTGTACCGTACCTCAGTGGGCAGCACCGCTTCAGCACCATGCACCATGAAGAACGGGGTGTATCCCGTTGCACTATTTGGGGTTGTGCGTAGGATCCATAGTACGGATTGCAGCTCGTCTAGCCATCATCCTGCCGCTTGTTTGAGTGGCCTGAGGCGTCGCTTCTTGATTCCGCCACAAACGAGCCCGTTGGCCTTTTCGACCTGACCGTTGGTCTGCAGATGAGCGACGGAGGCATAGCTTACATTGATCCCCAGGTCCTCGCAGAAGTCCTGGAACTCCTTAGAGGTGAAGTTTGTCCCATTGTTCGTGATGATGCTGTGTGGAACTCCGAAGCGATAGACGATGGACTCGAAGAACTTGACTATGCTGGCTCCTGACTGGTTAATCAGCGGCATGGCCTCTATCCACTTGGTGAATTTGTCGACTGCGACCAAGAGGTAGACCTAGCCTCCTCATGAGGACTTTGGGAGCTTGCCAACCATGTTGAGTCCCTATTGCGCGAAGGGCCGGGCCAGTGGAATTGGCCGAAGCTCCGCGCCAGGTGCGTGTGGCTTGTCTGCGAATCGCTGTCAAGCTTTGCATTTTTGGACGATGTCCTTGGCGTCACGCATGGTCGTAGGCCTGTAGAATCCAGCTCGTAGAGCTTTGGCGACGAGGGCGCGGCTGCCGGCATGATGCCCGCAAGTCCCCTCATGGATGTCGAGGAGAACGGCTCTCCCATCAGCGTTTGAGACGCATCGTTGGAGTACTCCTGTGATGTTGCGTTTGTACAGTTCGCCGTTGATAACAGCGAATGCCTTAGATCATCGTGCAATGTGCCGTGCATCAGTCGGGTCGTCTGGTAGCCTCTTGTTGAGAAGGTATGTGATGTATGGTTGAGTCCAAGATATCTCGATTATCATGACGCTCATCGGTCCTTAGAGTCCTAGGTCAAGCTCTAGGTCGTCAAGTGCTATTGGCTCATTGGGCGGCGCAACCCCTGAGTCCGCTGTTGCATTTGTTTTCTTCTCTGGCGCCTTTGGCTTGATGGAGCATTTGCAGATGCGCTCGAGAAATACCCCTGGTGGTATGGGGGCGCAGGTAGAGCCAATATTGGCGAGTGCGTCCGCCTCTTCATTGCTTTTGCGGCCTATGTGTCGCAGTTCGCAGCCATCGAAATCCCCTTCGAGTGTGTCGTAGAGGTCGCGGTAGGCGATCATATTGTCGTACAGTGCGTCGCACTCGTGCATTGTCTGGTTGACGACTAGCTTGGAGTCGCCGTAGATGATTAGCCTCTTGGCGCCGCAGGCTTTTGCCATCCGCATCCCGTGCAACAGGGCCTCGTATTCGGCTTCATTGTTCGAGGCGGTGAACTGCATTCGCAGGATATATTTTAGCTTGTCTCCCTGGGGCGATGTCAGTATGACACCTGCGCCAGCTCCGTCCTTTCGCTTGGATCCGTTGAAGTGCATTGTCCAGAGGTAGGACATATCTGTTTTTTCAGGGAGCTAGTTTTCCATCAAGTGCGCAAGGAAGTCAGGGAGAACTTGCGGCTTGATTGCGTCGCGTTTTTCATATGTAATGTCTCATGGAGACAGTTCGATTCCCCAAAGCGGGACTCATCCGGTGGCGTCGGGGTTGTTGAGGATATGCCCCAGCGGGGTGTCGTTGACTACCACGATTGGGTGCTCCTAGAAATAGTGGCGCAGTCATCGGGCTATCATGAAGACGCCATACGCCAGCTTCTGGTAGTGTAGGTACCAACGCTTTGTTGGCGTGAGTACCTCGCTGAGGTAGTAGACTGGGCGTTGTACCCCGTGGACCTTGTTTTCCTCGGCTTGTTCTACTACGAGCACTGTGCACCCACCTGGTTGGTGGCGGAGATGTACAGCAACAGTGGTTCCCTTTCATGTGGGGTCACCAGTACTGGCGAGGTAGACAGTAGGCGCCTCGTTGGTCCACTCGAACTTGTCAGCTTTGCGGAGGAGTTGGTAGAAGGGCAGTGCCTTTTCGCCCATTCGACTGATGAATCGGTTGAGCGCCGCGATTCGCCCAGCCAGCTATTGGACACCTCTTATGTTCTTCAGCTTCTCCATGGCCAGTATGGCTTTTATATTATTCGGGTTTGCCTCGATCCCTCTCACGGAGATGAGATACCCGAGCAGTTGCCCAGATGGTACGCCAAAGGCACACTTGTCCGGATTGAGCTTGATCTGGTAGCGGTCAAGGTTGGCGAAGGTTTCGCGTAAATCGTCGATTAGTGAAGCTTCCTCTTTGGTCTTGATCACGATGTCGTCAACATAGACTTGGATGTTGCGACCAAGTTGGTTCTTGAGGCAAGCCTGCATGCACCGCTGGTAGGTGGCTCCTGTGTTTTTTTGCCCGAAGGGCATTGTGTTATAGCAGAACACACCAAAGGGCGTTGTAAACGCTGTTTTCTCTTGATCCTCTTCCTTCATTCAAATATGATTGTAGCCTGAGTAGGCGTTGAGGAAGCAGAGGCGCTCACATCCTACGGTGGAGTCGATGATCTGGTCGATTCGTGGCAGTGGGAAGTGGTCCTTTGGGCAGTGCTTATTCAGGGACGTGAAGTCCACGCACATTTGTAGGATATCCATGTCCTTTTTTGATACTAGCACCGTGTTGGCGAGCCAAGTGCTTTCCTTGATCTCGCGTATGAATTTGGTGTTGAGGAGTCTGTTGATCTCCATTCCGACTGCCTTTGCTCTTGGCTCAGACAGTCGCCGAATTGTTTGTTTGACTGGCCTTGCGTCTGGGTTGACATTGAGTGCGTGCTCGGCAAATTCCCTGGGAACTCCTGGCATGTCTGCTAGACACCAGGCGAAGATTTCCCAGTGCTCACGGAGGAATTCGACGAGCGCGAGTTCCTATGTGGGACTCAAGTTGTTGGCGATGAGGGCCATCTTGGCGGGATCTGATGGGTGGAACTGAACTTTCTTCGTGTGCACCGATGAGTCAAAGGACAGGTCAGTTGATCTTGGCCTGCTTAGGGGAGGCAGACTATTGTGTGTCGACTCCTTCAATCTTGCGAGGTCCTCCTGCATGCCGATGGACTAGGAGATTCTATTGAATTCTCTGTCACAACTGTCGGATCTCTCCAAGCTCCCGTTGTGTGATGATGCCGTTAGGGCCTGGCATTTTCATTTGCAAGTAGGCATAGTGAGGCACTACCATGAACCTGGCGAAAGCGACGCGTCCGAGGATGCAGTGGTACTGTGAGGGCCAGTCGACGACTTCGAATTCGGTGCATTCACGTCGAAAGTTTTTCGGCGTGCCAAAGATGATGTCGAGGTTGATTTTACCAAGAGGATACACACCCTTGCCTGGGACGATGCCGTGGAATATTGTGTCTGAGGCCTCTAGGCAGGTCAGAGGGATCCTCATTGCTCGCAAGGTATTCGCGAACATAAGGTTGATGCTGCTTCCGCCGTCCATGAAGACGCGGCTCATGTCAAAACCTCCAATTTGTGCTTCGAGCACGAGGGGAGAATGGCCTAGGCGAGGTACCTGGCGCGGATGGTCGTGCTTGTCGAAGGTGATGCGGGAGTCGCTTCCACTGAGGTACTCAGTGGTGGATGGTGGCGAGTTTGTCGCCAGGTTGACTTGGCGAGTGATGGCCTTTTGTACTCGGTTGGGGGTCGACCCTTTTGGATCATCATGGTGCCCATGGCCCGCGGGTACGGATCGCCTCCGTGGTGCTGGTCAGGCGCGGCCACGTTTGGCGGTTGTCCGGGTGGTGGTGGAGGATCTCCATGTGCCACAGCGCCTGGGGCAGCTTCGTAGCCCCTGTTGATTGCATCGCGATTCATCCGAGTCAGGCCCTCATGGAGCTTGAGGAACTCGCGGCAGTCTTTGAGGAGGTGGCTAAATTTCTTTTTGCCGTCATGCTTGTCGATGTAGAAGTGCACGGTGCATGGCCCGGACAGCTTGTCTTCAATGGATGCGGCGGGCGCCTCATCGCGAGTGTGGCGCTGCCATACTTGCGTGGTGTTCCTAGAGTCGCGGTATCCACTACTGCGGTAGCCGCTGTTATGCTTCCTCATCGGAGTGAACACGATTCTTCACCAAATCTTCTCCCTCCGCCTACCGATTCGCAATTTCCATCTGGTGGTCGATTGTCTTGGGCTTCGAGCGGCCCAGCTCCTCCCTGAGCTCTATGCGGCGAACGCCGTCGTTGAATGCGTTGATTGCGCAGTCTTCCAAGATATTTTCTGCGGATTTCTTGATGATGGACCACCTCTGGATGTACGAGCATAGTGATTCGCCCGATCTTTGCTGGCAGCACCTCAGCTCTTCGATTGACGCGGGCCTTTTGTAGGTACCCTTGAAGTTGTGCACAAAGCCGTAGACCAGCTCTTCCCAACTGCGAATGGATCCGCGTGGGAGGTTGTTGAGCCATGCTCGGGCGGAAACTGTAGCTGTAGCTACTGATACTTTGCAAATGTATCTATAATTTTGATGTTCCATGCTTGGTTTTGTCCACTTTCTTGTGTTTTGTCCCCACTTTGGAGTACTTTTCATATGATTTCTTGGACTAACCTATTAACAAGAGCCACAGTGCCAGCTACCTGTTTTCTGCTGTTTTTGGTTCTAGGAAAGTCAGAAAATGAATATTTTAGGAATTGGACGGGACAAAAGCCAAAGTGCCTATTTTTCGGGAAGTCATCAGATGCCAGAAATACGAGACGGAGTGGAGCCAGGGGGCCACCACACCACCTGACCGCGCGGGCCAGGCCTAGCCGCGCCAGGGGGTGGTGTGGCCAGCCCAGGCACCCCCTCGGCCTCTCCTTCTGCCTATAAGATGCCCTCGGGACGAAAAACCTAAATACCCGATCAAAAATCCACGAAAGAGTCTGTAGCCGCCGTCATCTCCATCCCTAGATCGGGAGGGATCCGAAGCTCTTCCCGGCACCCTGTCGGAGAGGGGAATTCACCCTGGAGGCCTTCTTCATCACCATGCAAGCCTCTAGTGTGATGCGTGAGTAGTTCATCTCTAGACTACGGGTCCATGTAGTAGCTAGATGGCTGGTTCTCCTCCTTTGTGCTTTCATGTCTTGATCTTGTGAGCTCCGTTCATGATCAAGATCATCTATTTGTAATTCTGCATGTTGTGTTTATGGGATTCGATGGATATTGAGATGCTATTTCAGATTCATTATTGATTCTATCATGTCTTTGTTATTTGTGATCTTGCATGCTTTCCGTTGTTAGTAGCTATCTTGGTCAAGTAGATGCTAGCAACTCCGAGAGTTAGTATTTATGCTCGATAGTGGGTTCATGCCTCTGGTAATCTGGGGAAGTGACAGAAATCTCTAAGGTACTAGATGTGTTGTTGCTACTAGGGAAAAAACAACAATCCTTTGTTCATAGAACCATCATATTGTTTACTTTACACGCAATTCGTAAAGCAATAATCTGTTGCTTGCAACTTAATACTAGAGGGGGTTCGGATGATAACCTGAAGGTGGATTATTAGTCATAGATGAAGTTGGATGGCGGTCTATGTATAATGTTGTAATGCCCAATCAAGTCTCAAGGGAGTCAAGATTATTAGTATATGCATGTATTGGTTTCTCGGTGTTTGTCAATTGCCCCGATGTAATTTGTTCAGTCAGCATGTTATCTATCTTAAGAAGAGCCACCTCTTTTGAACTATGGATGCCGGTCCTTTCCTTACATACAATCTACAAACTGTTTACTGCTTTGTGTTTACATTCTGCAAACTTTTACTTCCTTCCATTCGATACGTTTAATCCTTTGTTTTCAGCAAAAGACGGTGAGATTGACAACCTAATCACAAGTTAGGGACAGAGTTCTGTGGTTGTGTTGTGCAGGTCTCCACGTTGCTACTAGCACCGGTAGTGCGCCTGGCAAGGCTCAGCTAGCAACACCTTTGGGGTGTTTCCTTGCTCCTACTGGTTCGATTAAACCTTGGTTTCATAACTGAGGGAAACTTGCTGCTGTGCTCATCATACCTTCCTCTTGAGGTTCCCAACGAGCTCTACATCAACACTAAGCCATCAGCTGCAGGCATTGCATAGTCATGCTTCGACTCCCGCCGTGGAGCCTGAAAGAGGAGATATGGTCCTCTAGCCAGAGTTTCGGGTCATGTAGACCGTCGAACTTTGGGTTCTCTAATGGGAACTTAAACCCCTTGGGCATTCGCTTTTGCCTGATGGCCCTGTTGAAGCACCTAGCACCACAGAGCTCCACATCTTCGTCTTCTGAGTCAGTCGATCGGGCACGTCGCGCCCTTGATTTGTCGATCTTGCGTTGCATGAGGTCATCACGCGCGTCGTAGTCGTGGTCGTGTCGCCGGGAGCGGCAATGTCGAGACAGATCATGACTGTCATCGCTAGATGAAGGCTAGGAGTAGCGTTTTGCCAGAGCCTTGCCTTTCTTCGGTTCCAGTGTCGGCTCTTTATCGAGGGTAGCCTCGATTAACCCCAAGCCCGCGATTGTGGATCGGTGCATAGCAGCTCGAGGGTCTCCAGCTGGCGGCTGGTTGTTGAGGAGGTATATGGTGGCCGCCGTTACCGCAGCTTGCGGCGTTTTTGGGAGCATGTTTCCACGCATATCCACCGTCATGGAGTCGAAGTCGAGGACTTTTGCGGCTTCTACACGCTCCTGTTTAGTGAGGTGGGCGAGTCGAGATCGCCTCTTGTTGGCGATGTACTCGTTGCACTTGGAGGAGGATCCTCCGTGGGAGGAGAGTCCAGCACGCCGGAGGCTTGACTCATCTGCCACCTTTTTACGCACCTCGAGTTGCGCGATTGTTTGTAGTTGGCGCTTGTACTCCTCTTTCAAGAGCCAATGGTAACCCATCAGTAGTTCTTGCAGGGAGCCAAAGGGTAGAGGGTGGCCTCGTAGGGCTTCTCGGCAACGAGCCCACTCGAGGTCGTTGAGCCTGATCACGAAGCGTTCACCAGTTTGCTCGTTTATCATAGTTGGAGGTTCGTCTGCCCCTCCGTTGTTGATGGGGCGCCGTTAGTGGGGCCGCCATTTGGCGGTGGTCCACCATTGGCTATGCCACCATTTGGCGGGTCTGTTCCATTGCCTACGTTGCCTGTGTTGTCGCGGTTGGCGGAGGAGTCGCCCACGTTGATGATGGCGCACATGAAGTGGTTGGGGAAGCTGCTGCTCCCACAACTTTCAGATTCGTAACCGTAGGCTCCATCCTCAATTGTCGAGGCATTGAGCTCACTGAGGGTGCCGATTGGTGGAGGGAACCATGATGCTGGAGCAATCGATGGTATTGTCGGTTGGTCAGGCATGCGAAGCGTGCCCATCTGACCAACTTGGAAGCGGAAGCTCCCGATCGCCAGGCTGATTCCATCGCCTGCGGACTCGAAAGCCGGGCGAGTGGCCGGCGTGTGGATGATGAAGTCGAAAGCGCTGAAGAGCTGGTGAATCTCCGCTGTTGCGGAGTTGTAAATCGCAATTGATGGGGCCGAAGAAGCCGCAACATCAGCACTCCCACTTCCCACAGACGGCGCCAATTGACGAGGGTTTAACTCATCAATGCCCATTGTTATGCACTTGGGTTTTGGAGAAGGAGGGAGCACTGGAAGCATCTATCGGCTAGCAAACAAGCACAAAGGGGATTCGAAGATTTACCCAGGTTCAGGCCTCGTAGAGGTCCCTACTGCTTGTTTGCTCATGGAATTATCAGAGGAATCGAAGATTACAATGGTGCGCAGATGCAATCCGGCGAGGATCGTGGAAACTAGGGTTACGTGTGTCCTCCTCGCCGCCCCCTCCTAGCCTTTATATAGATAGGCTAGGTCTCGGGTAGCAGGTCGAGTCGGTTACAAGTTAGGGTTTTTCCCTTTAAACTTTCTATCTTTAGCTTCTTCTTGTTTCGCAAGCAATTGAGAGTCCGTAGGTTACTCGAGCTCTCCATTTGGGCCTTGGCGACACCATGGGCTTCCGCTGTATTCATGTCGTATATACCAAGCTCGAGTACCTGTAGGGTATACCCATGTCATCATCCATGACCAAAAATTCAGCTTGAGGAGAAGGAAGACGAAGGTGAAGATATTCGTGGGGATATCACCTCTTACCTCAGTGATGATGACGACTACCTGGAGGACATCAACACGGAGTTCCACACCGACGAGGAGGACGCTGATTTCCTCGATGACGAAGAACCCACTAGTTCCGACAATGAGTAGTCGCACTATAGCATTGTCATAGGTATGGGTTTGTATCCGGTCCCAATGTATCGTAGAGTGACATAATGGTTCTTAAAACCATCTGCTTGGTAGTGTGGTATGTTGTTTGTAATATGTTCCTTGGAATGAATGAAAAGGAGTTGTGGTTTTCAAACCTTAGCAATACTCAAGTTTAAAGCTTTTGAACCATACCCATGAGCCATAGAAATTTCGCTCTTGGCTTATGATCTATCTCAATCTTCAGATGACTCGCGGAAACCCCGATGGTAGCAGCTCATCCTAGGATCCAATGCTTCAGATTTTGCAGATGCTAGTATCAGACCGACAAGCCGGTAGACCTGAGCCTCAAGCTAATCTCGCCACTCTTCAACAGATCGCCCAGATGGCACACAACAACCAAGGCAATGGAAACCAGGATCACCATGGATCTAAGCTCAAGAACTTTCAAAACACTAACCCTCCTATGTTTAGCAAATCTGAAGAGCCCTTAGATGTTGATGGCTGGCTACAATCAATGGAGAACAACTTGGAAGTTGCCGGAGTAGATGTTGCGGAGAAAGTACTGTTTGCCACCCACTATCTAGCAGGTTATGTAAGATCATGGTGGAATAGAACTCGTACAATGAACGGAGGACAAATGATGACTAGGGAGGAATTCAAGATCAAGTTCAGTAGGACTCATGTGCCCCTAGGTTTGATCAAGTGGATGAGGGATGAATTTAGGGAGCTGAAGCGAGGAAGGATGAATGTGGTGGAATACCATGACAGATTTCTGTCTCTGGCTAGGTATGCCCCCGATGAGATCAACATTTCTTTTGACGATCTAGAAGATCTAGTGAATTCTGCTATCCAGATGGAAGGAAAGATCAATCAAGCCAGTGAGAACCGCAAGCATCATATGATGCACCAACATGGACCCCACAATACCCCGAAGTACCGCCCTAGCTCGTCTGAAGGATTTGCATCAAGACCCAATAGGCCACCTATGTCCCGTCCGAACTTTCCCAATCATGGCAGAGGAAACCCGAGGCCCGGAGGCCACAACAATAACAACACCGACAACCCCCATAGCTTCAACCGTGCACCACCAAGGTCCACCAACCATAAAAACAAAAACAACAACAATACTGCCCCAAGGGACTAGAAGCAATGTTGTTCCTATTGCCGGGAAGGACAAGTCAATGATAACCTGCTTTGAATGTGGAGTCATGGGTCACTACTCCAATGAGTTCCCCAAGAAGCTTACTGCAGCCACCAGTGTCACTGCACCTGCCCAGCTGTTATGACCTTGGATCGATAAAGATCCTAAGTCCCTGTGATTAACATGCTAGTCCCTGGATCATTAGCTAGCACTCACAGTCAATGAAATATCATGTAAAACACAAGTCTTTATTACAAGGATTGAATAATCCAGAGTTTACATTATTACAGCAGAAGCAAAATATATACAACTTGGAGTCCCATCAATGCCACAGGCAGGTTGAGTGAAGACCTGTGATCCTAGCGCACCTTTCAACGATCTCCGATTTTTGCACATGAAACGTGCAGCCAAACGAGTTGGTCAATACATTGAATGTATTGGCAAATTACACCAAGTAAAGAACAAGACTAACTCTACATGCAAGGCTAGAGTAGGCTTTGGGGTTCATTTGCATAAAGACAATTTTCTCTAAGTAAGAAGAAAAGAGTGAGAGTTTACCCTACTTTGTAAACATTTGATTAAGTAGTATAGGGTCGAGTGGAACACGAGGATATTACACACCAAGTGTCCAATCAACCTAACACTTGGATATTACACACCAAATGACACTTGGATATTACGCACCAAGTTACTTGGATATGACACACCAAGTCCCCAAAATCCCACCGATTGGAAATATTACGCACGCCATGGGGTTTTATAAAACTTTAAGTTTGGAAAGAGAGAGAAAGATCCTTCAGAGGCTCCATCCTTCAGATGCTCAAAGTGTTCTTTTCCGTGAACTCGGATGATCGATCAGATCGCAATACTCTCGAGAGGTTGTGCACTTTCCCCACAATCCATATTCAAGTCCTTTTACAGACAAGACCATGGCGAGGCTTTCCCTTAGTAGCCCCTCTACCAGCTGGATCCAACTGTGCCAAGAACCTCCAAATGTTGGTACCCCGGTGAGGTTTTCCACTAAGTACTAGGCCAATACAGAGCCCATATGTATTGTGGTTGCACTGGAAGCTTTTGAATTCTGTAACATGCGAGACTTCTTTGATTCCTGGGCGGTCGTCCTCCACAAAATTCCACTTGTTGACCCGACAACCATTCTGCCCAAAAGAAAACTTAGTTTTATTTTGAAAGGGGTTTTGAGAAGAAAAGGTTCGCTCAAGAGAGCTATTATACTTAGACATTTTTTGAGTCTTTTGAACCCCCCAACGGTACTTGATATATATAAATATATAGCATAGCAAGCATAACTTCGCAAAACAGGATAACCTATTGGGATGGAAAATCCTAAGCATAGAGCTACTCATGGCATACTACAAAACCGTACTTGCAAAATAGTACTAAGAAAATCTACCAAAATCCTACACATGCATACTACAGAATTTGAAGAGTAAAACATGCATAGTCAAAACTGGGACATAAACATGATCAAGTGGTGTAACTTGCCTTATGTTCATCTTATGGGTGCTGAGTGAATTCTTCTGCAGCAATCGCACTCTCCAAACAATCTAACGCGAGGAAATAATAATTCCAATCAACACAATTGCAAACATAGCAATAATACAAACATACAACAAAAAAATTGTAATTATATGCATGCATGATAATTTACAATGTCACACTGGTTGTATTTAGTATTCTGAACACTACTAAAACATATGATGCATATGACAAGGCATCTAATGCATAAAACAATTTATTAATGAACTATATTGATTTAAATAGGGGTTTAATTCAATCTAATTCAACTTCTAACTTTTCTGTAATCTTAAAATTCTAATTAAATACTACTGGATAAGTAATTGAATTTAGAAATAGTAGCAATTTTAATAATGCAAAAAGGAATTTTAGATATTTTCTATCATTTAATTACTATAACAATGCAATTTAGGATTTCTGCAAGATCATCTAATATAAAAAATCCAAATAATTTTATGTGTATTTTTTCTGGATAGATATAATCATAACTAAATAGTACAAATTGGTTTTACTAAATTTGGAGTTATAAATCATTTTCTATGATTTAATTATCATTTAAGAGAGTTTAAATTATTTAAAAATAAAACTTTGAAAAAATTCAAATCTAAACACAGATTAATATAGTACACAAGATTACAAATCTAGGGACATATTATTTATATTTTTAGGAGATATAAATAATTTATTATGAATTTAATAATCTAAATAGACATTAATACTATTTAAATCACTATAGTAGTTTATACACTATGAAAATTGCATCTAACAGCATATTAATGTTGAATATGAATTTAGGAATCCATTAGTACTTTTTTGGATCTACAGATAATTTACTATGATTTATTTAGTCTAAAATGTCGATTAAACTATTTAAATTATTAGAGTAAATATATACCACACAAGTCGAATATAATAACATAATAATATTCTATACAATTTTCTGAATCCATTGATATATTATTTGCTATTTTGGGACTTACAAATCATTTTCTATGATTTTCAAACATTAATCGATTTTCTGCCATTTTATTTCCTTTAAAAGATCTGCTGACTGGGCGCTGACCTGGGTTGACGCAGCGATGACGAGGTACGCCAACTGGCTTGCCACGCCGTGAGATCTGGTTGCCCGGTACCCCTTTGACCCTGGGTCTAATCGTGGACGTCCAGATCAGATCCGATGGATGCCAATAGATCTTGCTCTTGTCCGACGATGGATGGTGGCTTCGGGCGGCGGCGACCCTCGGAAGTCGACGGCAGCGTGGGTTCTGGTAGTTACCCAGGGTGGTGACACGGTCTACGTGATGCGGGGAAGGACGGTGAGCTCTACAGTGGTCTCAACGTCGTGGTTTTCTACCTAGAATGGCGGAAATGAGTGGACGGAGTGGTGCAGTCAAGCTCGAGCTCCGGTGGAGTCTTCTGTATGTTCTGATGCACTTCGGAGAGGGGAAAAAGTCAGAGAGATAAATTCAAGGATGGGGGAAGAGGATAGAGGTGAGCTTAGGGGATCGAGGTCACTCAGAACACCTGTACCAGATCGATCTGGTGCTTCAAGGTGCTGGCAGTGGCGGAACTTCAGCGAATGATTTCGAGGCAGCCCGACGGCGATAGTTTGGGTTTTCAGAGGTAAAATGGAGAGGAAAACGTGAGTATTTAATAGAGGGGAAAACTTGAGCGAGGGGGCAACGGGTTCGACCGAATTGGGAGAAATCCATGGGCAGTTCAATGGTAGCATGCGGGAGGTGGTCCCCGTCGAGAGGTAGGAGGAGACCGGGTGGGTCCATCATGTCAGTGGGCGGGAGAGAGGGGAGTGGGCTAAGCGGGCTGGCAGCTGGGCCTAGACTGGGCCACTGCGATGTGCGCTGCTCGCGCGGGTGCGGTTGATAGGGTGTGGTAGGTGGGCCAGACCGCTTAGGTTAGTTTAACCTTTTTTTGTTCTTTTGTTGTTTTTAATTTCTGATTTCTTATTTCTTTTATAAATTTTGTTTTATAGCCCCAAATGAGCTCAAACAAATTTCTAAATTATTGAAAAATTCAGTAGATCAACATAGTATCCCTTTTTTGACAATAGTTTCATATTTAAAACAAATGGATTCATAAATTCTTGCTTGTAGCCTTGTAGAAGTATTTTGGTGATTCAAAAATAGGGTTCTTTAAATTGGGTTTAATTTTAAGAATTTGTATGAATGCAATGATGCATGGATCATGAATGCAAGGCAACACAATGTTTTGGATTTGTTCAAAACTTCTCAAACAATGTGATAGCCTCTTTTAATGTGGTTTGGTAAAATTTCAAACAAACAACAAAAGTTCCTTTTCATTCAAAATTTTCAATAAGATCAAACAATTAAATCAACATATTAATTTAACATTCAAAAATAGGAAAATTTTGGGATGTTACAGACTACGACCCTTAAAAGGAATCTTGTCATCGAGATTCGGGAAGGTTAGAAAGAAATAGGTTCGGGATCCACTAGGGTACTACCACCCTTAAAAGCATGTCTTCCTTCAGGTATGCCAAATTTTATATATACTTGTTCGTGCTCACATCTCGTGGACGTAAGATTCTATCCTCTTAGGCCATCCTAAAAACTTTTTATGTCTTGATGTCGTTGCCTTCTACTCATCATATGGTTGATGAAGTGATACCTTCTTAGTAACACCTTAAAGTGATGATTTCTTCATGTTGGTCTTTGAAAGTTTGGTGCATCATCCACCATTCTGAGTGTTCTTCAATAGTTGTTGATTGGAATGGTAGAATATCTCTTTGCATTCACATTGGCGTCCTGTTCTTCATCTTCATGTCTTGAATTTAGTTTTCTCGCTTTGTGGGTTTAAGATAGAGAAGAGTAGAATATAGGGAGAAGAACCCATACAAACAAACAGACCAATAAAAACATCAAATCACGCAAAGTTCACTCAAACTATTTTTTTATACCACAAGAAATTACTTATGAGAGAACTACATTGGAGGTAAGTATTTGTGCTTATGTTTCCTAATCCTCGAGGCACTTGCGTGTTGTTTATCAAGGACTTGTTGCATCCTCCACCATGTGAGTGTTCTTGTTTTGATCCACTTGGTAGAATTTCATCTTGGCGCCCTCATTCAATTCCTTCGATTTGTCTCTCTTATTCTGTCTTCAAGATTTAAGGTATGGAGAGTATTGAAAATAAGTTTTATTTATTGCTGTCAACAAAACCACAAAAATGGCATCTCACAAATCACCGCATCTAATCGTAGTGTTGTCTATCTAAGTTTGGTTCCTAGTGGGTCACTTGGAATCTTCAAGCCTTCGAGTCTTCAAAAGTTTTTGTGCTCTTGATAGTCTTCATATTCTACATAATCCTCAATCTTTCAAGGTCCTGAGTTAATAACCTTGACTTAAGGCCTTCAAAGTCTTCGGTACTTGTGGTTTTGAAGTCTTCAATTCTCATAGCTTCAGTCTTGGAACATGTTCTGTGAAAGTCTTCAAGTCCCGAGTTGAGAGAAACGTTGAGACGATCTTCTTTCTTGAAGTATATAATGGTTATTTCTAATGTTGAAAAGCAGAGACTTGAGGATTATAAAAATCCAAATATAGATGGTGAGAAGTATGAGAATTTTCTGAAATAACTTAGAAATTATTACTCCTATGGCTTTCCGATGCTAGGGTCATGATCTACAGTCAACTTATGCTCTGATACCATCTGTTATGACCTTGGATCGATAAAGATCCTAAGTCCCTATGATTAACATGCTAGTCCCTGGATCATTAGCTAGCACTCACAGTCGATGAAATATCATGTAAAACACAAGTCTTTATTACATGAATGGAATAATCCAGAGTTTACATTATTACAATAGAAGCGAAATATATACAACTTAGAGTCCCATCAATGCCACATGCAAGTTGAGTGAAGACCTGCGATCCTAGCGCACCTTTCAACGATCTCCAATTTCTGCACATGAAACGTGCAACCAAACGAGTTGGTCAATACTTTGAATGTATTGGCAAATTGCACCAAGTAAAGAATAATACTAAGTCTACATGCAAGGCTAGAGTAGGCTTTGGGGTTCATTTGCATAAAGCCAATTTTCTCTAAGTAAGAAGAAAATAATGAGAGTTTACCCTACTTTGTAAACATTTGATTAAGTAGTATAGGGTTGAGTGGAACACGAGGATATTACACACCAAGTGTCCAATCAACCTAACACTTGGATATTACACACCAAATGACACTTGGATATTACGCACCAAGTTACTTGGATATGACACACCAAGTCCCCAAAATTCCACCCATTGGCGATATTACGCACTCCATGGGTTGTAGAAAACTTTAAGTTTGGAAAGAGAGAGGAAGATCCTTCAGAGGATCCATCCTTCAGATGCTCAAAGTGTTCTTTTCCGTGAACTCGGCTGATCGATCAGATTGCAATACTCTCGAGAGGTTGTGCACTTTCCCCACAATCCACGTTCAACTCCTTTTACAGACAAGACCATGGCGAGGCTTTCCCTTAGTAGCCCCTCTACCAGCTGGATCCAACCATGCCAAGAACCTCCAAATGTTAGTACCTGGTGAGGTTTCCCACTAAGTACTAGACCAAGACAGTGCCCATATGTATTGTGGTTGCACTGGAAGCTTCTGAATTCTGAAACATGGCAGACTTCTTTGGTTCCTGGGTGGCCGTCCTCCACCAAATTCCACTCGTTGACCCGACAACCATTCCGCCCAGAAGAAAACTGTAACATCCCAAAAATATTAATCAAGATTAGCAAGTTCTAATCACCCAAGTTTAGGGTTAACTTAAAATTTTATTATTAAATCTAATATGAGTGTATGTGTGAATTGCATTAGTGTGTGAATGAGTGCAATTGCCATGTTTGATTGCTACAAATGATAAAGAATGGTTTAAAGATGAATAATACATCATCTAGGCCATGTACAAACTAAATGAAAAGAAAAGAAAATCAAATATGAATCATATGATCAAATGGTCATTTTGACCAAAATTATCCACTAGACCAGTTTGAGTGTTTCTAGTAAAAGATTTCTAACAGAAACTTTCCCAATTCTTTTCACCCCTTGCTAGACCAAGTAAAAGTAAACCCAAGCCCACTTTACAAACTAACAGAAACAAATTCCAAATCATTTTAAAGGGCATTGCAAAATTGAATCAAGTTCATATGCATAGATCACCCTTTTTCAAAAACCAACCAAATCAATTCCACTTGACTTTTCCTAGCAACCCTAGACACCCAAGCATGTCACAAACACGCACACCAAAATTCATCCAAAAATTCAAATCTTGAATTCATGCGGC
The DNA here is from genome assembly GCA_910589775.1 of Avena eriantha. Taxonomy (NCBI): domain Eukaryota; kingdom Viridiplantae; phylum Streptophyta; class Magnoliopsida; order Poales; family Poaceae; genus Avena; species Avena eriantha. The sequence goes on from OU342742.1 coordinate 228,703,637, forward strand.
CATTTGGTCGAGCACCTAGCAGACACCAGTAAAACCCTGCCTAATAATCACTATTCTGAGCAGTAATTTCCTCACCATTATGCCCCATTTCTCTCCCCTGGTCTCCCCCAGTGCCCAGCAGCGCAGTGGACAAGCTCCCACTTTTACCGTTCGCACTAGTGCAGCGCCGCCCGAGCTCACCGTGCAGGTCGACCAAGAACCTCTCGCCATAGACCGTGCCGCCCTCTCCCACGATGTCTAGGCGACAGGCGACACTTCACCGCTACCCCCTATCCACCCCTCGACCGAAGACACACCATGGACCAGCTATAATCGCCGCATCCATTTCTCTATCTGCCATGCCGAGAGCACTCCAGAGCGCCGCAGCCAACATGCGCACAAACGCCACCGCTTGCCCTCTGCGTGCGTGCCCGCACTCACCGTGATCCTAGCTACCCCCCAGACACGCCCGTTCGCTGCCGCGCGAACCGTGGACACAGTGCGCCGTCTCGAACGCCGCCATTCCCACACAGAGCATGGACCGCTCCCGACCGTTCTCGACCGCCCCTTTTCACGCCATCACTCGCATAACAACCGCCCTGAAGCACCGCGTCAACCCCTACCCTCAGCCATGTGAATTGCTCACTACAACGACGTCGCCGATGAGACCGAGCCATGCCGCTCTGCCCCTCTCGCCGGTGTATAAATAGAGGACACCCCAACCCTCATTTGCCACACCATCTCAATCCCCTCTCTCTCAGAACCTCCCACACCTCTCCCCGGAGCAAGGAGAGCACCAGCCCACCGGAATTTCACCGGAGCCCGCCGCTGCAGTCGAGGAAGGAAGCTGTTGATTGCGACCACCCCAAGAGCTGTCGCGACCACCATTCGACTCACCGGCCTTGATACGTTCGATCGCCCCCATCGACAAGTATAGATGGAGCCCTGGTGAGCCCCCACGCACCGCCACCATCGCGTTAGGGTTTAGTTCTCGCCGGTGCTATGCGACGGAGACGACGACGCTCAGCCGTCAATCGGGCTCTAATCACACGGCCCAAAATAGAGCGTACTGTTTTGGTTTAGTTTAGTCGCTGATGCGTGGGACTCGCCTGTTAGCAGCCCGCTGCGCACGCGCCATGTAGCTGGGCTGGCCCAGTATCGTTCCCGCGTGCGCCCCACGTTTAAACTTAGATTTTTCTTTTAATTTCAAAACCCCAATCTGTCAGTGACTTTGAAATTCAATTCAGAGAGATATACTGAACCAAATTGCATGATTCCAATTTTTTTAGAAAGGGATTCAAATTATCAACCAAAACACGTTGGATTCAACCCATTTGAAATTATAGATCACCTATACAAAAAATAACAAGACAGAGGCTTTTTCCACTTCAAACATTTTTCAAAAATCAACCATAAATGCTTCTGAGTTGCTTCCAACTCTCCAAAATCACATTTGACAAGATCTATCTGAGTATGTAAAAATATTTAGGTTTTCACGCAGTGATATTGGACTAGTACCAAAAGAATGCTATATAGGCATTTCTAGTCACTTTAATTTTATTAAATAGTAATTTTAAACTTTATAAAATGTGACCACCACTTTAAATCACATTCCCAAGTATTAGAATATGTGGTGATGACATGTGTTAACAAGATCCCATATTTTAATTGGAGAATATTAAATCTTAAGTCTTTTTCAATGAGTAGAAATTACTTTTCTAAAATAAGAAAAATAAGACTAGGTCTTTATTTCATGTATGATTGTGATGATGCTAGATCATCTAGTGTGAGCCTTTGCATGCTAAATAGAAGTAGTTAAGTATTGTTTGGTGATTGTGTACCTCGTATTCATTTATAGACGCTAGTACCGACCCGGGCTATGAGGAGGAGGAGTACTACAAAGAAGAAGAAGAAGAAGAAGAGAACTTTAACCACTACACTACTCAAGGCAAGCCTAACACTACAAGTTAAATATGCAAGCTAACACTTGAAAGCTTCATACCTATGCAATATAACCTAGGCAAGATGCACTAGGCATGCTTTGGTTATGCAACCTTGATAATACCAATCCCAAGTTTTACTTGCAAGTTTTATTCTTTTACTTTTACCAAAGTTCTTTACCTTTAGCAAGTGATTTGTGAGTATTGGAAAAATAGGATAGATGCCATAAAAGCATAAAACTAGGCCTAGATAGTTATACTTAGATGCCATAAAAAGCATAAAACTATATTTGGGTAGTTACACTTGATTATCACCCCTCATTAGTGACACCCTCATTGCTAGTTGCTAGTGCTAAAGTACTACTGATCACTTAGATGGGAATACTTGGAGGAAATGATTATGAAAATCTTGGAATGGTGATTCATTCTATTGAAATGTTTTTGACATGTGTTATGAACACAAAATGATTTGATGATGAAACTACTTGAGGCATGATCCTTGATTTTGATAAAAATTGATGGTTGGGTTCGGATGCGATACCATTCAAATTTTACCGTACAACCACAATACCTGAAGTGGGTAGGGCTTAACTAGAAGTTTATATGCCTTAGTATGGGTTCCCTCACGGAAAGAGGTTGAGCTGAGGATACCTCGTGAATCTGAATGACCACCTATGCAGTGCCCAGGATGGCAGATGGCCATGGCTAGGAGGCCAAGCTCATAGGGGAGGTGCCTATACTAGAGTGTGTAATTGAAAGGTTATGATTGATTATCCGCATACTAAGTATGATGATTCAGGATTATCCCTGACGGATGTATCAAATGTTGTGGTGAAAGTGTACCACCTCTGTAGAGTGTCAAACTATTCCAATAGCCGCGTCCGCGATCATGGATAGTTGGAGTGGCCATACTATTCCGTTGTCAGCTGTTTTCAAAATGACTGGTGAATTGAAATATGATGTTGCCTTGACCACAAAAGGGTTGTGGACATGAAAACTAGGTTCCCACTTAAGTGATATGGAGATTTAACTTAGGGCTTTACTTTTGAACTCCTTATGAAAGAAACCTGGCTTTTGGCAAATAAACCTAGAGCTTAAGATTCCTACTAGAACTACCTTACTTGTTAGTGATAGTTTGCGAGTACTTAAAGAGTACTCATGGATTTGTCCCTGGCTATTCCCGTGGCTAGACTATGAGGAGGACTACCAGGAAGATGGATAGCAGGAGTTCTATGACAACTAGGATCATCTCCCATCATCAGCAGTGTTTGTGACCCTCAAGATGGAGCCCCTACTACGTTTATTTTCCGCTGCTTTGATTGTATTAAGACTGGATCATGAGATCCTTTATTTGTAAGACCTTTATTATGGTTTGTAATGGATGATGTACTATGGTACCAATTCTGTTATGTCTCGCAAAAATGGTAATCCTGGGATTGCGAGGTATGGCATAACAGGCATCTAGGATTAAAAAACTGGGTGCTGACAAGTTGGTATCAGAGTCATCCTAACCATAGGAGACCCTAGTTAGAATGGACGCTTGAACCAAAAACTTAGTTTCAAGACAAAAGAAGTGAGTATTTATGAAAAACTATTCTCATCCTTACCCCTGAGATTCTTTCAAGAAAATTCATATTCCTCACAAATTCTGGCAATCCTACATAAAATTTGACACACTTGATCACCCCACTAACCTACTCATCCTAAATTCTTATAGATGGAAGTCAAGTATAGCAAGTTCTAAGTTGGGCAACGGAGGAGAGCTCATCTTTGAGCGGGATTTAAGCGAGCTCTCGGATCTTCCTAAACGCCTGCACCCCGAGTTCTTTGGAGCGCAGCTCAATGATCAGCAAGGAGGAGAACTACAGTGGCTGATAGTTGCAGAGCTCAGAGGCAAGATGGAGACACCCACCTCGGAGAAGATATAGTTCAGCTTGAGGGAGAACAACTGGCTAGACGGACTAGCCAGGGCTATGCAGGAGGCTCTTGCCCGTCTGTGTGGGAAAAACATCAACCAGATCAATGGCACTTGCTTTTCTCACTATGCAAGGCGTGATTCTATGGGACTGCCCTTGGAGATGCCAGGCCATCCGAGCTGAAGCACTATGTGGATCATCTCGATTTCATGTTTTATGATAGGCAGAAGGAGTTGGACAACGCCCGCGCTTACCCCAACCATAACCATGCCATTGCAGTTAGGAAGGACTAGACCCTCGCCATCCTTGCCAAGGAGAGCTATTCACTTCACCGTCAGCGTGATAAGAAGGATCGCATCATCGATCGTCTTCACAAGAAGGTGGCTGTGCTGCCTCGCTAAAACCAATACTAGAAAATCGCTGTGTTTTTGTGTTGCACATCACCATGACCGCATGCTCATGTCGTCATGCCACATTGCATTTGAGCATCGTCATGTAATCATGCATGTTTTGGCTAAAATTATTTTCTAAAGCCTATTTTTGTTTTCTAAAAAGATCCCCGTCTTTATTCAGATACAAACCCTGGTCTTATCTGGGTATTTTATCTAAAAAACAATTTGCAAAAGTATTTTTGTATAAAAGTAAATATACAAACAAAATAAAAACTATTTTGTCCGGGGAGGCAGTCCAACCGATCAGGCCAAAGGCCCAACCGGCCGAACCGCCTACCACCCGGCCCAAAATAAACCCTAAAAACCTAACCCTAAGATCTACCTAGCACCCTAATATGTCTACTCCCTCCACATGCCAGCTCCCTGCCCTGCAGCCGCCACCCTCCCGTGCATCGCGCCACTCCCGCCCTACCCTGCTACCTGGCCCCACCGCATAGCACCTACACACTCCCCTGCGCATTTCCCAACACCCCCGCCAACCCCGCTCCAACCACCCCGACAGCGCCCAGGAACCCGGCCCCACCCCTTGGCCCTACCACGCGCGAGCAGCCGCCCATGTGCCCCGCTCCTCCTCGCACGCCTCCTTCGCGTCAATCCCCACCTACCCCCGATCTTCTCCTCCTCGTTCCTAAGCCCAAGCCGAGCGCCCCATCCCCAATCGAGTTACTGCCGCCGCTCTCTAAGCGTCGCCGCCCCTCGTCTCTGGTCGCTGTCGCCAGTCACGCCCCCTAGCTCTCCTCGACCTCCTCGCTAGCGTCGGACCCTGCCTACCTACCGCTGTGCGAGGCCCCGCCGAGCCGCGCCGTCGTCGGCCTCGTCGACCCCTGTCCCTGGCTGCTCCTCCCCACCGCGTGCAGAACCACCCCGACACGTGCTCTTCCTCGTCGCCGGTCACCGAGACCCGTGCTCTTCAACATCAGCCTCGCCTTCCCCGCCCGGCTCCGACCTCCGACCGCTGCTCGGCGCCCTCGCCCTCTGCCGTGCCGTGTCGCCTCCTCCACCCGTTTCGCCGCTCCCCGGCCACGTCCTCCGTGCTCTGTGGTCCCGCGCGTGCCCCGGTGCCGTTGGACGCCGCGTCTGCACGATCTCGACCTCGCCTGTGTTTTCCTCGCTGTCATGCCCCTAGTTCGCGTGGCCCTCTCCTTTGACGGTGTGGTTCACACCGTTGTTCAAGTTGTTTTCCGGCCGCTTGCTGCAGCTCGCTCAGTATTTGCCAGTACACGTTGCCAGCCGCAGAAGTCCAGGACCACTCCATTTCCAGGGAATGCTCCCTTTGGTGTTGGAATTATTTTTGTTGTTGGTTCCGTTCTCTGTTCTCTGAAGTTGTTGCTGACCAAACGCTCCAGTTGTTCCTGTGGACTCATAGTCTGAGACATCACCTGGTGTGATGTGTTGTGGGTGCTCTCTGCCCAATCCGTTGATAAGTTCGCCACCGACCATCGAGGCGGAAACCCCAAGGACGACGACATGGAACCCAAGTTTTGATGCCAAGATCTTCTGATGGCTGACGCGAGAAGTCAAACATGAAGAACCGTACTTGTTGCCAATCGAAGACCAATGACAAGGACTTCTACATGGATCCGGAACACCAAGTCCTCCTTCCCGGAACCTGAAGATCGAGTCTGAACCCCTCCTGACCACCAAGTACTTCATCACGGAACCGAAGACGCCGAGACCACGGACGCCAAGATCTCCTCACGAATCCTGGAGCCCCGTTCCCGGAGTCCGAAGACCAAACCCCGCCGAACCTCGCGACCCTCGGATCCGAACCCCCTAATGTGTGACCCCTTTTTCCGAGACCCTTATTTTTATAATATGACATTATCAAATGTTGCATATTAAATTGTTCATGAGTGCATAAGTATTCATTGGGTTGGGGGCATTATGTCGATTCACCTCATAATTAAATATGGAGACTATATGCGGACTTTTCTAGTCTTATATTGACTCCATTTAAATTTCTGTAGTGAACCGATGCCATGTTTTCCTTGTTAAATCAACATTTAAATTGCAGGGTTTCTAAATAACTCGAACCTATTAATTAATTGTCGGGACCCCGGTTCCGCTTAATACTGTCTAGTTGCACCGCATCTTTGCCATGTCATGCATCATACATGCATCATGCCCGGTCTTCTGCCGTAGTATTAAATAGTGCATCCGGTGTTTCTTTTAGTGCTTTGCTTCTTCGCGGATTAGGCCGATGAGTTGATGCGAGTATCGGAAAGTCCTTCGGATAATGTCTCTTCGACAGTGTTTTCCCAGGCGAGCATCTCTCCCCCTTCTACCTATTTTGCATTTATAGTATTTATTTCCTCATGTTGCTCTATTGCTATCCGCTTCTCGATGCCTTAGTGTTCCGTACCAGATATATTCCTGCAGCCGTTATATTGCCTTGGACACCTCCTATTACCTATTGCTTGTTAGACAGTTGGCCCCGCGAGTCATAGTTGCTTGCTCAGGTGCTGCTTCGCGTCGTTGTCGTTCCACCATTGATAGAAGGTTGGCACATGCTTAATGGTGGAAATGCTTAATGGTGGAGATGATCATGACTTTAAATACAATTATTAAATTGATGGGATAACTAATGAAAGGGGCACCGGTGGGCAATATATGCTATTTGGTTTTCCATGTCCACTTGTGTCCCGTAGGCCCCGAGTACTTGATACCTGTTCCTTGATTATTCGCACTATCCACATCTGGGAGACCCTATGGATTCCCCTTAGCCAGAGCTTGATTCATTTCTTATTTCTTGGGGCCACAAACTAGTTTGGGGCTTTATTACTATCATGTACTTATGCCATGCTTTACTGTTTTATTTACGATTGTGCGTGGAGCACATGTACTGTTTAGGAATTGCGGAGTGTTTTCGCGGTATCGACAAGCCCAGTCACACTTTCGGGTTCCGAGTCGTTTACAACCATTGGCGCAAACCTTGGGTCCGTCTCGGAGCCGGCCAACTTCGTTACGGGTAGCTTAATGGGGTGGCCCCCTGAAATGTTTTATGAATCCTGTGATTGCTTTGTCGTGAAAGCCTCGTTGGGTTTTGAGTTGGTTTTTCCGAGGTTGATCGTCTGTGTGTTGCTATTTGTGCACCCCTGTAGGGTAAATCTTTCTAAAAGCCGTGTCCGCGGTTATGGACGACTTGGAGCACAGTATCTCGATCATAGACAAGCATAACTAAAGTAGTGCTATAAATTGGACTGAACATGTGACTAGTAATCAGCTTCACTACAATGGAATGGATAATAAAAGTGCTAACAACTGGTGGAACTAGGGTGTATCGTGTCATGTTATACCTGCCTTGTAAGTATTGCAACTCCAATGGAATGTGATAAAAGTGCCAACAACTGTTGGGTTTTGGGACTCCTCAGGACAATTATATCTGACTAGTAAATGTTCCAACTACCACAGAATGGTTAATTGAAACTGCCCACTACTTATGCTTCAGGATGACTCATGCTATCTATATCTGATTAGTAAGTGCTGCAACTATAACGGAATGAGTAAAATTGCCAACTGTGTGAGTTCCTTGGTCCGACTTCCTCGTTTGGTCTCGAGGGGGAAATACCAGGATGGGTATGTTTGGTGTTAGTATCAGGTTGGAACCGAATAGGTCTTTCTTATCTCTCTCTAATAGCCGACAGTTAATCGAGTCTCTATAGGTTGTTTAGTGCATGCTTCGCTGCCGCTTCAGTCCACCATACCTATGTAGGCGAGAGCCGCCGAATTCTAGCCTCGCCGTGTACTGGCCTTAGTACTGACGCTCGTCTTTTTCCTTTGCCCTTTGTCGGCACCTCTTTTGTTTTAGCAGGTTTGAGATCGATGTCGTTAGCAGGGTTACCCTTCTGGCTTGGCCTGGGCAGGTTTATGGACGCCATTGGTTATTCTTCAGGGCTCTTAGCCCCATTTTCATCTTGTCCGTACTCGGACGCTGTAGCGATTTCAAGGTGATTTGGATCTTTGTATTGTATATCGGTATTCTTGACTCATGGAGTCATGTTGTATATATATATCTGTTCTATGGGCCCCATCGAGGACTGTTGTGTAATGGTATTACTTTGTTTTCCACCCGCACGAAAGTGCCTAGTGGGCGTCCTTGAATCGTTTCTATGCGGGTTTGGCGGAAAAGGGCTAAAACTTGCATAGGGCCGATTCGAGGGTGTTACAGTGGCCACTCTTGAGAAGACCATCCGTGAACAGGAGATCCGTCTTGAAGCGAAGGAGGAGGAAGGTGAAGATATCTGTGGAGATCTCTACTCCTACCTCAGTGATGATGATGACTACCTGGAGGACCTCGACATGGAGTTCCACACTGACGAGGATGACGTCGACTTCATTGATGATGAGTAGTCACAATAGGGCACTATCGTATGCATGAGTTGTATCCAGTCCCATTGTATCGTAGCTTAGCAGAATGGTTCTTAAAACCATATGTTACCCTAGGGAGGTGTGTGTTTGTATTGTGTGCTTGGAATGAATGAATGAGAGGAAGTTGTTAATTTTCAAAAACTGAGTTATACTCCAAGTTTAAAGTTTCTAAAACAAACCCATAGACCCTAGAAATTTCCCCCTTGTCTCATTATCTATCTCAATCTTCAGATGCCTCGTGGTAATGCCGGTGGAAGCAGTTCATCTCAGGACCTAATGCTGCAGATTCTACAAATGTTAGTTTCTGACCGAGAAGCTAGTAGAGCCAAACGTCAAGCCAGTCTAGCCACACTTTAGCAGATAGCCCAGATGACCCACAATAATCAAGGCCATAGAAACTAGGATAACCATGGATCCAAGCTCAAGAACTTTCAAAACACCAATCCTCCCATGTTTAGCAAATCAGAAGAGCCCTTAGATGTTGACTGGATGCAAACCATGGAAAATAACTTAGAAGTCGCGGGAGTTGATGCCATTGAAAAGGTATTGTTTGCCACCCACTATCTGTAAGGATATGCAAGATCATGGTGGAACAACACCCGTACCATGAATGGAGGGCAGATGATGACTTGGGATGAGTTCAATCTCAAGTTCAGCAGGACTCATGTACCCCCGGGTTTTATCAAGAGGATGATGGATGAATTCAGGGAGTTGAAGCAAGGAAGGATTATGATGGTAGAGTACCATGACAGATTTCTGTCTCTGGCTAGGTATGCCCTGATGAGATTGACACCGAAGCAAAGAAGAAGGAAAGATTCCTGAATGGTTTGCATGATGAGATGTAGAATGTGTTAGTCAACATTCGTTTTGCGGATCTAGAAGAACTAGTGGACTCTGCTATCTAGATGGAAGGAAAGATCAACCAAGCCAATGACAACCGTAAACGTCGCATGGTGCACCAACCTGGATCCCACCATACACAGAAGTATCACCCCAACCCGTCTGCAGGATATGCCCCGAGAAACAATAGACCCCCTATGTCCCGTCCAAACTATCCCAATCATGGCAGAGGAAACTTGAGGTCCGGAGGAAACCATAACAATAACCCCCGCAATTCCAATAACTTCAACCATGCATCGCCCAAGGCTAGCAACACCAACAACAACAATACTTCCCCAAGGACTGGAAGTAATGTTGTGCCTATTGCAGGAAAAGACAAGTCCATGATTACTTGCTTTGAATGCGGAGTCAAGGGTCACTACCCCAATGAGTGCCCCAAGAAGCTTGCAGCAACCACCAATGTGAATGCACCCGCTCAGCAGCAACGCCGTGTTCAGCCTGGAAAGAGATTTGCCCCAGGGAACTTGCTCAACCGCAACGGCCGTCTGTTCCACATGAATGCTGAACAAGCTCACGAAGCACCAGATGCCGTGCTGGGTATGTTTTCTGTTAACTCAGTACTTGCAAGAGTGTTGTTTGATTATGGAGCATTGCACTCGTTTGTTACAGAATAATTTGCATGCACTAGTAAGATTCAACCAACAAAATTGAAGCATGTTATGATAGTTCAAATACCTGGTTCAACCACCAAAGCTAGAAAAATTTGCAAGGTCGTACCTATCAAAATACATGGAATAGATTTTTATGCTAATCTAATAGAACTTGGAACCAAAGGTTTGGAAGTACTACTAGGAATGGATTGGATGTCAAAACATAAAGGATTAATCGACTGTGCCAAGAAAGTCATAACCATGACCAGTAGCACCGGAGTATCAGTAGAGCATGTATCTGAGACACTGCCCTATCAATTCAAATGCAACAAGAGTCTAGCCCAACCAACCCTAGACCAAGTCAGAGTAGTCTGTGAATACCCTAGCGTGTTCCCAGATGAATAACCCAGTAAGCCCCCATCGGGCTATCGAGTTCATCATTGAACTAGTTTCTGGAACTGGACCCATAGCTCAGAGACCTTATCGTATGAACCCATCTGAATTAGTGGAGCTAAAGAAGCAACTTGATGATATGCTAGAGAAAGGTTTGATACAACCAAGTGCATCACCATGGAGATCCCCTGTTTTGTTTGTGGATACGAAAGATGGAGGTAACTGGTTGTGTACAAATTACCAGAAGCTGAATGATGTCACCATTAAGAACAAGTACCCACTACCAAAGATAGAAGATCTGTTTGACCAGCTGACTGGTGCCAGAGTGTTTTCTAAGATTGATCTTAGAACTGGTTATCATCAACTAAAGATCCACGCAACAGGTATCCCAAAGACTGCCTTCACTACCCGATATGGATTGTATGAGTACAATGTCATGTCATTTGGATTAATAAATTCCCCCGTTTATTTCATGAATCTCATGAATAAGATTTTTATGAACTTCTTGGATAAGTTTGTCATTGTTTTTATGGATGACATTCTGATCTACTCCAAGTCTGAAGAGGACCATGAGTAGCACCTAAGAACCATCCTTGAAACCCTTAGAGAGCATCAATTGTATGCCAAGTTTAGCAAATGTGAGTTATGGTTAAAGGAAGTAGGATTCCTAGGACATGTCTTGTCGGCAGGAGGAATTGTCGTCGATCCCGCAAAGAGTAAGGATGTTGAAGAATGGAAAGCCCTAACCACTCAAACCGAAGTCCACGCATTTCTTGGATTAGCTGGATATTACCGTAAGTTTGTTGAAGGATTTTCAAGCATCGCCAGGCCAATGACCCATCTATTGAAGAAAGACAAGAAGTTTGAATGGACGGACAAATGTGAAGCAAGTTTTCAAGAGCTCAAGAAGAGATTGATTTCAGCCCCAATTTTGATTATGCCAGATATCAAGAAGCCTTTTGATGTGTATTGTGATCCATCCAAGATTGGTCTCGGATGTGTGTTGATGCAAGAAGGCAAAGTCATATCCTATCAGTCTCGACAACTAAAAGCAACATGAGTAGAATTATCCCACCCATGACTTAGAACTAGCAGTCGTAGTGTTAGCTTTGAAGACATGGTGGCATTACCTCATGGGTAACCGCTGTGAGATTTATTCGGATCACAACAATCTGAAATATATTTTCACCCAGAAGGAGCTGAATATGAGGCAACGGAGATGGATAGAGTTAATCAAGGATTATGACCTTGATATTCACTATCACCCCGGCAAAGCCAATGTGGTAGTGGATGCTCTTAGCAGATTGCCATGTAGATTGAACACCATGATAAAAGAAGCCCATCCAAGTTTGCATGAGGAGATGGAGAATTTCAGAGTAGAGCTAGTTAGAGAAGGATTCCTAGCAGTATTGAACTTCAACCCACTTTGATCAGTCAGATCAAGCCAGAAAGGAAATGCAAGTATCGATAGAATCAAGCATCGTATCGGTACAGGGAAGGTACCCGGATTCACCGAAGATGAAGAAGGAATTTTGTGGTACAAAGGACGTATCTGTGTACCAGCAGATTCCGAGTTGAAACAAGTCATCATGTAGGAAGCTCATGATACTCTTTATTCTATCCATCCTGGAGGAATGAAGATGTATCAGGATTTGAAGGAGCAATTTTGGTGGCACAAGATGAAGAGAGAAATCGGAAGCTACATAGCGGAGTCTGATATCTGTCAGAGAGTCAAAGCGGAACATCAGCGACCCGCAAGACTTTTGCAACCATTGCAGATTCCAGAATGGAAATGGGATTCTCTCGGAATGGATTTCATCACCGGATTGCCTACATCTAGTAGAGGCAATGATTCTATTTGGGTCATAGTGGATAGACTGTCCAAATTAGCTCATTTTATACCCGTCAAGACCACTTACAAGGCCCGAAGCTAGCAGAGTTGTACATTGCTAGAATCGTCAGTTTGCATGGAACCCCTAAGACCATAGTATCGGATCGAGGAACCCAACTTACCTCAAGTTTTTTGGCAGAAAGTCCAAGAAGGATTAGGAACCAAACCGAACTTCAACACAGCTTATCACCCATAGACCGACGGACAAACATAAAGAGTGAACCAGATACTAGAAGATATGTTGAGAGCCTGTGTATTAGAATATGGATCTAAATGGGAAGACTGTCTACCTTTCGCAGAATTCTCATACAACTACAGTTATCAAACCAGCTTGCAAATGGCCCCATTTGAGGTTTTGTATGGAAGGAAGTGTCGTACCCCCCTAAATTGGTCGCAAGTAGGAAAGAGTCAGATATTCGCACCAGACATCCTACGAGAAGCCGAAGAGAAGGTTCACAAGATCCGTCAACACCTCAAGACAGCTCAATCCAAACAGAAGAGTTACGTTGACAAAAGACGTCGAGACCTGACCTTCAATGTCAGAGATTTTGTGTATCTCAAAGTATCACCCTTTAAAGGAATTCAATGTTTTCAACTTAAAGGGAAGCTTGCACCCAGATATGCCAGGCCCTTCAAGATTTTAAGTCGCCAAGGAGAAGTATTCTAACAGCTAGAACTGCCGGAAGAGATGTCAGCTGTGCATGATGTGTTTCATATCTCGTTACTTAGGAAATGTTTAGAAGTTTAGGAGAAGACCGGGGTTTTCAAGAACATCGATCAAAGAGCCGTGGATATCAACAAGGATTTAACGTATCGTGAAGTCCCCATTCATATTTTGGAAGAAGCCTTCAGAACCACCCGGACCAGAAGTATCAAGTTTCTAATGATCTAGTGGAGTAACCGTAGTGAAGAAGAATCCACTTGGGAGGGAGAAGATTATATTAGGACTGATTTCCTAAATATCTTTAGTTCCTAGTTTTTCCTGAATCTCGGGACGAGATTCTGTTTACGGGGGGAAGGTTTTGTAACATCTCAAAAATACTAAAGGAGAATATCAATTTCCAATTAACCAAAATTAGGGTTAACAAAAGCTTTTACTATTAAACACTATATGAATGCATGTGTGGTTATTAATGATGTATGAATGCTTGTTATGTCATGTTTGTTTGTTATATATGATGAGGATTAGTTTAAAGATCAACACAATATCATCTAGGTCAAATCCAAACCAAATCAAATCAAAAGAAAATCAAATTATAAGGCATATAACTTAATGGTCATTTTTTGCAAAAGTTAACAACTAGCTCACTTGGAGCATCTCTAGTAAATGATTTCAAACAGAAACAATTATATTTATTTTCTCACCTTGCTAGACCAAGTGACAATGAACCCAAGTGAACTTTCAAAACTTACAGAAACAAATTCAAATTCTTTTAGAGGACATTTCAAAATTGAATCCATCATAGACATCAAGATGGCCATTTTCAAAAACCATCCAAACTGTCTCCACTTGACCAATCCTTGCAACCAGAGACACTCAAGCATATGACTAACATACCCACCAAAAAGAATTTGAAAATTCAAATGTTTATTTCATGCGGCCATTTGATTGAGCACTTAGTAGGCACAATACAGATATACTAACTATACACTTGTGATCAATCTAGTGATCATCTGTGTACTCGACACAGCTCCACTACTAGCCCACGATCACCCCTAGTACCAGCCCGTGCAATTGAGCCTCTCTCACTCGACCAAATGACCAGTGCAAAGTGGTACCCGACCATGCCATGCCAGCCGGACATAGACACAATGCCACAAGCCTCGCCGCCCTCGTCCATGACCACTAGGAGATAGGCGTGACCTCATTGCACTCGCCAGTACATGCATCGGCCAACGACAACTAGTGGAGATGCCAGCACTGCCATGCCCATTTATCTCTCTGCCATGCCGACGCGGACGCTAGAGCACCGAGCCATCCCGCGCAACCATGTTGCACCTTGCTCTCCCCTTGCATAAATGCAATCGTCGTGATGCCAGCGACCTCCTAGACACGCTCGTTTGACGCCGCGTGCCCTGTGACCATTGTACGCCATGACGAACACCCGCGGTACTCGAGCAGAGAATGGACGTCCCCGTCCGATTAAGACCGCGCCTCAATGTGCCACTATGCACATGACGACCGCCAGGGAGCACCACATCGACCTACGCCCTCAGCCATGCCGATAGCACCCTATAGCGACGTCGCCAACGAGCCCGAGCCATGCCTCATCGCTCCTCTCATCGGGGTATAAATAGACCCCTCCCCCTACCTCAAAACACACACCACTCGACTCACCTCTCCCCCACGAACCCCTCTGACCCATCCCGGAGCAAGGCGAGCACTTCATCGCTGGAATTTCACCGGAGCCCGCCACTGCTGTGGTGGAATGGAGCCAGCGACAGGAGCCACCCTAGGAGCTGCCGTGACCACCCTTCGAACTGTCGTCGTCGACCAGTTCGTTCGCCCCCATCATCGGACCTAGCTGGAGCCCTGGTAAGCCCCCGACGACCCCTGCCGTAGAGCTAGGGTTGAAATCCCCCGCGCGCCGTGTGACGGAGGCGATGACGTTGGGCCGTTGATCGCGCTCTAATCGTGCGGCCTAGAATAGCGCATACCGCTCGGCGTTAGAACAGCCGCTGACAGGTGTGGCCAATGCAAGTGCAGCCCGCTGCGCGCGCAGTGCAGTTGGGCCGGCCCAATATCGTTCCCGCGCATTGCCCACGAATTAAAATATTGATTTTCCTTTTATTCAAAGACCCTATTCTCTCAGTGACTTCAAAATTAAATTCAGGAAGATTTATGAAACCAAATTGCATGATTCTAATTTTGTTAGAAATGTAATAAAAATCCCTAAACACACCCATTAGATTCAAACAGTTTGAAGTTATAGATCACCCATAGTAAAAATAACAAGGCACGGACTTTTAAAACTTCAAACATTTTTCTAAAATCAACCATAAATGCTTTTGAGTTGATTCCAATTCTCAAAATTCAGATTTTCAATGGTCTATCTGAATATGTAAAAATATTTAGTTTTACATGCAGTAGTCATGGGCTAGTATTAAAAGAATGCTACATAGCCATTTCTAGTCATTTTTATTATATTACATAGTAATATTCAACTTTGTAATATGTGCCAACCACTTTAATCACATTCCCAAGTATTGGAATATGTGGTGATGACATGTGTCCACATGATCCCATATTTTAATTGGAGGATATTAAATCTGAAGCATTTTTCAGTGAGTAGAAATTCCATTTCTAAAATAAGTAAATAAGAATATGTCACTAATTTATGTGGTGATTGAGATGATGCTAGATCATCTAGTGCGAACCTTTATGTGCTAAATAGAATTAGCTAAGTATTGTTTGGTGATTGTGTACCTCGTATTTATTTATAGACGCTAGTACCAACCCGGGCTACGAGGAGGAAGAATTCTACGAAGAAGAAGAAGAGAACTTTGACAACTGTACCAACCAAGGCAAGCTTAACTATACAAGCCCCACTATGCAAGATAACCTATGCAGGATATACTATGCATGCTATTGAGATCCAACTTTGCCAATCCCAAGTTTTTACATACAAGATTTATTCTTCCCTTTACCAAAGTTTCTTAAATAGTTAATTATTGGTGATTAGTGGAAAATAAGATAGATGCCATTAAGAGCATGGAACTAGTCTTGGGTAGTTACACTTGACTAGCACCCCTCAATAGTGATACCCTCAATGATAGCTGCTAGTGCTAAAATAAAATTGATCACTTTAGATGGGAACACCTAGAGCAAATGATTATGAAAACCTTGGAATGATGAGTCATTCTATTGAAATATTTTGACATGGGTATTGAAACACAATGACTTGAAGGTAATACTGAATGAGGCATATGCCTTGACTTTGATAAAAACTGATGGTTGGGTTCGGATGCGATACCCTTCCAGCTTTTACTATACAACCATAATACCTGATTTGGGTAGGGCTTAACTAGAAGTTTATATGTCTTAGTATGGGTTCCCTTGCAGAAAGAGGTTAAGCTGAGGCTACCTCGTGACTATGAATGTCCACCTATGTAGTTCCCGGGATGGCAGATGACCATGGCTAGGAGGCCAAGCTCATAGGGGAGGTGCCTATACTAGGGTGTGTAATTGAAAGGTTAGGATTGATTATCCGCATACCAAGTATGATGATTCAGGGCTATCCCTGACGGATGTATCGAATTTTGTGGTGAAAGTGTACCACCTCTACAGAGTGTCAAACTATTCAAATAGACATGTCCGTGGTCATGGACAGTTGGAGTGGCCATACTGTTCCGTTGTTAGATGTTTTCAAAATGACTTGTAACTTGCAATATGACTTTGACTTGACCACAACAGGGCTGTGGACATGAAAACTAGGTTCCCACTTGAGTAATCTAGATAACTAAACTAGGATTTACTACTAAGTACTTCTGAAATAAAACTAGCTTATTGAAAACAAGCCTATAGCTTAGGTTCCTACTAGAATTGTCTTACTTATATTAGTGATAGTTTGCGAGTACTTTAAAAGTACTCATGGCTTTGTCCCTAGCTATTCGCATGGCCAGACTATGAAGAAGACTATTCGGAGGATGGACATCAAGAGGTCTACGATAACTAGGATCATCTCCCATCGTTAGCATTGGCTGTGACAATGAAGATGGAGCCTCTACTACATTTATTTCTGCTTCTTTGATGTGTATTAAGACTTGATCATGAGATCAACTATTTGTAAGACTATTATGGTTTGTAATGGATGATGTACTTTGCTACCAATTCTGTTATGTCTCGCAAAAATGGTATTCCTAGGATTGCGATGTACTACATAACAGGCATCTGGACTTAAAATCCGGGTGTTCACACATTCCCCACGTTGAGTTCGCCTACAACCGATCCAAGCACTCAACAACCAAGATGAGTCCCTTCATGATCGTCTATGGATTCGAGCCCCTCGCCGTGCTCAACATCCCACCGCTACCTCTTCATGAGCGCACCAACATGGACATTGACAAGCGTGCACAAGCTATGATGAAGCTCCATGAAGAAACCAGAGCTGCAATCGAGCAACAAGTCCTTTGTGAAGCATCAAGGCTCAACAAGGACAAGAAAGAGTTGATCTTCGAGGAAGGTGATCTTGTATGGGTACACATGAGCAAAGAACGCTTCCCCGAGGAGCATGACTCTAATCTCAAACCAAGAGGAGATGGTCCCTTCAAGGTCCTCAAGAGAATCAACAACAATGCCTACATTATGAACATCCCGATCTCCAAGTACCTTGTGAGCAATACATTTAATGTCAAGGACCTTTCACCCTACCATGGAGGTGTTCAACATGATAACCATGAAGAGTCGAGGACGACTCTTTCCCAAGGGGGGAGCTGATGCAGCCCGTCCTACGGACGTCCCTACATCTTCACCTCCAAGTCCCCCAAGTGGACCCATGACTCGTGAACGAGATAAACTCCCACAAGCTAAGGTTAACTTGCTCCTCTCCTCGTGCCAATTTGATACATCCTTGGATGGTGTGCTACTTCATGCAACTACTCTATGCATCATCAGGTACGAAGCCCCAACACATCACCAAGCACCCAAGCATGGAGAACAAGGAGGAGGGCATGAAGAAGAAGCTGATGGAGCTGCTCACACCGGACTCTCCGACCTGACATCCCGGAGTCTCTGTACTACTGCACTGGAGTCTCCGGCCCACCTCCGGACCAGCCCCCAGATCGAGCTCGAGAACATTCTGTATGCCCCTCTGGACACAGACTACAGTCCGACCGAAATCTCCGGCCCAGACCGGAGTCTTCGGACCATGCGTCAGCAAGCATGTAAAAGCCTTTGGGCCTTCAGCCCATGTACCCCTTAGTCCATCCAAAACTTACCTTTTATCCCCAAAGTACCCCTGCCTTAGTGGCTAGCCTATATATAGTCTCCCACATCTATTGTAAACCGTAGGATTGATATTTGGAATTAGTGGAAACCCCTTTTTGATCTATCTAATTCTTGCCTCATGTTCCTTTGATAGAGGAACATGGGCTGAAGGCCTTGGCAACATTCCTCCGTGTTGTATAAGGCCTTGGCAACATATATCCATTTCCAAGACGTCAAGATCTCACCGAGGCTCCCTTCTTGTCGTGCCGATTCGAGAGAGAGATCCCCGACCGATGCTGATCCTAGGGATTGCACCGGACCAGTATCCGCCAGAGTGAGAACTTGGCTTGTATCGTGTCTTCGTGGTGTGTGTGTGTGTTCATCATGCATCGTGCGTGAGTTCGTGGTTTTCTCTCTCTCCCACATCCCCACACTCACTCCGCCTCGATTTCAACAGATTCGTGAAACATCGGGCCATCCTCGAGGTTGCCCCCTCAATAGAACAGTCCTGAAGGTATAAATAAGACTTTTATCGTACTAATTCCGAAAGTGGCTTCACCAGAGGAGTAGGTCAGTTTCGTCCCATTAGCCTTTGCAATGTCAATTATAAGATTGCGTCAAAGGTTTTGGCAAATAGGCTGAAGGTCATTCTGCCAAAAATCATCTCTGAGGAACAGTCAGCCTTTGTCCCAGGGAGGTTTTTCACGGATAATATTATAGCATCATATGAATGCCTACACTTCATGAAGAGAAACAGTGCAAATAACCATCAACAATGTGCTCTAAAGTTAGATATGTGGACGGCCTATGACAAAGTGGAATGGTCATACCTGAGGGCAATCATGCTTTGGATGGGGTTTCACCAACGTTGGGTGAATCTGATTATGAGTTTGGTGTCTTTTGTCTCCTTTTCGGTGTTGTTTAATGCGTCGCCTTGGGAGGAATTTCGACCCTCACGAGGTCTTCGACAAAGGTGACCCAATATCCCCTACTTATTTTTGCTTGCAGTAGAGGGCCTTTCAGGCCTTTTAACACAAAGTCGTCATTCATCGCATCTTGAAGGGATCAAGGTGGCCCCCACTACACCGAAAATGAACCATCTCCTTTTTTATGATGATAGCTTGTTGTTTGTCAAAGCTATTGAAGAGGGAGCAATGGAAGTTATGGAGCTTCTGCAGACTTATTGCAATGCTTCAGGTCAGCGAGTGAATCTAGAGAAGTCATTTGTGTTTTTCAGCAAGGGCTGTCCGGAGAATATAAGATAGGTGATCAAATCCATTCTTAATGTTCCTAACGAAACGTTGAACGAGAAGTATCTAGGAATGCCTTCTGATGTTGGGATATCAAAGAATGGGGCCTTTAAATACCTAAAGGATCGTATATGGAAGAAGTGATGGGTTCGTAGCATGGAAAACAAAAAATTTCTACCGCAAGAACGAACAAAATCCAGATCTAATCTAGATAAAAGCCAAGATCTAATCTATTAGACATGAGCAACGAGATAGATAGGAACTAACCCTCGTAGATCCGAAAGCGTTAAAAAGATTAGATCTCGTGGTTGATGTAGTCGATCACTTGCCGATCTCAAGATCGTGTGGACGATCCTTCCGGCGTCGCGTTCCGGCAGCGCTTCCGCAGTCGGTCAAGTGGACGATCCTTCCGGCGCCGCGTTTCGGCAGCGCTTCCGCAGTCGGTCACACGTGCGGAGTCGAAGCAGACCTTCCTCTCCTCGTTCCAGCGAGCAGCGGAGGTAGTAGATCTTCTCCACGGAATCCCAGCAGCACGACGGTGTGGTGGTGGTGGAGTAGAGAATTCTGCAGGGCTTCGCCTATGCCTGTGTGCAGAAGAAAGGAGGAGGAGAGAGGCGGCAGAGATTGGGAGTTATAGAGCAGGGGGTGGAGGGGCGCCCCTGCCCCTCTATTTAAAGGGGGTGAGGCGCCATGGGAGGGGGAGTCCTTGTAGGACTCCCCTCCCTCTAGGGCCGGCGGATTGGGAAGGGGGGGAGGAGTCCTCCTCCCCCACGACTCCTAGTCTTGACCCACCAGGACTCCTTGATCCCTTCCTTGGTTTTCAAGCAAACTCCAAGAAACCTTCCAGAACCTTCCAAAACATTCCGAAACCTTCTAGAACCCTCATACAAATACTCCGGAACATTTCCTAACTCAGAAAATGATCCCCAATATATGAATCTTATTCTCCGGACCATTCCGGATCTCCTCGTGATGTCCCGAATCCAATCCGAGACTCCGAACAACATTCGGTCTCCAACGCACATTCCATATCTACTTAAAACAACTTCGGACCTTAAGTGTGTCACCCTATGGTTCATGAATATGTAGACATGACAGAGACACATCTCCTATCAATAACCATCAGCGGGACCTGGAGATCCATAATGGCTCCCACATACTCAACGATGACTTCGTGATCAATTGAACCATTTACATACGAAACCAATTCCCTTTGTCACGCGATACTATACTTATCCGAGGTTTGATCGTCAGCATCTCCATACCTAGTTCTACCTCGCTACTGATAAGTACTCTTTACTCGTTCCGTGATATGTCATACCTTGTGACCCAGTCACATGATTGCAAGCTATTTAGATGACATTCCACCGAGAGGGCCCAGAGCATATCTATCCGTCATATGGATGGACAAATCCCAATCTTGGTCCATGCACTTCAACACATACTTTCAGAATACCCAATGACACCTTTATGACCACCCAGTTACGAAGCGGTGTTTGATGTCATCAAAGTACCCATCCGGTGATGGTGATTAACACAACCTCATGGTCGAAGGATTAGGTTACTATGCATTAAAAAGCTTACAGCAATACGAACTTAAATGACTTGATCTTATGCTACGCTTACTATGGGTGTGTGTCCATCACATCATTCTCCTAATGATATAACCTTGTTATTAATCACATCCAATGTCCATGATCAGAAAACCATGATCATCAATTAATCAACAAGCTAGTTCAACAAGAGGCTTACTAGGGACTCTCTTATGTTTACAAAACACACAAGTATTAGTGTTTCCTAATAATACAATTATAGCATGGGATGTAAACATTCATCATAAACACAAAGATATAATAATAATCACTTTTATTATTGCCTCTTGGGCATATCTCCAACAGTCTCCCACTTGCACTAGAGTCAATAATCTAGATTACGTGGTAATATACCGAACACCCATGGCGTTCTGGTGTTGGTCATGCTTTTCCCTAGGGAGAGGTTTAGTCAACGGATCCGCCACATTCAGATCAGTGTGTACTTTGCAAATCTTTATGTCACCATCTCGGACATACTCGCGAATAACGTGGAAACGTAGCTTGATGTGCTTCAGCTTGCTATGTGACCTTGGCTCCTGTGCATTAGCTATGGCACCTGTGTTGTCACAGTAGATGGCCATCGGGTCCAACGCACTGGGAACCACGCCAAGTTCAGTAATGAATTCCTTCATCCAAACGGCTTCTTGTGCAGCCTCCGAAGCAGCTATGTATTCCGATTCAGTTGAAGATTTCGCCACAACGCTTTGCTTCGCACTCCTCCAGCTCACTGCAGCACCATTCAAAATAAATACGTATCCCGACTGTGACTTTGAGTCATCCGGATCGGTGTTCCAACTAGCATCGGTGTAACCGTTTACAACAAGCTGTTCATCACCTCCATAAGAAAGAACCATATCCTTAGTCCTATTTAGGTACTTTAGGATATTATTGACCGCTGTCCAGTGCTCCATTCCAGGATCACTTTGATATCTGCTAGTCAAACTAACAGCATGTGCTATATCCGGTCTTGTACACAGCATGGCATACATGATAGAACCTATGGCCGAAGCATAGGGAATATTATTTATTTTCTCTCTATCTTCTGCCGTAGCTGGACTTTGAGTTTTACACAAGGTCTTACCTGACAACATGGGCACGAACCCTTTCTTGCTATCTTCCATTCTAAACTTCTTTAGAACTTTGTCCAAGTATGTACTTTGTGAAAGCGCTATTAGGCGTCTTGATCTATCTCTATAAATCTTGATGCCTAGAATGTATGCAGCTTCGCCAAGATCCTTCATTGAAATACTATTATTCAAATAGGTTTTGACGCTATTAAGAAGTTCTATATCATTCCCAATCAACAATATGTCATCTACATATAGTACTAGGAATGCTACAGAGCTCCCACTCACTTTCTTGTAAATACAAGCTTCTCCATAAGTTTGTATAAACCCAAATTTTTTGATTACCTTATCAAAACGTTGATTCCAACTCCGGGATGCTTGCTTCAGTCCATAAATGGAGCGCTGAAGCTTGCATACCTTGTCAGCATCTTTAGGATCGAAAAAACCCTTGGGTTGTACCATATACAACTCTTCCTCAATGTCACCATTAAGGAACGCCGTTTTGACATCCATCTGCCAAATCTCATAATCGAAATGTGCAGCAATTGCTAACAAAATCCTCACAGACTTTAGCTTCGCTACTGGTGAGAAAGTCTCATCATAGTCAACTCCTTGAATTTGTCGGAACCCTTTCGCAACAAGTCAAGCTTTATAGACGGTAACATTACCATCAGCATCTATTTTTCTCTTGAAAATCCATTTGTTCTCGACAGCCTTACGGCCATCCGGTAAGTCCACCAAAGTCCACACTTGGTTTTCGTACATGGATTCCATTTCGGATTTCATGGCTTCTAGCCATTTGTCGGAATCTGGGCTCACCATAGCTTCTTCATACGTCGCAGGGTCATCAGCGTTGTCCACCAACATGACGTTCAAGGCAGAGTCATACCAATCAGGAGTGGTACGAACCCTCGTTGACCTGCGAGGTCCAGCAGTAACTTCACTTGAAGTTTCATGATCATTATCATTAGCTTCCTCTCCAATTGGTGCAGGCGGCACCAAAACATCTTCCGGTGCTGCGCTACTCTCAAATCTGAGAGAAGGTTCAATAACCTCATCGAGTTCTACTTTCCTTCCAGTCACCTCCTTCGAGAGAAACTCCTTCTCAAGAAAGGATCCATTCTTTGCAACGAAAACTTTGCCTTCGGATCTATGATAGAAGGTATACCAAATTGTTTCTTTAGGGTATCCTATGAAGACGCATTTCTCCGCTTTGGGTTCTAGCTTATCAGGTTGTAACTTCTTTACATATGCTTTGCAACCCCAAAATTTAAGGAACGACAACTTAGGTTTCTTACCAAACCACAATTCGTACGGTGTCGTTTCAACGGATTTAGATGGTGCCCTATTTAAAGTGAATGCGGCTGTCTCTAATGCATAGCCCCAAAATGATAACGGTAAAACTGTAAGAGACATCATAGACCGAACCATATCTAAGAGAGTTAGATTACGACGTTCGGACACACCATTACGCTGTGGTGTTCCCGGCGGTGTCAACTGTGAAAGTATTCCACATTTCTTTAAATGCATGCCAAACTCATAACTCAGATATTCACCTCCACGGTCAGAGCGCAGAAATTTAATCTTCTTGTTACGATGATTTTCCACTTCACTTTGAAATTCCTTAAACTTCTCGAATGTTTCGGACTTATGTTTCATAAAGTAGACATACCCATATCTACTTAAGTCATCCGTGAAAGTGAGAACATAACGATATCCACCACGCGATGCTACACTCATTGGACCGCACACATCGGTATGTATTATTTCCAATAAGTCTGTAGCTCGCTCTATTATTCCAGAGAATGGAGTCTTAGTCATTTTTCCCATTAGACATGCTTCGCATCTTTCAAGTGATTCAAAATCAAGTGATTCAAGAAGTCCATCAGAATGGAGTTTCTTCATACGCTTCACTCCAATGTGACCAAGACGACAGTGCCACATGTATGTAGAATTATCATTCAATTTTATTCGTTCAGCATCTATGTTGTGAACATGTGTATCACTACTATCGAGATTCAGTAAGAATAAACCATTCATCTCAGGTGCATTACCATAAAAGATATTACTCATATAAATCGAACAACCTTTATTCTCGGACTTAAAAGAGTAACCGTCTCGCAATAAACAGGATCCAGATATAATGTTCATGCTTAACGCAGGCACCAAATAACAATTATTTAAATTTAAAACTAATCCCGAAGGTAGATGTAGAGGGAGCGTGCCGACGGCGATCACATCAACCTTGGAGCCATTTCCAACGCACATCGCCACCTCGTCTCTTGCCAGTCTTCGTTTATATGAGCAACCGAACCAGTATCAAATACCCAGGCACTACTACGATTACTAGTAAGATACACATCTATAACACATATATCAAATATACCTTTCTTCTTGATGTTTCCGTTCTTCAGATCCGCCAGGTACTTGGGGCAGTTACGCTTCTAGTGACCAGCACCCTTGCAGTAGAAGCACTCAGTTTCAGGCTTAGGACCAGCCTTGGGCTTCTTAGCAGGAGCGGTAGCTTTCTTGCCGTCCTTCTTGAAGTTGCCCTTGTTCTTAGGCTTACCCCGTCTCTTGAAATTGGTGGTCTTATTGACCATCAACACTTGGTGCTCCTTCTTGATCTCCACTTCAGCAATTTTCAGCATGGACGACAGTTCAGGCAACGTCTTGTTCATGCAGTGCATGTTGTAGTTCATCACAAAGTTCTTGTAACTTGGTGGCAGTGATTGAAGGAGACGGTGAATCCCCAATTCGTTAGGAATCGATATTCCCAACTCTTGGAGCTTCTTAGCATACCCAGACATGGTGAGCACGTGCTCGCTAACGGAGCTTCCCTCTTCCATCTTACAGTTAAAGAATTTTTCGGAGGCCTCATAGCTCTCCATGGCCGCGCGAGTCTCAAAAATTAGCCTGAGCTCCTTAATGATCTCAAACGGGTCGTGGTGCTCAAAACGCTTCTGGAGCTCCAATTCTAAACCGTACAGGATGGCACACTGAACTGTGGAGTAATGATTTTTCCGAGTGGCGAAAACATTATTTTCTTCATCGGTGGCATTATCTGCAGGTGGGTCACCTAGCGGTGCTTCGAGCACATAAGTCAACTGACCAGCCCTGAGGACGATCTTCAGTCCACGGAACTAGTCCGTGAAATTGCTTCCATTGTTCTTAAGCTTTTCTTTCTCTAGGAACGCATTGAAATTGATGGAGGGGGTCGCCATAATCTACAACAATTTGCAAGTAGTTTAGACTAAGTTTATGAAAAATTGAGTTCAAATTTAATTCTTAAACTAACTAGGTGAACTCCCACTCAAAACAACATCCCTCACATTGTCTTAGTGATTACACGAACCAAGTCCACTACACCAAGTCCGATCTTCACGAGAGAAGATGTAGTTTCATCGGCGAACAATCTTCATGTTCATCATATCATTTATATGACTCATGCTCTACCTTTCGGTATTCCGTGTTCCGAGACCATGTCTGTACATGCTAGGCTCGTCAAGATAACCTTAGTTTCCTCATGTGCAAATCTGGCTTGCACCCGTTGTATGCACACGTAGAATCTATCACATCCGATCATCACGAGATGCTTCGAAACGACGAGTCTTAGCAACGGTGCCTACTAAGTGTGAACACTTTATTACTTGATATTTAGTGAGAGGGATCATCTTATAATGCTACCGTCGCGATCTAAGCAATACAAGATGCATAAAGGATTAACATCACAGGCAATTCATAATTAGTGTGATATGATATGGCCCTTTCTTCTTGCGCCTTTGATCTCCATCTCCAAAGCACGAACATGATCTCCATCATCACCAGCATTGCGTCAAGGTCAGTGGCGCCGCTTCATGGTTGTCCATCATCGCTAGCAACTATTACAACTACTTGGAATAAAGCTATTACAAGATGAATAGAGACGCAGGTCTTAACAGAATTAAAGACAACCATTAGGCTCCTGCCGGTTGCCATATTACAACAAGGATCATTGCATACATCAAATACAATCACAATCACATGATGGCCATATCACATCACAAAACCCCTGCAAAAACAAGTTAGACGCCTCTAATTTTCTTTGCATGTTTTACGTGGTTTGGGACTTTCACATAAGACCGATCTTACCTACGAACAAGGACCACAACATTGATACAAGTGTTGTCAGATGCTCATTGTAAATTGAATCTTAACTATGGTGGGAGAGACAGACACCCGCAAAGCCACTTGTGCAAAGCAAGTTGCACGTCAAGCGTGGAGCAAGTCTCATGTGCGATGACATGTAATGTTAGCCCGAGCCGCTTCATCCCACCATGCCGCAAGATGCAAAGTACACGCTAAGACACTGACAACAAAAGCATCAATGCCCACAAAAACATTGTGTTCTACTCGTGCAACAGATCTACGCATAGATAAGGCTCTGATACCACTAATGGGTTCGTAGCATGGAAAACAAAAAATTTCTACCGCAAGAACGAATAAAACCCAGATCTAATCTAGATAAAAGCCAAGATCTAATATATTAGACATGAGCAACGAGATAGATAGGAACTAACCCTCATAGATCCGAAAGCGTTAACGAGATTAGATCTCGTGCTTGATGTACTCGATAACTTGCCGATCTCAAGATCGTGTAGACGATCCTTCTGGCGTCGCGTTCCGGCAGCACTTCCGTAGTCGGTCAAATGGACGATCCTTCCGACGCCGCGTTTCGGCAGCGCTTCCGCAGTCGGTCACACGTGCGGAGTCGAAGCAGACCTTCCTCTCCTCGTTCCAGCGAGCAGCGGAGGTAGTAGATCTTCTCCACGGAATCCCAGCAGCACGACGGTGTGGTGGTGGTGGTGGAGTAGAGAATTTTGCAGGGCTTCGCCTATGCCTGTGCAAAAGAAAGGAGGAGGAGAGAGGCGACAGAGATTGGGAGTTATAGAGCAGGGGGTGGAGGGGGCGCCCCTGCCCCTCTATTTAAAGGGGGTGAGGCGCCATGGGAGGGGGAGTCCTTGTAGGACTCCCCTCCCTCTAGGGCCGGCGGATTGGGAAGGGGGGACGAGTCCTCCTCCCCCACGACTCCTAGTCTTGACCCACCAGGACTCCTTGATCCCTTCCTTGGTTTTCAAGCAAACTCCAAGAAACCTTCCAGAACCTTCTAGAACATTTCGAAACCTTCTAGAACCCTCATACAAATACTCCGGAACATTTCCTAACTCAGAAAATGATCCCCAATATATGAATCTTATTCTCCGGACAATTTCGGATCTCCTCGTGATGTCCCGGATCCAATCCGAGACTCCGAACAACCTTCGGTCTCCAACGCACATTCCATATATACTTAAAAACAACTTCGAACCTTAAGTGTGTCACCCTACGGTTCGTGAATATGTAGACATGACAGAGACACATCTCCTATCAATAACCATCAGCGGGACCTAGAGATCCATAATGGCTCCCACATACTCAACGATGACTTCGTGATCGATTGAACCATTTACATACGAAACCAATTCCCTTTGTCACGCGATACTATACTTATCCGAGGTTTGATCGTCAGCATCTCCATACCTAGTTCTACCTCGCTACTGATAAGTACTCTTTACTCG
The DNA here is from genome assembly GCA_910589775.1 of Avena eriantha. Taxonomy (NCBI): domain Eukaryota; kingdom Viridiplantae; phylum Streptophyta; class Magnoliopsida; order Poales; family Poaceae; genus Avena; species Avena eriantha. Next base: position 228,731,498 of record OU342742.1, read on the forward strand.
TTCCGTGATATGTCATCCCTTGTGACCCAGTCACATGGTTGCAAGCTATTTAGATGACATTCCACCGAGAGGGCCCAGAGCATATCTATCCGTCATATGGATGGACAAATCCCAATCTTGGTCCATGCGCTTCAACACATACTTTCGGAATACCCAATGACACCTTTATGACCACCCAGTTACGAAGCGGTGTTTGATGTCATCAAAGTACCCATCTGGTGATGGTGATTAACACAACCTCATGGTCGAAGGATTAGGTTACTATGCATTTAAAAGCTTACAGCAATACGAACTTAAATGACTTGATCTTATGCTACGCTTACTATGGGTGTGTGTCCATCACATCATTCTCCTAATGATATAACCTTGTTATTAATCACATCCAATGTCCATGATCAGGAAACCATGATCATCAATTAATCAACAAGCTAGTTCAACAAGAGGCTTACTAGGGACTCTCTTATGTTTACAAAACACACAACTATTAGTGTTTCCTAATAATACAATTATAGCATGGGATGTAAACATTCATCATAAACACAAAGATATAATAATAATCACTTCTATTATTGCCTCTTGGGCATATCTCCAACAAGAAGATCCAAGGTTGGCTAGAGAAACTGTAGCGCCTGGAGGAAAGGAGGTATAGATCAAGGCGGTGGCCTTGGCAATACTTGTATTCTCGATGTCCTGATTTAAATTACCAAGGGGGCTATGTGAGAGGATCAACTCGACGGTGCGCTACTTCTGGTGGGGCTACAAAGACGGCAAACGTAAGACCTGCTGGGTTTCATGGGAGACCATGTGCTCACCAAAGTTTGCTGGCGGTATGGGCTTCAGAGATGTGGAGCTTTTCAACATTGCTATGCTTGCTCGTCGGGCGTGGTGGATTCTCTAAAATCCTCAAGCTTTGAGCTCTAGAATTATGAAAGCAGTATACTTCCTTTAGTCTAGTTTCTTAGAGGCTCCATTGGGTTTGTCTCCTTCACAGGTATGGCGAGCTATCGTTGAGGGCCGCGATGCAATGAAGCAAGGTCTAATCAGAAGGATTGGTACAGGAGAGGACACCCACCAGTCGAACGATAATTGGCTTCCGCGCGACCACTTACTTCGGCCGCTGGCGTGCTTGCCGCAAGACTTGTCAGGAACAGAAATCCCTTCAGTTGTGGAAGATTTTATTGATCCCATGACAGCGACATGGAACACTCAACCTCTGCAGCAATGATTTCTACCAATGGAGATCGAGGCTATCTGTTTGATTCCATTGAGCATGAGGAGGCTATCTGTTTGATTCCATGGAGCACGAGGAGGTTAACAGACAGCTGGGCATGGCACTACAAGAGAGATGGCATCCTAACAGTCAGATCTATGTACCAGCTGATGGTAAAGACAAAGCAACGACGGGAGGCTTGGCTCGATGGCCGCCCGTCGGGGTCGCATACGGAGAAGGAAAAGGCAGCCTGGAACAGCCTTTGGGTTGTGCAAGTTCCGTCAAAACTTTGGGTTTTCTTGTGGCGCTTGGCTCAGCAATCTCTCCCGACGGCAGATATTCGATGCCATAGAAAGATGGCGGAGAATAGTATGTGCACTATCTGTGGTGGTGTGGACTCTTGGAGGCACTCTCTCATTGATTGCTCGGTTGCCAGATGTGTTTGGGCACTGGAGGCAGAGGAGGTTACGAAGCATCTTTGCATGAATGAGGATCCTTCGGCCAAATGGTGGCTCTTTTCAATGATGGAATCAATGTCCCGTGATGGTTTTACTCGTGTGGCAGTGACACTTTGGGCTATCTGGTATGCTAGAAGCAAGATCATCCATGAAGAAGTTCTCTAGAGCCCTTTGTCGACTTGCCTCTTTATCGAAAACTTCCTTCGTGACCTCTCTATTGTCCCGTCCAAGAGGAGGTCGGATGGCGAGCGGGTGAAGCCTGCACATCCAAGGTGGATCCCTCCCCAACCCGGATGTGTCAAGCTCAATGTCGATGCAGCTATGGTAAAGACAACGACAGGTGGTGCTGTGGGGGTTGTTTGCAGGAGCGCTACAGGGGAGTTCATGGGCACCTCGGTCATTACTATCCGGGCATTACTGATCCTGACGTGATGGAAGCTCTGGCGTGTCACGAAGCAATGGCGCTGACAAAGGATCTGAACCTCCAATACTTAACTCTGGCGACAGATTGTCTCTCTGTGATTACAGCCTTGGAGCAACCTTATGCTGGGAGCTTTAGCAAAGTACTCGATGAGGTGAAAGATGATGTGAGGTTTTTTTCACGAGTTTCTTTTAGACATGAAAATCAGGCATCGAACTCTGATCCCCATAGATTGGCATGTTTTTCTGTTTCTAGCGAAGTCGGACATCAGGTGTGGCTTATTCAGCCCCGGAGGGTCTTTGTATCAAGTACAATGTCATTGATTAATAAAGTGTCATGATTCTAAAAAAACCTCGCTCACGACTGGTAACTTTCCCTCCCGTCTGTCTCGGTTCTTCTTGATTTGTCTCTGTCCAATACCACTGCCCCGTGCATTGACACCGCCGATGTAGCCACTGACCCATGCCACACCACCACCTCGTGCGCCTTGCTCACTCCGATGCCCTACCCTCACATCCACTCCTCGTTGCTGCCGACGCCCCACGCCTCCGCCCTGCACCTCGCACAACCAAAGCATCGCGGTAAGGAATGCTCGAGGAAGCACGAAGATGATATTTGCCCTGTGTAGCTCAGTTTCTGAATTCTGTGACCGAAGAGATTATACGTGCATGTATTTTCCTTTTCTTTCCAACATTTATATACATCTTGCTTTCCCTTCCCCCGGGCAGTGCCAATCTAGATGGGGAATTAGGACATGTATTTACAGGATATGCAAATGATAGGATATAGGTTGGTTTGTCCAATAGATCTGTATCATCTATTTTGATTCGTTAAACTGTAGTTCTATATTTTCCGTTGCTCCATGTCGATGTAGTCTAATTCAGAAAACTTTGATTTCTGTGTAAATTTTGTTGATCAATCCACAAATATTTTCTTTACTCTTGTTTCTCCAAGTTTTCATGAGTGTATCTTGGATTAAGTTATTTGTTTGGGAAATATTTGGCCACCATTGAAATAACTGAAAAATTGTTATGGACGACTATTCTTAATAGGTTTGTTTCTGTCGGTCACTATGATGCGGTACTAGTCAGTTGTGTGTATTGCAAATAATTCATAAAATTGATTTCTCTTTTTAGGCTTTGCATTAGACGGATGGTTGATATCATTTGCTTCCAACAAACTGGTACTATATATTGGTCTATAGATATACGTTTAAATATTTAGAGGCGCATGAATGACTCATGAACTGCATATTAGTGGCATAACAAAGCATATATTTGAAATTTATACACGATGAGAAGGTTGTTTTTCGGTCTTGGTAATCCTAATTTAATGTTGGTAAGCATAACATGAGTTTACCTTGCCACAACGAACATAATATGTATTGTTTCAGAAGGATTTTCTGGCTAGGGATCTAAGAAAAGCACATCTGTAGACCGAATGAGTTATATATCAGCTTTTCTCCAACATATAAGTACGATTTCATCTTGAAGAAGTACATAAGTGATGAGCTAGAATCTGGGAGGACACCTGCAAGGTATGCAGCCTGATCGCCATCAAAAACTACTGTGATAATTTAAGAAGAACTTCCCAAAGAAGAAACATGTAAGGAATAATATACTCATAATCAATTTCTTCTTCGTAGAGTGACAAAAAGTTGGCACTCTGCTGAACCCTGGTGCCTTTTAGCGCACAGGATCAACAGCTTTGTTGTATATTTCTTGTTCGGCTATAGATTCTAATTTGAAATCCTCCTGTTTTACGATTTTTCCTAGATGGGGATTTGTGATCGAAAGGCATGAAATATTTATCCCCGTCAGTATTTGTACCCTCATCCTAGGCATATGTGTTTGGAGTTTTGGACATACTACTACATACGTATATCATGTATATCTATTTACAAAATAATTTAAGTTATTTTAGCCTTAATCATATAGATTGGAAGAGAGGTATATATATTTTTAGTACCACAACTTAGTAAGGTTTTGTCCCACAATTTGCAATACGGGAGCATTTTAGTCGAATTCGACCGAAGAAAACAAATATGAAATATTTAGGTGCAGTGGTGGGAATCGATGTCACGACCTACCGTGCTAAAGGATGTCACGACCTACCGTGCTAAAGAAATTCAAGCTACAACACTACATCACACAGGGGGAGCGATAATTTTAAAAGCGCTTTGTTTATATATATTATGTTTAGGCTGAGTTAGGTACAAGCTAGCTAGCTCTTGTTGGCTGAGATGGTATACTAGCGCATACACATAGGAGTTAAGTGAAGATTGATTGATTGAGTGTATTGTGTGCTGACAAAAAGATTGTGCAAATTTTCAATCCAAAATAATTTTGTGGAAAAAATTATGTTGGCAGTGGACGCGGGCATATGATTAACAAAGAGAAACGTCTTTCAGGTCTTGACATATTGTTGCAAACGTAGTTGACAGTACCCACAAAAATGAGTCTTTCATTCATGTCGGAAGGGAGGGGGTATATATGTTTAACAAAGAGAAACGTCGCCTGAAAATGTCTCTCCTCATCTCAAAAAAAAAATGTCTCTCCTGAAAATGTGAAAATAGCACAGGTGGCACTATCAAAATCATATCCGAGCATTTTAGTCAAATTTTTCATACTAATTGGGCAAGTTCCTACTCCTGCTAGGGCTTCTGCTCACAGATTTTCCAGCAGAGGCCTACAAAAGAATTACATTAGTTGCTTTGAACAATTGAATGAATGAAGATTCAATCAGCTCACCTTGAAAGACTTGCAGAAAAACTAAAAGGTTTCACAAACAAAGTTCAGTCATCCTAACACCCAAAACTAACCCGTCCACCTTAAATGACCATCAACGACGTTTGCAACAATATGTCAAGACTTAAGTAGATTCCATAACACAGAATCACAATATTGATTGCACATCGCCTATCAGGGCTGATTATTAAAACTAAAACCGAACAAAAATACTAACCAATACGGACATCCTCATTTGTTAATGCCAACCTCTCTTGGCATGCACACTGGTCCAGAAAATGATTAAGAAAATGTTGTGCAAGGAAACCGAGATAATATTGTAGAAAGTGAGATGTGATGAATGAACCGATCAATAAATTCTGGCTCATGTTTTTCCGTTCGAGACAAAGGATGATAATTCGTTGATTTCATAACAAATGCTCTAGCATTGCCATACATATCAGTGCATGACTAACAACGTAGCGCCAAACCCAAAAAACACAACATAGAGTGAGAGGATAGTTAATGTGTTACCAATAGCGGTAACTTATTCCTGCACACCAATATATTTCTGCACACTGCAAAAAGTTATCTTATTGTCCAGCCGAATGAGCTTACAGTGCACTATGCAGTTAGAAGAATACAAAAAGGGGGAGGGGGTTGACACACATGTTACATATGGATCAATTATGGATACTGATCACTATGGCATTCATTAAAATAGGAACATTGCAACAAACTGGTTGACACAAGAAATCACTAGTTCAGTTGCAAGAACTACACAACTGTACAAATAGAGTGAAATTGTTTTAAGCCAACAACAATACTTCAGACAGCTACTACTTCCTAGAGCAGACAATGTAAAAGGAACCCAGTCTCAAATCTACGCCGGTTTAACTACTGGATGGAGTACTGTAATTTATAAGGCATCCGAACGGATATATATTGAATGACTAATTTAGGGAAGATGCAACTATCTGAAAGGGAGACAGACGACATGGCCATCCGCACCAAATTTTCATCTCAGAAACTAAGCCCATATTTTTCACGTCTTCATCGTAAGTAGAAAATCTTACTAATCAGGCACCCATAATATAAATGAGTTTTAGCAATAAATGGGAATACAATAGAGGAGCTGATGAGTCTCCTCCGTAAGGAATATCCCTAGCTCGCAATAAGCACACTCGTGGCCACAATCATTAATCATTTCCATTTTGTTTTCTTCACACCATTCTAAATAGTTCACGTAGAGGCATCAAGCAGCAACAACTGCCAATACAAATACAGTCGTGGAAGTTCCCAGCGGCGAAGCGTCCAGCACCTTGTTCCCTCGTCGAAGGAACTAAAACAAATGTCGATTTGAAGACATGCTACCAATACAACATGAAGTATTCGCCCTTGTCCCTCCCCGTGTGTGTGGCACAACAGGCAGCAGTATGTTCCCGCAACAGAAAAACAAGAAGCAAGATGTAGTAGAAAAAGTCCAAAACACTAAATGGTGTACAAGTGATTATGAATAATAGCAGGAAACACGCTGGATTTTGGCACGTTGCTCACAATGCATGATAGTTTCTCAACGAACGGTATTAGTTCACGTTACAAAAGACCAAAGGTTATAGCATATACTCCCTCCGTTTAGAAATAGAAGACGTTTTAGCTTTGTGAATCAAATGTATCTAGACGTCTTTTAGTTTGTAGGTTCGTAGAGGTTCGGAGTGAACCTATATACTAAAAAGTGTCTAGATACAACAATAATAGCATGGCCTACTTGTTCGTGCAAAGCAGGTATAGGAGGGGCACTAAGAAACTCAATTCATATTCTCCGAGAATTAAATACTCCCTCCGATCCAAATTAGTTGACTTAAACTTGTCTAGATTCGGTTGTATCTAGACAGGATTTAGTATTAAATACATCTGTATCTTGACAAATTTGAGTCAACTAATTTGGGTCGAAGGGAGTATATGAAACTATTGAATAACTACGACTACACACATGAGCCTCCAACACATGGATAGAATAAGAAAAATGTGAATATTGAAACAAAGTTATGAACATCAGACATCACACTTCGATGCTTTCATAGTTGAATTAGTAAGCTCCTCAATTTAGGCATCCTCTTCTTCAACAAAACGATTAGCTGGAGGAAAAAATAAGGAATATACCTTCTTCTCCTGGCTATTCATATATGGCTAAAGTGTAATGCAAAGCATGCTCCCGCCCGCTGTAGGAGAACAAATAGGAGGATGTGAAAAAAATAGTTACTAAATCGAGCAGAAAGTAAGGATTGGTTCTATTTATGGCCTCGTGCTCGACAATGAGGTGTGTGTGCTATAGTTTATGGTTGACAACGTTTAAGTTCTTTTCTAATTAGAGGATCTCATTTTGAAAATATATTGTTTCTCCCTAAAAGTTGCAGTTCATAAGTGTAAAAGTAGAGTATGACATGGGTGTATTAGTGGGTTGCTTTGATGCTGCAGCTTCCTAGGAAGATCCAAGATAAACTTACTACTTACCTTCCCGAAAATAAAACCTATATATTACTTATGTATGTATATTCACGACATTGTAATAGTTTTTCCTTTAGTCCTACTACATGTGAATTGATAAATGCTTCCAAAGAAATAAATTAATATGGCTTCTAACCAAACCATCATCATCTTTCTTTGTGGTTATTTGGAATTTACTGTGAGTCTTACACACACCCAGCTACTTCATAGAAGAACAAAAGAGCCACGGGGGTATGCAAATGTTTCAATGTATATTATTTTTGTTGATGTGTATAGAGAAAATACATTACACTGGTTGAACTATTGAACCAAATGATGTGCAAGAGCTAGGATATACCCATCAAAGCAATATAGACCTGTTTAAAATAGAGAAGATTTGAATTAGAGATGACCAATAAATCTTGATTAAATGATTCTGCTTCAAAGATATATTCAAAATAGAAGCTAGTACTCCTACATAAAATGATTTCAAGTCCATGCTCTTTAGGTCAGAGGAAACCATCTGATATTATGGAGCATGGAATCCCGCAACTATAGAAAGTGTAAAAAATCTAGCATACGACTTATAGAGGACCAGTAGTAAGTCTAAAAAGAGCTCCATCAGTCTTAGGCAGCCAATTTTCAGCCATGTTTCATTCTAGAGACGACAAATAGTGTTGCATGCCATCATCCTTACTTTAAAGTGTTGCACTATATAGAGGGAAAATAAGATGATCTATACCAGTTACTTCCGTGGTAAACATCATAACAATGCATATTAACTCGGTGGGTGAGCTAGTAAAACGTCAGAGGATTTTAGATCGTGAGGATGGGGGCACGTCACCGGCAGCTGACGCTGGAGCCGACCTATTATGACCGGCCTCACGTACAGCCGGAGGAAGCCTCCTAGTGGGCCGAATTAGGGGCTTAGCCCATTTATTTTTAGTATATAAGGAGTTGTAATCAGACTATTTGGATTAAGCAATAATCAAAGTTATTATTGCCAACTCCTCACGGAGTCGGTCTTGAACCCTAGCCGCCGCCTCCTCTTCCTCGCGACCACGGCGCCGACACGCCGTCGGCGACGTCCGGCTCCTCTTCATCCTTCCTGCCACCCATACCACCTACGTCCTAGACCTGGTAGATTAGCTGGTTCTACCACGACCCCTTCCTCGCCGGGATCGGTTCGCCTGCTGGCGGGATCACGCTTCACCTACCTTATGGAGGGTCACATTGTCGTTCAGGTTGTGGAGGAAGCCATTGCCGAGGAGGAGGCATGGACGCCGGTGGTGCATCGGAGGAGAAGGCCTCACACCGAGATCTTGTCGGAGTTTTGTTCGGCGGCGGGCTATCCTACGCCGGAGTCTCGTTTCTGGGAGCGGCGGCTGTGAAGACCACCGGAGTCTGCGTCCGTGCTGGGCGTGTCCAGGGTGCGATCTATGTCGCCACCGTCGCAGGGGAGCTCCCGGAGGCCGACGGCGTTATGCGTCTTCCTCGCCATCGGGGCTGCGGCTCTCTCGGATGGGTCCCTAGTGCGGCCCGCTGCCTGGGCATCGGCTGACTCCTCCGCCGGTGCTGGGGTCCTTTTTTCCGGCTTCGTCGCGGAGCTCGGGCGCTCCGTTGGCCACTGCTGCGGCGCATGTGGCAGTGATCGCGGGCCGTTACTCGCAGGAGTTTCCTTCGGGGGCGCCGAATATCTCGGAAGCAATCGCGTCGGACTTGATTGCGGCACCAGGTGGGGCCCGCGGGCATGCAAGTGCATTACGGAGACGGACTGCGAGGCTACACCGACCTATCCTGTTCCACTCCATGTTTTCCTCTATGTCCGTCTCTGCGTCGCCGCCATCTCCGCCTCTTCCGCCACCGCCATCACCGCCTCTTCCACCACCGCGGTCCCCTCTGGCGGGACGACGTCGTCCTCCCTGGTCGCCGGGGTCGACCTCCTTTGCCCGCATCGTCATGGCGGGGACAACGCTGCCAACCTCGGCGGGAGGGGCTGCGGTCAGAGCGCCGGATTTTCCTTCGCCGGGTCCTGGCCCGGCAGTGCCGTCTGCATCCCCTCCTCTGCACTCGCTACCTGCGGCTTCCCTGGCTGGGGGAGGTCAACCGGCGATGGCTGCCTCGATTCTGTTCAGGCCGCTGTAACCCCCTTTTTGTCCGCCTGGTCCGCCGGGCTTCGCTATGCAACCCCCGGGGCAGTTCTTTCAGCCGCCACAATTCCAGACGCCACAGAATTTCTCGAGGACGGTGTTCCCTCCGATCATCCCATCTCAGCAGTTTGCTCAGATGTTTCCGCAATATGCACAAGCTCCTGCACCTGCTATCAATCTGATGGTGCCACGGAATAAAAGGAAGAAAAAGAAGAACGTGCAGGTCCCTTCAGCGCCTTAGACGGCCCGTGCTCAGCCGATTTTTCAACCTCAGTTTCAGCATATGGAAGTTCCACAGTCTGCAGGTATGGGGTATGCTGCTCCTACTACGAGTATGCCGCTGGTCGCTATTGCTCAGACACCTGTGGGTACTGCTGTGGACGCTCTGGGACAGTCTGATGTGGGCAAGTCCAAGAAGATTCTGAAATGCTGGAAATGCTCTGGTGATTCACACGCGTCCAAGAACTGCCCAGTTTCGCACTACTGTTTGGTCTATAATAACTCGGCTCATCCCACTATCAAGTGTCCAGTGCTGAAGCTGCCTAAGCCCACGATGATTTTAGCTGGGAATGGTACAGAGGATACTCTTTTTAACCAGCTGCCTGACTGTATTTTTAAGGCTAATCTTGCACCTAAGCGTACACCTACTGCTAAGGTGTTGACGATAGGCACGATGGTTCCTACGGCTATTATTGAGGCTCAGATAATGCGCATTTGTCCGCTCAGCACTCAGTGGAAATGGGAGGCACTTCCTCATGGTGATGATGTTTTTCTTGTGAGTTTCCCTCTTTCGAGGATCTACAGTGTGTTGATGGTATCTAGATGTCGGTTCCTTCTCACAATACCAGGGTCATGATCACTATTTGGGAGATGCAGGATATCCAGCCAAAGTTTGTTCTGCCTCAAGTGTGGGTTCATGTGGATGGGGTACCCCCATACCATTCGTCATTTCCATGGTCTTTGGATAGTTGGTTCTCTGTTGGGTACGACTGTGGATGTGGATTTGCCGACGTTGTATAGTCGCAACATTGTGCGCATTTGTGTGGCAATGATGGATCCTAATGTGTTGCTGAAGTGTGTGGATGCCAAGGGTCCATACATTTGTACTACTGCTACCTTGAAGCTGAAGGGGTTTGACTTCATGTTTCGCTAGGAGACTTCGGACTTTGTCCCTGATCCCGCATTCACCCCTTTTTTCTGGAGGCGTAAGGGGGACGATTCTGAGGATGATGGCACTGGCCAGAAAGACATGGATTCACATGTTGATGAGAGTGCACCGTGGTCTCAAGGGAATCACATGGATGTTGATAATGCGGGCGCCCAACCAGCTACGGGAGGCCCTCCTGTAAACAATGTTTCGTCTTTACCTGTCTTTGTTGTAACCCCGTTTAATCCGAGACCATAGACTCCACGGGGGAAAGCTATTGTGGTTGCTGCACGTCGCTCTCGTTCAGGTTTTCAGCGTCACGGAGTACCTTTCGCTCTTGTGGTATCTTCGGTTGGCTCGGGACACAGGCTACCACCCGTGTGCCGCAATGGATCGGCAGCGGAGCAGTTTTTCATCACTGTGGTTTCTCTTTCTGCACCTGAGGCACAGTCCCCTTCACCGATCTCCCCGCTGCGGACGGAGGAGGTCCGGCCTCCTACTCCCTCGTCGGCTCGGCCTCCTACTCCTTCGCCGGCGGACCTCGGCGCCATACCTGTTGATGGGGTGTCTGTTGTGGAGCGGCCCGACCCGCTCCGGCAGATTGCTGGTGGCCAGGCTACCTACCTGTTAGGGCGGCCTGCTGCTGGTCGTGGGCCTTCGGAGGGGCTGGCATTTCTGGAGGTCCAACTGGCGGTGACCTCGTCTTCTCCGACGGCTAGGATCCTGGAGGTCCCTCAGTCAGGGACTGCGTCGCCGATGATGGCGGACGTGACTGGGGCGGTGGTGGTGCCGGCTGTGGGGGGACTGCGCCTCCTACGCAGGCCCCTGCAGCTGGCGCTCGGAAGAAGAAGACATCGATGTTCTCGGTGCTTCGCAAGAGCGGAAGGCACACGGAGGGCCATGATGGTGCTTCTGCAACGGACATGGATTCTCTGGAGAAGGCCATGCGCAGAAAGGCAGAAATGAACATGGACACTGATGGTAATTTCTCATCTTCCAAGTCTTTTATTTCTTTTCCGTCTACTAGTATTTCTTCTAAGCTAAACTCTGTTGGTATTAGTCTAGGTAAGAATGCTAGTGATATTTCAATTTCTGCTAAGGTCTTGAAGCGGATGGAATTTGACCGGTTAACGGTTGTTCCTAAAGCTTCGACCTCTTATATTTCCTCTTACTCAGATGATGAGGATGCGGACCAATCTACGGATGGTCAGCTCCTATCTCATCTAGTATATGAAGTTCTAGAAGTTGGTTTGGACGAGGACAGATTAAGTTCATTATATGAGCTCACTACTTCTGGTCGCAAATCGACTTCTGGGAAAAAATGTAATAAATCTCGTAAACAAGATCTTGCTCCTAAATCTATTATTGTTTCCCAATGAATGGCATGTTTTTAATACCAGAGGTCTTCGTGACTTGGCTAAACATCTACACATTGCACTTTGTTCTAGGGAACACAATTTAGATTTTGTGGCTATCTCCGAAACAGGTAGATGGGAATTCTCACAGAGTATGCTGGACCACCTATCGGGTGGTTTAGACTTTGTGTGGCATTCCCATCCACCTAGGGGACGGTCAGGGGGCATTTTACTCGCTGTGCGGGCGGACACCATGGACATATTAGCCGTTTCAGAAGGGGAGTTCCATATAAAACTTCATATCCGTAACAAGGCTAATAGTTTCAAATGGAGTCTGATCGCAGTTTATGGTGCTGCCCAAGAGGCTTTCAAGGCTGACTTTCTTCATGAATTGGTGAACTTAGCAAAATACAATCCACACCCTATCCTGATAGGGGGAGATTTTAATTTGCTTAGATTCCCACACGAGAAGAGTAAAGGCCGTTTTGATGATCATTGGCCTTTCCTTTTTAACGCTGTCTTTGACATTTTGGATTTAAAGGAAGTGTCGATGATTGGAAGATAGTTTACTTGGGCCAATTCTTTGCCAGAACCTACATATGAAAAACTTGATCGTGTACTCATGGACTCAGATTGGGAAGATCATTTCCCTCTAGTCTCGATGCGCGCTCTCGAACGTATTGAGGCTCTATCAGATCATGCTCCCATTCTGCTTACCACGGGGTTACCATCAACTCGCTCGTCTCGTCCGTTCAAATTCAAACTTGGATGGCTAACACGAGATGGTTTCTAGGATATGGTGAAAGCAGTGTGGGAAAGACCGGTTGAGGGTGATACCCCAGTCCAGAGGTGGAATAATAAAGTGCGTATGATACGTGAATAACTTGGGGATTGGGCGAGACACACAACCGGTATTCTCAAAAAAGAAAAACTAAGACTTTCTTCTATTATTGATGACCTTGAAGCTCTAGCAGAAACACGGCTGCTAACTCCGCAGGAAATTGAGCTCAAAAGCCAATCGAACGCGGAGATTGCCCGGTTACTGAGGGAAGAGGAACTCAAATGGTATCAACGTTCTAAATCACAATTTATCTTGCATGGGGATTCGAATACTAGATACTTCCACCGTGTAGCCAATGGCAGACACAAGAAGAAATGTATCCATTCCTTAATGCATGATGACGAACCGATTGAAGGACACGACCAGTTGAAATCTTACATTACAAGTTACTACAAAGCTCTGTTCGGGGAATCGGAGGAAGGTTCTTTCATTATGGACGAATCTCAAATAACCGATGTACCCCAGGTTTTCGATGAAGAAAACAACTATCTGACCTCGCCTTATTCTGAGGATGAGGTCAAATTAGCTGTTTTCCAAATGGAACATAATAAGGCACCTGGTCTGATGGATTCCCAGCGGAGTTTTACCGAACCTTCTGGGATGTCATCAAAACAGATCTCCTTGCTATGTTCGGTGCTTTGCACCTGGGCCAATTAGAGCTATTTCAGTTGAATTTTGGTGAGATTATCTTATTACCTAAGGTTAATGAAGCAGAAAGGATACAACAATATAGACCGATTTGTCTTCTTAATGTTAGTTTTAAGATTTTTACCATAGTTTCTACTATTAGGTTAAACTCTGTGGCTGATCATGTTGTTAGACCTTCGCAAACTGCTTTTATGCAAGGTCGAAACATCCTTGATGGTGTAGTAACTTTGCACAAAAATGTTCATGAACTTCATAGGAAGAAACTGAACGGGGTCATTCTTAAAATAGATTTTGAGAAAGCTTACGATAATGTTAAATGGTCTTTCCTTCAGCAAGTTCTTAGGATGAAAGGTTTTTCAGCTAAATGGCGTGCTTTAATCAATAGCTTTGTGGTCGGAGGTAGTGTTGCCATCAAAGTCAATGACGATATTGGTAGCTACTTCTAGACCCAAAAAGGGGCTAAGACAAGGAGATCCACTATCGCCAATGCTATTTAATATAGTGGTTGATATGCTATCTATCTTGATTAAACGCGCCAAATCAGAGGGCCAAATTGAAAATGTGGTTCCCCATCTAGTGGATGGTGGTTTATCTATACTTCAATATGCGGACGATACAATTCTCTTGATGGAACATGACCTCGAAAAGGAAAAAAAACCTGAAACTTATACTTTCAGCTTTTGAGCAACTTTTGGGATTAAAGATTAATTTCCACAAGAGTGAATTGTTTTGTTTCCGTGAGGCTCAAGAAGCGGCTAGTCTTTATAATGAACTGTTCGGTTGTAGCCATGGTGTTTTTCCGATCAAATATTTGGGCATACCGGTACATTACTGTAGGCTTACAAATGCTGAATGGAAAATTGTCGAAGAAAGACTACAACTACGTTTGAGCAGTTGGAAAGGTAAATTATTATCCATAGGAGGAAGATTGATACTCATAAATTCAGTACTCAGTAACATGGTACTGTATATGTTATCTTTCTTTCAACTACCGAAAGGAGTCTTGAAAAGGTTAGATTACTTCAGATCAAGATTCTTTTGGCAAAGAGATAATGAGAAAAAGAAATACAGACTAGCTAAATGGAGTGTGATGTGTCGTCCCAAAGAACAGGGTGGGCTAGGTATTCATGATTTGGAAATCAAGAATATGGCCCTCCTTAGTAAATGGCTCTTCAGGTTATTAACTAAAGAAGGGATATGGCAAACTCTTATTAAGAGAAAATATGTTGGCTCAAAATCATTGTCCCAAATGGTTTGGAAACCGTGTGACTCTCACTTTTGGGCTAGACAGATGGCGACAAAAAACATTTTCTTCGCTTTGGCACATTTTCTATTAATAATGGGTCTTAGATAAGGTTTTGGGATGATAAATGGCTAGGTAATGCTACCCTCCGGAACAATATCCTGCGTTGTATTCCATTGTCCGCTATAAGGGGGAAACGATTGCTACTGTGTTGGAATCTTTTCCACCCAATATAACGTTCAGAAGGGATTTAACTGGTGTCAGACTTGACTCTTGGATCATGCTGCTACATAGATTGGTGCAGGTCCAATTGATAGCTGAGCTAGATGAATTTTGATGGAATCTAACTGAGAATGGTTCTTTCTCAGTTAGCTCTTTATACAATGCTTTAACCCAGCCAGTAATACAAGTTTTAGATAATAGGATCATATGGAAGATGAAGATACCTCTTAAAAACAAGATTTTTGCTTGGTATCTTCATCGAGGAATTATCCTTATAAAAGACAACCTTATTAAGCGCAATTGGCATGGGAATCTGAGCTGCGTATTTTGTCTCCACAATGAGACAATCAAACACCTGTTTTTCCAATGCAATTTTGCACGGTCTATATGATCAGTCACCCAAGCAGGTTCTGGCTTGCCTCCACCATGTAGTACTGCCAACATTTTTGGGAATTGGTTACATGGTATAGATAACAAGTTTAAGACACTTCTTCAGGTTGGTGCGATGGCATTAATTTGGTCGTTGTGGCTATGTATAAATGATAAGGTTTTTAATGACGTTAACTGTTCCCTTCTGTAGGTTATTTATAGGTTTACACATACCCTTCGGGGTTGGTCGGTGCTACATCGTGTTGAGCTTCGAGACCTTTTTATGGATGTGTGTACGCGACTGGAGGATACAACACGGGACCTATTTACTAGGCATGGATGGCAGCATAATCTTTGAATCGGCCCGCCTCCAGCTCCTTTGGCGTAGTTGCATTTAAACATCGTTTTGTAACCCGCCATCAAATTTTTCTTTATTTCTGTTGGACCTGTTGGTCACTTTGTCGGTTGTGTGCATCCTAGCTATGCAGATGCCAGGTGTAATACTTACTGTCGGTTGTGTGCATCCTAGCTATGCAGATGCCGGGTGTAATACTTACTCTAAGTAATAAAAGCGCCATTTATCGAAAAAAATATTAACTCGGTGTCCTTACTTTACAGTGTATGTAGATAAATAATATGTCTGATGATGTATGATAAAAAGGAATTCTTGATATTCATTTGGGAGCCCCTTCTTCAATCTTAAATTCAAAAAAGGAATGCGCATTAGGAACATTTCTTTGGATAACGTAATATGTACATTCTGATGGGTTCGTAGCATGGAAAACAAAAAAATTCTACCGCAAGAACGAACAAAACCCAGATCTAATCTAGATAAAAGCAAGGATCTAATCTATTAGACATGTGCAACCAGATAGATAGGAACTAACCCTCATAGATCCGAAAGCGTTAACGAGATTAGATCTCGTGGTTGATGTAGTCGATCACTTGCCGATCTCAAGATCCTGTGGACAATCCTTCCGGCGTCACGTTCCGGCAGCGCTTCCGCAGTCGGTCAAGTGGACGATCCTTCCGGCGCTGCGTTTCGGCAGCGCTTCCGCAGTCGGTCACACGTGCGGAGTCGAAGCAGACCTTCCTCTCCTCGTTCCAGCGAGCAGCGGAGGTAGTAGATCTTCTCCACGGAATCCCAGCAGCACGACGGCGTGGTGGTGGTGGTGGAGTAGACAATTATGCAGGGCTTCGCCTATGCCTGTGCAGAAGAAAGGAGAAGGAGAGAGGCGGCAGAGATTGAGAGTTATGGAGCAGGGCTTGGAGGGGGCGCCCCTGGCCCTACCTCGCTACTGATAAGTACTCTTTACTCGTTCCGTGATATGTCATACCTTGTGACCCAGTCACATGATTGCAAGTTATTTAGATGACATTCCACCGAGAGGGCCCAGAGCATATCTATCCGTCATATGGATGGACAAATCCCAATCTTGGTCCATGCGCTTCAACACATACTTTCAGAATACCCAATGACACCTTTATGACCACCCAGTTACGAAGCGGTGTTTGATGTCATCAAAGTACCCATCCGGTGATGGTGATTAACACAACCTCATGGTCGAAGGATTAGGTTACTATGCATTAAAAAGCTTACAGCAATACGAACTTAAATGACTTGATCTTATGCTACGCTTACTATGGGTGTGTGTCCATCACATCATTCTCCTAATGATATAACCTTGTTATTAATCACATCCAATGTCCATGATCAGGAAACCATGGTCATCAATTAATCAACAAGCTAGTTCAACAAGAGGCTTACTAGGGACTCTCTTATGTTTACAAAACACACAAGTATTAGTGTTTCCTAATAATACAATTATAGCATGGGATGTAAACATTCATCATAAACACAAAGATATAATAATAATCACTTTTATTATTGCCTCTTGGGCATATCTCCAACAGTCTCCCACTTGCACTAGAGTCAATAATCTAGATTACGTGGTAATATACCGAACACCCATGGCGTTCTGGTGTTGGTCATGCTTTGCCCTAGGGAGAGGTTTAGTCAACGGATCCGCCACATTCAGATCAGTGTGTACTTTGCAAATCTTTATGTCACCATCTCGGACATACTCGCGAATAACGTGGAAACGTAGCTTGATGTGCTTCAGCTTGCTATGTGACCTTGGCTCCTGTGCATTAGCTATGGCACCTGTGTTGTCACAGTAGATGGCCATCGGGTCCAACGCACTGGGAACCACGCCAAGTTCAGTAATGAATTCCTTCATCCAAACGGCTTCTTGTGCAGCCTCCGAAGCAGCTATGTATTCCGATTCAGTTGAAGATTTCGCCACAACGCTTTGCTTCGCACTCCTCCAGCTCACTGCAGCACCATTCAAAATAAATACGTATCCCGACTGTGACTTTGAGCCATCCGGATTGGTGTTCCAACTAGCATCGGTGTAACCGTTTACAACAAGCTGTTCATCACCTCCATAAGAAAGAACCATATCCTTAGTCCTATTTAGGTACTTTAGGATATTATTGACCGCTGTCCAGTGCTCCATTCCAGGATCACTTTGATATCTGCTAGTCAAAGTAACAGCATGTGCTATATCCGGTCTTGTACACAGCATGGCATACATGATAGAACCTATGGCCGAAGCATATGGAATATTATTCATTTTCTCTCTATCTTCTGCCATAGCTAGACTTTGAGTTTTACTCAAGGTCTTACCTGACAACATGGGCACGAACCCTTTATTGCTATCTTCCATTCTAAACTTCTTTAGAACTTTGTCTAAGTATGTACTTTGTGAAAGCGCTATTAGGCGTCTTGATCTATCTCTATAAATCTTGATGCCTAGAATATATGCCGCTTCGCCAAGATCCTTCATTGAAAAACTATTATTCAAATATGTTTTGACGCTATTAAGAAGTTCTATATCATTCCCAATCAACAATATGTCATCTACATATAGTACTAGGAATGCTACAGAGCTCCCACTCACTTTCTTGTAAATACAAGCTTCTCCATAAGTTTGTATAAATCCAAAGTTTTTGATTACTTTATCAAAACGTTGATTCCAACTCCGGGATGCTTGCTTTAGTCCATAAATGGAGCGCTGAAGCTTGCATACCTTGTCAGCATCTTTAGGATCGACAAAACCCTTGGGTTGTACCATATACAACTCTTCCTCAATGTCACCATTAAGGAACGCCATTTTGACATCCATCTGCCAAATCTCATAATCGAAGTGTGCAGCAATTGCTAACAAAATCCTCACAGACTTTAGCTTCGCTACTGGTGAGAATGTCTCATCATAGTCAACTCCTTGAATTTGTCAGAACCCTTTCGCGACAAGTCGAGCTTTATAGACGGTAACATTACCATCAGCATCTGTTTTTCTCTTGAAAATCCATTTGTTCTCGACAGCGTTACGGCCATCCGGTAAGTCCACCAAAGTCAACACTTGGTTTTCGTACATGGATCCCATTTCGGATTTCATGGCTTCTAGCCATTTGTCGGAATCTGGGCTCACCATAGCTTCTTCATACGTCGCAGGGTCATCAGTGTTGTCCAACAACATGACGTTCAAGGCAGAGTCATACCAATCAGGAGTGGTACGAACCCTCGTTGACCTGCGAGGTTCAGTAGTAACTTCGTTTGAAGTTTCATGATCATTATCGTTAGCTTCCTCTCCAATTGGTGCAGGCGGCACAAAAACATCTTCTAGTGCTGCGCTACTCTCAAATCTGAGAGAAGGTTCAATAACCTCATCGAGTTCTACTTTCCTTCCAGTCACCTCCTTCGAGAGAAACTCCTTCTCAAGAAAGGATCCATTCTTTGCAACGAAAACTTTGCCTTCGGATCTATGATAGAAGGTATACCAAATTGTTTCTTTAGGGTATCCTATGAAGACGCATTTCTCCGCTTTGGGTTCTAGCTTATCAGGTTGTAACTTCTATACATATGCTTCGCAACCCCAAATTTTAAGGAACGACAACTTAGGTTTCTTACCAAACCACAATTCATACGGTGTCGTTTCAACGGATTTAGATGGTGCCCTATTTAAAGTGAATGCGGCTGTCTCTAATGCATAGCCCCAAAATGATAACGGTAAATCTGTAAGAGACATCATAGACCGAACCATATCTAAGAGAGTTCGATTACGACGTTCGGACACACCATTGCGCTGTGGTGTTCCCGGCGGTGTCAACTGCGAAAGTATTCCACATTTCTTTAAATGCATGCCAAACTCATAACTTAGATATTCACCTCCGCGGTCAGAACACAGAAATTTAATCTTCCTGTTACGATGATTTTCCACTTCACTTTGAAATTCCTTAAACTTCTCGAAAGTTTCGGACTTATGTTTCATAAAGTAGACATACCCATATCTACTCAAGTCATCCGTGAAAGTGAGAACATAACGATATCCACCACGCAATGCTACACTCATCGGACCGCACACATCGGTATGTATTATTTCCAATAAGTCTGTAGCTCGTTCCATTGTACCAGAGAATGGAGTCTTAGTCATTTTTCCCATTAGACATGCTTCGCATCTTTCAAGTGATTCAAAATCAAGTGATTCAAGAAGTCCATCTGAATGGAGTTTCTTCATACGCTTCACTCCAATGTGACCAAGACGACAGTGCCACATGTATGTAGAATTATCATTCAATTTTATTCGTTTAGCATCTATGTTGTGAACATGTGTATCACTACTATCGAGATTCAGTAAGAATAAACCATTCATCTCAGGTGCATTACCATAAAAGATATTACTCATATAAATCGAACAACCTTTATTCTCGGACTTAAAAGAGTAACCGTCTCGCAATAAACAGGATCCAGATATAATGTTCATGCTTAACGCAGGCACCAAATAACAATTATTCAAATTTAAAACTAATCCCGAAGGTAGATGTAGAGGGAGCGTGCCGAAGGCAATCACATCAACCTTGGAGCCATTTCCAACGCGCATCGTCACCTCGTCTCTTGCCAGTCTTCGTTTATTCCGCAGCTCCTGTTTCGAGTTACAAATATGAGCAACTGAACCAGTATCAAATACCCAGGCACTACTACGATTACTAGTAAGATACACATCTATAACACATATATCAAATATACCTTTCTTCTTGATGTTGCTGTTCTTTAGATCCGCCAGGTACTTGGGGCAGTTACGCTTCCAGTGACCAGCACCCTTGCAGTAGAAGCACTCAGTTTCAGGCTTGGGACCAGCCTTGGGCTTCTTAGCAGGTGCGGCAGCTTTCTTGCCGTCCTTCTTGAAGTTGCCCTTGTTCCTAGGCTTGCCCTGTCTCTTGAAATTGGTGGTCTTATTGACCATCAACACTTGGTGCTCCTTCTTGATCTCCACTTCAGCAATTTTCAGCATGGACGACAGTTCAGGCAACGTCTTGTTCATGCAGTGCATGTTGTAGTTCATCACAAAGTTCTTGTAACTTGGTGGCAGTGATTGAAGGAGACGGTGAATCCCCAATTCGTTAGGAATCGATATTCCCAACTCTTGGAGCTTCTTAGCGTACCCAGACATGGTGAGCACGTGCTCGCTAACGGAGCTTCCCTCTTCCATCTTAAAGTTAAAGAACTTTTCGGAGGCCTCATAGCTCTCCATGGCCGCGCGAGTCTCAAAAATTAGCCTGAGCTCCTTAATGATCTCGAACGGGTCGTGGTGCTCAAAACGCTTTTGGAGCTCCGCTTCTAAACCGTACAGGATGGCACACTGAACTGTGGAGTAATGATTTTTCCGAGTGGCGTAAACATTCTTTACGTCATCGGTAGCATCATCTGCAGGTGGGTCACCTAGCGGTGCTTCGAGCACATAGGTCAACTGACTAGCCCTGAGGACGATCTTCAGTCCACGGAACCAGTCCGTGAAATTGCTTCCATTGTTCTTAAGCTTTTCTTTCTCTAGGAACGCATTGAAATTGATTGAGGGGGTCGCCATAATCTACAACAATTTGCAAGTAGTTTAGACTAAGTTTATGACAAATTGAGTTCAAATTGATTACTTAAACTAACAAGGTGAAC
Source organism: Avena eriantha (assembly GCA_910589775.1). Lineage (NCBI taxonomy): Eukaryota > Viridiplantae > Streptophyta > Magnoliopsida > Poales > Poaceae > Avena > Avena eriantha. Next base: position 228,752,785 of record OU342742.1, read on the forward strand.
TCCCACTCAAAACAACATCCCTCACATTGTCTTAGTGATTACACGGACCAAGTCCACTACACCAAGTCCGATCTTCACGAGAGAAGATGTAGTTTCATCGGCGAACAATCTTCATGTTCATCATATCATTTATATGACTCATGCTCTACCTTTCGGTATTCCGTGTTCCGAGACCATGTCTGTACATGCTAGGCTCGTCAAGATAACCTTAGTTTCCTCATGTGCAAATCTGGCTTGCACCCGTTGTATGCACACGTAGAATCTATCACATCCGATCATCACGAGATGCTTCGAAACGACGAGTCTTAGCAACGGTGCCAACTAAGGGTGAACACTTTATTACTTGATATTTAGTGAGAGGGATCATCTTATAATGCTACCGTCGCGATCTAAGCAATACAAGATGCATAAAGGATTAACATCACAGGCAATTCATAATTAGTGTGATATGATATGGCCCTTTCTTCTTGCGCCTTTGATCTCCATCTCCAAAGCACGAACATGATCTCCATCATCACTAGCATTGCGTCAAGGTCAGTGGCGCCGCTTCATGGTTGTCCGTCATCACCAGCAACTATTACAACTACTTGGAATAAAGCTATTACAAGATGAATAGACACGCAGGTCTTAACAGAATTAAAGACAACCATTAGGCTCCTGCCGGTTGCCATATTACAACAAGGATCATTGCATACATCAAATACAATCACAATCACATGATGGCCATATCACATCACAAAACCCTTGCAAAAACAAGTTAGACGCCTCTAATTTTCTTTGCATGTTTTACGTGGTTTGGAGCTTTCGCATAAGACCGATCTTACCTACGAACAAGGACCACAACGTTGATACAAGTGTTGTCAGATGCTCATTGTAAATTGAATCTTAACTATGGTGGGAGAGACAGACACCCGCAAAGCCACTTGTGCAAAGCAAGTTGCACGTCAAGCATGGAGAAAGTCTCATGTGCGATGACATGTAATGTTAGCCCGCTTCATCCCACCATGCCGCAAGATGCAAAGTACACGCTAAGACACCGACAACAAAAGCATCAACGCCCACAAAAACATTGTGTTCTACTCGTGCAACAGATCTACGCATAGATACGGCTCTGATACCACTAATGGGTTCATAGCATGGAAAACAAAAAAATTCTACCGCAAGAACAAACAAAACCCAGATCTAATCTAGATAAAAGCCAAGATCTAATCTATTAGACATGTGCAACGAGATAGATAGGAACTAACCCTCATAGATCCGAAAGCGTTAACGAGATTAGATCTCGTGGTTGATGTAGTCGATCACTTGCCGATCTCAAGATCGTGTGGACGATCCTTCTGGCGTCACGTTCTGGCAGCGCTTCCGCAGTCGGTCAAGTGGACGATCCTTCTGGCGTCGCGTTTCGGCAGCTCTTCCGCAGTCGGTCACACATGCGGAGTCGAAGCAGACCTTCCTCTCCTCATTCCAGCGAGCAACGGAGGTAGTAGATCTTCTCCACGGAATCCCAGCAGCACGACGGCGTGGTGGTGGTGGTGGAGTAGAGAATTCTGCAGGGCTTCGCCTATGCCTGTGTAGAAGAAAGGAGGAGGAGAGAGGCGGCAGAGTTTGGAGTTATAGGAGGAGAGGCAAGGGGTGGCGCCCCCCCTTCTATTTAAAGGAGGGAGGGCGCCTAGGGAGGGGGAGTCCTAGTAGGACTCCCCACCTCCTAGGGCCGGCGGATTGGGGAGGGGGGAGGAGTCCTCCTCCCCCACGACTCCTTGTCTTGACCCACCAGGACTCCTTGATCCCTATCTTGATTTTCAAGCAAACTCCAAGAAATCTTCTAGAACCTTCCGGAACATTCCGAAACCTTCTAGAATCCTCATACAAATACTCCGGAACATTTCCTAACTCAGAAAATGATCCCCAATATATGAATCTTATTCTCCAGACAATTCCGGATCTCCTCGTGATGTCCCGGATCCAATCCGAGACTCCGAACAACCTTCGGTCTCCAACGCACATTCCATATCTACTTAAAAACAACTTCGAACCTTAAGTGTGTCACCCTACGGTTCGTGAATATGTAGACATGACAGAGACACATCTCCTATCAATAACCATCAGCGGGACCTAGAGATCCATAATGGCTCCCACATACTCAACGATGACTTCGTGATCGATTGAACCATTTACATACGAAACCAATTCCCTTTGTCTCGCGATATTATACTTATCCGAGGTTTGATCGTCAGCATCTCCATACCTAGTTCTACCTCGTTACTGATAAGTACTCTTTACTCGTTCCATGATATGTCATCCCTTGTGACCCAGTCACATGCTTGCAAGCTAACTAGATGACATTCCACCGAGAGGGCCCAAAGCATATCTATCCGTCATATGGATGGACAAATCCCAATCTTGGTCCATGCGCTTCAACACATACTTTCAGAATACCCAATGACACCTTTATGACCACCCAGTTACGAAGCGGTGTTTGATGTCATCAAAGTACCCATCCGGTGATGGTGATTAACACAACCTCATGGTCGAAGGATTAGGTTACTATGCATTTAAAAGCTTACAGCAATACGAACTTAATGACTTGATCTTATGCTACGCTTACTATGGGTGTGTGTCCATCACATCATTCTCCTAATGACATAACCTTGTTATTAATCACATCCTAATGTCCATGATCAGGGAACCATGATCATCAATCAATCAACAAGCTAGTTCAACAAGAGGCTTACTAGGGACTCTTACATGTTTACAAAACACACATGTATTAGTGTTTCCTAATAATACAATTATAGCATGGGATGTAAACATTCATCATAAACACAAAGATATAATAATAATCACTTTTATTATTGCCTCTTGGGCATATCTCCAACACATTCCTCTACACAGGTTGAGCACAATATCAATCCACACGCGTGATAGCAAGACGCAAAATGTAAGCCTAAATAAGAGAGCTCTTCCTTTATAGCTCCAACACCAGTCACCAGGATAGTCTGTTAATATTTGTACCAGTTTTCATGGTAGCCAGAGATCAGGCTTTTGGCATAGCACGCGAAGAAACTCCATGCAGTAGCTTCATGAATCCTAGGAAGTTGAGCATTCCATCAGAATGTCTTACCCGATCTTGGAGAACAACGTGAAGGGAATAGAAGGGCTGATTCAAGTTCCTGACAAGAAAGAAAGAAGACAACGCATCATGAATGATACCCATTCTTTAAGAACAAACTATTACTAGTAGGGATCAAACTGTACCGATGCATGTTCTTCAATCATAATTGGTCGGTTGCCCTCCTTATCAAATAATTCGTAAGCCTGCCAGGCATGCTGCTCCCAGGTGTCCAAACTTTCCATCTTGTAAACACTCACAGAAGTAGCACAGAAGACTTATTACATCACTCCTCCAATAAATAACTTTGAAAAGAAGATTAAAAAAGACTTACTGTGTTAACAAAGTCGACAATCCTATAATCCTTCATTACATACATGGATTAACTAGGTTTTTTGATTGTTGAAAATATAAGCAAAGTACTATAATATTTAATCTGAAATAAGCAATAATAAAGCATGACTATAATCACAGGGATTAACTTAATCATGCAAACTAGCAGTATAGATGAACATATTACATCTAACATAGATAAACAGACCACATCTATCCCAAAAGCTAGTATAAGAAACAGTAGCAAAGATTGAAATAGATAGGAGCAGATTGCATACGTTGTTGCAGGAGGATTCACGTTCGCGCTTAGGTTGGCGTTGAGGTTCTCATTGACACCAGTGTCGTCAGCCATGTCGTCGATGTAGAGGCTGCTGATATCTGGGAAGAAGTCCTAGTCGGGGAAGGAGCAGTCGGTCGACGTGATGCCGTCAGTAGTCGCGCAAAAGCGCTCCCAAAAACCTGATCGGCCCTCACCCATATAGGTTTACGAGAGGCGGGGTTCTAGAGGCCTACTGTCCCGCCGTCTGGTGCATGCCGGCAGAGGCGATGGGGAAGGCGTAGCGGTGGCACAAGGCTCTAGAGGCAGAGAGATGTGCGTAGCGTGATTAGGGTTTATATAGCGTCGGTCGGATAGGACGTCGGGCGTAGCCCATGTTCGAGCTAGTAACAGCCCACGACCCAGTAAGACCGGAAACAGCTAAATAGAAAAATAACTCGCGCAGTAATTTTCCCGAGCAACAAAAACATAAGATCAGCACTGAGGCACAATTCCGCAAACCGTGGCACGCGCGTGCGTCATGACGAGGCAGGCGGTAGAGGAGGAGGAGTGCGTGTGTATGTCACTCCTCTTCTCTCACTTTAGAAAGTAGTGGAACACTCCACTAAATATTGGTGTAACTCCCCTCAAAATTGTAAGGTGGGACTAAACTTTGGTGCCACCCCTTGATAGCAATTAATGGGCCTTGAGATTTCAGAATTTGAATTGGGCCATGGACTAAAGCCCAAACCCAAATTCCAATAATACCCCACAAAGTCTCATAGGCACATCTCATCACATCACATCAAACAATTCAAGAACATTGTTTATGCACCGGTGCAAGGTGGAGACTTCTAAGTTGAACTTCCACTTAGAACTTCATACTACACTAGATTGCAACTTCAATAGTGGACTATGCCTTGAACTACAAGTTTTGTGCGCACTAGCTTCACACAAAGTCTAGACCGATGCAGGGCTGCCGCGAGGCTTCCTGTGGTTTGGAGCTTATGTGTCTTACTCCATGGTCTTTCATGAGTTTATTAGAGAGCACCCAACTCCCACGGACTATGACATTTGACTGACAGAGTCATATAGTTGTGTTCTTTAGAAGATGTTTTGCAGGACAACATCTTTGCTTTAAACAAGCCACTTAGAACATATTAAGATAAATATCAACCTGCCATGCAGAATAGGAGAGTACTGCATCTATACGGAGTGGTAGTAGGATACTCTCCTCCCAGCTACCAACATCTTGTCTCTCAACTCTACTTCATGGGATCTCTGATTGTTGGGTTCACAGCATACAAACAAAAAAATCCTACAATGGGAACTACTAAGCACCAAGATCTATCTACGAGATACAGGCTACGGGTGGATATACATCCATAGAGAACATACCCTTTAGACTGACAAAGTGTAACGAGGTTGAAATCGTGGATGATGTAGTCAAACGCTTGCCGATCTCAGGATCGAGAAGAAGTCCAGTGCCGCAACTCAGTAGTGCATCCGTGATCGCACACACGTTTAGACCACCGAACACCCTCCACCTCCTCACTCCAGCGATGTAGCAGAAGCAGCAACTCCTTCCAGACAAAATGTCATCGAGAACATGTATCTCGCTAATCTGAGACCATGGGGGAATAATTCTAGAGGAGGAGAGATCCTTCACGAGGAGGTGTGCTTTGTGAGGGGGGAGAGGGGGCCTTTTATAGGGAGAGGGGGAATCCCCTTCCCATGGCCGGCGCCAAGGGGAGGTGCCCCCACCTCTTCCTTCATTCATGTGGTGCATGCTCCACTCACATAAATTAGCCTCCCCTCAAAGTTCCACTCACATGCATTAAATTTCCACCAAATTTAATGCAACTCTCATTTAATAAAACTCTTTTATTTATTTTATTCAGAATTTTGTTAATTCATTTAATTAACAAACATTCACATAAAACCCCCTGTAATATTTCAATATCACATGCAGAATCAATTTCAGCAATTTCACCTGAAACAATTTCGGTGTCCATTGAAATAATTCCAGCGCTTTGCAATTCTTTCATCTGGAACATATTTTCTTAAAATAGTGTTGGTATCCCTTAAGTGTGTCACCCTACGGTTCGCGAATATTGCAGACATGATCGAGACCCCTTTCCGATCAATAATCAGTAGCAGGACCTAGAGATCCATACTGACTCCCACACATTCAATGATGACTTTTGTGATCGTGAGAACCTTTAATGCTAGTAACTAAATCCATTTATTACGCGATATATTACATGTCCAAGATTCGATCATCGGTATCTCCATACCTAGTTTGATCTTGTTGCCGACATGCACTCTTTTCTCGTTCCCGTGATATAAGATTCTAGGTGATCACATCACTTGCTTGCAAGCTATCTTAATGTGATATCACCGAGAGGGACCAGAGTATATCTATCCGTCATCGGGATGGACAAATCCCACTCTTGATCCATGAGCCTCTACATAACACCTTTGTAGCACTAAACCCACCTTTATAGTCACCCTGTAACGGTGTGACGTTTGATGTTATCAAGATACTCTTCTAGTGTTAGTGGTTGACATGATCTCATGGTCTAAGGACTAGGATTACTTCGTATGATGTTATAGCAATATAAACATAATGAATTTGATCGTAATGCTATACTTTAGATGAATGTTCATGACATCATTGCACCAACGTTGTGACCTTGTTATTGACAACATCCAATGTCCATGATCAGTAAACCTTGATCATCTTGTTAATCAACGAGCTAGTTTATAAGAGAGGCATAACTAGGAACTTTCTATTTGTTTATTAAACACACATGTATTAACGTTTCCATATTAATACAATTATAGGATGCAAAATAAATATCTATTGTACAATTGGAATACACATAATAACAACTTTATTATTGCCTCTCAAGGCATATTCCCTTCAGTCTCCCACTTTCACTAGAGATAATAATCTAGTTACATAGTGATAAATCTAACACCCATGGAGTTATGGTGTTGATCATGTTTTGCTCTAGGGAGAACTTTAGTCAACGGATCTGCTACATTGAGATCCGTGTGTACTTTACAAATCCTTATATCTCCATCCTTGACATGCTCGCGGATGGAGTAAAACCGGCGCTTAATATGCTTGGAATTCTTGTGAGACATTGATTCCTTTGTGTTGGCTATGGCTCCATTGTTGTCACAATATATCACCCTTGGGTCCAACGCACTAGGAACCACACCTAGTTCAGTTATGAACTCCTTCATCCAAACCGCTTCTTGCGCTGCTTCTGAAGCAGCAATATATTATACCTCCGTTGTTGATCTTGTCACCATAGGTTGTTTGGAGCTCCTCCAACTAACTGTTACTCTGTTCATGAGAAATAAGTATCCGGATTGAGACTTAGAGTCATCCGGATCAGTGTCAAAGCTAGCATCGACATAACAACTAGCGACCAGCTGTTCTTTACCTCGGTACATAAGAAACATTTCCTTAGTTCTTCTTAAGTACTTAAGGATATTATTGACCGCTATCCAGTGTTCCACCTGGATTATATTGGTACCTACTAGTCAAACTAATAGCATGTGTCACATCCGGTCTCGTACATAGCATGTACATTATAGAGCCTATGGCTGAAGCATAGGGGATCTTATCCATTATCTCTCTTTCTGCCGCCGTAGCCGGACTTTGAGTCTTACTCAATGTCTTGCCTTGCAACATAGGTAAGAACCCCTTCTTACTTTCATCCATTTTAAACTTTTTTAAAATCTTATCAAGGTATGTACTCTATGATAGCCCAATTAGGCGCCTTGATCTATCTCTATAGATCTTAATGCCTAATATATAATGCTTCACTAAGCTCCTTCATAGAAAATTTGCTTTTTAGATAACTTTTAACACCGTTTAAAAGATTTATATCATTTCCAATCAGTAATATGTCATCCACATATAATATCAGAAATGCCACATTGCTCCCACTCACTTTGTTGTAAATACAAGCCTCTCCATAAGTTTGGACAAATCCAAACTCTTTGATCACCTCATCAAAGCGGAGATTCCAACTCCGGGATGCATGCTTCAGTCCATAGATGGATCGCTGAAGCTTGCCTACCTTGTCAGCATCCTTAGGATCGACAAAACCCTTTGGTTATATTATATACAACTCTTCTTCAATATTACCATTGAGGAACGCAGTTTTGACATCCATCTGCCATATCTCATAATAGAAATATGCAACAATTGCTAACATAATCCTAACTGACTTTAGTGTTGCTACGGGGGAGAATGTCTCATCGTAGTCAACTCCTTGAATTTGTCGAAACCCCTTTACGAAAAGTCGAGCTTTATAGATGGTCACATTACCATCAGCATCAGTTTTTCTTTTGAAAATCCATTTGTTCTCAACGACCTTTCGGTCGTGAGGTAAGTCCACCAAGGTCCAAACCTAGTTTTCGTACATGGATTATGATACCTTCGATCCGGATTCATGGATGTAGTATAATAACTTTTTCCCTAGAAGACCTAGGTTTAATCGAACCTCGGAAAGCACTTCTAAAAGGTAATAAAAAGGACATGTCTACAAGACTTTGTTTGTTTGTTTTACCTTAGTTGACTAGACCAATCTAGTTTACTTTATAACGGGCTTGAATCAATGGATGGAGATAGGCCAGGGTTGAAGATCCACCTGCAGCTGCACATCAAATGGGATAAAAGATAATAATAAGCATAGTCATGTATAATGTTTGTATTGAGATAATCTTTTATGGGCAACACATCCTAATATTCTAGAGCCCCCGTGATGCAACAGGCATAGCAATAGACTTTTAATCCAACCGAGAGTACACTAAAGCCACGGGTTACAAACGATTATTAAGTGTAAACATAGATCAAAGCTTTAAGTGGTGATGTTGTTGTTGATCCCGAATGGGGCACTAAGCAAAGACCGTACTTCCCTTTCTGTCACTGAGTTTCCTATGAGATCGCCGCTAGGCAAGTATCTCACCTCAAGCCTTTATCAATCTATGGGATCTTGGGTACCTACAAGTCCACAGATCGAGACAAGAGATGAAGAAACAAAATATACAAATCACGAATCCAAACAAAATACAATTCTCCAATGATCTAGATGCACATGATTGCTACGAGGTTTCTCCCCAACCCACAGCCCGTGAGGACTACTCACTCATAACAAATATATCGGAGATAGAAAACATCATGCAAATACTTAGATTGAAATCACCTATTCTTACAATGGTCGCCAAATCACAAGGAGATCTAAAGTGCAAAGCAATGGCTATGGCTAGTGGAGGGATGGATGGTGGAAGCAATGGTGTGGATCTCATTTGGTGGTGTTGTGATGCAATCTAAGAATGGAGGATCTCTGGCCGGCGGCTGGAGCCTCAAAATATATAGGCATCTTCACAAAAGTTGTAGGGTTTGACGAGACGAAGTCGTCGCCAACTAGTATGGGCGGACCATTCCCGTACCGGTGGTCGTTAAGCATGCTAACACCCTGGAAAGCTTCTCCAATTACTTGGTCGTGTGTACTTCCTCAAAATCCTTCATTATAACTCCTTATTTCACCATAAAAGCAGTGATTTCCTGCACAACATAAATCAAAAAAGGGATTTGCATATGTTTGCAATTATTAGTCATTAATGGCAAGAATTGAGAGTCTTTTAGCAATTGCTTGACCAAAAACAATGTTTAAACATAGTGGAAGATGGCAAAAATCAGAGCCATCAACTTCCCCAAAGTTCAAACCTTGATCGTCCTCGAGCAAGAAGAACCAAAAGAACCATAAGGAATTCAGCGTTTAAACTTGAAATAACGAGAATAAGAGTTCACTTACAGTCTGTAGTCGTATGTGCTCAGCACTTCATTCATTTGCGAAGCTTATCAAAGTTAGAGAGATGACAAGAATACTATACAAGCTTCGGTAAGTCAAGATAATCAAAGTAAAGTTTAATATAAGTATAAATAACTAGAAGTGTAGCAATCAATCAAATTCCTCTAATTAACTCTCAGCTTGCCTAGGAACACTAGGATGTTTAAATAGCATAATTGAGTAAGAGAGTTTCATGTCCCAAGTAATATAACAATGAAGTGTCTTATTTACACCCACATCAATAAATCAAGTCAATCTAAAACACTTCTAATCCAATAATTTTCTTTCAAGAAAAACTCGCAAAGTAGTAATGAGACCATGCGAAGGACTTGTTATGTGGATCCTCATAAATATCTTTTTTTTCTTTCTTTCTTTTTCATCTCATTTTTCAAGGATCGCTGTTTGTTTCTTTTTGCTAGTGTTTTCACAACCTTTGAGAGTACCAATACGTTTGCCCATACATTGACACAGATTCCACTCATGTCATCAACTCATAGCCGAAATCCAGGGTTATTCCATAAATCGTTCAAAAGCTAGAGGAGTTGTTAGCATACCAAAGGTGTGCATTAGAGACATAGAACAAAGTTGTCTCGCATCTTTCTCTTTTTTTGAGCTAGTACCGTGGTTTGATCCACAAGGTTAGCTTTGGCATGCATCACAATTATCACTAGACTTTATTTCAATCAAACAACTCCGTTCATGAGTGTCGTCGAGACTATCAAAATATCTATGGGGTTAAGTATAATCAATGTATACTCTCAAGACAATCATTCATCGAACAAGTCATAAATTTCAGACTATTTATTATTGTACTTGTTTGGCATTATTATTTCCAAGGCAAGACTCGGTTAACTAAAAGAACTAGAGCAAGAGCTTCAACAACTAATCATCATACCAATAAAAACCCTTACTCTAACCATATTAAATTACTTCCCACTAGCATGGAAGCTTATCAAATCAACCAACTAAGATAAACAACTCAAACTTCATAAGTGGGAGACATAGGACATACCTCTCATAAGTAACTTCATGATCCTCTTTCTTATAGGGATGTGTTCCTTCAAAACTCAAACACGATTACTCTCAAAATGATATTAAAGCAAAGAGGCAAAGTATGAATCCATGTTTACGAAAAAAGGATAAACGGACAAATATTTTTGTATTTTTGAGGATGGGGATTAAAGAATAGAAAAGAACTTGCGACCAAGCAAGGGTTTATGAAAAGGAAAAACAAATAAACTAAAACGAAAGCAAAGGAAAAAAGCAAAGTGTTGGAACAAGTCAACACGAGTGTTTCAAAACTCTCAAGGAGCTAGAGTATAACCTCGTTATTACACAAATAAATTTGCTAGGGAACACATCTCTAAGATCAGGCTTTTGCACGCCTTTTTGTTGCTCATTGTGGTGGCGGTGGATAATATCCGTTCCATTGGCTGCTCCAATCATGGAACTTGGGTGGCAAGGCTTGCGGTGGCATCTCGAAGGTTGATGGAGTGGTTGTTCATGTTTTGAATATTTCCTTCGAGTGCATAGATATCTTCATAGGTGGTGTAGTAGTTTGGTGGATGCACATCTTGTTTGGGTCCTTCTTGTTCTACTTCTTCATCTTCTCCTCCTCCTGCGGGTATTTCTTGTTGGGGTAGATTAGATTCGACCTACGCATCATAGCGCAAACGTCCATCCTCGATAGAGAATAAAGCTTTAGGCAAAGGATCCGAGATTAAGTGATCTGCTCCAGGTATATTGAAGAAATATCTACCATGATTTTTAGAAATCATACCACATGCTCTTAGAGTAGATAGACCAAGACGGTTACCTCCAGTCAACGGTTGGATGTTACCTAGGTTGATGGGAATTGTGCATGTAAGAACAGTCACAATTCCTCCTCCATATATGGGTCCACGAGATTGAAGAGCTTGATGCTTAAGATAAAACACAAGTAGAGCACCCAAATTTGGCGTTAACTTACAATTGATAAGTGCAGCTTTTGCAAGGATCTACATGTCCTCCTCATTAACTCTAATAAACTCACCACGTGCCTGCAATGTGTTAGCAATAACATAGAACAAATATCGAATAGCAGGATGATCAATTTGGTTCCCCTTGGGTGTGTGTCCATGAATTCTCATTAAACTACAATATTATAAAGGGTAAGGATCTAAAACAAAAGTAGTCGTGCATATATCGGTGGTATTGTTGGTAAACCCAAAGCATTGAGCCCATTGACTGAGTGTTAAAGTATACTCGCAGTTCATAAGGCGGAATTTAATTCATCAACTCTGGGCCTTTATTCCTTAGAACAACCATAAGGATCCACCATGTGTGTCAAGGTGCTGAAGAACTCAAGCGTCAAGCGGCGGTATGTCGCAACATCCTGAAATACAAAATTGTACAAACCAACATTGTTGCAAAGTAAATCAAAATCAGCACGAATGCCAAGTTAGTTCAGGATATAAGGACACGCCCACTTGGTGGACTTGATCTCTCGAATCTTGAGACAATCGAAACGGGTCAGGTGGAACTCCTCGGTGAACTCGATGCCAAGCGACTCGAGGGTTAACGTGTCAACGGGTGGCGCAGAAGAATCCACAACCATCTCACGTGTACGGCTCCTTGTGTTCATCTAATAAATAAAAACAACACAAAGTAAATAAAGATTGCTAATAATTTTTTTGGTCTAATAGAAACATAGCATAAGTGATTCCCTACACTAACTACAAAAGAAACTCCTCTAAAACAATGCTAAGCATACATAGTACCAAGATTGAATCAAGATCAAGACCTATGTCTAGATTGACAATGATGAATGATTAAGTGAAGCTTTTGCACAAATAAGTTGGGGATCGGAGGAGAATGATACCTTAGATCGAGTGAGTGCGAAGAATCGAAGAAAGATTGAGTAAATTTGAAGATACAATGGAGGTGGTTTGTAGTTTGGAGGAAGAAGAAAGAGAAAATAGATGATTTGGAATTTGTAGGTTACCTCCTCGGGGTGAATATGGCATCCGCGTACTCGGTACAGGTGGGCGGTACGGCCGGAGCCTGCCCATATTGGGTGACTTACCTTGGGGGTGACTGCTGCTCCCAGGCGATGCACTCGGTACAGGCACACAGTACGATCGCGCGTGCCCATACTGCTGGCCGTTAACTATTCAGTGACTTTTCTTAAAATCTGATGTTTGCTCTGGGGTATGGTACGGACGCGCGGTATGTGCGCGTTCGGCCGTATTAGTGGTCGTTATCAACACTGATTCCTTCGGCAAAAATCAAAATTTCTATCTCCCTTAGCCTTGAGGTGGTATGGGCGCATGGTATGGGTAACTCCGGCCATACCAGTGGTTGTTATCGACACTGTGAACTACAAAAACTCAAAGAATTTAATTAATAGCTCCGTGCGCCTTTGCACATCTTATCAAAAGGTTAGATAGCAGCAAAAACGCTAAGTAATGATCCAGCAATACTTCTTAGGTCACGTGTTAGTAAAATAAAATATAAAGGATTACCTTGTTTCTTCTCCTCTCTCCATAGGTCTTCTTGAACACTCTTTATTAAAAACAAAAACAAAAAAACAAAACTGACACGATAGAAAATATAATAAATAACATAGAGAAACTTTATTTCGCATGGGTTGCCTCCCATGAAGCGTTTCTAGTTAAGGTCAATTAGCTTGATCTTGATGCCAATCACTTAGGTTTAGGGAGCGGAATGCCCACTCCAAAATAGTTTGCATTTAAAGTAATTACACCATCATCATCGTTAGGCTTGGCCTTCTTTTTCCTAGGGAAGTGCACTACAAAAGGATCTCTAGATGGTAGCTCTATCCTTACATTCCTTTCATGTAAATTAATCAAAGCTTTAATAGTTCTTAGAAATGGCCTACTAGAATTATAGGTGCTATGGGATCTTCAGACATGTCCACAATAACAAGATCAATAAGAGTGGGACTACCTTTAATTTCAACAGCTATATTTTCTTTGATCCCAATAGCTTGTTTATAAGTTGAATTAGCTAGATGGAGTCTTAATTCAGTTGTAACAAATGGCCCTGATGACCCACAAGTATAGGGGATCGCAACAGTCTTCGAGGGAAGTAAAATCCAATTTATTGATTCGACCCAAGGGGATCCAAAGAATATTTATAAGCCTGAACAACTGAGTTGTCAATTCAGCTGCACCTAGAAACAATCTTGCTCATAGTAGTTTATCAGTAGCAACAGTTTTGTAGTAGAAATAGCAAAGTAATAGCAGTATTAAAATAAAGACAGTAGTAACAATTGAAGTAAATAGTAGGATTAAAGCGCAGTAGACATAGGGATGGATGGACGGGCGTTGCATGGATAAGACAATTCATATAGCAATCAAGATATAGGGCAATTGCAGATAAATAAGATAAAGCATCCAAGTACTAAATAATCATAGGCATGTGTTCCATATATAGTCATACGTGCTCGTAATGAGAACTTGCACAATATCTTTTGTCCTTCCAGCCCGTTTGCAGGGGGGGCTCAAGGGAACTACTGGCAATTAAGGGGCTCCTTTTAATAGAGCACTGGAGTAAAGCATTAACACTCCGTGAACACACGTGATCCTCATATCACAGCCATTCCCTCCTGTTATCCCGATTATTGTCACTTCGGGGCCTTTGGTTCCGGACAATAATATGTGTATACAACTTGTAGGTAAGATCACAAACAATACTATCATCATGAATCAATAACATGTCCAGATCTGAAATCATGGCACTCGGGCCCTAGTGACAAGCATTAAGCATCACAAGTTGCAACAAAGTCAAAAAGCACTAATAATAGATACTAGGCACCATGCCCTAACAATCTGATGCCATTACATGAACGATCTCATCCAATCCCTACCATCCCCATAGCCTACAGCGGGGGATTACTCACTCATGGATGGGGGAATCATGGATGGTTGATGGAGAAGCGATGGTGGTGATGATGATGGCGATTAGCTCCTCCAATTCCTCGTCCCGACAGGGTGCCAGAACAGAGTTTCTGGTTCCGAATCACGGTATCTGGTGGTGGAGGCGCAACGGAACCCTATCTGGAAAAATGTCGAACCCCCCTGAGTTTTTAGGTCAAGGGGCATCTTATAGGCAAAGAGGGAGGCCGAGGGGGTGCCCCGGGCGGCCACACCACTCCTAGGCGTGGCCTGGGCTAGCCCGCGAGGCCGGGTGGTGTGGGACCCTCGTGGCCCTCCTTCGTCTCATCTTCTAGCTCCGTGATTCTTCTGGTGAAATAGGATTTTTGGCATATTTTCCGGGATTTTTCCTGATAGTTGATTTTCTGCACAAAAACTAGACACCAAGGTAATTCTGCTGAAAACAGCGTCATTCCGTGTTAGTTGTAGCCAAATCTCCCAAGTTTAGAGGAGAAACAATCGCAAAAGTGTTCGGGAAAGTAGATATGTTTTGGACGTATCAACTCCCCCCCCCCAAGCTTAGCTTATTGCTTGTCCTCAAGCAATTCAATTGAAAACTAAGTGCGATAAAAGAGCTTTCACGAACACATTTGCTTCATAAGATGTATATATTCTCAGCATACGATCAAATACTTAGGCAATTCATAATAAGGAGTATGCAAATAAGTTTACTTAATAGTCGTTACAAGCTATGAAGAAATTCCAACTCAAAAATAATAAGTAGCATGAAACATAAGCATAAGCAACATTGCAATGCTCATAAAAAGGTATGTGATGGCTTGTGTATTAACAAGCTTGTTGGGGAACCCCAAGAGGAAGGTATGATGAGCACAATAGCAAGTTTCCCTTGGTTATGAAACCAAGAATCGAACCAATAGGAGCAAGGGAACACCCCAAAGGTGTTGCTAGCTGAGCCTTGGCAGGGCGCACTACTGGTGCTAGTAGCAACGTGGAGATCTGCACAACACAACCACAGAACTTTGTCCCCAACTTGCGATGAGGTTGTCAATCTCACTGTGTTTTGCTGAAAACAAAGGATTAAATGTATCGAATGGAAGGAAGTAATAGTTTGTAGAAAGTAAACACACAGTAGTGAACAGTTTATAGATTGTATATAAAAGAAAGGACCGGGATCCATAGTTCACTAGAGGTGGATCTCCTTAAGATAGATAACATGCTGGGTGAACAAATTATAGTGGGGCAATTGACAAACACCGAGAAAGCAATACATGCATATACTAATCATCTTGACTCCTTTGGAACTTGATTGCGCATTACAACATTATACATAGACCGCCATCCAACTGCATCTATGACTAATAATCTACCTTCAGGTTATCATCCGAACCCCCTCTAGTATTAAGTTGCAAGCAACAGATTATTGCTTTACGAATTGCGTGTAATGTAAACAATAGGATTGTTCTATGAACAAAGGATTGTTGTTTTCTCCCTAGTAGCAACAGCACATCTACTACCTTAGAGATTTCTGTCACTTCCCCAAATTACCAGAGGCATGAACCCACTATCGAGCATAAATACTAACTCTTGGAGTTGCTAGCATCTACTTGGCCAAGATAGCTACTAACAACGGAAAGCATGCAAGATCACAAATAACAAAGACATGATAGAATTAATAATCAATCTAAAATAGCATCTCAATATCCATCGGATCCCCGCAAACACAACATGCAAAATTACAAATAGATGATCTTGATCATGAACGAAGCTCACAAGATCTAGACATGAAAGCAAAAAGGAGGAGAACTAGCCATCTAGCTACTACATGGATCCGTAGTCCAGAGATGAACTACTCACGCATCACACCGGAGGCTTGCATGGTGATGAAGAAGGCCTCCAGGGTGAATTCCCCTCTCCGGCAGGGTGCCGGGAAGAGCTTCAAATCCCTCCTAATCTAGGGATGGATATGACGGCGGCTACAGACATTTTTGTGGATTTTTTGATCGGGTACTTAGGGTTTTCGTCCCGAGGGCATCTTATAGACGGAAGGAGAGGCCGAGGGGGTGCTGGGGTCGGCCAGACCACCCCCTGGGGTGGGCCAGGCCTGGCCGCGCGGCCAGGTGGTGTGGCCGGCCCCCAGCCCTTCTTCGTCTCGTATTCTGGCATCTGATGACTTCCGGAAAAATAGTCACTTTGGCTTTTGTCCCATCCAATTCCGAGAATATTCATTTTTTCACTTTCCTGGAACCAAAATGAGTAGAAAACAGGCAGCTGGCACTATGGCTCTTCTTAATAGCTTAGTCCAAGAAATCATATGAAAATTACTCCAAAGTGTGGGCAAAACACAAGAAAGTGGATAAAACCAAGCATGGAACATCAAAAATTATAGATACATTTGCAACGTATCAACATCCCCAAGCTTAACTTCTGCTCGTCCTCGAGTAGGTAAGTGATAAAAAGAAAGAATAATTTTTGAGGTGACATGCACCATCAAAGACTTGATCAAAGTATTTGTAAAACATTCAAAGCTAGGATCATAGTACTTCAATCATAACATGAAAGATAAGGTTCTAGCAATAAGACAAAGAAACTACTATGCAACATGAAAAGGCACAAACAAAACATTCATGAATAACAATGCTTTGCAAGACGTTTGTTTGTTTCACATAAAGAAAACATAGCATAATAGCATTCAGCTTGTCCCTCATAGAGTAGCAAATATAAATGCATAGGACAACTTCAAAGTTCATAAGAGTGACTAGATACAAATAGTTTAAAACAAGCAATATCAAGTTATGCATCAATCAACTAGTCTTGGGACAATGCACATAGAACTAAGAATGGCCACTATGCTATCAAAGTAGGTGCATAAAGATAGAAGGTGGAGACTCAATATAATGGTGGAAGAAAGGCCGTCATAGAAGGAAGTAGGGATTCAAGTCTCATAAAGATCTTCCAAAAATTATGGTACTGATAGCTTTCAGCTCTCATTGCCCCTATCATAAGCATCTTTAAGGTGATTAAGGTTAAAGTGACACAACTAAAAGGATATGCTTGACAAGTTATAAACCGAAATCTCATGCCCCTTACTTACGAAGACCGATCCTCATGCTACTCAACTTCAGTCACGAGTAAGCTCTCGTCATTGTAAGTACATGCGTATCATAAAGAACCGCCAACGGGGTACCCCTTGCACATGATACAGGAGCTTTCCCATAATCAAAATGACAAGGCAAGCAGACAATGAGCATCTCAGCGATCTTTTTATTTTCTATTTGCATAGGTTTTTATTGAGGATGCTTCATAGAGTGCTCATTATGGTGATGCTGCAAGTTTCCACCATGATTAGGCATGGCTTAGGCTAGCGGCCCAGGCGTTTCTCTAACACACATACAAACTCCATGATCTTACAAGTTCCACTTTTATTTCACAACGCCGGGATCCGTAAGCAAAAGAACATGATATCAACGGGGTACAAAGTACAAGTGAAATATTGAAAGCGTTCCCCATGATACATGGTTCTGCTAATTTCAACTTATAAAGCGCAAGCATATACGCAACAAAGAAGGACCCAATGGTTCAAGTTTATTAAGGGCAAGAGTGGTAAAGTGTGCCATCAAGTTTGTGAGAGCTTTAATCACTAGTTTTCTCATAACAAGTTTAATTTGGAAGATAAACAAAAGCATGAATATACTTGGAATAGCATAAGATAGTAGGTATGTGTGGTGGACTCTTCGGAATAACTTGGTTTAGGGAGTTGGATGCATGAGTGGAACTCATACTTGGTTGTGGAGGCTAGCAAAAGACTGGGAGCGACAAACTAAGAGAGCAATAATGGCCATAATCATGCAGAGCGACAAAACATCATTGATCAAAGGATAAAGTGATACTACAAGTTGAAAACTAAAGGATCATAAAGGCTATGGTGACTTTGGATAGTCATAACATGGTGTGAGCATGCGCCAAGTCAATAAAGCATCAAAGGAGAATACCACTATACTATGCTTTAATATGCTAAAACAACGCATGATTCATCCAAGGCACATTAAGCAATCTCAATTGTTTATAGCAAGTCATGCTACAACAAAGAATACTAAGCATAAAGCCAAAACAATATCGAGCATGGCATGACAAAGCATAGGCCACAGTCAAAAACAAGAACTTTTTACCACATAAGCATGAACTTTCCTACTCGTTTCCAATCCAAACCAAACTATTTGCAAAACAATGTATGAAAGAGGGGGTCCAACCAATTTATTCAGAAAACTAAGCAAACCAAGCAAACGAAAAACCAAAACAAAAAACGAAAAAGAAGACACTCCAAGAACAACACAACTTTGCATGAAACAATAAAAATGAAGCGCTTGGAAGAAACCTAGGATTTTTATTGATGAAGAAGGGGATGCCTTGGGCATCCCCAAGCTTTGACGCTTGTACTTCTTGGATATTTCTTGGGGTGACACGCGTGGTATCCCCAATCTTGAGCTTTAGTCCATCCTTCATTTTATTACTCATTCCTTCCATACACGTGAAATTTTTCCTTCATACAAAACTTCACACAATCTTTATTAGCAACATTAGTGCACTCAAGATAAATAAGTCCTTAGGTTCAGTTCTAACACCAAATAAACTTCCATTAGAACACTAGCTACTGTAGTATTTCCCTCAAAAAGCTCAATTCCCCAAAAGAACTCAAAAAGGAACCAACAAGAAGCAAATGCAGAAAATGGCAGAAATCTGTGAAAACAGACCAGCAGGTAAAGACAAATTTTTTCGAAGACCTTATGTTGCTCAAATCGAAAAGTGTTGAACTAAAGAAAGTTAGATAACAACCTGGGGAAGAAGCACAAAAATTCACGCCTCAAAAGGACGTTCAGATATTTTACACGATTGTTTACGGTGAAGCACAGAAATCTGTTTCGGGACAGCAACTTTCCCAATCATTACTTCTCTCTCATTAGAGGTTACTCTTGGCACAAAAATCAAATAAAAAGGATAAGGAGCAGTTATTATAGAGGTAATAACTTCCAAGACTCATCTAAAACTTTTGGGTTATCTCCCAATAAGTACTTTTCTTTAACGCCTTTAAGGTAGGCATAAGAAGCAAGAAAAAAATCAAGTGTTCTCAAATGAAGAAGCATTAAGACAAAATTTCTTGCCCTTACCTCTCTTACTTTTATTCTTAACCTTGGTGAAAATATGATTGTTTGGCGGAGAAGAAAGGTGCATGGTCCCCTTTCCCACATCTATTATTTATCCAAGGAGTTCTAATAGGGACCTTCCAAGTGTAATTTGTCCTTTTCCTACACATTCAATAACAAGATAATCAGTAGAAATCATTTTCCCAAAGATCTTTGTAAACACTCCTTCGGATATTCCAATAGGTAGTATGGTAGCATTATTAGCAACATATTTCTTTTCCTCCTTCAATAAGCCCCCAAACATTTAGAGATTCATAAATATCTTTGGGCATAAGACAAAATTCAGACATGATATCACAGCGGGCTTGAAAAGTTTCAGTGTTTATCTCAATCTTTACTGTAGGGAGCCACTTTGATGGTTCAGAATTTATTGGAACATAATTGTGATGCTCCCTAAGCGTGTTATAGCAATCTTTTAAGCTAGTAGTGCTAGTTGATGTCCACGCACTTCTATTCTTGTAGACAGTTGTTGGGCCTCCAAGTGCAGAGGTTTGTAGAACAGCAGCATGTTTTCCCTTAAGTGGATCACCCAAGGTTTATCGAACTCAGGGAGGAAGTGGTCAAAGGTATCCCCTCTCAAGCAACCCTGCAATCAAGATACAAGAAGTCCCGTGTGTCCCCAACACACCCAATACACTTGTTAGGTGTATAGGTGCACTAGTTCGGCGAAGAGATAGTGAAATACAAGTGGTATGGATAATTATAAGTGGTAACAGTGATAGAAGATAACTTGATGGCGTGGAAGACACTAAAGGCAAACTGAAATAAAGATGGAAACAAGCAAACATGTAACAGATCTAGTTGCAAACGGTGTATCAATGCTTAGAAACAAGTCCTAGGGATCATACTTTCACTAGTGAACACTCTCGTATTAATATATTATCTTCATGATACTACTCTGAACTACTCTCCGGTTGGACACTCTAATCGATGGTAGGGCTATAACAGCACACCTAAAAGTAAGCCTTCCCCATCTAGAAAACCCCACACTGTCACCTTGAGCACTAGATGGTTCCAACAAACACCACAATTTCATAAAGACATCCCACTCCAAATATAACTCACAAACAAGTATTTGTAATCTCTAGCCTAAGTGCCACCATGGTGTGCACGCTGTCACTTTCACACACATGGGGAGAGCAGATATTCGTTAAAGCACTTGAGTAGCAAGGTAGATCTATAGATTACAAGCTCATGATCACAATATGATCATGCATAGAGAGAGAGATGAACACATAGCTACCGATAGAACCCTTAGCCTCGAGAGAGAACTACTCCCACCTTATCATGGGAATCAGCAACGGTGATGGAGATGGTGGTGGAGATCGATGGAGATGGCTCCGAGGGCACTTCCCCGTCCCGGCAGGGTGTCGGAACAGAGACTTTATGTCCCGCGAATCTCCCCTTCGGAGGTGGCGGTGTTGCAGAACTTTTCATGGATTTCTGATGGATGATTTAGGGTTTTCGCATCGGGAGGAATATATAGGCGAAGGGGTGATACATTGCAAATGTACCTATAATTTTTAATGTTCCATGCTTGGTTTTATCCACTTTCTTGTGTTTTGTTCCAACATTGGAGTACTTTTCGTATGATTTCTTGGACTAACCTATTAACAAGAGCCACAGTGCCAGCTGCATGTTTTCTGCTGTTTTTGGTTCCAGGAAAGTCAGAAAATGAATATTCTCAGAATTGGACGTGTGGCGCCCCGCAAAAACCACTACTAGAAAATCGCGGTGTTTTTGTGCATTGCATCATCATGACCGCATGCTCATGCCATCATTCCACCTTGCATTTGAGCATCGTCATGTCATCTTGCATTTGTTTGCATAAAACCTATTTCGAAAAAGCTTGGTTTTGTTTTCTAAACGCACCGTCCTTCATTCAAAGTAAAACCCGGGTCCCCGGATTATTTTGTTTTGTCTACCAATGGTTTTCAAAAGCCCCGTTTTAAATAATAAAATATTTCTTTTATTTTTAGGAGGCAGCCCGCCAGGCCCGAAAGCCTAGCCGGCCACCTCTAAATAAAAATCCTACCTACCAAATATCACCCAAAACTTTTCCCGCCAAATATCCTACCCCTATTTTCCTACCCAGCCCTTCCACCTCACCCCCTCCAATCCCCTGTCGCCACCTCACCCAGCCAGCCACCACCCCTACCGCCCTTCTCACTGCCCCGTGCCCCACCGCCAGCTCTCCCCACCTGGCCCGTTCCCGCCCAGCCGTGCGGCTGCCCCACGGCCTCACAGCGGACAGCCGCCCCCTGCCCGCACACTCGCGCGAGACGCCCTCCCACCAAACACCACATCGCCCTGGCCCCACCAGCCTCCCACCTGACGCTCTCCCCCACGACGCACGCACCCCGGCCCCCGTGCCTGGCCCCACCACCACGCAACCGCCTCATCGCCTCGGTTCCTATCGCCGACGCGGTCTTCCCGCGACCGCCTCGCCCCACCCTGCCGCCGGCGTCCCCTCCGTATTCCGCGTCCTACGCGTGAGCCAGCACCACCGCCGTTCGCCGCCCTCGGCCTCCTCCGCCTCGACCTCGCCGGCCTCTGCACGTCACCGCCGAGCGCCACCGTCGTCCCCACCGTCCTCCCTCCGCCGGCCGCGCCTCCCCCGCATCTGCCGGCCCGAGCCCGTCCCCAACAGTCTCCGACCGCTGCGCCACCGCTCCGTCCGGCAGCGTCGCCTCCTTCTCGGCTCACCTCCACGACGTCGCTCGCACCCCGCTCCTCCCAGATCCCGCCGCGACCCCGCCGCCAGCGAGCTTCCCCGCCGACCTCCACCTTCCGCCTCGCCGTCTCCCCCTCGACGCGGAGCCCCCCCGACCGTTCTATTCCACCGCGCGAGCGCCGCCTCTACCTGCAGGTCGTCTTCCTCTACCCCGAAATTGCCGTGGCCTCCCTCGGCCCGGTCACCTGCGCCCCGCCTCGCTGGAGCACGGTCCGCACTGCCGCCTCGCGGGCTCCCCTCCCCGGCTCCTTCTCTCCCGCAACCTCCACCGTGGCCGGCCGCCGCCACGACCAGGCCTCCTTCCCGGCCCGCTCTCTTCCGCGACAGCAAGCCGCCGTAGCAACCAGTTTTAGCCGTCACTGAGTCGCCCCTGCTGGAGACCGTCCCAGGGCAACGTCGTCTCGGTGGCTCTGTGAGGCCCTCCTCTCTGTAACTCGCCACGTCCATCAAGTTTGTGTCCTGCCAGTGTTAGTGTTTGAGTTTTGTTGTTGATGTCTGCTTGTTGCTCAGTTCCCGTTGGTTAAGTGGTATGCTACTGATTGAGGTGTTACGCGTGTAACCCTAGAATTCCGTCGCAGATCCTGGATATCTCCTACACGGACCCGATGGACTATGCAAGACCACCGGTGCTTGAACTCGAGGAACCATGCCGAGAACCCGCGGTAACCGAAGATCTGAAGACCGATCTAGTTGAATCGAACCATCGAAGCAACAAGTTCTCCACCCCGAAACGCCATGACCTCCTTCACGGATCCGATGGCCGGTACCCCGAAGACCGAACCCGAACCACAACGAATCCCAAGATCGCCAAACCCTATGTGCGATCCTCTTTTCCGAGCCCTATTTTATAAAATGTAATAATAAGCTTGTTGCATTTTAACTTGTTCATGCTTGCCTACATCGCATCATGTGGTAAGGGGTACTTTGTCGATTCACCTTCTAATTAAACATGGAGACTATATGCGGGCTATACTTGTCTCATATCGCCTCCATTTAAATTTGTGTAGCGAACCGATACCATGCCCTGCCTTGTTAAGACAACATTTAAAATGCGGGGTATCTGAATAACTTGAATCGTTTAATTAATGGTCGGGACCCCGGTTCCGCTTAATACTGCCTAATTGCACCGCATCTGCATCATATCATAATCATGCCGGATCTTCTACCGTAGTATTAAATATTACATCCGGTGTTTCTTTTAGTGCTTTGCTTCTTCGCGGATTAGCCCGATGAGTGGATGCGAGTATCGACAAGTTCTCCGGATATGATCTTTTAGCAGTGTTTCCTAGGCCAGCATCTCTCCTCCCTTCTACCTATTTTGCATTTATAGTCTTTATTTCCTCTTGTTAATCTATTGATATCCGTGTCGCGATGCTTTAGTTTCCGTGCACCAGTTATATCCCGTGCAGCCTCTATATTGCCTTGGACACCTCCTATTACCCGTGTTTGGTAGATAGCTGGCCTTGCGAGTCGTAGTTGCTTGCTCAGGTGCGATCTTGTGTTGTCGAGTACCACAGTTGTTGGAATGATGGCAGATGTTTATTTGTGGAGATGCTTATTGGTGGAGATAATCATGACTTTAATTACAACTAATAAAATGCTAGATATAACTAATGCAGAGGCATCGGTGGGCAATAGATGTTATTTGGTTCTTCCATGCTCACTTGTGTCCCGTAGGACCCCGAGTACTTGATACATATTCCTTGATTTTTCGCACTATCCACATCCAGGAGGCCTTATGGACCCCCCTAAGCCAGAGCTTGATTCATTCCTATTTCTTGGGGCCACAACGTAGTTTGGGGCTTTATTACTATCCTGTACTTATGCCATGTTTACTGCGTTATTTAAGATTGTGCGTGGAGCACCTGTACTGTTTTGGATCGCGCCACGTTTTCGTGGTATCGACAAGCCCAGTCACACTTTCGGGTTCCCAGTCGTTTACAGCCATCGTCGCAAACCTTGGATCCGTTCCGGAGCCGGCCAACTTTGTTGCGGGTAGCTTAGTGGGGTGGCCCCCTGAAATATTTATGAATCCTGTGATCGCTTTGTCGTGAATGCCTCGTTGGGTTTTGAGTTGGTTTTTCCGAGGTTGATCGAGTGTGTGTTGCTATTTGTGCACCCCTGCAGGGTAAAACTTTCTGAAAGCCGTGTCCGCAGTTATGGACGACTTGGAGCACAGTATCTCGATCATAGACAAGCATAACTAAAGTAGTGCTATAAATTTCACTTAATATATCTGACTAGTAAACAGATTCAACTATAGCGGAATGGATATTAAAAATGCCAACAACTGCTGGATCTGGGATGTTTCATTATACCTGCCTAGGAAGTGTTGTAACTCCAATGGAATGCGATAAAAGTGCCAACAACTGCTGGGTTTGGGGATTCCTCAGGACAATTATATCTGACTGGTAAGTGTTCCAACTACCACGGATTGGTGATAAAAACTGGCCACTACTTATGCTATCAGGACGACCCAAGCTATCTATATCTGACTAGTAAGTGCTTCAATTATAATGGAATGAATAAAACTGCCAACTGTGTCAGTTCCTTGGACCGACTTCCTCGTTTGGTCTCGAGGGGGAAATACCAGGATGGGTTTGTTTGGTGTTAGCTTCAGGTTGGATCCGCATAGGTCTTTCTTACCCCTCTCTAATAGCCGCCAGTGATACCGAGTCTCTATAGGTTGTTCAGTGCCGCTGCGCTGCCGCTTCAGCCCACCATACCTATGTAGGCGAGAGCCGCCGAATTCTAGCCTCGCCGTGTACTGGCCTCAGTACTGACGCTCCTCTTTTTCCTTTAGCCGTTGTCGGCACCCCTTTTGTTTTAGCAGGTTCGAGATCGACGTCGTTAGCAGGGTTACCCTTCCGGCTTGGCCTGGGCAGGGTTATGGACGCCATTGGTTATTCTTCGGGGCTCTTAGCCCCATTTGCATCTTTTCCGTAGTCGGATACTCTATCATTTCGAGGGATTTGGATCTTTGTATATTATATCTGTATTCCTGACTCATGGAGTCGCTGTTGTGTATATATCTGTTCTGTGGGTCCCATCAACGACTGTTGTGTAATGGTATTACTTCGTTTTCCACCCGCACGAAAGTGCCTGGTGGGCGTCCTTGAATCGTTTCTATGCGGGTTTGGCGGAAAGGGCTAAAACTTGCATAGGGCCGAATTGAGGGTGTTATAGAGTGGTATCAGAGCTCAGCAGTTACGATACCCCACAAGTCAAGCATGTATGATAACCTAGCTAACGGCCGAAGTAGAGTGTCAAACTATTTTTCCAAAAATCGGTTGGATAGATCTGATTAGGTCTGCTTTTACTCCTTACCCCTTTGCTATTCTCCTCTTACCTCTGCGTGTTTTGAATCCGCTCTCTTCTCTTTCTTCGAGTCTAGGAATTCTTGTGGTTGGGTTTCCGTCGTACCTTTAGGGTTTCGCTTCCTCCTTTGATAACGGTGCTTCTACATCCGGTCTTCGTGCTATCTAAGGAATCAGTCATCTGTTGGACTTCTCTGTTCCTTCTTGTTCTTTTCGGTGTTTTCCGACGCGACGACATCATCTACGCCAGATCCGATGCAGAGTCTGCATCCCTCCTTTGTTTCCGAACCTCGTTTGTCGAGATCTTCAGTCTAATTCCGAGAGTTGGTTGCATAATTCACGTATTCGTGCGCAGAGTAATGGTTTGGGTGCGCGATGGACTGATCAGCATCCGACTACTCTTATCATTCTCTCTTGTACATTGAATCGGTGGATCCAGCAATTCTACTCTGTCCACGGAAGTGAGAGGTGGCTTTATTTGTTGATACCTCTGTCTTCGCCCTTTGTTCCCGGAGTGTCTCTCGACGATCACGGTCAAGGACCTCTTGTTAGTGGTGTCGCGAGGATCTACATGAAGCGTGAAGATTCAGATCGCCGATCTTCTTCCCGGTACCATAAGGCGGATCTCGAGGGCGAGATCCATTGTTAGTGGTGTCGAATTGTGGCGCCCGCAAAAACCACTACTAGAAAATTGCGGTGTTTTTGTGCATTGCATCATCATGACCGCATGCTCATGTCATCATGCCACCTTGCATTTGAGCATCGTCATGTCATCTTGCATTTGTTTGCATAAAACCTATTTCGAAAAAGCCTGGTTTTGTTTTCTAAACGCCCCGTCCTTCATTCAAAATAAAACCCGGGTCCCCGGATTATTTTGTTTTGTCTACCAACGGTTTTCAAAAGCCCTGTTTTAAATAATAAAATATTTCTTTTATTTTTAGGAGGCAGCCCGCCAGGCCCGAAAGCCTAGCCGGCCACCTCCAGATAAAAATCCTACCTACCATATATAACCCAAAACTTTTCCCACCAAATATCCTACCCCTATTTTCCTACCCAGCTCTTCCACCTCACCCCTCCAATCCCCTGTCGCCACCTCACCCAGCCAGCCACCACCCCTACCGCCCTTCTCACTGCCCCTGGGCCCCACCGCCAGCTCTCCCCACCTGGCCCGTTCCCGCCCAGCCGTGCGGCTGCCCCAAGGCCTCACAGCGGACAGCCGCCCCCTACCCGCACACTCGCGCGAGACGCCCTCCCACCAAACGCCACATCGCCCTGGCCCCACCAGCCTCCCACCTGATGCTCTCCCCCACGACGCACGCACCCCGGCCCCCACGCCTGGCCCCACCACCACGCAACCGCCTCATCGCCTCGGTTCCTATCGCTGACACGGTCTTCCCGTAACCGCCTCGCCCCACCCTGCCGCCGGCATCCCCTCCATCTTCCGCGTCCTCCGCGCGAGCTAGCACCACCGTCGTTCGCCGCCCTCGGCCTCCTCCGCCTCGACCTCGCCGGCCTCTGCACGTCGCCGCCGAGCACCACCATCGTCCCCGCCGTGCTCCCTCCGCCGGCCACGCCTCCCCCGCATCTGCCGGCCCGAGCCCGTCCCCAACCGTCTCCGACCACTGCGCTGCTGGCCGCCGCTCCGTCCGGCAGCGTCGCCTCCGTCCCGGCTCACCTCCACGATGTCGCTCGCACCCCGCTCCTCCCAGATCCCGCCGCGACCCCGCCGCCAGCGAGCTTCCCCGCCAACCTCCACCTTCCGCCTCGCCGTCTCTCCCTCGACGCGGAGCCCCCCCGACAGTTCTGTTCCACCGCGCGAGCGCCGCCTCTACCTGCAGGTCATCTTCCTCTGCCCCGATGCCGCCGTGGCCTCCCTCGGCCCGGTCGCCTACGCGCCGCCTCGCCAGAGCACGGTCCGGTCCGCGCCGCCTCCTCGCGGGCTCCCCTCCCCGGCTCCTTCTTGCCCGCAACCTCCACCGTGGCCGGCCGCCGCCACGACCAGGCCTCCTTCCCGGTCTGCTCTCTTCCACGACAGCAAGCCGCCGCAGCAACCAGTTTTGGCCGTCACTGAGTCGCCCCTGCTAGAGATCGTCCCAGGGCAACATCGTCTCGGTGGCTCTGTGAGGCCCTCCTCTCTATAACTCGCCACGTCCGTCAACTTTGTGTCCTGCCAGTGTTAGTGTTTGAGTTTTGCTGTTGATGTCTACTTGTTGCTCGGTTCCCATAGGTTAAGTGGTATGCTACTGATTGAGGTGTTGCGCGTGTAACCCTAGAATTCCGTCGCAGATCTTGGATATCTCCTACACGGACCCGATGGACTATGCAAGACCACCGGTGCTTGAACCCGAGGAACCACACCGAGAACCCGCGGTAACCGAAGATCCGAAGACCGATCTAGTTGAACCGAACCATCGAAGCGACAAGTTGTCCACCCCGAAACGCCATGACCTCCTTCACGAATCCGATGGCCGGTACCCCGAAGACCGAAACCGAACCACAACGAATCCCAAGATCGCCGAACCCTATGTGTGATCCTCTTTTCCGAGCCCTATTTTATAAAATGTAATAATAACCTTGTTGCATTTTAAATTGTTCATGCTTGCCTACATCGCATCATGTGGTTCGGGGGTACTTTGTCGATTCACCTTCTAATTAAACATGGAGACTATATGCAGGCTATACTTGTCTCATATCGCCTCCATTTAAATTTGTGTAGCGAACCGATACCATGCCCTGCCTTGTTAAGAAAACATTTAAAATGCGGGGTATCTGAATAACTTGAACCGTTTAATTAATGGTCGGGACCCCGGTTCCGCTTAATACTGCCTAATTGCACCGCATCTGCATCATATCATAATCATGCCGGATCTTCTGCCGTAGTATTAAATATTGCATCCGGTGTTTCTTTTAGTGCTTTGCTTCTTCGCGGATTAGCCCGATGAGTGGATGCGAGTATCGACAAGTTCTTTGGATATGATCTTTCGGCAGTGTTTCCCAGGCGAGCATCTCTCCTCCCTTCTACCTATTTTGCATTTATAGTCTTTATTTCCTCATGTTGATCTATTGCTATCCGTGTCGCGATGCTTTAGTTTCCGTGCACCAGTTATATCCCGTGCAGCCTCTATATTGCCTTGGACACCTCCTATTACCCGTGTTTGGTAGATAGCTGGCCTTGCGAGTCGTAGTTGCTTGCTCAGGTGCGATCTTGTGTTGTCGAGTACCACAGTTGTTGGAATGATGGCAGATGTTTATTTGTGGAGATGCTTATTGGTGGAGATAATCATGACTTTAATTACAACTAAGAAAATGCTAGATATAACTAATGCAGAGGCATCGGTGGGCAATAGATGTTATTTGGTTCTTCCACGCTCACTTGTGTCCTGTAGGACCCCGAGTACTTGATACCTGTTCCTTGATTTTTCGTACTATCCACATCCGGGAGGCCTTATGGACCCCCCTGAGCCAGAGCTTGATTCATTCCTATTTCTTGGGGCCACAAAGTAGTTTGGGGCTTTATTACTATCCTGTACTTATGCCATGTTTACTGCGTTATTTAAGATTGTGCGTGGAGCACCTGTACTTATGCCATGTTTACTGCGTTATTTGGATCGCGCCATGTTTACTATCCTGTACTTATGCCATGTTTACTGCGTTATTTGGATCGCGCCACGTTTTCGTTGTATCGACAAGCCCAGTCACACTTTCGGGTTCCCAGTCGTTTACAGCCGTCGTCGCAAACCCTAGGTCCGTTCCGGAGCTGGCTAACTTTGTTGCGGGTAGCTTAGTGGGGTGGCCCCCTGAAATATTTATGAATCCTGTGATCGCTTTGTCGTGAATGCCTCGTTGGGTTTGAGTTGGTTTTTCCGAGGTTGATCGAGTGTGTGTTGCTATTTGTGCACCCCTGCAGGGTAAAACTTTCTGAAAGCCGTGTCCACGGTTATGGACGACTTGGAGCACAGTATCTCGATCATAGACAAGCATAACTAAAGTAGTGCTATCAATTTGACTTAATATATCTGACTAGTAATCAGATTCAACTATAACGGAATGGATATTAAAAATGCCAACAACTGCTGGATCTGGGATGTTTTGTTATACCTGCCTAGGAACTATTGTAATTCCAATGGAATGCGATAAAAGTGCCAACAACTGCTGGGTTTGGGGATTCCTCAGGACAATTATATCTGACTGGTAAGTGTTCCAACTACCACGGATTGGTGATAAAAACTGGCCACTACTTATGCTATCAGGACGTCCCAAGCTATCTATATCTGACTAGTAAGTGCTTCAATTATAATGGAATGAATAAAACTGCTAGCTGTGTGAGTTCCTTGGCCCGACTTCCTCGTTTGGTCTCGAGGGGGAAATACCAGGATGGGTTTGTTTGGTGTTAGCTTCAGGTTGGATCTGAATAGGTCTTTCTTACCCCTCTCTAATAGTCGCCAGTGATACCGAGTCTCTATAGGTTGTTCAGTTCCGCTGCGCTGCCGCTTCAGCCCACCATACCTATGTAGGCGAGAGCTGCCGAATTCTAGCCTCGCCGTGTACTGGCCTCAGTACTGACGCTCCTCTTTTTCCTTTAGCCGTTGTCGTCACCCCTTTTGTTTTAGCAGGTTCGATATCGACGTCGTTAGCAGGGTTACCCTTCCGGCTTGGCCTGGGCAGGGTTATGGACGCCATTGGTTATTCTTCAGGGCTCTTAGCCCCATTTGCATCTTTTCCGTAGTCGGGTACTCTATCGTTTCGAGGGATTTGGATCTTTGTATATTATATCTGTATTCCTGACTCATGGAGTTGTTGTGTATATATCTATTCTGTGGGTCCCATCGAGGACTGTTGTGTAATAGTATTACTTCGTTTTCCACCCGCACGAAAGTGCCTGGTGGGTGTCCTTGAATCGTTTCTATGCGGGTTTGGCGGAAAGGGCTAAAACTTACATAGGGCCGATTTGAGGGTGTTACAGGACGGGACAAAAGCCAAAGTGCCTATTTTTCCGGAAGTGATCAAGTGCCAGAATACGAGACGGAGAGGGACCAGGGGGCCACCACACCACCTGGCAGCGCGGCCCAGCCTGGCCCGCGCCAGGGGGTGGTGTGCCGCTCCCAGCACCCCCTCGGCCTCCCCTTCCAACTATATATTGCCCTCGGGACGAAAACCCTAAGTACCCGATCAAAAATCCATGAAAGAGTCTGTAGCCGCCGTCATCTCCATCCCAAGATCGGGAGGGATCTGAAGCTCTTCCCGACACCCTGCCGGAGAGGGGAATTCACCCTGGAGGCCTTCTTCATCACCATGCAAGCCTCCGGTGTGATGCGTGAGTAGTTCATCCTTGGACTACAGATCCATGTAGTAGCTAGATGGCTAGTTCTCCTCCTTTGTGCTTTCATGTTTAGATCTTGTGAGCTCCGTCCATGATCAAGATCATCTATTTGTAATTCTACATGTTGTGTTTGCGGGGATCCAATGGATATTGAGATGCTATTTCAGATTGATTATTGATTCTATCATGTCTTTGTTATTTGAGATCTTGCATGCTTTCTGTTGTTAGTAGATATCTTGGCCAAGTAGATGCTAGCAACTCCAAGAGTTAGTATTTATGCTCGATAGTGGGTTCATGCCTCTGGTAATCTAGGGAAGTGACAGAAATCTCTAAGGTACTATATGTGTTGTTGCTACTAGGGAGAAAACAACAATCCTTTGTTCATAGAACAATCGTATTGTTTACTTTACACGCAGTTCGTAAAGCAATAATCTGGTGCTTGCAACTTAATACTGGAGGGGGTTCGGATGATAACCTGCAGGTGGATTATTAGTCATAGATGTAGTTGGATGGCGGTCTATGTATTATGTTGCAATGCCCAAGCAAGTCTCAGAGGAGTCAAGATGATTAGTATATGCATGTATTGCTTTCTCGGTGTTTGTCAATTGCCCCGCTTTAATTTGTTCACCCAGCATGTTATCTATCTTAAGGAGAGCCACCTCTAGTGAACTATGGATCCCGGTCCTTTGTTTTTGCATACAATCTACAATCTTTTACGGCTTTGTGTTTACTTTCTGCAAACTTTTACTTTTTTCCATTCGATACGTTTAATCCTTTGTTTTCCGCAAAACACGGTGAGATTGACAACCTCATCGCAAGTTGGGGACAAAGTTCTGTGGTTGTGTTGTGCAGGTCTCCATGTTGCTACTAGCACCGGTAGTGCGCCCTGCCAAGGCTCAGCTAGCAACACCTTTGGGGTGTTTCCTTGCTCCTACTGGTTCGATTAAACCTTGGTTTCATAACTGAGGGAAACTGCTGCTGTGCTCATCATACCTTCCTCTTGGGGTTCCCAACGAGCTCTACATCAACTACGAGCCATCAAGCATTTTTCTGGCGTTGTTGTCGGGGAGTCAAGGACATCTTCACAAGGGGAGTCCCTCATAACCAATCTCTTTACTTTGTTGTTTTTGTTTTGCTTAGTTTCTTTTGCTTTGTTTGCTTGTTTTGTTATTCAAAAATCCAAAAAAATAGTTTTACAAGTTTGCTTTCTCAAAAACACAAAAAATTAAGTCTCCTTTAGTTGTCACCTCTTCCTTAGCTCACCATGTTGATCCCTACTTTCACCTTGAAAGACCTTTCAATTGGTAGTGGTTCTATAATTGGGAAAGATAATATTGAAGAATTCTTTAATCATGTTAGCAAACATGAAGATACTGAGGATAGATCCCTTGTAGAACTTGCTCCAAATTATGAGATTGCTGCAGCTTCTTTAATTCACATGTTAGAAGCTAGGTTTTTTAACCTCAACCCCTTAATGCAAGTAATGTTTCTTAAGCTTAAAAAATTTGAGGATCCTGAAAAGAGGGATTTTATTCTAGAAACTTTGTTTAAGGAGTTCTATGATGTTGCCAAGGAAGCTAGAAATTTTTTTGAACGTTTCAATATGCTAGGCTCATGTGTAGATGTTGTTGGTACACGAGAAAAGATGAACAAAACCGAACCTAATGGGAAGGAACCTAAGATACCAATACCCTTCAAACTAGTAGCAATACATGATGCCATAGAAAAGAATCTTGATTGGATTGTTCCTGCAAACCCTTTTGATGAGAGTAGTAAACCTAAGAGCATTGAGAGAGGATCCTCTAGAACTTATTTGGATTATATACCTTTCCTTGTTGAAAATATTTCTGGTATTGATCTTAATGCTTCTTCATTTGAGAATACTTGATCCTTTTTCTTGCTTCTTATGCCTAACTTAAAGGCGTTAAAGAAAAGTACTTATTGGGAGATAACCCAAAAGTTTTAGATGAGTCTTGGAAGTTATTACCTCTGTAATAACAGCTCCTTATCCTTTTTATTTGCTTTTTGTGCCAAGAGTAACCTCTAATGAGAGAGAAGTAATGATTGGGAAAGTTGCTGTCCCGAAACAGATTTCTGTGCTTCACCATAAAAATTTGTGAGAGAGCTCTGTTTGTCGGATTGAGCTGTAATTTTTTGCACTTCTGCCGCAGGTTGTTATCTAATTTTTTTAGTTCAACACTTTTTGATTTGAGCAACAGAACTTCGAACAAATTCGTCTTTACCTGCTGGTCTGTTTTGACAGATTTCTGCCATTTTCTGCATTTGCTTCTTGTTGGTTCCTTCTTGAGTTCTTTTGGGGAATTGAGATTTTTGAGGGAAGTGCTACAGTAGCTAGTGTTCTAATGGAAGTTTATTTGGTGTTAGAACTGAACCTTGAGACTTATTTATCTTAAGTGCACTAATGTTGCTAATGAGATTGTGTGAAGTTTTGTACGAAGGAAAAATTTCAGGTGTATGGAAGGAATGAGTAATGAGATGAAGGATGGAGTAAAGCTCAAGCTTGGGGATGTCACGCGTGTCACCCCAAGAAATATCCAAGAAGTACAAGCGTCAAAGCTTGGGGATGCCCAAGGCATCCCCTTCTTCATCAATAAAAATCCTAGGTTTCTTC
The DNA here is from genome assembly GCA_910589775.1 of Avena eriantha. NCBI lineage: Eukaryota > Viridiplantae > Streptophyta > Magnoliopsida > Poales > Poaceae > Avena > Avena eriantha. The sequence goes on from OU342742.1 coordinate 228,786,458, forward strand.
CAAACGCTTCATTTTTATTGTTTCATGCACAGTTGTGTTTTTCTTGGAGCGTCTTCTTTTTCGTTTTCGTTTTCGTTTTGGTTTTCGTTTGCCTTGGTTTGCTTAGTTTGCTGAATAAATTGGTTGGACCCCCTCTTTCATACATTTGGTTTGCAAATAGTTTGGTTTGGTTTGGAAAAGAGTAGGAAAGTTCATGCTTTATGTGGTAAAAAGAGCTTGTTTTTTACTGTGGCCTATGCTCTGTCATGCCATGCTTGATATTGTTTTGGCTTTATGCTTAGTATTCTTTGTTGTAGCATGACTTGTTATAAACAATTGAGATTGCTTAATGTGCCTTGGATGAATCATGCGTTGTTTTAGCATATTAAAGCATAGTATAGTGGTATTCTCCTTTGATGCTTTATTGACTTGGCGCATGCTCACACGATGTTATGACTATCCAAAGTCACCATAGCCTTTATGATCCTTTAGTTTTCAACTTGTAGTATCACTTTATGCTTTGATCAATGATGTTTTGTTGCTCTGCATGATTATGGCCATTATTGCTCTCTTGGTTTGTCGCTCCCAGTCTTTTGCTAGCCTCCACCACAAAGTATGAGTTCCACTCATGCATCCAACTCCCTAAACCAAGTTATTCCAAAGAGTCCACCATACCTACCTACTAGCTTATGCTATTCCAAGTACATTCATGCTTTTGTTTACCTTCCACTTGTTATGAGAAAACTAGTGATTAAAGCTCTCACGGACTTGATGGAACACTTTACTTTACTTGCCTCTAATAAACTTGAACCATTATGCCTTCTATGTTGTATATGCTTGCACTTATTTGTTGGGAATTAGCAGAACCATGCTTTCATGGGGAACGCTTTCAACATTGCACTTGGTACTTGTACCTAGTTGATAGCATGCTCTTTTGTATATGGATGTCGTCGGTGTGAAATGAAAGGGGAGCTTGTAAGTCCATGGAGTTATGTATATGTGTTAGAGAAACGCCTGGGCCGCTGGTCTAATCCATGCTGACATGGTGGAAACCTGCAGTGTAACCATAATGAGCTGTCTATGAAGCATTCTTCTTATAAAAAAAGAGTCCTATATTAAAAAAAAGAAATGAAAAAAAAGAGATACTATGAAAAGAGGAAAGAGAGAAAAAAGCACCATATTCTCATGGTAAATAAGAAGAATGCTGAGATGCTCATTGTCTGCTTGCCTTGTCATTTTGATATGGGGATTCTTCCGTATCATCGGGCAAGGGGTACCCCGTTGGCGGTTCTCTATGATACACATGTACTTACGATGACATGAACTTACCGGTGACTAAAATTGAGTAGAATGAGGAGCGGCCCTTGTATACAAGGGACATGAGGTTTCTGACTTATACTTCGTCAAGCATGTACACCATAGTTTGTTCACTTTAATCTTAATCACATCAAGATGCTTATGATAGGGGCAATGAGAGCTGAAAGCTATAAGTACCATAATTTTTGGAAGCTCTTTATGAGACTTGAATCCCTACTTCCCTTTACAAAAGGCTTTTCTTCCACCATTATATTGAGTCTCCACCTTCTATCTTTATGCACCTATTTTGAGAGCATAGTGGCCATTCTTAGTTCTATGTGCATTGTCCCAAGACTAGTTGATTGATGCATAACTTCTTATTAATTGTTTTAAACTATTGTATCTAGTCACTCTTATGAACTTTTAAGGTGTCCTATGCATTTATATTTGCTACTCTGTTGAGGAACAAGCTGAATACTATTATGCTATGTTTTCTTTATATGAAACAAACAAACGTCTTGCAAAGCATTGTTATTCATGAATCTTTTGTTTGTGCCTTTTCATGTTGTATCATAGTTTCTTTGCTTATTGCTAGAACTTTGTCTTTCATGTTATGATTGAAGTACTATGATCCCAGCTTTGAATGTTTTGCAAATACTTTGATCAAGTCTTTGATGGTGCATGTCACCTCAAAAATTATTCTTTCTTTTTATCACTTACCTACTCGAGGACGAGCAGGAGTTACGCTTGGGGATGTTGATACATTGCAAATGTATCTATAATTTTTGATGTTCCATGCTTGGTTTTATCCACTTTCTTGTGTTTTGTTCCAACTTTGGAGTACTTTTCGTATGATTTCTTGGACTAACCTATTAACAAGACCCACAGTGCCAGCTGCATGTTTTCTGCTGTTTTTGGTTCCAAGAAAGTCAGAAAATGAATATTCTCGGAATTAGACGGGACAAGAGCCAAAGTGCCTATTTTTCCAGAAGTGATCAAGTGCCAGAATACGAGAAAGAGAGGGACCAGGGGGCCACCACACCACCTGGCGGCGCGGCCCAGCCTGGCCCGTGCCAGGGGGTGGTGTGGCAGCTCCCGGCACCCCCTCGGCCTCCCCTTCCGACTATATATTGCCCTCAGGACGAAAACCCTAAGTACCCGATCAAAAATCCATGAAAGTATGTAGCCGCCGTCATCTCCAGCCCAAGATCAGGAGGGATCTGAAGCTCTTCCCAGCACCCTGCCGAAGAGGGGAATTCACCTTGGAGGCCTTCTTCATCACCATGCAAGCCTCCGGTGTGATGCGTGAGTAGTTCATCCTTGGACTACGGATCCATGTAGCTAGATGGCTGGTTCTCCTCCTTTGTGCTTTCATGTTTAGATCTTGTGAGCTCCGTTCATGATCAAGATCATCTATTTGTAATTCTACATGTTGTGTTTGCGGGGATCCGATGGATATTGAGATGCTATTTCAGATTGATTATTGATTCTATCATGTCTTTGTTACTTGAGATCTAGCATGCTTTCCGTTGTTAGTAGCTATCTTGGCCAAGTAGATGCTAGCAACTCCAAGAGTTAGTATTTATGCTCGATAGTGGGTTCATGCCTCTGGTAATCTGGGGAAGTGACAGAAATCTCTAAGGTACTAGATGTGGTGTTGCTACTAGGGAGAAAACAACAATCCTTTGTTCATAGAACAATCATATTGTTTACTTTACATGCAGTTCGTAAAGCAATAATCTGTTGCTTGCAACTTAATACTGAGGGGGTTCGGATGATAACCTGAAGGTGGATTATTAGTCATAGATGAAGTTGGATGGCAGTCTATGTATTATGTTGTAATGCCCAATCAAGTCTCAGAGGAGTCAAGATGATTAGTATATGCATGTATTGCTTTCTCGGTGTTTGTCAATTGCTCCGCTGCAATTTGTTCACCCAGCATGTTACCTATCTTAAGGAGAGCCACCTCTAGTGAACTATGGATCCCAGTCCTTTGTTTTTACATACAATCTACAATCTTTTACTGCTTTGTGTTTACTTTCTGCAAACTTTTACTTCTTTCCATTCGGTACGTTTAATCCTTTGTCTTCCGCAAAACACGGTGAGATTGACAACCTCATCGCAAGTTGGGGACAAAGTTCCGTGGTTGTGTTGTGCAGGTCTCCACGTTGCTACTAGCACTGGTAGTGCGCCCTGCCAAGGCTCAGCTAGCAACACCTTTGGGGCGTTTCCTTGCTCCTACTGGTTCGATTAAACCTTGGTTTCATAACTGAGGGGAAACTTGTTGCTGTGCTCATCATACCTTCCTTTTGGGGTTCCCAACGAGCTCTACATCAACCACGAGCCATCAAGGGGCGAGGTCGGTGGAGTGCCAAGGGGCCCACACCACCTGGTGGCGTGGCCAGGGCTAGCCCGCGCCACCATATGGTGTGGCCAGGCCCTGGCCGTCCTCCGTCTCTGCTTTGGGCTCCGTGAGTCTTCCAGTAAAATAGGAACTTTGGCTTTTCTCCCGTCCAATTCCGAGAATATTGATTTTCTGACTTTCCTAGAACCAAAAACAGCAGAAAACAGGCAACTGGCACTGTGGCTCTTGTTAATAGGTTAGTCCAAGAAATCATATGAAAAGTACTCCAAAGTGTGGACAAAACATAAGAAAGTAGATAAACCAAGCATGGAACATCAAAAATTATAGATACATTTGCAATGTATCAACATCCCCAAGCTTAACTCCTGCTCATCCTCGAGTAGGTAAGTGATAAAAGGAAAGAATAATTTTTGAGGTGAGATGCACCATCATAAACTTGATCAAAATATTTGTAAAACATTCAATGCTGGGATCATAGTACTTCAATCATAACATGAAAGACAAAGTTCTAGCAATAAGACAAAGAAACTATGTTGCAACATGAAAAGGCACAAACAAAAGATTCATGAATAACAATGCTTTGCAAGACGTTTGTTTGTTTCACATAAAGAAAACATAGCATAATAGTATTCAGCTTGTCCCTCATAGAGTAGCAAATATAAATGCATAGGACACCTTCAAAGTTCATAAGATTGACTAGATACAAATAGTTTAAAACAAGCAATATCAAGTTATGCATCAATCAACTAGTCTTGGGACAATGCACATAGAACTAAGAATGGCCACTATGCTCTCAAAGTAAGTGCATAAAGATAGAAGGCAGTGACTCAATGTAATGGTGGAAGAAAAGCCTTTGTAAAAGGAAGTGGGGATTCAAGTCTCATAAAGAGCTTCCAAAAATAATGGTACTTGTAGCTTTCAGCTCTCATTGCCCCTATCATAAGCATCTTGAAGTGGTTAAGGTTAAAGTGACACAACTAAGAGGATATGCTTGACAAGTTATAAGCCGAAATCTCATGCCCCTTACTTACGAAGACCAAACCTCATGCTACTCAACTTTAGTCACAAGTAAGCCTCTTGTCATTGTAAGTACATATGTACCATACAGAACCGCCAACGGGGTACCCCTTGCACATGATACAGGAGCTATCCCATAATCAAAATGACAAGGCAAGCAGACAATGAGCATCTCGGCAATCTTTTTATTTTCTATTTGCATAGGTTTTTATTGAGGATGCTTCATAGAGTGCTCATTATGGTTATGCTGCAAGTTTCCACCATGATTAGGCATGGCTTAGGCTAGCGGCCCAGGTATTTGTCTAACACACATACAAACTCCATGATCTTACAAGTTCCACTTTTATTTCACACCGCCGGGATCCATAAGCAAAAGAACATGATATCAACGGGGTACAAAGTACAAGTGCAATGTTGAAAGCGTTCCCCATGAAACATGGTTCTGCTAATTTCAACTTATAAAGCGCAAGCATATACGCAACAAAGAAGGACCCAATGGTTCAAGTTTATTAGATGCAAAAAAGTAAAGTGTGCCATCAAGTTCGTGAGGGCTTTAATCACTAGTTTTCTCATAACAAGTTTAATTTGGAAGGTAAACAAAAGCATGAATATACTTTGAATAGCATAAGCTAGTAGGTAGGTATGATGGACTCTTTGGAATAACTTGGTTTAGGGAGTTGGATGCATGAGTGGAACTCATACTTGGTTGTGGAGGCTAGCAAAAGACTGGGAGCGACAAACTAAGAGGGCAATAATGGCCATAATCATGCAGAGCGACAAAACATCATTGATCAAAGCATAAAGTGATACTAAAAGTTGAAAACTAAAGGATCATAAAGGCATATGGTGACTTTGGATAGTCATAACACGGTGTGAGCATGCGCCAAGTCAACCCAAATAAAGCATCAAAAGAGAATACCACTATACTATGTTTTAATATGCTAAAACAACGCATGATTCATCCAAGGCACATTAAGCAATCTCAATTGTTTATAACAAGTCATGCTACAGCAAAGAATACTAAGCATAAAGCCAAAAAAATATCAAGCATGGCATGACAGAGCATAGGCCACAGTCAAAACAAGCTCTTTTTACCACATAAGCATGAACTTTCCTACTCTTTTCCAATCCAAACCAAACTATTTGGAAACCAATGTATGAAAGAGGGGGTACAACCAATTTATTCATAAAACTAAGCAAACAAAAGCAAACAAAAAACAAAAACAAAAAAGAAGACGCTCCAAGAACAACACAACTGTGCATGAAACAATAAAAACGAAGCGTTAGGAAGAAATCTGGGATTTTTATTGATGAAGAGGGGATGCCTTGGGCATCCCCAAGCTTTGACGCTTGTACTTCTTGGATATTTCTTGGGTGGCACGCGTGGCATCCCCAAGCTTGTGCTTTAGTCCATCCTTCATCTTATTACTCATTCCTTCCATACACCTGAAATTTTTCCTTCATACAAAACTTCACACAATCTTTATTAGCAACATTAGTGCACTCAAGATAATAAGTATTAAGGTTCAGTTCCAACACCAAATAAACTTCCATTAGAACACTAGATACTGTAGTACTTCCCTTATAAAGCTCAATTCCCCAAAAGAACTCAAAAAGGAACCAACAAGAAGCAAATGCAGAAAATGGCAGAAATCTGTCAAAACAGACCAGCAGGGAAAGATGAATTTTTTAGAAGACCTTATGTTGCTAAAATCAAAAAGTATTGAACTAACGAAAGTTATATAACAACCTGTGGCAGAAGCACAAAAATTCATGCCTCAAAAAGACCTTCACAAATTTTACACGAATTTTTACGGTGAAGCACGGAAATCTGTTTCGGGACAGCAACTTTCCCAATCATTACTTCTCTCTCATTAGAGGTTACACTCGGCACAAAAAGCAAATAAAAAGGATAAGGAGAGGTTATTAATGAAGTAATAACTTCCAAGACTCATTTAAAACTTTTAGGTTATCTCCCAATAAGTACTTTTAGGTTATCTCCCTTTAAGTTAGGCATGATAGTTTGGGAAGATGCTCACATAAGAAATATGAATTGAAGTAAAAAAGAGCATCAAGAAGCAAATTCAAAACACATTTAAGTCTAACCCACTTCCTATGTATAGGAATATTGTAAAGAAACAAGTCATGAAAGCACAAAGCAATAAGCATACTAAAGCAAAACAAGTGCAACTTCAAGACTTTCAACATAAAGAGGGGAAACTTAATATTATTGAGATCCATAAAACCATGTTTCCCTCTCTCATAATAACTTTTAGTAGCATAATGAATAAAATTAACAATATAAATATCACATGAAACATTCTTATCATGAGCCACATGCATATAATCATTATTACTCTCCACATAAGCATAGTCATTCTTATTAATTGTAGTAGGAGCAAATTTAACAAAATAGCTATCATTATTATTCTCATCACCATAATCATCAAATATAGGAGGCATATTGTAGTCAAAATTAATTTCCTCCTCAATAGTAGGTGGACTGAAAATATCATATTCATCATTGTAATCATCATATATTGGAGGTTTTGTATCATCATAAGCAATAGAATAGCTATCTTCCAAAGTTGGGGAACTAAAAAGATCATTTTCATAAAAACTAGCTTCCCCAAGCTTAGACTTTTCCATAGCATTAGCAATAATGGTTACCAAAGAATTCATACTAACAACATTGCTATTAGCATGCAAATAAAGTTCCATAGGTTTTTTAATTTTCTCTTCAAACACTTCATGTCCTAACTCAAGATAAATACTATAAAGCTCTCTAATTTTGTTGTTGTTTTCCATTAAGCCTAACTAGTGAAAACAAGAAACAAAAAGACAAAATTGCAGAATCTAAAGGAAATAACTTTGAGCACCCACATCGGAGGATGTGAGTACCTTTTACCTTCCCTCCCTGGCAACGGCGCCAGAAAATAGGCGTTTGCCGTGGGAGGTTCTTCTTCTTTAATCCTCCGGTGTGAATACCTTTTACCTTTCCTCCCCGGCAACGGCGCCAGAAAATAGCTTGATGTCTACGCACTTCTATTCGTGTAGATAGTTGTTGGGCCTCCAAGTGCAGAGGTTTGTAGAACAGCCGCAAGGTTTCCCTTAAGTGGATCACCCAAGGTTTATCGAACTCAGGGAGGAAGTGGTCAAAGGTATACCCTCTCAAGCAACCCTGCAATCAAGATACAAGAAGTCTCTTGTGTCCCCAACACACCCAATACACTTGTCAGGTGTATAGGTGCACTAGTTCGGCGAAGAGATAGTGAAATACAAGTGGTATGGATAATTATAAGTGGTAACGGTGATAGAAGATAACTTGATGGCGTGGAAGAGACTAAAGGAAAACTAAAATAAAGATGGAAACAAGCAAACATGTAACAGATCTAGTTGCAAACGGGTTAATCAATGCTTAGAAACAAGGCCTAGGGATCATACTTTCACTAGTCAACACTCTCATATAAATATATTATCTTCATGATACTACTCTGAACTACTCTCCGGTTGGACACTCTAATCATGGTAGGGCTATAACATCACACCTCAAAGTAAGCCTTCCCCATCTAGAAAACCCCACACTGTCACCTTGAGCACTAGATGGTTCCAACAAACACCACAATTTCATAAAGACATGCAACTCCAAATATAACTCATAACAAGTATTTGTAATCTCTAGCCTAAGTGCCACCATGGTGTGCACGCTGTCACTTTCACACACATGGGGAGAGCAGAGATTCATTAAAGCACTTGAGTAGCAAGGTAGATCTATAGATTACAAGCTCATGATCACAATATGATCATGCATAGAGGGAGAGATGAACACATAGCTACCGGTAGAACCCTTAGCCTTGAGAGAGAACTGCTCCCTCCTCATCATGGGAATCAGCAACGGTGATGGAGATGGTGGTGGAGATCAATGGAGATGGCTCCGGGGGCACTTCCCCATCCCGGCAGGGTACCGGAACAGAGACTTTCTGTCCCCCGAATCTCCCCTTCGGTGGCGGCGGCGCTGCGGAACTTTTCGTGGATTTCTGATGGATGATTTAGGGTTTTCGCATCGGGAGGAATATATAGGAGAAGGGGCGAGGTCGGTGGAGTGCCAGGGGGCCCACACCACCTGGTGGCGTGGCCAGGGCTAGCCCGTGCCACCATATGGTGTGGCCAGGCCCTAGCCCTCCTCCATCTCTGCTTCGGGCTCCATGAGTCTTCCGGTAAAATAGGAACTTTGGCTTTTGTCTCGTCCAATTCCGAGAATATTGATTTTCTGACTTTCCTGCAACCAAAAACAGCAGAAAATAGGCAACCGGCACTGTGGCTCTTGTTAATAGGTTAGTCCAAGAAATCATATGAAAAGTACTCCAAAGTGTGGACAAAACATAAGAAAGTAGATAAAACCAAGCATGGAACATCAAAAATTATAGATACATTTGCAATGTATCAGTATGATAGAGTGATATCTTGCTTGCCTTTGATTGTAGAGAAAACATAAATGCCAAGGCACCTCTGAAGTTCAAGTGAAGACTAGAAGTAAAGATATCAAAGATACAAGCATCAAAGTCATGACACAATTAACCAAGTTTTGAGACAAACACATTACACTAAGAATGACAACTATGCTCTCAAGAAAGTGCTCATAGAATAAGTGGTGACTCAACAAGGAAGTGAAAAGGTTTTGAAAAGTTTGAAAGGCTTCCAAATGCTGAAAGTATGGTACTCGTTAGCTTTGAGCTCTCATTGCCCCCATCATAAGCATCTTTAAATGGTTAAGGTGAAAGTGAGGTCTAATATGAGTTATATGCTTGACAGACCATAAACTGGAAATCTCATGTCCCTTGAGTACAAGGGACGCTCCTCATGCTACTCAACTTAGCTACCGGTAAGTTCTTGTTATAGTAAATACATGCGTATCATGGAGAACCGCCAACGGGGTACCCCTTGCCCGATGATACGGAAGAATCCCCATATCAAAACGACAAGGCAAGTAGACAATAAGCATCTCAGCATCTTATTATTTACCATGGGAAAATGGTGATTTTTTCTCTCTTTCCTCTTTTCTCATCTCTTTTTTTCTTTCTTTTTCTCAATCTCTGTCTCTTTTTTTATAAGAAGGATGCTTCATAGATTGCTCATTATGGTTATGCTGCAGGTTTCCACCATGATTAGGCATGGATTAGACCAGTCGTCCGTGCGTTTCTCTAAGACACATACATAACTCCATGGACTTACAAGCTCCCCTTTTATTTCACACCAACAACATCCATAAGCAAAAGATCATGATATCAACTGGGTATATATTTACAGGTGTTGAAAGCGTTCCCCGTGACAACACGGTTCTGCTAATCCCTAGCCTATAATTTGCAAGCATATAACTTTCATGGACAATCACAATAGTTCAGGTTTATTAAGTGCAAGAAATAAAGTGTGCCATAAAGTTCGTGAGAGCTTTACTAACTAACTTTCTCATAACAAGCAAACATTTTATTCGGAAGAAAACAAGGCATACTGAATGTGCACGAAATAGCAAATGATGCTAATGGGTAGGTATGGTGGACACTTTTGGCAATATTGGTTTTGGGGTGTTGGAAACACGAGTAGAGCTCACATCAGTGTAAGTGAAGGCCAGCAATAGAAAGGGAGCGACAAACGAGAGAGCAATAATTGTCATAATCATGCTTGTAATAAAACAGGACTAATTATGGCATGAGAGTGATTCAAGAACCCTGAGGCAAAATAATTCATTGAGGCTTAACTGATTATTGTTTCAGTCATATGCATGTGTGAGCATGTGCCAAGTCGATTCAAATGAAACATTCAGAGGAGGATACCACAATGTCATACCGAGTTATGTATAGAATAATGCAAGCAAACATTCATATGACATGCTACAAACCATTAGCAAGCTGGAGCTAATCATAAGAAAGCAAGAACTGCTAAGCATCCATAAATAACATTCACCATACATGAACAGACTAAGCATGCCTACAATGATGAGATGTACAAAAATGAAAACAAATAGAGTTCATTACCAGCCTCTTACCACACCTCAAGTTGTCATTAATATTCATTATTGCCCTTCACTTGTGTGGCTTGAATAATAATATGAAACCAAACTCCACTGAGGACTGCTGAACCCTGCAACAAACTTCACAAAACCAAAGAAGAACAGAAAATAGTTTTGGTGTTTTTTGATTTTTAAAGGCAAGAACAAAAAGGAAGATCAAGCAAAGCGAAATCTTTTTGGGTTTTTTTTCGAATAATTAAGACAAAGCTAAAAGGAAGAAGCAAACCAAGGAAAAAATATAAAGAAACAAACAAACAGAAATAAAAAAATTGATCTTTTTGTGTTTTGGGAAGCAGAAATAAAGCAAGAACGAAGACTAAAAAGAAAACGAAACATGGATGTACAAAGTACTGACTGAACATGATATGTAGATGAGTGTGATGTCGGTGTACCTCCCCCCAAGCTTAGGCTTTTGGCCTAAGTGGGTATCAATCCCAAGCTGGCCAGGAAGGAGCGCTCCATAATATGGCGAGGAAGTGCCTTCATCCTGATATGAACTCGAGGATGCCCCAGCATAGTGCGCAGAGTAATCGTAAGCGAGCATATCCCCTAGGTGCTGCCCGTGGAAACCAAGCAAGCAAAGCTGCTCGTCCACCTCCTCCTTGGAATGCGACCATCGCATCCTGCAAATACTGAACAACGTGGATTGTGGCAAAGGAATTTCCCTCTCGTCTCCGTCAGTAAACAACATCCTGTAAAGTAAATTCTCGGTACTAGAGTCAGTGGTAACAAAATGATGTATTTTCATAGCAGCAAGATCAAGCCTTTGTGGATTAAACATAGTGTCATTAGGATCAACAGAAAGTTCTAAAGCAGCAACCATGCGTGAGACAATACTACCCCCATAAATGGGTCCTCTAGCAGCTAAGCGACAGGCAATAAGAGAACCCAGATTATACTTGATATCATTATTAAGTGCAGCAGCAAGAAAGGATAAATGATAATTAGAAATATTACTAGTGTTCTCCCTACCAAGAATGCTAGTGGCAAGATAATAAGCAAAATATCTAAGAGCTGGGAGTTGAATGTTTCGTATCTTCCCGCGCTGAGCTGTGCGGTCATCATCATTTGTCACACTTCAGTAGAGCTGCAGCAAATCAGCGGGTCGACCTTGGATCTTCTTCACTGTCCCAGTCATGCCTATGCCTATAATGCTACAAAATCTTTCCAATGGCATGGTAATAGGCATATTATAAATTTTGAACAAAACAGTTGACTGATAAGGGGTGTTAGTGAAAATGAAACTTTCAATGAAAGTTTTGGTGAGAGTGGCATATTGCTCACTCTCATCTTCCATGTAAGTGGTCAGACCAACCCTCTGGACAAGGAGTAATAAATCATCGAGGATCCCTGTAGCTTGCAAAAAGGTAAAACAAGGGAAGGTAGATGGGTGAGCATCTCCCTCATCTCCTTCATTGCCAAAGTGTGGTGCAATAAGATCTTCATTATATGATGGCCTAAATTGAGAAGCTGATCTCGAAGGCCTTGCCCTCCTTGGTGTGTCCCTCTCAAATACTTCTCCAAAAGTGTGGTTGTTCATCTCTGCTATTCTGAAAATAAGACATCCATCATACAAGTGATTGCAAAATGATTACAAAATGAAAGGAACTACTTATAGGGACTTGTAAGAGGCCTAAACATGCATCAAAACAATTTTTCTAAGCATTGAACAAGCTTACAAGATCACATAACCTGTCACCTACAGTAGCAAAATACTCAAGATATAATCCACTAAACCCAAATCTACTTGGACAAGCGGAGGAGTCACATACCGAAGAATAATTGCTCCAAATTTCAGCAGCAAAGATGGGATAAGCAAGGAGATCGAAAAATCGCGAGCAAGAACAGCAGGAACGCGAGTTTGAGCAATGAACTGGTGTTTTCTCGGGAGAGAGAAAGGAGCAACATGAGGGAGAGTAAGTGGAGGGCCAGGGGTAGCCCACACCCTGGCCAGGCGCGCCCCTGGGCTGGCCACGCCACCAGGTGGTGTGCCTGCCTAGTGGGCCCCCTGGGTCACTCCAGGTACTTCTCTGCCCCTCTTATGACGTAAAATTTTAATATGAATTTTCTGGAATTTTTTGAGACACTTTATTTTTAGCAATTTTCAGGTATTGGTGAATAATTTTCTGGCAGAAAGATGATTTTGGAATGATGCAATACAAAACAAAACTAAAACTTCAGAAGTTCTAAGACACCCTAATATGCAAGCAACTAGCAATAGAAAAGTAAACTAAGTGAAAGCAAGAATTAAAATGGATAAAATAAAAGTAGATAATCATGGTGAAAACATTGTTTTGTTTATTAAAATCCCTTTGTTAACAAGGTTGATCGGGTCTTGTTATCAAAACAATTTTATATGAAACAAAACTTTGCATTTCACTAGATGATTATGTTACCTCAACCTTGATAGCAATGGTCCCAATCATAATAGTTTCATCTTTTTCTCGTGGTATGGGACAATATATTTCTCCAACTTGGATGCCCTCAATATTTTCAATTGAATTTAAGCCATAATTCCTATCAATCTTCTTGGGGAAATAGACAGTATGCTCCTTGTCATTAACATTAAAAGTTACCTTTCCTTGATTGCAATTAATAATAGCTCCTGCAGTATTAAGAAAAGGTCTTCCAAGAATAATAGACATATTATCATCTTCGAGCATTTCAAGCACAACAAAGTCAGTTAATATCAAGCAATTATGAGCCACTTGAATAGGAACATCCTCACATATACCAACGGGAATAGTGGTAGATTTATTAGCCATTTGTAAAGATATATCAGTTGGTATTAATTTCTCCAATTGAAGTCTCTTGTATAAAGAAAAAGGCATAACACTACGGTCCCAAATCACGCAAAGCAGTTCTAACATAATTATTTTTAATAGAACATGGAATAGTTGGAATCCCTGGTTCTCCAAGTTACTTTGGAACCTTACCATTAAAGGAATAATTAGCAAGCAAAGTAGAAATTTCCTCATTAGGGATCTTCCTTTTATTAGAGACAATATCCTTCATATACTTTGAATAAGGAGGTAACTTAATAGCATCAGTTAAAGGAATTTGCAAAAGTAAAGGTTTCATCCACTCACAAAACTTATTATAGTGTTCGTCTTCATTTTACTTGGTTTCTTATTAGGAAAAGGCATAGATTTTTGGACCCAGGGCTCTCTCTCACTACCATGTTTATTAGCAACAGAATCTTCCTTAGTGTATTTAGTATTCTTAGTGTGTCTTTCAGGTTCTTCTTCAACTTTTTCTCATTACCACTTTCAGTTTCAGCATCAAAGACAATATACTATTAGGATCTTTAGCAGGTTCAGAAGACTCTACAATAGTTTTATGTTTATTTTTCCTTTTCTTAGGAGAGGTACCACTATTTTAAATTTGTTGAGAATCCTGCTCAATCCTTTTAGGATGCCCCTCAGGATATAGAGGATCCTGAGTGGCAGCACCACTTCTAGTTCTAATTTCATAAGCATGTTTTTCTTTAGTAGCATTCACTAACAAATCTTTTTGTACTTTAATAATCTGATCAATCAGAGTTTGAATCATTTGGAAATGTTTAACAAGCATTTTAACATCATTAGAGGTTCTTTCCACTATATCTTTCAATTCAATAATGGCTCTAGAGTTTTCCATCAAATGATTCTGCACTCTTTTATTAAAATTATCTTGCTTAAAAATAAAAATATCAAATTCTTCTAGGCATTGATCAGGAGGTTTAGAATAAGGAATATCACCTTCATCAAAATGTTGGAGAGAGTGTACCTCAATAGCGGATGAGTGGGAGATTGGCTTACATAATTTTTCTATAGGTGGTAGATTCTTTACTTTTTCAGCTTTAATACCCTTCTCCTTAAGACATTTCTTAGCTTCCTTCATCACTTCCTCATTTAGTTTAATAACTCCTCTCTTCTTTGGTGTTGGTGTTTTCTCAGGCACAGTTGACTCAGGTGTAGTTGACTCGGGTGTAGTTGGCTCAGGTGAAGTCCAGTCATCATAATTCTTGCTTATTATAGCCATTAATTCATCAGCTTCTTTGGGAGTTCTCTTCTTGAAAACACAATCAGCACAGTTATCCAGGTATGTCCTAGATTCTTCAGTTAGTCCATTATAATATATATCAAGAAGCTCATTTTTTATGTAATGGACATCTAGCATGTGCCTGAATCAAAGCACAAAACCTTTCCCATGATTCAGGCAATATCTCTTTTTCTCCCTATTTAAAATCAAAAAGCTCCTGCAAAATGGCATGTCTAGCACTAGGAGGGAAATATTTCTGAAGGAAAGTACTAATCAAGCAATCAGGGCTATCAATAGATCCAGGAGGTAAATTATTAAACCAAGCTTTAGCTTCTCCTTTCAGTGAAAAAGGGAAAATTTTAGCAACAAAGTAGGTGCGCATCTTTATATCATCAGAAAATAGGCCACTCATGGTAGAAAGCTCAGTCATATGTGCTACAGCACTTTCGTTTTTAGTCCCACAAAAAGGTTATTTCTCAACAATGGTTATGTAAGATAAATCAAGAGAGAAATCATAATCTTTATCTTTAATGTTTATGGGAGATGTAGCAAACTTAGTATTAGGAGATAATTTGGGTTTTATAGTACGCCTCTCAAGGAGACTCTTAATAGCACTTTTACCATGAGTATTTTGACATTCTTTAATAAATTCATCATTCATTTCTATATGTCCGTCTTCAATATCATAGCTCTTTATAGACTCAGGTGAACTGATAGGTGTAGTAGTGTCTTCATTAGGAGTTTCAGTATTTCCAGCTATAGTTCTAGCAATCGTAGCATCTAGGAAAGGACCTAATGAACCACTCTTATCAAGCACAGTAGAAGCAGCATCATAAGTATCAGAAGTTTCAGATTCAGTAGAAGTAGCAGTATGTGTATCATGTGTATGTGGTGGTGTAAGGAGCTTACTCATCACATATGGTGAATCAAGAGCAACAGAGGTGTTCAGAAATGTACCTCTCCTTGTAGTGGATGGTAATATGGGAACCTTGCCATCATGAGATTTACCCATGATGATTGGATGGCATCAAACAATAGTGATTCCAAGTGAACTTTATAAATAAAGTTATGCTCCCCGGCAACGGCACCAGAAAATAGTCTTGATGACCCACAAGTATAGGGGATCGCAATAGTCTTCGAGGGAAGTAAAACCCAATTTATTGATTCGATACAAGGGGAGCCAAAGAATATTTATAAGCCTTAACAACTAAGTTGTCAATTCAGCTGCACCTGGAAACAATCTTGCTCACAGCAGTTTATCAGTAGCAACAGTTTTGTAGTAGCAATAGCAAAGTAATAGAAGTAGTAAAATAAAGATAGTAGTAACAATTGCAGTAAACAGTAGGATTAAAGCATGCTAGGCATAGGGATGGATGGACGGGCGTTGCATGGATAAGACAATTCATATAGCAATCAAGATATAGGGCAATTGCAAATAAATAATATAAACCATCCAGGTACTAAATAATCATAGGCATGTGTTCCATATATAGTCATACGTGCTCGTAATAAGAACTTGCACAACATCTTTTGTCTTGTCAGCCCGTTTGCAGCGGGGCCTCAAGGGAACTACTGGCAATTAATGTGCTCCTTTAAACAGAGCACCGGAGCAAAGCATTAACACTCCGTGAACACACGTGATCCTCGTATCACAGCCATTCCCTCTGGTTATCCCGATTATTGTCACTTCGGGGCCTTTGGTTCCAGACAATAATATGTGTATACAACTTGTAGGTAAGATCACAAACAATACTATCATCATGAATCAATAACATGTTCATATCTGAAATCATAGCACTCGGGCCCTAGTGACAAGCATTAAGCAGAACAAGTTGCACAAAGTCAAAAAGCACTAATAATAGATACTAGACAACATGCCCTAACAATCTGATGCCATTACATGAACGATCTCATCCAATCCCTACCATCCCCATAGCCTACAGCGGGGGATTACTCACTCATGGATGGGGGAATCATGGATGGTTGATAGAGAAGCGATGGTGATGATGATGGCAATGATCTCCTCTAATTCCCCGTCCCGGCAAGGTGCCAGAACGGAGTTTCTGGTTCCGAATCGCGGTATCTAGTGGTGGCGGCACAGCGGAACTCTATCTGGAAAAACGTCGAACCCTCCTGAGTTTTTAGGTCAAGGGGCATCTTATAGGCGAAGAGGGAGGCCGAGGGGGTGCCCGAGGCAGCCACACCACTCCCAGGCGCGGCCTAGGCTGGCTCGCGCGGCCAGGTGGTGTGGGCCCCTCGTGGCCCTCCTCCGTCTCGTCTTCTGGGCTCCATGAGTCTTTTGCTGAAATAGGATTTTTGGCATATTTTCCGGGATTTTTCCTGATAGTTGATTTTCTGCACAAAAACTAGACACCAAGGTAATTCTGCTGAAAATAGCGTCAGTCCGTGTTAGTTGTAGCCAAATCTCCCAAGTTTAGAGGAGAAACAATAGCAAAAGTGTTCAGGAAAGTAGATATGTTTTGGACGTATCAGGCCTGAAGTTTAACCTATCGAATAGGCTTTTAGAAATCATTGAGACGCTTGCACCAAGATCACAAAATGTGGATATCTCATTAACTCCCAACTTAATTTTAATAGTGGGCTCAAATATATCATCTAGCTTAGCCGAAAGCTTATCAGCTAGTCTTTTATACTCCATCTCTAAATCACGAACCTTAGATGCTACTTGTTGTATAAATTGTTGGTACATAGCATCATTACCTTTTTCTATACTTGGATTCTTAACGGTGATCATCTTCAATAGATCTTCCATGGTATATTCCGATGTTAGTGCGTTGCTATAATCTATCTCTTCAGGCTTTTGATCATTGGTTACCACCCTCATCATTTTGAGGTCTTCTACCGGATTTGGCTTGGGTTTGCCAGCGAACTTTGCTAGAATGAGAGCTTGGCTCTCGGCTACCATACCCAGCTGAGCCTCCACGGTCTTTGTTCTTTCATGTAGAGACTATACATCATTTCTAATTGCAACGTCCTAGTTAGATAATCTTCCTATACTACTTTCATGGTTCTCCATAATCTTAATAAGCATATTGTTTTGTTCCGTTTGAGCTTGCATAAATGTTCTAACAGTTTGCTCAAACAGGAGATTGCCATGATTTGCTCCATTCGTATTATCATAATTATTATAAGGACCTCATGTAGGATTAGTATGATATTTTTGAACATTAGAAGCATAATTATTTTTCCATGCAGGATTAAAAAGAGTGTGAACTATAAAATTAACATCATTAACATCGGTAGTGATAGCATTAACTTGGATGTCTTCCTTACCCTTTACTAAGCTAAGCAACTCATCTACCTTAGATGGAAGCTCCTCATTGTTTACCTCGGTAATTTAACTTACTCTCTTCGAGGTTCTTTCCACATGCCATTGGGCATGGTTATTTTGCATATCATCAAGTAACTTCTTTGCAACACTCACATGATTTATCATCATCGGTCCTCCTGCTGCAGTATCTAGCATAGACTTAGACATTGGGTTAAGACCATTATAAAATAAGTGTAATATAATCCATTCTTCCATCCCATGAGTAGGACAGTTCATTACGGCTTCTTTCATTCTTTCCTATCCAAGCGCTAGTGGCTCACGGTCTTCTTGTCTAAAGCTTGTAATGTTGGATCTTAGATGCATAGTCTTAGCTGGGGGGAAATTTTAGTCATAAACAAATTAGTACATTCCTCCCAAGATTTAATAGTGCCCTTTGGTAGAGCTAGCAACCAATCCTTAGCCTTTCCTCTAAGAGAGAAAGGGAATAATCTTAGCTTAACAACATTTGGATCTACATCTTTAATATGCATCATGTCACAAATTTCAGTAAAAGTATTTAAGTGCAATCCTGAATCCTTAGAAGATGAACCCCCAAATTTGTTTTGTTGAACCAAACTTAAAAGGCTAGGTTTTATCTCATATGTTTCCGCATCAACTGCGGGTTGAGTGATGGGTGCATGAATAAAATCATCAGTGGGAGTAGCATACTTCCCTAATCTCTTTTGAGACATGGCTCTTATCTTTTTAGTAATTTTTAAGTAATGAAAACGAGTAACAAGTAAGTAATTTTTTTGAGTTTTCAAATAGATAACAAGAAATTAAACTAATAACAAGAATTAAACTATACCTAACAATAAAACTAAAAACAAGGTCTCTAATGACCTCACCAGGATAGCGAAATTGCTTCCCCGGCAACGGCGCCAGAAAAAGGGTTGATACCTTCGATCCGGATTCACGGATGTAGTATAATAGCTTTTTCCCTAGAAGACCAAGGTTTAATCGAACCTCGGAAAGCACTTCTAATAGGTAATAAAAAAGGACATGTCTACAAGACTTTGTTTGTTCGTTTTACCTTAGTTGACCGGATCAATCTAGTTTACTTCATAACGGGCTTGAATCAATGGATGGAGATAGGCCAGGGTTGAAGATCCACCTGCAGCTGCACATCAAATGGGATAAAAGATAATAATAATAAGCATAGTCATGTATAATGTTTGTATTGAGGTAATCTTTTGTGGGCAACATATCCTAATATTCTAGAGCCCCCGTGATGCAGCGGGCATAGAAATAGACTTTTAATCCAACCGAGAGTACCCCGAAGCCACGGGTTACAAATGATTATTAAGTGTAAACAAATATCAAAGCTTTAAGTGGTGATGATGTTGTTGATCCTAAATGGGGCGCTAAGCAAAGACCGTACTTCCCTTTCTATCACTGAGTTTCCTATGAGATTGTCGCTAGCCAAGTATCTCACCTCAAGCCTTTATCAATCTATGGGATACTGGTTACCTACAAGTCCACAGATCGAGACAAGAGACGAAGAAACAAAAGATACAAATCATGAATCCAAACAAAATACAATTCTCCCATGATCCATATACACATAATTGCTGCGAGGTTTCTCCCCAACCCACAGCCCGTGAGGACTACTCACTCATAACAAATAGATCAGAGATAGAAAACACCATGCAAATACTTAGATTGAAATCAACTATTCTTACAATGGTCGCCAAACCACAAGGAGATCTAAAGTACAAAGAAATGGCTATGGCTAGTGGAGGGATGGATGGTGGAAGTGATGAACAATGGATGAACAATGGTGTGGATCTCCTTTGGTGGTGTTGTGATGCAATCTGAGAATGGCGGCTCTCTGGCCGACGGCTGGAGTCTCAAAATATATAGGCGTCTTTACGAAAGTTGTAGGGTTTGACGAGACGAAGCCATCGCCACCTGGTACGAGCGGACGCCGCCTAGTGGTTGTTAAGCGTGCTGACGCCCTAGAAAGCTTCTCCAATTACTTGGTCGTGTGTACTTCCTCAAAATCCTTCATTATGACTCCTTATTTCGCCTTAAAAGCAATGCTTTCCTGTACAACATAAATCAAAGAAGGGATTTGCATACCTTTGCAATTATTAGTCATTAGTGGCAAGAGTTGAGAGTTTATTTGGCAATTTCTTGACCAAAAACAACATTTAAACATAGTGGAAGATGGAAAAAACCGGATCCATCATATTCTATCTTGGATTTCATGGCTTCTAGCCATTTTTTGGAATCCGTGCTCATTATCGCTTCTTCATACGTCGCAGGGTCATCTATTTCATCAACCATGAAATTCATAACTAGATTTGTAAAGTTTAGACTAAATTTATGATAGATCGAGTTTAACTACTCCAAATTACGACTGAACTCCCACTCAAAAACAACATCCCTCGTGTCTTTTTGGTGATTACATGAACCAAATCCACTACACCAAGTCCGATCATCACGTGAGTCGGTGTAGTTTCAAAGGTGAGCATCTATATGGGCATCATATCAACTATATGACTCATGCTTACCCTTCCGGTCTGTGTTCGGAGGCCATGTCTGTACATGCTAGGCTCGCCAAGTAAGAACCTTAGTACTCGCGTGTGACTATCTTACACCAGTTGTATGAAACCGTAGAATCAAAAACACTGAATCATCACGTGATGCCTTCAAACAATGATCCATAGAATGGTGCATACTAAGGAAGAACACATTTTTATCTTGATATCTAAATGAGGGATCATCTTATAATGCTACTAAAACGCCAAACAAGCAATATAAGATGCAAACATAATATGCATAAAGTGAAATGATATGGTTCTTGCATTTGCTCACTATCATGTGCATCGTGGTATGATCTTTATCATCCCTTTGTATGTAAGGCCAAGGTCAATGGAACTTACACGTTAGGTGTGTTGTAAGAGTATCAACTATACATCAACTTACAACATTACCATATCATGACACTAGCCTAGCAACAATCTAAACTATACGCCTCTAATTTATCCATTGCAAGTTTTACGTGGCTTAGGGCTTTCGAAGATAGAACTGGTCTTACCTACGAACATGGAACCACAACGATGATAACCAAATTATTAGCAACTCGTCGTAAATAAGATATTGACTATAGTAGGAGATATAGACGCCTGCTATCCACTTATGCAAAACTAGCTGCATGCCAATCATGGAACAGGTCTCATGTGCGAGGACATGTAAAGTTAGTCTGGGCCGTTTCATCCCACTATGCCACCAATATCCAAAATACATGAAAGAAGAAATAACATGATCATCATTGCCCACATACTCTTACGTGTACTACCTGTGCAAAGCATCTACGCATAAACTTGGCTCTGATACCATTGTTGGGTTCGCAGCATAGAAAACAAAAAATTCCTACGATGGGAATTACTAAGCACCAATATCTATCTACTAGATACAAGCTACAGGTGGATATACATCCATAGAGAACACACCCTTGTAGACCGACAAAGTGTAACGAGGTTGAACTCATGCATGATGTAGTCGAACGCTTGTCGATCGCAGGATCGAGAAGAAGTCCAGCGCCGCAACTCAGCAGCGCATCCGTGATCGCACACACGTTCAGGCCATCGAACAACCTCCACCTCCTCACTCCAGTGATGCAGCGGAAGCAGCAACTCCTTCTAGACGAAATTCCACCGGGAACATGTATCTCTCTAATCCGAGACCATGAGGAATAATTCTAGAAGGGGAGAGAGATCCTTCATGAGCAGGTGTGCTTTGTGAGGGAGGAGAGGAGGCCTTTTATAGGTAGAGGGGGTAGCCCCTTCCCATGGCCGACGCCAAGGGGAGATGCCCACCTATTCCTTCATTCATGTGGTGGATGCTCCACTCACATAAATTAGCCTCCACTCAAAGTTCCACTCACATGCATTAAATTTCCACCAAATTTAATGCAACTCTCATTTAATAAAACTATTTTATTTATTTTATTCAGAATTTCATTAATTACTTTACTTAAGAAAAATCCACATAAAACCCCCTAAAATGTTTCAATATCACATGCAGAACCAATTTCAGCATTTTTTCCCGAAACAATTCCGGTGTTTGTTGAAATAATTCCAGCGCTTTGCAATTGTTTTGTTTGGAACATATTTTGTCAACACCCGGATTTTTAATCCTAGATGCATGTTATGCCATACATCGCAATCCTTGGATTACCATTTTTGCAAGACATAACAGATTGGATATCACAGTACATCATCCATTAAAAACCATAATAAGGTCTTACACAAATAAAGGATCTCATGATCCACTCTTAATACAAACAAGTAGCGGAATAAAAAGCGTAGCGGTGGGCTCCATCTTCAGTGTCACAGGAAATGCTGACGATGGGACATGATCCTAGTTGTCGTAGCTGTCCTGCTGTCCTCCTTCAGGGTAGTCCTCCTCATAGTCTGGCCACGGGAATAGCCAGGGACAAAAGCCATGAGTACTCTTTAAGTACTCGCAAACTATCACTAAAAAGTAAGGTAGTTCTAGTAGGAAATGCTAACTCTAAGTTTATTTATAAAGTTATGTTTGAAACCTAAGCTGAGTTCAAAAACAAAGAAAGATAAAATAAAGTTTGAAATCACCTAAGTGGGAACTTAGTTGTCATAGTCACAACTCTGTTGTGGTCAAGTCATGTCACAATTCATTTCATAAGTCATTTTTAAAACATCTGACAATAGAACAGTATGGACACTCCAACTGTCCATAATCGCGGACGCGGCTATTCGAATAGTTTGACACTCTGCAGAGGTGGTACACTTTCACCACAAAATTCGATACATCTGTCAGGGATAACCCTGAATCATCATACTTAGTATGCAGATAATCAAACATAACCTTTCCTTTACACACTCTAGTTGACATGGGTATACCCTACAGGTACTCGAGCTTGGTATATACGGTCTAAATACGTACAGGCCCACGGTGTCGCCAAGGCCCAGACGAAAGGACTCGAGTAACCTGCGGACTCTCGATTGCTTGAGAGACAAAAAGAAGCTAAAGATAGAAAGTTTGAAGGGGAAAACCCTAACTTGTAACCGACTCGACCTGCTACCCGAGACCTAGCCTATCTATATAAAGGCTAGGAGGGGGCGGCGAAGAGGACACACGCAACCCTAGTTTCCACAACTCTCGCCAGATTGCATCTGCGCACCATTGTAACTTTCGAATCCTTCGATAATTCCACGAGCAGACAAGCAGGAGTAGGGACCTCTACGAGGCCTGAACCTAGGTAAATCCTTTGTCCCCTGTGTGCTTGTTTGCTAGCCGATAGACATCTCCAGCACTCCCTCCTTCTCCAAAACCCAAGTCCATAACAATGGGCACTGATGAGTTAAACCCTCATCAATTGGCGCCGTCTATGGGAAAAGGGAGTGCTGATGTTGCGGCTTCTTCGGCCCCATCAACTGTGATCTACAACTCCGCAACAGCGGAGATTCGCCAGCTCTTCGGCGCCTTCGACTTCACCGTCCACACGCCAGCCACCCGCCCAGCCTTCGAATCCGTGGGCGACGGAATTAGCCTAGCGATTGGGAGCTTCCGCTTCCAAGTTGGTCAGATGGGCACGCTTCGCATGCCTGATCAACCGACAGCACCGGCGATTGCCCCGGCATCATGGTTCCCTCCATCAATCGGCACCCTCAACGAGCTCAATGCTCCGGTGGCAGTCGAGAACACAATCAGCGACAGCAGTCGCGATTCTGATCTGAGCGATCTGGCCACAGAAGATGGAACCTACGGTTTCGAATCTGAAAGTTGCGGAAGCAGCAACTTCCCCAATCACTTCATGTGCACCGTCATTAACGCAGGCGACACCTCCACCAATCGTGGCAATGGCGTTAACACTGGCAATGGTGGCAACGGCTGTAACGGCACCAACGGGGGAGCAGTCGAACCTCCCAGCATAATCAATGAACAAATCGGCGAACGCGTCGTAATCAGGCTCAACGAGCAAGAGTGGGAGCGTTGCCGCGAAGCCCTACGACGTGCACCTCTACCCCTTGGGTCCCCGCAGGAACTACTAATGGGCTACCACTGGCTCCTAAAAGAAGAGTTCACGCGCCAAAAACAAGCAATCGCGCAACTTGAGGCGCGTAAAAAGGCGGAGGATGAGTCGAGCCTTCGCCGCGCTGGGCTCTCCTCCTACGGAGGATCCTCCTCACGAGGCAACGAGTACATCGCCAAGAAGAGGCATTCGTGAATGGCTCACCTCACCGAACAAGAGCGCATAGACGTCACGAAAGTCCTCGACTTCAGCTCTATGACAGTCGACACGAGAGGCAACGTGGTCCCCAGGACGCCGTAGGTCGCGGTGACAGCAGCCACCATGTACCTCCTCAACAACCAGCCACCGGCTGGAGATCCCCGAACCGCCATGCACCGATCTACGATCGCGGGTTTGGGGCTAATCGAGGCCGCCCTCGACAAGGAGCCGGTACCAGACCCAAAAAAGGGCAAATCACTAGCAAAACACTACTCCTCGCCCTCATCCAGCGATGACAGTCACGACCTGTCTCGATGCCGTTGCTCACGGCGACACGATCGCGACTACGATGCGCGCAACGAACTCACACAGCGCAAGATCGACAAGTCAAGGGCACGACGTGCTCGATCGACTGACTCGGAAGAGGAAGACGGGGAGCTCTGCGGTGCCAGATGCTTTAGCAGATCCATTAGGCAGAAGCGAATGCCTAAGGGGTTTAAACTTCCATCAGAAAATCAAAAGTTCGACGGTCTACAAGACCCTAAAATCTGGCTAGAGGATCACATCTCCTCCGTCAGGCTCCATGGGGGCAGTCGAAGTACTGCCATGCAATGTTTGCAGCTACAGCTGCAGGGCGCCGCCCGAGCATGGCTCAATAACCTCCCACGAAGGATCCATTCGCAGTTGGGATGAGCTGGTTTACAGCTTCGTGCGCAACTTTAAGGGCACGTACAAATGGCCTGCATCAATCGAAGAACTGAGATGCTGCCAGCAAAGATCTGGCGAATCGCTGCGCTCATACATCCAAAGGTGGTCCATCATCAAGAACTCCACGGAAAACATCTCGGAGGACCGCGCGATTGATGCATTCAATGGTGGCGTCCGCCGTCTAGAGCTCAGAAAGGAGCTGGGCCGCTCAAAGCCCCAGACCATTGACCACCTGATGGAGATCGCGAATCGGTGGGCTGATGGAGAAGATTCGGTGAAAAACCGTGCTCACTCCGACGAGGAGGCTGAACTCGAACGCAAACAGGACCGCCGAGGCAAACGTCGCATGCGCATCTACGACGACCGTGACGACGTCAACATGGTTGCAGCCGGCTACGCCGATAGACGCGACGACAACCGCAACAGCGGATACCGCAGCGGCAGATACCGCGACTCCGGGAAAACCATGCAAGTGTGGCAACGCCGCACTCGCGACGAGGCACCCGCGACCTCCATCGAGGAAAAACTGTCCGGGCCATGCATGGTACACTTCTACATCGACAAGCATGACGGCAAGAGAAAGTCCAGCCACCTCCTCAAGGACTGCCGCGGGTTCCTCAAGCTACACGAGGGATTGGTTCGGATGAACCGCAACGCAGTCGAAAGAGGCTACGGAGCCGCTCCAGGCGCCGTGGCACATGGCGCACCACCGCCACCACCGGGGCCACCCCCAAACGGAGCTGCACCGGACCAGCACCACGCAGGAGAACCGTACCCACGGGCCATGGTACCATGATGATCCAAAAGGGGTGCCCCTCCAACAGGATGCAGAAAGCCATCACTCGCCAAGTGAACTTGGCCACGCACTCACCACCATCCACCACTGAGTACCTCAGTGGCAGTGAGTCGTGCATCACCTTCGATAAACGCGACCAGCCGCCTCAAGTACCTCGCCCAGGTCATTGCCCCCTCGTACTCGAGGCGCAAATTGGAGGCTTTGACATGAGTCGCGTCTTCATGGATGGCGAAAGCGGCATCAACCTCATATTCGTGAGTACCTTGCGAGCAATGAGGATCCCTCTAACCTTCTTGGAGGCATCGGACACAACGGTCCACGACATCGTCGCAGGGAAAGGCGTATACCCCCTGGGCAAAATCAACCTCGATGTCATATTCGGCACGCCAAAGAACTTCCGGCGCGAGCGCATCGACTTTGAGGTCGTCGACTGGCCCTCACAATACCACTGCATCCTCGGACGCGTCGCGTTCGCTAGGTTCATGGCGGTACCCCACTACGCCTACCTGCAGAAGAAAATGCCAGGTCCCAACGGCGTCATCACAATCAACGGGAGCTTTGAGCGATCTGACAGTTGCGATAGGGAATTCAACAGAATCTCCCAGTCCTTCGGCATGCAGGAGGAGCTCGCGTGATTGAAGGAAACGACAGACAACAGTCTGCCTCCCCTGATTAGGCCAAGCTCACCTGATCTCTCATTCGACTCATCTGTGCACACAAAGAAGGTGCAGGTCCATCCGACAGATCCTGCCAAAACGGCCCTCATCGCCAACAACTTGAGCCCCACATAGGAACTCGTGCTCGTCGAATTCCTCCGTGAGCACTGGGAAATTTTTGCCTGGTGTCCTGCGGACATGCCAGGAGTTCCCAGGGAATTCGCCGAGCACGCACTCAATGTCAACCCCGACGCAAGGCCAGTCATGCAAACAATCAGGCGACTATCTGAGCCATGAGCGTAGGCAGTCGGAATGGAGATCAACAGACTCCTCGAGGCCAAATTCATACGCGAGATCAAGGAAAGCACTTGGCTCGCCAATACGGTGCTGGTGCCAAAAAAGGACACGGATATCCTATGGATGTGCGTGGACTTCACTTCTTTAAACAAGCACTGCCCAAAAGATCACTTCCCGCTACCACGGATCGATCAAATCATCGACTCCACCGCTGGATACGAGCGCCTCTGCTTCCTCGATGCCTACTCAGGCTACAACCAAATTCGAATGGAGGAGGAAGACCAGGAGAAGACCGCGTTTACAACGCCCTTCGGTGTGTTCTGCTACAACAAAATGCCCTTTGGGCTAAAAAACGCGGGAGCCACCTACCAGCGGTGCATGCAGGCTTTCCTCAAAGAGCAATTGGGTCTCAACATCCAAGTCTATGTCGACGACATAGTAATCAAAACCAAGGAGGAAGCCTCTCTAATCGACGACTTGCAAGAAACATTCACCAATCTCGATCGTTATCAGATTAAGCTCAATCCGGACAAATGTGCCTTCGGCGTACCATCTGGGCAGCTGCTCGGGTATCTCATCTCCGCGAGAAGGATTGAGGCAAACCCGAAAAAGATAAAGGCCATACTGGCAATGGAGAAGCCAAAGAACATAAGAGGCGTCCAGCAACTAGTCGGGCGAATCGTGGCCCTCAGTCGATTTATCAGTCGAATGGGAGAAAAGGCACTGCCCTTCTATCAGCTCCTCCGCAAAGCTGACAAATTCGAGTGGCCCAAGGAAGCGCAAGAAGCATTCGAAGATCTCAAGCGCCTGTTATCCACCTCGCTAGTACTGGTGACTCCACGAGAAAGGGAGCCACTACTGCTGTACATCTCGGCTACCAACCAAGTGGTTAGTACACTGCTCGTCATCGAGCGGGCCGAGGAAAACAAGGTCCATGGCGTACAACACCCAGTATACTACCTCAGCGAGGTCCTCACGCCAACAAAACAGTGGTGGTACCCGCACTACCAGAAGCTGGCGTACGGCGTCTTCATGACCGCCCGGCGACTGCGCCATTACTTCCAGGAACACCCAATCGTGGTAGTCAGCGACGCCCCATTGGGACATATCTTCAATAACCCCGACGCCACGGGACGAGTCGCGCTTTGGGGAATCGAACTGTCTCCACGAGACATCACATACGAAAAGTGCGACGCAATCAAGTCGCAAGTTCTCCCTGACTTCATCGTGCATTGGATGGAAAACCAACTCCCAGACAAGCCAGATATGTCCTACCTCTGGACAATGCACTTCGATGGATCCAAGCGGAAAGACGGAGCAGGAGCAGGTGTCATACTGACATCACCTCAAGGGGACAAGCTGAAATACATCCTGCGAATGCAGTTCACAGCCTCAAACAACGAGGCTAAATACGAGGCCTTGTTGCACGGGATGAGGATGGCAAAAGCCTGCGGTGCAAAGAGGCTCATCATATATGGCGACTCCAAGCTGGTCGTCAACCAAACAATGCACGAGTGTGACGCACTCAATGACAACATGATCGCATACCGCGACCTCTACGATACACTCGAGGGAGACTTCGATGGTTGCGAATTGCGACATGTAGGTCGCGAAAGCAACGAGGAGGCGGACGCACTCGCCAATATAGGCTCTACCTACGCCCCCATACCACCTGGGGTATTTCTCGAGCGCATCTACGAACGCTCCATGAACCCAAAGGCCGCAGAGAAGAAAACGAGCGCAGCAACAGACTCGGGGGCTACGCCACCCAATGAGCCAATGGCACTCGATAACTTGGAGCCAGACACAGGACTCGAAGGGCTAATGAGCGTCATGATGATCGAACAATCCTGGACGCAGCCGTACATTACATATCTCCTCAGCAAGCGCCTACCGGACGACCCGACAGACGCACGGCACATCGCGCGACGCTCCAAGGCATTCGCCGTTATCAACGGCGAACTGTATAAACGCAGCATCACAGGCGTGTCACAACGATGCGTCTCCCTGGCCGATGGAAGAGCAGTCCTCCTCGACATACATGAAGGGACCTGCGGACACCACGCCGGCAGTCGCGCCCTCGTTGTCAAAGCTCTACGAGCTGGATTTTACTGGCCCACGGCCATGCGCGACGCCAAGGACATAGTCCAAAAGTGCAACGCTTGTCAGCGATTCACGGACAAACCACACGCACCAGGTGCAGAACTACGGCCTATTCCATTGGCCTGGCCCTTCGCACAATGGGGGCTCGACATGGTAGGCAAGCTCCCAAGGTCCTCGCAAGGAGGCTACGTCTACCTTTTGGTTGTAGTTGACAAATTCACCAAGTGGATTGAAGCCATGCCAGTGACCAAGCAATCAGGTCACAACGCGGTCAAGTTCTTCGAGTCCATCGTCTACCGCTTCGGCGTGCCACACAGCATCATCACTGACAACGGGACGAACTTCACATCCAAAGAATTCCAAGAATTCTGCGGAAACCTGGGAATCGACATCAGTTATGCCTCAGTCGAGCATCCACAGACCAACGGTCAGGTGGAAAAAGCAAACGGGCTCGTCTGCAGCGGCATCAAGAAGCGACTCCTTCGGCCACTCGAACAAGCCGCGGGTTGCTGGCCAAATGAGCTCCAATCTGTACTCTGGAGCCTACGTACAACTCCAAACAGCGTCATAGGCTACACGCCATTCTTTATGGTGCACGGAGCAGAAGCGGTACTACCCACTGAAGTAAGGTACAAGGCGCCACGCATAGTCGCTTACAGCGAACAAGAGTCATCTCTTACACTCGAAGACTCCGTAGACCTCCTCGACGAGGCAAGAGAAATCGCCGCAGAAAGATCCACGGTCTACCAGCAGAACTTGCGCAACTACCACAGTAGAAGGCTTCGCCCCAGATCCTTCGTCGAAGGTGACCTGGTCCTGCGACTGAGGCAGCAGGGGCATCTCAAGCTCGAGTCCCCATGGGAAGGACCATATTTGATTACAGAAGTAATACCAGGTGGCGCCTATCGCCTTCAAGACTTAGAGACAGGAGTCGCATACTCCAACCCTTGGAACGTCGCACAACTGCGACGGTTCTACCCCTAGCTGTTTTTACTTTTACATCGCAAATAAGGCTACCCAGCCAAGGCTACTTAGCCACACATTGTACCCCGTACTGCTCTCCAAATAAATAAAAGCTAAGTGCCCCAAAACTCTGTGTTTTCTTTTCACTTCCGTCAATTTTATACTCGGGGGCTGCGCCACCCTACAAACATCTGTTCTTCGAACCAATAAACGCGACATCCTGAGTAGCTGGCACATCAATCAAACCCCTTAATGAAAACCCAACCCAGCTGCAACACACCTGGCAGGTTGACAAAGGGATGGCCAGGGTAACGAAAAGGACTCGCATAGTGCAACGCACCTCACGCTAACAAAGCTGTTTATACACGTTTGACATTAAATTATCTATAACATATATATGAACCTTACAGCGCAAATACACTTATATGCAGGACACAAAATCTGGTTACTGCTACAACAGAAGAACATTGGTTTGTTCCTCGAAGAAGTCGACAATCTCCTCTGCTGGGCGGTCCACCGCTTGATAGTGGGGCACCATATTCCAAGCAGATCCGGCTGGCGGTGCTAGTAGACCGGAAGCTATGGCGGCGACATCCACGTCAGGCCTATGCAATCGCACCATCGAGAGGGCAGCCTTGGCACCAGCCACCAACTGCTGCCTCACGCACTCGCGAACAGCGGACATATCTTGAAATTTGGCCAGGAGAGCCAACAGGCTTGATGGAGTGTCATCCAACGGGAACATCGCCCGATAGATATTCTTCAAACATGACTGCCACTTCTTCAGGAAGAGCAGCACTCGTGAAGCGCGATCCTGCAGGGTCGCCAATGCAGTCGCATGATCATGATCCACCCGGAAGTATCCACTCTCTTGAAGTTGCTCCTGGGTGAGACCATGAAGACGGATGGCAATCCTATCCCTCTCCTCCTGCGGATGGCGTGCGCTAACAACTACATGAAGTAGCACCAATAGCATGAGTACAACGTACCACTGTGACTAACTACAAAGGAAAAGATGAGGACGAGCAAACTAACACTTAAACTGGTCGCCCAGCTGCGTCACCTCGCCAAGCAGATATTGCTCGCGGGCGGCGGCTTTTTCCGCCTT
The DNA here is from genome assembly GCA_910589775.1 of Avena eriantha. Taxonomy (NCBI): domain Eukaryota; kingdom Viridiplantae; phylum Streptophyta; class Magnoliopsida; order Poales; family Poaceae; genus Avena; species Avena eriantha. Next base: position 228,817,387 of record OU342742.1, read on the forward strand.
TGACTTCCACACATCTGCGTTACCGCGGATCAGGGACAACTCACGCTTCAGCTACTTAACACGGTCACGAAGTCGCGACAGCAAGGACAGCTCCTCTACCTTGGAGCGCGGCGGTGCCACTGTCTCATCAAGAGATGGTGAGTCCTGGTTTCCCCCTACGGGACCACTCGATCTGCCCTACCACAAGTCAAGACAGAAGCAAATAAGGCGACCAAATTAACACAATGGCAAGGGGAACAGGTGCAGTCAGGATAAGCATAAATATTCACAAGCACACTTGCCAGCAGGCATGTTCTTAGACGAAAAGGACAATTCATCATCTATTACAAAAGCTAACTACGGAGCAGCTGGCTTCTTCGACTTCGACGCCTTCGGGGGCTTCATCAAGTCTGTGGCAGTATCAGACGCCACTGACTTTCCGCCTGCCCCTGAGGCCGAAGCTTTCGCCGCCTTCTTAGCGCACTGGAGCTCCTCCGAATACTTGGCAACGGTATTAATCAAGGAATGGCCATATTTGGCACAGGCAGTCGCAAAGGGAGCGAAGACTACCTGCTGACCATCCGTGCCAACAGGCATCGTCTTCGACACCGCAGAGGGATCTATCTCGACTCCGTGGACTTGCACCATGGCGAGTGACATCGTCACACCAGCCGCCCGGAGGGAGTTCTTGTAAGTAGCAGGCACGCCCCCGGCGAGTGACTCTACCAGCTCGTCCATATTATCGACCTGCTCCGCCTTTGGCATCAACTCCTCCCAGAGGCGACTAAGGGCGACCTTGGCCTTGGACAATGTATCCTGGACGGCGGCGCTTCGGTCTTCGACCGAAGATACCGTGCCGGCCAGAGTGTCATCACGACGAAGGGCCTGCGGGTCAAAACTCAAGTCGCCAGCATCTACACCAAAAATACATGGATCAAATTTCTAGTGCCACCGGCAAAACTCTAGAAGCAGAGAGGAGCATCAATAAAATATCCACTAGTAAAGGTACCTGAGAGGTCCTTGGCGACTGAGAACAGTTGCTCCTCGAACAACTTTTCCTTGGCCACAAAGGAGGCGCGTAGATCCTCTTCACGCTTCTGGGCATCATCACGAGCCGCGATTGCCTCATCGCGCCCCTTCACAGCTGTGGCCAATGTCTTCTCCAATGTTGCGACGTTGCGCAGTAAAGTGTTATGCTCAGCTACATGGCAGTCAATAATTGGCTATCAGTCGAATATACCAAAACAGAGAGAAGATGAAAAGAATAAGCGTGGAAGCACTCACTTTCCACCACGCGGTGACGCGTCTCCAGCATCGCATGCTGGCGACCCATCGCCATAACCTGCTCCGCCACTTGCGTGGCTTCCTTTACAAGGAGTTGTTGCACAAAACAAGGAATTAGAGAGGGCAGCAGAAGGCGTCGACTGCCACACTAGAAAAGAAGGAAAGAGGTACTTACATGGTCCTCTAGCGACTCTGAGGAAGTTTGTTGAACCGTCATCCGAGCAACTATTCGATGCTCCCCTACGTGAGGAGAGCTCGAAGAATTGTGCTCGGAGTGGGCCGCCGCCAGAGGAGAAGGACCGCGCTCAACCTCTACCTTGGCCCTTGAGGTCGCGACTCCCGATTCCTTCAAAAACTCGACGTCACCAGAAGATGACGACGCCTCTTGACTGCAAGACAAAATTCACATTGGGAAAAAGCAAACTCCAGGGCAAAGCCAGCAAGAAGAAAACAGAAAAGAATGAATGAACCCGCAAACTTACCAGTCAAACTTGTCAAGATCAAACGTGGCCCCCGCCGACTCCGACGAAGACTCCTTGGGCAGTCACATCTTCTTGCGGGACGATGGTGCCACAGCCCTCATAGGAACAGCTGGAATTGGCGACTCCGCGCCAACAGCCGTGCCTTCTGGAGTCGAAGGAGTCGACGCATCGGAATCCTCGCTGCGCGAACGCTTGCGAGTATCCGGGCTCCCGGACTCGGGGGCTTCCTCTTCCACATCAGAAGGGACAGTCGACTCAGACTCGTCCTCTTCCAAAGCTTCGCAAGGAATAATACCCTCGGGGAGAGGAGGCATGCAAGGCGACACCGCCCAATCCTGCATACAAACAGCAAAGATGAGCAGGAGCAAGTAAGCAACAGAAAAAGCAATCGCGAAAATAAGCTACTGCGTAGCACAACTGTACCTCAGGAGGAGGATTCGAAGCATCGAAAGGAGGAACGACTGGCTCATTCGGAAGCACATCCTTGAAGGTGTACTTCGTGACCAGTCGCACCCTCTTATCTACCTCACTCGCGGACATGCCATCGGCAGACACGCGAGTGGCATCATCAGCACCACCCCATTGAAACATGGGATGGACTCTAGCCTGGAGAGGCCGGACGCGACGACGTAGCCAAGTCCTGACAAGGGCGCAGCCTCCCTCTTCTGCGCCTATGCGACTCTCGAGGTCGCAGACGCGTTGATATAGCACGTCTATCTCCGCGAGTTCGGAAGGGATGATCACGTTCTTCCAAGAACGCATCTTCTTGCAGGGAGTCGCGGGATCGAAAGGCGCGAGTCCAAAATGCTCCTCCTTGGACTTCTGGTCGCGAACATAAAACCATCTGTCCCTCCATCCCTGGACGGACTTGGCGAGCTTGATGTCGAAGTAGGTGGCGGACGGGTCGACATGGATTCCACAACCACCTACGTCGTAAACTAGAGAGCCAGATGCGGACTGACACTTCAGTTTAAATAAGCGCTTAAAAAGGCCAAAGTGCGGCTCGATTCCGAGCCAGCACTCAGAAAGAGTGATGAAGCAGGTGATGTGGAGAATTGAATTTGGGGACAGCTGATGGAGCTGGAACCCGTAGAAACAAAGGAGACCCCTAATAAAGGGGTGGAGAGGCAAAGAAAGACCGCGAATGATGAATGCAAGAAACATCACTCGAAAACCGGCGGGAGGCAGAGGAATGGTCTCACCGCTGGGGACGCGCGCGTCGGCGACTGCCGCGGAAATAACTCCTTCTTGGCGAAGAAGACGGAGATCCGACGCCTTGATGATAGAGGGGCGCCACACGCCATTGGTCACGCGGGTGCCTGCAACCTTCTTTTTCCCGCCGGCGGCGGCACTGGTGCCCGCAGCAGCAGGGCCACCCTTCTTCTTCGTAGCGGTAACGGTGGCCGCGGATTCAGCGGCAGCGCCTCCCTTCTTCTTTCCCATTGCACGGCTGCGATGAGAGCGCAGGAAATAACTTGGAAACGAGCGGAGGTGGTCCAGAGCTGAGGAGGAGATGAGCGCAGGGAAAAGCAGATGAGCAGCAGCAATGGCGATGGCAGCGAGGAAGAAAAGAGCGCAGATGGAAAATTACCGCCGGAGCATCGCTACTTAACCCCTAGGAGATGCAATTCAACGGCTCACAAAAACCCTACTGGACGCGTGGCACGCATCGCGCTTGACACGTGGAGAAGAGGAAGCGCGAACCGTCCCTCCACTGCTCCCATTACGTGCAGAAATCGAGGAGGCACAGTTAATAATAAGATTACGCACGCCCAGTCAAATCAAAGTCAGAAAGTGGGACCCACCACTTGTCACGTCCCGTCAAAACCGCTCACGCGGGCAACTGAGGTCATGCAAGCGTCAACACTGACGTCATCAACAGCTACGCTGCGGAAAGCTTCGACTACTTTAGTCCTTGCTGGAGTCTTCGACTCCACCAAGCACTCGGGGGCTACTCCCATAGGGAGCGCTGGTCGCGCACCCTATGACTTTCTTTTCTTATTGCAGGGACAGGCAATCACAATCAAACCCAACCACTCGAAGCACGATTCGACTATGGACATGGGTTACTCCCATAGGGAGCGCCGGAAACAATTTTGACTGAAACAAGCAAGCAAAAGACGACAGCAGTCGCAAAACGTGTTTTAGCCTCTGCCCAAGTTTTTGACTGAAACAAACAAACAAATTACTTTAGTCCATGCCTCAGTCTACGACTCAACCAGGCACTCGAGAGCTACTCCCATAGGGAGCGCTGGTCGCGCACCCTATGATTATTTGCATGAAAACTGTATGTTGACTACATCCGCACTCGCAGATCATGGCGACACCACCCCATAATTCTCCCTACAAAGAGACTACGTCTCTTGGGTCGCCCGAATCATCTCCGCGATGGTAAAATTCGGATGCCGCGCTTACAGCATGAAGGTAAGACCTGAATAAAGGCCTGGCAACGCATTTAACTGCGCACTACCAGAAATATATCTGTGCCTGCAGGCACGATGAACATGCCTTGACGGACGCGTCAAGTGCTCACACCCATATAACTAGAATTCGACTCCTGTAAGACCTCAGCGGCCTGAGTCAAATTACGCCAGCACTTTTCCGGATTCGAGTCCGGGGACTCGAGTTCGAGTAGATTGTGTTGTTTCAACCTAAGGTGGTTAACTGATACCGATACTTCGGCTATATCAGGCACGTATATCAACAATCCCTATGACATAAATGAAAGTAGTCGAAAAATGTACTCATTCAGGCACTCGAAGACTTCAAAAAGTACCTAGTCGAATCTGCGAGTCCACTGGATACTCGGGGGCTACTGACATGGGTATACCCTACAGGTACTCGAGCTTGGTATATACGGTCTAAATACGTACAGGTCCACGGTGTCGCCAAGGCCCAGACGAAAGGACTCGAGTAACCTGTGGACTCTCGATTGCTTTAGAGACAAGAAGAAGCTAAAGATAGAAAGTTTGAAGGGGAAAACCCTAACTTGTAACCGACTCGACCTGCTACCCGAGACCTAGCCTATCTATATAAATGCTAGGAGAGGGCGGCGAAGAGGACACACGCAACCCTAGTTTCCACAACTCTCGCCAGATTGCATCTGCGCACCATTGTAACTTTCGACTCCTTCGATAATTCCACGAGCAGACAAGCAGGAGTAGGGACCTCTACGAGGCCTGAACCTGGGTAAATCCTTTGTCCCCTGTGTGCTTGTTTGCTAGCTGATAGACGTGTAGCATCCCAATTGTCTAACAATGGTAATGCTACTTGGTCTAGTAATATAATGGCCACTTCCTATATACAATTGTTGCTTCATAATTATATCATGCTCATGTCATCATGCCACCTTGTATTTGAGCATCATATAAAACCCTTTTTCTTTTGGTTCTTCTCTCATATGCATTATTAATTGTATTTGCCTCTTGATATTGTATTTGGTTATTGATATATTGTTTAATGCCCAAGTTGAGTTGGGGGCATATCTTTTATTCAACTCCATCACCTTTCTTTTCACCACCTTATAATTCCACCATTCCATTAACCCATGAGCTTGTAGTTCTTTTTCTTTTGATATTTAATCTAGCTCATGTGGGTTGGGATGGATCTAATTCTACAATTCTTTTGCTTGGCCTTTACTCCACTTCTTGGGAATGCATAAGAATAATGCCATATTATTATTATTGTTTTCACAAAATAAAACATGGCATTTAATATTATGCATGGGCCATGCAAGAGCACCACCACCTTTAGCCATTTGTTTTTCTCTTGGTTAAGTGGTTCTTTCTTTATGGGATCATCTCCATCTCTCACCACCATCCCCATCACCTCTTCAACACCATTATTTTCTTCATGCATGATCATATGAGAAACTATCCACATTGCTTTTCTTTTCTCCTTTACACTTGCCCATGTCATGATCATGCATCTTTTAATCCCTACACACTACCTCACCCCTTCATCTTGACCTGATCTATAAGCATGTGTTAAAAACCTAAAAATTCTAAATCAAACCCTAACACACCCTCTCACCTCAAACCCTAATTTTTCTTAACTAAACCCTAACCCTTAACCTCTCTCTCTCTCTCTACCATGATGGCCCACCTGGCCACCCTCTCTCCCTGGTCCCACACCCCATCTACCCCCCTCCCCCCCCCCCTCTCCTAACCCTAGCCCTAGCTAACCCGAGCTTCTCCTAACCTAGTCGAGCCACCCGAGCCCCCTCTCCTCTCTCTTTCTCTCTACCTGCCGTGCCAGCCCCACAACCACGCCGTCCCCACCTAGCCCGCTTGTCAGCCCCACCCCACCTGCCCCTGCCTCGCTCCAGCTCGAGCACGTGAGAGGAGGTGGAGAAAGGTGGTCGAAGCCACCTTTATCTACCCCGAGCCCCACACGGCACCATCTCCCTCTCTACCTCTTCATCCCACCCCTCACGACTCCTCTGCCTCGCTAGATCCATCCCCAGAGCTCTGCCTCTCCTCTCCTTCTTCTTCACCGTCGCCAGATCCTCCCACCGGTCACCGCCAGAACCACCAGTGTCTCCTTGTTCCGGCCAGCACAGGCGTCATGGAGGTGGTCGAGGAGACCAAGGACGTTCCCCTACTTCGCCTCGTACGCGCCAGCGAGGAGGAGAAGGTCCCTAGCAGTCGCAGCACGACGACGTTGCCGAAACCCTAATCGCGCCCGGCCTCTGCGTCCTCATCGTTACAACGCCTCCCAGGTTGATCCGACCACACCAATCTCTCCGCGGTACGACCCTCTCCCTCCCTGACACCCTCCATATCGCTGTCGCCGTCTAGCGTCGTTGTTCCTTTCACCGAACACCCTCTATGCGTCGTGGCCACGGGCGTTGGCACGCCGGCGGGTCGCGCAGCGGCATACCTAGGCCGCGCCTACCCTCCTGTCACCATCCCGTAGCCCACCGCACTGGCACAGGCCCTCATCACGCACCCTGCAGGTCACGAGGTCGAGCCCTCGCGCCGCGCTCTGTCAGTCGAGCACCGATCTGTCAGTTTCGACAGAGGAAACAGATAAACAGTGGGTCGTGGCCATTTTACAGAAAACCCCCTCTTCTCGTTATGCCTCAACCCGCGGTACACAGAGCCCCACCTGTCAGCCACCCTGGCAAAGCCCCCCAGCTCTTAGCCCCTCAACCCGCGCTCCAGCTTGCTTCATACCTGTCAGTCTCTGCGAGTCCCACCACTGGCACATGGGCCCTAGCCGCTGGCCCCGCCTGTCAACCGCAGCAGCTAGGTAAGCCTGCGGTGTAAAAGATTCTTCGCGCGCTGCGTCGCCAGTCAGACCGGCCCCACTCGTCAGCGACTGTGGCTAGGTTCAGCTGAGTGCAAAAAGTATTTTCCAATTTCTGTTTTATTAAACATTTCCAGAAATTGTTTAAATTCAAATTCAAATCAGATTTTAAATAACTTCTAAAATACAAATCCAAATAATACAAATGATATATGTTTTGGAATCAGAAAAACATGAGGAATTCAAATATGCCATTCAAAATATTGTTTGAACACTTTAAAATTTCGAGATAATTAAAATTACAATAAAATACCCTTTTCTTAATAAATTAATAACTTTAATTCTATAACTCCAAATTTGGCAGATAATATGTCTAAATCGATCAGCGCGACGAGCCCGTTCTATCTATGCAGTCCTTGTTATGAATTGAAGCATGCATCATGTCAGTATTAAAAATCTGAACTGTTTATGACAATAAAACTTGGTTAAATAAATAATAAAATGCTTTATTTCTTATATCCACACCTCACCTTTGCCATGCTACTTTAATGCCATGTAAATTGTGCACCATTCATCATGGCATGCTTGTTTGCTTGACGCATCTTAATTCATATGCTTGTGCACTTTATTTATGTTGGCCCTTGTTTGTTTGGTTCTCCTTCGAATAGACGCCCAGCAGGAGAATTACCAGAAATCACAGGAGTACTACCCTGATCCATCTCTCGCTTCAACTGAGCTGCCAGGCAAGCACTACCACATGTTTGCATACATATAGTACCTATTGCCTCAATCTTATTCTTGCATCATTGAGACGCGATTGCATTAAATGGAATCCCAAGTACTGCATAGCCTTTACTTTTACACCCCACCGAAGCTTGTTCCTCCATCCCATGAGCCATTACTACAGGAGTTGTTTGAGCCATGCGAGTCGTAGAAAAGCATGTGTAGGGTATGTGAGTGTCTGATGGATAACGAGGTACCTAAACAACTTAACCTATGTAGTAATGGGATAACTAATGAAAGAGGCACCGGTGAGCAATATCTGCTATTTGGTTTTTCATGCTCACTTGTGTCCCGTAGGACCCCGAGTACTTGATTCCTGTTCCTTGACTATTCGCACTATCCACATCCGGGAGGCCTTATGGACCCCCCTGAGCCAGAGCTTGATTCATTCTTATTTCTTGGAGCCACAAATTAGTTTCGGGCTTTATTACTATCCTGTACTTATGCCATGTTAATGTTTTATTAAGATTGTGCGAGGAGCACCTGTACTGTTTAAGAATTGCGGAGTGTTTTCGCGGTATCGACAAGCCCAGTCACTTTTTCGGGTTCCCAGTCGTTTACAGCCATTAGCGCAAACCTTGAGTCTGTCTCGGAGTCAGCTAGCTTCGTCGCGGGTAGCTTAATGGGGTGGCCCCTAAAATATTACTGAATCCTATGATCGCTTTATCATGAATGCCTCGTTGGGTTTTGAGTTGGTTTTTTCCGAGGTTGATCGAGTGTGTGTTGCTATTCGTGCACCATTGCAGGATAAATCTTTCTGAAAGCCGTGTCCGCGGTTATGGGCGACTTGGAGCACAGTTTCTCGATCATAGACAAGAATAACTAAAGTACCGCTTTTAATTTGACTAAGTACTTGACTAGTAAATATTGTAATACTCATGGAATGGTTAATAAAACTGCCAACGGATGGGGGGTTGTTCGTCCGCTTCCTCGTTGGTAAGCGAGGAGGAGGATGGATCTATTAATTATACTGTTATAACTGTTGTTCTTAATTCACAGACATCCGTCTATCATTGGTTAGGCAGATGGTTAGCGAGTATCTATAGAATTGTTAGATATTATCTTTTGCTGCAATTGTGTCACCCCAGGTTGTGTCCCCTTTAGTGGCATAAAGACTTGCTGAGTACCCCTAGGGTCTCACATGATAAATTGTTTGATTCAGATGAACAGGTGAATTCGCAAGATGGATACTGGGTGGAGGAGACAGATGATGATGGCAACGATCACTCGGTGTAGAGATTCCGGGAACGGGGATCCGTGAGATCTGTGGGCGGGATGTGTTTATTTATGTGGCATCTTATGCCGATTTGCTTCTTATCCGTACTTGGATCTTGTTTTCCGCTTCCGCCTGATACTCTGATGTTTGTTGTATGAGGAGCTATCCTAAATTATTATCTCTATCTAGGATATTTGAATCTTGCCGTATGGCGTTACAATATTTCTATTTCTTTTACATGGAATGGCTCTGAGGATTGTTGTATGCGGCTTGCATACATACTCATTTGTGTATGTAGTTGATCCCTTCGCCTGCCGGTTACGCCGCTCGTTCTTGTCCCGATGTTCTGAAAGTGGTTAGGACGGCCGAAAGGTCTACCGTGAGTGGCCCTGGGCCCCACCGTACTATTTTAACCACTTTCGTTCATCTAGGCATGTAACTAAGAGCGTAATTCACCGAGGTAGTTACAATTGGTATCAGAGCCATCCCGCCCTTCAGGGTCTCAGCCAAAATGGTCGTTGTCAGTCTAGCAAATATTTTTGGTAGTTATGTATACTAGGGAAAAACAAACGTGAGAGTAGGACTGCTTCCATTTTTCTTCTTACCCACCCACCCACCCTTTTCTGGTAAGGAAGTGTAACGTTTTCAATCCTCTTCTAAAAATTCAAACGAGGATTCACGTGTTTTGGGTTCCGTAGTACCATAGGTTGGGTTTGTGCGTGTGTCTGCGTGAATTCCTTATCTATCTGTTGCATCCAAATGTTATCACTATCTGCCTTTGGTTATCAACTGTTGGTACATTCCATACCGATAGGCCTTTGTAAACCGACGCGATCTATCTGATTCGTTGTATACCGATGCGATCTATCTTACTCTTTGTTATCCGACGTTATCTTGTTGGGGTGTTCTTTTTCGTAGTCACCAATCTTTAGGTTCATCTTAAGAAGAAGGTGTTGGGATATGTGTTTTACTGATTCATGTGCGGAGTAATGATTTGAGTGCGGGATGGAGTCGCGACCATACCACTACTTTTATCATTGCTCTTGTATATTGAACTAGTAGAGTTACTAATCTTGATTCGTTAAGTGGTTTTGCGCATATAGTGGTATTTTAATGCCGAAATTTGCGGAAAATTTTTCTTTGTAGTTTGTGTACCACACTCTTTGTTCAGTCGTGTGCGTTATGCTTAATATCTTCTAGTTGCCTTGAACCTTGTTGATATTTTAATATCATCTCAATGAATTGCATCCTTTAATCTTGGTTAATTCCATTTTGGTACTATTTTGGATTATTATCATTCTCCATTATAGTACTGACTTGTGTTTTATATCAATCACAGGATGGCACCACCACGCCGTTCTGAGGAGGACATACCACCTGAACTTGGGGCTGCTTTGGCAAGTATTGCAAATGCTTTGGGCACTATGCAGCAAAACCAGCAGCGCTTCGAGGAAAGCGTGAGGAGGAATGAGTTTGTTCCGCTACCTCCACCTCCCAAGCGAGGAGACATCAAGAGTTTTCTCAAGTTCAACCCACGCCAATTTGAGGTGTCTGATCAGCCACTTGATGCGGATGATTGGCTGCGTGAAGTGTCGAGGTTGCTGATGACTGCGGATGTTCCCGAGCAAGAATGGGTCAAATGTGCCACTCACCTTCTGAAGGGAGATGCAGCTCTGTGGTGGGAAAATTACCTCAAGGCAGACCTCTCTGGTTTTCAGCCTACTTGGGAGCAATTCACTGGGGCTTTCAAAGAGCAATATCTATTAGAAATTGTCATGGAAAGGATGAAGGAAGTATTTCTCAACCTCAAGCAGGGCACTGACAATGTCAATACCTACATCAGAAACTTCATGAACCTTTCTCGGTATGGTGGCGACGAGATCTCTGATGACAATAAGAAGCAAAAGAGGTTCTGGAAAGGCCTCAATGCTTCCATCAAATATGCAATCACTCATGCAAGGCCGGCGTCTTTTCTGGAACTCCAACACACAGCTCTGCAGGAAGAAGCAAGTAGGAAAGTGTTTGAGGAGTCAAAGAAACACAACTGTGATACAGCAAGCTCTTCTGCTATGACAGCTCCTTCTAAGCGTCGTGTCTGGGTTCCTAACACCCCACCGTCGCTCCCTGCTCCACCAAGACCGTCAAGCTACGCAGCAAGGCCACCAAACTCCTTCACTGCGGCTCCCAGGGGCTACAACCACAACTACCATGGAGCGCCTGGCGGAGTCCCTGGCTACGTTGCTCCACGTCCACCTGGTGCTTGCTATACTTGTGGAAACACTGGGCATCAGCACTGGAATTGTCCAATGAACAACAAAGCTCTTCCACCACCACCCCCAAGACCTGCAGTAAGTGCTCCTATGATTCGTGCACCTCCACCTTGGGCTCTCAACATCAACACCAAGCTTGGGTCTACGGTTGCTCGTGCCAACTGTATCAACGTCGCTCAAGCTGAGCATGCTCTTGGAGTTGTGATGGGTATGCTTCCTGTTAACTCAGTTTCTGCACGAGTGTTGTTTGATTCTGGCGCATCGCATTATTTTATCTCTACGAGTTTTGCTGATAGGAATGGGTTACCTATGGATCCTCTCCCCAATCGTTTAATGGTCCTTTCTCCTAGAGCAACAATGGCATCTTCTGAAATCATCCATAACAATCAAATTGAGATTGGTGGTTCTTCGTTTCTGGCTTCCTTAATTATTCTGGGCAATTCTGACATTGATGTTATCTTGGGCATGGATTGGTTAACAGCAAATGCAGCTGTGATTGATTGTGCTGAACGTTCGGTTTCTCTGAAAATTCCTGAAGGCCATATAGTCTATTCTCCAGGTCTGACTCCTGCAATTCAGCTTTACTCTTTGGCGGCTCTGAATGATGATGCTATGGAAGGTATTCAGAGTGTTCCTGTAGTCTGTGAGTTCCCAGATGTCTTTCCTGAAGAGTTGCCAGGTATGCCTCCGGATCGTGAGGTTGAGTTTGTCATTGAACTTGAACCTGGTAACGCTCCTATCTCCAAGCGGCCTTATAAAATGGGTCCTGCTGAGTTGGCTGAACTCAAACGCCAGCTGGATGAACAAGAGAAGTTGGGTTTCATTCAGCACAGTACTTCTTCTTGGGGTAGTCCAACCATCTTTGTGAAGAAGCGAGACAAGACTGATAGACTTTGTGTTGACTATCGGGCACTCAATGCTAACACAATCAAGAATAAATATCCCCTTCCGCGGATTAATGATCTCTTCGATCAGCTAGCTGGAGCTGTGGTATTCTCTAAACTTGATTTGAGAAGTGGTTATCATCAAATCAAGATCCGCAAGGAAGATGTTCCTAAAACAGCTTTCACCACCCACTATGGCATGTATGAGTACACGGTCATGTCTTTTGGTCTCACCAACACACCTGCCACTTTCTCGAGGCTTATGAACTCGGTTTTCATGGAGTATCTTCATAAGTTCGTTGTGGTCTATCTGGATGACATTCTAGTCTATTCTAAGTCAAAAGAAGAACATGAAGAACACCTTCGGTGTGTCCTAAACAAGCTTCGTGAGAACCGCATGTATGCAAAGTTCTCCAAGTGTGAATTCTGGCTGCCTCAAGTCACCTACCTTGGTCACGTCATCTCTGCCAAGGGCATTGCTGTCAACCTAGAAACTATTAAGACAATTATGGACTGGCTTCCACCCATAAATGTCAAAGAAATCTGAAGTTTCCTTGGTTTGGCCAGTTACTGTCGTCGCTTCGTTCAAAACTTCTCGAAGATTGTGAAGCCGCTTACCGATCTCCTCAAGAAAGGCAAGAAATACCTTTGGACCCCTGCATGTCAAGCAAGCTTTGAAACACTCAAAGAGAAGCTCACTTCCACACCAGTCTTACTTCCTCCAGATACATCAAAGCCTTTCCAGATATTCTGTGATGCCTCATTGCAAGGATTGGGTGCGGTCCTTATGCAAGAAAAGCAAGTTGTTGCTTACGCTTCTCGACAGTTGAAGACGCATGAGATCAACTATCCTACACATGACCTCGAACTCGCAGCAGTTGTCTTTGCTTTGAAAGTATGGAGGCATTACTTGCTTGGCAACCGTTGTGAGATCTTTTCTGATCACAAGAGTCTGAAGTATATATTCACACAGCCTGATCTCAACCTTCGTCAGAGGAGGTGGATTGAAAAAATCAATGATTTCGATTTGACCATCAACTACACTCCGGGCAAAGCCAATGTCATGGCCGATGCTCTCAGCCGAAAAGCTTATGTCAACAACCTCATCGTGGAAGAACAACAGCCTCTCTTGTGCGAGGAATTCCGCAAGCTAAACCTTGAAATTGTCGATCAAGGGTATCTTCTGAACCTTCTAGCAACACCTCTCTTGGAAGAAAAAGTTCGCTCTAGTCAACTTGGTGATCCTTACACTAAAAAGATCATCTCCAACATTCAGCTTCGGAAGTATGAGTCTTTCCACGTTGACGACCAAGGCACTCTTTTCTTTGAACACCGGATGTTTGTTCCGAACTACCCGGGTTTAAGAGAGCAAGTTCTCAAGGAGGCGCATGATTCTGTTCTTTCTATCCACCCTGGTAGCACTAAGATGTACATGGACTTAAAAACACAATATTGGTGGCCTGGGTTGAAACGATATTGTGCCAAGTACGTCTCGGAGTGTGATGTCTGTCGCAGATTTAAGCTGTCCATCAGAAACCTTTCGGTCTTCTACAGCCATTGAAGCCTCCGGAATGGAAATGGGAGAAAGTAGAGATGGACTTCATCACTGGTTTTCCAAGGTCGCAAAAGGGCAACAATGCAATCTTTGTTGTCATCGATAGGCTTTCTAAGGTAGCTCATTTCTTTCTAGTCAAGGAAACAATTTCTGTAATTCAGTTGGCTGAGCTCTATATCAACAGAATTGTCTCTCTGTATGGAGTTCCTCTTGAGATCAGTTCAGACCGTGGAAGCATCTTCACTTCCAAGTTCTGGGGAAGTTTCCAAAATGCTTTGGGAACAAAATTGAACTTCAGCACAGCTTACCACCCTCAGTCACAAGGACAAGTTGAAAGGATCAATCAGATTCTAGAAGATATGCTCCGTGCTTGCGTTATCTCTTTCGGCATGAAGTGGGAAGAATGTCTTCCTTATGCTGAATTCTCTTACAACAACAGTTTCCAGAAAAGTCTAAAGATGGCACCATTTGAGGCTCTCTATGGTCGTAAATGCAGAACTCCGATCGGTTGGTCGGGCGCAGGTGAAAGAATATTGTTTGGCCACGACATTGTAACTCAAGCAGAGGAGAAAGTTCACATCATTCTTGAAAACCTGAAGATTGCTCAAAGTCGCCAGAAGAGCAATTATGATAGGAAGCACACGGACATGGAGTATGTCCCTGGTGATCTCGTTTACCTTCGTGTCACTCCCATGAGAGGCACGCACCGCTTTGGTATCAAAGGGAAGCTGGCTCCTAGATACATCGATCCTTTTAAAATTCGTGGAAGAAGAGGAGAAGTTGCTTATGCTCTTGAGCTCCCTGAACAACTCAAAATCCATGACGTTTTCCATATCTCTCAACTCAAGAAGTGCTTCAAGGATCCCGGCAGGACCGTGGACCATGAACTTATCAATCTCCAAGAAGATCTGTCTTATCAAGAACACCCCATAAAAATTCTAGAAGTCGCAGAAAGAAGGACTCGCAACAAGTCCATCAAGTTCTGCAAGGTGCAGTGGTCGCACCATTCCGTTGATGAAGCCACTTGGGAACGTGAAGATGAGCTCCATGCCAAGTATCCTACCCTCTTTGAGTATTCTTCTTCTTCCTAGAATCTCGGGGCAAGATTACTGTTTAGTGGGGGAGAGTTGTAGCATCCCAATTGTCTAACAATGGTAATGCTACTTGGTCTAGTAATATAATGGCTACTTCCTATATAAAATTGTTGCTTCATAATTATATGATGCTCATATCATCATGCCACCTTGCATTTGAGCATCATATAAAACCCTTTTTCTTTTGGTTCTTCTCTCATATGCATTATTAATTGTATTTGCCTCTTGATATTGTATTTGGTTATTGATATATTGTTTAATGCCCAAGTTGAGTTGGGGGCATATCTTTTATTCAACTCCATCACCTTTCTTTTCACCACCTTATAATTCCACCATTCCATTAACCCATGAGCTTGTAGTTCTTTTTCTTTTGATATTTAATCTAGCTCATGTGGGTTGGGATGGATCTAATTCTACAATTTCTTTTGCTTGGCCTTTACTCCACTTCTTGGGAATGCATAAGAATAATGCCATATTATTATTATTGTTTTCACAAAATAAAACATGGCATTTAATATTATGCATGGCTTTTCTTTTCTCCTTTACACTTGCCCATGTCATGATCCTGCATCTTTTAATCCCTACACACTACCTCACCCCTTCATCTTGACCTGATCTATAAGCATGTGTTAAAAACCTAAAAATTCTAAATCAAACCCTAACACACCCTCTCACCTCAAACCCTAATTTTTGTTAACTACACCCTAACCCTTAACCTCTCTCTCTCTCTACCATGATGGACCACCTGGCCACCCTCTCTCCCTGGTCCCACACCCCATCTACCCCCCCCCCCCTCTCCTAACCCTAGCCCTAGTTAACCCGAGCTTCTCCTAACCTAGTCGAGCCACCCGAGCTCCCTCTCCTCTCTCTTTCTCTCTACCTGTCGTGCTAGCCCCACAACCACGCCGTCCCCACCTAGCCCGCCTGTCAGCCCCACCCCACCTGCCCCTGCCTCGCTCCAGCTCGAGCACGGGAGAGGAGGTGGAGAAAGGTGGCTGAAGCCACCTTTATCTACCCCGAGCCCCACACGGCACCCTCTCCCTCTCTCCCTCTTTATCCCACCCCTCACGACTCCTCTGCCTCGCCAGATCCATCCCCAGAGCTCTGCCTCTCCTCTCCTTCTTCTTCACCGTCGCCAGATCCTCCCGCCGGTCACCGCCAGAACCACCAGCGTCTCCTCGTTCCGGCCAGCACGCGTGTCGTGGAGGTGGTCGAGGAGACCAAGAACGTTCCCCTACTTCGCCTCGTACGCGCCAGCGAGGAGGAGAAGGTCCCCAGCAGCCGCAGCACGACGACGTCGCCGAAACCCTAATCACCCCCGGCCTCTGCGTCCTCGTCGTTACAGCGCCTCCCAGGCCGATCTGACCACACCAATCTCTCTGCGGTACGACCCTCTCCCCCCTGACACCCTCCGTCTCGCTGTCGCCGTCTAGCGTCGCCGTTCCTTTCACCGAACACCCTCTATGCGCCGTGGCCGCGGGCGTTGGCACACCGGCGCGTCGCGCAGCAGCATACCTAGGCCGCGCCTACCCTCCTGTCACCATCCCGTAGCCCACCGCACTGGCATAGGCCCTCGTCGCGCACCCCGCAGGTCGCGAGGTCGAGCCCCCGTGCCGCGTGCGCCGCGCTCTGTTAGTCGAGCACCGATCTGTCAGTTTCGACAGAGGAAACAGATAAACAGTGGGTCATGGCCATTTTACAGAAAACCCCCTCTTTTTGTTACGCCTCAACCCGCGGTACACCGAGCCCCACCTGTCAGCCACCCTGGCAATCTTGCAATTAAGCCCCCCAGCTCTTAGCCCCTCAACCCGCGCTCCAGCTCGCTTCCTACCTGTCAGTCTCTGCGAGTCCCACCACTGGCACATGGGCCCTAGCCCGCTGGCCCCACCTGTCAACCGCAGCAGCTAGGTAAGCCCGCGGTGTAAAAGATTCTTCGCGCGCTGCGTCACCAGTCAGACCGGCCCCACCCGTCAGCGACTGTGGCTAGGTTCAGCTGAGTGCAAAAAGTATTTTCCAATTTCTGTTTTATTAAACATTTCCAGAAATTGTTTAAATTCAAATTCAAATCAGATTTTAAATAACTTTTAAAATACAAATGCAAATAATGCAAATGATATATGTTTTGGAATCAGAAAAATGTGAGGAATTCAAATATGCCATTCAAAATATTGTTTGAACACTTTAAAATTTCGAGATGATTAAAATTACAATAAAATGCCCTTTTCTTAATAAATTAATAACTTTAATTCTATAACTCCAAATTTGGCAGATAATATGTCTAAATCGATCAGCGGACGAGCCCATTCTATCTATGCAGTCCTTGTTCTAAATTGAAGCATGCATCATGTCAGTATTAAAAATCTGAACTGTTTATGACAATAAAACTTGGTTAAATATATAATAAAATGCTTTATTTCTTATATCCACACCTCACCTTTGCCATGCTACTTTAATGCCATGTAAATTGTGCACCATTCATCATGGCATGCTTGTTTGCTTGACACATCTTAATTCATATGCTTGTGCACTTTTTTTATGTTGGCCCTTGTTTGTTTGGTTCTCCTTCGAATAGACGCCCAGCAGGAGAATTACCAGGAATCACAGGAGTACTACCCAGATCCATCTCTCGCTTCAACTGAGCTGCCAGGCAAGCACTACCACATGCTTGCATACATACAGTACCTATTGCCTCTATCTTATTCTTGCATCATTGAGACGCGATTGCATTAAATGGAATCCCAAGTACTGCATAGCCTTTACTTTTACACCCCACTGAAGCTTGTTCCACCATCCCATGAGCCATTACTACAGGAGTTGTTTGAGCCATGCGAGTCGTAGAAAAGCATGTGTAGGGTATGTGAGTGTCTGATGGATAACGAGGTACCTAAACAACTTAAACTGTGTAGTAATGGGATAACTAATGAAAGAGGCACCGGTGAGCAATATCTGCTATTTGGTTTTTCATGCTCACTTGTGTCCCGTAGGACCCCCGAGTACTTGATTCCTGTTCCTTGACTATTCGCACTATCCACATCCGAGAGGCCTTATGGACCCCCCTGAGCCAGAGCTTGATTCATTCTTATTTCTTGGGGCCACAAATTAGTTTGGGGCTTTATTACTATCCTGCACTTATGCCATGTTACTGTTTTATTAAGATTGTGCGAGGAGCACCTGTACTGTTTAAGAATTGTGGAGTGTTTTCGCGGTATCGACAAGCCCAGTCACTTTTTCGGGTTCCCAGTCGTTTACAGCCATTGGCGCAAACCTTGAGTCCATCTCGGAGTCAGCTAGCTTCGTCGCGGGTAGCTTAATGGGGTGGCCCCTGAAATATTACTGAATCCTGTGATCGCTTTGTCGTGAATGCCTTGTTGGGTTTTGAGTTGGTTTTTTTCCGAGGTTGATCGAGTGTGTGTTGCTATTCGTGCACCCCTACAGGGTAAATCTTTCTGAAAGCCGTGTCCGCGGTTATGGGCGACTTGGAGCACAGTTTCTCGATTATAGACAAGAATAACTAAAGTACCGCTTTTAATTTGACTAAGTACTTGACTAGTAAATAGTGTAATACTCATGGAATGGTTAATAAAACTACCAACGGATGGGGGGTTGTTCGTCCGCTTCCTCGTTGGTAAGCGAGGAGGAGGATGGATCTGTTAATTATACTATTATAACTGTTGTTCTTAATTCACGGACATCCGTCTATCATTGATTAGGCGGATGGTTAGCGAGTATCTATAGAATTGTTAGATATTATCTTTTTGCTGCAATTGCGTCACCCCAGGTTGTGTCCCCTTTAGTGGCATAAAGACTTGCTGAGTACCCCTAGGGTCTCACACGATAAATTGTTTGATTCAGATGAACAGGTGAATTCGCAAGATGGATACTGGGTGGAGGAGACAGATGATGTTGGCAACGATCACTCGGTGTAGAGATTCCGGGAATGGGGATCCGTGAGATCTGTGGGCGGGATGTGTTTATTTATGTGGCATCTTATGCCGATTTGCTTCTTATCCGTACTCGGATCTTGTTTTCCGCTTCCGCCTGATACTCTGATGTTTGTTGTATGAGGAGCTGTCCTAAATTATTATCTCTATCTAGGATATTTGAATCTTGCCGTATGGCGTTGCAATGTTTCTATTTCTTTTACATGGAATGGCTCTGAGGACTGTTGTATGCGGCTTGCATACATACTCATTTGTGTATGTAGTTGATCCCTTCGCCTGCCGATTACGCCGCTCGTTCTTGTCCCGATGTTCTGAAAGTGGTTAGGACGGCCGAAAGGTCTACCGTGAGTGGCCCTGGGCCCCACCGTACTATTTTAACCACTTTCGTTCATCCAGGCATGTAACTAAGAGCGTAATTCACCGAGGTAGTTACAAGACGTCTCCAGCACTCCTTCCTTCTCCAAAACCCAAGTCCATAACAATGGGCATTGATGAGTTAAACCCTCGTCACTAGTATAAGCACATCTCCTATGAGCTTGGCCTCCCAGCCATGACCATCTGCCATCCTAGGCACTTCATAGGTGGACAACATTGAGAGGTAGCCTCAGCTCAAACCTCTCACGCGAGGGAACTATTACTAATGCATATAAACTTTCGGCTAAGCCTTACCCAATTCACGTATTGTGGTTGTACGGTAAAATTGGAATGGTATCGCATCCGAACCCAACCATCAGTTTTTATAAAATGGCTAAGGCTCATGCCTCAACATTTTCATCATCATCATCATGATAACACATTTATGTTTCTCAACACATGACAAAACATCTCAATAGAATGACTCATCATTCCAAGGTTTTCACAAGCCATTTTCACCAAGTATTCCCATCTAAAGTGATCAAGTTTTTGGTTTAGCTCTAAGCTACTAAGTTAAGAGTGTTCACTAATGTGGGATGCTAATATCAATCTCATGCCATAGAATGACATGTAAGTCTAACTAGATAGGTCAAGTTTTATACTCTTTATGCTACCTATAAACAAAGTAAATAACTTTGGTAAAGTAAAGAAAGTAAAGCTTATCAATAAAACTTGGGGTAGGTATAAGTCAAAAGGTATAACCAAAGCATGCCTAATGCATCTTGCTTAGGTTATCTAGCTTGCAAGGGTTAGCTTGAATTGTTAATGATGGCTTGCCTTGGTTGGTGTAGTGGTTGAAATTCTCCTCTTCTTCCTCGGGGTAGACCTCCTCCTCCTCGTAGACTTGGTCGGTACTATCGTCTATAAATACATACGGAATACACAATCACCAAACAATACTTAACTAGTCTACTTAGCACACTAAGGCACACATTTGATGATCTATTATCATCACAAACATCACAAGGTTTAATGAACTAGTTTCATTTATTTTATTTGAGAAAAGTAATTTCTACTCATTGAAATTAACTAAGATTTAATATTCTAGAATTAAAATATGGGATCATGTGGACACATGTCATCACCACATATTCTAGTATATGGGAATGTGATTTAAATGTTGGATCACATTTTAATAAGTTTAAGTTTAATATTTAATGTTTTAAAGTGACTATAAATGCTTATATAGCATTATTTTGGTACTAGTCCAAAGTCACTGCATGCAAACCTGAATATTATTACATATTCAGATAGGTATATTCAAATGTGATTTTGGAGAGGTGGAAAAAACTCCAAAGCTATTATGGTTGATTTTAGAAAAATGTTTCAAGGTGAAGAAGCTTTTGTCTTGTTATTTTTGCTAGGAGAGATGTCTACCTCTAAATGATTTGAATCCGACATGCTTGGATAGATACTTTTATTACCTTTCCAACAAAATTGGAATCACTCAATTTGGATCAGTAGATCTTTCTGAAATGATTTTTGAACTAAGGGACAGAATCTAGTTTAAGTCTAAAAAGAAAAATCTAAATTTGAATCACAGGGCCAGCGCGGGAACACTAACGGGCCGACCCAGTTTCACTCCGTGGCGCTGAGGACTGCTGACAGGGGGTCCCGCCTGTCAGTGGCTCATTAAACGTGAAGCGGTACGGGGTAATGTGGACCGTAGGATTAGAACTAGAATCTACGGCTCACGTTCATCGTCGACGACGGACACGTCGCCGGCGAGACGGAAACCTAGCGGCGTAGGTGGGGTTACAGTGGGGGCATACCGGGGCTCCAACGAGTGCGGCGAGGCGGGAAAATGAACGAGGAGACGACGGCGGGCTCAAGCGAAGTCGCGGCAGCTCCGGGGGTGGACGGAATCGACGGGGGCATCTCCTCCTCTGTTGCGGCTATCTCCGGCGAAAGTCTGGTGGCTGGCTGCTCGAGCTGCTCCGGCGAGAGGTGGGGAAGGACCAGTGGTGAGAGTAGAGTGTGGGAGTGTGAAGAAATGGTGTTGGGGAGGCTCCCTTATATAGGCCCGGCGAGGAGGCAGAGAGGTGTGGGCGGAGCTCGTCGGTGACGACGGCACAGGGGGATATTGGCGTGGGCGAGGTAGGCGGATGGTGGGCGCTTCCCTGGCGATCAGCTAGGGCTTAATGGCGACGCGAGGGGCGGTGGCTAGCGGTCGGGAGTGTCTCACGCTCTAAGAGACAGAGGCGGTGATCGACGTGGTTCCCGGCGGTTGTGGGTCGAGCGGCGGGGTACGGGCGTGTCTGGCGGGGTGAGGTGGTCAAGGTGGAGCGGTGTGTGCGGTCTGTGATCGAGGCGGGGCGTGTGGCGCTCTGTCGGCGACGGCGCTCTGGCGTGCGCTGGCGCGGCGCAGAGACTTAGTGCGGGGCTTTTCCTCGGTGGTCCAGGGGCTAGCTGTGGCCATGGGGTGGACCATGGATGGCGGTGAGGTCACGCCTTCCTTCCTAGAGGGGCGGAGAGGGGCTGGTGGTCTCCTACGGCTGGGGCATGGTTGGCCGGCGATCATGGCCTCGGGGTGGCGGTGCACTATGGCTAGGGACTAGGGGGTGGGCTGGTTATGGCTTGGTTAGATCAAATAGGGACAGAGGGAGTGAATTGGGGTCAAATGGGTTGCAAAACCCTTTAGAAACAGTAAGGCTAAACTAGGGTGTAATTAGTGCATGCCAAGTGTTCTACCAAATGGCCGCATGACACCAAGATTTGAATTTTGAAATGAAATTTGGTGGAGTTGTTTGTCACATGCTTAAGCATCTCTGGTTGCTAGGATTTGTTAAGTTGAAGTCATTTGAGTGGCTTTTGAAAAAGTGGGATCTAGACATATGAGATAGATTCCATTTTCAAATGTATTTTAAATTTAGAGTTTGAATGCTTTTGGAAGATCACAAAGTGGGCCTTGGTACATCTTTACTTGTACTAGCAAGGGTTGCAAAGATCCACAGTTGTTGCTATTGGAAATTGAGTGCTAGGAACACCTAAAGTGACCTAGTTTATTAAAATGGCAAAAGTGACCATTTCCATTTATTAATTCTTTTTGATTTCTTTTTCATTGGACTTTGCTTGGAAATGATCTAGATGATGTGGAATTCATCTTAGAATCATTTTACAACCATTAGAACAATCAATCATGGCAATTCAATTTAACTCCTATTTAATGCAACACACATATGCATGCTTAAATATTTTAAATGGGAAAAAGGTTTTGTTAACCCTAAATTGGGTGATTTGGATCTTAACAACTTGGATTAAATTTTTGGGATGTTACAAACCTTCCCCCCTTTAACAAAATCTCGTCCTGAGATTTAAGAAAAAAAAACTAGGAACTAAAGAGATCTGGGAACTCAGTCCTAATGTAATCTTCTCGCTCCCAAGTGGCTTCTTCTTCGGTATGGTTGCTCCATTGAATCTTGAGAAACTTGATACTTTGGGTCCTGGTGGTTCTATAAGCTTCCTCCAAGATACGGATGGGCACTTCACGATACGTCAGATCTTTGTTGATATCAACACCTCGATGATGGATGTTCTTGAAAACTTTGGTCTTCTCCGGCACTTCTAGGCATTTGCGAAGTAACGGGATATGGAACACATTGTGAATAGCAGACATTTCCTCAGGCAGTTCCATTTGATACGATACTTGTCCTCGGTGATTCAGAATCTTGAAGGGTTCGATATATCTGGGGGCTAACTTTCCTTTCAGAGTAAAACGTTGCGTTCCATTCAATGGCGAAACCTTGAGATACACAAAATCTTCGACATTGAAAGTCAGGTCTCTCCTTCTCTTGTCAGTATAACTCTTCTGTCTGGATTGGGCGGTCTTCAGGTGCTCACGGACTTTGTGAACCTTCTCTTCGTCTTCTCGGAGAATGTCGGGCCTGAAAATCTGACTCTCTCCTACTTGCGACCAATTCAAAGGGGTACAGCACTTTCTTCCATATAGGAACTCAAATGGTGCCATTTGCAAACTCGCTTGATAACTGTTGTTATATGAGAATTCTGCAAAAGGTAGACAATCTTCCCATTTTGATCCGTACTCTAACACACAAGCTCTCAACCTATCATCTAAGATTTGGTTGACTCTTTTAGTCTGTCCATCGGTTTGCGGGTGATAAGCTATGCTGAAATTCAACTTGGTTCCTAATCCTTCTTGGACTTTCTGCCAAAATCTCGAGGTAAATTGGGTTCCTCGATCTAACACTATGGTCTTGGGGGTTCCATGCAAACTAACAATTATGGCAATGTATAACTCTGCTAGCTTCGAACTCTGGTAGGTTGTCTTGACGGGTATAAAATGAGCTACCTTGGACAGTCTATCAACGATGACCCAGATTGAGTCATTTCCCCTACTAGAAGTAGGCAAACCGGTGATAAAGTCCATTCCAATGGAATCCCATTTCCATTTCGGAATCTGCAAGGGTTGCAATAGTCCTGCGGGTCTCTGATGTTCCGCTTTGACTCTCTGACAAATATCACACTTGGCGATGTAGCTTCTGATTTCTCTCTTCATCTTGTGCCACCAAAATTGCTCCTTCAAATCCTGATACATCTTCGTTCCTCCGGGGTGGATAGAATAAAGAGTATCATGAGCTTCTTGCATGATAACTTGCTTCAGCTCCGAATCTGCTGGCACACAGATATGTCCTTTGTACCATAGAACTCCTTCTTCATCTTCGGTGAATCTAGGTACCTTTCATGTACCAATACGACGCTTGATTCCGTTGATACTTGCATTTACCTTCTGGACTTCCTTGATTTGACTAATCAAACTAGGTTGAAGTTCAATGCTAGCTAAAAATCCGCTGCTAACTAGCTCAGTTCTAAATTGCTCCAACTCCTCATACAAACTTGGTTGCTTCTCCTTGATCATGGTGTTTAACCTACACGGCAATCGGCTAAGAGCACCCGCTACCACATTGGCTTTGCCGGGGTGATAGTGAATGTCAAGGTCATAATCCTTGATTAACTCTATCCATCTCCTTTGCCTCATATTCAGCTCCTTCTGAGTGAAAATATACTTCAATCTCTTGTGATCTGAGTAAATCTCATAGCGATTACCCATGAGGTAATGATGCCATGTCTTCAAGGCTAAAACTACAGCTGCTAATTCAAGATCATGGGTAGGGTAGTTCTGCTCATGCTGCTTTAGTTGTTGAGACAGATACGCGATGACTTTGCCTTCTTATACCAACACACATCCGAGACCAATCTTGGATGCATCACTATACACATCAAACGGCTTCTTAATATCTGGCATAATCAATATTGGGGCTGAAATCAATCTCTTCTTGAGCTCTTGGAAACTTGCTTCACATTTTTTAGTCTAGTCGAACTTCTTGTCCTTCTTCAGCAACTGGGTCATGGGTCTTGCGATGCTCAAGAATCCTTCTACGAACTTGCGGTAATATCCCCCTAATCTGAGAAATGCATGGACTTGGGTTTGAGTGGTTGGGGCTTCCCATTCTTCAACATCTTTGATCTTGGCGGGATCAACTGCGACTCCTCCGGCAAACACAATATGTCCTAGGAATCCTACTTCTTTTAGCCAAAACTCACATTTGCTAAACTTGGCATACAACTGATGCTCTCTAAGGGTTTTGAGGATGATTCTCAGATGTTTCTCATGCTCTTCTTCTGACTTGGAGTAGATAAGGATATCGTTGATAAACACAACGACAAAATTATCCAGAAAATTCATAAAGATCTTATTCATGAGATTCATGAAATAAGCAGGAGTATTGGTTAATCCAAAAGACATGACCGTATACTCGTATAATCCATAACGGGTAGTAAAGGCGGTCTTTGGAATATCCGTTGCACGAATCTTAAGTTGGTGATAACCAGTCCTAAGATCAATCTTAGAGAACACACTGGCACCAGTCAACTGATCAAACAGATCCTCTATCTTTGGCAATGGGTACTTGTTCTTGATTCTGACATCATTCAGCTTCCTGTAATCTGTGCACAAACGGTTGCCTCCATCCTTCTTGTCAATGAATAACACGGGCGATCTCCATGGCGATGCGCTTGGTTGAATCAAGTCTGTTGCCAACATAGCATCCAGCTGCTTCTTCAGTTCCACTAACTCTGAGGGGTTCATGCTATAGGGTCTCTGGGCTATGGGTCCGGTTCTAGGGATTAGTTCAATAATGAACTCAATATCCCTATCCGGGGGCATACCGGGTAATTCATCTGGGAATACGTTAGGGTATTCATAGACTACTCTGAATTTGTCTATGGTGGGTAGGGTTAGACTCTTGTTGCACTTGAACTGACGGGGCAAGGTTTCAGGTATATGCTCTACTGATACTCCAGAGCTACTGGTCATGGTGATGGCTTTCTTGGCACAGTCAATCAAACCTTTATGTTTCTACATCCAATCCATTCCTAGTACAACTTCCAAACCTTTGGTTCCAAGTACTATTATATTGGCATAAAAATCTATCCCCTGTATTCTGATAGGTACAACTTTGCAAATTTTTCTAGCTTTTGTAGTTGAACCGGGTATTTGAACTATCATGACATGCTTCAAGTTGGTTGGGTGAATCTTACTAGTGCATGTGAATTCGTCGGTGACAAATGAGTGCGATGCTCCAGAATCAAACAACACTCTTGCTAAAACTGAGTTGACAGAAAACATACCCAGCACTACATCTGGCACTTCTTAGACTTCTTCGGTGTTCATGTGGAAGAGACGGCCGTTGCGGTTGTGAGGGTTCCCTGGGGCGAATCTTCTTCCAGGCTGAACACGACACTGCTATTGAGCTAGGGCATTCACATTGGCAGTAGCGGCAATCTTCTTAGGGCACTCATTGGAGTAGTGACCCTTTACTCCACACTCGAAACAAGTAATCTGAGACTTGTCTTTTGCTGCCACAAGACCAGCATTGCTTCCAGTTCTTGGTACAGTGTTGTTGTTGTTGTTGTTGGAGTTGGGCGGTGCATGGTTGAAATTGCTGGAGTTGCCGAGGTGGTTGTTGTTTCCTCCGGACTTCACATTTCCTCCGCTGCGGTTGGGGTAGCTTGGGCGAGACATTGGGGGTCGATTGTTCTGCGGGGCATATCCGGCAGATAGGTTGGGGCGATACTTCTGGTGACTGTTGGATCCAGCTTGGTGCATCATCCGACGTTTGCGGTTGTCGTTCGCTTGATTAATCTTCCCCTCCATCTGAATGGCATAGTCGACTAGCTCTTCGAGATCCTCGAAACGGATGTTGACAAGTACTGTCTGCATCTCATCATGCAGTTCGTTCATGAATCTCTCCTTCTTATTGGCCTCCGTGTTGATCTCATCAGGTGCATACCTGGCGAGGGACAAGAATCTACCACGGTACTCCACTACAGTCATTCTGCCTTGTTTTAACTCTTTGAATTCATCCGCATTCTGATGACTAGACCCTGTGGCACATGGGTGCGGCTAAATTTGACTTTGAAGGCTTCCCACGTCATCACTTGACCGTGGTTCATCGTGCGGGTGCTGTTCCACCATGCTCTTGCATCTCTTGCTAGATAGTGGGTGGCAAATAGAACTTTCTTGTTGGCCTCCACTCTGGTGACTTCTAGGTTATTCTCCATGGTTTATAACCAATCATCAGCATCCAGCGGGTCTTCAGACTTGCTAAAGATTGGGGGATTGGTATTCTGGAAGTTTTTGAGTTTGGATCCATGATGATCCTGATTTCCATGGTTCTGATTGTTGTGAACCATCTGGGTGATCTGTTGTAGGGTGGCTAGATTTGCTTGGCGCTCTCCCCTACTAGCTTCACGGTCTGCAATGAGCGTCTGCAGAATCTGCAGCATTGGGTCTTGCGATGAGCTGCTCCCTCCTTGGTTTCCATGAGTCATCTGAAGATTGAGGTAGATAAAGGGGTAAGAGGGAAATTTCTGAGGTTCATGATTTTGGTTTCAAAGCTAAAACTTTGAGTTTGACTCGGGTTTTGCAACTCACTTCTTTTCATTCATTCAAGCAAAGCACACGATACAAACACACACACACCACAACAAAAGGAAAAACAAATGGTTTTAAGAACCATTCTGCAAGCTAAGATACAATGGGACCGATACTTCTCACTCCTACGATAGTGCTCTAGTGCATCTACTCATCATCGATGAAGTCGGAGTCATCATCGTCGGTGTAGAAGTCCATGGCATCATCCTCCAGATAGTCATCATCATTGCTGAGGTATGAGTGAATATCCCCTTGGATGTCTTCACCTCCCTCCTCTTCTTCTTCCTTTGCTACAAGCTGAGCTTCCTGCTCCTTGATGGTCTTCTCAAGGTCGGCCACCTTCTTGCGAAGACGGTCGATGGTGCGTGATATGTTGCAAACGTATCCATAATTTTTGATGTTCCATGCTTGGTTTTATCTACTTTCTTATGTTTTGTC
This sequence comes from Avena eriantha, assembly GCA_910589775.1. Lineage (NCBI taxonomy): Eukaryota > Viridiplantae > Streptophyta > Magnoliopsida > Poales > Poaceae > Avena > Avena eriantha. The sequence goes on from OU342742.1 coordinate 228,844,931, forward strand.
CACACTTTGGAGTACTTTTCATATGATTTCTTGGACTAACCTATTAACAAGAGCCACAGTGCCAGCTGCCTGTTTTCTCCTGTTTTTGGTTCCAGGAAAGTCAGAAAATGAATATTCTCGGAATTGGATGGGACAAAAGCCAAAGTCAGTTTTTCACCGAGGGACACCTGGATCCAGAATACGAGATGGAGAGGGGCTGGGGCTCGGCCACACCACCTGGCCGCGCGGCTAGGCCTGGCCCATGCCAGGGGGTGGTCTGGCCACCCCAGGCACCCCCTCGGCCTCTCCTTCCGCCTATATATTGCCTCTGATATGGAAACCCTAAGTACCCGATCAAAAATCCACGAAAGAGTCTGTAGCCGCCATCATCTCCATCCCTAGATCGGGAGGGATCTGAAGCTCTTCCCGGCACCCTGTCAGAGAGGGGAATTCACCCTGGAGGCCTTGTTCATCATCATGCAAGCCTCTGGTGTGATACATGAGTAGTTCATCTCTGGACTACGGGTCCATGTAGTAGCTAGATGGCTGGTTCTCCTCCTTTGTGCTTTCATGTTTAGATCTTGTGAGCTCCGTTCATGATCAAGATCATCTATTTGTAATTCTGCATTTTGTGTTTGCGGGTGATGGATATTGAGATGCTATTTCAGATTGATTATTGATTCTATCATGTCTTTGTTATTTGTGATCTTGCATACTTTCCGTTGTTAGTAGCTATCTTGTCCAAGTAGATGCTAGCAACTCCAAGAGTTAGTATTTATGCTCGATAGTGGGTTCATGCCTCTGGTAATCTGGGGAAGTGACAGAAATCTCTAAGGTGCTAGATGTGTTGTTGCTACTAGGGAGAAAACAACAATCCTTTGTTCATAGAACAATCGTATTGTTTACTTTACACGCAATTCGTAATGCAATTATCCGTTGCTTGCAACTTAATATTGGAGGGGGTTCGGATGATAACCTAAAGGTGGATTATTAGTCATAGATGCAATTGGATGGCGGTCTATGTATAATGTTGTAATGCCCAATCGAATCTCAAAGGAGTCAAGATGATTAGTATATGCTTGTATGCTTTCTCGATGTTTGTCAATTACCCCGCTGTAATTTGTTCACCCAGCATGTTATCTATCTTAAGGAGATCCACCTCTAGTGAACTATGGACCCCGGTCCTTTCTTTTACTTTCAATCTACAAACTATTTACTGCTTTGTGTTTACTTTCTGCAAACTATTACTTGCTTCCACTCGATACGTTTAATCCTTTGTTTTTGGTAAAACCGGTGAGATTGAAAACCTCATCACAAGTTGGGGACAGAGTTCTGTGGTTGTGTTGTGTAGGTCTCCATGTTGCTGCTGGCACCGGTAGTGCGCCTTGCCAAAGTTCATCTAGCTACACCTTTGGGGTGTTTCCTTGCTCCTACTGGTTTGATTAAACCTTGGTTTCATACTGAGGGAAAACTTGTTGCTGTGCTCATCATACCTTCCTCTTGGGGTTCCCCAACGAGCTCGATATATTTTGGGCCATCAAGTTACTTTTCTGGCACCGTTGCTGGGGAGTCAAGGACATCTTCACAAGGGGAGTCCCTCATAACCAACCTCTTTACTTTGTTGTTTTTGTTCTATTTAGTTTCCTTTAGTTTTGTTTGCTTGCTTCTTTATCAAAAATACACACAAAATAGTTTTACAAGTTTGCTTTATTTATTAAAAACACACAAAAAATGACTACTCTTGAAAACACTAAGTTGTGTGACTTCACTAGCACCAACAACAATGATATTATGAGCACACCTATTGCTCCACCTGTTCCTGAAGCTACTTTCTTTGAGATAAAACCTGCTTTACTCAATCTTGTCATGAGAGAACAATTTTCTGGTATTGGTAATGAAGATGTTGCTTCCCATCTAAATAACTTTGTTGAACTATGTGAGATGCAAAAGCATAGGGATATAGATGGAGATATCATTAAACTTAAAACGTTTCCTTTCTCTTTGAGAGGAAAAGCTAAACAATGGTTGAATTCCTTAACTAGGAATAGTATTGATTCTTGGACTAAGTGCAAAGATGCTTTTATTGGAAAATACTATCCTCCTGCTAAGATTATATCTATGAGAAGTGAAATAATGAAGTTTAAACAATCTGATAATGAACATGTTGCTGAAGCTTGGGAAAGAATGAAATCTCTGGTAAAGAATTGTCCCACTCATGGACTGAATTCTTGGATGATCATCCAAACATTTTATGCAGGATTGAACTATTCTTCAAGAAATCTATTGGATTCTGCTGCTGGAGGTACCTTTATGACCATTACTTTGGGTGCTGCAACGAAGCTTCTGGATAATATGATGGTTAACTATTCTGAATGGCATACTGAGATAGCTCCACAAGGTAAGAAGGTAAATTCTGTTGAGTAAACCTCCTCCTTGAGTGATAAGATTGATGTTATTATGACTATGCTTGTTAGTGGGAAAGCCCATATTGATCCAAATAATGTTCCCTTAGCCTCTTTGGTTGCTCAAGAAGAGCAAGTTGATGTGAACTTTATAAGAAATAACAATTTTAGCAACAATGCCTATAGGAATAATTTTGCTAACAACAATTATAAGCCATATCCTCCCAACAATGGTAATACTTATGGAAATTCCTACAACAACTATAGTAGTGCTCCCTCTGAACTTGAAGTTATGCTTAAAGACTTTATTAGTAAACAAACTGCTTTCAATAAAACTATTGAGGAAAAACTCTCTAATGCTGAAAGAAATATAGCATCACTTGTTGAAGCTCAAACTTCTTTGAATAAAGTGGCTGCTAAACCTGAAACTATTGATAATCCCTTTGCATATACTAATGCCATACAAGTTAGAATTGATGAAAATGTTAGACTATTAGCTGAATTGCATGCTAAGTGGGAAAGAGAAGATGAAATTGCTAGAAACATTAGTGTTTCTACTATCACTACCACTAGTGTTGAGGCTAGTAATATCTCTACTACTTTAGATGATAATTATGATTTTGATCTTGATGGTTGCAATATCTCTAAAGTTATTAAGTTCCTACAAAATCTTGCTAAAAGTCCTAATGCTAGTGCTATGAATATGGCCTTTACAAAACACATTACTGATGCTCTCATAAAGATTAAAAAAGAAAAGATGAAACATAAAGCTTCTATTCCTATAAAACAAGAAGATGGTTGGGAACCCATCATTAATATGAAAGTGAATGATTTTGATTTCAAAGCTTTATGTGATCATGATAGTACTGTTTATATTATACCTAGAAGGATTTATGATATGCTTGATTTGCCTCCACTTGAAGATTTTTATTTGAATGTCCCACTTGATGATCATGCTAAAAACAAACTCATGGGGAGTATTAATGATGTTCTTATTATGGTAACAATGCTTATGTCCTCGTTGATTTCAATGTTTTGGATGTTGAATGCAATGATTCTTGTCCTATTACTTTGGGAAGACCTTTTCTTAGAACTATTGGTGCCATTATTGATATGAAAGAAGGCACCATTAAATATCAACTCCCACTCAAGAAAGGTATAGAACATTTCCCTAAGAAGAGAGAGAAGATTTCTTTTGCCTCTCCTATGAAAACAAAATTTGCTCTTAATGCTTCTTCATTTGAGAACACTTGATTCTTTTTCTTGCTTCTTATGCCTAACTTAAAGGCGTTAAAGAAAACTACTTATTGGGAGATAACCCAAAAGTTTTAGATGAGTCTTGGAAGTTATTACTTCAGTAATAACCGCCCCTTATCCTTTTTATTTGCTTTTTGTGCCAAGAGTAACCTCTAATGAGAGAGAAGTAATGATTGGGAAAGTTGTTGTCCCAAAACAGATTTCTGTGCTTCACCATAAAAATTCGTGTAAAATCTCTGTACGTCCATGAATTTTTGAGCTTCTGCCCCAGGTTGTTATCTAATTTTCGTTAGTTCAATACTTTTTGATTTGAGCAACAGAAGGTCTTAGAAAAAATTCGTATTTACATGTTTGTCTGTTTTGACAGATTTCTGCCATTTTCTGCATTTGCTTCTTGTTGGTTCCTTTTTTAGTTCTTTTGGGGAATTGAGATTTTTGAGGGAAGTGCTACAGTAGCTAGTGTTTTAATGGAAGTTTAATTGGTGTTATAACTGAACCTAAAGACTTATTATCTTGAGTGCACTAATGTTGCTAATAAAGATTGTGTGAAGTTTTGTATGAAGGAAAAATTTCAGGTGTATGGAAGGAATGAGTAATGAGATGAAGGATGGACTAAAGCTCAAGCTTGGGGTTGCCACGCGTATCACCCCAAGAAATATTCAAGAAGTACAAGCGTGAAAGCTTGGGGATGCCCAAGGCATCCCCCTCTTCATCAATAAAAATCCCAGGTTTCTTCCAAGCGCTTCATTTTTATTGTTTCATGCACAGTTGTGTTGTTCTTGGAGCATCTTCTTTTTCTTTTTCGTTTTGGTTTTTCGTTTGCTTGGTTTTCTAAGTTTGCTGAATAAATTGGTTGGACCCCCTCTTTCATACATTGGTTTTCAAATAGTTTGGTTTGGACTAGAAAAGAGTAGGAAAGTTCATTGCTTAAGTGTTAAAGAGAGCTTGTTTTTGACTGTGTCCTATGCTTTTTCATGCCATGCTCGATATTGTTTTGGCTTTATGCTTAATTATTATTTGCTGTAGCATGACTTGTTATAAACAATTGATATTGCTTAATGTGCCTTTGAAGAATCATGCGTGGCTTTAGCATATTAAAGCATAGTATTGTGGTACTCTCCTTTGATGCTTTATTTTGGTTGACTTGGCGTATGCTCACACCATGTTATGACTATCCCAAGTCACCATAGCCTTTATGATCCTTTATTTTTCAACTTGTAGTATCACTTTATGCTTTGATCAATGATGTTTTGTCGCTCTGCATGATTATGGCCATTATTGCTCTCTTAGTTTGTTGCTCCCAGTCTTTTGCTAGCCTCCACAACCAAGTATGAGTTCCACTCATGCATCCAATTCCTTAAACCAAGTTATTCCAAAGAGTCCACCATACCTACCTATTATCATATGCTATTCCAAGTATATTCTTGTTTTTGTCTACCTTCCAAATTAAACTTGTTATGATAAAACTAGTGATTAAAGCTCTCACGAACTTGATGGCACACTTTACTTTTCTGCCCTTAATAAACTTGAACCATTGTGTCGTCTATGTTGTATATGCTTGCACTTATTTGTTGGGGATTAGAAGAACCATGTTGTCATGGGGAACGCTTTCAACATTGCACTTGTACTTTGTACCTAGTTGATATCATGCTCTTTTGTCTATGGATGTCGTCGGTCTGAAATGAAAGGGGAGCTTGTAAGTCCATGGAGTTATGTATATGTGTTAGAGAAACGCCTGGGCCGCTGGTCTAATCCATGCTGACATGGTGGAAACCTGCAGCGTAACCATAATGATCTGTCTATGAAGCATTCTTCATTTAAAAAGAGTTAGATTTTGAGAAGAAAAAAAGAGAAAAAGAAAAAAAGAGATTATGAAAAGAGGAAAGAAAGGAAAAGGCACCATATTCCCATGGTAAATAAGAAGATTGATGAGATGCTCGTTTGTCTTCTTGCCTTGTCATTTTGATATGGGGATTCTTCCGTATCATCAGGCAAGGGGTACCCCGTTGGCGGTTCTCTATGATACACATGTACTTACGATGACAAGAACTTACTGGTGACTAAACTTGAGTAGCATGAGGAGCGGCCCTCGTATTCAAGGGACATGAGATTTCCAACTTATACTTTGTCAAGCATATACACCATAGTTTGTTCACTTTAACCTTAATCACTTCAAGATGCTTATGATAGGGGCAATGAGAGCTGAAAGCTATTAAGTACCATAATTTTTGGAAGCTCTTTATGAAACTTGAATCCCTACTTCCTTCTATGAAGGCCTTTCTTCCACTTATATATTGAATCTCCACCTTCTATCTTTATGCACCTACTTTGAGAGCGTAGTGGCCATTCTTGTGCATTGTCCCAAGACTTATTGATTGATGCATACTTTGATATTGCTTGTTTTAAACTATTTGTATCTAGTCACTCTTATGAACTTTGAAGCTATCCTATGCATTTATGTTTGCTACTCTATGAGGGACAAGCTGAATACCAGTATGCTATGTTTTCTTTATGTGAAACAAACAAACGTCTTGCAAAGCATTGTTATTCATGAATCTTTTGTTTGTGCCTTTTCATGTTGCAACATAGTTTCTTTGTCTTATTGCTAGAACTTTGTCTTTCATGTTATGATTGAAGTACTATGATCCCAGCTTTGAATGTTTTACAAATACTTTGATCAAGTTTATGATGGTGCATGTCACCTCAAAAATTATTATTTCTTTTTATCACTTACCTACTCGAGGACGAGCAAGAGTTAAGCTTGGGAATGTTGATACATTGCAAACGTATCCATAATTTTTGATGTTCCATGCTTGGTTTTATCTACTCTCTTATGTTTTGTCCACACTTTGGAGTACTTTTCATATGATTTCTTGGATTAACCTATAAACAAGAGCCACAGTGCCAGCTGCCTGTTTTCTCCTGTTTTTGGTTCCAGGAAAGTCAGAAAATGAATATTCTCGGAATTGGACGGGACAAAAGCCAAAGTCAGTTTTTCACCGAGGGACACCTAGAGCCAAAATACGAGACAGAGAGGGGCTGGGGCGCGGCCACACCACCTGGTCGCACGGCCAGGCCTGGCCCGCGCCAGGGGTGCTCTAGCCGCCCCAGGCACCCCCTCGGCCTCTCCTTCCGCCTATATATTGCCTCTGATACGGAAACCCTAAGTACCCGATAAAAAATCCACGAAAGAGTTTGTAGCCACTGTCATCTCCATCCCTAGATCGGGAGGCATCTGAAGCTCTTCCCGGCACCCTGCCGGAGAGGGGAATTCACCTTGGAGGCCTTCTTCATCATCATGCAAGCCTCCGGTGTGATGCGTGAGTAGTTCATCTCTGGACTACAGGTCCATGTAGTAGCTAGATGGCTGGTTCTCCTCCTTTGTTCTTTCATGTTTAGATCTTGTGAGCTCCATTCATGATCAAGATCATCTATTTGTAATTCTGCATGTTGTGTTTGCGGGGATCTGATGGATATTGAGATGCTATTTTAGATTGATTATTGCTTCTATCATGTCTTTGTTATTTGTGATCTTGCATGCTTTCTATTGTTAGTAGCTATCTTGGCCAAGTAGATGCTAGCAACTCCAAGAGTTAGTATTTATGCTCAATAGTGGGTTCATGCCTCTGGTAATCTGAGGAAGTGACAGAAATCTCTAAGGTACTAGATGTGTTGTTGCTACTAGGGAGAAAACAACAATCCTTTGTTCATAGAACAATCGTATTGTTTACTTTACACGCAATTCGTAATGCAATTATCCGTTGCTTGCAACTTAATACTAGAGGGGGTTCGGATCATAACCTGAAGGTGGATTATTAGTCATAGATGCAGTTGGATGGCGGTCTATGTATAATGTTGTAATGCCCAATCGAATCTCAAAGGAGTTAAGATGATTAGTATATGCTTGTATGCTTTCTCGATGTTTGTCAATTACCCCGCTGTAATTTGTTCACCCAGCATGTTATCTATCTTAAGGAGATCCACCTCTAGTGAACTATGGACCCCGGTCCTTTCTTTTACTTTCAATCTACAAACTATTTACTGCTTTGTGTTTACTTTCTGCAAACTATTACTTGCTTCCACTCGATACGTTTAATCCTTTGTTTTCAGCAAAACCGGTGAGATTGACAACCTCATCGCAAGTTGGGGACAGAGTTCTGTGGTTGTGTTGTGCAGGTCTCCACGTTGCTGCTGGCACCAGTAGTGCGCCCTGCCAAAGTTCAGCTAGCTACACCTTTGGGGTGTTTCCTTGCTCCTACTGGTTCGATTAAACCTTGGTTTCATACTGAGGGAAAACTTGTTGTTGTGCTCATCATACCTTCCTCTGTGGGTTCCCCAACGAGCTTGATATATTTTGGGCCATCAGTGTGATCCTTCTTTGCGCGTTGACGGCGAAGTGACTGACGATCCTTGACTAGCAGTGAGAAACTCTGGGCCTTCTAGGTGGCAATGGCGAGGTTGTGGTTGGCGAACTCTTTAGCATTGTCCAATTCCTTCTGTCTGTCGTACAGTACGAAGTCGAGGTTCTCCACTTGACGCTTCAACTCCAGGTGACTTGGCATCTCTAGCGGCATTCCCATAGAATCACGTCTTGCCTAGTGAGCAAAGCTGGTTACTTGGATCAAGTTGACATTCTGTGCGCAGAGACGAGCGAGAGCTTCATGCATTGCCCTGGCTAATCCATCTAGCCAGTTGTTCTCTCTCACGGAGAACTGAATCTTCTCGGACATTGGTGCCTCTAACTTGCCTCGAAGATCAGCAACAACTAGCCATTGTAAATCTCCTCCTGGTGGACCATTGAGTTGCGCTCCAAAGAATTCTGGATGTGGGCGCTCCAAGTACTCAGACAGTGTATCTAGATCCCTCTCGAAGATCAGTTGGCCTCCGTTGCCTGACTGGTAGAACTTGTTGTACTGAACTTTCATCTATAAGAATTTAGGATGAGAAAGTTAGTGAAGTGATCAAGTGTGTCAAAATTTTATGTAGTAATGTAAGAATTTTGTTTTGAGGAACATGAATTTTTTTGAGAGAAAGAATTCCAAGGGTAAGAGAGGAAATAGGTTTTCATAAATACTCACTTTGGTTTTGGAAACTAAGTTTTTGTTTGGACGTCCATTCTAACTAGGGTCTCCTATGGTCAGGATGGCTCTGATACCAACTTGTCAACACCTGGATTTTTAATCCCAGATGCCTGTTATGCCATACATCGCAATCCCAGGATTACCATTTTTGTGAAACATAATAGATTGGATATCACAGTACATCATCCATTACAAACCATAATAAGGTCTTACACAAATAAAGGATCTCATGATCAAGTCTTAATACAAACAAGTAGCGGAATAAAAAGCATAGCGGTGGGATCCATCTTTAGTGTCACAGGCAATGCTGACGATGGGAGATGGTCCTAGTTGTCGTAGCCGTCCTGCTGTCCTCCTTCAGGGTTGTCCTCCTCATAGTCTGGCCACGGGAATAGCCAGGGACAAAATCCATGAGTACTCTTTAAGTACTCGCAAACTATCACTAACAAGTAAGGTAATTCTAGTAGGAAATGCTAACTCTAAGTTTATTTGTAAAGTTAAGTTTGAAACCTAAGCTAAGTTCAGAAACAAAGAAAGATAAAATAAAGTTTGAAATCACCTAAGTGGGAACTTAGTTGTCATAGTCACAACTCTGTTGTGGTCAAGTCATGTCACAATTCATTTCATAAGTCATTTTGAAAACATCTGACAACGGAACAGTATGGCCACTCCAACTGTCCATAACTGTGGACACGGCTATTCGAATAGTTTGACACTCTGCAGAGGTGGTACACTTTCACCACAAAATTCGATACATCTGCCAGGGATAACCCTGAATCATCATACTTAGTATGCAGATAATCAAACATAACCTTTGCTTTACACACTCTAGTATAAGCACCTCTCCTATGAGCTTGGCCTCCCAGCAATGACCATCTGCCATCCTGGGCACTGCATAGGTGGACAACATTGAGAGGTAGCCTCAACTCAAACCTCTCCCGCGAGGGAATTATTACTAATGCATATAAACTTCTGGCTATGCCTTACCCAATTCAGGTATTGTGGTTGTACGGTAAAATTGGAATGGTATCGCATCCGAACCCAACCATCAGTTTTTATAAAATGGCTAAGGCTCATGCCTCAACATTTTCATCATCATCATAACCCATTTGTGTTTCTCAACACATGTCAAAACATCTCAATAGAATGACTCATCATTCCAAGGTTTTCACAAGCCATTTTCACCAAGTATTCCCATCTAAAGTGATCAAGTTTTTTGTTTAGCTTTAAGCTACTAAGTTAAGAGTGTTCACTAATGTGGGATGCTAACATCAATCTCATGCCATAGAATGACATCTAAGTCTAACTAGATAGGTCAAGTTTTATACTCTTTATGCTACCTATAAACAAAGTAAATAACTTTGGTAAAGTAAAGAAAGTAAAGCTTGTAAATAAAACTTGGGGTAGGTATAAGTCAAAGGGTATAACCAAAGCATGCCTAATGCATCTTGCTTAGGTTATCTAGCTTGCAAGGGTTAGCTTGCATTGTTAATGATGGCTTGCCTTGGTTAGTGCAGTGGTTGAAATTCTCCTCTTCTTCCTCGGGGTAGAACTCCTCCTCCTCGTAGACTTGGTCGGTACTATCGTCTATAAATACATACGGAATACACAATCACCAAACAATACTTAACTAGTCTAATTAGCACACTAAGGCGCACATTTGATGACCTATTATCATCATAAACATCACAAGGTTTAATGAACTAGTTTCATTTATTTTATTTGACAAAAGTAATTTCTACTCATTGAAATTAACTAAGATTTAATATTCTAGAATTAAAATATGGGATCATGTGGACACATGTCATCATCACATATTCTAATACATGGGAATGTGATTTAAATGTTGGATCACATTTTAATAAGTTTAAGTTTAATATTTAATGTTTTAAAGTGACTAGAAATGCTTATATAGCATTATTTTGGTACTAGTCCAAAGTCACTGCATGCAAACCTGAATATTATTATATATTCAGATAGGTATATTCAAATGTGATTTTTGAGAGGTGGAAACAACTCCAAAGCTATTATGGTTGATTTTAGAAAAATGTTTGAAGGTGAAAATGCTTATGTCTTCTTATTTTTGTTGGGAGAGATCTCTAAGTCTAAATGATTTAAATCCAACGGACTTGGATAGAGATTTTTATTATCTTTCCAACCAAATTGGAATCACTCAATTTGGATCAGTAGATCTTTCTGAAATTATTTTTGAACTAAGGGACAGAATCTAGTTTAAGTCTAAAAAGAAAATTCTAAATTTGAATCATAGGGCCAGCGCTGGAACACTAATGGGCCGGGCCGGTTTCACTCCGTGGCACTAAGGACTGCTAATAGGGGGTCCCACCTGTCAGTGGCTTATTAAATGTGAAGCGGTACGGGGCAATGTGGACCGTAGGATTAGAACTAGAATCTACGGCTCACGTTCATCATCGACGACGGACACGTCGCCGGCGAGACGGAAACCTAGCGGCGCAGTGGGGGTGCAGTGGGGGCGTACCGGGGCTCCAGGGAGTGTGGCGAGGCGGGCAAATGAACAAGGAGATGACGGCGGGCTCAGGCGAAGTCGCGACAACTCCGGGGGTGGACGGAATCGACGGGAGCGTCTCCTCCTCTGCTATGGCTATCTCCGGCGAAATTCCGGCGGCTGGCTGCTCGAGCTACTCCGGCGAGAGGTGGGGAGGACCTGTGGTGAGAGGAGAGTGTGGGAGTGTGAAGAAATGGTGCTGGGGAGGCTCCCTTATATAGGCCCGGCGAGGGGGCAGAGAGGTGTGGGCGGAGCTCATCGGTGACTACGGCACAGGGGCTATCGGCGTGGACGAGGTAGGCGGACGGTGGGCGGTTCCCTGGCGGTCAGCGAGGGCTTAATGGCGACGCGAGGGGCGGTGGCTAGCGGTCTGGAGCGTCTCGCGCTCTGAGAGACAGAGGCGGTGCTCGACGTGGTTCCCGGCGGTTGTGGGTCGAGCAGCGGGGTACGTGCGTGTCTGACGGGGTGACGTGGTCAAGGAGGAGCGGCGTGCACGGTCTGTGGTCGAGGCATGGCGTGTGGCACTCTGTCGGCGATGGCGCTCTGGCGCAGCGTAGAGACTTAGTGCGGGGCTTTTCCTCGATGGTCAAGGGGCTAGCTATGGCCGTGGGGTGGACCGTGGACGGCGGTGAGGTCATGCCTTCCTTACTGGAGCGGTGGAGAGGGGCTGGTGGTCTCCTACGGTTGGGGCACGGTTGGCCGGCGATCATGGCCTCGGGGTGGCGGTGCACTATGGCTAGGGACTAGGGGTGGGCTGGTTATGGCTTGGTTAGATCAAAGAGGGATAGAGGGAGTGAATTGGGGTCAAATGGGTTGCAAAACCCTGTAGAAACAGTAAGGCTAAACTAGGGTGTGATTAGTGCATGCCAAGTGTTCGACCAAATGGCCGCATGACACCAAGATTTGAATTTTGAAATGAAATTTGGTGGAGTTGTTTGTCACATGCTTAAGCATCTCTGTTTGCTAGGATTTGTTAAGTTGAAGTCATTTTAGTGGTTTTCGAAAAAGTGGGATCTAGACATATGAGATAGATTCCATTTTCAAATGTCTTTTAAATTTAGAGTTTGAATGTTTTTGGAAGATCACAAAGTGGGCCTTGGTATATCTTTACTTGTACTAGCAAGGGGTGCAAAGATCCACAATGTTTTCTGTTGGAAATTGAGTGCTAGGAACACCTAAAGTGACCTAGTTGATTAAAATGGCAAAAGTGACCATTTCCATTTATTAATTCTTTTTGATTTCTTTTTCTTTGGATTTTGCTTGGGAATGATCTAGATGATGTGGAATTCATCTTAGAATCACTTTACAACCATTAGAACAATCAATCATGGCAATTCAATTGAACTCCTATTTAATGCAACACACATATGCATGCTTAAATATTTTAAATGGGAAAAAGTTTTTGTTAACCCTAAATTGGGTGATTTGGATCTTAACAACTTGGATTAAAGTTTTGGGATGTTACATATTTGCTCCAAATGGTTTTGGTATCCCTTAAGTGTGTCACCCTACGGTTCGCGAATAATGTAGACATGATCGAGACCCCTCTTCGATCAACAATCAGTAGGAGGACCTGGAGATCCATACTGACTCCTGCACATTCAATGATGACCTCTATGATCATGAGAAGCTTTAACGCTAGTAACTAAATCCCTTTGTCTCGCTATATATTACATGTCCGAGATTTGACCATTGGTATCTCCATACCTAGTTTGATCTCATTGCTGACATGCACTCTTTTCTCGTACCCATGATATAACATTCTAGTGACCACATCACTTGCTTGTAAGCAATGTTAATGTGATATCACCGAGAGGGCCCAGAGTATATTTATCTGTTATCGGGATGGACAAATCCTACTATTGATCCATGAGCCTCTACATAACCCCTTCATAGCACGGAACCCACCTTTATAGTCACCCTGTCATGGTGTGACATTTGATGTTATTAAGATACTCTTCTAGTGTTAGTGATTGACATGATCTCATGGTCTAAGGACTAGGATTACTTTGTATGATTTTATAGCAATATAAACATAATGACTTTGATCGTAATGCTATACTTCGGATGAATGTTCATCAAATCATTCCACCAATGTTGTGACCTCGTTATTAACAACATCCAATGTCCATGATCAGGAAACCTTGATCATCTTGTTAATCAACAAGCTAGTTTATAAGAGAGGCATCACTAGGAACTTTCTCTTTGTTTATTACACACACATGTATTAACGTTTCCGTGTTAATACAATTATAGCATGAAAAATAAACATATATCATATACTTGTAATACACATAATAACAACTTTATTATTGCCTCTCAGGGCATATTTCCTTCACCGATCACATAGAGTGGGTTACCACTGTGGGAAACTCAAAATGTGGGTCTCAAACCCATCTCCCTCGATGCATTATCTATCACATTACAAAAGGAGTTATGCCCTAGAGGCAAATAATAAAGTGTATTTTTTGATATCTCTCCTATATGTTCATAATACATTTCATATCATGCTATAACTGTGTTAATATCAAACGTTAATACACGTGTGATATGCAAACAAACCGTGTCTCTAGTTACCTCTAGTGAACTAGTTCATTGGTCATGAGGATGATCTGGATTTCAAGATCATGGGCATTTATGCCAACTAACAATGAGGTCATGTCATTAGTTGAATGACATGATAGACAAACATCCGACCGTTATATCTTAAATGAGATCTAGTTACAAAGTTTACCATTGACGATAAAACAAAGAGAACCTTGCAACCTGATCCTTTGACTGTGAGGTAATGCAAATCACCATTCTGTAGGAATCTTAGATGGTTATCAAGAATCATCTCGTAAAAGGGTGCTCAAAAAGGTGCCACTCAGTTTTTCCAAAGGGATGCGTAGAGGAGTACATATCAAGACTAGGATTTGTCTAATCCATGTAACGGATAGATACATGTGGCCATCTCGGTGACGTTGCATTATATGAAGCTTGCAAGCATGTGACTTGGTCACGGAATGCAACAACATAAGAACGAGTAAACAAGTTCATCGATAATGAGACCGAACTAAGGTATGGGGATACCAAAGATCAAGTCTCGGATGAATTAGGTATCAAATGACAAAGGGAATGGGAAACGACTATCTCATGGTTCGACCGATTATATTCGTGAAACGCACGGGGCTCACATGGCCATCCAGGTCCCTATGTTGATCATTGATGTGAGAATAGTCTCGATCATGTCCGGAGTGTTTCTGAACCGAAGGATGTCACACTTAAGGATGGGTACGCTTAGAGTAGATGAGGTATCGTAGGAGAAAAAGAGAGAGAGAACCCGGAATAGTTCCGGGTAACATCCGATGGTGATCGGAAGGAATTCCGGAGTGAAGGAATATGATAATATATGTATTTGAATGTTAATTGGAGAATTAATATTAAATATATATTTTATTTTATTAATAAAGGCTTCCCAATGCTAATGGGCCTCGCCTGAAGGGAGGCCCAATAGGGCAAGGCGCCTAGGGAGAGGGGGCCGTCCAACCTTGGCTTGGTGGGCTGCCCAAGTGGGGCCCACCTAGGGCTAGCGGCAGCCCCTAGGTGGCCGGTGGGTGTAGGGTTTAGTCCCACACCGCCTGGCCCCTGGGTGGTGTGCCTCCTCCCACTATATATAGGGGTCTCCCTCCCCCTTTGGAATCATCCCATTCCCTCTCATTCTCTCTCTCTCTCTCATCCATTGAGGACTTCTCCATAATATTGGGGAGGACCTCGTGGGTGAGTTCTCCACTTTCACACCACCGTCGTGTGATCCGTGATCCGACATCTACTTATTCCGTTGCTCGGCTGGATCAGAGTCTGGTTGACGTCACCTACACTGGATGTGTGACGAACTTCAGAGGCACCACACTTGAGGCGATGCTCGTCTTCATCAATATACACCTTCCTGCGTAAGGCGTGCCTCAATCTTCAAAGGTATGAATACCGTCTTTCTCTTACGTTGCTTATGTCTACATAGTATAGATCCTGGTATTAGTGTTCGAGTAGATAGAATTTTTTTTCTGCTACGGAACCCTTCAGTGGTATCAGAGAAGGTCTATGGGTAGACATGTCGTCCGAATAGAACACATAGCAATATGTGGGCATTGATTCTCTAGTTGCTACCCTCTTTTATGTTCTTGTTCATAACGCAGCACTATTTGATGAAGCGGCCCCCAACCGACCTCATGTGGTGATTCACGAGACTGGTCAACAAATCAAAGTGACTTAGGGGGTGTCTGTCTCTCTACAGTAGTTGATATGGCATCAACATTGGAGGGCCCTGAAAAGGTAAGAAGAACAGCAATCATTGAATCCATGTTGTGGCTCCATGTTCGTAGGTGGGAAGGGGTTCTACCACGAAAGCCCTAAAGCCACGTAAAACTTGCAATAGATAATATAGAGGCGTCTATATTTATTATTGCATAGGGGCATGTGTTAAGACATGGCAATGACGGGTTTGTGAAACTTTCATTGAAGCTATTGATGATGATCAAGTTGCTATAACCACATCATAACACTTTACTTTATGAAGTACTACTTATTGTACTAGTATAATTATATATATATATATTCGACGGTAGCATAATAAGATAATTGTTGGGGATATACTTTCTGGGTATCCTCACAGTTCCTCATTGACCAGGGTGGCCCACTTCGGGTTAGAGCTTTGCTTCACGGGAGGCCCAGTCAGGGAGAGAAGACGGAGTCTAATCCAGCTACGGGAAGGCCCAGAAGACTTAACGACTTAGGCCCATAATGTTACTTGTAGTTCAAGATGTACTCTGTAACCGACTCTTAGTCGTAGCTGGATAGATCTCTCTTGTAAACCCTAGGCCAGATATCTATATAAGCCGTCCTAGGGAGAGCCTTTAGGGCAACACTCTAAACACCTCAATAGTCTACAATCTCAACTCGCACACGCGAACCCTTGTAACCCATATTCCCGCTCTGCCGTATTACTCGATTGCTAGCAAGAGTAGGATCCGTCCAAAGCCGGCGGATTCGAACCTAGGTAAACTTGTGTGCTCATCGCCCCGGAACACCGTACGTCTCACACCCCTCTCTTCTGCACGCCTCGAGGACCCCCTCATGGAGTACTTGTCATCAGTCTGACGACAGTTGGCACCCACCGTGGGGCAAGTGAGCTTTGGATCTGCGTTTCGAGCGGAATCTGCAAGAATCAGAATCAGCGAAACTATCGCTGTCAGTCGCATCCTCTATGCCAGCGACGTCCCCCTCATCGTTCTCGATGAGACTTGGATTCCGGCTAGGGAGGTCGTGACTGCCTACACAATCATGTCTTTTGGCGAGATCGATGTTTACATCGGTTTCGCTGAAACTGCCCCACCCACCCCAGCGGTGATGATAGAGGCAGAAGAATCTTCTGGGTCCCCTTTGTCCGCGGTGGCGGCAGACTTCCGGATCCCAGAAAACCCTAATCCCACCCAGCCTGCACCAGTTGCGGAGATAGTGGAGAAATCCGAGCCTGAAGAAGACCTAGCGGTCCAAGTCGAATCTGGAGTTGATCTCCCTGGAGAAGCCGGATCCCAGATCGACCCACCCATGGAAGTCGATATTCAGGAGGAGCTAGTCAACGACACTGATTCTGGCTCTGATGACGCCAGGACAGACAGGCCTTTCCTGAGGTACACACTGCGACGTATGATACTGCAAGGCGAAAGCGCAGATGCAATTCTCGAGCCCATCAAAAGTTTCGACATGGCTGATCGCGAGAGCCGCAGGTACCTCAGGAAGCACGCGTCGCACTTCGTCAGATACGTGGGATCCGGATCCGGCTCTGCCATTGCTGCAGAAAACACCGACTCTGTGCTAGAGGCGATTGGAACAAACGCCGACGTACCCGCATCCTCGGATGAATCGATGACGTTAGCAGACTTCCGAAAGTTCTCCACGGAATATGAAGAGGAGTATAACTCCAAAGCTGCAGAAGAAGGAGAAGCCATGGATGAAGGATCCGGGGAACACTCTCCCAAAGCGCAGGATGACATGAACGTCGGAGATAATCCCGAAGTCCAGATGTCCGAAAGTAACGATCAGAGCTTGACTCTGGGAAACGGACCCAAAGCCGTCTTTGCTACCGGCGCTGCCAAGAAGGCAAAGAAGAAGAATAAGAAGAACAAGACCCCAGCAAAAGATCCTCCAATAGAGGAGGTGATTGCCGAGGAATACGAAGAAGACTCGGATGGAGCACTTATCCCAGAAGAGCCGAAAAAAGAAGAATCGGTGGATGGACATGTGATCACTGAAGGTGCACGTAAACTCATCGATGTTGCATTAACTACACCTATTCCTACAGCTGCAGAACTTACTGCGGAAGAACTAGACGAGAGGGCATAGGCCCTAGAAGCGCGTCGTCAAGTACTCCTCGATGAAGCCAAAAACATTGAGGAGGAAAAGAAACGCATAGCATCTGCGGGAAAGTACAACTCCAGGCAATACCAGAAGACCAGGAAGCGTCACACCAATGACAACCAATTCCCGCAGATCCACGCCGTCCTTTTCGGAGATGAGATGGGGAAGCCACGGAAAGATAGCAAAGGAGATTGGGTATATCCAACCCTAGTACAGAATACCGTGGCAGCCCGAGAAATTTTATCGGCTAATCCAGGACCGGAGGAGATCCGTTTGGGAACCAAACTACTTAACAAGGGACTGGAGCAGCAAAAGGTCGCCTTGTCCGGAAGCCAAAAACTGGTCTCGGATTCCGACCAATGTCGCACAGATCCGGCATGGGCTGACGTAAGACCCCATCGTGTTCCGGAGCAGCATCGTCGCTCCGAACACCGGGAAGACAATTATTCGAGAACTGGATCGTCAGGACAGCATCGCAGAACTGCGCGTGACTGGAGCAACGTCGCCCCAGCGGCCGAAAAAGAGGCCATTGCTACACTGAATCCGAGGAATCCTCCCCGACGAGAGTCTAACGATCGAAGGGGAGAAGATAAAGAGAAACATCGGGAGGAGGATCGTCAAAAAATGCCACCTCCTAGACATGCAAGCCGTCCGGCTGACCCTCACCATGATGGGAATGACGGACGAAGGAACGACGAAAACCATGCTGGCACAAGCTGACAGGGGGCTTATCGTACTGAAGACCCTCCCCGGAACCGGAATAATGACGCTCCGGACGGAGGCTGGCGATCAGCCGGAAACAATTTAGCTGCCCCACCCTCTCCACCAAGCAGTCATCACAACGGCTCTCAAGGGGGACAAGGAGGACGATGTGGCAGAGGAGGTGGCGATAGAAGCCGAAGTCCGTCTCCAAGGCACCGCAGCCATAGCCAACATTCGGGACGATCACTATCCCCAAACGACGCAAGGCACAGGATCAACTCCAACATATAGGCGTGGCGCTACGAAAATGATGATATCTACGTGGGCCCAAAATGCTTCGGACCACGCATCAGAGCTACAAGATTCTAGGAAGGATTTGCTATCTCAAGGCATATCCAAGCCTACGATGGCATTGCTCGGCTAGATACCTGGCGGAAACAGCCTGGTCGCAACCCGATATCTCCCACTTATGTTGCGGAAGACGGCATGATCATGGCTCAATGAACTTCCGGAGAACACTATCCACAACTGGTATGACATGCAAAGTGTGTTCTTTCGGAATTTCAAAGGCACATATTGGAGGCCCTGTATAGTCGGAGACCTACAGCGTTGCACCCAGAAGGCCAGAGAAACTTGCCAAGATTACCTCGGACGATGGATCGACACCAAGAACTCATGTGAAGGAGTAAACGATCAAACTACGATTGAAGCTTTCATCGCAGGACTCCCAATTGGTCTACTACGTCATCGCTTGAAGTGTGACAAGGTCACTGATTTGGGAGAGATGATAGAAACAGCGAGCAAGTATGCAGATGCTGACGACGATGCAGAGGGATTGCTCAATGCCCTAGTTGTGCCTCAGTCGGCAAAACAACCAAAGCAACAAGCTCAGAAGCGCACAAATACCTCGGAGGAGAAACCCAACGCGGAAACAGCAGTGGTCACTGCTACTTTCGGGTCTGGAGGACGAGGAGGACGTGGCGGAGGCCACGGGCGTGGCCGTGGGACTTCAAGGGTCCAAGGTAGAGGAGACCAGTAACCAGGCAAAACCTACTCTTGTACCGACATTGCCAATAACCCATGTGTGCATCACCTATACGCCAATGGGGGCTCGTCCCACACCAACGCTGAATGTCGTTTCAATGACGACATCAAAAGAGATGACACCGCGGGCTACAAAGCTAAGCGGAAGAAGGGAAAGAAAAATCCTGAAAAAGACAAAGAGACCAAGGAAGATTCCGACATGAGGGAAGCTAACGCTTCAAATCCCAAGCCGGAAGGGAAGAAAAAATTTCCGACCAAGAAAGACACTTATGTCACCTTCCTCGGATCTCAACCACCAAAGGTCAAGAAAGCAGTTCTACATGAGCTCAATGCAATAGTTCCGGCTGTCCCCCAATTTCTGGACTGGTCCGAAGTGGCAATCACATTTGACCGCGCTGATCATCCGCCTAAGTTGCACAGGCGAGGAAAATACACCTTAATCGTCAATCCACTTATTGATGGTTATGGTTTCTCCAAGACCCTCATGGATGGTGGTAGTAGCATCAATATTCTCTATGTCAAAACGCTACGCCGGATGAAGATCTCGGAGACCCAGCTGAACCACAGCAT
The DNA here is from genome assembly GCA_910589775.1 of Avena eriantha. Taxonomy (NCBI): domain Eukaryota; kingdom Viridiplantae; phylum Streptophyta; class Magnoliopsida; order Poales; family Poaceae; genus Avena; species Avena eriantha. The sequence goes on from OU342742.1 coordinate 228,864,886, forward strand.
GGTGATTTTTCACGGTGTTGTCCCAGGAAGACAAGCCAATTCCCTGGGAGAGATCACTTTGGATGTTACCTTTGGAACTCCAAAGAACTATCGGACGGAGGCACTTTGCCAAACAAGCTCATGTTCCGGCTGATCAGCTGAGAACAATACCTATAACATGGCCTTTTGTGGTCTGGGGGCTGAATATGGTAGGACCATTTAAACGAGCTCCAAGTGGATTTACTCACCTCTTAGTGATGGTGGATAAATTCACCAAATGGATTGAGGCTAAACCTGTCACAAGTTGTGATGGAGCAACAGCCAAAAGATTCGTCGAGGATGTTATAATCCGGTATGGTTATCCACATAGCATTATCACGGACAATAGGAGTAACTTCTCTATGGGAGAATTGGCTGAATTCTGCAACAAGCAAAATATCCGGCTTGACATTGCGTCCGTCGCACATCCACAGGCTAACGGACAAGTCGAAAGAGCAAATGGTTTAATCCTACAAGGCCTAAAACCGAGACTCGAAGCACCACTACGATGTGCTGCGGGGGCTTGGGCAAAGGAATTACCCTCTGTAATATGGAGTTTACGAACAACTCCAAACAGGTCAACAGGATACACACCTTTCTTCTTGGTCTATGGCGCAGAAGCGGTTCTTCCTAGTGATTTAATTCATACTTCTCCTAGAGTGGTTGCGTATATTGAAGAGGATGCCGAGATTTCTCGACAAAACGATCTCGACTTAGTCGAAGAAGTTCGCGTCATTGCTGAAATGAGATCTACAACCTATCAGCAGAAGTTACACAAGTATCATAGTCTAAAATAGATCTTTCAATAAAGGTGATTTGGTTCTCCGGCTTGTGCAACAAAGAAAGCACAAACTTTCCCCAGTATGGGAAGGGCCCTTTTTAGTTAGTCGAGTATTGCACAATGGATCGTACTACTTAACTGACATGAGGCCAGTCAAAGAAAGACCTGCTACTAAGAAGAGAAAGAGAGCTAGAGGCAGTACAAATCCGGATGAGTTAGACAGGCCATGGAATATAGCTCCGCTACGTCCCTTTTATTCTTAGTTTATCCTTCTTTGTAATCATATATATGTACATGTTCTATGAGAAATAAAAGTTTTGGTTGCCTCAAGTTTTTCTGAGAAGTTTTACCATATTATTTCCAAATGATCATGTCGTAGTCGAAAATCCCAGAATGCTTGAAAGTACTTTATGCTCATGTTCGTTCTGGTTTAGATTTCCGATTATAAAACTGCTACCCTAGGGTATAACTCTAAAGTTTCTAGTCTTTACTTTGGTTATTTGTCTGATTGCTGGATGCGGACATTTTCCGAGTAGTGAATTGTTGGTACTGGAAGCCGGCTTTGTTTCCGAGTTTAAACTGGTTTAGCAATTGAGCTCCATTGCTCGGCAAAGTTTCTGACAGAAGGTTTAGCCGGCTCACGAAAGGGACAAAGCGGAAGCCAGATAAACAATAAGTATAGACGAAAAAAATACAAGTGCTTATGTAAACATTTCAGGCGCGCAAAAAAAAATTTAAAGCCAAAAGTGTTGAATAGATCAAAAGCTTAGCACTAGAAATATTATAGTACTTCATAATTACAGACGCATCATGTTTTTTCAGATAATACAAATATTTCTGGCAATTTATGATGCAGGAGGAGATGAAGGAGCTGCCGGGTCGCTGGATACGTCGCCTTGATATCGTTCTGAGATGTCCACATCCGAGGTGGTGCGTTCATCATCGGAAATTTCTGCTGAATCTTCTAGAGGCGGAGGCGAAGTGTCCACGCGGGTGAAGAAAGGGGTCTTGTAGCTAGTCAAATCAGCCACGTGACACCCATATCTGGCTTAGGAGTCCATGATGGCTTGGATGTCTTGCTCCTGGCCGTCTTCATCTACTTTACAGTACCCTCTGTTCACTTGCCATATTTCCATGTTTCCATGATGGCTCATGACCATGGTGAGAGCATTTTGCATCTCTTTTGCCTTGTCCTGCACCTGAAAATCCGACATGCTATGCATGTCCAGAATCTTGAGAGCTTCGCCAATGTCCTCAATGGATTGGCGGAAGTCATGAAGCAGGTCACCAACTTGTGTAAGCCGGTGCGTGCGGGGCTCAGCGGAGGTGGACTCTGTCAAGTTCAGAGGACCTATAAACAAAGATAGTTAAAGAAAAATCCGACATTAAAAGAAGTCGAAGAAAATAGACAAGTCAGATAGATGGAACGTACCGAAAATGACGTCTTCAGTTTTGGTCTTCTCTTCCCGAAGACTCTGGAGTTCAGCCCGAAGCGCCTTAGAAAGATACCTCTCTTTGCACAGCTCGTTATTGAGGTCCGAGAGTTTTTGATCTTGAGAAGCAATCTTACGATCACGCTCATTAGTAGCCATGGAGGAGGATTCAAGGATTTGAGCAATGCTCTTTTCATGATCTGCCTTGAGCTGGTCCAGCTCTTGGCAAAGCTCCTTGTTCTCCACCACCAAGGTCTTGAGGTTCTCGGCCTCTTCAATCATGGCGCGGGACTGTTTTACCAGCGCTATAAGTGAAAAAAGAACAACAGTTCAGCAAAAATTCGACTATGAAAACATGAAAGACAAGGTTTGAGTCTCGGAATGTTTACCCTCGGCCTCATCCTTGGCAACTTTTAGCTCAGCATTTTTAAGTCGGAGAGCTTTGATCTCTCTCCGCTTAACGCAGACATTCTTTTACAAATCCTGGTTATAGGAATATACTTTCTGTAAGTCAGAATACCCAAAGTCAGAAAGCTACTAAAGACTCGGGCTAATATTTTTGCTAATATCAGCACGAGCCTTGGGGGCTACACTAGTTCGTTCTTTGGCATCCTAAGGAAGCATAAACCTGGATTATTTATCCTACTTCATTCTTGGGGGCTAGAGGATATGATATGAAATAAAGGAAAACAGGAGTTGGAATTCCGACTTACATATTGTTCGCGGGTGAGTTTATCCAAACTCGCATTCACTTCAGTTGCAACCTTCTCAGTGAGAGTCAGAGGGGTCATAGGAGCAGTTGGAAGCTCCCTAGACCTAATCCTCTCATTGCGAAGACGCACTTGTTCAAGAAGATCAGAGTGCTTGACGCCCTCCACTTCTTGCACTTCTTCTTCGGCAGATAAGTTACTTTTCTCCAGGCATTGCCTGGCCAGCCGCTGGATCTCTTCAGCAGATTTTCGGGACATGCCAAACTTGGCAAGTCCCGGATTGCTGAGAAGGTTTTCAGCGAAGGTTTCTGCCGAGGGATCATTACCCAAAGAGGGTTCACCCTTATCTAAACCTGACTCACCCATGGTGACGTCAGTTTGTGATTCAAGGATCGCAGGCTCCGTTGAAGGAGCCGGATCTTTTGCGGCGGCCGGAGAAGGAATGATCACCGGCATTGCAGAAGGTTGAGGGGCAGGAGTCGGAGGAGCCACGGCAGGAGAAGCTATGGTAAGCTTCGTTTGCCGCAGGGGCTTCGAAGAAGTTCTCTTCCCCTTGCCCTTGATGAGCTGTTTAGCTCTGAGAATGTAATAAAGCCGGAAAACATTACATCTCATAAGAAAATTCGAGTAAAGTACAAAGGCGGAAGTTGTGATGGAAAGTTACCTCTTCACGACGGGCACCTCCTTTGTGCCAATAGCCACTGTTAGAGCTTTGCGCTTCTTGAGCGCAGTATTCGGCAATGACACCACTTCTGTCTCCTAAGAAAACTCAGGAGGATATCCTTCGAGCGGAGAAAATTCCGACTCAGGGAGGTCAGCAAGCTGAAAAGAAGAAAACATATCAGTATTGCAATGTAACTTAAAGATTGAAACACATGAAAAGGTTTACTGTTAGAAGCTTACCGGCACTACGGGGTTTTCCACCGTATGGATCTCCAGAGAGATCTCCGGGATCCTCCTCTCGATCCACTCCCTTATCAACCATTTTATCTGGCTTATGTAGCCTTGCGTGGTGTAGGCTCTGGGGCTGATGTTGAGGGAATCTTTCTTGGACAGCGTGATGGAGTGCATCAGTCGGTCTCCGTGATACTGAAGGGGCTGGATCTGACGTGATACCTAGCATTGGACCAAGTTGGATCCCTTCAGTCCTTTGTGTTTGATCAAGTATTCAATCCACCTTTTAGCGAGGATCAGATCGTCGGTGAGAACCGGAGCAGCCTCGTCCCAAGACGGTTGGGCCGTGGCAGCTCCGTCCATGAAAGCCGGCAAAGCAGTAGCTTTGCCGGGAGCCGGAATATCCCTATGATAAAAGAATGTGGCTGGCCATTGTTTGACCGAGTCACTAGCTAGGATTTTGGGATATGCGCGCTCGCGTCTAAGTGAAAAACTAATAGTACCGGTGATGTAAGGAACACCGGTAGTGATAGAATTTCTCCGGACATGGAAATAGTACCGGAATAAGGTCAAACTCGGCCTAATGCCAAGAAATCCCTCACACAAAGAAGCGTAAGCGCTCATCTCTAAGAGAGAGTTGGGAGGAAGATGGTGGAGTTGAACACCAAAATGATCAATCACCTCGGAGAAGAACTCCAAGGGAGGGAATGACAAACCTCTGTTGAGGTGGGTGCCGAAGTGGACCCGCTCGTCGGCGTGCGGGTTGGGGATGGTCTCGCCGATGCCGCTCCGCCAGTCGCCGGCGCGGAGGAGCTCTTCTGTCTCCACGTCGCGGAGCTTCTCATCATCTAAGACGTAGGGGATCCAGACCTTGCGGAAGCTTTCCTTCTCCGCTGTCGCTTCCGTCGCCGTCGTCGCCGCCGCTGCTGCCAAGCCGGAAGAGGACGAAGAACCATTTTCTCTGGTGAGCAGATGACCTAAGATGGGCGGCGCTGGGAGTTTTGGGGGGGAAGCAGAGGAGATCTGTGCGCACGGGGGAGATTTGGAGGAGAGGAAAAGGCAAACGATGGGTGAAGAGAAGAGGAGAAGAATCCTCACCCCTTATATCCACCTAACCGTGCCAAGATTCGTGCAAATGCTACAGTGTAACCGCCACGCGTCGTGGAAGGAACTGGGAAGGACCCACATGATGATTACGTCGCCTCGATCTCCATGTACGCATTGAAACGGCGCCTCGGTTCCGCAAACTACGGACCCACCAACGGTCGTGCTGACAAGATGTCTCTCAGATGACGTGACTTGACCATGACTTGTGTCAGGTGGCGTTAGAGACCAAGTTCCGGCTTAGTTTGAAATCCAGCTAGAAAATCCGAGTAACCTGTTGATAGGTCCGACTTATTTTTAAGACCCCGATCGTATTTTTTGTTGTGAAGTTTCAGGAACCCTTCAAGATTCTGCAAGCCAAAGATCAAGCTAGACGATGATGAATCCGACTTTGGATCTTGGAGCCCTCCGGGGGCTGCTGTTGGGGATATACTTTCCGGGTATCCTCATAGTTCCACACTGACTAGGGTGGCCTACTTCGGGTTAGAGCTTTGCTTCACGGGCGGCCCAGTCAGGGAGAGAAGACGAAGTCCAATCCGGCTACGGGAAGGCCCAGAAGACTTACCGACTTAGGCCCATAATGTTGCTTGTAGTTCAAGATGTACTCTGTAACCGACTCTTAGTCATAGCCGGATAGATCTCTCTTGTAAACCCTAGGCCGGATACCTATATAAGCCGTCCTAGGGCGAGCCTTTAGGGCAACACTCTAAACACCTCAATAGTCTACAATCTCAACTCGCACAGGCGAACCCTTGTAACCCATATTCCGGCTCTGTCGTATTACTAGATTGCTAGCAGGAGTAGGATCCGTCCAAAGCCGGTGGATTCGAACCTGGGTAAACTTGTGTGCTCAACGCCCCGGAACACCGTACGTCTCACACCCCTCTCTTCCGCATGCCTCGAGGACCCCCTCATGGCGTACTTGTCACAGTATTCTAGTTAATCGTATTCCCCTTGTGTGTGCACCACCAAGAAAGTTCTTCAGTATGAGGCAGGCCGTGCTGAGCGGGTGATAGACATATCTACGTTCGCATACAGTGGGTGTAAGCCATGTTGCACTGCAAATACACACAAGTTAGAACTGGCAAGCCTAGCATGTAGCAGACATGGCCTCGGAATACAGGAGTCCGAAAGGTCGAGCATGAATCACATGGTTGATGTGATCGACATTAGGGAATGTCCACCTTTGATACTACACTGATGGCCGTGATGATTGGGGGAGGTACAGAGGATTGGGATCATGTGATCACTAAACGAGTGGAGGGATGTTCGTTTGAGTGGGAGTTCTTTTGTTTTAAGTACGATAGTATAATTAAAACTTGAACTAATTATTATGAACATGGTCTAAACACTTTGCAAATCCATTGTAGATGTCTCGCCCACCCACCTTCAACCTTAGCACTTTCCTCGAGAAGGACAAGCTGAAAACTGATGGAACCAACTTCATCGCATGGTTCCACAATCTTAGGATCCTCCTAGTCCCCTACAAGTTGACTTATGTCATCGAGGCTGAGCTTCCGACTAAGGCTGCAGATTCTGCCTCCTAGGATGAAAAGAATGTCTGGTAGTCCAAGGAGGCCGATTTCTCTCTCTTCCAGAGTGGAATGCTCTATGCCATGGAGCCGGAGCTTCAAAAATGTTTTGAGAATATGAATGCTTTTGAGATCATTCAAGATCTCAAGGCTGTCTTTGCTCCATAGGATCGTGCAGAGAGGTAAGACGCTTCCGAGCTCTTCTTCTCTGCTAAAATGGAAGAGCACCGCAGTATCAGTGAGCATGTAGTCAAAATGTCTGGCTACATTAAGCGTTTGAACGCCCTAGATTGCAAAATCTCGGAGGAGCTCGCGATTGATAGGGTGTTGCACTCCCTGCCCCCTAGCTATAAGAGCTTTGTGATGAACTACAACATGCAAGGGATGACTAAGACCCTTGCTGAGGTGTTCGCCATGCTCAAAATTGCTGAGGTAGAAATCAAGAAGGAGCACACGGTGTTGATGGTCAATAAGACCACCAACTTTAAGAAGCCGGGGAAAAAGGGAAAATGCAAGGGAAATAAGCCCAAGAAGGATGGCAAGGTCATTGCCAGAACCTCTAAGACTGCCAAGCCTAAACCCGGCACCACGTGCTACTACTTCAAAGGGGATGGGCACTAGAAACACAACAGCCCCAAATACCTTGAAGACAAGAGAGCCGGCAAGATAGTCGCACAGGACAAAGTTATATGTGATATACTTGTTATTGATGTGTTCCTTACAAGCGCCAGGAGTAACACATGGGTATTTGATACCGGCTCTATTGCTCACATTTGTAACTCTCAGCAGGACCTGCAGAGTAAGAAGCGCCTGAGGAAGGACGAGGTGACGATGCGGGTCGGAATTGGTTCGGGAGTCAAAGTGATGGCCGTCGGCACCCTGCATCTCCGTCTACCATCAGGATTATTTTTGATTTTGAATAAATGCTACTATGTACCCGCATTGAGTATGAATATTGTGAGTGGATCTTGCTTGTTGCAAGATCATTATTCTTTTAAATCTATAACAAATGGTTGTTCTATTTATATGCATGATATCTTCTATGTTCATGCGCATGTGTGTAATGGTTTATTCTTACTTGATCTTCATTGTGATACACACATCCATAGTGTTGATGTTAAGCATTGTAAGCATAATGATGATAATTCCATGTTTATGTGGCATTGCCGTCTTGGTCACATTGGCGTAAAACGCATGAAGAAGCTTCATTTAGAAGGGCTTCTTGGATCATTGGATTTCAAGTCCCTTGATACATGTGAGCCATGCCTCATGGAGAGAGCTATAGACCTACTGGGAATCATGGAGAGAGCTGTAGACCTACTGGGAATCATACATATAGATGTATGTGTACCAATGACCGTCTCAACACGCAATGGTTATCGTTACTTTGTTACCTTTACTGACGACTTAAGTAGATATGGATATATCTACTTAATGAAGCACAAGTCTAAAACCTTTGAAAATTTCAAGGAATTTCAGAAAGAAGTAGAGAATCAACTTAACAAGAGAATCAAGCATATTCGATAGGATCGGGGAGGCAAGTATTTGAGTTATGAGTTTAACATGCACTTGAAGGACAGTGGGATTATCCCACAGCTTACGCCAGTCGGAACACCACAGCATAATGGTGTATCGGAACGACATAACCGAACCCTATTGGATAACGTGCGATCCATGATGTCTTTAACTGATTTGTCTATGTCTTTTTAGGGATACGCGTTGGAAACCGCTTCTTTTATTTTAAACTGAGCACCATCAAAATTCGTGGAGACAACTCCATATGAGATATGGTATGGCCAGAAGCCAAAGTTGTCGTTTCTAAAAGTTTGGGGTTGTGAGGCTTATGTCAAGAAACTGCGGCCTGATAAACTAGAACCCAAATTGGAAAAATGTATCTTTGTGGGATACCCAAGGGAAATTGTTGGGTATACTTTCTACAACCAGGCCGAAGGCAAAACATTTGTCACGAAAACTGGCACCTTTCTTAAGAAAGAGTTTCTTGATAAAGGAGTTAGTGGAAGGAAAATTGAGTTAGATGAAGTTGTTGACCCTTCTCTCCAAATTCTGAGTAGCACAACGGAAGCTATTCCAAAACCGCTCTCCAACATGGAGGAAGAGCCCAATGATGATGATCAAAACAACAACTTCAAAACTCTTGAGGTTCACAGGTCTACAAGAATTCGTGCCACTCCAGATTGGTATAGTAGCCTTGTGATGTCTGTCATCCTAGATGAACAGGAAGAACCTGCAAGCTACAAAGAAGTTATGGATAGTGCTAACTCCGAGAAATGGCTAGAAGCCATGAAATCCGAAATAGGATCCATGTATGAGAACCAAATTTGGACCTTGGTAGATCTTCCGGAAGGCCGTAAGGCTGTGGAAAATAAATGGATATTTAAGAAAAAGACAGGTGCGAATGGTAATGTGACCGTTCACAAAGCTCGACTTGTCACAAAGGGGTTTAGACAAATTCAAGGAGTTGATTACGATGATACTTATTCTCCTGTAGTGATGATTAAGGTTGTCCGGATTTTAATAGCAATTGCTGCACATTTCAACTATGAAATTTGGCAGATGGATGTCAAGACCGCATTTCTCAATGGTCACATTGATGACGAGTTGTATATGATGCAACCGAAAGGATTTGCAGATCCTAAGGATGTTGGAAAGGTGTGCAAGCTTCAGCGGTCTATTTATGGATTGAAGCAGGCATCTCAGAGTTGGAACCAACGTTTTGATCAAGTGATCAAGAGTTTTGGATTTGTCCAAAATCAACAAGAGTTCTGTGTTTATAAGAAAGCGAGTGGGAGCTCAGTTGTTTTCTTAGTAGTATATATGGATGACATATTACTCATGGGAAATGATGTGGATCTTATGAGAAGCGTGAAAGCATATTTGAGTAGTCAATTTTCCATGAAGGATCTAGGTGAAGCTGCATACATATTAGGCATCAAGATCTATAGAGATAGATCAAGACACTTAATTGCATTAAGTCAGAGTACTTACATCGAAAAGATTTTGAAGAGGTTCAAACTGGACAATGCCAAAAAGGTCTCTATGCCAATGATGAAGAATTGTAAAATGAGTGTGACTCAATGTCCGGTAACGGATAATGATAGAGAAAAGATGTCTTGCATCCCCTATGCCTCAGCCATATGATCTATCGTGTATGCAATGTTAAGTACGCGACCTGATGTGGCATTGGCTCTTAGTTTGACGAGCCAATACCAAAGTAATCTAGGACCAGATCACTGGACAGCTGTAAAGAATATCCTAAAGTATCTCAAAAGAACAAAGGATATGTTCCTAGTCTATGATGACAAAGGAGGATATTCTTTACAATATGTGGGCATTGATTCTCTAGTTGCTACCCTATTTTATGTTCTTGTTCATAACGTGACACTATTTGATGAAGCGGCCCCCAATCGACCTCACGTGGTGATTCACGAGACTTGTCCACAAATCAAAGTGACTTAGGGGGTGTCTGTCTCTCTACAGTAGTTGATATGGCACCAACATTGGAGGGACCTGAAAAGGGAAGAAGAACAGCAATCATTGAATCCATGTTGTGGCTCCATGTTCGTAGGTGGGAAGGGGTTCTACCCGAAAGACCTAAAGCCACATAAAACTTGCAATAGATAATATAGAGGCGTATATATTTATTACTGCATAGGCGCATGTGTTAAGACATGGCAATGACGGGTTTGTGAAACTTTCATTGAAGCTATTGATGATGATCACGTTGCTATAACCACGTCATAACACTTTACTTTATGAAGTATTACTTATTGTGCTAGTATAATTATATATATACATTTGACGGTAGCATAATAAGATAATCCCTCATAGTATTCCAATTAATCGTATTCCCCTTGTATGTGCACCACCAAGAATGTTCTTCGGTATGAGGCAGGTCGTGATGAGCGGGTGACAGACATATCTACGTTTGCATACAGTGGGTGTAAGGCATGTTGCACTTCGAATACACGCAAGTTAGAACTAGCGAGCCTAGCATGTATCAGACATGGCCTCAGAATATAGGAGACCGAAAGGTCGAGCATGAATCACATGGTTGATGTGAACGACATTAGGGAATGTCCACCTTTGATACTACACTGATGGCCGTGATGATCGGGGGAGGTGCAGGGGATTGGGATCATGTGATCACTAAACGAGTGGAGGGATGTTTGTTTGAGTAGGAGTTCTTTTGTTTTAAGTACGATAGTATAATTAAAACTTGAACTCATTATTATGAACATGATCTAAACACTTTGCAAATCCATTGTAGATGTCTCGCCCACCCGCCTTCAACCTTAGCACTTTCCTCGAGAAGGACAAGCTGAAAACTGATGGAACCAACTTCACCGCATGGTTCCGCAATCTTAGGATCCTCCTAGTCCCCTACAAGTTGACTTATGTCATCTACGCTGAGCTTTTGGCTAAGCCTACAGATTCCGCCTCCTAGGACGAAAAGAATGTCTGGCAGTCCAAGGCGGACAATTTCTCCCTCATCTAGAGTGGAATGCTCTATGCCATGGAGCAGGAGCTTCAAAAACGTTTTGAGAAGATGAATGCTTTTGATATCATTGAGGATCTCAAGGCTATCTTTGCTCCACAAGCTCATGCAGAGAGGTATGACGCTTCCGAGCTCTTCTTCTCTTCTAAAATGGAAGAGCACAGCAGTATCAGTGAGCACGTAGTCAAAATGTCTGGCTACGTTAAGCATTTGAACGCCCTAGATTGCAAAATCCCGGAGGAGCTCACGATTGATAGGGTGTTGCACTCCCTTCCCCTAGCTATAAGAGCTTTGTGATGAACTACAACATGCAAGGTATGATTAAGACCCTTGTTAAGGTGTTCACCATGCTCAAAACTGCTGAGGTAGAAATCAAGAAGGAGCACACGGTGTTGATGGTCAATCAGACCACCAACTTTAAGAAGCCGGGGCAAAAGGGAAAATGCAAGGGAAAAAAGCCCAAGAAGGATGGCAAGTTCATTGCCAGAACCTCTAAGACTGCCAAGCCTAAACCCGGCACCGCGTGCTACTACTTCAAAGGGGATGGGCACTGGAAACGCAAGGGCCCCAAATATACTTGTTATTTATGTGTTCCTTACAAGCCCCAGGAGTAACACTTGGGTATTTGATACCGGCTCTATTGCTCACATTTGTAACTCTCAGCAGGATCTGCAGAGTAAGAGGCGCATGAGGAAGGACGAGGTGACTATGCGGGTCGGCATTGGTTCGAGAGTCGAAGTAATGGTCGTCGGCACCCTGCAGCTCCGCCTACCGTTAGGATTATTTTTGGTTTTGAATAAATGCTACTATGTACCCACATTGAGTATGAATATTGTGAGTGCATCTTGCTTGTTGCAAGATCATTATTCGTTTAAATCCGTAACAAATGGTTGTTCTATTTATATGAATGATATCTTCTATGTTCATGCGCATGTGTGTAATGGTTTATTCTTACTTGATCTTGATTGTGATACACACATCCATAGTGTTGATGCTAAACGTTGTAAGCATAATGATGTTGATTCCATGTTTATGTGGCATTGCCGTCTTGGTCACATTGGCATAAAACGCATGAAGAAGCTTCATTCAGAAGGGCTTCTTGGATCATTGGATTTTGAATCCCTTGATACATGTGAGCCATGCCTCATGGGCAAGATTACTAGGACACCATTCTCCGGGACAATGGAGAGAGCTATAGACCTACTAGGAATCATACATATGGATGTATGTGTAGAAATGAGCGTCTCAACACCCAATGTTTATTGTTACTTTGTTACCTTTACTGACGACTTAAGTAGATACCATATCTACTTAATGAAGCACAAATCTGAAACCTTTGAAAAGTTCAAGGAATTTCAGGAAGAAGTAGAGAATCAACTTAACAAGAGAATCAAGCATCTTCGATCGGATCAGGGAGGCGAGTATTTGAGTTATGAGTTTAACATGCACTTGAAGGACTGTGGGATTATCCCACAGCTTACGCTAGCCGGAACACCACAGCATAATGGTGTATCGGAATGACGAAACCGAACCCTATTGGATAGTGTGCGATCCATTATGTCTTTAACTGATTTGACTATGTCTTTTTGGGAATACGCGTTGGAAACCGCTGCTTTTATTTTAAGCCGAGCACCATCCAAATCCGTGGAGACAACTCCATATGAGATATGGTATGGCCAGAAGCCAAAGTTGTTGTTTCTAAAAGTTTGGGTTGTGAGGCTTACGTCAAGAAACTGCAGCCTGACAAACTCGAACCCAAATCGGGAAAATGTATCTTTGTGGGATACCCAAGGGAAATTGTTGGGTATACTTTCTACAACCAGGTCGAAGGAAAAATGTTTGTCGCGAAAACCGGCACCTTTCTTGAGAAAGAGTTTCTTGATAAAGGAGTTAGTGGAAGGAAAATTGAGTTAAATGAAGTTGTTGACCCTTCTCTCCAAATTCCGAGTAGCACAACGGAAGCTATTCCAAAACCGCTCTCCCACATGGAGGAAGAGCCCAATGATGATGATCAAAACAACAACGTCGAAACTCCTGAGGTTCGTGGGTCTACAAGAATTCTTGCCACTCCAGATTGGTATAGTAGCCTTGTGATGTCTGTCATCCTAGATGAACAGGAAGAACCTGCAAACTACAAAGAAGCTATGGATAGTGCTAACTCCGAGAAATGGCTAGAAGCCATGAAATCCGAAATAGGATCCATGTATGAGAACCAAGTTTGGACCTTGGTAGATCTTCCGGAAGGCCGCAAGGCCCTGGAAAATAAATGGATATTTAAGAAAAAGACATATGCGAATGGTAATGTGACCGTTCACAAAGCTCAACTTTTCGCAAAGGGGTTTCAACAAATTCAAGGAGTTGATTATGATGAGACTTATTCTACGGTAGTGATGATTAAGGCTGTCCAGATTTTAATAGCAATTGTTGCACATTTCGACTATGAAACTTGGCAGATGGATGTCAAGACCGCATTTCTCAATGGTCACATTGATGAAGAGTTGTATATGATGCAACCGGAAGGTTTTGCAGATCCTAAGGATGTTGGAAAGGTGTGCAAGCTTCAGTGGCCCATTTATGGATTGAAGCAGGCATCTCGGAGCTGGAACCAACATTTTGATCAAGTGATCAAGAGTTTTGGATTTGTCCAAAATCAACAAGAGTTCTGTGTTTACAAGAAAGCGAGTGGGAGCCTAGTTGTTTTCTTAGTAGTATATGTGGATGCAATATTACTCATGGGAAATGATGTGGATCTTATGAGAAGCGTGAAAGCATATTTGAGTAGTCAATTTTCCATGAAGGATCTAGGTGAAGCTGCATACATATTAGGCATCAAGATCTATAGAGATAGATCAAGACGCTTAATTGCATTAAGTCAGAGTACTTACATCGAAAAGATTTTGAAGAGGTTCAAACTGGACAATTCCAAAAAAGGGCTCTATGACAATGATGAAGAGTTACAAAATGAGTGTGACTCAATGTCCGGTAATGTATAATAATAGAGAAAAGATGTTGTACATCCTCTATGCCTCAGCCATAGGATCTATCATGTATGCAATGTTAAGTACACGACCTGATGTGGCATTGGCTCTTAGTTTGACGAGCCAATACCAAAGTAATCCAGGACCGGATCAATGGACAGTTGTAAAGAATATCCTAAAGTATCTCAAAAGAACAAAGGAGGAAGTGATGAAGCTCTAAACGTAACGGGTTACGTGGATGCGAGCTAGAACTTAGATCATGATGACTCGAAGTCTCAAACAGGATTTGTGTTCCTAGTGAATGGTGGGGCGGTAAGGTGGAAGAGTAAGAAGCAGCCAGTGGTGGCGCGGTCCTCAATGGAGTCTGAATACATTGTTGCGGCTGATGCAACGAATGAAGCTGTTTAGCTAAGGAATTTCGTCATCGAACTAGGAGTCATTCCAAGTGCACAAGACCTTGTGACGATCTATTGTGATAACACGAGAGCTATTGGAAACGCAAAGGAACCAAGGACTCATTCCGCAACCAAACACATCAAGCTTAGATTTCACATCATCCGATAGAATGTTGATGAAGGTGAAGTCAAGATTTGCAAACTAGATACGGAACTGAATATGGCAGGTCCGTTAACTAAATCTCTCCTACAAGACAAGCATGAACAACACCGAGATTCCATTGGTGTTAGGTTCCTGCCAATTGTAAACTAGTTTTATTTGTACTCTAGTGCAAGTGGGAGACTGAAGGAGTTATGCCCTAGAGGCAAATAATAAAGTGTATTATTTGATATATATCCTATATATTCATAATACGTTTCATATCATGCTATAACTGTGTTAATATGAAACATTAATACACGTGTGCTATGCAAACAAACCGTGTCTCTAGTTACCTCTAGCGAACTAGTTCATTGGTCATGAGGATGACCTAGGTTTCAAGATCATGGGCATTTATGCCAATTGACAATGAGGCCATGTCATTAGTTGAATGACATGATAGATAAACATCCGACCGTTATATCTTAAATGAGATCTAGTTACAAAGTTCACCATTGATGATAAAACAAAGAGAACCTCGCAATCTGATCCTTTGACTATGAGGTAATGCAAATCACCATTCTGGAGGAAGCTTACATGGTTACCAAGAATCATCTCGTAAAAGGGTGATCAAAAAGGTGCCACTCAGGTTTTCCAAAGGGATGCATAGAGGAGTACATATCAAGACCAAGATTTGTCTAATCCATGTAACGGATAGATACATGTGGCCATCTCGGTGACGTTGCATTAATGAAGCTTGCAAGAATGTGACTTGGTCACGGAATGCAACGACATAAGAATGAGTAAACAAGTTCATCGGTAACGAGACCGAACTAAGGTATGAGGATACCGAAGATCAAGTTTCAGATAAATTAGGTATCAAATGACAAAGGGAACGGGAAACGACTATCTCATGGTTCGAGCGATTATATTCGTGAAACGCACGGGGGTCACATGGCCATCCAGGTCCCTCTATTGAGCATTGATGTGAGAGTAGTCTCGATCATGTCCGGAGTGTTTCTGAACCGAAGGATGTCACGCTTAAGGGTGGGGACGCTTAGAGTAGATGAGGTATCGTAGGAGAAAATGAGAGAGAGAACCCGGAATAGTTCCGGGTAACATCCGATGGTGATCGGAAGGAGTTCCGGAGTGAAGGAATATGATAATATATGTATTTGAATGTTAATTGGAGAATTAATATTAAATATATATTATTTTATTATTAAAGGCTTCCCAATGCTAATGGGCCTCACCCGAAGGGAGGCCCAATAGGGTAAGGCGCCTAGGGAGAGGGGGCCGGCCAGCCTTGGCTTGGTGGGTCGCCCAAGTGGGGCCCACCTAGGGATGGTGGTAGCCCTTAGGTGGCCTACGGGTGTGGGGTTTAGTCCCACACCGCCTGGCCCCTGGGTGGTGCGCACCCCTCCCACTATATATAGGGGTCTCCCCTCCCCCTTTGGAATCATCACATTCCCTCTCATTCTCTCTCTCTCTCATCCATTGAGGACTTATCCGTAATATTGGGGAGGACCTCATGGGTGAGTTCTCCACTTTCACACCACAATCGTGTGATCCGCGATCCGGCATCTACTTCTTCTGCTGCTCGGCTGGATCGGAGTCCGGTTGACATCACCTACACCGGACGTGTGACAAACCTCGGAGGCACCACACTTGAGGTGCTGCTCGTCTTCATCAATATACGCCTTCCTGCGTAAGGCATGCCTCGGTCTTCAAAGGTATGAATATTGTCATTCTCTTCCGTTGCTTATGTCTACATAGTATAGATCCTGGTATTAGTGTTCGAGTAGATAGAAATTTTTTGTTTTCTGCTACGGGACGCTTCAATTACGTTATAGACCCTTTGTGAAGGGATCTGCCAAGTTTCTAGACGTTTGGATATAATCCAACGCAATAACTCTGGAGTTTTCTTGACAAATTTCAATCTCCTCTTCACATGCCTTGATGATTTCATATTATCCTTAGAATTGTTTACTTTTATGATCATAGTTTGATTATCGCGGTTCATAAGGATTGCGAGTATTGGTTTTTAAACCATAGGTAAATTTATCAAGAGTTCATGAAGCCACTCTGCTTCAACAATGGCGGTGTCTAATGTTGTGAGTTCTACTTCCATAGTTGACCTCGTTAAGATGGTCTGCTTGCAAGACTTCCAAGAAATAGCGCCACCACCAAGTGTAAACAAATAACCACTCGTGGCCTTAGTCTCATCAGCATCAGAAATCCACTTTGAGTCACTATACCCTTTAAGTACCCTTGGATACCCAGAGTAGTGAATCACATAGCTCGTAGTGCCTTTCAAATAACGCAAAACCCTTTCAAGGGTCTTCCAATGAACATCTCCATGATTTGACACAAATCAACTCAACTTGCTTACAGCAAAGGAGTCAGGCCTCGTAGCGCTGGCTAAATACATAAGTGAGCCAATAATCTGAGAATATCTCAGCTGATCTTTAGCATCCTTAGGATCTCCCTAATTCTTTTGAACCAACATGCTAGGATCATATGGTGTGGGAGAAGATTTGCAATCGCTATACCCAAAATGACTCAAGATCTTTTCCACATAGTGAGAGTGAAGCAGTGTTATCCCACCATCATCATCTTTCAATAGCTTGATGTTCAAAATCACATCAGCCACTCCTAAATATTTCATCTCAAAGCAACGAGATAAGAAGTATTTGAACTCCTTGATAACATCAGGATTGGTCCCAAATATCAGTATATGATCAACATACAGACATAGGATGACTCCCTCACCCCCACCATGGCGATAGTACACACACTTGTTAGCTTTGTTTAAGACCATACAGACACTTCTTTCAAACTTCTCATGCCACTGCTTGGGTGCTTGCTTAAGACCATACAAAGACTTCAGCAACTTGCACACCTTTCCTTCTTGAACATCTACCATGAATCCATCCGGCTGATACATATAAATTTTCTCATCTAACTCTCCATTTAGGAAAGCCGTCTTAACGTCCATTTGATGAACGAGAAGACCATGCGAGGTAGCCAAGGATAATAGTACTCGAATGGTGGCCAGTCTAGCCACAGGTGAATAAGTATCAAAGAAATCTTCGCCTTCTCTCTGGGTATAACCCTTGGCAACAAGGCGTTCCTTGTACTTCTCAATAGTACCATCAGTTCTAAGCTTCTTCTTGAACACCCACTTACATCCTATAGGTTTGCACTCATAAGGACAATCAATAATTTCCCAAGTTCCGTTTGCTATGATGGAATCCATCTCACTTCGAATGGCTTCTTTCCAGTAGTCAGCATCTTGAGATGCATAGGCTTCTGAAATAGAAGTGGGAGTGTCATCCATGATGTATACCATGAAATCATCACCAAAAGACTTTATAGTCCTCTATCTCTTACTCCTAGAAGGAGCTTCATTGTTATCCACCACAGGATTATCATAGTGTTCTATCGAAATGGTATGGTGGGTTCAGGAATTGTAATTAATTCTTGACTAGATGAACTAGGCATCTCCTGATTTGATTAGCTAGACAAATCTTTCATGGGAAAGATGTCTTCAAAGAAAGTCGCATCATTCAAATCCATAATTGTACTAGCATGCATGTCGGATACCTCAGATTTCACTATAAAAAATAATAGGAAATGCATATCCCAGAAAAACACAATCCACAGTTTTTGGTCCAAGTTTGCGCTTCTTGGGTATCGGCACATTCACTTTTGCCAAACAACCCCAAGTTCGTAAGTAGGAGAGATTCAGAATTTTCCTTTCCCATTTCTCAAATGGAGTAATGGTTTTGTTCTTTTTGGGAACACGGTTTAGGACATAACACGCGGTCTTTATCGCCTCCCCCACCATTCCTTGGATAGACCTGATGTGTCTAACATGGCGTTAACCAAATGATGATTAGAGTATGGTTCTTTCTTTCGGCCACCCCATTTGACTAAGGTGAGTAGGGAGGCATCCTCTCATGGATAATACCATGCTCCACACAGAAAGAATCAAATTCGTTGGAAAAATACTCTCCACCACGATTAGACCGAAGTCGCTTAATCTTTCAATCAAGTTGGTTTTCGGATTCAGCTTTATAGATTTTGAAGTGATTAAAAGCTTCATCTTTAGATTTCAGAAGCTACACATAACAGTATCGAGTGGAGTCATCAATTAAAGTCATGAAATATCGATTTCCACCTTTTTTCAACTCGCCATTCATTTCACAAAGATCTGAATGTATGAGTTCTAGTGGTGCCAAATCTCGTACCTCATTAGTCTTGTGAGACTCGCGAAGTTGCTTAGCTTGCACACACACTTGACACTTGGAACTCTTGATAGTAGTAAATTTAGGAATTAAATTCATATTAGCTAGCCGCTTCATGCATCCAAAATTAATATGACAAAGTCGTGAATGCCAAATGTTGGACTCGCTATCATTGCAAACATGATTAATAACTTGAGTACATAAGTCTGACAAAGATAAGTGGAACAAGCCTCCGCACTCATAACCCTTTCCAACAAATTGTCCACACTTAGAAATTACAACTTTATTATACTCAAAAACTAACTTAAAACCATCTCGACATAAAAGCGATCCACTGACAAGATTCTTATTGATGGAGGGAAAGTCCTACACATTCTTCAGCTAGACGGTCTTCCTGAAGTAAACTTCAGATTTACCATACCAACACCATGAACATAAGCACGTGAGCCATTTCCCATCAGCACGGAGCAAGTCCTTGCGACCTGATAAGAAGAAAACATGGAAATATCAGAACATACATATGTATTATCTATCCACCAATCAGGAGAGTTACATACTGAAAGGATAGTAGGAAAAATACCATACCTAACGTCCTTCATCTCAGTATCAGTCATAACAACATGTGCGGTTTTGCCGCCATTCTCACGCTTGTCAAAGTGATTTGGGCAATTAGGAGCCCAATGATCAGGATCACCACAGATGTGGCAAGCCCATTTCTTCTTACCAGTCTTCTTCTTAAAGTTGGTAGTGTGTGAGGCCTTGTTCTTAGCATCAAACTTGCCTTTGCCTTCAGATTTGTTCTTGTTTTTGAACTTATGGGGTTGGAAGTTTTTTCTGTACCACATTGGCACTAGAATCTCCCTCAAAACCTTGAACACGTGTGTCCTTTGCTCTCTCCTTTTCTTCCATATGAAGAGACCCAATGAGATCCGAGACGGAAAACTCTTGTCTCTTATGTTTCAGAAAAGTAGTAAAATTCCTCCATGAGGGAGGAAGCTTGGCAATAATGCCACCAACCACAAACTTGTTCGTAAGGTACACTTAATCTGCTCAAGTTCTTTGCCTAGTGATTGTATCTCATGAGCTTGTGCAACAATGGAGCGCTTACCAGTCATCTTGTAGTCATAGTATTGCTCTATGACATACAATTCAGTGCCAGCATCAGAGACCCCAAATTTGGCCTCTAGTGCATCCCACGTATCCTTACCATGCTCAAACATCATGTATGGGTCAACAATATTGTTCCCAAGAATACTGAAGAGAGCCGCCTTAAACATGACATCGACTTTCTCATAGGCTTCCTCCTGAGCAGGAGAAAGATCACCCTCAGATTTTCCAAGAGTGGCGCTATAACAGTTCGGGTTTCGAAACCAGAGAACTTCTCTCGTGCGCCATCTCTTGTAGTTCGAACCATCAAAGAGAGGCGGGCTAGTAGCAGAGGCAACACCACTTGAATTCATTTGCCTATAATCATGTTTTTGGATTGTTGAAAATATAAGAAAATTACAATAATATTTAATCCGAAATAAGCAATACTAAAGCATGACTATAATCGCAGGAATTAACCTAATCATACACACTAGCAGTATAGATGAACAGATCACATCTAACATGGATAAACAGATCACATCTATCCCAAAAGCTTGTATAAGAAACAGTAGCAAATATTTAAATAGATAGGAGCAGATTGCATATGTTGCTGCAGGAGGATTCATGTTCACGTTCAGGTTGGCGTTGAGGTTCGCGTCGAAGTGGTCGGTCGACGTGATGCCATCAGTAGTTGCGCAAAATCGCTCCCCAAAAACCTGATCGCCCCTCACCCGGATAAAAAGATAAGATTGGCACCGAGGCACAATTCCCGCAAACCACGGGGCAGGGGCGGGGAGGGGTGGCGGAGGAGAGGAGCACGCATGTATGTCACTCCTCTTCTCTCACTCTAGTAAGTAGTGGAACACTCCACTATATATATCTAAAGAGCTCTAAGCTCCCCGGAACTAGAGAGCTGTGGTTGCTCCACCGTGTTCGTTGGTTTTGGCCCGACCTACCAGTCATGATATGTATTTGAGGCTCTTTGTGATCTTTGTGCGTGCGTGTTGGCGTGACCCAAGGTCGGTTCCTTATCTCCTCTGACCAAACCTCCTTCCCCTTCCTCTCTCTTTCTCCCTCAGATGTGAGCACGGCATGGACACACCGTGCACCCCCTGCAGCAGCCAGCCGCTGATGGCTACGCTTCCCACTTCTGCCCTTCCGGACTCATCCATGCGACTTGCTGATGGAGTACTCCTCAGGCGTCCTCTGTGTCCATGCGAATGGCGGCAGCCCTAGCTCGCGGAGGCCATGGATGGGAAGATGTAGATTCGGATCATCGGGCCCAACGGTGAGGCGGGCCACGCTCTCTTTAGGCTGGCACGGGGGGGGAGGCGGTAATGGCACGGAGATACGAGGTTATCGGGGAGACGAAGGTGGGTGGATCACGCGATGCCCTTATGCCTTCTCCTGCTCGGCCTCTTCATCCATCAACACCTGCAAAGCGTAGAAAACGAATTTGGGCAAAGAAACTATAAGTTCCTTGCATCTATTCTTCTTTCTTTTTTCTACTACTTTGTTCTTTTCCTGTAATTTGCATGGATGACGTACCGTGATGCTTTCTATGAAAACTGAAGCCTGACATGATTAGGCTCTGCTTCATGTCTCCACTAGATTTAGTACTCAGTTAACAATATTTTTTAAAACAATTATTGATGTCAATGTCGGATAATTCATTACTCACGCCTCTAGGTTTCTAACACACATTTCTATCTATCAAGGTAGGCGTTGTGGTGAGCACATGGGCCGCGGCAGGCTGGTAGGGTCGATGCCATCGATGGAGTTGCTGGTGAGTGTGCCTCCGATCCTGTGGGTTGTAGGGAGCGTGGTTGCTGCAGATACTCCAGTAGAGGGGCAACTAGTGACAGTGATCTTCCCCAGTCTTCTTCGTCCACTTGTGGCCTTGCTGGAGGTCCCTAAGCTCGCTGTCAGATAAGGACGATGACCTGCCGGGCGGGAGGCACCGTGCTAGGATAGGCCAGTTCAAATTTCATTAGTATATTTTAGTTGGTTGTGAAAGCAAGCTAGGATCGAGGATGCCAAGCACAAAATCATGTATACATTTCTGCTTGGTTACTTAATCCAGTGTGAGCATTTGGTCTAAGTTGACACTCCAAACAACTATGGATTGTACAGGAGGGCTTGAGACAGTGTCTAACCTGAATCTTAGGGTCAAGTAGTGAACTTTTTAGGCTAAATACTCTTCCTATCATGTTTTGGTCAAATTATATGCTTGCAAATAGGTGGATAAATGGTGACATTACAAATGTGCCCTTAGTTCAGCAGGTGCATAAGACATTCCTATAGGAATAAGGGAAACATGTAAACCACAAGGCAAAGGTTCTTCTTCTCTATTCTTAGTATTTGTTTACTTGAGAGCAAACCACTATGGTAGCTTCGTTTCTTTTTAGACTTTACATGCACCTTATTCTGTACCCTAAACCTGACCGGGTGTTGACTACCTTCTCAGCTGAAACAAGAAACTGCAGTTGAATGCGACTAAGCGAGACTGTGACTTCATGAGTTCATGTACTATCATGTGGCCTTTTATCTACTGGAGTTATGCATTGCCATTCTTCATTTGAACGATCAATTTTGTTCTTCATGTTCATTTTTTTAGCTATTTTCTTTACATCGAATTAATCATGTTGTATAATATTGCTAAAAAGGTAACTGCATTCGTATTGCTGATATCTTTTTAGGCATATTAAGCTTCCATCTGTCAAGCTCCGAAAACTAACATGGATTATCATTGTGTATATTTCATTGCCGAACTGGACTGCATAATGTACTATATGTAAAATTAGCAATTGCTCTCCTCTTAATACCGATGTGGTCTGGTGGAGTGTCAATAGCATCTATGTACTTTTTGGTTCAAGCTTTGATATCTTGTGTTTGGAGCACTCACGTACTGCTTTGTGATGCAGTAGCTTTCTCCACATGATAATTTGAGAATTTGGTGTCCAGAAGGCAAGGTTGCCTGCACACGTAGTGTGCATATACTTTTTATAGAATATGTGGTGTGCATATAGAATCCCTAATGTACTCGGATTCTTGACCGAAAATTATACTAATTAGTGACGACAACCTGATAATAAATTCATATGTGTCTTTTATCTTGTAGCGTCACTTTAGTTCTGTAAAAACTCAAATTGCTCCTTGGATATAGATTTTTTTGCAGGGATATAGCTTACCTGACATATAATAAAAAGCAGAATGCCTACTTGATGTCAGCCTTGATCAGTGCTCATTATAACAATTTTTTGTGGTGGAGCACATATTGCTTACGGAAGAAACGTGGCAGGATCATAACAAGTTGCATTCATCCCTTACAATGTACAAGTATCGACTACCGTTTTTCTTATAATGGAATGAACTGTAGGTTTGGTGTATACTAACACTTATATTACTAGCTTTTTGCTCATGATGTTAGTTCTAGAGTTTGATTATTTAGCAATGTCTGCATTTTTCTGAATAGATTGACAATAAATCACAGCTCTCATCAGTCTATCGGACATGGCATATGATGTATCTATGAAATATTTCACAGTAGAGTGGAAGGAAATTTAATGAAAAAATTGTGTATTGGGCATTCGCTTTATTTTCGTTTTCTCTTTAACAAGTTCGCATAATTTCTCATGTTAGCTAATACACCTCAACTTACTTCCAAACTTTAAAAAATGTTTACTAACAAGATGGGAACCAAGAGCTAATCTGCAGTCGCTTAGAAAACCTATGCTGTCTTATATTAATAAATGATAGTATCACATTTTCATCTTAGTTCACAAGGAAGGTGTGATGAGTTTATTAGGCCCAAAGCTGCCTATGTGTTGGCCGGTGTCCTGGAAGTGAGGAAGTCTTTATCCACTAGGCTCCAGTACCTCCTCATGCTCAATGCCACCAATCCCAAGTAGGTAAAAATGTCATGCTCTCCTGGCTCCTCCTATTCTCCTTTATCTATACGATGTGCATGTTATTGCAAAGTGTGAGTCCTGGGAGAAGTAGTTCTTATGTTTTACTAATATATACTGTCATCTCCTACATTGCAGATGTTTTGTTTGGCAATTCCATCAAGGTCGGCGAAATTCCTGAACATAGTTTTCACATGACGTGCAACGACGCACACTGCCCGCTGCAACGCTTCTTCTGTTCTTTGTGAGGATAGCTTATTCAAGTTTATCGTGTTTAGCAATATTTATGTGAGTAGTAATTAAGTATGTGAAGATATACCTGATCTTAAATTACTATATGACGGCAACTGCTAACTACTTCCATAAATTTTCTGGTTCTTAGGCAAACGCATAACATAATAGGAAAGTGTAAACTACTGGAACATGAATCCTTAGAAATTTTTCATGCAGGGGCATTTACAGTTGTGTTTAGCCTATGGTAACTAAGTGACCTAAACTCTGTCTCTATCAGACATCGGGAGAAAATATGGTTCAGTTTTGCTATGCACTTTTGCCCATCCTATTTGAGGCAGTCTATTGATCTGAAGGGTCTTGTGTATGTTTAACATTATTTCTCGGGATTTATCTCATTGTTGTTCACTATGGTTATGCTTGTTCCAGTCTTCTCGGTAGAACATGGATAAGGGGGGTTTAATTCCATTTGGATATGTAGGCTCCCTGAATGTAGATTCCACTAAAAATTTGCATTGGTATGGTAGTGAAGTTTAATTTTTTTAATATTACAATGTTTCCTTGCAATGTTGCACAAAAGTTCTGTAACACACTTAACATATCCTTTAAGAATCCATTGTCATGAATTTAGAACATAAGAGTAAGGTTTAGTCGCATGCATGTCATTCTCACTCCATGCTTCTGTTCTTATGGCAACATTTTATGAATTGACCCAAACAGCTATGAACAATTTGGAGGGAACAAGGAGCAATGTCAGGCTCCCAAGTGATACAAAGCAATAGCAGGCGCAGAACATTCCTTTCATTGTGTGTTCTTACTCATGTGTTCTGTTTCTCAATGGTACATAATCTGAAGTAGCACATGTACACTTAGCTCTTTTGATTGAATAATTGGATCTAGCGATTAACATACACCCTCTCTTTAGGATGACCAGATTTTATGCATTGTTTTTTATTAGTCCCGCATATTGATTGATGTTGTTCTCGATCTGTCATTCTCAGATGTTAGCATTGTTGTTTGTTTGGTGTGTTTACCATGGTATCAGACTACCCATTCATTCTCCAAGAGAAGCTACGATTGACTTTGTATGTGTGTGTGTATATATATAACTGTAATTGGACCTTTGTATGTGTGTGTGTATATATATATAACTGTAATTGGACCTTTTACTAGAATCAGTCTATCACATCATTGTGGTAAATCTATGGTTGTCCTATAATTTAGTGGCTATTGCTTTCAAAGGGATTTTCCCATCAAATTTATGAATTTTCTTTTGGAATAGGAACATATATATCAAATTCCAAAAAGTTCATCTCATCCTTCCGGTGCAAACAAAATATGAAGATAATATTTTGGGTCCACGTGGCTTCATGTACCCCCTCCGTTCGGAAATATAAGACATTTTAGCTTTGTGAATCAAATGTATCTAGACATCTTTTAGTGTATAGGTTCGTAGAGGTTCGGAGTGAACCTATACACTAAAAGACGTCTAGATACATTCACTTCACAAAGCTAAAATGTCTTATATTTCTGAACGGAGGGAGTATATGCTTGCATGTCTGGCTAGGAAGCATGCACCTTTATGTTCCCTATGTTGTGTTCGATATTAACCGGCTCTGAAGCCTCAGGGTAATGTTCATTGTCATTGATCCCACACCTAAGGCACTTTATTTTTCAAGGGTAAAAGAACCACAATGACATGTTGAAACAGTTGAATGGTTGTTCTCATAATAGTATTCTCTTTCACATCCTGTTATCTTATTCCCGTAGGGGCGTTATCTCCAACTCACTGAAATTTCTATCATGTGTTGGGTCTATGAATTTTGTTGAAACTAAAAAACAGATTATTTCTAAATTGCAATCCATTGCCAAAGCTCATTTATTGTCCATTGTTGTTCTTGAGAGCAAAGCAACTTTTGATTTTACTTTCTCCTTTTTGCTTGATTGCATATTACTTGCACAACAGGGGGAAACGCCAAAAATGAAGATGGCGCAGCAGCGCACGAGGCCCTACTAGTATTGGTGTAACTCCCCTCAAACTATCAAGGTGGGACTAAACTTTGGTGTCACCCCTTGCTAGGCATGAGTAGGCCTTGAGAATTTTTTTATTTGAATTGGGACATGGTTAAAGTGTTGGAAATATGCCCTAGAGACAAATAGTAATAAGGACTATTATCATATTTCATAAAGTTTATTATTAAGTTTTGTATCATGCTATAATTGTATTGAGTGGAAACATCAATACACGTGTGATATATAAACAACCAGAGGTTCCCAATGAAACTCTAGTCACTAGTTCATTGGTCAACAGATGATCAAGTTTTCTGATCATGTGGCATTTATGCCAGTTGGAAATAGAGTCAACTCATTCTGAGAATGAGATGATGAACCAATGCCCAACCTAAATATTGTTACCTGATCATGTCACGAAGTTCAAGTTATGATGATTAGAAATGGATCCTCGTAGACTATTCCTTAGACCGTGAGGCTATATCAATCATTGTCTCCCGAGAGTGCTTAGATAGCATCAAGCGCCACTTGGTAATAAAGTGGTTATAAAGGTGTGTTCAGGTACTCGGAGGAAACCGTAGAGGCAATATATGTCAAGAGCGGGATTTTTCCGTCCACGTGACGGAAAGATACTCAATGGCCCACTCGGAGAAGTTATATCCAATAGCTGTGCGGTGTGTGATTTGATCATAGGGATATCACTTGTCAGAACAAGTCAAGTAGCATTGTTCAGTAACGAGGTTGAACACGACATGGTGATGTCATTAATCAGATCTCGGGCAATGCAAGTATCGAGAGACAAAGGGAATAAGACACGACCATCCCGGTTCAAACGACGAAAGATCTTTATGGAACGCACAGGGGTCACATGCCATCCAGGTCCCTCTGTCGATCATTGGTCCGGGAGTGTCCCGACCATGTCTGGAGTGTTCCCGAACCGTAGGGTATCACGCTTAAGGGTTTGATGATGCTTAGAGAGTGTTTATAGGATCGGAAGAATCGCCGAAGGATAGTAGAGAGAAAACCGGAAGGGTTTCGGTAAGTCCGGAGGATGTCCAGAGTGGAGATGGAAGGTGTTCCATAACCACGGAGATTGAATAATATGTGAATGAATGTTAAATATTGGTTTAATCATTTATTCATAATTATTTAATAAAAGAGAAAATCAATTTAAAGGTCAAAAGGCTTAATGGGCCAATTCTGGAGGGAAGAGGGCCCATTAGGGAAAGGCAAGAGGGGAGAAGGGGCAAGGGGGTGGTCGGCTGGGCCAAGCCCCCCCTCCCCCCCCCCCCCCCCCCCGCGCGGGGCCCACTAGGGCTGGCCGGCGGCGCCCCCTCCCCCCCCCCCCCCCCCCTCTCGCCCTCTCCTTTAGTCCCACCCCAGGACTTTGAGGGAGGTAGTACCTCCCCTCCCTCTATATATAGTGGGGGTATTTAGCCAGATAAATACACACAATATTCAATAAAGGTTTCCTCACTGTTGGGGAGACCTCCAATTGATATTCTCTCTCTTTCTCGTGACTGTGGTCCCAAGTTCGGACTGCACGAACGAGATACATCTTCATCGCGGAGCGCCGTCGCGTTGCGGGATTCGGATCCAGGAGCTCTACTTCCGCAATTGTTGTTGGATCAGGAAAGCGGGAGTCATCGTCAGGCACCGGACGTGTGTAACTCCCCGCGAGGTGTCACACTTGAGGCACTCAAGTCGTTGGAGCCGCTAGAGCGCAAGGACTTCATCACGACCTTGAGGTCGGCTTCGGCTCGTCTACATCAACCACGCTCTCCTGAGCGTTGTCAACGCTTTTCAGTCTTCAAGGGTAAGTTCATGAAAAGCCATCTCATTACTGTATTACTAATAGATAGGTCCTGACAACATCAAGGGTTCAGGGGCGTAGGGTAAAAAAAATCATACGCGGAACCCCTACAGTGATATCAGAGCTAGATCTATGCATAGTATTGCTAGTACGCGTAGAACACACGAGATGTAGTATGTGGGCGTTGATCTTTTAGTTGTTACCCTCCCACGTGTACTTGTGTATACCGCAGTAATGCTTGATGAAGCGGCCCCAACCGACTTTACACGTTCATTCGCGAGACTGGTCCACGCTTGACATACGGCTTGTACCGTATAAAGTGGCTTTGGGGGGTGTCTGTCTCTCTCGCATTAGTTGGTATGTCATTTACAATGGAGGGCCCCAAAAGAGGTGTAGTTGAGACAACTACTTGATCAGCGTTGTGTTAAAAGTTTGTAGGTAAGAACGGTTCTTGTTGGAAAGCCCATTCAGCCACGTAAAACATGCAAAGATAAAGTAGAGGCGTCTAACTTTGTTTTGCAGGGGGCGTTGCTTTGTGATATGGTTGTGGCAAAGGTAAAGTGATTACCTTATATTACGTAGTAGTAGATAGTCACGAGGTGACGGACTACCACGCCGGAAAGACACCGGTACCCTGGTGTCTACAGCGCCGGAACCCTGGCGCCAGAATCCGGTGACGACGGATGGAGATCACGACGTGAAGGACCATATCACACCGCATTTGCATTCAATGTTATTATTTGTATATCTTATTGTGTGCTAGTATTACATAATCGACGGTAGCCTAATAGGATGATCCCTGTTAAAATTACCAATGATTGTGTTCCCCCTTAGTTTGCACCACCAAGAAAGTTCTTCGGTATGAGGCGATCTGTGGTGAGCGGGGTGTCAGACATATCCACGTTCACATACAGTGGGTGTAAACCATGTTGCACAGTGAATACACTAAGGTTAAGTTGGCGAGCCTAGCATGTGCAGACATGGCCTCGGAACACGGATGGTCGAAAGATCGAGCACGAGTCGCATAAATGATGTGACCGACGTTTAGCGTCCACCCTTGAACCCACATTGATGGCCGTGACGATCGAGAGAGATGTGGGAAAAAGGGGTCGTGTTATCACTAGGAACCCTTCATGGGATAGGTGTTTTTGAGTGGAGTTATTATTAACTCATTTAATTATAAACTTATTCTAAATTCCTTTTGCAATTATAAATGTAGAGATGGCCCGTCGTGAAGCTCACTTTGTCTTTGAGGAATGGGTGAGAAACTTAGACCTGATGGATCCAACTTCCCTAGTTGGCTTGTGCGCCTGAATGATCTTCTTACTAGGAATCATGTGGTAGACTACATACACCGCATGATGGATTTGACTGAGCCAGACCACTATGAGACCCCGCAAGAGCTGGCAGACCGCTACTATCGTCAAGAGATGTCCACCTATATTCAGATAATAAATGTGTTACGGGATGGTGGATAAACTCCATCCGCTCATGGGTGATCTTGATCCATATTCGATGGTGGATCAGCTGAGAGTAGAGTTCATAAGCCATGTGCGCATATGGAAGCACGAGCTGTTTGGAGAATTCCTTTCCATACAAATGGAGGAGCACACATGTCTGAAGAGTCACTTGGAGCGTGATGTCTACGCACTTCTATTCTTTTAGACAGTTGTTCAGCCTCCAAGTGTAGAGGTTTGTAGAACAGCAGCAAGTTTTCCCTTAAGTGATCATCCAAGGTTTATCGAACTCGAGGAGGAAGTGGTCAAAGGTATCCCCTCTCAAGCAACCCTGCAATCAAGATACAAGAAGTCTCTTATGTCCTCAACACACCCAATACACTTGTCAGGTGTATAGGTGCACTAAGAGATACTAAAATACAAGTGGTACGGATATAAGACAACGGTGCTAGAAAATAGCTTGATGGCGTGAAAGAGACTAAAGGCAAACTTAAATAAAGATGGAAGCAAGCAAACATGTAACAGATCTAGTTGCAAACGGTGTTTCAATGCTTAGAAATAAGGCTTAGGGATCATACTTTCACTAGTGAACACTCTCATATAAATATATTATCTTTATGATACTACTCTTAACTACTCTCCGGTTGGACACTCTAATCCATGGTAGGGCTATAACAGCACGCCTCAAAGTTCACTTCCTCATCTAGATAACCCCACACTGTCACCTTGAGCACTAGATGGTTCCAACAAACACCACAATTTCATAAAGACATCCAACTCCAAATATAACTTATAATAAGTATTTATAATCTCTAGCCTAAGTGCCACTATGGTATGCACGCTGTCAGTTTCACACACATGGGGAGAGCAGAGATCTATTAAAGCACTTGAGTAGCAAGGTAGATCTACTTGATTACAAAGCTCATGATCACAATATGATTGTGCATAGAGAGAGATGAACATATAGCTATCGATAGAACCCTTAGCCTCGAGGAAGAACTACTCCCTCCTCATCATGGGAATCAGCAACGGCGATGAAGATGGTGGTAGAGATCGATGGAGATGGCTCCGAGGGCACTTCCCCGTCCCGGCAGGGTGCCGAAATAGAGACTTTTTGTCCACCGAATCTCCCCTTCGATGGCGGCGGCGCTGCGGAACTTTTCGTGGATTTTTGATTGACGACTTAGGATTTTTGCATCGGAGGAGATATATAGGCGAAAGAGGCAATGTCAGTGGCTGGCCAGGGGGCCCACACCATGCCCTAGCGCGGCCTAGGTGGACCTGCGCCTAGGGGTGGTGTGTCCACCCTGTGGCCCCTCTCCGTCTCGTCTTCTGGCTCCGTGAGTCTTCCGGTAAAATATCAACTTTAGCTTTTGTCCCGTCCAATTCCGAGAATATTCATTTTCTGACTTTCCTGAAACCAAAAACAGCAGAAAATAGGCAGCTGACACTGTGGCATCTTGTTAATAAGTTAGTCCAAGAAAGTGTATAGAAAGTACTCCAAAGTGTGGACAAAACATTAAAAAGTAGATAAAACCAAGCATAGAACATCAAAAATTATAGATACGTTTGCAACATAAAAGAGAAAATCAATTTAAAGGTTAAAAGGCTTAACGGGCCAATTCCGGAGGGAAGAGGGCCCATTAGGGAAAGGCAAGAGGGGAGAAGGGGCAAAGGGGTGGCCGACTGGGCCAAGCCACCACCACCACCACCCCCCCCCCCTGCGGGGCCCACTAGGGCTGGTCGACAGCGCCCCCCTCTCCCTCTCCTTTAGTCCCACCCCAGGACTTGAGGGAGGTTAATACCTCCCCTCCTCCTATATATAGTGGGGGTATTTGGCCAAATAAATACACACAATATTCAATAAAAATTTCCTCACTTTTGGCGAGACCTCCAATTGATATTCTCTCTCATGACCGTGGTCCCAAGTTCGGACTGCGCGAACGAGAGACATCTTCACCACAGAGCGTCGTCGCGCTGCGGGATTCGGATCCAGGAACTCTACTTCTGCAACTGCTGCTGGATCGGAGAAGCGGCAGTCATCGTCAGGCACCGGACGTGTGTAACTTCCCGCGAGGTGTCACACTTGAGGCACTCAAGTCGTTGGAGCCGCTGGAGCGCAAGGACTTCATCACGACCTTGAGGTCGGCTTTGGCTCGTCTACATCAACCACGCTCTCCTGAACGTTGACAACGCTTTTTGGTCTTCAAGAGTAAGTTCGCGAAAACCTCTCCCGTTACTGTATTACTAATAGATAGGTCCTGGCAACATCAGGGGTTCAGAGGCGTAGGGTAAAAATTTATTGTTTTCATACACGAAACCCCTACATAAAGCCCACGCCCAAATTCCAATAAATTCAAACTGCTCTCTTAGGTACTCCCTTCGGCCCATATTAGTTGACTCAAATTTGTTTAAATTTGGATGTATCTAGCACTAAAACTTGACTAGATGCATTCGTTTTTATATGAATCTAAGTCAACTAATATGGGTAGGAGGGAGTAAAATAATTGATCTGTTGTCAATGTCTTGGCAAGGGCCTGCACAGTGTAAACAGAAATTTAGCAAAACAAGCTTATCACTTTAACTTAATAAAACTTAACTTAATAAAGGCCTAGTGTCAAAAAAAAATGGTATTCCAACGTGCATGCACAGAGAAAGGAAATGGAGCATTGGCACACAAAGTATAAGGAAATGGAGCATTGGCACACAAAGTATACACGTGACTAGATTCAAGGCGCACGATCCCGTTAGATTTGAACCATTTTGGCGATTATAGGTGAGCGAAACATAAGGCTCCAATTCAATAGGAGATTTGGAATGAGTTCATAATTTAATGACGGTATGACCAAATTCAAAAAGATGTATCGATAGTATGAAGGTTTATATGTAGGATCCTATCTATACAAATTGTTGATAAATACTCAGCAAATACATAAACATAGAGATTGTAGGTAAATGACAATTGAGTAGTCTATCAGGCTTGTACTACATATGGATGTGATCGTTATACAGACAAAGAGATAGAAGGTTACCATGTAGCTAAAACACATGAAATAACGCCATTTTACAAAAGACTGCATTTTAGTGACTTGCTAATAAAATTACTCTGTGAAGATCATAACTCATGGAATACATATAAGGATTCACACAAAAAAAGGCCTTTAGTTAGCCTGCAAATACATGACACGGAGTCAGATTGCCAAACAGAGTATGTTGGGGCCTCAACAGTCAAGAAGGGTATCTCTTGCCCACTGTATATACCATCAGAAGCTCTTGCATTTTGTTTCTAAAGAATGATAAAAGTGAAAGTATGTTAAGTAAAAGAGTAGTTGACTGTTGCCAACCTGAGAATCATGGAGGCCAATCCTGCTGTACATCATATTGGCAAATGTGATATATGGAGTGGATGATTTAATCAATATTTTGAAAGGCGTGACTAAATTATAACGTAAATGTGTATGACATACCTTCATAGTCAGATAGGTCTAGTCTGTGACAACTCAACTTTCAGTTGGCAGGTGCTCGGAACAGAAAAACCAGTGATCTAACTGGTAGTAGGCTATATGCATGGAGGAAGTTGAATGCATATTTACAATATGCCTAATAAAAGTACTTCTAACATTATCTGGGGAGAATATCCTGAGTAAGGAGATGCTCTTACAGACAATGCTTGGACTTGGTATGAATAGGTCGGTGGATGGTAATACTAACAGGTTCGAGACAATATGGAGAGATCACACCAAAAGAGGAAAAATATGATTTTCAAAAATATAGTGACAGCAGATAATGTTTGACCCTGAGTGAAAATAGGTTCGGGGATGATTGCGTAGGCAGTGGTGATTTTAAATTTTTGAACTATGTTGTGCACAGAAATATGTTGCAAGTGTTAGCATATAGATATATTGTTTTTAGTTATCCCTGCACCAAAGACGAAATGCTATTGCTAATCCCTCTGAATATCTAAAGCTGGCAGTAAACTATCTTATAAAGGACAGTAAAAGCATCAAGTGGAAAATGAACAAATAAAGAGAAAGCAAATGAGATAAATCCTTCCTGACAGCTTAATCCATAAGTAGCTTAAAGTTTGCAAGCAAACATCGCGTGTACACTGATTTCTCATGCCAAGGCAACACACCGAACAACCTGGCATTTTAGTTTGTTTTCAGAGGCAAAAGAAAGTACAGGGAACATCTTTTTCTTCACTTGTTCAGAACAATTTTTAGCAATAAATCAACAACGGCAATTATGAAAGATAGAGGAGGTATTTTACTAAGGAATAAATGAGTCCATGAAATATGAACTGTGAAGCGAAACCATGAAAATAATGAAAGGTATGCTAAAGTTCAGGGCCTGTGAAGCCTTCGTTGCACTTTATGGTTGAGTTGAAGTAGGAAACAGAGTTAATTAGAAGAGACTGTCACAAGAAGATAACCAGGCTAGCAACGCATTGATCTATAAGTGAAACAAAAAATGGATATTAGGCAATGTTCGGAAAATAAATAAATATCTGGCAAAGCAAACGTTTGTTATTATAAAAATTGTAGTGGACAAAAGTCAAACATTTGCTATAAGCACCAAAAATCAGGTAATACCAAGTCTCCAATTTGTAGATAGCAAGATGATAAATGGAAAACATACACTGCACGAACCAACAAACTGGACATGTCTAAACATTGAAGATTCATATTTAAAGAAGACCAAATGGAACAGAAGGACCCAGTGAGAGCATGGCTCATAATAGCCCCTTAGATTTTAGCAACCAATTAATCTTCATAAACAGCAAAAAATATCATCTTTCTTTCTATGATTATTCCACTTAGATCAATTGTAGCAGCCAAATTATCTTCGTAAACAGATAAAGGAATTAGAGTTCAGAACTCTTCTATTTATCAAAATAGATAAAAAGAATTGGCCAAAGAAACTTGCCTCGCCTGATAAATGTGTTACAATTCAGTTCTAATCTTTTCCTTGAAAACCAAAACACATGCCTCCTCTCGTTTCCTCCTTAGTGCAACACCCTAGTACCTAACACTGAAACATCCAACAAAAAATAGAAATATAATTCAACCTTCATGAGAGAGAAGTGCATGGTATAAAAATTCAGACTATTGGTGCTGCAATCTCATGAGAAACCTGAACCAAAACTCAGACAATTACTTGTAGAACATCAAAATTATGGCATAATCTTCTATATAACACACCTGAAACCAAGAGAATAGAGAGAAATTACAACCTGTCACCCAAACCCTAGCTGTTCAAAAAAATTATGTGAATTACAGAGGAAGAAATCAAATAGAGGAGCTCGTGCAAGAGGGGTTCAACCTGTAGGGAGGGATGAAGGACCAGCACCCCCAGGGCACCCAAAACCATTCGAAATAAGGGCTGGTCTGTCCACGTGCACAAAATGTATCGAATTTTTTTATAGATCCTTATTGTAGAGTATTTCTGGCTATATATAAAATGATGGAGAAAATACATTGCCTTTGTTTCCAAATGCAAAACATCTTTCCTTATTTCCTAACATATGCATATTTGAAGCAACTATTTGAATCTAATCAAACAGGCCCAGGTACAAAACTGAATACTGCTATTTTAGCTCAAAAGTGTATTTAGCATGAGATGGTGTGCATTATTACGAGCTGAAAGGTGATTTTTCTTTATAGGAGCTACAGTCCCGATATTTAGCTCGGCGGACATGACACCAAGCTCCTATGCATTGGTACCTATGTTTCTCCCATGTCCTAAGCCGCATGGAAAAGAGATAGATAAAGAGAGAAAGACAGAAAGGAACTTCAACCTTTTTATCTTGTGTCGTTGCTACACGCTGACCGCTGCTACACTCGGACTAGATCCTTGTTGTCGTCATCCTCGTGTGCAGCCCAATGGACTAATTCAACAAGACGCTCCAAAATTACATCCTCGAGAACGTTGTAAGGTAATCAATGATGCTGCAAGCAAAAATGAACATAGTTTATCATTTCCAGGCTGCAAATAAGTTTACTTCACTACATATACATTTATACATAACAGCCGATCCCTACCCCCGCTGCCGCCGAAGGAGATGTGGAGTCCCTGACGGTTGTAGACGACCATGTCAAGGCGGTGCGCCGCGCTGGCGGAAGAGACTTGGCTGGCACACCGCCGCCGCCCTCCGTGCGCTCTTGTAGTGCCTCCTCCAGCCGGCCACTACGGCTGTCCGGGCTCCTCCTTCTGGGACAGAGGCGCCGCCGCACTCATCCCCATGTGTCGCGGCTGCTAATCCTCCTGGTGGCGGTCGTCTCCAGGGCTCGTGGTCATGGCAGGAACTTCTGAAAATAAAGATTGACATCACTGAATCCACAAAACAACAGTATACATACTCTGTTTTCTTCAATCCCATAACAGAAATTGTTTTTATTGCTGAGACTAAACGGCTGGACCAAACTGGGTGGATGACCACTCAAAATAACCGGGAGAATGTGACCTACAATTCTTCTCATATAGAATTCTTCTAATTCGTCCATCTATACGGTCGAAAATAAGGATTACCGTGGCTGAATCCACAAAACAGCAGTATACGTACTCTGTTTTCTTCAATCCCATAACAAAAATTGTTTTTAGTGCTGAGACCAAACGGCTAGACCAAATTGGGTGAATGACCACTAAAAACAACCACGAGAAAGTTACCTACAATTCATCTCATATAGACTACTTCTAATTCATCCATCTATGTGGTCGAAAATAACGATTACTGTCACTGAATCCACAAAACAGCAGTACAATAGATTATGTCCTAATCTTCCACATGGAGTTGCTAAGCCCTGACTAATCCTCACGAATTCACAACCAATAAACAACCGAAAGTCATATATAATAGGAGAAATCTCACCTCCGTGGTGAGAGCACAAGGATACCTGAAGGGAATAGTTGGAGGGGGATCTTATTCCCATCCTCTCGCTCCTCTTGTCTCCTCTTCTTTGTGGCGCGCTGCCACCCCCCGTGCCGCCGCCATCCTCCATGTGTGCAAAATCAATCTGGGGCTACAAAGAGAATATCGTCAAGGCACAAACCAATATATAAACCAGTCCTGAAAATATTACCCTCAAAGCAGATTTCCATAGAGAAGATGAGCTTATGTAGGCCATGGTAAGCCTATAAATTATCATGTTTAAGGGAATCTTCACTTATTCAGTGCCATGAATCCACGGATGACCTGTAACTGTATCGTATGTAAGCTAGACAGCTGTAAATCAAGAAACAAGTGATACATACAGAGGACTTGTGCGGCAATTGTCCTCTTGCTGTAGTCCTTATTAAGCAGCCTTCTTACAAAGTCTTTTGCTTCAGCAGAGAGGGTAGGCCATGGGGCTTCATCAAAATTTATTTCCGCTTTAAGGATAACACGGAATATTCCTGATTCAGTTTGTGTCCAGAAAGGGCGGCTTCCGCAGAGCAAGATATACACAATTACTCCAATGCTCCACATATGTAGGTCACAACATATGCTGAGATCCATTGAAATAATATGCCATTGAAATGTAAAATGGGGAAGCTCCAATGTCTTCGGCTCTCTTCATAACTGAATAATTCGAAAATATAATAATAACAACATAAGTCCGACAATTGGCTATGTACAAAATTGATGATATAATCTCTCTACAAAAATAAGAAATAATAACAATCATAAATATATCATATATGTTCGCAATTTATTTTTATCGAACCATTTAATCCTAAAATCCTAAAATCTGTAACTTCAAAAACAACTACTTGGACAATTACCTCCAGACCTATGCAGCTTCCGGGTGTCGGTTTCGCCGCCGCGGCGTGGCGGCTGGCAAAGGAGAAGGCGCAAAGCCATGAACTAATGATCAACCTCGGTGTTGCGGCGCGGCGAGCAGCGTGCCAGCCCAGGAAACCTCGCAGTGTGCCGGTGTCAGGTTGACTAACCGTAGTCCACACCAGGTCTCCTCCTGACTTAGCTGGGCGAGGCGTGTTGGCGTCGAGGCGGCGTAGTCATGCAGATATGGCAGCGCATCTGGGATCAGATCTACCGGAATACCCAAAGAATATGAAGAGCAGCCGAAGTCGACCAGCAGGGCCGGACCTGGGCCCCGGGAAGCCCGGGCTACAGCCCGGGTCGTGGCCTACGTAGAACTTGTACACCTCTGGTAATTTCCATAGAAAATTCGTACCTCAAGCATTCTAGCCTGTGGCTTTGGGCCAGCGTGACCCGGGCTTGTCTATAAGCCCAGCAACTGCAAGGCAGCGATCCACATGCATCAAGGTGTAGGCAGTTCGTTTGCATCCACAGCGGACGTGGATTAGCCAACATCTTTTTTGAACAAGAGAGTTCGCATCCCTGCTCTAAAACAAAGAGCAAAAAAAAAACTTGTTCGCGTGCCTATGGCCGCTCGAGCCCTCGGCCAAATCACGCCCGGCGGCCAGCGCCGCCTCGCTCGATTGCGCCGCCACCGTGATGGCCGGCACAGATAAGTTCATCTCGACCATGACAAGACGTTGCCGCCGCCGTGCCATTTGGGATATAAAACTGCAGAACCTGTCAAAGAGTTGTCGCTGCCCGCGGTCCACGAATCAGCCGCACCCAGGTACGACCCAGGCCGTACCGACGATCTGCGCTTCGCCACTTGCGTATCGTTGGCTCATCGCCTAGGTAATTTCACTGTTTGATCGATTCTAATGCAAAGTCTGAACGTTTAAGAGTCAATTTTTTATTTTATTCAATTTGATTATGTAGAAGATGAAGGGGACAAAAAGATCATATACTTATTGATCGAGAAAAGTGCCATCGTATTGTCCATCAACGTGACATCTTGCCAATTCGAATCAACCTCCTGTAGGTGCGAGGCTCCGGCTGGACAAAATTCAACTTACATATCATGTATTCATCCATACTACTTTTTCTGTTTCAAATTACTCCGCACGCACGCTCATCTAGATTGGCTAGTACTCCTTCATTTTTTATTTACTAGTTACATGTCCGTGCGTTGCTACGGGATAACAAATAAAAATCTAGAGAGGGGTTAATTTACTGAGTTCTTTTATTTTATTGAGCAGTTTGCATGTATTTTCACAAACCAAGGAAATACTCCACTTTTTCATTTACTCCAAGCTAGGCTGCATGCTCCAAGCTAGGCTTTTCAACTTGATGTACAAATATGTTGGGCGTGTCTTTATTCTCATCCATCGTTTAATACTCTTCTCCAAGATTGAACACCCCATAAACTAAATGGAAATCAATATGAGTAACTTTTCTAAATCGACCAGACATCGGTTTTCAAATGGGATTTGTCGAGTGATGTTACTCAAACTGAATCAGAACATTTGTGGTATAGCTACATCGGTAAATACATGATTCAGACATGACAAAATATGTTTCATCATTTGCCTAAAATTGAAAGGTTTCCATAGCCGTGCAAAAGGGGCCATTCAGTTGTGCAAAATAACCACCTTATGAAGAGAAGTACTTTCTCTGAATCTTTATGAAGGTTCCCAATGTCGTTATCATACGGAACAGTGCTGCATCAAGTGACTCACATTGATATTAGTAATAGCCTAATAAGAACACTCTTGCCTCCACATTTGGTAGCGGCAACAACAACCAGCTAGCTTTCTCTCTAGTCTCCGTGTATCCAACAAAAGGCTGACACCTGTAGTACACCATAAAATAAATTAATTTTTTATTATATTGTCTAAAAATCATGGATTAAGAGGCAGAAATATAATGAAAGCTGAAAGGACACTGGAGCTGATCTAGCGGTGGTAGTGATTATGATGGGATCATTATGCACCGAGGAAGACACGTGTCTAAATCCCGCCAAGCACGGCCGTTCTCCGCTAGCAATTCACTGAGGAAGCAAGCAAGGATTCTATTACACTGCTGCAATGAGAAGGAAGCTGCATGCGACCCCCTTAACCAGTGTGCCGCTTCGAGGCTAACTAAGATGTTCTATACATGGCCAAGTTTATTGGGGCAGACTGAAAGGTATTGAGACAATTTAGTATTCAAAACAAAGAGCAAAAGCCAGCTAGACTGTGTCCAACAAACCAGCAGAGCAAAATACCAAGACTACACGTTTTCAAAATATATATTAATGCCATTGGATTGCAAAATAAAAAGAAGATTTAAGTCAGTAATTCAGGTTTACGTGATTTAGAAAAAGTAATCCATGAATAGATTCTCTAACCGGAGCAATTAATAGTTGAAACAATCAATCATTGAGTAACTTAGCATATTGAATATGGCATAGTGATAGAAGAAGAGTAGGGGAGAGAGGCCGGGTGGCCGTTGTGGGGATGCAGTCAGGGTATGGCGTTGGGGCATCGGAATTCCAACAGTTCATCACGGACGGTGGATTCGCCGTGGCGGCCAACATCCGGTTTCCAACATCTTCTCCAATCAACCACTTGTTGGATCATTGTTTCCATTTTTTGCAAAGATTAAAATATCTACATTTTTTTTGAACTGTAAAAAAATCTACATATCATATTGTGTATCTTACATGAGCCAAAATAGTAAAATTATAATGTTGTGAATAAACATGAATAATGAATTACCTCAGTAATCAAACAGCTCCAGCCTCCAGATCATTAATTCAGTGCCGAAATAGTCTACTCAGGAATCGAACTGTGTACTTGTTAAAGAATTCATGTCCTAACTGAAGCTCTGGAGTTTTGTCCGTGTCGTAGCTTGCTCCGTATTTAACAAAAGAAAGCCCATTTTTCTTCCTCGCCTCGTCCCTATGGTTGTTGCTTGTCGCTGCTGGTTTTACTCTGCTAATAGCTCGTCCCTACTCTGATGCACCTGCTCCGAGTATACAAATATAAAAATTAATCATGTGAGGCTAAAGAACTTAAAACACGGTTCTCCTTGGACCATGCATCAATGTCTGCACATGCAACAGCAGCGCCATATGCTATCTGAATTGAAAATATACTTTCTTCAGAAATGACAATGCCAAATAGATTGGCCATCACCCTGAAGAATATATGCATATTCCAGATTATGTATCTGAACATCTGTTGAAGCTCCGATCATAAATAAATAAAAGACATTTTGTGTATTATCTGCCAGTTTTTAGTTGCAGTGTAAAGAGTAGAGTTCTCATATCCCTGAAATAATGGAATGGAGTCAGAAGAATAGAATGAAGGAGCAAAAACCAAAATCATTATTTAGATTATTCATACCCTGAATATATGAACTGAATCGAAAGGTCTACAGTACAAATGCAGTTTTAGCATATCAGCAAAAACACCAGCCGCAATACTCAAACCACCATAGTCCATGGAACTCACACCTACACCCTCTACTGATCTACAGAAGTGTCTGAGCCAGGGTCACTGCCAGAACAGAAAAAAGCAGAGCACATGACGATTACTGGCATCCATGCCGCCACTCCTGCTGCCGTCTTATCAACGTGCATGCGCATCCAGCTTCAGATCCAAAGTGGCGGCGGGGATCCGCCATGTGCAATAAATTAATTAGTTGTTTGTTCTTACCACAACAATTGATGTCATCATATAGGTATTCTTCTAAGAAAGAATCAGTGGAAGTTAAACAAACTTGGTACCATAATATCTGCTTTCTATCTTCAGTTGGGATGCTACCAAGATCATGTTACCAGTAGAAAGATCTAACCATTTTTTTTCTTTTTGTTAGATCGCTATACCAATTTGATAGACACCCAAACACAACAAATTAATCCACAATAAAAGGGATCCATGTTATAAAAGGTACAATAATTACTGCAAACTAAAAAGGTGGACCTCCTCACTATATTTGGCCTCAAGGAAAAATATAATATGGCAACAAATAAAAATAGCAGTAAGAGCACATACCTGATTGCATGTATCGAGGCTGGTGGTTGCAAAAGATAACCAACATCTCATTGCAGAATTCAGATTTATCAGTTTTAGTATACAGAATGCAACATGGAGACCATGTTGTTTACTCAAATCTGCTTCTTATGGTTGAGTAGGTAATAAAGATTAATACAGCTCAAGCTAACCTTATCTATATAGGCAGTAATCTGAGACAGACCACAAAATATTATACATAAGCTAATAAAGACCTTGTTACTTTCTAGATTTGCTGAAAAGACTCTCCATATGCGTCCAACATATTTGTTCTTTTAGAACGAGGATAGAAAGTAAGTTTCATTTCTTGTAAACAAGTGAAATCAAGTATGTGGTTTCTTTTTTAAACAACAAATGTTAGAACCTATCTAGGAAAGCATGAGTGAACAGACCATTAGAAGATTTTACTCATGCAGAGTTCAGGATAAATCTAGGATTATGCAATAGTCTGAGTGAACAGTATATGTCGTACTTAAGCTAACCTTGTGCTGAACTTGAGAAGTCTGTTTTTTTTAAGATAGTGTGTTTCTGAACATACAGAAAGTTGTTGCCTGCTTCTCCTCATAGTACTATTTTGTAGACTCCATTTGCAGTGTACTAATTGACAACATATAAAGTACATTTCGGGGAAATAAAATACATCTAATTACAGCATGGATGTGTGTCAATGGTCAGACATAGATAAACAAAAGATTCGTCTTAAATAAAATAAGTCCTAGCTTAACTTTGAATACAAGAACTTCGTGCTTAAATTCCTAGTTCAGGTTGTTGAGTAACACTTGGCTATGTATCCTTGAGTAGGACACCAAACATACCTGCTGTTATGATGGCATATGAAAAGAATCATGTCACCTTCAAAACTCACTCTTATATTAATTCAAGAATTACATGTTAACTCCAACTTTCAGGTGAGAACATGAAGAAAGTTTCTATAAAATTGGCTTGTTCTTAGAGTGTCACGATATAGTACACAATACGTCTTTTGGTAGACAAACTGCAACACTGTTCTTACACTGATTCAAATGCAGAATTTAGACAAGAATACCCGATTGATAGTTAAAAAGAAATGCAGACCACGAACCATGCCATCCCTGATTTTTTGTCGAGTTTGGTGAATAAGATTAACCAAGGATATCTATGATGGGTAACAGAAAAAGGCATAGAATACTCAATCACTTTTTCTATGGTTGAATACCTGGCTATCATGGATCTTCGCGGGAGGTCAACCCAATCGCGGGGAGGGGCACAGGGAGCTGCCGCTGCTCATGCGGCGCCACCACATGCTACTCAGCACTATGTTATGTTACTGCTGGCGCTGTTCGCGCATCACCGCCGCTTGCTACTGCTGGTCGTGCCGCCGCCGCTGGTAGTGCCCATGTCCTGCATCTCATATAGGCAAAAAATCAGAGAGGGAGATATAGGAGAGCAGAGAGCAGATGGGAGAAGGGAGAAGGAGAGGCACATCGTATCAGCCAGCCACCTCATGCCGGCGACCTCGGACAACAGCGACCCGCGTGTTCAGGTTTGTGCATCCTCATTCCTTAAGGTCGTTGTTATCATACGCTAGGAAGAGGACGAGGAAGAGGAGCGAGAGGGTTGCCGCTGAAGAGAGATCTAGAGGCGTGGGGCGGTCCTGCTCCTGGCCCCGACAAGCACGCCGTCTTCCCAGCTTCCTTCCGCGCGAAGTGGGTCGGCGGATCTGACGGAGGGATCTCGAGCAGGCGATGCAGGGCGGCGTGCAGGAGCCGCTGTGGAT
Source organism: Avena eriantha (assembly GCA_910589775.1). Lineage (NCBI taxonomy): Eukaryota > Viridiplantae > Streptophyta > Magnoliopsida > Poales > Poaceae > Avena > Avena eriantha. Next base: position 228,907,756 of record OU342742.1, read on the forward strand.
AGGAATCACGGCGATGTAGGACATTGAGGTTGACTTGATTCTGGCAGTCCGGCTGCACGTTGAAGATCTATCATGCGGTTACTGCGGACGGAGGATCTCGCGATGTGGGGCGCCGCTGGTAGTCTGGAGGGGGTCCGGTCCAGGGGATATGAGAACGCAGGTTCGGGGGAGGAAGGGACGGGGCGGACGAAGCGGTCATTACTCCTACGCCTCACAGTTTTTTTCTCGCGGGATGGTAGCGACGGAGTCACGGAAGGATGCGCGAGCGCGACGAAAGGAGGCGACGGAGTGGGCAGAATTCGGAACACCTTCGTCTTAGTAGAGATATATTACTTCCCTCCGACCCATATTAATTAACTTTGATTTATCTAGATTCAGATGTATCTAATACTAAAACATGTCTAGATATATCTGAATCTAGACAAATTCGAGTCAACTAATATGGGTCGGATGGAGTATTATAATTTATATATAAGTTGTAAAAATTTGGTGGAAGGGCAAAACGGTCTAAAAAAATATTGGACGAAACCAGCGATCGGAGGAAACAGAGGAAATTCCTTCTTTTTAAGTAGTAGAGATAGAGAAAAAAATCCTGAAATTTTTGAAAATAGATTATATAGAATGTGTATTACGCATACCAAAATCTTATAAACTTTTTGGATAAAAATAAGAGAGTACTAGCCCACCTAGATAAGCGTGGGTGCGGAATAATTTGAAACAAAGAAAGTATTTACTGATCATCTTTTCTTGTCTTGGTAGTTTTTTTTCTTTCTTTTGCGAAATTGTTTTGGTAGGTTTTGGCTATGCTTGACGAGGAAATGGTAGGCTAGGATCATGTCAAAGCTTCGCTACTTAGGTACTAAATATGTGTCTTCGTTCTGTGATTATGCCATTTTTTTAATGATCTCTTTATTGTCGTTTAGTTAATATTGAACTTATTTTGCGATAAAAGACCATTTTGCATTTTTCTTATGCTTTTGCTAATATAAGGTGTTATTGTAAGAGGATTAGAAGGTAAATTTTTTCAGTTTCTGGGCATTAAAATTTAGCCTCAGTCTTTACTAAATGCTGGGTCCGCCACTATACCCGCCCTCCTCTAGAGTATACCAATTGTGGCGTGATGATTGTGAATTTGTGGTGAAGTTCTTGTCATTTCTATCACAGCTTCATGCCGATCATCAATGCTTTTTCTGTACTTGACGATCCTAGTTTGTTGATGGATGTACACCAATCCATCGTTGATGGAAGTATATTGTAGGAAAAAAAGGGCTAACGGATTGTTGCAAAAAAAGCTTAGCTTGAGACGTGCATTTGAGATGTGTGCATGCAATTCACGATCACGCCAGAGTTGGTATACTCTAGAGGAGGGCGGGTATCCTAATCGGACGTCCGCCCAGGACCAGGATCGCCTAGATCCCAGCCAATTCAAGCAGAGAGATGTGAGGGGGAAGGGAGGAGGCGACTTACTACTCAGGAGTCATGGCGAGATCGAATGATTGAGATCCTCTCCTCCCATGGTCGTATGGTCTCGCGCTGGTACGTGTCCGCTCACCGCTACGCTCGAGAGGGATGGCTTCGCCGGTGGCTGGAAGGGGAGGACGCCGACGGTGACCGAGTTGGGAGGGTGTCGCCTGTGGCCTAGAGAGGAGGGTGTCGTCGATGGCTGGTCCAGGGTATGAAGGCGGGGTCAGGATGGAGATCTGCTGGGGAGAGGCGAATGAAGCAGGGATGACGGACGCGTTAATTTAGCGAGGTGCATAGGAAGGGGCGGGTGAGGGGAGTAGGACGAAGGAAAAGGAACCGTTTCACGAGTTTTCCTTCGGCAGGGCGTGATATGGCTAATGATGGACTAAGGAGGAGCGAAACGTGGTGATGGCTGTACACGGAATGCTTCGTCTTTTTTAGGCAGTAGAGATAGAGAATTGATTAGGTGGGAGGGGAAATGATCTTATTTGAAAAAGTGTTGGACAGAACCAGTGACCAAAAAAAATAGAATAAAATGCGCCTTTTTAATAACTATTTTATTTGTACATAGGTGGTTTTGCCTGTCAGTCCAAAACAGGAATAGAAATATTAGTGAAAAATAGGTATGGGTTATTTAAAAAATTATGACACTATAGATGGGTGAATTTAGTCAAACTTATTGAAATTTGATTAAATTAAACTAAAACGTTTTTGTTATTGGACTAGTGTTGCGTCCTAAGATGTGCGACTAAAATACTCCGCGATATGAGAGAGTAAAAAAAGTATATACTTATTTTTTTAACAATCAATAACACGATATATTCATAGTATCACATAGTTCACGGTAGAGATACATAGGCTGTCTCAAACGATTACAAAATAAAGCATAAAAGAAATTAGGTCTTCGAACTCTTTCTTCTTTCAAGCACCATCTTGAAATTTTCTGAAGGCAACCAAGAACTTACAAATATCAAACCACAACCTATAAAAAACCAACGAGGGTTCTCTCATAATTTTAATTTGAGCCGCAGTGCCAACTATGTGTACGTGCACAACCATTAGAGTAATCAATCAATATCAACAAGAGTACTAGCACCAGTATTCTAGTCAAAAGTAACCGAACAGCCTAGTCGACGTCGCTGACGAATCGATAGTACGAATCACCATTGTCGAGGACGTAGCAATCGAGACAAATATTGCGAGGATAATCCTCGTGGCAACCATGAAAAAAACTCCAAAATTGATTTAGCGAAGTAAGATTTGAAAGACCGTACTTATAGAACTGTAATCTTACAACACTGTCACTGACATCGCGAAGAATATCTCATCATCGAACAAAAGACCGAAGATCACTTATTGTAGACGATATCATCTTTATTGACGTAGAGGCCAAAAAAGAAGACTATCAAAACTCTAATCTAATCTCTTGAAACACTAATTATAAAAAACTCCACCGATAGATCGGGATCCCCACCCCTTCTGACACCAGCGAGGCCGGCCGGAGGAGGGGAAACCGATCTATGGAGGAGGCAAAGGAGAGGCGGTGGCTAAGTCAGGAGGAGGTGGCGGCTGAAATTTTTGGAGAAAACTGAGTAAAAAGAAAAAAAATGTATATACTCGTTAGAAGAAGCGTGTAGCTTCTCTAAGTGTGTGTTTGGTTGCTCGGGCTGGAATTTTCCGTTTTTGTGACTTGGTCCGCTGGGTGCTGTATGGGGAGATTGCCCTCGGGTCAGGATGGGCTGTTTATTTGGTTGCCTGTATTTTTGTTTTCCTACTAGGAGAGTCCATATGTCCACTTTGTTTTTTTTCTCAAGTTGGGTTCTGCTGGTGCAAAGTTACACGTTTGAGAGCCCGCATTCGGCCCGATATGCTTACCTCGCATGGAAAAATGGCGAACTTACCAACTAGCAACTAGGGTTTAAGATCGATCAACCTGAATCAGAACAACTGGTAGTGGATAATCCACATGGTTAGGCCAACGATGATTATGTCTTTGATCATACTTACACCCTGTATAGGTGGAACCTACTCGTGTGGATGAACTTGTTGACGGACTGATGTCAGTGGATTGAAATTGATCTTCGTTTCTAGTGAAGGTTGTTCCTTCTTGGGACGCTCTGCTAAAAACTCAGAGTAGCTTTTTTTGTGCTTGCTCTAGAGTCTTAAACCTCTTATGGAGGTTGCCCTGATAACCCGTCACTTGTTGGCTGCACACATGCCATGTCTTGTAGATTCCCGGCTTCTTACCGTACTACACCATGCACTAGTTGTATTTCTGTGAGACATACACATAAGCAACATATTAAGGATCACAAGTAAGACAAACAGATCAATTTCACAAATACAGGGCACAACCATAAACTAGTTAAGCATGCATGATCATATGGGCACAAACATGAGATGTTCCAACCTACCAAGTTAGTGTGTGATACATTGCAAATGTATCTATAATTTTTGATGTTCCATGCTTGATTTTATCTACTTTCTTATGTTTTGTTCCAACTTTGGAGTACTTTTCATATGATTTTTTGGACTAACCTATTAACAAGAGCCACAGTGCCAGTTGCCTTTTTTTGCTGTTTTTGGTTCCAGGAAAGTCAGAAAATCAATATTCTCGGAATTGGACGGGACAAAAGTCAAAGTTGATATTTTACCGAAAGACTCACGGAGCCAGAATACGAGACGGAGGAGGGCCAGGGCCTGGCCACACCATGTGGTGGCGCGGGCTAGCCCTGGCCGCGCCACCAGGTGGTGTGGGCCCCTCTGGCCTCCACCAACCTTGCATCTTCGCCTATAAGAAGCCTCCCGAGGCATAAACCCTAGATGGTCAATCAGAAATCCATGAAAAGTTCCGCAGCGCCACCGCCACCGAAGGGGAGATTCAGGGGACAGAAAGTCTCTGTTCCGGCACCCTGCCGGGACGAGGAAGTGCCCCGGAGCCATCTGCATCGATCTCCACCGCCATCTCCATCACCGTTGCTGATTCCCATGATGAGGAGGGAGTAGTTCTCTCTCGATGCTAAGGGTTCTACCGGTAGCTATGTGTTAATCTCTCTCTCTATGCGTGATCATATTGTGAACATGAGCTTGTAATCTATAGATCTACCTTGCTACTCAAGTGCTTTAATAGATCTCTGCTCTCCCCATGTGTGTGAAAGTGACAGCGTGCTCACCATGGTGGCACTTAGGCTAGAGATTATAAATACTTGTTATGAGTTATATTTGGAGTTGGATGTCTTTATGAAATTGTGGTGTTTGTTGGACTCATCTAGTACTCAAGGTGACAGTGTGGGGTTTTCTAGATGGGAAAGACTTACTTTGAGGTGTGCTGTTATAGCCCTACCATCGATTAGATTGTCCAACCGGAGAGTAGTTAAGAGTAGTATCATGAAGATAATATATTTATATGAGAGTGTTCACTAGTGAAAGTATGATCCCTAGGCCTTGTTTCTAAGCACTAAAACACCGTTTTCTATTAGATCTATTACATGTTTGCTTGCTTTCATCTTTATTTCAGTTTGCCTTTAGTCTCTTCCACGCCATCAAGTTATTTTCTATCACCGTTACCACTTATAATTATCCATACCACTTGTATTTTACTATCTCTTTGCCGAACTAGTGCATCTATACACCTGACAAGTGTATTAGGTGTGTTGGGGACACATGAGACTTCTTGTATCTTGATTGCAGGATTGCTTGAGAGGGAATACCTTTGACCACTTCCTCCCTGAGTTCGATAAACCTTGGGTGATCCACTTAAAGGAAAACTTGCTGCTGTTCTACAAATCTCTGCACTTGGAGGCCCAACAACTGTCTACAAGAATAGAAGTGCGTAGACATCAAGCTATTTTCTGGCGCTGTTGCCGGGGAGGTAAGGTAAAAGGTATTCACACCGTAGGATTAAAGAAGAAGAACCTCCCACGGCAAACGCCTATTTTTCTGGTGTGAGTACTCGAAGTTATTTCCTTTAGATTCTGCAATTTTGTCTTTTTGTTTCTTGTTTTCACTAGTTAGGCTTAATGGAAAACAACAACAAAATTAGAGAGCTTTATAGTATTTATCTTGAGTTAGGACATGAAGTGTTTGAAGAGAAAATTAAAAAACCTATGGAACTTTATTTGCATGCTAATAGCTATGTTATTAGTATGAATTGTTTGAACACCATTATTGCTAATGCTATGGAAAAGTCTAGGTTTGGGGAAGCTATTTTTGATGAGCGTGATATTTTTAGTTCCCCAGCTTTGAAAGATAGCTATTCTATTGCTTATGATGATACCAAACCTCCAATATATGATGATTACAATGATGAATATAATATTTTCAGTCCACCTACTATTGAGGAGGAAATTAATTATGCTTATAATATGCCTCCTATATTTGATAATTATGGTGATGAGAATAATAATGATAGCTATTTTGTTGAATTTGCTCCCACTACAATTAATAAGAATGACTATGCTTATGTGGAGAGTAATAATTATTTTATGCATGTTGCTCATGATAAGAATGTTTCATGTGATAGTTATATTGTTAATTTTATTCATGAGGCTACTAAAAGTTATTATGAGAGAGGGGAACATGTTTTTATGCATCTCAATAATATTAGGTTTCCTCCCTTTATGTTGAAAGTCTTGAAGTTGCACTTGTTTTGCTTTCCTATGCTTGTTGCTTTGTGCTTTCATGACTTGTTTCTTTACAAGATTGCTATGCATAGGAAGTGGGTTAGACTTAAATGTGTTTTGAATTTGCTTCTTGATGCTCTCTTTTACTTCAATTCATATTTCTTATGTGAGCATCTTCTCAAACCATTATACCTAACTTAAAGGCATTAAAGAAAAGTACTTATTAGGAGATAACCCAAAAGTTTTATATGAGCCCTGAAAGTTATTACTTCTGTAATAACCGCTCCTTATCCTTTTTATTTGCTTTTTGTGCTAAGAGTAACCTCTAATGAGAGAGAAGTAATGCTTGGGAAAGTTGATGTCCCGAAACAGATTTCTATTCTTCACCGTAAAAATTCATGTAAACTCTCCGTACGTCCTTTTGAGGCGTGAATTTTTGTGCTTCTGCCCCAGGTTGTTATATAACTTTAATTAGTTCAACACTTTTTGATTTGAGCAATAGAAGGTCTTCGAAAAAATTCGTTTTCTGGCCTGTTTTGACAGATTTCTGCCATTTTCTGCATTTGCTTCTTGTTGGTTCCCTTTTTAGTTCTTTTGGGGAATTGAGCTTTTTGAGGGAAGTGCTACAGTAGATAGTGTTCTAATGGAAGTTTATTTGGTGTTAGAACTGAACCTTAAGACTTATTTATCTTGAGTGCACTAATGTTGCTAATAAAGATTGTGTGAAGTTTTGTATGAAGGAAAAATTTCAGGTGTATGGAAGGAATGAGTAATGAGATGAATAATGGACTAAAGCTCAAGCTTGGGGATGCCACGGGTGTCACCCCAAGAAATATCCAAGAAGTACAAGCGTCAAAGCTTGGGGATGCCCAATGCATCCCCTTCTTTATCAATAAAAATCCCAGGTTTCTTCCAAACGCTTCATTTTTATTGTTTCATGCATAGTTGTGTTTTTCTTGGAACGTCTTCTTTTTCGTTTTTGTTTTGGTTTTTAGTTTGCTTAGTTTTATGAATAAATTGGTTGGACCCCCTCTTTCATACATTGGTTTGCAAATAGTTTGGTTTAGTTTGGAAAAGAGTAGGAAAGTTCATGCTTATGTGGTAAAAAGAGCTCGTTTTTTACTATGGACTGTGCTTTGTCATGCCATGCTTGATATTGTTTTGGCTTTATGCTTAGTATTCTTTGCTGTAGCATGACTTGTTATAAACAATTGAGATTGCTTAATGTGCCTTGGATGAATCATGCGTTGTTTTAGCATATTAAACCATAGTATAGTGGTATTCTCCTTTGATGCTTTATTTGGGTTGATTTGGCACATGCTCACACCATGTTATGACTATCTCAAGTCACCATAGCCTTTATGATCCTTTAGTTTTCAACTTGTAGTATCACTTTATGCTTTGTTCAATGATGTTTTGTTGCTCTGCATGATTATGGCCATTATTGCTCTCTTAGTTTGTCGCTTCCAGTCTTTTGCTAGCCTCCTCAACCAAGTATGAGTTCCACTCATGCATCCAACTCCCTAAACCAAATTTTTCCAAAGAGTCCACCATACCTACCTACTAGCTTATGATATTCCAAGTATATTCATGTTTTTATCTACCTTCCAAATTAAACTTGTTATGAGAAAACTAGTGATTAAAGCTCTCACGAACTTGATGGCACGCTTTACTTTTTTGCATCTAATAAACTTGAACCATTGGGTCCTTCTTTGTTGCGTATATGCTTGCGCTTTATAAGTTGAAATTAGCAGAACCATGTATCATGGGGAACGCTTTCAACATTGCACTTGTACTTTGTACCCCGTTGATATCATGTTCTTTTGCTTATGGATCCCGGCGGTGTGAAATAAAAGTGGAACTTGTAAGATCATGGAGTTTGTATGTGTGTTAGAGAAACGCCTAGGCCGCTGGTCTAATCCATGCTGTCATGGTGGAAACCTGCAGTGTAACCATAATGAGCTGTCTATGAAGCATTCTTCTTATAAAAAAAAGAGACAGAGATTGAGAAAAAAAGAGAAAATGAAAAAACAAAGAGATATGAGAAAAGAGGAAAGAGAGAAAAAAGCACCATTTTCCCATGGTAAATAAGAAGATTGCTGAGATGCTCGTTGTCTGCTTGCCTTGTCATTTTGATATGGGGATTCTTCCGTATCATCGGGCAAGGGGTACCCGTTGGCGGTTCTCTATGATACATATGTACTTACAATGACAAGAGCTTACTTGTGACTAAAGTTGAGTAGCATGAGGTTCGGTCTTCGTAAGTAAGGGGCATGAGATTTCGGTTTATAACTTGTCAAGCATATCCTCTTAGTTGTGTCACTTTAATCTTAATCACCTTAAAGATGCTTATGATAGGGGCAATGAGAGCTGAAAGCTATAAGTACCATAATTTTTGGAAGCTCTTTATGAGACTTGAATCCCTACTTACTTTTATAAAGGCCTTTCTTCCACCATTACATTGAGTCTCCACCTTCTATCTTTATGCACCTACTTTGAGAGCATAGTGGCCATTCTTAGTTCTATGTGCATTGTCCCAAGACTAAGTTGATTGATGCATAACTTGTTATTGCTTGTTTTAAACTATTGTATCTAGTCACTCTTATGAACTTTGAAGGTGTCCTATGCATTTACATTTGCTACTCTATGAGGGACAAGCTGAATACTATTATGCTATGTTTTCTTTATGTGAAACAAACAAACGTCTTGCAAAGCATTTTTATTCATGAATCTTTTGTTTGTGTCTTTTCATGTTGCAACATAGTTGCTATGCCTTATTGTTAGAACTTTGTCTTTCATGTTATGATTGAAGTACTATGATCCCAGCTTTGAATGTTTTGCAAATACTTTGATCAAGTTTATAATGGTGCATGTCACCTAAAAAATTATTCTTTCTTTTTATCACTTACCTACTCGAGGACGAGCAGGAGTTAAGCTTGGGGATGTTGATACATTGCAAATGTATCTATAATTTTTGATGTTCCATGCTTGGTTTTATCTACTTTCTTATGTTTTGTTCCAACTTTGGAGTACTTTTCATATGATTTGTTGGACTAACCTATTAACAAGAGCCACAGTGCCAGTTGCCTATTTTGTGTTGTTTTTGGTTCCAGGAAAGTCAGAAAATCTATATTCTCGGAATTGGACGGGACAAAAGCCAAAGTTGATATTTTACCGGAAGACTTGATGACCCACAAGTATAGGGGGTGTATCGCAGTATTTTCAAGGGAAGTGAAACCCAATTTATTGATTCGACACAAGGGGAGCCAAAGAATACTTATCAGCCTTAACAACTGAGTTGTCAATTCAGCTGCACCTGGAAACAATCTTGCTCACATCAGTTTATCAGTAGCAACAGTTTTGTAGTAGGAATAGTAAAGTAACAGTAGTAGCAATGCAAAGACAGTAGTAACAAAAGCAGTAAACAGTGGGATTCGAGTGCGGTAGGCATAGGGATGGATGGTCGGGCGTTGCATGGACAAGACAATTCACATAGCAATCAGAACATAGGGCAATTGCAGATAAATAAGATAAAGCACCCAAGTACTAGACAATCCTAGGCATGTGTTCCATATATAGTCCTACGTGCTCGCAATGAGAACTTGCACAACATCTTTTGTCCTGCCAGCCCGTTTACAGCGGGGCCTCTAGGGAACTACTGGCAGTTAAGGTGCTCCTTTTAATAGAGCACCGGAGCAAAGCATTAACACTCCGTGAACACATGTGATCCTCACATCAAAGCCTTTCCCTTCCGGCTACCCCGATTTCTGTCACTTCGAGACCATAGGTTCCGGACAATGACATGTGTATACAACTTGTAGATAAGACCCAAAACAATACTATCATAATGAATCAATAATAAGTTCAGATCTGAAATCATGGCACTCGGGCCCTAGTGATAAGCATTAAGCACAACAAGTCACAACAAAGTCATAAAGCACTAATAAAAGATACTAGACACTATGACCTAACAATCTGATGCCATTACATGAACGATCTCATCCAATCCCTACCATCCCCATAGCCTACAGCGGGGGATTACTCACTCATAGATGGGGGAAACATGGATGGTTGATGGAGAAGCGATGGTGATGATGATGGCGATGATCTCCTCCAATTCCCCATCCCGGCAGGGTGCCAGAACGGAGTTTCTGGTGCTGTTTGGTAGAATCTGGTGGTGGCGGCGGAGCGGAAGTCCTTCTGGAAAAACGTCAAACCCCCCGAAGTTTTTAGGTCAGAAGGCTCCTTATAGGCGAAGAGAGAGGCCGAGGGGGTGCCTAGGGGGCCCACACCACCCCCTGGCGCGGCCTGGCCTGGCCCGCGCCACCAGGTGGTGTGGCCACCCAGGGCTCCTCTCCGTCTCATATTCTGGCTCCTGGAGTCTTCGGGTGAAATAGGATTTTTGGCATATTTTCCGGGATTTTTCCTGATAGTTGATTTTCTGCACAAAAAGTAGACACCAAGGCAATTCTGCTGAAAACAGCGTTAGTTCGCATTAGTTGCATCCAAATCACACAAGTATAGAGGAGAAACAATAGCAAAAGTGTTCGGGAAAGTAGATACGTTTTGGACGTATCAACTCCCCCCAAGCTTAGATTATTGCTTGTCCTCAAGCAATTCAGCTGAAAACTGAGTGCGATAAAAGAACTTTCACGAACACATTTGCTTCATATGATGTAAATAATCTGAGCAATGTGATCAACTACTTAGACAATTCATAATAAAGAGTATGCAACTGAGTCTACTTAATAGTCATTGCAAGCTATGAAGAGATTCCAACTCAAGAATAATAAGTAGCATAAAGCACAAACATAAGCAACATTACAATGCTCATAGAAAGGTATGATAGAGTGGTATCTCGCTTGCCTTGGATTATGAATGTCAAGGCACCTCTGAAGTTCAAGTGATGACTCGAAGTAAAGATATCAAAGATACAAGCATCAAAGTCATAACACAAATAATCAAGTAATGGAACAAACACAAAAAATGACAACTAATGCTCTCAAGAAGGTGCTCAAAGAATATGTGGAGACTCAACGAGTAGAAGAAAAAAGGTTTTGAATAATTTTGAAAGGCTTCCAAATGTTGAAAGTATGGTACTCGTTAGCTTTGAGCTCTCATTGCCCCTATCATAAGCATCTTTAATGTGGTTAAGGTGAAAGTGACACAACTAAGAGGATATGCTTGACAAGTTATAAATTGAAGTCTCATGCCCCTTACTTACGAAGACCGATCCTCATGCTACTCAACTTCAGTCACAAGTAAGCTCTTGTCATTGTAAGTATATGCGTATCATAGAGAACCGCCAATGGGGTACCCCTTGCACATGACACGGGAGCTATCCCATAATTAAAATACAAGGCAAGCAGACAATGAGCATCTTAGCGATCTTTTTATTTACTATGTGCATAGATTTTTTATTGAGGATGCTTCATAGAATGCTCATTATGGTTATGCTGCAAGTTTCCACCATGATTAGGCATGGCTTAGGCTAACGGCCTAGGCGTTTCTCTAACATACATACAAACTCCATGATCTCACAAGTTCCACTTTTATTTCACACCGTCGGGATCCATAAGCAAAAGAACATGATACCAACTAAGTACAAAGTGCCTATGAAGCGCTGAAAGCGGTCCCCATGATACATGGTTCTGCTAACTTCAACTCATAAAGCGCAAGCATATGCACAACAAAGAAGGACGCAATGGTTCAGGTTTATTAAGTGCAGAAAATAAAGTGTGCCATCAAGTTCATGAGAGTTTTACTAACTAACTTTCTCATAACAAGCAAACATTTTATTTGGAAGAAAACAAGGCATATTGAATATGCACGGAAGTAGCAAGTGATGCTAATGGGTAGGTATGGTGGACACTTTGGAAATATTTGGTTTAGGGAGTTGGAAACATGAGTAAAACACTCAGTGGAAATGAAGGCTAGCAATAGTAAGGGAGCGACAAACGAGAGAGCAATAGCTGTCATTATCATGCTTACAACAAAACAAGACTACTCATGGCATGAAAATGATTCAAGATCCTCAAGGCAAAATAATTCGTCAAGGCTTAACTGATTATCACAGTCATGTGCATGCGTGAGCATGTGCCAAATCGATCAAATGAAACATTCAGAGGAGGATACCACAGTGTCATACCAATTTATGAATAGAGTAATGCAAGCAAACATTCATGAGACATGGTACAAACTATTAGCGAGCTGGAGCTAATCACAAGAAAGCAAGAACTACTAAGCATCCAAAGAAAACATACACTCTACATGAACGGACTAAGCAAGCTCACAATGATGAGTATATGTACAAAAATGAAGACAAATAGAGTTTGTTACCAGCCTCTTACCACGCCTCAAGTTGTCATTGATCCTCATTATTGCTCTTCACTTGTGTGGCTTGAATAATAATATGAAACCAATAATCCACTGAGAACTGCCGAACCCTGTAGCCAACTCGCAAAAACCAAAGAAGAACGACAAATATTTTTGGTGTTTTCGATTTTTAAACAAGAACCAAAAGAGAAAAACAAGCAAAGCAAAATCTTTTTGGGTTTTTCAAATAGTTCAAACAAAGCAAAAAGGAAAAAGCGAACCAAAGCAAAAAGAAGAAGCAAACCAAAGAGAAACAACAAAAATATTTTTGGTCTTTTTGTGTTTTTAGAAAGCAAAAACAAAGAAGAACGAAAACTAGAAAGAGAACGAAACATGAATATACAAAGAACCGACGCAACATGATATGGAGATGAGTGCGGTGTTGGCGTACCTCCCCCCAAGCTTAGGCTTTTGGCCTAAGTGGGTATCAATCCCAGGCTGGCCAAGATGAAGTGTCACCGGGGTACGACGAGGAGGTACCCTCGTCCTGGTGCGAGCCAGAGTACGTCCCTCCGTAATGTGCGGAATAATCATAGGAGGGCACATCCTCCTGGTGCTGCTCGTGGAAACCCAACAAGCGAAGTTGCTCGTCCACCTCCTCCTTGGAGCGCGACCACGGTCTCCTGTCAACACTGAACAAAGCAGGCTGGGGCAAAAGGATCTCCCTTTCATCCCCGTCAGTGAAAAGCATCCTATATACTAGATTGTTCAAATCAGAGGTAGCAGTGACAAAGTGATGAGTTTTCATGGCAACAAGGTCGAGCCTCTGTGGTGCTAGCATAACATCATCGGGAGCCACTGAAAGATCTAATGCATTGACTACACGCGAGGCAATGATGCCCCCATAGATAGGCCCCCTAGCAGCTAGGCAGCGAGCAATAAGAGAGCCAAGATTGTACCGAGTATCATTGTTAAGCGCAGCAGCAAGGAAAGCTAAGTGATAGTTGGAGATATTACTAGTGTTCTCCCTACCCAATACACTAGTGGCAAGGTAGTATGCAAAGTATCTAAGAGCAGGGAGTTGGATATTTCTTATCTTTCCGCGTTGCGCCACGCGGTCATCATCATTGGTCACCCCTCGGTAAAGCTCCAACAAATCAGCGGGCCGCCCTTGAATTTTCTTCATGGTCCCTGTCATACGCACACCTACAATACTGCAAAATCTCTCCAAAGGCATGGTGAAGGGCATATCATAGATTTTAAATGAGACAGTAGAATGATAGGATGTGTTAGCAAATGAGAAACTCTCAACAAAAGTTTTGGTGAGCAGAGCGTATTGTGCACTCTCATCTTGCATATAAGAGGTCAAGCCAACCCTCTCAATCAGTAGCAAGAAATCATCAAGAATACCTGCAACTTGCAAGAAAGTAAAACAAGGGAAAGAGGATGGGTGAGCATCTCCATCATCTCTTTCGCTGCCAATACGTGATGCAATGAGGTCTTCATTATATGATGGCCTAGCTTGAGAGGCTGTTCTTGAGGGCCTTGACCTCCTAGGTGCATCACTCTCAAATATCTCTCCAAAACTGTGGTTGTTCATGCTTGGTATTCTGAAATTTAAACACCTATTAAACAAGTGATTGCAAAGCAAATATAATGAAGGATTCTACTCACAGGGACTAGCAAGAGGCCTAAACATGCATAAAAACTATATCTCTAAGCATCAAACAAGCTTACAAGCCCTCAAAACCAGTCACCTACAGCAGCAAAATACTCAACATACAATCCACTAAACACAAATCTACTTGGACAAGGGGAGGAGTCACATACCAAGGAACAATTGCTCCAAATTTCAGCAAGAAAGATGGGCTGAGCAAAGAGATCGAAGAAATCGAGGGCAAGCACAGAGAGAACGCGATTTCGAGCTAACTGGAGCTTACTCAGGAGAGAGAAGAAAGTGGCAGGAGAGAGAGGTAGTGGGGGCCAGGGGTGGCCCACACCAGGGCATGGCGCCACCCAGGTCTGGCCGTGCCACCATGTGGTGTGCCTGCCTGGTGGGCCCCCTGGTACCTACCAGGTACTCCTCTGCCCCTTTTTCACGTAAAAATTTAATATGAATTTTCTGGAATTTTTCGAGACACTTTATTTTTGGGCATTTTTCAGAAATAGAAGAATGATTTTTCTGACAGACAGATTTTTTTCATTTTGGAAACATGATGCAAGGACAAAAACAAGGCTAGAACTACAGAAGTTCTAGCATGCAAGTAACTAACAACACAAAGAAAACTAAACGAAAGCAAAAACTAAAATGCAAAGGATAGAAATAAACAGGGATAATCATAATGAAAACATTGTTTTGTTCAATGGAATCCTTTTGTTAGCAAGGTTGATCAAGTCTTGCTACCAAAACAATTGCATATGAGACAAAACTTTGTATTCCACTAATGATTATGTTACCTCAACCTTGATAGCAATGGTCCCAATCATAATAGTTTCAAATTTTTCTTTTGGTATGGGACAATATATTTCTCCAACTTGAATGCCTTCAACATGTTCAATTGAATTTAAACCATAAGTCCTTTCAATCTTCTTGGGGAAATAGACAGTATGTTCCTTGTCATTGACATTGAAGGTCACCTTTCCTTGATTACAATTAATAACAGCTCCTGCAGTATTAAGAAAAGGTCTCCCAAGAATAATAGACATATTATCATCTTCAGGCATTTCAAGCACAACAAAATCAGTTAATATCGAGCAATTATGAGCCACCTGGATAGGTACATCCTCACATATACCCACAGGAATAGTGGTAGACTTATCAGCCATTTGCAAAGATATATCAGTTGGTATCAATTTTTCAAGCTGAAGCCTCTTATAGAGAGAGAAAGGCATAACACTAACTCCAGCTCCCAAATCACACAAAGTAGTTCTAACATAATTGTTCTTAATAGAGCAAGGGATAGTTGGAATCCATGGGTCTCCAAGTTTCTTAGGAACCTTACCATTGAAGGAATAATTAGCAAGCAAAGTAGAGATTTTTCATTAGGGATCTTCCTTTTATTCGAGACAATGTTCTTCATATACTTTGAGTAAGGAGGCAATTTAATAGCATCAGTCAAAGGAATTTGCAAGAATAAAGGCTTCATCCACTCACAAAACTGATTATAGTGTTCATCTTCCTTTGGCGTGTTTCTTATCAGGGAAAGGCATAGGTTTTTGGACCCAAGGTTATCTTTCACTACCATGTTTCTTAGCAATAAAATCTTCTTTGGTGTATTTAGTAGTCTTAGTGTGGTTTTCAAGTTCTTCTTCAACTTTATCTTCATTAGGAACTTCATTTTCTTCATTACCACTTTCAGTTTCAGCATCAGAGATAGATATACTATTAGGATCTATAGCAGGTTCAGAGGGTTCTACAACAGTTTTATGTTTCTTTTTCCTTTTCTTACGAGTAGAACCACTATTTTCAGCTTGTTGAGAATCCTGCTCAATTCTTTTGGGATGCCCCTCAGGATATAGAGGATCCTGGGTAGCAGCACCACTTCTAGTTCTAATTTCATAAGCATGTTTTTCTTTAGCAGCATTAACTAGCAAGTCGTTTTGCACTTTAACGAGTTGATCTATTTGAGTTTGAACCATTTGAAAGTGTTTAACAATCATTTTAACATCATTAGAGGTTCTTTCCACAATATCTTTCAAGTCAACAATAGCTCTAGTGTTTTCCATTAGATGATTTTGCACCCTTTTATTAAAGTTATCTTGCTTAACAATAAAGATATCAAATTGTTCTAAGCATTGATCAGGAGGTTTCAAGTAAGGGATATCACCTTCATCAAAGTGTTGGAGAGAGTGTACCTCAATAGTGGGTGAATAGGGAATAAGCTTACATAATTCTTCTATAGGAGGTAAATTCTTGACATCTGCAGCTTTAATTCCCTTCTCCTTAAGACATTTCTTAGCTTCCTTCATCACTTCATCATTTAACTCAATAACTCCCCTCTTCTTTGATGTTGGAATAGGCACCGGAATAGATGGTTCAGGTACAATTACTTCAGATATAGCTTGTTTAGGAGGAGTCCAATCTTCATAATTCTTGCTTATTTTAGCCATTAATTCCTCCGCTTCCTTAGGAGTCCTATTCCTGAAAACACAATCAGCACAACTATCTAGGTATGTCCTAGATTCTTCGGTTAGTCCATTATAAAATATATCAAGTAGTTCGTTCTTAGGTAATGGACTTCCAGCCTGTGCATGAATCAAATCACAAAACCTTGCCCAAGATTCGGGCAATACCTCCTTTTCTCCCTTTTTAAAATCAAAAAGTTCCTGCAAAACAGCATGTCTAGCACTAGGAGGAAAATATTTCTGCAGGAAAGTATTAAACAAGCACTCAGGGCTATCAATAGATCCAGGAGATAAATTACCAAACCAAGTTTTAGCTTCTCCTTTCAGTGAAAAAGGGAAAATCTTAGCAACAAAGTAAGTACGCATTTTAATATCATCAGAAAACAAGCCACTCATGGTAGAAAGTTCATTCATATGTGCTACCGCACTTTCATTCTTAGTCCCGCCAAAAGGTTCTTTCTTGACAATAGCTATGTAGGATAGATCGAGAGAGAAATCATAATCTTCATATATAATGTTACAGGAGAAGCAGCAAACTTAGCAGCAGGAGATAATTTGGGTCTAATAGTACGCCTCTCAAGGAGATTCTTAGCAGCGCTCCTATCATGGGTGTTCCTACATTCTTCAATAAACTCATCAGTCATCTCAACATAATCTTCTTCAGCATCATAACTCTCACTAGACTCAGGTGAGCTAACAGGTGTAGCAGTGTGTTCATTAGGGGTTTCGGTATTTCCAACTATAGTTCTAGCAATCGTAGCATCTAGGAAAGGACCTAATGAACCACTCTTATCAAGCACAGTAGAAGCAGCATCATAAGCATCAGAAGTTTCAGATTCAGCAGTAGTAGCAGTGTGTGTAGCATGTGTATGTGGTGGTGTAAGGAATTTACTCAGAACAGACGGTGAATCAAGAGCAGTAGAGGTGTTCAGAACCGTACCTCTTCTTGTAGTGGATCGTAAAATAGGAACCTTGCCATCACGAGACTTACCCATGATGGATGGAAAGCAGCAAACAATAGAGAATCCAAGTGAACTTGATAAATAAAGCTATGCTCCCCGGCAACGGCGCCAGAAAATAGTCTTGATGACCCACAAGTATAGGGGGTGTATCGCAGTATTTTTGAGGGAAGTGAAACCCAATTTATTGATTCGACACAAGGGGAGCCAAAGAATACTTATTAGCCTTAACAACTGAGTTGTTAATTCAGCTGCACCTGGAAACAATCTTGCTCACAGCAGTTTATCAGTAGCAACAATTTTGTAGTAGGAACAGTAAAGTAACAGTAGTAGCAAAGCAAAGACAGTAGTAACAAAAGCAGTAAACAGTGGGATTCGAGTGCGGTAGGCATAGGGATGGATGGACGGGCGTTGCATGGACAAGACAATTCACATAGCAATCAGAACATAGGGCAATTGCAGATAAATAAGATAAATCACCCAAGTACTATACAATCCTAGGCATGTGTTCCATATATAGTCATACGTGCTCGCAATGAGAACTTGCACAACATCTTTTGTCCTGCCAGCCCGTTTGCAGCGGGGCCTCTAGGGAACTACTGGCAATTAAGGTGCTCCTTTTAATAGAGCACCGGAGCAAAGCATTAACACTCCGTGAACACATGTGATCCTCACATCAAAGCCTTTCCCTTCTGGCTACCCCGATTTTTGTCACTTCGGGACCATAGGTTCCGGACAACGACGTGTGTATACAACTTGTAGATAAGACCCAAAACAATACTATCATAATGAATCAATAATAAGTTCAGATCTGAAATCATGGCACTCGGGCCCTAGTGACAAGCATTAAGCACAACAAGTCGTAACAAAGTCATAAAGCACTAATAAAAGATACTAGGCACTATGCCCTAACAATCTGATGCCATTACATGAACGATCTCATCCAATCCCTACCATCCCCATAGCCTACAGCGGGGGATTACTCACTCATAGATGGGGGAAACATGGATGTTCGATGGAGAAGCGATGGTGATGATGATGGCAATGAACTCCTCCAATTCCCCGTCCCGGCAGGGTGCCAGAACGGAGTTTCTGGTGCTGTTTCGTGAAATCTGGTGGTGGCGGCGGAGCGGAACTCCTTCTGAAAAACATCGAACCCCCCAAAGTTTTTAGGTCGGAAGGCTCCTTATAGGCAAAGAGAGAGGCCGAGGGGGTGCCTGGGGGCCCCACACCACCCCCTGGCGCGGCCTGGCCTGGCCCGCGCCACCAGGTGGTGTGGCCACCCCAGGGCTCCTCTCCGTCTCGTATTCTGGCTCCTAGAGTCTTCGGGTGAAATAGGAATTTTGGCATATTTTCTGGGATTTTTCCTGATAGTTGATTTTCTGCACAAAAAGTAGACACCAAGGCAATTCTGCTGAAAACAGCGTTAGTTCGCATTAGTTGCATCCAAATCACACAAGTATAGAGGAGAAACAACAACAAAAGTGTTCGGGAAAGTAGATACGTTTTGGACGTATCAACACTCACGGAGCCAGAATACGAGACGGAGGAGGGCCAGGGCCTGGCCACACCATGTGGTGGCGCGGGCTAGCCCTGGCCACGCCACCAGGTGGTGTGGGCCCCTCTGGCCTCCACCGACCTTGCCTTTTCGCCTATAAGAAGCCTCCCGGGGCATAAACCCTAGATGGTCAATCAGAAATCCACGAAAAGTTCTGCAGCGCCACCGCCACCGAAGAGGAGATTCGGGGGTCAAAAAGTCTCTGTTCCGGCACCCTGTCGGGATGGGAAAGTGCCCTCGGAGCCATCTCCATCGATCTCCACCGCCATCTCCATCACCGTTGCTAACTCCCATGATGAGGAGGGAGTAGTTCTCTCTCGAGGCTAAGGGTTCTACCGGTAGCTATGTGTTCATCTCTCTCTCTATGCGTGATCATATTGTGATCATGAGCTTGTAATCTATAGATCTACCTTGCTACTCAAGTGCTTTAATAGATCTCTGCTCTTCCCATGTGTGTGAAAGTGACAGCGTGCTCACCATGGTGGCACTTAGGCTAGAGATTATAAATACTTGTTATGAGTTATATTTGGAGTTGGATGTCTTTATGAAATTGTGGTGTTTGTTGGACTCATATAGTACTTAAGGTGACAGTGTGGGGTTTTCTAGATGGGAAAGGCTTACTTTGAGGTGTGCTGTTATAGCCCTACCATCGATTAGAGTGTCTAACCGGAGAGTAGTTAAGAGTAGTATCATGAAGATAATATATTTATATGAGAGTGTTCACTAGTGAAAGTATGATCCCTAGGCCTTGTTTCTAAGCACCGAAACACCATTTGCTATTAGATCTATTACATGTTTGCTTGCTTCCATCTTTATTTCAGTTTGCCTTTAGTCTCTTCCACGCCATCAAGTTATTTTCTATTACCGTTACCACTTATAATTATCCATACCACTTGTATTTTACTATCTCTTCGCCGAACTAGTGCACCTATACACCTGGCAAGTGTATTAGGTGTGTTGGGGACACAAGAGACTTCTTGTATCTTAATTGTAGGATTGCTTGAGAGGGAATACCTTTGACCACTTCCTCCCTGAGTTCGATAAACCTTGGGTGATCCACTTAAGGGAAAACTTGTTGTTGTTCTACAAACCTTTGCACTTGGAGGCCCAACAACTGTCTATAAGAATAGAAGTGTGTAGACATCAGTGTGATCCAACTGATCATGACCAACATCTATGGTGAGATCCTACCACCACATCAAAATAGGTGCAATCCTAACACCGCATCAGTTCTCCATCATGTGAGGGGTTAGTATATACCACCTCACAATAAACAGGCATAAGTTTTCATCAAGTCACTAGCTACATCAAAATATACAACTTCTTCTTTATCATGCATGCACGGCTGCCACCATCTCCATGATCAGGGAGCAAGAACTACACGTAGTAGTGCTTGGCCAGGAAGGTCGTGAGCCAGAGATCCCTATGGTCCTCTACCATCTGAACAAAGCCATTGTCATAGCCCGGTTGTTGAAGAGGTGGCTGAGCGCCACCATCAGAGCCTGAGGGCTGAACCCTTTGGCTACCATGACGACGTCGTACAGAGCTGGGTTCACATCAGGAGGCGAAGCAGTGGTGATCGTGGTGGCCACCGCTTTCACGGTGTCGGTCATGCACGTGATGGGAACGTCATCCTCCCCCCAGCATCGACCTCTTCCTCTTTTTGCCAAGATCGTAGCCACCTGCAACATAGGCATTTGTGTTGCCGCCTTGACCAACGCCGACAGCAGGACAACCGGCGGTGGCATCGGTCTCGACATCCTCATCAAGTACTGATGACCCACAAGTATAGGGGGTGTATCGCAGTATTTTCGAGGGAAGTGAAACCCAATTTATTGATTTGACACAAGGGGAGCCAAAGAATATTTATCAGCCTTAACAACTGAGTTGTCAATTCAGCTGCACCTGGAAACAATCTTGCTCACAGCAGTTTATCAGTAGCAACAGTTTTGTAGTAGGAATAGTAAAGTAGCAGCACTAGTAAAGCAAAGACAGTAGTAACAAAAGCAGTAAACAGTGGGATTCGAGTGCGGTAGGCATAGGGATGGATGGACGGGCGTTGCATGGACAAGACAATTCACATAGCAATCAGAACATAGGGCAATTGCAGATAAATAAGATAAAGCACCCAAGTACTAGACAATCCTAGGCATGTGTTCCATATATAGTCATACGTGCTCGCAATGAGAACTTGCACAACATCTTTTGTCCTGCCAGCCCGTGTGCAGCGGGGCCTCTAGGGAACTACTGGCAATTAAGGTGCCCCTTTTAATAAAGTACCGGAGCAAAGCATTAACACTCCGTGAACACATGTGATCCTCACATCAAAGCCTTTCCCTTCCGGCTACCCCGATTTCTGTCACTTCGGGACCATAGGTTCCGGACAACGACATGTGTATACAACTTGTAGATAAGACCCAAAACAATACTATCATGATGAATCAATAATAAGTTCAGATCTGAAATCATGGCACTCAGGCCCTAGTGACAAGCATTAAGCACAACAAAGTTGCAACGAAGTCATAAAACACTAATAGAGATACTAGGCACTATGCCCTAACAATCTGAAGCCATTACATGAACGATCTCATCCAATCCCTACCATCCCCATAGCCTACAGCGGGGGATTACTCACTCATAGATGGGGGAAACATGGATGGTCGATGGAGAAGCGATGGTGATGATGATGGCGATGATCTCCTCCAATTCCCCGTCCCGGCAGGGTGCCAGAACAGAGTTTCTGGTGCTGTTTCGAGGAATCTGGTGGTGGCGGGAGAGCGGAACTCCTTCTGAAAAAACGTCGAACCCCCCGAAGTTTTTAGGTCAGAAGGCTCCTTATAGGCGAAGAGAGATGCCGAGGGGGAGTCTGGGGCGGCCAGACCACCCCCTGGCGCGGCCTGGGATTGCCCACGCGGCCAGGTGGTGTGGCCTGGGCCCAGCCCCCCTCTGTCTCGTATTCTGGCTCCGGGAGTCTTCTGGTGAAATAGGATTTTTGGCATATTTTCCGGGATTTTTCCTGATAGTTGATTTTCTGCACAAAAAGTAGACACCAAGGCAATTCTGCTGAAAACAGCGTCAGTTCGCATTAGTTGCATCCAAATCACACAAGTGTAGAGGAGAAACAATAGCAAAAGTGTTCGGGAAAGTAGATACGTTTTGGACGTATCAACTCCCCCAAGCTTAGCTTATTGCTTGTCCTCAAGCAATTCAGTTGAAAACTGAGTGCGATAAAAGAACTTTCACGAACACATTTGCTTCATATGATGTAAATAATCTCAGCAATGTGATCAACTACTTAGACAATTCATAATAAAGAGTATGCAACTGAGTCTACTCAATAGTCATTGCAAGCTATGAAGAGATTCCAACTCAAGAATAATAAGTAGCATAAAGCACGAACATAAGCAAGATTACAATGCTCATAGAAAGGTATGATAGGGTGGTATCTCGCTTGCCTTTGATTATGAATGTCAAGGCACCTCTGAAGTTCAAATGATGACTAGAAGTAAATATATCAAGGATATAAGCATCAAAGTCATAACATGAATAATCAAGTAATGAAACAAACATAAAGAATGACAACTATGCTCTCAAGAAGGTGCTCAAAGAATAAGTGGAGACTCAACGAGTAGAAGAAAAAGGTTTTGAATAATTTTGAAAGGCTTCCAAATGCTGAAAGTATGGTACTCGTTAGCTTTGAGCTCTCATTGCCCCTATCATAAGCATCATTGATGTGGTTAAGGTGAAAGTGACACAACTAAGAGGATATGCTTGACAAGTTATAAATTGAAGTCTCATGCCCCTTACTTATGAAGACCGATCCTCATACTACTCAACTTCAGTCACAAGTAAGCTCTTGTCATTGTAAGTATATACGTATCATAGAGAACCGCCAACGGGGTACCCCTTGCACATGACACGGGAGCTATCCCATAATCAAAATACAAGGCAAGCAGACAATGAGCATCTCAACGATCTTTTTATTTACTATGTGCATAGATTTTTATTGAGGATGCTTCATAGAATGCTCATTATGGTTATGCTGCAAGTTTCCACCATGATTAGGCATGGCTTAGGCTAGCGGCCCAGGCGTTTCTCTAACATACATACAAACTCCATGATCTTACAAGTTCCACTTTTATTTCACACCGCCGGGATCCATAAGCAAAAGAACATGATATCAACTAAGTACAAAGTACCTATGAAGCGCTGAAAGCGGTCCCCATGATACATGGTTCTGCTAACTTCAACTCATAAAGCGCAAGCATATGCACAACAAAGAAGGACGCAATGGTTCAGGTTTATTAAGTGCAGAAAATAAAGTGTGCCATCAAGTTCGTGAGAGCTTTACTAACTAACTTTCTCATAACAAGCAAACATTTTATTCGGAAGAAAACAAGGCATATTGAATATGCACGGAAGTAGCAAATGATGCTAAAGGGTAGGTATGGTAGACACTTTGGAAATATTTGGTTTAGGGAGTTGGAAACACGAGTAAAACACTCAGTGGAAATGAAGGCTAGCAATAGTAAGGGAGCGACAAACGAGAGAGCAATAGCTGTCATTATCATGCTTACAACAAAACAAGACTACTCATGGCATGAAAATGATTCAAGATCCTCAAGGCAAAATAATTCGTCAAGGCTTAACTGATTATTACAGTCATGTGCATGCGTGAGCATGTGCCAAGTCGATCAAATGAAACATTCAGAGGAGGATACCACAGTGTCATACCAATTTATGAATAGAGTAATGCAAGCAAACATTCATGAGACATGGTACAAACTATTAGCGAGCTGGAGCTAATCACAAGAAAGCAAGAACTACTAAGCATCCAAAGAAAACATACACTCTACATGAACGGACTAAGCAAGCTCACAATGATGAGTATATGTACAAAAATGAAAACAAATAGAGTTCGTTACCAGCCTCTTACCATGCCTCAAGTTGTCATTGATCCTCATTATTGCTCTTCACTTGTGTGGCTTGAATAATAATATGAAACCAATAATCCACTGAGAACTGCCGAACCCTGTAGCCAACTCGCAAAAACCAAAGAAGAACGACAAATATTTTTGGTGTTTTCGATTTTTAAACAAGAACCAAAAGAGAAAAACAAGCAAAGGAAAATCTTTTTGGGTTTTTCAAATAGTTTAAACAAAGCAAAAAGGGAAAAAACAAACCAAAGCAAAAAGAAGAAACAAACCAAAGAGAAACAACAGAAATATTTTTGGTCTTTTTGTGTTTTTAGAAAGCAAAAGCAAAGAAGAACGAAAACTAAAAAGAGAACGAAAACATGAATATACAAAGAACCGACGCAGCATGATATGGAGATGAGTGCGGTGTCGGCGTACCTCCCCCCAAGCTTAGGCTTTTGGCCTAAGTGGGTATCAATCCATGTAAGAATAGGGGTTCCAAGCGGGCGGATCTTGGTAAGAATGGTCGTAACCGGGCCCATGAGAGGAAGAAGAAGCTCCCCAATCATAAGCGGGCTGCTGATATGAAGACTCTCCCTCATTCGTGGGCTGGACCAAATCATAAGTGACCTCCCTTCTAGTGTCCTGCTCCTGTTGGGAGAGCTCTCCCAAGTACGTGTCAAGCTCCTCCTCGGTGAGGGACCATCCTTCCCTGTTATCAAGGTTAAACAAAACAGGTGTAGGCAAAAGAACAACACGCTCGGACTTGCTCTTTCTCCAGCCAGCTTTGATAAAGGTTATTTCATAAGATAACTCACTCAAACTAGCCCACGAGGAAATAAATTTATGCTGTACCATGGAATTAAAATCAAGCCTCTCTACGAGAAACTGTAGGTCTAGATGATGAGGCACTAAACCATGCAATGCTAGCAAACGAGAAGCAATGAGGCCTCCACAAATTCCACCCTTCTCACGGTTAGCAGCAAGACGGAAGGCTATCAAAGCACCCAAATTGTAATACTTATCTCGTCTAAGAGCACCAGAGATAAATGCTAGATCAAACGAAGATAACTTATTGGCAGTTTTCCTAGCAAGAACACACTTGGCAATAAAGTAGGCAAAGTAGCGAATGGAGGGGAGATGAATGTTACGGATTTTTCCATTCTCCTTCGAGAAGCTACTCCCTTGACAAATTTCTGCGTATAAATCCATGAGTGGTTCCGGTCTCTCTTTAATCCTCTTACATGATCCCCATTGAGGTACCTTAATAGCTGCACAAAAATCATCAAGAGAAAGATTGACAGCAATATTGTAAATTTTGTAATGGACCATGGGGTTAGGCAAAGAGTGACTAAATTTGAAATCCTGCACCACAAACATGGTTAGCTTCACAAATTGACAAGGTTCGTCTTCCAAAAAGTGCTCTAACCCCGCATTAGAAACCAAAGTGTGGAAATCTTGTAGAATTTCTGCAGCTCTCATGAACTCAGAACATGGATAAATGGAGGGAAAAACTTCCTCTTCCCGGTGGACCTTCATGACATCAGGCACCCAAAGCTCATGTTGGTTTAGGTGGTGTTCACTCATCTTCTATTCTGAAATTTAAACACCTATTAAACAAGTGATTGCAAAGTAAATATAATGAAGGATTCTACTCATAGGGACTAGCAAGGGGCCTAAACATGCATCAAAAATATATCTCTAAGCATCAAACAAGCTTACAAGCCCTCAAAACTAGTCACCTACAGCAGCAAAATGCTCAACATACAATCCACTAAACAAAAATCTACTTGGACAAGGGGAGGAGTCACATACCAAGGAACAATTGCTCCAAATTTCAGCAAGAAAGATGGGCTAAGCAAAGAGATCGAAGAAATCGAGGGCAAGCACAGAGAGAACGCGATTTCGAGCTATGAACTGGAGCTTACTCGGGAGAGAGAAGAAAGTGGCAGGAGAGAGAGGTAGTGGGGGGCCAGGGGTGGCCCACACTAGGGCATGGCGCCACCTAGGTCTGGCCGCGCCACCATGTGGTATGCCTGCCTGGTGGGCCCCCCTGGTACCTACCAGGTACTCCTCTGCCCCTTTTTTCACGTAAAAAATTAATATGAATTTTCTGGAATTTTTCGAGACACTTTATTTTTGGGCAATTTTCAGAAATAGAAGAATGATTTTTCTGACGGACAGATTTTTTTCTTTTTGGAAACATGATGCAAGGACAAAAACAAGGCTAGAAATACAGAAGTTCTAGCATGCAAGCAAACTAACAACACAAAGGAAACTAAACGAAAGCAAAAACTAAAAATGCAAAGGATAAAAATAAACGGGGATAATCATAATGAAAACATTGTTTTGTTCAATGGAATCCTTTTGTTAACAAGGTTGATCAAGTCTTGCTACCAAAACAATTGCATATGAGACAAAACTTTGTATTTCACTAATGATTATGTTACCTCAACCTTGATAGCAATGGTCCCAATCATAATAGTTTCAAAATTTTCTTTTGGTATGGGACAATATATTTCTCCAACTTGAATGCCTTCAACATGTTCAATTGAATTTAAACCATAAGTCCTTTCAATATTCTTGGGGAAATAGACAGTATGTTCCTTGTCATTGACATTGAAGGTCACCTTTCCTTGATTACAATTAATAACAGCTCCTGCAGTATTAAGAAAAGGTCTCCCAAGAATAATAGACATATTATCATCTTCAGGCATTTCAAGCACAACAAAATCAGTTAATATCGAGCAATTATGAGCCACCTGGATAGGTACATCCTCACATATACCCACAGGAATAGTGGTAGACTTATCAGCCATTTGCAAAGATATATCAGTTGGTATCAATTTTTCAAGCTAAAGCCTCTTATAGAGAGAGAAAGGCATAACACTAACTCCAGCTCCCAAATCACACAAAGCAGTTCTAACATAATTGTTCTTAATAGAGCAAGGGATAGTTGGAATCCATGGGTCTCCAAGTTTCTTAGGAACCTTACCATTGAAGGAATAATTAGCAAGCAAAGTAGAGATTTTTCATTAGGGATCTTCCTTTTATTCGAGACAATGTTCTTCATATACTTTGAGTAAGGAGGCAATTTAATAGCATCAGTCAAAGGAATTTGCAAGAATAAAGGCTTCATCCACTCACAAAACTTATTATAGTGTTCATCTTCCTTTGGCGTGTTTCTTATCAGGGAAAGGCATAGGTTTTTGGACCCAAGGTTATCTTTCACTACCATGTTTCTTAGCAATAAAATCTTCTTTGGTGTATTTAGTAGTCTTAGTGTGGTTTTCAAGTTCTTCTTCAACTTTATCTTCATTAGGAACTTCATTTTCTTCATTACCACTTTCAGTTTCAGCATTAGAGATAGATATACTATTAGGATCTATAGCAGGTTCAGAGGGTTCTACAACAGTTTTATGTTTCTTTTTCCTTTTCTTACGAGTAGAACCACTATTTTCAGCTTGTTGAGAATCCTGCTCAATTCTTTTGGGATGCCCCTCGGGTGAGCTAACAGGTGTAGCAGTGTGTTCATTAGGAGTTTCGGTATTTCCAACTATAGTTCTAGCAATCGTAGCATCTAGGAAAGGACCTAATGAACCACTCTTATCAAGCACAGTAGAAGCAGCATCATAAGCATCAGAAGTTTCAGATTCAGCAGTAGTAGCAGTGTGTGTAGCATGTGTATGTGGTGGTGTAAGGAATTTACTCAGAACAGACGGTGAATCAAGAGCAGTAGAGGTGTTCAGAACCGTACCTCTTCTTGTAGTGGATCGTAAAATAGGAACCTTGCCATCACGAGACTTACCCATGATGGATGGAAAGCAGCAAACAATAGAGAATCCAAGTGAACTTGATAAATAAAGCTATGCTCCCCGGCAACGGCGCCATAAAATAGTCTTGATGACCCACAAGTATAGGGGGTGTATCGCAGTATTTTTGAGGGAAGTGAAACCCAATTTATTGATTCGACACAAGGGGAGCCAAAGAATACTTATTAGCCTTAACAACTGAGTTGTTAATTCAGCTGCACCTGGAAACAATCTTGCTCACAGCAGTTTATCAGTAGCAATAGTTTTGTAGTAGGAATAGTAAAGCAGCAGCAGTAGTAAAGCAAAGACAGTAGTAACAAAAGCAGTAAACAGTGGGATTCGAGTGCGGTAGACATAGGGATGGGTGGATGGGCATTGCATGGACAAGACAATTCACATAGCAATCAGAACATAGGGCAATTGCAGATAAATAAGATAAAGCACCCAAGTACTAGACAATCGTAGGCATGTGTTCCATATATAGTCATACGTGCTCGCAATGAGAACTTGCACAACATCTTTTGTCCCGCCAGCCCGTTTGAAGCGAGGCCTCTAGGGAACTACTGGCAATTAAGGTGCTCCTTTTAATAAAGCACCGGAGCAAAGCATTAACACTCTGTGAACACATGTGATCCTCACATCAAAGCCTTTCCCTTCCGGCTACCTTGATTTCTGTCACTTCGGGACCATATGTTCCGGATAACGACATGTGTATACAACTTGTAGATAGGACCCAAAACAATACTATCATGATGAATCAATAATAAGTTCAGATCTGAAATCATGGCACTCGGGCCCTAGTGACAAGCATTAAGCACAACAAAGTTGCAACAAAGTCATAAAGCACTAATAGAGATACTAGGCACTATGCCCTAACAATCTGAAGCCATTACATGAACGATCTCATCCAATCCCTACCATCCCCATAGCCTACAGCGGGGGATTACTCACTCATAGATGGGGGAAACATGGATGGTCGATGGAGAAGCGATGGTGATGATGATGGCGATGATCTCCTCCAATTCCCCATCCCGACAGGGTGCCAGAACGGTGTTTGTGTTGCTGTTTCGTGGAATCTGGTGGTGGCGACGGAGCGGAACTCCTTATGGAAAAACGTCGAACCCCCCGAAGATTTTAGGTCAGAAGGCTCCTTATAGGCGAAGAGAGAGGCCGAGGGGGAGTCTGGGGCGACCAGACCACCCCCTGGCGCGGCCTGGGCTTGCCCGCGCGGCCAGGTGGTGTGGCCTGGGCCCAGCCCCCCCGTCTCGTATTCTGGCTCCGGGAGTCTTCTAGTGAAATAGGATTTTTGGCATATATTCCGGGATTTTTCCTGATAGTTGATTTTCTGCACAAAAAGTAGACACCAAGGCAATTTTGCTGAAAACAACGGCAGTTTGCATTAGTTGCATCCAAATCACACAAGTATAGAGGAGAAACAACAGCAAAAGTGTTCGGGAAAGTAGATACGTTTTGGACGTATCAAGTACCACTGTCTCCGACTCCTGGGTTTGTACATATTCAGGGCAAGGTTCGCCAAGAGGCTCAGTGGAGCCCATTGCAAACCTGCCAGTGGCAAGGCCGAAGGAGAAGATGGCCTCCATCTGCCTATAGTTGGCGATAGGCTTGTTCAGATACTCAGCATCCTTGGGGTGATCTTCAGACAAGGAATTGTTGGGAGGTTAGCGAGTCTAGCGTTCGAAATTAAAGGAGATGTTACTGAAATTAGTTCATATCGAGATGTGTCCCCTGTAGTAGGCATCCTCCAAGATGATGGTGCAGGTCTTCTCGTCCTAGCTAGCTCCGTCAAGGTATCTGAGCTTGGAGATATGGATCCACCTGGTCCTCCACTTACGCAGGTGGTTGTACACCTGCTGGGAGGACACCTCGATGCCATAGAACTCAAACACCTTGCGGGCAACAGTATTCAGGTGCACTTTTTTGAACCCCTTCTCTGTCCTGATGCCACTCTTGATGATCTCGTACATCTAGTTGAGCACAAATGCCGAGAGGAACGGTTCCCACTTCTTGGTGCCCTTAAACCCCTTGCATTGGCCTGTGTTGTGGGTTATGCCAGCATTGGCTTTCTTCTTGGCCATGAGTTTGGCAGCTTGCTCCGCAATCTGCTCTACCGTGTACCAGGTCATCGGAGGCGCAGACAAGATCTCCATGCGTTGAGGATAGGTGAGCCTTAGAGGCGTGATGTCTACGCACTTCTATTCTTGTAGACAGTTGTTGGGCCTCCAAGTGCAGAGGTTTGTAGAACAACAGCAAGTTTTCCCTTAAGTGGATCACCCAAGGTTTATTGAACTCAGGGAGGAAGTGGTCAAAGGTATCCCCTCTCAAGCAACCCTGCAATGAAGATACAAGAAGTCTCTTGTGTCCCCAACACACCCAATACACTTGTCAGGTGTATAGGTGCACTAGTTCGGCGAAGAGATAGTAAAATACAAGTGGTATAGATAATTATAAGTGGTAACGGTGATAGAAAATAGCTTTATGGTGTGGAAGAGACTAAAGGCAAACTGAAATAAAGATGGAAGCAAGCAAACATGTAACAGATCTAGTTGCAAACGGTGTTTCAATGTTTAGAAACAAGGCCTAGGGATCATACTTTCACTAGTGAACACTCTCATATAAATATCTTCTCTTTATGATACTACTCTTAACTACTCTCCGGTTGGACACTCTAATCCATGGTAGGACTATAACAACACACCTCAAAGTTCGCTATCCCCATCTAGATAACCCCACACTGTCACCTTGAGCACTAGATGGTTCCAACAAACACCACAATTTCATAAAGACATCCAACTCCAAATATAACTCATAACAAATATTTGTAATCTCTAGCCTAAGTGCCACCAAGGTGTGCACACTGTGAACTTCACACACATGGGGAGAGCAGAGATCTATTAAAGCACTTGAGTAGCAAGGTAGATCTACTTGATTACAAAGCTCATAATCACAATATGATCACACATAGAGAGAGAGAGAGACGAACACATAGCTACCGATAGAACCCTTAGCCTCGAGAGAGAACTACTCCCTCCTCATCATGGGAATCAACAATTGTGATGGAGATGGCGGTGGAGATCAATGGAGATGGCTCCGGGGACACTTCCCTGTCCCGGCAGGGTGCCAGAATAGAGACTTTCTGTCCCCCGAATCTCCCCTTCGGTGGCGGCGGCGCTGCGGAACTTTTCGTGGCTGGAGGCTTGACGATTTAGGTTTTTGCATCAGGAGGATTTTATAGGCGAAGGGGCAAGGTCGGTGGCCGGCTAGGGGGCCCACACCATGCCCTGGCGTGGTCAGGGGGACCCGCGCCTAGGGGTGGTTTGGCCGCCCTGTGGCCCCTCTCTGTCTCTTCTTCTGGCTTCGTGAGTCTTCCGAAAAAATATCGACTTTGGCTTTTGTCCGGTCCAATTCGGAGAATATTCATTTCCTGACTTTCCTAGAACCAAAAACAGTAGAAAATAGGCAACTGGCACTATGGCATCTTGTTAATAGGTTAGTCCAAGAAATCATATAAAAAGTACTCCAAAGTTTGGACAAAACATAAGAAAGTAGATAAAACCAAGCATGGAACATCAAAAATTATGGATACATTTGCAACGTATCAACATCCCCAAGCTTAACTCCTACTCGTCCTCGAGTAGGTAAGTGATAAAAAGATAGAATAATTTTTGAGGTGACATGCACCATAATAAACTTGATCAAAGTATTTGTAAAACATTCAAAGCTGGGATCATAGTACTTCAATCATAACATGAAAGACAAAGTTCTAGCAATAAGACAAAGAAACTATGTTGCAACATGAAAAGGCACAAACAAAAGATTCATGAATAACAATACTTTGCAAGACGTTTGTTTGTTTCACATAAAGAAAACATAGCATAGTGGCATTCATCTTGTCCCTCATAGAGTAGCAAACATAAATGCATAGGACACCTTCAAAGTTTATAAGAGTGACTAGATACAAATAGTTTAAAACAAGAAATATCAAGGTATGCATCAATCAACAAGTCGTGGGACAATGCACATAGAACTAAGAATGGCCACTATGCTCTCAAAGTAGGTGCATAAAGGTAGAAGGTGGAGACTCAACATAAAAGTAAAAGAAAGGCCTTCATAGAAGGAAGTAGGGATTCAAGTCTCATAAAGAGCTTCCAAAAATTATGGTACTTAATAGCTTTCATCTCTCATTGTCCCTATCATAAACATCTTGAAGGTGATTAAGGTTAAAGTGACACAACTAAGAGGATATGCTTGACAAGTTATAAGCTGAAATCTCATGCCCCTTACTTACGAAGACCGAACCTCATGCTACTCAACTTTAGTCACAAGTAAGCTCTTGCCATTGTAAGTACATATGTATCATAAAGAACCACCAACGGGGTACCCCTTGCACATGATACATGAGCTATCCCATAATCAAAATGACAAGGCAAGTAGACAATGAGCATCTCAGCGATCTTTTTATTTGCTATTTGCATAGGTTTTTATTGAGGATGCTTCATAGAGTGCTCATTATGGTTATGCTGCAAGTTTCCACCATGATTAAGCATGGCTTAGGCTAGTAGCCCAGGCGTTTCTCTAACACAAATGCAAACTCCATAATCTTACAAGTTCCCCTTTTATTTCACATCGCCGGGATCCATAAGCAAAAGAACATGATATCAACAGGGTACAAAGTACATGTGCAATGTTAAAAGCGTTCCCCATGATACATGGTTCTGCTAATTTCAACTTATAAAGCGCAAGCATATACGCAACAAAGATGGACGCAATGGTTCAAGTTTATTAAGTTCAAGAAAGTAAAGTGTGCCATCAAGTTCGTGAGAGCTTTAATCACTAGTTTTCTCATAACAAGTTTAATTCGGAAAGTAGACAAAAACATGAATATACTTGGAATAGCAAATGCTAATAGGTAGGTATGGTGGACTCTTTTAAATACCTTGGTTTTAGGAGTTGGATGCATGAGTGGAACTCATACTTGGTTATGGAGGCTAGCAAAAGACTGGGAGCGACCAACTAAGAGAGCAATAATGGCCATAATCATGCAAAGCAACAAAACATCATTGATCAAATCATAAAGTGATACTACAAGTTGAAAACTAAAGGATCATAAAGGCTAGGGTGACTTGGGATAGTCATAACATGGTGTGAGCATGCGCCAAGTCAGCCCAAATAAAGCATCAAAGGAGAATACCACAATACTATGACTTAATATGCTAAAACAATGCATGATTCTTCCAAGGCACATTAAGAAATCTCAATTGTTTATAACATGTCATGCTACAGCAAAGAATACTAAGCATAAAGCCAAAACAATATCAAGCATGGCATGCCAAAGCATAGGCCACAGTCAAAAACAAGCTCTCTTTACCACTTAAGCATGAACTTTTCCTACTCTTTTCAAATCCAAACCAAACTATTTTAAAACCAATGCATGAAAGAGGGGGTCCAACCAATTTATTCAGCAAACTAAGAAAACAAAGCAAACGAAAAACCAAAACGGAAACAAAAAAGAAGACGCTCCAAGAACAACATAACTGTGCCTGAAACAATAAAAATGAAGTGTTTGGAAGAAACCTGCAATTTTTATTGATAAAAAAGGGGATGCCTTGGGCATCCCCAAGCTTTGACGCTTGTACTTCTTGGATATTTCTTGGGGTGACACGCGTGGCATCCCCAAGCTTGAGCTTTAGTCCATTATTCATCTCATTACTCATTCTTTCCATACACCTGAAATTTTTCCTTCATACAAAACTTTACACAATCTTTATTAGCAACATTAGTGCACTCAAGATAATAGATCTTTATGTTCAGTTTCAACACCAATAAAAATTTCATTAAAACACAAGCTACTGTAGCACTTCTCTCAAAAAGCTCAATTCCCCAAAAGAACTCAAAAAGGAACCAACAAGAAGCAAATGCAAATAATGGTAGAAATCTGTCAAAACAGACCAGCAGGTAAAGACAAATTTTTTCGAAGACCTTCTGTTGCTCAAATAAAAAGTGTTGAACTAATTAAAGTTAGATAACAACCTGGGGCAGAAGCATAAAAATTCACGCCTCAAAAGGACGTATAGAGAGTTTACACGAATTTTTACGGTGAAAAACAGAATTCTGTTTCGGGACAGCAACTTTCCCAAACATTACTTCTCTCTCATTAGAGGTTACTCTTAGCACAAAAAGCAAATAAAAAGGATAAGGAGCGGTTATTACTAAAGTAATAACTTTCAGGACTCATCTAAAACTTTTGGGTTATCTCTCAATAAGTACTTTTTTTAACGCCTTTAAGTTAGGCATGATAGTTTGAGAAGATGCTCACATAGGAAATATGAATTGAAGTAAAAGAGAGCATCAAGAAGCAAATTCAAAACACATTTAAGTCTAACCCACTTCCTATGCATAGGAATCTTGTAAAGAAACAAGTCATAAAAGCACAAAGCAACAAGCATAGGAAAGCGAAACAAGTGCAACTTCAAAAATTTCAACATAAAGAGGGGAAACCTAATATTATTGAGATGCAT
The DNA here is from genome assembly GCA_910589775.1 of Avena eriantha. Lineage (NCBI taxonomy): Eukaryota > Viridiplantae > Streptophyta > Magnoliopsida > Poales > Poaceae > Avena > Avena eriantha. Next base: position 228,942,063 of record OU342742.1, read on the forward strand.
AAAACCATGTTTCCCTCTCTCATAATAACTTTCAGTAGCATTATGAATAAAATTAACAATATAACTATCACATAAAACATTCTTATAATAAACCACATGTATATTATCATTATTACTCTCCACATAAGCATAGTTATTCTTATTAATTATAGTGGGAGCAAATTCAACAAAATAGCTATCATTATTATTCTTATCACCATAATCATCAAATATAGGAGGCATATTGTAATCATAACTAATTTTTTCCTCAATAGTAGGTGGACTGAAAATATCATATTCATCATTGTAATCATCATATATTGGAGGCATAGTATCATCAAAGTAAATTTTCTCCTCCGTGCTTGGGGGACTAAAAATATCATGCTCATCAAAACCAGCTTCCCCAAGCTTAGACTTTTCCATAGCATTAGCAATAATTGTGTTCAAAGAATTCATACTAATAACATTACTATTAGCATGCAAATAAAGTTCCATAGGTTTTTTATTTTTCTCTTCAAACACTTCATGTCCTAACTCAAGATAAATAGTACAAAGCTCTCTAATTTTGTTGTTGTTTTCCATTAAGCCTAACTAGTGAAAACAAGAAACAAAAAGACAAAATTGCAGAATCTAAAGGAAATAACTTTGAGCACTCACATCGGAGGATGTGAGTACCTTTTACCTTACCTCCCCGGCAACGACGCCAGAAAATAGCTTGATGTCTACGCACTTCTATTCTTGTAGACAATTGTTGGGCCTACAAGTGTAGAGGTTTGTAGAACAACAACAAGTTTTCCCTTAAGTGGATCACCCAAGGTTTATCGAACTCGAGGAGAAAGTGGTCAAAGGTATCTCCTCTCAAGCAACCCTACAATCAAGATACAAGAAGTCTTTTGTGTCCCCAACACACCCAATACACTTGTTAGGTGTATATGTGCACTAGTTCGGCAAAGAGATAGTAAAATACAAGTGGTATAGATAATTATAAGTGGTAACGGTGATAGAAAATAGTTTGATAGCGTGGAAGAGACTAAAGGCAAACTGAAATAAAGATGGAAGCAAACAAACATGTAATAGATCTAGTTGTAAACGGTGTTTCAATGTTTAGAAACAAGGCCTAAGGATCATACTTTCACTAGTGAACACTCTCATATAAATATATTCTCTTTATGATACTACTATTAACTACTCTTTGGTTGGACACTCTAATCCATGGTAGGGCTATAACAACACACCTTAAAGTTCGCTATCCCCATCTAGATAACCCCACACTGTCACCTTAAGCACTAGATGGTTCCAACAAACACCACAGTTTCATAAAGGCATCCAACTCCAAATATAACTCATAACAAGTATTTGTAATCTCTAGCCTAAGTGCCACCATGATGTGCACACTGTCAACTTCACACACATGGGGAGAGCAGAGATCTATTAAAGCACTTGAGTAGCAAGGTAGATCTACTTGATTACAAAGCTCATGATCACAATATGATCACGCATAGAGAGAGAGAGAGATAAACACATAGCTACCGGTAGAACCCTTAGCCTTGAGAGAGAACTACTCCCTCCTCATCATGGGAATCAACAATGGTGATGGAGATGACGGTGGAGATCGATGGAGATAGCTCCGGGGGCACTTCCCCGTCCCGGCAGGGTGCCGGAATAGAGACTTTCTGTCCCCTGAATCTCCCCTTCGATGGCGGCGGCGCTGCGGAACTTTTCGTGGCTGGAGGCTTGACGATTTAGGGTTTTTGCATCGGGAGGATTTTATAGGCGAAGGGGCAAGGTCGGTGGCTAGCCAGGGGGCCCACACCATGCCCTGGCGCAGTCAGGGGAGACCCGCACCTAGGGGTTATTTGACCGCTCTGTGACCCCTCTCCGTCTCGTCTTCTGGCTCCGTGAGTCTTCCGGAAAAATATCGACTCTGGCTTTTGTCCGGTCCAATTCGGAGAATATTCATTTTCTGACTTTTCTGGAACCAAAAGCAGCAGAAAACAAGCAACTGGTACTGTGGCATCTTGTTAATAGGTTATTCCAAGAAATCATATGAAAAGTAATCCAAAGTGTGGACAAAACATAAGAAAGTAGATAAAATCAAACATGGAACATCAAAAATTATGGATACGTTTGCAACGTATCAAGGCGGTAGCTGGGATTGGGTATCAGCGACAAAGGTCTCCTGAGAATCCACGAGGACCTGACTGAAGCCATTGTAGCTCATGTCCTACAGATTTCACGGTCACACGTATCAGAACCTTCACTACACACATGAACACAAGTCTAAACATGCAATGAGTCCAGGAAAACACCAATCTATAATTATATCTAGCAGTTCCTTAGACATACTAACCCAGATCTACCGCAAACTACAATGAGAAAAATGGTGGCGATGGACGTTAGTGTGGCGGGTGGTGATTTATAACGACGCGCGTCAACGGGCGGTGACGATTTTTCTCCCGCCAGCTTTTGGGGAAAACCCGCGGCTCGCGTCATCACCGAGCTCGCACGGGCGCGCAGCTTCCCCCTCCCCCCCTCCCGCCGCACGAGCGGAGCCTGTCCGCGAAAACGGTCCAAATCGATGTTCTTAGCGAGCCAACTTTTGAGCTGTTTTGAAGTTCGTGCGATAAAAAACACATGTGGACCAACACACCAAACTTTCTTATTTCTGCTCGGCCCCGTGCGAGAGAAAACGGGCAACCAAACACGCCCCATTGCTTGGAGTTAGAGGATCCAGTTCCACCCTTCCAAGCCGCAGATCGACCCAACCTCACACCGCTCCGTCTCACTCTCCCGCTCCGCTTCTGACCACCACCGTTCGCCCAAGCGAAGGCGGCGGCGCTCGCGAGCTCGCGTCTTGTTCACCTCACAACCGCGACCCGCCTTCGATTCCCCAGATAGTCTGGTCAGCCCGCTGCCTCGCGCTGGCCGGATCCATCTTCTCCGGAGCTCGGCGTCCTGACCAGTAGGCGCTCCCGCTCACCCGACGAATCCACGCATCTCCCCCTCTTCTACGAGGACTTCTGGGCCTGCAAAGCTACGGTAGGAACCAGATCTTGGTCTTGCGCGCGCCTCAGGGGTCATCTCCACCGGAATACCAGACCCCCCTCCGTCTGGGTCTTGTTCACCGAAGCCGGTGGGTGCACCCACCAGACTTCTACGCCGACGGCGATGCGGCGCCAGGAGCTTCGTGCGGATGCCGGAGGGCCGTAGTGCTATGGCGTGTGGTCGTGGGAGGCGGATCTCGCAGGTCTCGAGATGGACAAGACGGCTGCCGCGGGGATCTTCTGGAGTCAGCGCTACAGCCGCGTGTGCGCCACGGCCGGAGGTGCGTCGTTCACTCCCGTCTCGTGTCAGTTCCTGAAGCAGGGAGTGCAGCCAGGGAGCTCGCCATCATCTCCAAGGATGTCGTATGCTCCCTCCCCTCCCCTTTCTCCCTCCCTCTCAATTGTAGTTAATTCTATGCGGCATTACCCTTTTTCATTCTAGCTAGATGTTCCTGCTGACCGGCTTAGGAGGTTTAGTACATTGTGAATTGTAAATTGCTAGCTACTGACTTTTAGTCATGGGATCAATTGATACTGGTTGCTGGCAGTTATATGTAAACCAGATCTGTACCCAGCTTTATTAGCTATAATCTAGCTAAATTAGTTGACAGGAGCTCCATAATCTAGTACTTGCTGTATTTGTTTATTAGCATTCCTCCTTGTAAGTGGAACTACACTCCGTGATTACTTAAGTTTTAAATTATGATTATTCATATGCATTGAGAACCTATGTATGGTTTGCTCTCAGGCACTTATTGCACACATTGAACAAGATAGTTGTGCAGCAAAACTTTCTTGGAGTATCCTTAACCTTAATTATGAATTCGTTTTAGTATGAGAAGGACAACTAATGCTCTTACTGAAACTTCCTAGGCCGATGCTTGTTTGTACATGAGTTAGCATATGGAATCTTCTAGTTGGTGTTATTTATACTACTGTTTTTCCTTGAGTTGTTTCCATTTTGTTGGCATAATAAGTGTCATCATTTTGTGCCTATTCATATCCTGAAACCATATTCGCATAACATTTTATTGGTTATCATACGCTCAACCCAGGATATGCTTCGTAGTAGAAGTCGAAAGCGGAAGACAATGAAGCCACCATTTGTCATTTCTCGCACCCGTTCACCCTCGCCGTCTCCATCACTGTGCTGTGATTGATAAGTCTTTGGTCTTTCCCACTCTCCTATGGTCCTTGTTAATTCCCCTAAGTGCCATGCTAGCTTGAAGTTATACATGATAATCAATTGATTGATGATTGGTGTGCATACCTGTACTGCCCTATTGTTCTTTTTGGAGAAATATGTCATGTTTCCTCACAGAAATAAAGGTCGTGTATGGTTGTTAATATGCATACCAGAATCAGATGGATAAGTGGGATCGCCCTACTCTTGTATTTTTTTCTAGTTGATTTTGTATGTGGCAACCATTTTTCTTAGTTCATTTTGTATGTGGCAACACATAAACACCAATATATACTATTCTGATCTGTTCGGGTGTTAATATGCATACCAGAATCAGATGGATAAGTGGGATCGTCATACTCATGTATTTTTTTCCTAGTTGATTTTGTATGTGGCAACCATTTTCTTAGTTGATTTTGTATGTGGCAACACATAAACACCAATATATACTATCCTGATCTATTCGGATGTTTACACTTATATTTGAGTGATAATTATTGAGCAGTACTATGTAATGGAGGTTTATTCTCATATTCTTGGTTTGTATACGTTGGAGCAAAGATGTGGATCTGTCTCCATCTTCTCCTGTATTTCCACAGCAGCAAAGATGCGGATCTGACATTTTTGTTGTCTGGTTTTTCAGGTGTGGTGGCTGCCGGTGTGCTTGCGTGGAAGCTGGGGGTCGACCTCATGGGCAAGTACGTGCCGAAGCAGGTGGTGGCGCTGGGGTCCTCCTCCATCCGCCACCAGCAGATCATCTCCCAACATGGAGCCCGAGCAGGTCGTGTGCCATCTTCGTACCTCTTCTCCTCTACTGGTCATCCAGCCATGTGTGTACTGTGCTGCTAAGATTTGGTTGTGGTATATGCTCCCTTGATTGAGTACTATTGATGCTTAGTTGGTCTATTGGCTTCACAATGATTTCCTAATCCAGCAGTCCTATCTATATTGTTTGATTTAGTATCTATAAATCCACTAGTTAATGTATACCCAACATACATGGACGGGTGCCTGAGAAAGAGTAGAGTTATCCTCCTCTCAGCTTCCCCCCTCCCGACCCTTCCAGGCCTTGAGAGTCGACCCCCTTCTTTCGCCGCCGCCCCTCTCCTCCCCTCTCACCGGTAGCTTCGGCCGCCGGCGAAAGGATGGATCAGGTGGCTGGCTTCCTTCCTCTAGCAGTAGTATTAGGTTTAGGACTAGATCTTGGGTTAATCCCGTGTTTCCCCTAGTGGAGTCTGAGGGTAGGCCGGTGGCCCTTGGCGGCCGGAGCCACCGCGTCCTGGGTCTTCCCTCTCCCTCCTCCTTGTGCTGGTGGCAGGCGGCGAGGCGGAAGGATTCGGCAGGCCCTTGCATCCCTCTTAATAAGGTGCGCCCCTGGAGCTTAGGGTCGGACTATTGGGGCCTAGTTCGACGCGTGGTGGGGCTTCTTCTTCTCGTTGCCGTGCTCCGGCGGAGTGAGCCTATGGCGACGATGGGAAGAAGAACCGCTGGCTCCCCAAATAAGGTCCAAGGTCATGTCTTCCTCTACTGCTATCTTCTTGGCTTCCCTACTCCGGATTGTGGCAGATCCCTGGAGATTGAGGGATGCCGGTATTCACCGCAGCAGTGTGTGGAAGATGGTTGCTGCTGGAGGAATCCAGATTGAAGCAAGGCCATGCTCTCCTCCTCCCCTCTCCTAGGTGGAGCTGGTGATTGGAGTAGGGTTGCTGTCCTCCGATCTGAATGCCGAAGGCATGGGAATGATGAAGCCTTCAACATCTCGAGCTCTCCTTCGTTGGTCCATGGTGACCCGATTATGCTGGTATGCTCCAGCACCGATTCTACCTCCATTGGGAGGCCCTTGGCGAAGCTAGCTGATGCTGTAGTTCCTGTCGGCATTGAAGCAAGTGGTGAAGTCCCCGCGGCGATGTTTGGCAACGGCAAGCTGGGCTTCTGGCTCGACGGTGGGGAAAGAGAAGGGCCTGATTGTAATTCTTCATCCTTTAGCAAGGTCCTTTCTGCATATTCCAGGAACCCATGTAATATTTTCTGTTTTATGGGGTCTTCTGTAAAATCACTGTACACCCACTGGTTGAATTAATGATAAGGCTTCTAGCCCCTTCGGGGGCTTCCCGTGTTTCAAAAAAAAAAAGTACTTATTTGCTACTGTAGTAGCTATAAATTATTTCGCTTAATACTATGTACAGAAGGGAGGAGCCTTATGAGATGAAAACCTCATCTACGGTTTTGGAACGGAGATTTTTTGAATAGAATTTCCTAGCTAGGTAAACTCATCTTAAGTTCAATGTATACCCAACATACATGTACTGATTGTTGTTGAATGTCACTGTCTAGACAAGATTATACTTATTGCAAAAAAAATCTGCCCCTGGAGTATTTACTCCTTGTTAATTGGTACAAATTGAGTGGAAGCATCGAACTCTTGTCATCTTTCGATATGAGCTTCTTGTCATCTTTTGATCAACCAGATGCTCCTCTACCTTGACATGGAGTAGCTCTTTGCTAATTGCTATTGCAGGTGATCATCAGCTCAAGTTGATGAATATGCTTGGAGTAGCAGGGGCCCTCGCTGCATGCTAAAATTGATGACTAAGATGATACCAGATGGACCTAGAGGTGAATATGCTTGGAGTATTTTTAGATTCAACTTTTTAAACAAGCCAAAATCTGCATTGTAGTTAGTTGCTCATGTATGGAAATTTTAAGCCAATACTTTCTGCAATCTATGTCAGAAATCTAATTAGACGTGGCAATAATTGAACATGGGACAACAGGTGTGAGATACAACAGACTCTTGGTTCTGCAATGCTGGTATCTTCCTGACCATCTCAGTGTTGCTTTTTGTTCAAAACACAATGCCCTTGCTTATGTATCACCTGATGCTTGCTTTATCATTGCTTGATATATTAGATAAGTGCTTTGTTGTGTGTTTGGAACTGCAAGCACTGCCTATGTTTGCATGTGTGCATCTACATGGCTAGCTGGTTGCGAGTGTTATTTGCTTGCTATGTATCTGAGCCGGTTGTCTGTGTGCTTGTGCACATGAAACTGCAAGTGCTTTGCTTGTTAGGCTTTCTGAACTGTGTATAGTGACTTGTACTGTTTATTAGATATAGAAACACTGTGCATCATATAGTAATTACAATAATAATTTGTTCTATGGCCATATATGGAGACTGGGGGTATGATCTGTTTGTTGAGAAGAATTGCTTAGGCAGTTGTGATTGAAAAATTATGGTTCAGATTTGACCAACAAGCTCATACAGTCACATATTTTGTTTTAGATTGTGCTGAAGATGATGCATGTTCATTGTCTAAAAGCTTGTTAATCATTGATTAGACCACCAGTTTGACCAGCAATGTTGCCTTCTTCAGGTGGAGTGAAATTGTGACACCGCGGCCGGTGATGCGCTGGGTGAGCAGGAGGACGGTGGCCGACGACGATCTGGGTAAGTAGCACGGCATGGGGCCAGCGGCACTCCGCGAGCAGCACAGGCCACCGAGCTGCTGCTATGTAGGGGCAGACGGCCGGCGTGCTGCTACTGGGTGGGGGCTGGCGGCCTGTGACCTGCTGCTGGGTGGGGCAGAGCAGCTGGGCAACGAGTAGCTGGGCGAGAATCTGCAGGGGAGAACTCGTACGATTTGGATTATGGAATTGTTGTAATATACTAAGCTACTTATGTAGCGTTTTTATATTCCTGGTTATGTGAATTATGTCTGATTGTAATATATATTATAACTAGGAAATATACCCGTGTGTTGCAACGGGAGTGAAAATATTCATCTAAAAAACGGGAGTGAAAATATTTGAGTCAATGACATACATAGGGCATGTTTGGTTCTAAGCTAAAGGTAGAACCGCCAAAAAGTTGGTGTACCCATGATCTATGGCAGGCGTTTGGTTGGGCGCCCCAATACGCGGGCGGATTGCAGGCGGATAAATGCTGCGCCAAAAAATTGGTCGCGCCTAGGATTTGGCGTGGCTCGCTGGGATTAAACCAAACAGACTCATAGTGCGCTTCCACTTTTTGCTTCCGTGGCTTTAGCTAGCCCACCCGGTGCACGTGTGTCAATGTCATGAGTCATGTGGTGCCACTGCTGATCCACCCCATACCCCATAGTTGAGTAGTGGAAGATGAGAAAAGTCCGATTTTCGATTTCATATTTGGTCCCTCCTCGCGAGAAAGGATAGCAGACCGAGCGTAAAATACGCAGAATGGTAGTGAATAGAGAGAAAAAGCCTAATTAAGCGAAATTGGAAACTAAAGAAGAGTCCACGGGGAAGAAAAAAGTTGAAAATAAAGGCTGGCGCTGGGAGAGCCGATCATGTCGGACAACAATTGGCTAAAAATACAAGTGACGAGTAGTAACACGATCGCCAAGAGCACACGGATTCTTCGGGCCTTATAATTATGTAATATGTAATGTAAATATTATTTTAAAAGGGGTGTATAATAATATTGTAAAAATTCCTACATGCTTGTGATATGGACGTAGCTTATTTTGCATTTAGGGACCGTCAAAGCAACCAGGCCATTACAGTTCCCCTGCATGTTCTCTGTTGAAATGTTCTTCGGTTTATTCATCCAGGCAGGAGCTAAGTAGCAGCTGGCTATTCCACAAGTTCATGGCGCTGTTTCGTACTTTGGCAGCCTGATGAACTCAACACAGCTCTCCAAACTCACATGCCTTGGAGCTCAACACACTTCCGAAGATTGTCGATGCCCTTACAATCAGCGGCATGCAAAATAAATGCCGGCACCCTGCGTTGAATGCAAGAAAGCACGGTCTTCAGGTCGTCCCGTAGCTGACGAGTTGCAAGAAGATGGCTTCAGGAATACTCTCACGCCCGGGCAGCTACGGTCACCTTCCTGTGCCGCACCAAGCCCCCGCCCACGTGCTCAGCGGCATGCGCCGCGTAGCCCGCTGGCTCAGCATCATGCAGCATGCTCTACCGTCTTGCACTCCGAGGCACTTCCCACCCTCCTCCATCGTATAGCCCTCCGGCCGCTCGGCTCCCTCCCCAATCTCCCTGGTCAACGTCCGCGACCACGGCAGATTCCGCGGAAACGTCATGGAGCTCCATCGTGCATCCCTCCGGCCGCTCGGCTGCCTCCCCGATCTCCTCGGCGTCGATGTCCGCGACCACGGCAGAGTCCTCAGGCACGTCATGGAGGAGGCCGTTGCGCACGGCGTCGTCCTCACCTAAAAGAGTGGTCGACTAGCTCATCAGATATAGGCGCTAGAGGAGCTCCTCCCAGGGAATGTCTCCTTCGGACCATTCATGCGTGCCTTCACCTCACCAGCGTCGGCGGAGGCGGGCGGTGCCGCATGAAAAGGGATATTATCTCCCTTTCGGACCGCTCGGCTGGGAGTGTCGGGAAAAAAAAAACGAAACTGGTACGAAACACTTCGTATTTTTTTATTATTAGGTATATATATAGGTATAGGTATTAGATATAGATCTTGGTTACCATTAGTGAATGTGTTTTGGGCCGTGCTTACCAAAACATTGGTTATTTAATGTCTCTACGTTAGAAATGAAGCAAATGATAGTTGGGCTCTATAAAGGCAGCGACCCAACAAAATTGGACCAGAGCAGTGTATAATTCCTGAAAAAATGGTCAAGAATAAAAGAATTGGATAATAAAAAGGCCATGGCCTGAAAATAAAAGGCCAAATGTTGGTCTTGCCCAACCTGCATTGATAGAAAAATATTAGTAGTCTAAATTATTGGGCTTGGCTATATAAACTATTGAAATGGACCGGGCTAATTTTGCCATGTAGGATCTGACCTACATGTTAGTTTTCCCTTATAACGATTCAGTATCGTTATCGATGAAATATCGTCAACGACGACTAGCGATTTTCACACGATTTTATGAAAATTCTCGTTATAGTTTAATCGCTATCGCCAACTTTTGACGATCTCGTTTTCATCATAGATGAGCAACTGTGATGATTCAGTGACGAAAATGGAGGGTCATAGGTGAGCATATTTCTTGAGTGGAAGTTAGTGTGGAATCCTGATGTGTAACCAAAAAGGTCTAGGATGCCACACATTGCACACAGTTCGCCCTCATCTGGGTGGCAAAAGATTACCATCAACATCTACATAAAGCGAGAACGAGGCCACAAGCTCCCGTCACGCGAGGCACCGAAGGACACTCATCTCAATGGCTTTTGCCAACACCCTATTCGGTGTGTTCATGATCAGCAGCGACAATGTTTGTGATAAGGGATCACCTTGTCTCAGACCCCGCTAGTGCCAGATGTGTGCCCGGCTTGCCTTTGAGTGTCACCCTAGTACTGGCCTTAGACAACTAGATGGTGACTAGTTTGTAGAACCTCGGACCGAATCGCACCCTACGGAGGACCTGGATGAGGAACCGCATGATACAGATCAATGGCTCTTGATATGTCTAGCTTCAATATCACCCTTGGCTCCTTGAGCCGATGCAGAATCCTAGCTATCTGCTGAACAAACATAAAGTTCTCATGGATGCAACACATTTTAATAGAGGCGCATTGATTTCTATCCACCAACGACTCCATCTTGGGTGCAAGTCTGGTTGCCAAGGTCTTCACCACAAGCTTTGCGTAGATGTGGATCATGTTGATAGGGTGGTAGTCTCCCAAGCCTACCTCGTCTGGTCGCTGTGGCAGCAAGATCAACAGTGTCTGGTTCAGGCCATGAAACTCGTGCCCGCACATCATGAAGAGTTATTCAAACGCAACCATAAAGTCACCCTTCACCATCCCCAACATCCTTGTAAGAACTCAACCGAAAATTCGCCTGGTCCTGGTGTTGGGGTTTAGCGCCTGAAAACAATAATTTTTCCTACGCAAACAACCCTAATGTCAGGATCTATCTATTAGTAATACGGTAACGGGAAGGGCTTTTCGCAAACTCACCAAGTTGAAGACCGAAAATCTTTGTTAACGTTCGAGAGAACATGGTTGATGTAGTCGTACCGACGCCGACCTCAAGGTAGTTCTGAACTCGCACGGCTCTACCAGCTCCAGCTCCACCGCTCCAATAACTCTGATGGCTCGAACGACTCGAGCGCCACAAGTGCAGTACCTCGTAGGGGGTCACATACATACGGTGTTTGACGATGACTCCCGAACCCTGATCCAGCAGAGGTTGCGGAAGTAGATCTCCTGGATCCGGAATCCCCGCAGCGCGAGGGCGCTCCGCGGTGAAAAACACTCTCGTTCGCATAGCCCTTACAGTGGGGCCATGCTCACAAGAGAGAGGGAGAGAGGAGTTCACTTGGAGGAGGAAGCTTCAAAACTTGGGATTAATTGGTGTGTTTAAATCTCTCCCTATATCCTCCTTTATATAGGGGGAGGGAAGCCCCCAGAGTCCCTTGTCTTAGCAATATGAGATTAAACCAAGGGGAGGAGAGGAGGGGGCTGGCCCACCTGCCCACATGGGCCTGACGCGCAACCAATGGCCCACCCGGCCACTCCCTCCTTTTCCCTTTGGGGTTTTTTTCCTTCATGGGTCCTTTCCCCTAGGAATTGGCCCATTAGGCATGGGCTGCCATTTAAATCATATATAAATTATTAAATAAATATAAATAAATGTATAATTCAATAATTAACATATATTCACATATTATTTAATTCCCATTGCACCGGAACTCCTTCCGGACAACTCCGGGCATCCGTCGGACTTTCTCGGAACCCTTTTGGTTTTCCCTTCGCTTTTCTTCAGTGATTCCTATGATACCCAAACAATCTCCCGTTATATATTATTTAACATATATTTACATATTATTTAATTCCCGTTGCACCGTAACTCCTTCCGTACACCCGTCGGACTTTTCCGGAACCCTTACGGTTTTCCCTTCTCTTTTCTTTGGTGATACCAAAGCGATCTCCGAGCGTTGTCAAACCCTTAAGCGTGCTACCCTAATGGTTCAGGAGCACTCCATACATGGTCGATACCCCTCTCAGACCAATGATCATTAGCGGGAACTAGATGCCCATAATGACCCCTGTGCATTCCACGAGAATCTTTGTCATTGAACCATTAAACATAGAGTCCTTTTCTCTTTGTTACTTTGATACTTTACTTGTCCGAGACCTGATCAATGACATTGCCATGTCGGGCTCAATCTCGTTACCGACAAGTACAACTTTACTCATTCCAAGCTATGTCATTCCTGTGACCTAGTCACACGCTGCAACTTTATGAATGTCATGTCTCCGAGTGGACCCAAAGTATCTCTCCGTCACACGGAAGAACAAATCCCGCTCTTGACACATACGCCTCTACACACCCCTCTGAATACCTGAATACATCTTTATGATCACCATTTTACTGAGTGATGTTTGATGCAAACAAGGCACTCTCGGCTGACAGTGATTAAATATGGTCTCATGGTCTAAGAAATTGGTTACTACATTTTCCAGTCATTGTAACGGTGAACTACGTGACTTGATCGTGTTACAAATCATGTGCTGGGTATGTCCATCACTTTCATTCACCTAATGAAATGACCCCATTTTTAATTGACATAAATGTCCATGGTCGGGAAATGTCAATAATCGATTGACTAATGAACTAGTGTCTAGAGGATCACTAGAGACTCTGGTGGTTTACATATCACACGTGTATTCACGTTTCTATCAATACAATTATAGCATGATATAAAACCTATTATGAACTTAATGGAATATGCCAGTAATCTATATTATTATTTGCCTCTAGGGCATATTTCCAACACCTGGTACCTTACCGGTGAGTAGGCGCCTAACCACTTCTAGATATCCTCCTCGGTGAAAGTAGCCTCAAGCACAGATAGATCTTCTAAATGGGTACCTGACGAGGGTTTAACTCATCAATGCCCATTGTTATGGACTTGGGTTTTGGAGAAGGAGGGAGCGCTGGAGACATCTATCGGCTAGCAAACAAGCACACAAGGGACAAAGATTTACCCAGGTTCAGGCCTCGTAGAGGTCCCTACTCCTGCTTGTCTGCTCGTGGAATTATCAAAGGAACCGAAGGTTACAATGGTGCGCAGATGCAATCTGGCGAGGGTTGTGGAAACTAGGGTTGCGTGTGTCCTCCTCACCACCCCCTCCTAGCCTTTATATAAATAGGCTAGGTCTCGGGTAGCAGGTCAAGCGGTTACAAATTAGGGTTTTCCCCTTCGAACTTTCTATCTTCAGCTTCTTCTTGTTCTTCAAGCAATCGAGAGTCCGTAGGTTACTCGAGTCCTTCTTTTGGGCCTTGGCGACACCGTGGGCCTGTACGTATTTAGACCGTATATACCAAGCTCGAGTACCTGTAGGGTATACCCATGTCAGTAGCCCCCCGAGTGTCCAGTGGAATCGCAGATTCGACTGGGGACTTTTTAAAGTCTTTCGAGTGCCTGAACGAACGTATTTCGACTTCTTTATTTGTGTCATATGGATTGTTGATGTACGTGCCTGATATAACCGAAGTATCGGTATCAGTTAACCACCTTAGGGTGAAACAACGCAATTTACTTGAACTCGAGTCCCCGGACTCGAATACGGAAAATTGCTGGTGTAATTCGACTCAAGCCGCGGAGGTCTTACATGAGTCGAATTACAGTTATATGGGTGTGAGCACTCGACGCGTCCGTCAAGGCATGTTCATCGTACCTATAGGCACGGATACATTTCTGGTAGTGCGCAACTAATGCGTTGCCAGGCCTTATTCAGGTCTTACCTTCACGCTGTAAGCGCGACATCCGAATTTTATCATCGCGGAGACGATTCGGGTGACCCAGGAGATGCGGTCTCTTTGTAGGGAAAAATTATGAGGCGGTGTTGCCATGAGTTTCGAGTGTGGATGTTATCAACACACAGTTTTTTGTATAAATAATCATAGGGTGCACGACGAGCGCTCCCTATGGGAGTAGCCCCCGAGTGCCTGGTTGAGTCGAAGACTCAGGCAGGGACTGAAGAATCATTTTGCGACTGCTGTCGTCTTTTGCTTGTTTCAGTCGAATTTGTTTCCGGCGCTCCCTATGGGAGTAACCCATGTCCATAGTCGAACCGTATTTCGAGTGGTTGGGTTTGCCTTTGATTGTCCATGTTCCTGCAAAAAGAAGAGAAAAATCGTAGGGTGCGCGACTAGCGCTCCCTATGGGAGTAGCCTCCGAGTGCTTGGTGGAGTCGAAGACTCGAGCAAGGACGAAAATAGTCGAAGTTTTCCGCTGCGAAGTTTTGATGACGTCAGTGCTGACTCTTTCATGACCTCAGTTGCCCGCGTGAGTGAGTTTGACAGGACGTGACGAGCAGTGGGTCCCACTTTCTGACTTTGATTTGACTGGGCATGCGTAATCTTTATTTTAACTGCGTCTCCTCGATTTCCGCGCGTAATGGGAGTAGTGGAGGGATGGTTCGCGCTTCCACTCCTCCACGTGTCCAGCACGATGTTTGTCACGTGTCCAGTAGGGTTTTTCTGAGCCGTTGGATTGCATCTTCTAGGGGTTAAGTAGCGGCGCTACGACGGTAATTTTCTCATCTGCTCTCATTCATCCTTTGCTTCCATCGCCATTGCCGCTGCTCCTCTGCTTTCTCTGCGCTCGTTTCTTCCACGACGCTGGACCAGCTCTGCTCGTTTCTGAGCTACTTTCTTCGCTCGCATCACCGTCGCGCAATGGGGAAGAAGAAGGGAGGCGCTGCGGCTGATTCCGCGGCCACCGTTGCCGCGGCGAAGAAGAAGGGCGGCTCCGCCGCTACGGGCACCAGCACCGCTGCCGGCGGGAAGAAGAAGGCCGCAGGCACCCGCGTCATGAATGGTGCGTGGCACCCCTCCATCATCAAGTCATCTGATCTCCGTCTTCTTAGCCAAGACGGAGTACTGTCCGCCGCAGTCGCCGACGCGCGCGTCCCCAGCGGTGAGACAATTCCTTCTCCTCCCGCTGGTTTTCGAGTGATGTTTTTAGCATTCATCATTCGCGGTCTCTCCTTGCCCCTTCACCCTTTTTTAGGGGTCATGTTTGTTTCTACGGGCTTCAGCTCCATCAGCTGTCCCCGAATTCTATCCTCCATATCTCTTGCTTCATCACCCTCTGCGAGTGCTGGCTCGGAATCGAGCTACACTTCGGCCTCTTCAAGCGCCTCTTTAAATTGAAGCGCCAATCTGCATCTGGCTCTTTAGTCTACGATGTAGGTGGTTGCAGAATCCACGTCGACCCATCCGCCACCTACTTCGACATCAAGCTCATGGCATTCGTACAAGGGTGGAGGGACAAATGGTTCTACATCCGCGATGAGAAGGCTAATGGTGAGCACTTCGGACTCGCGCCCTTCGATCCCGTGACGCCATGCAGGAGGATGCGCTCCTAGAAGAATGTCGTCATGCCTAGCGAGTCCACAGAGATAGATGTGCTGTATAGGCGCATCTACGACCTCGAGAGTCGCATAGGCAAAGAGGAGGGAGGCTGCGCTCTCATTCGTACTTGGCTGCGCCGTCGCGTCCAGCCCCTGCAGGCCAGAGTCCACCCCATGTTTCAGTGGGCTGGCGTTGACGATGCCACTCGCATGTCTGCCGATGGCATGTCCGCGAGTGAGGTGGACAAGAGGGTTCGATTGGTCACCAAGTACACCATCAAGGATGTGCTCCCCAGTGATCCATTTGTTCCTCCATTTGATGCTTCGAATCCTCCTCCTGAGGTATAGTTGTGCTACGCAGTAGCTGAATTTGACGATTGCTTCTCTGTTGCTTACTTGCTTTTTGCTGAATTTTGTTGTCTGCATGCAGAATTGGGCGGTGTCGCCTTGTATGCCCCCTCTTCCTGAGGGGATTATTCCTCGCGAAGCCTTGGAAGAGGATGAGTCGGAGTCGACCGTCCCCTCTGATGTGGAGGAGGAAGCCCTCGAGTCCGGTAGTCCGGATACTCGCAAGCGTTCGCGCAGCAAGGATTCCGATGTGTTGTCTCCTTCGACTCCGGAAGGTACGGGTGTTGGTGCGGAGTCGCCAATTCTGCCATTCCTGTGAGCGCCGTAGCACCATCTTCTCGCAAGAAGATGCGATTGCCCAAGGAGTCTTCGTCAGAATCGGGGGAAACCACCTTTGACTTTGACAAGTTTGATTGGTAAGTGTTCTAATCGATTTGCTCTTCTCTGTTTTTGCCCTTTATGGCTCATCTCTGGGTTTACCCTTTCTTGATATGGTTTTTGTCTTGCAGTCAAGAGGCATCGTCATCTTCTGGCGACGTCCAATTTTTGAAGGAATCAGGAGTCGCGACCTCAAGGGCCAAGAAAGAGGTCGAGCGTGCTCCTTCCCCTCCATTGGCGGCCCACTCCGGGCACAACTCTTCCAGTTCTCCTCATGCAGGGGAGCATCGAATGGTTGCCCGGATGACGGTACAGCAGACATCTTCGGAGTCATTGGAGGACCATGTAAGTGTAGTTTTTTCTCCTTTTTAGTGTTGCAGTCGATGTTATCTATTGCCTCTGCTGATTCCTTGTTGTGCGATAGCTCCTTGTGAAGGAAGCCACGCACTTGGCGGAGCAAGTGCTTGCGATGGGTCGCCAGCATGCGATGCTGGAGACACGTCATCGCGTGGTTGAAAGTGAGTGTCCTGCACTTCTTCTTCTTTTTTCATCTCCTTTTTGATATGATCGACTGACAGTCAATCCCTTTCTGTTTGTAGCCGAACATAACGCCCTCCTGCGCAATGCTGCCACCATGGAGAAAACCCTCGCCACGGCTGTGAAGGGTCGCGATGAGGCAATCGCGGCGCGTGACGAGGCGTGAAGGCGTGAAGAGGAGCTGCATGCCTCCTTCGTAGCCAGGGAGAAGGTATTCAAGGAACATCTTTTCTCAATCGCCAAGGCCCTCTCAGGTATTTTGCTTTGGATATCGTTGTCCTTCTCTGTTGGACCTTTTGCCATTGGCACTGATGTTTTGTCATGTGTGGATTTATGTGTAGATGCTGGCGACTTGAGTTTCGACTCGCAGGCCCTTCGTCGCGATGATTCTCTGGCGGGTGCGCTATCGGCAGTCGAGGACCGTAGCGCCGCCGTCCAGGATACGCTTTCCAAGGCCAAGGGCGCCCTCAGTCGCCTCTGGGAGGAGCTGATGCCCAAGGCGGAGCTAATCGATAATATAGACGAGCTGGTGGAGTCACTCGCCGGGGGCGTGCCCTCCTGCTACAAGAACTCACTCCGTGCGGCTGGCGCGTCCATGTCGCTTGCCATGGTGCAGGCCCACGGAGTTGAGGTTGATCCTGCCGCGGTGTCGAAGGCGATGCCTGTTAGCGCGGACGGCCAGCAGGTAGTCTTTGCTCCTTTCACGACTACCTGTGGCAAGTATGGGCCTCAGTTGATAAATACTGTTGCAAAGTACTCTGAGGAGCTGCACCACGCCAAGAAGGCGGCGAAAGCGGTGGCATCAGAGGCTGGCAGAAAGTCTGTGGCATCTGACACTGCCACAGACTCGATGAAGCCCCCGAAGCCACCGAAGTTGAAGAAGCCAGTTGCTCCTTAGTTAGCTTTGTAATAGTTAATTAGTATATGTCCTTTTGTTTAAGAACGTGCCTGCTGGCGAGTGTATCTGCTGATACTTTTGCTAGTATTGAATGCATCTGATCCTTTTGTCTTTGTGTTGATTTGGTCGTCTTATTTGCTTCTATCTTGACTTGTGGTAGGGTACATCAAGTGATCCTTTGAGGGAAACTCAGGACTCGCCGACTCTTGATGATACCGTGGCACCGCCGCGCTCTAGGGTAGATGAGCTTTCGTTGCTTTCGCGACTACGTGACCGCGTGAAGCAGCTGGAGCGTGAGTTGCCCGTGCTCTGCGGTAACGCGGATGTATGGAAATCGAAGGCGGAGAAAGCCGCTGCCCGAGAGCAGTATCTGCTTGGCGAGGTGACGCAGCTGGGCGACCAATTCAAGTGTTAGTTTGCTTGTTCTCATCTTTTCCTTGTAGTCACTCGCAGTGGTACGTTGTACTCATTCTGCTGTTGCTGCTTCGTGTAGTGGTCAGCACGCGTCATCCGCAGGAGGAGAAGGATAGAATTGCCATTCGCATGCATGATCTTACTCAGGAGCAACTTCAAGAGAGTGGATACTTCTGGGTAGATCATGATCGTGCGACTGCACTGGCTACCCTGCAGGATCGTGCGTCGCGAGTGCTGCACTTTCTGAAGAAGTCGCAGTCATGCCTGAAGAACATTTATCGGACGATGTTTCCGCTGGATGATACTCCATCAAGCTTGCTCGCCCTCCTTGCCAAGTTTCAAGACCTGACCGCGGTTCGCGAGTGCGTGAGGCAACAGTTGGTGGCTGGTGCCAAGGCTGCTCTATCAATGGTGCAATTGCATAGGCCTGACGTAGATGTTGCGGCAATTGCATCTGGGCCACCTGCACCACCAGAAGGTTCTGCCTGGAATATGGTGCCGCACTACCAGGCGGTGGATCGCCTAGCAGAAGAGATCGTCGACTTCTTTGAGGAACAAACCAACGTTCTCCTGCTGCAGTAGTAGCCTAGTTTGTATCCTGCACATAAGTGTACTTGTGTTGTAAAGTTCGTATAAATGTTGTAGATAATTTATTGTCGAATGTGCATAAAGAGCTTTGTCAGCATGAAGTGCGTTGCACTATGCGAGTCCTTTTCGTTAGCCTGGCCATGCTTTTATCTTAGTCCCTTGTCAACCTGTCAGGTGCGTTGCGGCTGGGTTGATGTTGTGTTAAGGGTTTTGATTGATGTACCAGCTACTCAAGATATCGCGTTTTGGTTCGAAGAATAGATGTGTATAGGGTGGCGCAGCTCCCGAGTAGATAAATTGGAAAAGTAAAGGAAACTCAGAGTTTTGGGGCACTTAGCTTTATTTATTCGAAGAACAGTGCGAGGTAGGATGTGTGGCTAAGTAGCCTTGGCTGAGTAGCCTTATTTGCAATGTAAAAGGTAAAAACGACTAAGGGTAGAAGCGTCGCAGCTGTGCGACGTTCCAGAGGTTGGAGTATGCGACTCCTGTCTCTAAATCTTGAAGGCGATAGGCGCCACCTGGGATTACTTCTATAATCACGTACGGTCCTTCCCAGGGGGACTCGAGCTTGAGATGCCCCTGCTGCTTCAGTCGCAAGACCAGGTCGCCTTCAACGAAGGATCTGGGGCGAAGCCTACTACTATGGTAGTTGCGCAGGTTCTGCTGGTAGATCGTGGATCTTTCCGCGGCGATTTCCCTTGCCTCGTCAAGGAGGTCGATGGAGTCTTCGAGTGCCAGGGTTGACTCTTGTTCGCTGTAAGCGACCACACACGACGCCTTGTACCGTACCTCGGCGGGTAGCACTGCCTCGGCTCCGTGCACCATAAAGAATGGCGTGTAGCCCGTGGCGCTGTTTGGAGTTGTACGTAGACTCCAGAGTACGGATTGCAGTTCGTCCGGCCAGCAACCTGCGGCTTGTTCGAGTGGCCGGAGGAGTCACTTCTTGATGCCACCGCAGACGAGCCCATTTGCTTTTTCCACCTGACCATTGGTCTGTGGATGTGCTACTGAGGCATAGCTAATGTTGATCCCTAGGTTCTCGCAGAATTCTTGCAACTCCTTGGATGTGAAGTTCGTCCTGTTGTCGGTGATGATGCTATGCGGCACTCCGAAGCGGTAGACGATGGACTCGAAGAACTTGACTACGCTGTGCCCTGATTGGTTGGTCACTGGCATGGCCTCAATCCACTTGGTGAATTTGTCGACTGCGACCAAGAGGTAGACGTAGCCTCCTCGTGAGGACCTTGGAAGTTTGCCGACCATGTCGAGCCCCCATTGCGCGAAGGGCCAGGCCAATGGGATTGGCCGTAGCTCTGCGCCCGGTGCATGCGGCTTGTCCGCGAATCGCTGGCAAGCGTTGCATTTTTGGACTATGTCCTTGGCATCGCGCATGGCCGTAGGCCAGTAGAATCCAGCTCGTAGAGCTTTGGCAACGAGGGTGCGACTGCCGGCGTGGTGCCTGCAGGTCCCTTCATGGATGTCGAGGAGAACTGCTTGTCCATCGGCTATGGAGACGCATCGTTGGAGTACTCCTGTGATGCTGCATTTATACAGTTCGCCGTTGATAACAATGAATGCCTTGGATCGCCATGCGATGTGCCTTGCATCTGTCGGATCGTCCGGTAGCCTCTTGCTAGGGAGGTACGTGATGTATGGCTGCGTCCAGGATTGCTCAATCATCATGACGCTCATTGGTCCCTCGAGTTCTGTGTCCAGCTCCAAGTCATCGAGTGCCGTTGGCTCATTGGGTGGCATAGCCCCCGAGTCCGTTGCTGCGCTTGTTTTCTTCTCTATGGCCTTTGGCTTGATGGAGCGTTCGTAGATGCGCTCGAGAAATACCCCAGGTGGTATGGGGGCGCATGTAGAGCCTTTGTTGGCGAGTGCGTCCGCCTCTTCGTTGCTTTCGCGACCTACGTGCCGCAGCTCGCAACCGTCAAAGTCTCCTTCGAGTGTGTCGTAGAGGTCGCGGTACGCGATCATGTTGTCATTCAGTGCATCACACTCATGCATTGTTTGGTTGACGACCAACTTGGAGTCGCCGTATATGATGAGCCTCTTGGCGCCGCAGGCTTTTGCCATCCTCATTCCGTGCAACAGGGCCTCGTATTCAGCCTCATTGTTGGAGGATGTGAACTGCATTCGCATGATATACTTCAACTTTCCCCTTGAGGCGATGTCAGTATGACACCTGCGCCTGCTCCATCCTTTCGCTTGGACCCGTCGAAGTGCATTGTCCAGAGGTAGGACATGTCTGGTTTGTCCGGTAGCTGGTTCTCCATCCAGTGCACGAGGAAGTCCGGGAGAACTTGCGACTTGATTGCACTGCGCTTTTCGTATGTGATATCTCGTGGAGACAATTCTATTCCCCAAAGCGCGACTCGCCCCGTGGCGTCGGGGTTATTGAGGATATGCCCCAACGGGGCGTTGTTGACCACCACGATTGGGTGTTCCTGGAAGTAGTGGCGCAATCGCCGGGCGGTCATGAAGACGCCGTACGCCAGCTTCTGGTAGTGCGGGTACCGCTGTTTTGTTGGCGTGAGGACCTCGCTGAGGTAGTATACTAGGCGTTGTACGCCGTGGAACTTGTTTTCCTCAGCTCGCTCGATGACGAGCACTGTGCTGACCACCTGGTTGGTGGCAGAGATATACATCAACAGTGGTTCCCTTTCTCGTGGGGTCACCAGCACTGGCGAAGTGGATAGCAGCGCTTGAGGTTTTCGAATGCTTCTTGCGCTTCATTGGTCCACTCGAATTTTTCAGTTTTGCGGAGGAGCTGGTAGAAGGGCAGCGCCTTTTCGCCCATCCGACTAATGAATCGACTGAGGGCCACGATTCGTCCAGCTAGCTGCTGAATGCCCCTTATGTTTTTCGGCTTCTCCATGGCCAGTATGGCTTTTATTTTCTTTGGGTTTGCCTCGATTCCCCTCGCGGAGATGAGATACCCGAGTAGCTGCCCAGATGGTACGCCGAAGGCGCATTTGTCCGGATTGAGCTTGATCCGGTAGCGGTCAGGTTGGCGAAGGTTTCACGCAAATCGTCGATTAGGGAGGCTTCCTCCTTGGTCTTGATTACTATGTCGTCGACATAGACTTGAATGTTGCGACCCAGTTGTTCCTTGAGGCAAGCCTGCATGCACCGCTGGTAGGTGGCTCCCGCGTTCTTTACCCCGAAGGGCATTGTGTTGTAGTAGAATACACCAAAGGGCGTTGTAAACGCTGTTTTCTCTTGATCTTCCTCCTTCATTCGAATTTGATTATAGCCTGAGTAGGCGTCGAGGAAGCAAAGGCGCTCGCATCCCGCAGTGGAGTCGATGATCTGGTCGATGCGCGGCAACGGGAAGTGGTCCTTTTGGCAGTGCTTGTTCAGAGAGGTGAAGTCCACGCACATCCACAGGATATCCATGTCCTTTTTTGGTACCAGCACCGTGTTGGAGAGCCAAGTGCTTTCCTTGATCTAGCGTATGAACTTGGCTTCAAGGAGTCTGTTGATCTCCATTCCAACTGCCTGCGCTCGTGGCTCAGACAATCGCCGAATTGTTTGCTTGACCGGCCTTGCGTCGGGGTTGACGTTGAGTGCGTGCTCAGCGAATTCCCTGGGAACTCCTAGCATGTCCGCAGGACACCAGGCAAAAATTTCCCAGTGCTCACGAAGGAATTCGATGAGCGCGAGTTCCTATGCGGGACTCAAGTTGTTGGCGATGAGGGCCGTCTTGGCGAGATCCGATGGGTGGACCTACACTTTCTTTGTGTGCACCGATGAGTCGAAGGAGATATCAGGTGAGCTTAGCCGGCTCAGGGGAGGCAGACTGTTGTCTGTTGTCTCCTTTAGTCTCGCGAGTTCCTCCTGCGTGCCGAAGGACTGGGAAATTCTGTTGAATTCCCTGTCGCAACTGTCAGATCGTTCGAAGCTCCCGTTGATCATGATGACGCCATTGGGACCTGGCATTTTCATCTGTAGGTAGGCATAGTGGGGCACTGCCATGAATCTAGCGAACGCGACGCGCTCAAGGATGCAGTGGTATTGTGAGGGCCAGTCGACAACCTCAAAGTCGATTCACTCACGTCAGAAGTTCTTCGGCGTGCCGAAGATGACATCGAGGTTGATTTTGCCCAGGGGGTATACGCCTTTACCTGGGACGATGCCGTGGAACATTGTATCCGAGGCCCCCAGGCAAGTTAGAGGGATCCTCATTGCTCGCAAGGTACTCGCGAATATAAGGTTGATGCCGCTTCCACCATCCATGAAGACGCGACTCATATCGAAACCTACGATTTGCGCCTCGAGTACACGTGGCAATGGCCTGGACGAGGTACCTGAGGCAGATGGTCGCGTTTGTTGAAGGTGATGCATGACTCGCTTCCACTGAGGTACTCAGTGGTAGATGGTGGCGAGTGTGTGGCCAAGTTGACTTGGCGAGTGATGGCCTTCTACACCCTATTGGAGGGACGTCCCTTTTGGATCATCATGGTGCCCATGGCTCATGGGTACGGTTCACCTCCGTGGTGCTGGTCTGGTGCAGCTGCATTCGGGGGTGGCCCAGGTGGTGGTGGTGGTGCGCCATGTGCCATGGTGCCTGGAGCGGCTCCGTAGCCTCTTTCGACTGCGTTGCGGTTCATCCGAACCAATCTCTCATGTAGCTTGAGGAACTCGTGGCAGTCCTTGAGGAGGTGGCTGGACTTCTTCTTGCCATCATGCTTGTCGATGTAGAAGTGCACCGTGCATGGCTCGGACAGTTTGTCCTCAATGGAGTTTGCGGGTGCTTCATCGCGAGTGCGGTGTTGCCACACCTGCGTGGTTTTCCCGGAGTCACGGTATCCGCTGCCACAGTATCCGCTGTTGCGGTTATCGTCGTGTCTGTCGGCGTAGCCAGCCGCGACCATGTTGACATCGTCGCAGTCATCGTAGATGCGCATGCGGCGCTTGCCTCAGCGATCGCGTCTATGTTCGAGTTCCGCCTCCTCGTCAGAGTGAACGTGATTCTTCACCGAATCTTCTCCATCGGCCCACCGATTCGCGATCTCCATCAGGTGGTTGATGGTCCGGGGCTTTGAGCGGCCCAGCTCCTCCCTGAGTTCTAGGCAGCGGACGCCACCGTTGAATGCGTCAATCTCGCGATCTTCTGAGATGTTCTCTGCGGAGTTCTTGATGATGGACCACCTTTGGATGTAGGAGCGCAGCGATTCGCCAGATCTTTGCTGGCAGCATCTCAGCTCTTCGATTGATGCGGGCTGCTTGTATGTGCCCTTAAAGTTGCGCACGAAGTTGTAAACCAGCTCATCCCAACTACGAATGGATCCGCGTGGGAGGTTGTTGAGCCATGCTCGGGCGGCGCCCTGCAGCTATAGCTATAGGCATTGCATGGCCGTGCTCCGACTGCCTCCGTGGAGTCTGACGGAGGAGATGTGGTCCTCCAGCCAGATTTTGGGGTCCTATAGGCCGTCAAACTTCGGGTTCTCCGACGGGAGTTTATACCCTTTAGGCATTCGCTTCTGCCTAATGGATCTGCTGAAGCATCTGGTGCCGCAGAGCTCCATATCTTCTTCTTCCGTGTCAGTCGACTGAGCACATCGTGTCCTTGATTTGTCGATCTTGTGCTACGTGAGGTCGTCGCGCGCATCATAGTCACGGTCGTGGCGCCGTGAGCGACGGCGTCGAGACATGTCGTGACTGTCATCGCTGGACGAGGGCGAGGAGTAGCGCTTGGCTAGCACCTTGCCCTTCTTCGGCTCTGGTGTTGGCTCCTTGTCGAGGGCGGCCTCGATTAATCCCAAGCCCACGATCGTAGATCGGTGCATGGAGGTTCGGGGATCTCCAGCTGGCGGCTGGTTGTTAAGGAGGTACATGGTGGCCACTGTCACCGCAGCCTGCAGCATCTTGGGGACCACGTTGCCTCGTGTGTCGACTGTCATAGAGCCGAAGTCGAGGACTTTTGCGGCTTCTATGCGTTCTTGCTCGGTGAGATGGGCCATCCGAGATTGCCTCTTCTTGGCGAGGTACTCGTTGCCCCTTGAGGAGGATCCTCCGTGGGAGGAGAGCCCAGTGCGACGAAGGCTCGATTCGTTCGCTGCCTTTTTACGCGCTTCGAGTTGTGCGATTGTTTGTAGTTGGCACTTGAATTCTTCCTTCAGGAGCCAGTGATATCCCATCAGTAGTTCTTGCAGGGATCCAAAGGGTAGAGGAGCGCCTCGTAGGGCCTCGCGGCAGCGAGCCCATTCTTGTTCGTTGAGCCTGATCATGACGCGTTCACCGGTTTGCTCATTTATTACGGATGGAGGTTCGACTACTCCTCCATTATCGACGGGGGTGCGATTGCCACCATTACCGCCGTTGCCACCATTGCCGTTGTTGCCGGCATTAGGCAGATCGGTCCCGTTACCGCGATTGCCACCGTTGCCGGTGTTGGGCGGGTCGGTCTCGTTACCGCGATTGCCACCGTTGTCACGATTGGCAGAGGTATCGCCTGCGTTGATGACGGCGCACATGAAGTGATTGGGGAAGCTGCTGCTTCCACAACTCTCAGATCCGGAACCGTAGGTTCCATCTTCAGTGGCCAGATCGCTCAGATCGGAGTCGCAACTGCTGTCGCTGACCGTGTTCTCGATAGTTGTCGGGGTGTTCAGCTCACTGAGGGTGCCGATCGATGGAGGGAACCATGATGCTGGGGCGATCGCCGATGCTGTCGGCTGATCAGGCATGCGAAGCGTGCCCATCTGACCAACTTGGAAGTGGAAGCTCCCTATCGCCAGGCTGATTCCGTCACCTACGGACTCGAAGGCCGGGCGAGTGGCCGGTGTGTGGACGGTGAAGTCGAACGCGCCGAAGAGCTGGCGAATCTCCGCTGTGCGGAGTTGTAGATCGCAGTTGATGGGGCCGAAGAACCGCAACATCAACACTCCCAATTCCCACAGACGGCGCCAATTGACGAGGGTTTAACTCATCAATGCCCATTGTTATGGACTTGGGTTTTGGAGAAGGAGGGAGCGTGTAGCATCCCAGCTGTCTAACATCTATAATGCTACTTGGTCTAATAATAAAAATGCTACTTCCTACATATAATTGTTGCATCATAATTATATCATGCTCATGTCATCATGCCACATTGCATTGAGCATCATATACAACCCTTTTCTTTTGGTTCTTATCTCATATGCACTATTACTTGTATTTGCATTTTGATATATTGTAGTTGGTTTTTGATATATTGCTTCGTGCCCAATTTGAGTTGAGGGCATATCTGTTAAAATCATTCTACCTACTAACTTGTCCATATCAACTTCCATGTGATCACGTCCTCATTCTACCATATACATGTATGTGGGCATCTTCATTTGTTTTTATTTCAGTATAGGCCACATATATAGTAGTATGGATCCTATTATTCATCTACACATGGTCGTATGGTTTGGTCCCAAACCAAATGCTAGGAGACCATGTAAAAGCCCTTTCTCTAATTCTTTTAAACCATGTATATCCCACATACATGTGGCTATTTAGTTTTCACTAGGAAGTATTCACGTGCATACAAACTTTGTGCATGTCACATGCAAATTTAGGGCCCTCCATATTCCATCTTTCTTTGTTTTTGCGTGTGTTTTAATTCAAATAAAAGGCTTGTCGTTTTGAATCTAACTCACGTCAAAACTAAGCTAGCTAGCTACATAATATCTCTCTCTGACCCAAGCCGGCAACAACTCCCTGGTGCCCTCCTGGTTCTCTCTCTGGTGCAACCAAATCGAAGCCAACACCCAGGCGCGTGTGTCCTGTGGATCTTCCCTGCGCCGAGCACGTGCACGCCAACGCGTTGAGCCTCTTCTGTGTTTGCCCTCGCTCTGCCATAAAGCAAGCATCCCCTTTCCCCCCCGCAGCTGGCATCCCTATCCTCTCCAACTACTCCCTCCTCCTTCCCCATCGAGATCCCCAGCCAGCCCTAGACCAGCCACCGTCTACCCTGACCCCGTCGTCGTCCTGCCTCCGTCGCCACCGAGCCACCTTGTCCGGGAGGCGCGCCTGGAGCTGCTGGCCCTTCTCAACCTCCTGGACGCTGAGAAGAAACCCTAGGGGCTCTACGCCGTCGCGGAGCACCACACCGGCAGAGCACCGAAGTCGGCCACTGCTACCTCTCCGCTCCCCGCTTCGGCCTGCTCGGCTTGCTGACGAGCGCCAGGTGAGCGAGTACCCGGCCTTCTGCACTTCGTTCTGCCCCGCCATACCAACCTGCACCGCCGGCGACCTCGCCGTCGTGCGCGCTCCCCGCCGCATGGACACTAGCTCGCCGTGAGTTGCCCTCAAGTTCAGCACGTCCGAGTCGATGCTATGCTTCGTCTCCGGCCAGCTACCCTACACCGATGGATAGCCCTAGATCCCCTCTTTCTGTTCCAGTAAGTTTTGTTCGTTATGGTGGAGCATATCTCCCGAGATCGTCCGCGGAAGATCGATGCACGCTCGATGTCTGCAGACAGTTTCTTCGTCAGTCGATGTCACGGGTGTTCGTCGCCTGTTCCTCGTTAGATCCCCGCCGCTGTAGACGAGATCCGACAAAGCCCCCTAAACAAGAGTTGTAGACCTATCTCCAATCTTTGTTTTTCGGTTTTGCGGCATCACCAAATTCGCCACAGTTTCGTCGCAATCCTCTTCGCAAGATCGGCCCGAGCTAGCTGTTCACGAGCGATTTCAGTTCCGTCAGTCTTCAGAGAGAGCAGCAGCCCGCCATGTTTTTGCAAAAACACCCCTGTGCTGTTTCGCCGCGCACCGGCTAGTCCCTCCGCATCCCTTTAGGCCCACCGGACAGACTCCCAGCACTTTTACATTTTGGTACCCAAGCTTCCAGTCTTCCACCCGCAGCCCCCCGGATCCGCCACGTGTCCAGCCCCGGCTGGCGCACTCGCGCGGTGGACCCATAGTCCCCGGCCCCGCCTGTCAATCTTTGCGGCTGGGTAAACCCGCGGTGAGAAAAGCCCCTCATAGAGCCGCTGTGCCAGCTGGCGCTTACTCAGCGCTGGCCCCGCTCGTCAGTGACTCTGGCTAGACCCACCTGAGTACCAAAAGATTCTGTGAGCCTTTTTTCCAAATAAAAACAATTCCAGAAAATGCATATATGTTTTTAATATTCAGAAATTGATATCTTTATTTTGGTAATTCCAAATAATACAATTGATATATGTTTTTGAATCAGAAAAATGTGAGGATTTCAAATCTACCATCCAAAATAATGTTTGACTAATTTAAATTTTCGAAATTGTTTAATTGCATTAAAAATGCCTTTTCTTAATTAATTAATAACTTTAATTCTATAACTCTAAATTTGACAAATAATATGTCTAAATCGATCAGCGCGACGAGCCCGTTCTAACTATGCATTCCATGATATGAATTGCAGCATGCATCACATAAATATTAAGTGGACAGCAAGTTATATGGGAGCAAAACATGACTAAAACTTAATAAAATGCTTTATTCTTGTACCCCACACCTCACCCATGCCATGCTACATTATTGCCATGTAAATTGTGCATCATTCATCATGGCATGCTTGTTTGCTTGTCGCATTTTATTAATATGCTTGTGCACTTTATTTACGTTGGCCCTTGTTTGTTTGGTTCTTCTTTCGAATAGACGCCGAGCAGGGGAAATATCAGGAATCCCAGGAGTACTATCCAGATCCGTCTCTCGCTTCAACTAAGCTGCCAGGCAAGCACTACCACATGCTTGCATACATATAGTACCTATTGCCTCTATCTTATTCTTGCATCATTGAGTCACGATTGCATTAAATTGAATCCCAAGTACTGCATAGCCTTTACTTTTAAACCCCACCGAGCTTGTTCCTCCATCCCATGAGCCTTTACTTCAGGAGTTGTTTGAGCCATGCGGGTCGTAGAACAGCATGTGTAGGGTATGTGAGAGTCTGATGGATAACGAGGTACCTAAACAACTTAATCTGAGTAGTATGGGATAACTAATGAAAGAGGCACCGGTGGGCAATATCTGTTATTGGTTTTTCATGCTCACTTGTGTCCCGTAGGACCCCGAGTACTTGATACCTGTTCCTTGAATATTCGCACTATCCACATACGGGAGACTCTATGAATCCCCCTTTGCAAGAGCTTGATTTGGACTGTATTTCTTGGGGCCACAAAGTAGTTTGGGGCTTTATTACTATCCTGTACTTATGCCATGCTTTACTGTATTATTTAAGATTGGGCGTAGAGCACCGGTACTATTTAGGATTGCGGAGTGTTTTCGCGGTATCGACAAGCCCAGTCACATTTTCGGGTTCCCAGTCGTTTACAACCATTGGCGCAAACCTTGGGTCCGTCTCGGAGCCGGCCAACTTCGTTGCGGGTAGCTTAATGGGGTGGCTCCCTGAAATATTTTATGAATCCTGTGATTGCCTTGTCGTGAAACCCTCGTTGGGTTTTGATTTGGTTTTTCCAAGGTCGATCGTGTGTGTGTTGCTATTTGTGCACCCCTGCAGGGTAAATCTTTCTAAAAGCCGTGTCCGCGGTTATGGACGACTTGGAGCACAGTTTCTCGATCATAGACAAGTATAACTAAAGTACCGTCTTTAATTTGACTAAATATCTGACTAGTAAATAGTGCAATATTCATGGAACAATTAATACAACTGCCAACGGATGGGTTGTTCGTCCGCTTTCTCGTTGGTAAGCGAGAAGGAGGATGGATCTGTTACTTTATACTGTTATAACTGTTGTTCCCAATTAACGGACATCCGTCTATCATTGGTTAGGCGGATGTAGCGAGTATCTATAGACCTGTTAGTTATTATCTTTTCTGCAATTGCGTCACCCCAGGTTATGTCCCCTTTAGAGGCATAAAGACTTGTTGAGTACCCCTAGGGTCTCACATAATAAATTGTTGATTCAGATGAATAGGTGTATTCGCAAGATGGATACTGGGTGGAGGAGACAGATGATGTTGGCAACGATCACTCGGTGTAGAGATTCCGGGGATGGGGATCCGCGAGATCTGTGGGCGGGATGTGCTTACTTATGTGACATCTTATGCCGATTTGCTTCTTGTCCGTACTCGGATCTTGTTTTCCCGCTTCCGCTTGATACTCTGATGTTTGATGTATGAGGAGCTATCCTACACTATTATCTCTATCTAGGATATTTGGATCTTGCCGTATGGCATTGCAATATTTCTATTTCTTTTAGATGGCATGGCTCTGAGAACTGTTATAAGGTAGCTTGCATACATACTCACTTGTGTATGTATTTGATCTCTTCGCCTGTTGCCTACGCCGCTCGCTCTTGTCCCGATGTCTTGGGAGTGGTTAGGACGGCCGACGAGTCTACACGTGGGTGGCCCTAGGCCCCGCTGTACTATTTTAACCACTTTCGGTTCATCCATGCTTGAACTTAGAGCGTAGGGTCCGAGGTTGTTACAATTGGTATCAGAGCCATCCCGCCCTTCAGGGTCTCAGCCAAATGGTTGTTGTCAGTCTAGCAAATATTTTGGTAGCTATGTATACTAGGGAAAAACAAAACGTGAGAGTAGGACTGCTTCCATTTTTCTTCTTACCCACCCACCCACCCTTTTCTGGTAAGAAAGCGTAACGTTTTCAATCTTCTTCTGAAATGCAAACTAGGATTCACGTGTTCTGGGTTCCATAGTACCATAGGTTGTGTGTGTGTGTGTGTGTGTAATTCCTTGTCTATCTGTTGCATCCAATTGTTGTCGCTATCTGCCTTTTGGGTATCAACTGTCGGTACATTCCATACCGACAGGCTTTTGTAAACCGACGCGATCTGTCTTACTCTTTGTTATCCGACGCTATCTTGTTTGGGGTGTTTGTTTCCGTAGTTGCTAATCTTTAGGTTCATCTTAAGAAGGAAGGAAGTTGGGATATGTGTTTTACTTATTCATGTGCGGAGTAATGATTTGAGTGCGGGATGGAGTCGCGACCATGCCACTACCTTTATCATTCGCTCTTGTATATTGAATTGGTAGAGTTACTAATCTTGATTCGTTAAGTGGTTTCACGCATATAGTGGTATTTTAATGCCGAAATTTGCGGAATTTTTTTCTTGGATAGCTTTGTGTACCACACTCCTTGTTCAGTCGTGTGTAATATGCTTAATATCTTCTTGGTGCTTTAAACTTTGTTGATATTTTAATATCATCTTAGTAATTTGTATCCTTTAATCTTGGTTAATTCCATTTTGGTACTATTTTGGATTATTATTATTCTCCATTATGGTACTGACTTGAGTTTAATATCAATCACAGGATGGCACTACCACGCCGTTCTGAGGAGGACATACCACCTGAACTGGGGGCTGCGTTGGCAAGTATTGCTAATGCCTTGGGAGCAATGCAGCAGAACCAGCATCGATTTGAAGAAAGTGTCAGGAGGAATGAGTTTGTTCCGCTACCTCCACCTCCCAAGCGAGGAGACATCAAGAGCTTTCTGAAGTTTAACCCGCGCCAACTTTGAGGTGTCTGATCAGCCACTGGACGCTGATGATTGGCTGCGTGAGACGTCAAGGTTGCTGATGGCTGCTGATGTTCCTGAGCAAGAATGGGTAAAATGTGCCACTCACCTTCTGAAGGGAGACGCAACTCTGTGGTGGGAGAATTACCTGAAGGCAAACCACTCTGGTTTTCAGCCTACTTGGGAGCAGTTCACTGGGCTTTCAAAGAACAATATCTGTCAGAAATTGTCATGGAAAGGATGAAGGAAGTGTTTCTCAACCTCAAGCAGGGCAATGACAATGTCAATACCTATATCAGAAACTTCATGAATCTTTCTCGCTATGGTGGCAATGAGATCTCTGATGACAAGAAGAAGCAAAAGAGGTTCAGGCAAGGGCTCAATGCATCTATCAAGTATGCAATCACTCATGCAAGGCCGGGTTCTTTTCTAGAACTCCAACATACAGCTCTACAGGAGGAAGCAAGTAGGCAAGTGTTTGAGGAGTCCAAGAAACACAGCCGTGACACATCAAGCTCTTCAGCTATGACAGCTCCTTCTAAGCGCCATGTGTGGGTTCCTAACACCCCACCGTCGCTCCCAGCTCCACCAAGACCTTCAAGCTACGCGGCAAGGCCACCAAACTCCTTCACCGTGGCTCCTAGGGGCTACAACCACAACAACCCTGGAGCGCCTGGCGGAGTCCCAGGCTACGCTGCTCCACGTCCACCTGGTCCTTGCTACACTTGTGGGAACACTGGGCATCACCACTCCGAGTTGTCCCATGAACAACAAAGCTCTTCCTCCACCACCTCCAAGGCCTGCAGCAAGTTCTTCTATGGTTCATGCACCTCCACCTCGGGCTCTCAACATCAACACCAAGCCCGGGTCCACTATTGCTCGTGCCAACTGTGTCAACGTCACTCAAGCTGAACATGCACCTGGGGTTGTGATGGGTACGCTTTCCGTTAACTCAGTCCCTGCACGAGTTTTGTTTGATTCTGGTGCATCACATTCTTTTGTCTCTACAAGTTTTGCTGATGAGAATGGGTTACCTATGGATCCTCTCCCTAAACATTTAATGGTCCTTTCTCCTGGATCAACAATGGCATCTTCCAAAATCAGCCATGGCAATCAAATTGAGATTGGTGGTTCTTTATTCCTGGCTTCCTTAATTATTCTGGGCAATTCTGACATTGATGTTATCTTGGGCATGGATTGGTTAACAACAAATGCAGCTGTGATTGAACACACTGGAAAACGTGTCGTGATCAGGCTCAACGATCTCGAGTGGGCCTGCTGCCGAGAAGCTCTGCGAGGCAATCCTCTGCCTCTAGGCACGTCGCAAGAAATGCTGATGGGCTACCATTGGCTACTGAAGGAGGAGTAAAGACGCCAGCTACAAACGATCGCGCAACTCAAAGCGCGTAAAAAGGCGGCGGACGAGTCGTGCCTTCGAAGGGCCGGACTCTCCTCCCACGCAGGATCCTCCTCCAAGGGCAACGAGTATGTGGCTAACAAGAGGCGATCTCGAATGGCCCACCTCACTGAGCAGGAGCACATAGAAGCTGCGAAAGTCCTCGACTTCAGCTCTATGAAAGTCGACACACGGGGCAACGTGGTCCCAAAGACGCCGCATGCTGCGGTGACAGCGGCCACCATGTACCTCCTCAACAACCAGCCGCCGGCTGGAGATCCCCGAGCCGCCATGTACCGATCTACGGTCGTGGGCTTAGGGTTAATCGAAGCCGCTCTAGACAAAGAACCAATGCCGGAGCCGAAGAAAAGCAAGGCTCTGGCAAAACGTTATTCCTCACCCTCGTCCAGCGACGACAGTCACGATTTGTCTCAACGTCGCCGCTCACGGCGACACGACCACGACTACGATGCGCGTGATGACATCACGCAGCGCAAAATCGACAAGTCAATGGCATGACGGGCCCGATCGACTGACTCAGAGGAAGAAGACGTAGAGCTTTGTGGCGCTAGATGCTTAAGCAGGGCTATCAGGTAGAAGCGAATGCCCAAAGGGTTCAAGCTCCCATCAGAGAACCCAAAATTCACGGGCTCCAGGACCTGAAAATCTGGTTGGAGGACCGCATCTCCTCCATCAGACTCCACGGCAGGAGTCGAAGCACGACCATGAAATGCTTGCAACTACAGCTGCAGGGCGCCGCCCGAGCATGGCTCAACAACATCCCACGCGGATCTATTCGCAGCTAGAAAGAGCTGGTCTACAGCTTTGTGCGCAACTTCAAGGGCACCTACAAAAGGCCCGCATCAATCGAAGAACTGAGGTGCTGCCAGCAAAGGTCAGGTGTCAGGGGGATGATCCCCAGATACCCCAACCGGACAAGAAACAAGACAGTCGGAGGATGCCCGGCTGACCAGACGCAGCCGGACAAGGCAAGATGGGCCGGCTATCGCACGGTAGCCGGATCTGCGAGAAGTAGCCAGCTACGGCAACGTAGCCGGAACCAATCAGTGAGACAAGACGACGTGCATATCAGTGCATGGTATGCCCTGTACGATGACAAGACTGACAACTACCCGGCCATACCGAAGACTTTGTGGGGTGACGCAGGAATAGTGGCCCGATGCTGAGGACGGGCTCGCACGGCGTCCACTGTGCCCACAACAGCCATACCGCTCACACTCCGACGTGACTTGCCATACTTGATACTGTAGATGACCAGTCGGCTGGGACCCGCCAGCCGGATTGGCCAGCGAGACCGTTGCCTCTCTGCCTATATAAGGGGAGGCAAGGCCTCTGTAGAAGGGGTTGGTCTCATAGCATTTAAGACAGTAGCTAGAGAATACAGCTCAAGGAGCACTTGTAGTTCGTATATCCCACATAGTCAGATCCGGCAGGAGTAGGAGCTTTACCTCATCACGAGGGCTCCGAACCTGGGTACTTCCTGCGTCCCGCTACACTTGCTCGTATCCAATCCCGCCTGTGGACGCCGTCGATAGTTTCCCTGCTAGTCCCCACACCTCTATCTAACCTTCTTAGGTACTGCCGTTCCCAATACAACGATAGTTGGCGCCCACCATGGGGCAAGATGGCTTCGACCGGAGTCACGTTCCGCACGGGACCCCGCACTTCAGCCGGTGAGCGCGTGGCCTCCGGCCTGGTGCTCACGCTCGGCAAGTTCGACTGCATCATCGACAACGCCTCCTGCTTCGCCGGAACCTCCTTCCCGGCGAACGAAACCGTCCTGCTATTCGGCGACCTCCCTGTCTATGTTGCCACTGTTTCGGAGCGTTTCCCTAGGGAAATCGTTTCTGTCGCGGAGCTGCCGCATCTAGGCGGCAGCGCCTCCGCCGCATCCTGCGGCGTGGCGGTCATGATGGTCGGCTCCAGCTCTCACCCCCGCCAGCCACGGGAGCGTGGCGTGGACGAGGTCAGAACTTCTGCTCCCCCGCAGCCTCGGAACCTGGTGGAGGATGCCATTGATAGGCTCCTGACGCCAGTCAACCTCGGGGATAACCGAGAGGAGGCGGAGGCCAACTTCACCATGGAGAGACAGATCCTCCTCCAGGAGGCCATGGAGCTGGCAGCAGCCCGCAAGCAACTCGAGATCACCCGGCGTGAGTACGACCGCGCACATGGTTTCACTCCGGCTACTGTGGAACCAAGCCGGCGCGGCCAGGTGCGGCGTCGAGGCGGTGAGCTAGGCGGTAGGATGGAAAAGGATGGGGAGCCGGATCCCGCACCTGCCCTCATCCGGCCCACCTACAACACGCCCATCAAGAACCTGTGCGCGGCACGAGCTGCGGCAGAAGAACTGCCCAGTCTGGAGGGCGAGGAGCGAGCCCGCCAGCATGCTCGCGTGCAAGATCTCCTCCGCATCGCGGACGAGCAGGCAGACACCAACCGGCAGATGTAGGAGGACCCCAGCTACTCCAGGGGGAGCAAGCTGCCTGCCAACAGCAGGGGTGCCCCGCGCGACACCCAGCAGGCGTCCTCCCCTCAGCTGGCTAAGGCCCGCAGCAGGCGTCGCAGCTCTGGCAACAGGGGCCAGCCGCGCCAGGAGCAGACGGTAAACAACAACCCGCCACCTCCCCCTCCACCAACCGGAGCGCCCAGACCCGCCGGTTCCCGCCTCTCGGGCCGGGTTGGAGTGCCCAACCCGGATTGCCCGGATGCCTGCGACCGCATCGAGCTCCTCGCTCAAGCGCACGTCACGGAGGAGGAAGATTCTACCGTCCCGGTTTGTTTCGGACCCCGCATCCGGAACGAGCCGTTTCCGGATAAGTTCTCCCTGCCCAGGGACACCCCAAGTATGACAGCAGCATGAAGCCGGAAGATTGGCTGACCGACTATGCTACGGCAGTCGGCATCGCCCATGGGAACAAGCGCACAGCCGTGCGCTACGTCCCCCTCATGCTAACCGGGTCGGCAAGGACGTGGCTCAACAGCCTCGCACCCAATAGCATCAAGCCTGGCCTGACTTCGAGAAGGTGTTCGTCCGCAACTTCAACAGCACGTACAAGCGTCCAGGGCGCCCGCGCGACCTAGCCTTGTGCATCCAGGGTGACCGCGAGACTGACCGTGAGTACCTCGCCAAGTGGACGAAGCTGCGCAACACCTATGAGGGCATCCCGGAGAGCCAGGCCATCAGTTTCTTCATCGAGGGTTGCCGAGAAGGCACCATGCTTCGCCACCGGCTACTGTGTGACGAGCCGAAAACCATGGCAGAGCTCATGACGGTTGCGGACCAGTATGCCCCGGCGGATGCCGCCATGAAGAAGCCCCTCCGAGTAAACGCGGACGGGCGTCTGACTCCTACGGAGCCGGCTCGCGACCGACCGAGCAATCCGGCTGGCGAAGCCGGATCCTCCAGACGCCACGGCAACGACAACCGGTTCCATGGGGACCGCCAGGCCGGACAACAGAAGCCCCGCTACCACGCGCGGCAGGTCAATGCTGTGGAGGGTGCGCCCGACGCGCCGGCTAATGAGGCAAGAAGGCAGAAGCCACGGCTCTCCTTCAACCAGATGTTTGACGGCCCGTGCAAGTGGCACAGCGGTCCCTTCAAACCGGCTACGCACACCACCCGGAACTACAGCTGGACCCGCTAGTTAAAAGACCAGGGTAATCAGCCTTGTCTCCCCCTCCCCCTCCTGGTGGATGTCCACCACTGGCTAGGGGGGCCGGCAATGATGGTAACAGCGGCAACAACAACAACGGATATCCCCAGCCACATGCCGCCTACCACATCTTCGAGACGGAGCAGGACGACAAGCACAGCCGCAGGCGACGCTCCAAGGAGGTCAATGCCATCGTCTCTCCGGTCCCCTAGTACCTGAACTGGTCGGAAACCCCCATTACCTAGAGCCGGGCAGACCAGCCTGAGCATCTGCCGACTCCCGGGGGCTACGCCATGGTGCTCGACCCCCTCATCGTCTCCAACGCGCGCACCTGCCGATTCTTGTGCGTCCTCATCGACGGAGGCAGCAGCCTCAACCTCCTCTACCAGTCCTTGCTGGAGAAGCTGGGCATTCGCGAAAGCGACCTGCGCCCGACTACCACGACGTTCCACGGCATACTGTCGGGGCCAGCCTGCGCCCCGCTGGCGAAAATCCAGCTGGACGTCATCTTCAGGACCAAGGAGAACTTCCGCCACGAACCAATCTGGTTCGAGGTGGTAAACCTGACGAGCTCCTACCATGCTCTCCTCGGGCGCCCCGCCCTCGCCAAGTTCATGAACATCCCCCACTACGCGTACCTCAAGATGAAGATGCCGGGACCCCACGGCGTGATCAGCGTCGTCGACTGCTTCAGGCGGTCGATGGAGTGCGCCTCAGCCGGTTCCAAACTGGCAGATGCCCTCATCATAGCCGAAGAAAAGCGCGTGATCATGCGAAATGTGGCCATGGCCCAGCAGGACATACCGGCTAGCAGCAAACCGATTGGAGAAGGAGCTTTCCAGCCGGCAAAGGAGACGAAGAGGATCCTGCTCGACCCCTCCGACCCGACTAAGTTCGTCACCATTGGTGCCGTCTTGGACAGCAAATAGGAAGGCGCGCTCGTCGACTTCCTACGTGAGAATCGGGACATCTTCGCATGGTCCCCCAAGGACATGCCGGGTGTGTCGAGGGAGTTCGTCGAGCACTCACTTCATGTGCGTCCGGATGCCAAGCCGGTCAAGCAACCTCTGCGCCAGTTCGCAGAGGAGAAGAGGAAGATAATCGGTGACGAGATCACTCGGCTCCTTGCAGCCGGGTTCATCATGGAAGTGTACCACCCGGATTGGTTGGCAAACCTAGTCCTGGTGCTGAAGAAGAACAAGACCTGGCGCATGTGTATCGACTACACCAGCCTAAACAAGGCGTGCGCGAAAGACCCCTTTGCCTTGCCCCGTATCGATCAAGTCATCGATTCCATGGCCGGCTGTGATTTGTTGTCTTTTCTAGATTGCTATTCCGGGTACAATCAGATCCGGCTAAACCCGGCTGATCAGATTAAGACATCATTTATCACCCCCTACGGGGCTTTCTGCACGTAACCATGCCTTTCGGTCTAAAGAACACGGGCGCTACCTATCAGTGCTGCATGCATAAATGCTTGCACTCGCAGATAGGTCGAAACGTGCATGCTTACGTGGACGATGTGGTCATCAAGACCAAGGAGAAGCGCACCCTCCTCGAGGATGTGGGGGAGACGTTTGGCAACCTCCGCCAGTACCAGATGAAGCTGAACCCGGAGAAGTGCGTCTTCCGAGTACCATCCGGTCAGCTCCTCGGTTTCCTCGTATCACAACGAAGTATCGAGGCAAACCCGGAGAAGATCGCGGCCATCGAAAGGATGCAGCCGCCCAACAGCCTACTCGGAGTCCAAAAGTTCACCAGATGCCTGGCCTCCCTCAGCCGTTTCGTCAGCCGGCTAGGGGAGAAGGCACTCCCACTGTACCAGCTGAAATGGATCGTATGGGCACCTAGAGGGGGGGGGGTTGAATAGGTGCTACACCAATTTTTAATTGTTTTTCAATTTTAGGCTTAGCACAAAGGTAAATTCTCTAGATAAACTAATGTGTGGAATTTCCCTATATGCAAACCTATCTACTAGCGAGTAAAGAGCGAGTGGAAGAGGAACAAGTGAACCGAAGTGAAGCACGCGGAGACACTGGATTTGTTTGACCGCAGTTCCTTCCTTGTTAAGGGAAGTACGTCTGTGTTGGAGGGGTAGGCGGTACTAAGACCACCACGCCACAAAAGGCCTCACCCTGTTCTCCGATGGATCTCTCCATAACAGGCCTGATCCACCTTCCACTATAGGTACCCTTCGAGGCGGGCACCGGCGCCTTTACACAACTAGCGGGGCAACAACTCCACAACAACTTGGAGGCTCCCGAAATGACAACAAGCTGCCATAAGAACAAAGTTGTCAAATACAATAACAAGATCTAGGTATTAACACGAATACTAGATCAGGATTTCTCCAAATGAATTGAGAGGAGTTGAAGCGCTTGATTCTTGATGTTGATGATGAACTTCTCCTCCTTCAATTCCACCAAAGATCAAGACCTTCGGGTGGTTGAAGTGGGAGATCGAGATTTAGAGCTCTTGCACAAGGTCTGGTCAAATTCGAGTGAATCAAGGAGTCTGGACGTTGGGGAAGAAGGGGTACTTATACCCCCTTCCAAAAACCAGCCGTTGCACACTTTGGGGGCCAGATTATCCGGCCCAAGTGAGGTCCGGATTATCCGGTCTGGGGAAACACCAACCCAGACTCGGAATATCCGGCAGATAATCTGCCCCCTCACAGTGAGACGCGCCGAGCTTGTCCTTGATCAACTTCTGGGGCCAGATTATCCGGTCCTATGCGAAGGCCGGATTATCCGGCCTGGGGAAGAAAAACCGCCCCAGTTCAGATTTTCCAGGAGAAAATCCAACCGGATATCGAGCGACGCGCCTTAGCTCCTTTTGCTCGAAAACTGGGGGCCGGATTATCCGGCCCTTGCGAAACCCAGATTATCCGACCTGGGGAGGAAAGACCGCCCCAGTTCGGATTTTCCGGGAGAAAATCCGACTCGACACAGAGCGACGTGCCTTGGCTTCCTTGAGAGATGAGGTAGGCCGGATTATCCGCCCCTTGGAGGGACGGATTATCCGGCCCCCCTCAAAAACTTCCTGCACACTTAGCACACATGAAAAGTCTCCATAGTATTGTTATCTAACACGCAAAACAAAGGAAAACATGAAATGTTCTTTCAATCTCCCCCTTTTTGGTGTTAGATGACAATACCAGGATTTGCAGGAGAAAGACACAAGACAAACAGAGATAACTATGAAAGGGACCCCCCCTCAATGTGTGCATAATAGAGTTTCGCATTGGAATACAAATGCACACAAATAGGTGAATCTATTCCATAGACATAAGGGCAAAAGCACATACCACCTAAGTAGAGAATAGGCATCCTTGACAAAAATCACAATTATTATTGGATAACCATTATGAGCGCGCACCTTCCGTTATAAACCTCCAGCAATAGGATATGAATAGATATAGCCATGAGCATAATCCATGATATGAAGTCCATAGGTATCAACCAGACAACCACATAAAGTCTCAACCACAAAACACAAACCACGAATTTAAAAGTTCAACGCTAAATGGGCATAAGCAAGAAATAATGAATAAAAAAGTGCTTATGCCCGACCCATGCAAATCCACGGACAACCTAATAGAACTACTTCTCCCTCTTATGCATCGAGACACCAAAAAGGGAGAA
Source organism: Avena eriantha (assembly GCA_910589775.1). Lineage (NCBI taxonomy): Eukaryota > Viridiplantae > Streptophyta > Magnoliopsida > Poales > Poaceae > Avena > Avena eriantha. The sequence goes on from OU342742.1 coordinate 228,981,928, forward strand.
CAACGAAGATAAAAGCCAAGATTGCAAAATCCAAATCAAATAAAAGCCAAGATTGAGTGTGATTCCCATAAGAACATGAGAGAGCAAATAACATCCAAAAAGATCCAATTCTCCACAAGGGAGAGGGCGGTGGCCGAAGCCACCTTGTTGGAGTGTATGGTGTGACACCGCGAAGATATATCTTGGGTTCACGACCAATACTCATCAATAAGCTCACATATCACAACATGATATTAAGAGAAATGATATAACTTGCTATTGGCATTATGGGGGGAGGGTTAGCCCAATGAGTTAGGACCACACTCCCCCTATATCCATGCCCACACCTAGACCAAACAAGGATTGAGATGTACGAGTGAGTGCAAGGGTAATCAAGACAAACTCCTGGAATCAATGATATTTAGATCATTCCTCAAATAGCAGAATCTTGCTTCATCAAGTGGCTTTGTAAAAATATCCGCCAGTTGGTTCTTCGTGCTCACAAAAGATAGATCAATATCGCCTCGAGCAACATGGTCACGAATAAAATGATTCCAAATCTCAATATGCTTCGTCCTTGTGTGCTGAACTGGATTGTACGCAATTTTGATAGCACTTTCATTATCACATAAAAGAGGCACTTTGTCACAATTGACACCGTATTCCTTTAAAGTTTGCCCCATCCACAATAATTGAGTACAAGCGCTGGCAGCAGCAACATATTCAGCTTCGGCGGTGGAGAGAGATATATAGTTCTGCTTCTTGGAGGACCAACATACAAGCGATCTTCCCAAGAATTGACAAGCTCCAGAAGTGGATTTCCGATCATCCTTATCACCAGCCCAATCTGAGTCAGTATAACCACATAACGAGAAATTGGAGCCCTTGGGATACCAGAGACCAAAGTTGGGGGAATGAACCAAATATCGAAAGATCCTCTTGACCGCCACTAAGTGGCTTTATTTAGGAGCTGCTTGATACCTTGCACACACTCCCACACTCAACACAATATCGGGTCTAGATGCGCAGAGGTAAAGAAGAGAGGCGATCATGGACCGGTATACCTTTTGGTCCACATCTTTATCGTGAGGGTTGAGTTCGAGATGACACTTTGTTTGCATCAGAGTAGCGATACCATTTAGATCCGTCATCTTGAATCTCTTGAGAATGTCTTGGATGTACTTTTCTTGATTAATAAAGGTTCCTTCTCTAAGTTGCTTGATCTCGAATCCAAGAAAGAACCATAATTCCCCCATCATAGACATCTCAAACCTGTCAGTCATAAGCTTTGAAAATTCATCGTTAAAAGCTTTGTTAGTAGAACCAAAAATGATATCATCTACATGTAGTTGGCACACGAAGAGCTCCCCCTTAACCTTCTTAGTAAAAAGAGTGGGGTCAATTTGCCCAACTTCGAAGCCACGATCTAACAAAAGCTCTTTAAGGTGCTCATACCACGCACGTGGGGCTTGTTTAAGGCCATAGAGTGCCTTATCGAGTTTGTAGACATGGTTCGAGAAGTTAGGATCCTCAAACCCCGGGGGTTGCTTTACGTATACCAACTCATGTAGAGGACCATTAAGGAAGGCACTCTTGGCGTCCATTTGCTGCAACTTAAAATTGTTATGAGCAACATAAGCAAGTAGGATACGGATGGACTCAAGGCGAGCCACAGGAGCATAGGTCTCGCCAAAGTCGGTGCCCTCAACTTGGGAGTAACATTGTGCCACAAGTCTTGCCTTGTTCCTCACAACAATGCCATTCTCATCTTGCTTGTTCTTGAAAATCTACTTGGTGCCAATAACATTGCGACACTCTTTGGGTTTCTCCACTAGTTTCCAGACTTTGTTGCGCTCGAAATTATTCAATTCTTCATGCATAGCAACAACCCAGTCTGGGTCTTCAAGAGCTTCAAAGACCTTCTTAGGTTCCACCATGGAGATATGAGCTTGATGCTCACCAAAACTGGCCAATTCTCTTCTTGTAGACACCCTTCGTCGAAGATCACCAACAACCTTGTCGAGAGTGTGACCCCTCAACTCAAGGTTACGAGCAGCCCGAGCCTTGTGACGAAGTTCAATAAGTTTGTTGTCTCTTGGTGGAGGGGATTCATCACTTGAGTCTTCATTGGAAGCATTTTCTCCCCCTTGATCAGTAACCGGAACATCAGTAGCAGGTGATGGAGAAGCATGGCCTTGAGGTGAATCCATAGCCTTAATAGGAGGCTGTAGAACTGGAGAGTTAGGGCCAGATAATCCGGCCGATGGAGAGGCCGGATAATCCGGCCTGGGAGTACTTGTCGCAACTTCTTCATGAGGCCTGGGACTTGCTTGAACTGGTGAGGGGCCGGATAATCCGGGGTCAGCCGGAAAATCCGACCTGGAGCTTGTATTGACATCTTCACCCCTAGGAGCTGCATGGTCAGCTGGAGCAGGGTGGCCAGATAATCCGGTATCCACCGGAAAATCCGGCCTGGAGCTTTCTGAAGCAACTTGACCTTCAGCAGTTGATGGAGATGGTGTAGAAGTTGCCCCCGTGGTTGGAGCATGTTGCGTATGTGTAGATGAGGGCTCTATACAAGTAGAGCATTGTCCTTCCCGGTCCGCCGCAAGGGGTTCCTCAATGGGGCAGAAGAATCCCACGCCCATTCTTCTTATGGCATCTTGGGGTATATCAACATCTGCATCACAAACACCAACTTGCTCCGCACGGGAACCGTCATTTTCCTCGAACGCCACACTACAAGATTCTACAATAGTTCCGGAGAGCTTATTGTAGACTCTATAAGTGTGGGATTCGGCACCATAACCAACAAAAATACCTTCTAGTGCCTTAGATTCAAACTTAGATAAATGAACTCCTTTAATAAGAAAGAAACACTTACACCCGAATACCCGAAAGTATGAGATGTCTGGCTTGTTACCGGTAAGTATTTCATAGGGAGTCTTGTCCAAAATCTTGTGGAGGTATAAACGGTTGGATGAATGACAAGCAATAGAGATTGCTTCAGCCCAGAAATTATATGGAGATTTGAATTCGGCCAACATTAATCTTGCCATGTCCATTAGAGTTCGATTCTTCCTCTCGGCTACACCATTTTGTTGAGGGGTGTACGCAACGGAATATTGATGTCTTATCCCCTCTTCACTTAGGAATTCATTTAAGGTGTAGTTCTTGAACTCCGAGCCGTTATCACTCCTTATAGCCAGAATGGGTACGTTGTGTTGACGTTGAACCTTGTTGGCGAACTCGATGACAGTTTGTTGAGTTTCATTCTTCAACTTGAAGAAATAAACCCAAGTGAATCTTGAGTAATCATCAACAATCACTAGACAATACTTCTTCCCACCGAGGCTTGCATGAGATGGAGGTCCAAAAAGGTCCACATGAAGGAGCTCCAAAATCCTTTTTGAAGAGATAATAGTTTTCCTTCGATGAGGAGAATCATGCATTTTCCCTTCAACACACGCCTTGCAAACACGATCTTTGGCAAAAGAGACATTTTCTTTTAGTCCAAGAATGTGGCCACCCTTGTGGAGACTTTGCAAAGTTCTCATATTGATGTGGGCTAGTCGGCGATGCCATAGCCAACCCGCGTCAGCCTTTCCGAAAAGACACATCAGACCTGTAGTGGTTTTCCCCAAAAAGTCCTCCACGTCCAGGTCGTTTTCGACATATCCCACGAAAGCGACTTTTAGAGACTTGCTCCACAAGAGTACCACAAAATCAGCATCAATATAAACTGCAAAGCCCATCTTACCAAGGGCACGAATAGAAAGTAAGTTATACCCGAGGGTCTCAACAAGCATGACGTCCACGAGAGAGATATCGTGAGCCACCACAACTTTGCCGAGACCCAATACCTCAGATTTTGACTTGTCACCATAGGAGACGGTAATGTGATCAAGGTTTGGCCGCATCTCTGTGATGATCTCCTTGCTTCCGGTCATATGACTCGTACAACCGCTATCGAGTACCCATTTAGAACCACCGAAAGCAGAGCCCTGCAAGAAAATTACTTCTTGGTTTTAGGTACCCATTTTTCAATGGGTCCTCTCATGTTAGTAACAAGGGTCTTGGGAACCCAAATAGACCAAGGAATGTAAGAATCATAAGGCCCTACATAACTAGCATAAACATCACCATAAAAATCACAATATAGTTCGAAGTTAGGATTGTTGATCCCTGCAAAACCATCATAATTAGTCTTGTCATTGGTAATGTTGCTAGTCTTCGATTGAGCAGTCTTGTTCTTGTTATTCTTCTTGTTTTTCTTGCTCTTTATCTTGGGTATGTAAGCAAGACCTTCTTTACTGTTGTTTGTCCTTTGCCTGCTCAGTATCTCATCAATAACCCCTTTACCTTTGTGTTGAGAACTCCTTGCAATATCTTCTTTTCCAAAGGATGAAGAGGAGGTACTTGGCACATCATACTGTTTCAATTGAGTTTGGAGCTGGTCATGAGACTCATTTAGAGTAGAATGATCACTCTTCAATGCCTTGTGAGCACTTTCAAGATCATCAAACTTCTCCAAAAGTCTATCATGAACAGCCCCAAAATCAATCTTTTCTTTCTTTAGTTTCTTTACCTTGGCAAGAGCATGGTCACGTTCTTTATTGAGCTGAGCTACAACTTCTTCTTGTGACTCCTCTAGGGATTCGAGTCTTTCTTCCAAAGAAACTCGAGTTTCCTCTTCCAGGGCATTCTTCAAAGAGGCTATCTCCAAGGCATCTTCCCTTTCAATTCTGCCCTTTTCTTCAAGGAGATCTTCGGCTTAAGCAAGTTGACTCATAAGAGCATCAAAATGGAGTTTGTGCTCACCTTGTAGGTTAGTGAAAAAAGTATCCAAGGCAATAAATTCTTCTTTCATTTCAAGACTGTCATGATCATCCATATCCAAAATTATGTTAGTCTTAGGAAATGAGGAGTTAGAAGTTGATACCTCGGATCCTCTTGCCATTAGACAAGTGGCGTTGTTGTTGATGGCGTTCTCGTTCGGCGAGTCGAAGAGAGAGGAGGGATTCGATGTGGTGGCTATAGCAGCCACTTCGCGGGAACTATCATCATCCTCTTCATCTTCACTTGCGGAGGAGTATTCCTCTTGAGCTACAAGGACCATCTTGGGTTGCTTCTTGAAAGGGCCATTCTTCTTAGCAAACGGCTTCTTCTTCGGAGCTTTGGATTTCTCTTTGAGAATGAGCCTGCCACCATCGTCTTCTCTATTTTGATAAGGACACTCGGCTACAAAGTGCAGTCTATCTCCACAGTTGAAGCAAGTTCTCAATCTTGGGCCACTTTCCCTTCTTCCATTTGACCCATTCTTGCGCTCAAGTTCAGACTTGGCTTTGGTAGGGTCCTTCCAAAAGTTCCTTGCATAGAATGCCATGTACTCACCATGAGCACGTTTGACCTCATCGGGGCAGTCCATGGATACCCTCTCAAAAACTCCTTCATCGTCCTCTTGCTCAACAACATTGGCTTTGAGAGCCACATTGACACCCTTTTGCATTCCAATGGCCCGAGCACGGGCATCTTCAACATTCTTTGCCGCCACTTTGAATGACGCCATTTCTTGCATGACTTCATTGGATGTCATTTGATGATAGTTGTGTCTACCTTGCAAGCTCTTCAAATCCATCGGTTCGAAAGGCATTAAGGCACTCACATACTTTCTTTTTATCCATGCATCATCAATGTGGGTGGCCCCATGCTTCCGAAATGTTGTTGCGATGCCCTTGAGTCTTCTATACATGTCCTCATGGTTTTCACCATCCAACATGTAGAATCCCTCAGCTTCGTTACTAAGGGCATCATACAGGTTTCTTCTCATGCTTTCATTTCCAACAAAAAGGTCCGTAAGAGCATCCCACGCCTCTTTAGCTGTGTTGAGATGTTCAATGTGTGGCATGTCCTTGGGACCCACACCCAGCTGTATCATGTGGAGAGCAGTGGCATTCAACTGGCTATCCACAACTTCCCTTCTTGTTAGATTGGTTTGATCTCCAATATGAAGACCTTCTTCAATAATCCTCCACAATTCAATAGAGGAGCTGCAAACATGAGATTTCATTAGAAATTGCCATTGGTTAAAAGAAGATGCAGTGAGCTTGGGTGGATCACCCCTATTGTGTATATGAGGATGAGGGATAGGTGGGTCGGGGAATATACGTGGCGAACCTCACTATATTCCTCCTTACCACTTCCCTTTTTGGAGGTGGAGCCATTTAGTTTTTCACCTTCCACATCATCATCCTTGGATCCGGTGTTACCCTTTTCCTTAGATGGTGGTGTGGGAGCCTCAGAGGAAGATGGAGATGGGGCTATGGATGATGTAAGGCGAGCAATCATTTGATTCTTCTCCTCCATCTTGGCCTCAAAGGATTTCAACAAGGTTGTTTCCAACGACTGGAGATCATCCATTGTGACCTTATCCACAGCCTCATTTCCATCATCCCTGGTACCCATACTACTCTTAGGTGGTTAAGCCTGAATTAAGATCCGGGGCTCTGATACCAATTGAAATGGATCGTATGGGCACCTAGAGGGGGGGGGGTTGAATAGGTGCTACACCAATTTTTAATTCTTTTTCAATTTTAGGCTTAGCACAAAGGTAAATTCTCTAGATAAAATAATGTGTGGAATTTCCCTATATGCAAACCGATCTACTAGCGAGTAAAGAGCGAGTGGAAGAGGAACGAGTGAACCGAAGTGAAGCACATGGAGACACTGGATTTGTTTGACCGCAGTTCCTTCCTTGTTAAGGGAAGTACGTCTGCGTTGGAGGGGTGGGCGGTACTAAGACCACCACGCCACAAAAGGCCTCACCTTATTCTCCAATGGATCTCGCCATAACAGACCTGATCCACCTTCCACTATAGGTACCCTTCGAGGCGGGCACCGGCGCCTTTACACAACTAGCGGGGCAACAACTCCACAACAACTTGGAGGCTCCTGAAATGACAACAAGCTGCCATAAGAACAAAGTTGTCAAATACAATAACAAGATCTAGGTATTAACACGAATACTAGATCAGGATTTCTCCAAATGAATTGAGAGGAGTTGAAGCGCTTGATTCTTGATGTTGATGATGAACTTCTCCTCCTTCAATTCCACCAAAGATCAAGACCTTCGGGTGGTTGAAGTGGGAGATCGAGATTTAGAGCTCTTGCACAAGGTCTGGTCAAATTCGAGTGAATCAAGGAGTCTGGACGTTGGGGAAGAAGGGGTACTTATACCCCCTTCCAAAAACCAGCCGTTGCACACTTTGGGGGCCAGATTATCCGGCCCAAGTGAGGTCCGGATTATCCGGTCTGGGGAAACACCAACCCAGACTCGGAATATCCGGCAGATAATCTGCCCCCTCACAGTGAGACGCGCCGAGCTTGTCCTTGATCAACTTCTGGGGCCAGATTATCCGGTCCTATGCGAAGGCCGGATTATCCGGCCTGGGGAAGAAAAACCTCCCCAGTTCAGATTTTCCAGGAGAAAATCCAACCGGATATCGAGCGACGCGCCTTAGCTCCTTTTGCTCGAAAACTGGGGGCCGGATTATCCGGCCCTTGCGAAACCCAGATTATCCGACCTGGGGAGGAAAGACCGCCCCAGTTCGGATTTTCCGGGAGAAAATCTGACTCGACACAGAGCGACGTGCCTTGGCTTCCTTGAGAGATGAGGTAGGCCGGATTATCCGCCCCTTGGAGGGAAGGATTATCCGGCCCCCCTCAAAAACTTCCTGCACACTTAGCACACATGAAAAGTCTCCATAGTATTGTTATCTAACACGCAAAACAAAGGAAAACATGAAATGTTCTTTCACCAGCTGATGAAGAAGATGGACAAGTTCTCCTGGACTTCGCAAGCCGACACCGCATTTCACGACCTCACGCGCATGCTGTCCACAGCGCCGGTTCTAGCCATGCCGGCTAGCAAGGAGCCGATGTTGCTCTATATAACAGCCATCAGCCGGGTCGTCAGCGTCGTCCTGGTGGTGGAGCGCCCCGAGGAAGGCAAGGCTCACCCGGTTCAGAGACCCGTCTACTACCTCAGCGAGGTTCTCTCCCTCTCCAAGCAGAACTACCCCCACTACCAGAAGATGTGCTACGGCGTGTACCTGGCATGCAAGAAGCTCAAGCACTACTTCCAGGAACATCCGATTAAGGTCGTGTGCACTGCACCCCTTTCGGAAATCATCGGCAACAGAGACGCCACCGGCCGAGTCGCCAAATGGGCCATCGAGCTCGCCGCCTACTCCATCCAGTATGAGCCCCGGCTCATGATCAAATCACAGGCATTGGCGGACTTCCTCGTCGACTGGGCTGAGACCCAGTATCTCCCGTTGGTTCCGGATTCGGACCACTGGAAGATGCACTTCGATGGGTCGAAGATGCTCGGGGGCCTGGGAGCCGGCATGGTGCTCACATCGCCGAAGGGAGACCGACTGGAGTATGTGCTGCAGATCCACTTCAAGGCCTCCAACAACGTAGCCGAATACGAGGCACTGGCGCACGGACTCCGGCTAGCCAAGGAGATCGGTGTCAATCGGATCCTGTGCTTCGGTGATTTAGATCTGGTGGTGCAGCAAGTGTCTAGAGAATGGGATGCCAGAGATGCAAGCATGGCCCTCTACCGGTTCCACATCCAGAAGCTCAGCGCCTCCTTCGAAGGATGCGAATTCCACTACGTCCCTGGTGTCAACAATGAGGCAGCCGATTCGCTCTCCAAAATCGGATCCACCAGGCAGGCGATCCCACCAGGGGTCTCCTTGGAGCACCTACGCAAGCCATCCATCAACCCGTCACCAGAATCAGACTCCATCATCTGGGCAGGGAGCGCTCCGGCTGATGGAGCAGCAGAAGCGGAATCGACAGAGCCACCAAAGAAGAAGACCCGCACCAACTCTGGCAAGGCAGTGCCCTCCGGCTCGCGAGGCCTGAGGGCTGCCGGTTCGTCAAGCAGCTCGGGGGCTGCCGTTCTGGGTACGCCACCCGGACGACCCCCCGAAATCTGACAACCGGAGGGTAGAAGCGTCCTTGTCATCCGGGAAGTGCCATCCTGGGCACATCCCTTCATGAACTACATCGCCAACGGAGAACTTCCGGATGACGAGGTGGAGGCCAGGAAAATCTGGCGCCGCGCGCACACGTGCACCATCATCAACGGCGAACTGTACAAGCGCCCGACATTTTCCAAAGATGCGTCGATGTAGACATGGGCTACCGGCTACTCAGGGACATCCGCTAGGGCGAGTGCGGGCATCACGCTTCGTCAAGGGCGAAAGTCACCAAGGCGTTCCACCATGGCTGGCCCACCGCCCTCGAGGATGCTGAGCAGCTGGTCCGCGCGTGCAATGGGTGCCAACGCTTCGGGCAGCTCAGGCACATGCCAACTTCGGTACTCAAGACCATACCGATCACCTGGCCCTTCGTGGTTTGGGGCCTCGACATGGTCGGTCCCTTCAAGCGAGCATGCGCGGGCATGACCCACCTGCTGGTGGCGGTGGAAAAGTTCACGAAGTGGATCGAGGCCAAGCCTATTCGAAAGCTGGATGGGGCGACAATCGTTACCTTCTTCACCGACATCATCAACTGCTTCGGCTACCTCAATAGCATCATCACCGACAACGGCACGAACTTCGCCAAGGGGGCCTTCGCCCGGTTCTGCAGCAACAAGGGCATCCGGCTGGAATTCGCCTCCGTCGCACACCCGCAGTCCAACGGGCAAGTCGAAAGAGCAAACAACCTGGTGCTAGCCGGCATCAAGCCACGCCTCATCGAGCCATTGGAGCGGTCACCCGGATGTTGGATCGAAGAACTTCCGGCTGTGCTGTAGAGCCTCCGCACCACACCGAATAGATCAACCGGCTACACGCCGTTCTTCCTGGTCTACGGATCGGAGGCCGTCCTCTCCACCGACATCGAGTTCGACTCCCCGCGCAAGCTCCTATACGACGAAAAAGCCAACCAGGAGGCGCGGGAGGACGGGGTAGACCTCCTGGAGGAGGCCCATGAGCTGGCCCTGTCCAGATCAGCCCTGTACCAGCAGCGACTACGTCGCTACCATTCAAGCTGGATCCGCCCAGTCGTGTTCCGCGAGGGCGACCTGGTTCCCCGGCTGGTGCAAGACACGAAGGGCATGCACAAGTTATCGCCACCCTGGGAGGGCCCCTTCATCATCAGTCGGGCGCTACCCAAGGACTCCTACTACCTCATTGACGCGCAACAGCCGCGCAAGAACAAGATGGACAAGTCAGACGAGGAGACCGAGCGTCCCTGGAATGCGGCCTTGCTGCGCCCATTTTACACCTAGTCGCCAGGCAGTGTATGTATCCCGAACACCCCATGAATGAAAATGTGAACCCCTACGAGAATCTCGAGGGCTCCTTGCTAGAAATGTGTATGCATCTGATTTTCCGGCTCCGGCAACCCCTACCCGGGGGCTCGCCGGCTGGCCCAGCCTGCTAAGTCAACAAACCGACTGAGTAGTGTGCGGCGATGTCAGAGGCCCACTCTTCGTCTCAGCTACCGACCGCAATCCGGCTGTCCGGCTAGCAAGAGCAAAAGCCAGAGGCATCCCACATGAAAAACGGGAAGGAGACGCGACAGACCGGGCATCCCGGCCTTGCAACTAGCTTAAACTAATCCGGTTACTAAGTCATTAGTACCGTGCACGATGTACTGTTAGCTCCCTTCGATTCCGGCTGCAGATCGCAACCCGGCTGCCCGGCAAGGACGCAGCGAAAACAGCAGAGCGCACGGGAAAGCGACCAAGTGGCTAGAGAGGCACAAGCTAGTTTTCGAAAAAACAAGCCGTTTTCCGGCTACAATTTGACAGACTAACCTATTAACCCGTGAGGATGTATGTGTATGTATATGTATATTCTTGTCCGACTACCTCGAGTCGGAATTCAGGAAAAGGGAAGAAGATTCGAAGTCCTTGCCTTCATCAAGCGCTCCGAATCTCGGGGGCTACACCCACTAGGTGCGCTCGCGCGCCCCTAGTGGAATCTTGTAGTTCCTGACCGGCTAAGGGCGTTTAGCCGGCCGTTCGGAGCCCAGGTGAGGGCAAGGGCAGGAGCAAGAGAAGACAAGGAAGATTCGAAGCACCTGGCTATGCCAGCTACTCCGAATCTCGGGGGCTACACCTAGTGGGTGCGCTTGCGCGCCCCCACTGGAATGTTAGTTCCCCCGTCTGAAGGCGTTCAGCCAGCTAAAGTAGCCGACTAAAACGAGTCTAGTCGGATAAAGTTAGAAGACTTGGGAAAAATAAGGAAGATTCGAAGCACCTGGCTACGCCAGCTACTCCGAATCTCGGGGGCTACACCCGGTGGGTGCGCTAGCGCGCCCCCACTGGAGGTGTAGTTCCTCCGGCTAAAGGTGTGTAGCCAGACGAAGTTAGCCGGATGAAGTTAGCCGACAAAATATTGAAAGAAAATTCAAGGCACACAAGTTAAAGGAAACTCAAAAGTTCAACATTAACAAGCAAAAGGGAGACGAAGCTCCCATAAGTTACCCGACATCGGAGGCAACCGGTACAAACAGACAAGTTTCACATATATCCGAAGCAAGACAAATACACCCGGCATCCTAGGGAAGTGACTAAGCGGCAGGACCCTTGCCGTGAGGAGCACCTTGACCAGCAGAAGCTTCGGGCGGAGGAGGAGGCGCGAAGCTCGATCCGGTTCCGGCGTCCGCAGGCGGCGGCAGCGGGCCTTCCACGTCAGGAGTACCGACGGACTCCGAGTCGGTGAGCGCCTCGTCGGGGTCCACGTAGTCGGCGATCTTGATGGCAGACCCGCGGAGCTCCGGATGGGCTTGGCAGATGGCGGCAAGGTCGGCACCGGCACGGAAGCCACCGTCGATCTTCTCGACGCGGGCGTCCTTGTACCAGGAGAGCATGAGGGCCAGAGCCATCTCCGCTCTGGCTCGCGCCGCCAAGTCCCGCAACCGGTCCACCGCAGCCAGCACCTCTCCCACCTTCGCAGCCAGCTGCGCCATCGTCTCCGGAACCGGAGCCTCTAGCCACATGAAGGAGAAGACGTCCCGTGCCGCTTGACGAAGCTTGGCAGCTTCCTCACCAAGAAGGACGACGAGCTCCTGGGTCGTCGACTGCGCTGTCGGCCAGTTCTCCTGCAGCCAGTTGTAGGCCAGCAGGTCTATGCCGGGATAAAAGGCTGTCAGAAAAAGGTTCAGATCTGGCTACCAGATCCGGAAAGAAAAGAAGGCAGAAAAAGGAACTTAACCTTAGCTATGTGGCCGACCTGCATCAGCTGCTGCACCAGAGCCTTCTCCTTCATCGCCAGCCGTTTGATATCCTTCTCTTGGTCCTTGTTCTGGGCCACGAGAAGGTTGAAGGCTTCGGTCCAGCTGGCGAGGGAGGCGTCACGCTCCTTGATGGTGGCTTATAGGCCATCTACCCTCGCGTGCCAATCCTTATTCTGCAACTGCAGAGTGGAGTTGGACTTGCTCAACCGGTCGTTCGCTTTCTTCAAGCGATCGATCTCGCGCTGAGCGCACATGAGGATGGCTGCAACAAAACTGGCTATCAGTAAAAAAGACGGATGAAGCGAACTTACTCTGGGAATTCCCGTTGGCAGCGGCAAGCTTCTGCTCCATGGACCGGTTCCCGCTGGCTGTGGCCTCCAGCAGCCGGATCTCCTTCACCGCTAGCTCGAGCGTGGTGGCAAGGTCCGTCAGTGAGGCGGCGGAGGAAGCATCATCATCCACAACATTGACGGCCAAGGAATCCTTCGCAGTGACCACCGCCGTCCGCCACTCCTCCCCCGGCTCCTCGTCGGAGTTGTCGTCGCCGACGACCACGAGCTCCTTGCCGGCAGCCCCCCGCATGCCTGCGAAAGAGCCATCCGGCTGCGAAGACTCCGCCTCCGGCTGAGGGCCCTCCGATCTGGCCGGAGCAGCCGGTTCAGCGCCAGAAGGGGGCAGAGGCGACACCTCAGAAGAAGGAGGGGCGCTGGCTGGCGCAGTCGGGGCACGGGGCAGCGACCCGGTCGGCGCTCGGGCCGGGCTCGTGGCTCCGAAGGAAACCAGCGCGCTAAGAGGGCAAAATAAGAAAGGAAAGAAAGGAAAGCAAATAAGCCAAAGGCAGAAAAAAGGAAGCAGGCAGAAAACGCCGAAGGGAAAGGGGGAGAAGAGACTCACCCTGGCACAACTGGAGGCGGCCCCTTCTTCCGTCCAAGGCGGCTCGGTGGCAGGGCGCTGGTCCGGCTCCTCCACGGCAGACCGGCGGGAGCCGGAACGGCTAGAGCCGCTCCCGCCAGCTTCGCCGTCTGTCGAAGGGCGTGGCACCGGATTGGTAGTCGGCGCGGCCTCCTCCTCCTCGCCAACTTCCGGGTAGGGGTCGGCAGCCGGCTCATCGTTCCGGCTGGGGAAGGCATCCCCATCCCCGTCCGATTCCTCGCCGGACCACCGAGCGCGTGGCTCAGGCAAGTCGGGCGTGAACTCCTCGAGAGGAGCCGCACCCTCCTCGCGAAGGATGCAAGGAAACATCTACAAAACATAAAAGATCAGTCGGATAAAACAAGAAAGAAAGGCAAGAAGTGCGAAAAGAAAAATTCGGCTAGAAGAACTTACCTGGGGCGCGCGGTTCTCCTGGCTGTAAGGCGCCAAACTGAACTTCCAGTTCTCCGGCAGTCGCTCCTTGCTGATCGGCCACACCCACTCCTTGAGGTTGTGGTAGCGGGGATCGCAGCGCGACAGCCGGGTCGGGTCCAGCCGGCCAAAGTAGTAGCACATCTTGTGCGCTCGCTGCTGCAACTGCATCATCAGCCGGGACATCCAGCTGAGCGTGACGTCCAGGACGGTCAGCCGGCAGTGGACAAGGGAGCGCATGCACTTCAACATCTCGTCCGACTCCGCCTTGTCGCCGTGGATCTTCAGGTCCTAGTTCAGCCGGCTAGACTCGACGTCCTGGAAGGCCGGAAGGTTGATCCGGTCGACGTTGGTGAGGTTCTTCACGTAGAAGTACGACTGCTGCCATAGTCGTACCGTGTCGTGCAGAAGAAATTTGGGGTAGCCGGTCTGCGAGCAGGAGTAGATGGAGGCGCCGCCGCAGATGACTAACGGCCCCTGCGTGAATTGGACCTACGGTCGGACTCGGAAGAGCCGGCAGAACAGCCCGAGATCCGGCTGGATCCCGAGGTAGCTCTCGCAGAACGCCACGAAATGCGCCAGCGTGCCGATTGCGTTGGCGCCGAGGTGATGGAGGCGGAGGTCGAAGAACACGAGGAAGGTAAGGAAGAAAGGGTGCACCGGCAGCGCGAACCCACGCGACAGGTGCGAGAGGAAGATGACGCGCTCCCCCTCCGCCGGGTGAGGCGACACCTCCCCCGCCGGTGCCAACCGCACCGCCACCTCCTCCGACGACGGGAGAACGCGGGTGGCGCGGTACTTCTCGATCTGGTCTTCGGTGATGGAGGAGCCGCACCAAGCCCCACGATCGGCGGCCATCTCCGGCTGACGGTGGGGAGCATCGACGGAAGAGTGGCGGTGGCCCATAGCGACGACGAGGACGAGCGGGCAGCGCAGCAGGATACAGTGCAGAAGGCAAGGGCGCAAAGGCAGGAGCACGCGGGGGGAAGAGGAAACTGCAGTGGGGGAGCGAAGGAAAGGAACTGCCTCCCCCACGGCAGCCCTTTAAAGGGCCGGAAGGGCAACCGTCAACGGAGCCACGTGGCGCGCATCCGCACGGCCCTCACCCCAACCGCCGCCCAGAGCCCGTGTGCCGAAGCAGGATGCGTAGAAGATCCCGGAGCAGGAATCGAAGCGCCGGACAGCGGTTTCCTAAGGCGATGTGCGACGGGACGTTACGCTGCCCGCCGCAGTGCAATGATGGCGCGTGCGCGCGTGGCCGGCGTCAGCGCTGACGTCACTAGTAGCGCAACCGCCAAGCACAGCCGGACACAAATTCAAAAGCAGGAGGAAGCGCGCACACATTTCGCCTAAGGGCGGAATCCACACGCGCTCGGAGGCTAGTGTCAGGGGGATGATCCCCAGGTACCCCAACCGGACAAGAAACAAGACAGTCGGAGGATTCCCGGCTGACCAGACGCAGCCGAGCAAGGCAAGACGAGCCGGCTATCGCACAGTAGCCGGATCTGCGAGAAGTAGCCGGCTACGGCAACATAGCCGGAACCAATCAGTGAGACAGGACAACGTGCATATCAGTGCACGCTACGCCCTGTACGATGACAAGACTGACAACTACCCGGCCATACCGAAGACTTTGCGGGGGTGACGCAGGAACAGTGGCCCGATGCTGACGACGGGCTCGCACGGCGTCCACTGTGCCCACGACAGCCATACCGCTCACACTCCGACGTGACTTGCCATACTAGATACTGTAGATGACCAGCTAGCTCGGACCCGCCTGTGGGGCCCGCCAGCCGGATTGGCCAGCGAGACCGTTGCCTCTCAGCCTATATAAGGGGAGGCAAGGCCTCAGTAGAAGGGGTTGGTCTCATTGCATTTAAGACAGTAGCTAGATAATACAGCTCAAGGAGCACTTGTAGTTCGTATATCCCAAATAGTCAGATCCGGCAGGAGTAGGAGCTTTACCTCATCACGAGGGCTCCAAACCTGGGTACTTCCTGCGTCCCGCTACACTTGCTCGTATCCAATCCTGCCTGCGGATGCCGTCGATTGTTTCCCTGCTAGTCCCCACACCTCTATCTAACCTTCTTAGGTACTGCCATTCCCAATACAACGACATCAGGCGAATCACTATGCTCGTACATCCAGAGGTGGTCCATCATCAAGAACTCCGCAGAAAATATCTCGGAGGATCGTGCAATCGACGCATTTAACGGCGGCGTTCGCCACATAGAGCTCAGAGAGGAGCTGGGCTGCTCGAAGCCCAAAACAATTGACCACCTGATGGAAATCGCGAACCGGCGGGCAGATGGAGCAGACTCGGTGAAAAACCGCGTTCACTCCAATGACAAAGCAGAACTCGAGCGCAGACGTGATCGCCGGAGCAAACGTCGAATGCGCATCTACGATGATCGTGGCGACGTCAACATGGTCGCAGCCGGCTACGCCAACAGGCGCGACGACAACCGTAACAGCGGCTATCGCAGTGATGGACATCGCGACTCCAGGAAAACCACACAAGTATGGCAGTGCCGCACTCGCGAAGAGGCACCCGCGACAACAATCGAGGACAAACTGTCCGGGCCGTGCAACGTGCACTTCTACATCGACAAGCACGACAGCAAGAAGAAATCCAGCCAACTTCTGAAGGACTGCTGCGAGTTCCTCAAGCTCCATGAGGGTCTGGCTCGAATGAATCGCGACGCAGTCAACATGGGCTACGGAGTCGCCCCAGGTGCTCTAGCACATGGAGCTCCTCCACCACCACCTGGAGTGCCACCACCCGTGGCTGCACCGCTCCACAATCAAGGCGGCGAGCCATACCCACGGGCTGTGGGCAACATGATGATCCAAAAGGGACGCCCCTCGAATCGGGTGTAGAAAGCCATCACTCGCCAAGTCAACTTGGCGACAAATTCACCACCATCCACCACTGAGTACCTCAGTGGCAGCGACTCCTGCATGACCTTCGACAAGCGCGACCACCCGCGCCAAGTACCTCGCCTAGGCCACTGTCCCCTCATACTCGAGGCACATATCGGAGGCTTCGACATGAGTCGCGTATTCAAGGACGGCAGCAGCGACATCAAGCTAATGTTCGCAAGTACCTTGCGTGCAATGAGGATCCCTCTGACATGTCTAGAAGTTTTAGACACAACGTTCCACGGCATCATCCCAGGAAAAGGTGTCTACCCCCTGGGCAAAGTCAACCTCAACGTCATCTTCGGCACGCCAAAAACTTCCGACATGAACGCATCGACTTCGAAGTTGTCGACTGGCCCTCACAGTACCACTGCATCCTCGGACGCGTCGCGTTAGCCAGGTTCATCGCAGTACCACACTACGCCTACCGGCAGATGAAAATGCCAGGCCCAAACGGCGTCATCACAATCAACGGGAGCTTCGAGAGGTCTGACAGCTGCGACAGGGAATTCAACAGAATTTCCCAGTCCTTTGGCATGCAGGAAGAACTCGCAAGATTGTAGGAGTCGACAGACAACAGTCTGCCTCCCCTGAGCCGGCCAAGTTCACCCGACCTGTCCTTCGACTCGTCGGTGCACACGAAGAAAGTTCAGGTCCACCCATCGGACCCAGCCAAGACGGCCCCCATCGCCAACAACTTGAGTCCCGCATAGGAACTCGCGCTCGTTGAATTCATCCATGAGCACTGGGAAATCTTCATCAGGTGTCCAGCGGACATGCCAGGGGTCTCTAGGGAATTCGCCGAGCATGCACTCAATGTCAACCCAGATGCAAGGCCAGTCAAACAAACAATTCGGCGACTGTCTGGACCAAGAGAAAAAGCGGTCGGAATGGAGATCAACAGACTCCTCGATGCCAAATTCATACGCG
The DNA here is from genome assembly GCA_910589775.1 of Avena eriantha. Lineage (NCBI taxonomy): Eukaryota > Viridiplantae > Streptophyta > Magnoliopsida > Poales > Poaceae > Avena > Avena eriantha. The sequence goes on from OU342742.1 coordinate 228,999,364, forward strand.
AGATCAAGGAAAGTACCTGGCTCGCCAACACGGTGCTGGTACCCAAATAGGTCACAGATATCCTACGGATGTGCGTGGATTTCACCTCCCTGAATAAGCACTGCCCAAAGGATCACTTCCCGCTGCCGCGAATCGACCACATCATCGACTCCACTGTGGGATGTGAACGTCTCTGCTTCCTCGATGCCTACTCAGGCTATAATTAGATTCGAATGAAGGAGGAAGATCATGAGAAAACAGCGTTTACAATGCCTTTTGGTGTGTTATGCTACAACACAATGCCCTTCCGGCTAAAAAACGCAGGAGCAACCTATCAGCGGTGCATGCAAGCTTGCCTCAAGAATCAACTTGGTCGCAACATCCAAGTCTATGTTATCGACATCGTCATCAAAACCAAAGAGGAAGCCTCGCTAATCGACGATTTACGCAAAACCTTCTCCAACCTCGACCGCTATCGGATAAAGCTCAATCCGGACAAATGCGCCTTCGACGTACCATCTGGGAAACTACTCGGGTATCTCATCTCCGCAGGAGGGATTGAGGCAAGCCCGAAGAAAATAAAAGCCATACTGTCCATGGAGAAGCCGAAGAACGTGAGAGGCGTCCAGCAGCTGGCTGGGCGAATTGCGACGCTCAGCCGATTCATCAGTCGAATGGGCGAAAAGGCACTGCCCTTCTACCAGCTTCTCCGCAAAACTGATAAGTTCGAGTGGACCAATGAGGCGCAGGAAGCATTCGAAGACCTCAAGCGTCTACTATCTACCTCACCTGTGCTGGTGTCCCCACGCGAAAGGGAACCACTATTGTTAAACATCTCCGCCACCAACCAGGTGGTCAACACGGTGCTCATGGTGGAGCGAGCCGAGGAAAACAAGGTCCACGGGGTGCAGCGCCCGGTCTACTACCTCAGCGAGGTGCTCACGCCAACAAAACAGCGGTACCCGCACTACCAGAAGCTGGCATACGACATCTTCATGACAGCCAGGCGACTGCGCAACTATTTCCAGGAACCCAATCGTGGTGGTCAATGACGCCCCGTTTGGGCACATCCTCAACAACCCCGACGCTACCGGACAAGTCGCGCTTTGGGGAATCGAGTTGTCGCCACGAGACATTACATATGAAAAGCGTGACGCGATTAAGTCGCAAGTTCTCCCTGATTTCCTCATGCACTGGATGGAGAATCAGCTCCCTGAAAAACCAGATATGTCTTACCTCTGGATAATGCACTTCGACGGATCCAAGTGAAAGGACGGAGCTGGCGCAGGTGTCATACTGACATCGCCCCAGGGAGACAAGCTGAAATATATTCTGCGAATGCAGTTCACCGCCTCCAACATCGGAGCTGAATACAAGGCCCTGTTGCACAGGATGCGGATGGCAAAAGCCTGCGGCACCAAGAGGCTAATCATCTACGGCGACTACAATCTGGTCGTCAACCAGACAATGCACGAGTGCAACGCACTGAACGACAATATGATTGCCTAACGCGACCTCTACGACACACTCGAAGGGGACTTCGACGGCTGTGAGCTGCGGCACGTAGGCCGTGAAAGCAATGAAGAGGCGGACGCACTCACCAACATTGGCTCTACCTGCGCCCCCATACCACCTGGGGTATTTCTCGAGCGTATCTGCGAACGCTCTATCAAGCCAAAGGCCACAGAGAAGAAAACAAGCGCAACAAAGGACTCGGGGGCTACGCCACCCAATGAGCCAATGGCACTCGACAACCTGGAGCTTGACACAGGACTCGAAGGACCAATGGCGGTCACGATGATCGAACCATCTTTGTCGTGGTGGTGTCACGGCAGATGCCATGGATAGGCTAAAGGTGGGGACTAATACACGCTAGGGGACTCCAGGGAGGGATAGTGAAGTGATTCTCCACACAGTTGTTTGTATAGCTCAGTTACCAAGATTACAAGTGCTCCTAGAGCTGTATTGGGGAGAGGAGGAAGAAGGAGCTCTCTTACTCTCACCCACAGATCACACCTAAAACCCTAGCCAAAATGGAACAGCCGAAAAACCAACCCCTTCTACTGAAACCCTAGCCCCTCTTTTATAGAGGGAGCTCGGTCTCTGTCTAGGGCATACGTGGAAGCATATTCCTAAGAATATGCTTCCCCCCAAAGTAGTAAGCCGACCGGGGTGCTTTTCCCCCGCGTCACACATGCAGAGGCTACGTGAGCCTCTGCGGCGCCCGCGTCAGCCGACATGGGCGTCGTCACCCTTGTCGGCCACGCCCCGGTAGTCCTGTCCTTGCTTGCTTCGCTCAGGTAGTGCGTACCGGGGCTTCTTTTGACCAGCGAGATTCCTTCCTTCTCCTAGAAGCTAGATGTGACCCGGATCACAGTTGATCCGGCCACGCCCGTTCCTGCATACAAACAAAATGGACACCTCCGACTTACTCCTTAAGTCGGTTGAGACAATGTCAGGCGAGCGCCCCTTGGTCCGGGTTACCCCGTGATTCAGCCTGCCTTTAGGTGACCCGGCCAGCACCAGCTTTGGCCTTGCCGAACATCGACTAACTCGGCTTTTATACCACGGCGTGACCCTACCCGGGGGTATCCCCCAACATTAGTCCCCGAAGCTGGTGCGGTCTTAGTTGTCTTGGCCGCTAAGGCCACATCAGGTTCAATTCTGTGCTCCGGCCGTTGTTGCCGAGTTACCTCTTTACCTCAGATTATATGGATTTACGTTCCCTTCACACATTCCAAGTTTTCACTTGCCGGCCGGGTTACCACTTTAACTCGGACCTCCTGGTTTTACTTTCCCTCCGCACATTCCAAGTTTTCACTTGCTGGACGGGTTACCACAGTTCCATCCAGGTCTTGTTTCCTTCTCTCGTACGCTAACCCATGTGAAGGGTAATCATTATGTTGTCTTATTTTAAGGGCCTGCACAGTAACCGCCACAGTAATTGTCAGTTATCACTGTGCGCGGGTCACGTCATGCCCGCCTCCTCATTTATCACATCACAGTGTCATGTCATGGGATCATCTTCGCTCTGTGGCCCTCCGTGTGGCTCCCCACTAATTGGTCCGGGCAGGTGATACACGGCCACTGTGTGTGGTCGATCCGCAGGATGCGATCCCACTCACCCCTTGAGGGAGTGGTTAAATAGCGGAGGGGCGCATCCCTTAGGATTTTTCTCCTTCCGCGCCCCTCTGCCGTTGCTCTTCTCTTTCGTCTTCCTCGCGACCGCGCCGCCGCCAGTGCTCCAAATAGCAGCGTCGCCGCCGCGCTTTTCCCTCACACTTCCGTATCGCAGCCACCGCTACGCAACTCTCTCGCCACGGGCCCTCGCCAATCCCGGCCTCTGCCCCCCGCCGCCGCTAGCGCCAGCGAGGGCAGCGAAGACCAGATGACGGAAGAGGAGCTCATCGTCGCTGAGCAGGAGATGGAGGAGGACACCGCGGCGGCGGACCGCGGTGCGTGGGCCGGGTCCTGGGTCTGCGAAGACGACCTGGACTGGCTCTACCGCACCAGGCGCATCCCCGCCGGCGTTGCGGCTCGCCTTGCCTCCTCCGAATTGGCCCCCTCACCCAATCCTGGTGAATACGTCGTGTTCTTGTCCCACTTCCAACGGGGCTTCGGGTTGCCGGTGAGCGACTTTTTTGGGACTGGTTCAGTACCTACCAACTCCAGCCGCACCATCTTCCAGCCAACGCCATCACTTCTCTTTCTGTCTTTGCTTCTACGATCGAAGGCTACGCCGGACTATGGCCCACGAAGGAGCTATGGATCTGGTTTTTTGGCCTTCGTCGCAACGTCATCCCAAACATCCACACTGATCCGGAGGACAAGCCGCTCACTCAATTCGGAGCGGCTTCCATCTCACCCCAGAGGTTTTCCGTTTTCCCCCAGGTCACCGGGTTAGAGTCCTGCAAAGGGTGGGCCCAGACTTTCTTTTACGTCCGGAACACAGGCACCAAAGACTTAATCCGGCTACTCCCCTATACTCCGGGTCCACCTAACCCGGATCTATGGGATGCCGTTCCCAAGAAGCCCACGGCCTTGGCCAACTAGTTCAACAAAAGGTTCGTGGAGCTGAAGAAGCTCGGGATACACAATGAGGATGCTATGATCACTTTCATGCGTAACCGAATTTCCCCCCTCCAGAAGCGCACCCACAAGGTGTGCCACATGAGCTTTGGTCGCGATCCCAACCGGACCTCCTCCTTCGAGCTGAGCAACACGGAGATATATCGCCGGGTTAAGGCTCTCTTCACCACCCACAAGGACTTCTCCTCCGAGTGGACTTGGGGAATTGAGCATTATTGCCGCGATAGGCTCCCTCCCGCGGTAAGCTTCATGTTGTAAACTTACCCCGGACTAATTACATGTCAGTTATTGTTGTATTTTTGACTCTTTTGTTCATTCCTTTCCTCAGCAATTTCTTCAGCAGACCCTCGAGGATGGCACCGATCCGACCCTTAAGTGGGCGCCGGACCAGGAGACTCCGGATGAGGAAGAGCCGGACCAGGAGATGTTCCTCCCGATGACAGACGCCACGAAACGACCCACGGGTAAATCCTCTTCTATTAGAGATTGGCCCGATGATGAAGATGACTCGGATGTCAAGGTGATTGAACCTGTTGAGGCTGTCCCCTTTCTTTTGCTTTTCCGGCATCAGCTCACCCCGGCGGTCATATTCACGAGGATCCTCCCCTCGCTACGGGCGAACCTGTTCCGGTGGCACCGAAGAAGAAGCGCGGGGCTGCTCCAAGTTGTTCCTCCGGACCTTCTCAGCCCGCTAAAAGGCGAAAGAAGTCCGGGGACAAGACTGCCTCCAAGCCAGCAGGCAAGGCCCCAGCACGAAGGGCTCGGAAACCCAAGGAGGCCCAAACCTCGGATGCGTAAGTCATTCTTCCTTCTGTAACTTGCTCTTCCTTACATCGTTGTAATTTCTCTTCTGACATTATTTTGATTTTACAGGGCTCCGGTGGAGGTCCCTCAAAGTGGATCTAGCATCTCTTCACCTCTCTGACCTAGTCCTTCTCCCCATCGCGACGATGAGTCACGTCCGCTGAGCCCTATTCCAGAGGGTTCTGCGGCCGCTCCGGGTTCTGCCCCACCTCGGCAAGAGGAGGGTAATCTTGGAGCGGGGGAGACCGGCCCAGCCGAGGTGACGGCATCCACCACTTTGGCATCACCGCAACCAGCAGCCACTGAAGCTACCTCGGCTCCAGCACTAGTACCAACAACCAGACCAACACCAATACCAACTCCGGCATCAGCACCAACTCCGGCTGCAAAAACATCAGCAGTGGCACCAAGTCCAGCAACAAGAGCACCAGCGCCTAGCTCCTCTGCCTTGTCCGAGTCTTCTCAACCTCGGTGAGGAACTACCCCGGCCGCTCCTAAGGGGAAGTCCGCTGCGACAGCTTCCTCTTCCCAGCAAGCCAAGGGCAAGAAGGCTCTGGATGCTACCAAGCCAACATTCGTCGAGGCTGGGCAGCGTACCCTCGCATCAATGCTTCCCAAGAAAGCTCCAGCAGCGAAGGATGCCCCTGCCGAGCCAACAGATGTACAGCAGATGGTTCTGCACACCAGCCCAACCCTTGCCTTGATTGAAAGGAAAGAAGCGCACACGAAGGGCTTGGTGGCGCCCCATATGCCCACCGGTGAACGGTACCCTCCGAGCCTGATTGAATTTGTCATGAATTGGAATAGGGCAGAGGTAGTTCAAGACGCTGATCTCCCAGAGAAGTTCGGCCCCGCCGAGTTTTCCGCCCAGATGAACACAGCCGCAAAGGCAATTAACCTCGCTGGGCGGATGATGGAGGTACGTCGCTTCCCCTTTACATGCTGTAGATAATAACCATTAGTCCCCGAGCCTCCGGGGGAGTAACTCATTACTCGGCCGGATGCTCTTTAGAAAACTAATGTAGCTCCACGAGAACTTCGAATATGCACACACCTAGAGCTGGGTTAAGTTCTACTTGGCCCGGATTTTAGTAAATTTCGAATATGCACACTCCTAGAGCCGGGTTAAGTTCCACTTGGCCTGGATTTTAGTACACTTCGAATATGCACACACCTAGAGCCGGGTTAAGTTCCACTTGACCCGGATTTTAGTACACTTCGAATATGCACACACCTAGAGCCGGGTTAAGTTCCACTTGGCCCGGATTTTAGTACACTCCGAATATGCACACACCTAGAGCTGGGTTAAGTTCCACTTGGCCCGGATTTTAGTACACTCCGAATATGCACACACCTAGAGCCGGGTTAAGTTCCACTTGGCCCGGATTTTAGTACACTTCGAATATGAACACACCTAGAGCCGGGTTAAGTTCCACTTGGCCCGGATTTTAGTACACTTCGAATATGCACACACCTAGAGCCGGGTTAAGTTCCACTTGGCCCGGATTTTAGTACACTTCGAATATGCATCGAGCTAACTTGTGTTTCTGTATCCCTTTCATGTGACCACCAATCGCCGGAGTGCTGAATTCCAACGCTTGCTGGATACCCACAAGATGCTACGCGCAAAGCAGGCTGCACTTATCGCGGAATATGAGAAAAGGGGAAAATTTCTTCCTTATCACTTCTTCATTTTTTCTTCATCTTCCTTTGCCGAACTAATCTCATCCTTCGGTTTCCGCAGCTGGGGTGGAGGCTGAGAACATTATTATGCAGAAAAATCTGGAGCTGATCAAGGGTAAGTCATTTCTGTCTGACCTTGCAGTGCTTTCCACTTCCTTTTCTCCTTGGCTCGGCAAACATTCATACCTCGGCTCTGCCGGGTCAACACACTATTTCAGCATCGCTTGAAGATAGTGTGCCCGTGCCTGATATGATGCTGCATTTTCTCGAACAAGCAGGGCAGCACCAAGCCGAGCTTAAGAAGAAAGATGACGAGCTCGCCCTCCTCCGGACCAAGGACGATGAGATTGCCAGGCTCAAGGCTGAGATGGAGAAGATGAAGGCCCAGCACCAATCCGAACTTCAAAAGGCTGGCCAGAATTACACAGAAGAGCACGAGCGCCTCAACCTCCAGATCACCAAGGACCAGGATCTTCTCAAGGAGTCCGACATCCAGCTTGGGTCGGCGAACGCTGAGCTTGAGCAGCTTCGGAAGAGACGTGATGACTGCACCAAGGAGTTGACCCGGATCCTCAGTCATATATCACGTAAGTTCCTTTCCCTTTTCCGACATATTTCTCTAGGTTACTTCATATGTCTTTTCTTGACCTCCCTCCTTTGCCTCGTTTCTAGGCAAATTTCTAGAGGGCACTCCTATTGCGAGCGCAGCAGTTGCCAACTTCCGCCGATAAAGGGGTACTCCGGCCGCTCCTGATGGTGAAGGGATTCCTTATGACCTAGAGGACCTGTTGGTCAGCTTGTCCTCTCGCGTGGAGCTCATCAAAAATTACGGCAAGGACATCCTCGGCGCTGCAGCTCACATCTTCAACACATTCTGGCCCGACGAAGAAGCCCCAGAGACCACCGCACTTCTCACTGAGAAGTTAATGGAAACCGAGACTCAACTTGACCTCTGGAGAGAGTCCACTGGACGTGCCGCAGCTGATACCATTCTTCACCACATATTCACATGGTATGAGAAGATCGATCTCAACCTCCTGACACGTCTGCGCACAGGATCCAGATGGACCAATGACCCGGAGTGGGTAGCTCGGCGCCAGGCTTGCGCCCATAGCCTCATCGAATACGCTCCCATTCATGAATGGGTTGAGGGGCCGAGCTTCCTAGAATTAACTTGGGCGGTGAAGGAGAAGATGACGCCTCGGATATTGAAGGTGGCGAAGATGATGTCGAACTTCCTCCTGCTGCTCCTTGAGCTAAAAAAACTCGAAAACTTATCAGATCCCCGGTATGCCGGGTGGAGTTATATTCCAAAGACATGTGATATTTTGCTACTAAGTTCTTATGCCGGATTAACTTGGGCGTAGTCCCCGAGTTTCTTTTTCTTGTTCGTTCAGTCTCTTGGCTCGGTTCGTGTCTACCTTGATTCGGTTTTATGACTTACGAATCCGAGCTTCAAAAATTGTCTTAACAAACTGGGAAACTTTTAGACTTAGCTCAAAAATGAAACAACATAATAACTTGAAAATAAATACAGGGTTAGTCCGAAAAACAAACGTCAGCTCGAATAAATTCTTTTCCTTAGTCGTTTTTCATGTGCTACGCAATTCCAAACTTGTTCTCTTGCTTGCCATGAAGCCAATTCTTGTTGGGCAGCAGCAAGTCGAAGAGTTAGGTTCTTGGTGCTCACACATTACTAATCCGAGTTAAGTAGAATAACTTATTCCAGCTAACGCACAGAAAAAGACAAATATTATTAAGGCAGTCCCCGAGTTACTGCTCGAGGTGCCATCATTTCATTGATAAGCTCATCACCGACATACACACCGACATATGAGACGACTCGGATACATACACTTCTTAGTTAAGTGTAGAAAGGACGAAGTAGAGCTATATTCCATGGTCGCTTAGATTCCTCTCTGGACCTGTCCGCCTTGTTTATTTCCTGTGGCTTTACATCTATAAGATAATAAGAATCATTGTGCAATGCCCTGCTTATGATGAAAGGCCCTTCCCATGGGAGGATAATTTATGCATGCCAGTAGTAAGTTGTACCAACCGGAGCACCAGATCGCCTTCCTGAAAGACTCGGGGGCACACTTTCCGGCTATGATAGCGTCAGAGATTTTGCTGATATATGGCAGATCTGGACAGTGCCAGTTCTCTCGCTTCTTCCAGCAGATCAACATCATTTTGCCGGGCTTCTTGCACTTCGGCTTCTGTGTATTGGGTGACCCTAGGCGAATCATGCTCTATGTCGGCTGGTAATAGAGCTTCTGCCCCATATACCAGAAAAAACAGCGTGTAGCCTGTTGATCGATTTGGAGTTGTTCTTAAACTGCACAGTACCGCTGGTAGTTCTTCTATCCAGCACCCCGCTGATCTTTGCAGCGGCTCAATGAGCCGGGATTTTATCCCGGATAATACTAATCTGTTGGATCTTTCCACTTGTCCGTTCGATGCGGGGTGGGCTACCAAGGCTACGTCCAGCCGGATCTTCTTATCCCAGCAAAAACGCGCAAATGCTCCTTCCGCAAAGTTTGTGCCATTATCAGTTATGATACTGTGAGGATAACCGCATCTCAAGATGATATCTTTGAGAAACGTTACGGCTGTAGCTCCATCACATTTTCTTATAGGCTTTACCTCAATCCACTTGGTAAACTTGTCCACCATTACTAGAATGTGAGTCATATTTCCCCTTGCTGGTTTGAACGGACCAACCATATCCAAGCACCATACGGCAAACGGCCAAGTGATTGGTATGGTCTTGAGTTCCGACATTGGCATATGTGTCTTGGTAGCATACCTCTGACAACCATTACATTTTCTCACCAGATCTTCTCCTTGCTCTAAGGCACTTTGCCAGTAGAATCCGTGCCGGAAAGGTTTTGCTACCAAGGCTCGGGATGAGGCGTGATGCCCACATTCCCCCTGATGTATATCTCGGATGATTTCAAGTCCTTCTTCCGGGTCAACACATCGCTGGAGGACATTGGTCACACTTCTTTTGTATAGTTCGGAATTGATGATCGTGTCGGCCTTTGCCCTCCTCTGTGTTTGCCTGGACATCACTTCCTAAGTGGGTAATGTTCCATCTTTCAGGAATTGAAATATAGGTAGTGCCCAAGCTGGTATTGCTCGCATAGGGAACACATCCTCATCAATCTCCATCTGATCCACCAGCATAACTTCTACCGGATCACGCTATGTAGTCCCTGGGTCTTGCGGAGTAGTCCCCAGGTTCAGTGAAGTAGCCCCCAGGTTTGCCGAGGTAGTCCCCGGGTTTCACACCACTTCCCATGTCAATGTCCATGGGCGCAGCTCCGGATTCTGTGTCCTCCGTGACATAGATTGAGTCGGTTTCTGGGGAGGGTCTAATGGATGGTTCCTTGAGGTGCTCTAACGCTACGCCCGGTGGAATTGCTTGTCGGGTTGACCCGAGCTTCGACAGCATGTCGGCAGCCTCATTTTCCACTCGGGGTACATGGTGAAATTCGCATCCCTCAAAGTAACCAGATATCTTCTGTACATGAAATCTGTACAGCGCCATGTTTGGATCCAGGGCGTCCCAGACTCCCGACACTTGCTGCACCACCAAATTCGAGTCGCCAAAGCATACGATCCGACGTATCCCAATCTCTTTTGCCACCTTGAGCCCATGCACAAGTGCTTCATACTCAGCGACATTGTTTGATGCTGCGAAATGGACCTGCAGCACATATTTCAACTGGTCCTTCTTTGGCAATGTGAGTACAACTCCGGCACCTAGCCTGGTTTTGGTTTTTGATCCGTCAAAGTGCATTCGCCAATAGTTCGGATCTGGGAGTGGCGGTTCGTATTGCACCTCGGCCCAATCCACGAAAAAGTCCGCCACAGCTTGAGATTTGATGGCCTCTCTTCTGTCATATTGCGGCGCATAAGGAGCTAGCTCAATTTCCCATTTTGCAATTCTGCCGCTCGCATCCTTGTTACTCATTATCTCGGATATGGGGGCCTCACATACAACCCGGATAGGATGCTCCTCAAAGTAGTGCTTCAGTTTCTTGGCGGCCATGTACACACCGTATGCCACCTTTTGATAGTGTGGATAGTTTTGCTTTGAGGCTGACAGCACCTCGCTCAAGTAATACACTGGCCTTTGCACCGACTTACCTTCGTCGTCACGCTCCACCACTATCACTGCACTTACAACTCGGTTGGTTGCGGCTATATAGAGCAACATTGGCTCCTTTGATAATGGTGAGGCTAGCACTGGTGCCGTGGCTAACATCTTCTTTAGGTGGGTAAAGGCTTCATCGGCCTGCGGCGTCCAAACGAACTTATCCGACTTTTTCATGAGTTGGTAAAGAGGCAATGCCTTCTCTCCCAACCTACATACAAACCGACTTAATGAGGCCAGGCAACCTGTGAACTTCTGGACATCGTTAAGACACTTCAGCAGTTCCATTCGTTCGATGGCCGGATTTTGGTTGGATTAACCTCGATACCTCGGCTGGAAACAAGAAAACCAAGCAATTTGCCAGCCGGGATATCGAAGGTGCATTTCTCCGGGTTAAGTTTCATCCGGAACCTCCTTAGGTTCGCAAACGTCTGCCTGATATCGTCAAGGAGTGTTTTGCTTTCCTTGGTCTTGATAACCACATCATCCACGTACACCTGTACATTTTGACCTATTTGGTCATGCAAACAATTTTGCATACATCTTTGGTATGTTGTCCCTGCATTACGTAAACCGAACGGCATAGTGCGATAGCAATAAGCCCCATACGGGGTAATAAACACAGTCTTTATTTGATCATCCGGATTCAGAGGTATCTGGTGGAAACCAGAATATGCATCAATGAATGACAACAATTCACATCCAGCAGTTGAGTCTATGACCTGATCTATTCCTGGCAGCGGAAATGGATCTTTTGGACACGCCTTGTTCGGGTTCGTGTAATCAATACACATGCGCCAAACCACTGCCACGTTCGGGTCATCCTTCTTCTTTTCCACCAGCACCGGATTAGACAGCCAATCCGGGTAAAGAACTTCCATGATAAATCTTGCAGCTAGCAACCGAGCTATCTCATCCCCAATGACTTTCCTCCTATCTTCAGCGAAGCGGCGGAGTGGTTGCTTCACCGGCTTAGCTCCGGGTCTCACATTCAGAGAGTGCTCGGCCAACTCCCTCGGAACACCTTGCAAGTCCTGTGTGGACCAAGCAAAAATGTCCCGATTCTCACAGAGGAAGTTGACGAGCTCGCTTTCCTATTTAACCCGGCACCAATTGTTACGGTGCGCTCTGGGAACATGTCATCAACAGGAACCTTCTTGGTATCTTTCGTGGCCTGGAAGGAGACACTTCCATGCGGGTTACTCAGCGCCGGCATATACTGCTGGGCGGACTGAGCCAATGCCGCCACCTCTTGAATTTTCCTTTTTCCTGCGCAATCACAAGTGACTCGGCTAAGTTTGACCCGGCTGACGCACACTCCATGGAACGTCGGAAATCCCCTACAATGGTAATCACCCCATTTGGTCCGGGTAACTTCATCTTCAAGTAGCTAACGTGACAGCTTGCCATGAACTTGTTTAGGGCTGGCCTCCCGAGTAACGCGTGGTACGCACTTTCCAAGTTTACCACCTCGAACTCCAAATTTTTGGTTCGGCAGTTATCCCTCGTGCCGAACAAGACGTCAACCCGGACCTTGCCTATGGGCTCACAAGAAATGCCAGGCACAATACCATGGAAAGTTGTCCTCGTGGCCTGCAACATGTTCTCCGTGATACCCAACTTGCGCATTGTGTCCGCATACATGATGTTAATGCTACTGCCATTGTCGATCAACACCTTTGAGAACCTTACGTTAATGCTAGGTCCAATGAGTGTCGGATCCAGCACCAACGCATACGAACCAGGGCTTGGCATGAGCTTGGGATGATCCCTGATGTTCCAGGTGATTTCCTGATCGGACCAAGGCATGTACCTTGTCACTACAGGGATTACTGCATTCACCTCCATATGCCTACGCTGCAAGCTCTTTCTATCTGTTACCTCAGTGGTGAACACACAATAGCTCTGATGGTGCTCTCTGTACTCATTTCTCCCCTCATTTCCGGGGTATCTCTGATCTGGCTGATGCTGATTTTCTACTTGATGCACTGCATCTCTTCTCTCATTGTTATCATACCTCGGCGAAGGGGGAGGCAACATTAGCTGTTGCGTGTTCGCTCCGGAGAGCAATTGCTGCCGGGGTAACTCCTGCCGAGGCTGATCATTCCGGGGTGCCTGAGCATTCCCCGAACCACCTTGTTCAATCTTGCGCATCCACTCACATTGCCTCGTCGTATGACCTTCTGGGTTATTCGGATTTGGCGTGTGAAACTTACACGACTGGTCCAACATCGACTCATAAGTATACCTCGGACGGTCTTTCCTTTCTTGCCACTACTTCTTTTGCTCTGGTGTCCAAGTCTTCTTGCCATCGTTTCTCGGAGTCCACTGCCATCCAGTTTTTTGGCGTTGACTGCCCCTACTCCGGGCTGATCTTGATTCACAGCTGCAACTTGGTGCGAACCGTATCGATGATCCGGTCTATCATCTCTCCTTTTTCCTCTGTAGTCATTCCTCCGGGATGATCCGGCCCCATCTCTCTGATAGTACTCATCGTTTGACTCGTTTGATACGAGCCTAGGTTGAGTCGGATCACCCAAAGCATACGAATCTGCAATCCGGATCATCTCTGCCAACGTAGTTGGCATTTTCCTTTGCAACTTCTGCCACAGCTCGCTTGCATATCTGCACCCTTGTGCAAACCATGCTATGGCCTGTGATTCTATCACGCCCTCACACGAGTTTCTCACAGTGCACCACCGGGTTAAAAACTCCCGATCCGTCTCATTTGGCCTTTGCTTGCACATAGCTAGGGTCTGCGGCCTATTTGGCCTCTGATACATACTCGAAAAATTGCTGATGAACATTTCCTCGAAATCTATCCAGCAGTTGATGCTTCCTGGTGGCAAATTGTTCAGCCATACCCTCGCCGGTCCTTCCAACATCTAGGGTACATATCGTACAGCCCATCTCAGGTTGCTAGTGGCAATTTTCACAGCTGTAGCATAATTTATTAGCCAATCCTCCGGCTTTGTACTGCTGTCATACGTCTTCGTGCCCCTGGGTAGCTGGAAGTTGGGTACCAGTGGCTCCTTCATGATCCGGGGTCCAAAACAGGCTGGACCCGGTGGACCTTGACATTCAATTTGTTCCGACCTATACAGTCGATCCAGTTTCAACCTGGCATCATCCGGCATCAAATCCCTGCTTCCCAGTCTTGACCCTATCACATGATAGTCCGGCCTTGGGTATCCCGCGTTTGCCATTTCCGAGTCTCCATCATTATACCTGTCTTGATCTCGTGGAGCGCCTTTCTGTTGCATCCCTCGGCCGGCACTTTGCTCTTGCCTCGGTATATTCCGTTGCTGTGGTTGTCCTGCTCCGGTCGAGTTTCGCTGTCCGGCATTGCCGTTGACAACGTTCCCTTGACCGGCATTGCCTTGGTCGCGGTTACCTCGGCTAGCTTCACCTTGGCTCACACTCCGTCGATCATCATTTTTCTGAGCTTCTTTTCCTTTCCCTGCCCGCGTTGGATCATACGAACAATCTGTTTGTTCCGTCTGGCCGAGGTTACTACCTCTTCTCTCCTTGGACCACCATGAGGAGACGATGCGGCTCCAGCGGATTTCTCCGGGTTACCCACCGCTGAATGGACGATCTTGGAGGCTCCAGCTCTCTCTGGGTTAGCTCTGAGTAGTTCCTCGTTTTGCCTGTTCGCGATCCGAACCAGCTCATTAACCCTATCCTGTTGTCTTTGCCGGGCTTCACCCGTCAGACCCTCTAACTCGGACGCAGCTGCATCCACTGCTCTGAGGTTCTTTGCCGAGGTACTATACCTCGGCAGCCCCACGGACAAACTGTTTTCTGATTCCTCAATTCCAATATCACCCTCTCTGTATTATCGCTCATGAGATTTCTTCCCTTCACTTTTACAGCGTCAACCTTGTTCGCCTTTGCGTACTCACGCAACATCATATTCAACGACTGCTGTGCCGCGGCTATCTTTTTTGCGCCCTCTAGTATTTTCTGCCAAGTTTCTTCTAGCTCAGCCTGCACGCGAGCCGGATCTACTGCTGCTACTACAGGGTTTGCCAAGCTGTCCATTGCTTCCCTCAACACGTTCTCTGGCCTCTCAAGTGGAGGACCTCTACCTTTCCTCGGCGCCTTAGGCGTTACCTCCGGATCTGGCGCCGGATCCTTGCTCGCGCCCGCACCAGGCGCAGTCATCATCACCTCTGCATGGTCCTGGGAGCGAGTGATACGTGTTCTGGGAACCACGGTGAGGGGTGGCTCCCCCGCCTCGATGACGTGACGCGGATGAACACACGACACGTCAACAGCAACGTAGACCTTGTGCGCGCCGAGCCTAACGAAGAGGCCATTGCGCGGAAGAGGACGCGTGCCGATGATGTTTCCCGTTCGGATCTTGACCCCTACTAGCGCCGCTAGCCCCACGGTGGGCGCCAACTGTCGTGGTGGTGTCACGGCAGATGCCATGGATAGGCTAAAGGTGGGGACTAATACACGCTAGGGGAATCCAGGGAGGGATAGTGAAGTGATTCTCCACGCAGTTGTTTGTATAGCTCTGTTGCCAAGATTACAAGTGCTCCTAGAGCTGTCTTGGCGAGAGGAGGAAGAAGGAGCTCTCTTACACTCACCCACATAATCACACCTAAAACCCTAGCCAAAACGGAACAGCAGAAAAACCAACCCCTTCTACTGAAACCCTAGCCCCTCTTTTATAGAGGGAGCTCGGTCTCTGCCTAGGGCATACGTGGAAGCATATTCCTAAGAATATGCTTCCCCCCAAAGTAGTAAGCCGACTGGGGTGCTTTTCCCCCGCGTCACACATGCTTTGGCTACGTGAGCCTCTGTGGCGCCCGCGTCAGCTGACATGGGCGTCGTCACCCTTGTCGGCCACGCCCCGGTTGTCTTGCCCTTGCTTGCTTCGCTCAGGTAATGCGTACCGGGGCTTCTTTTGACCAGCGAGATTCCTTCCTTCTCCTAGAAGCTAGATGTGACCCGGATCATAGTTGATCTGGCCACACCTGTTCCTGCATATAAGTAAAACATGCACTTCCGACTTACTGCTTAAGTCAGTTGAGACTTAGTTAGGCGAACGCCCCCTGGTCCGGGTTACCCCGTGATTCGGCCTGCCTTGAGGTGACCCGGCCAGCATCTGCTTTGGCCTTGCCGAACCTCAGCTAACTCGGCCTTTATACCCTGGCGTGACCCTACCCGGGGGTATCCCCCCAACAATCTTAGAGTCAACCCTACATCACATACCTTCTCAGCAAGAGGCTGCCGGACGACCTGACTGACGCGTGGCACATCGCACGTCGATCCAAGGCATTCGCCGTCATCAACGGCGAACTATACAAGCGCAGCATCACAAGAGTACTCCAATGGTGCGTCTCCAACGCAGATGGAAGGGCCGTCCTCCTCGACATCCATGAGGGGACTTGTGGGCACCACGCCCGCAGTCGTGCCCTTGTCGCCAAAGCTCTACGAGCTGGATTCTACTGGCCCACGGCCATGCGCGACGCCAAGGGCATCGTCCAAAGATGCAACGCTTGCCAGTGATTCGCGGACAAACTGCACGAACCTGGCGTGGAGCTCCGGCCAATACCATCGGCTTGGACCTTTGTGCAATGGGGACTCGACATGGTAGGCAAGCTCCCAAAGTCCTCACGAGGAGGCTACGTCTACCCCTTGGTCGCAGTCGACAAATTCACCAAATGGATAGAGGCCATGACGGTGACTAACCAGTCAGGAGCCAGTGCAGTCAAATTCTTCGAGTCCATTGTCTATCGCTTCGGAGTGCCACACAACATCATCATGGACAATGGAACAAACTTCACCTCTAAGGAGTTCCAGGGTTTCTGCGAACACCTAGGAATAAACGTAAGCTATGCCTTCGTAGCTCATCCACAGACCAATGGTCAAGTCAAAAAGGCCAACGGGCTCGTCTGCGGTGGAATCAAGAAGCGACTCCTTAGGCCACTCAAACAAGCCGCAGGATGCTGGCCAGACGAGCTGCAATCCATACTCTGGAGCCTACGCACAACCCCAAGTAGTGCCACAAGATACACCCCGTTCTTCATGGTACATGGTGCTGAAGCGGTGCTACCCGCAGAGGTACGATACAAAGCACCGCGAGTAGTCGCTTACAGTGAGCAGGAGTCAACTCTTGCACTCGAAGACTCCGTCGACCTCCTTGATGAGGCACGGGAAATCGCAGCAGAAAGATCGACGATCTACCAGCAAAACCTGCGCAACTACCACAGCAGAAGGCTACGCCCCAGGTCCTTCATCGAAGGAGACCTGTTCCTGCGACTGAAGTAGAAAGGGCACCTCAGGCTCGAGTCCCCTTGGGAAGGACCATACGTGATTACAGAAGTAATCCCAGGTGGCGCCTATTGCCTCAAAGATTTCGAGATAGGAGTCGCATACTCCAACCCCTGGAACGTCGTGCAGTTGCGGCGCTTCTACCCTTAGTCGTCTTTTCTTTCTAACATTAAAAAACAGGCTATTCAGCCAAGGCTACTTAGCCACACATTGTACTTCGTACTGATTCTGCGAATATATAAAGCTAAGTGCCCCGAAACTCTGTGCTTATCTAGCAATTATATCACTCGAGGGCTACGCCACCCTTTACACAACTATTCTACGAACCAATCGCGATGTCCCGAGTAGCTGACGCAATAATCGAACCCTTGACAAACACCAACCCACCTGCAACACACCTAGCAGGTTGGCAAGGTGCTGAGAAAAACATAAGTCAGGCTAACGAAAAGGAATCGCATAGTGCAACGCACTCACAAAACATACGGGCTAACAACCTCTTTACACATCAATGTCAATCAATCATATATAGCATATATATATGAACTTTACAAACACTGGTACATTTAAGTGTACGATACAAGTTAAACTACTGTTGCAACAGAAGAACGTTTGTCTGCTCCTTGAAGAAGTCAACAATCTCCTCTGCTGGACGATCCACCGCCTGGTAATGAGGAACCATATTCCAGGTCGAACCTGCTGGCGGGGCCGGAGGTCCAGTAGGAATCGCTGCAATGTCTACATCAGGCCTATGGAGTCGCACCAGCTATAGAGCAGCCTTGGCAACAGCCACTAACTGTTGACGCACGCACTCGCGAACCGCGCTCAGATCCTGAAATTTAGACAGGAGAGCCAACATGCTCGAAGGAACGGTGTCCAGGGGAAACATCGTCCGATAGATATCCCTCAGACACGACTGCGCCTTCTTGAGGAAGTAGAGTACTCGAGAGGCACGATCATGCAGGGTCGCAAGTGCGATCGCACGATCATGATCAACCCAAAAATACCCACTCGCTTGAAGCTGCTCTTGGGTCAGGTCGTTCATGCGAATGGTGATCCTGTCTTTCTCATCCCGCGGATGACGAGAACTGACAACTACACCACACAAAAGCAAAGTGTGAAACATATGCATCGCTGCGACTGACTAAAGGAAAAGATAAGAGGATAGAAGGCTAACACTTGAACTGATCACTCAGCTGGGCCACCTCTTCCAATAGGTACTTCTCGCGAGCAGAGGCTTTCTCTGCCTTCGACTTCCATACATCGGCGCTACCATGGATGATAGGCAATTCACGCTCCAGCTGATTAATGCGGTCGCGCGGTCATGCAAGCAAAGACAACTCCCCCACCTTCGAACGAGGCTGCGCCACGTTCTCATTAGCAGAAGGAGGATCAAAATGATCACTCGAAGGAGCATTCGAGGTACCCTACCACGAACCAAGCAAAAAACGAAAATAAGAGACCAAGAATACATTTGGCAAAAGGCATATATGCATTCAGACAAAGGAAAAGTTTCGATTAGGACATCCCCACAAACTCATTGTTCAATCAAGCAAAAGGCTAAACCACTACAGCTATTATAGAAGGACCCTAAGGTGCAGCATGTTTCTTTGACTTGGACCTAGGCCTCGGGGGCTTCATAGTATCTGTGGCTGTCTTCGATGCCACGGACTTGCCAACAGTACCTCCAGAAGCCGCAGTCTTTACAGCCTTTGCCTGATGCTGCTCTTCGGAGTATTTGGCAAATGTCTCGATAAGCTGGGGACCGTAATTTTTGCTTTTACCAGCATAGGGAGCAAAGACTATCTGCTGACCTCCAGCGTCGACTGGAAGAGCCTCAGAGATAGCTGCGGGGTCCTGATACATTGCAAATGTATCAATAATTTTTGATGTTCCATGCTTAGTTTTATCCACTTTCTTGTGTTTTGTTCCAACTTTGGAGTACTTTTCATATGATTTCTTGGTGTAACCTATTAATAAGAGCCACAGTGCCAGCTACCTGTTTTCTGCTATTTTTGGTTCCAGGAAAGTCAGAAAATGAATATTCTCGGAATTGGATGGGACAAAAGCAAAAGTGCCTATTTTTCCGGAAGTCATCAGATGCCAGAGTACGAGACGGAGAGGGGCCAGGGGGCCACCACACCACCTGGCCGCGCGGCCCAGCCTGGCCCGCGCCAGGGGGTGGTGTGGCCGCTCCCGGCACCCCCTCGGTCTCCCCTTCCGCCTATAAGATGCCCTCGGGACGAAAACCCTAAGGGTCCGATCAAAAATCCACGAAAGAGTCTGTAGCCGCTGTCATCTCCATCCCTAGATCGGGAGGGATCTGAAGCTCTTCTCGGCACCCTCCCGGAGAGGGGAATTCACCCTGGAGGCCTTCTTCATCACCATGCAAGCCTCCGGTGTGATGCGTGAGTAGTTCATCCTTGGACTACGGATCCATGTAGTAGCAAGATGGCTCGTTCTCCTCCTTTGTGCTTTCATGTCTAGAACTTGTGAGCTCCTTTCATGATCAAGATCATCTATTTGTAATTCTGCATATTGTGTTTGCGGGGATTCGATGGATATTGAGATGCTATTTCAGATTGATTATTGATTCTATCATGTCTTTGTTATTTGTGATCTTGCATGCTTTCTGTTGTTAGTAGCTATCTTGGCCAAGTAGATGCTAGCAACTCCAAGAGTTAGTATTTATGCTCGATAGTGGGTTCATGCCTCTGGTAATTTGGGGAAGTGATAGAAATCTCTAAGGTACTAGATGTGCTGTTGCTACTAGGGAGAAAACAACAATCCTTTGTTCATAGAACAATCGTATTGTTTACTTTACACGCAGTTTGTAAAGCAATAATCTGTTGCTTGCAACTTAATACTGGAGGGGGTTCAGATGATAACCTAAAGGTGGATTATTAGTCATAGATGCAGTTGGATGGCGGTCTATGTATAATGTTGTAATGCCCAATCAAGTCTCAAAGGAGTCAAGATGATTAGTATATGCATGTATTGCTTTCTCGATGTTTGTCAATTGCCCCACTGTAATTTGTTTACCCAGCATGTTATCTATCTTAAGGAGAGCCACCTCTAGTGAACTATGGATCCCGGTCCTTGTCTTTTACATACAATCTACAATCTTTTACTGCTTTGTGTTTACTTTATGCAAACTATTACTTCTTTCCATTCGATACGTTTAATCCTTTGTTTTACGGAAAACATGGTGAGATTGACAACCTCATCGCAAGCTGGGGACAAAGTTCTGTGGTTGTGTTGTGCAGGTCTCCACGTTGCTACTAGCACCGGTAGTGCGCCATGCCAAAGCGCAGCTAGTAACACCTTTGGGGTGTTTCCTTGCGCCTACTGGTTCGATTAAACCTTGGTTTCATAATTGAGGGAAACTTGCTGCTGTGCTCATCATACCTTCCTCTTGGGGTTCCCAACGAGCTCTACATCAACCACGCACCAACACTTTTCTGGGCGCCATTATAGAGCCATCAAGCATTTTTCTGGTGCCGTTGCCGCGGAGTCAAAGACATCTTCACAAGGGTAGTCCCTCATAACCAATCTCTTTACTTTGTTGTTTTTGTTTTGCTTAGTTTTTTCTGCTTTGTTTGCTTGTTTCTTATTTCAAAAAACACACAAAAAATAGTTTTACTTGTTCGCTTTCTTTATCCAAAACACACCAAAAATTAGTTCCTTTCTTAAGTTGCCACTATGTCTAGCCTTGCTCTAGTCACTATGTCGCCCGAGGAAATGATTTTCACTTTTAAACAAGGAATTGAGGAAATTTTTAAGGAAGCTTGGTCTAGAATCTCTGATCTACATGAAAAAACTGAGCCTAAAATGACTCAAAGCTTGTTCTTTAGCAGTTTTTACCTTGGGATTGCTCTTTGCTATAGATATGCTTTAGATGCTATTGTGCGAGGAGATTACTTCCAATGTAATGAGCATGATGCTATTAATTCTATAAAGAAATTGATCCTCACTTACAACATGCCTAGCCAAACTGATATTTCTTTCGCAAAAATATTTGCTAGGTTGAACACCTTGAGACTAGCACTACTAGCTTAGAAAATTGCTATAATACGCTTAGGGAGCATCACAATTATGTTCCAATAAATTCTGAACCATCAAAATGGCTCCCTATAGTAAAGATTGAGATAAACACTGGAACTTTTCAAGCTCGTTGTGATATCATGTCTGAATTTTGTCTTATGCCCAAAGATATTTATAAATCTCTGAATACTTGGGGCTTACTAGAGGAGGAAAAGAAATATCTCTTGCTAATAATACTACCATATTACCTCTTGGAATAGCTGAAGGAGTGTTTACAAAGATCCTTGGGAAAATGATTTCTACTGATTATCTTGTTATTGAATGTGCAGGAAAAGGACAAATTACACTTGGAAGGTCCCTATTAGAACTCCTTGGAGCAATAATAGATGTGGGAAAGGGGACCATGCACCTTTCTTATGCACCAAACAATCATATTTTCCCCAAGGTTAAGAATAAAAATAAGAGAGGTAAGGGCAAGAAACTTGGTTTTAATGCTTCTTCATTTGAGAACACTTGATTCTTTTTCTTGCTTCTTATGCCTAACTTAAGGGCGTTAAAGAAAAGTACTTATTGGGAGATAACCCAAAAGTTTTAGATGAGTCTTGGAAGTTATTACCTCTGTAATAACCTCTCCTTATCCTTTTTATTTGCTTTTTGTGCCAAGAGCAACCTCTAATGAGAGAGAAGTAATGATTGGGAAAGTTGCTGTCTCGAAACAGATTTCTGTGCTTCACCGTAAAATTTCGTGTAAAATCTCTGAACTTCTTTTTGAGGCGTGCAGTTTTTTTGCTTCTGCCCCAGGTTGTTACCTAACTTTTGTTAGTTCAAAACTTTTTGATTTGAGCAACAGAAGGTCTTCGAAAAAATTCGTCTTTACCTGCTGGTCTGTTTTGATAGATTTCTGCCATTTTCTGCATTTGCTTCTTGTTGGTTCCTTTTTGAGTTCTTTTGGGGAATTGAGCTTTTTGGGGGAAGTTCTACAGTAGCTAGTGTTCTAATGGAATTTTATTTGGTGTTAGAACTGAACTTTAAGACTTATTTATCTTGAGTGCACTAATGTTGCTAATAAAGATTGTGTGAAGTTTTGTATGAAGGAAAAATTTCAGGTGTATAGAAGGAATGAGTAATGGGATGAAGGATGGACTAAAGCTCAAGCTTGGGGATGCCATGCGTGTCACCCCAAGAAATATCTAAGAAGTACAAGCGTGAAAGCTTGGGGATGCCCAAGGCATCCCCTTCTTCATCAACAAAAATCCCAGGTTTCTTCCAAACGCTTCATTTTTATTGTTTCATGCACAGTTGTGTTTTTCTTGGAGTGTTTGGTTTTTTGTTTGCTTTGGTTTGCTTAGTTTTCTGAATAAATTGGTTGGACCCCCTCTTTCATACATTGGTTTGCAAATAGTTTGGTTTGGTTTGGAAAAGAGTAGGAAAGTTCATGCTTTTGTGGTAAAAAGAGCTCGTTTTTGACTGTGGCCATGCTTTGTCATGCCATGCTTGATATTGTTTTGGCTTTATGCTTAGTATTCTTTGCTGTAGCATGACTTGTTATAAACAATTGAGATTGCTTAATGTGCCTTGGATGAATCATGCGTTGTTTTAGCATATTAAAGCATAGTTTAGTCGTATTCTCCTTTGATTGTCGTCGGATTGATGACAAGTACGCCATGAGGGGGTCCTCGAGGCATGCGGAAGAGAGGGATGTGAGATGTACTATGTTCCAGGATGGTGAGTACACAAGTTTACCCAGGTTCGAATCTGCCGACTTTGGACGGATCCTACTCCTACTAGCAATCCAGTAATACGGCAGAGCCGGAATATGGGTTACAAGGGTTTGCCTGTGCGAGTTGAGATTGTAGACTATTGAGGTGTGCCCTAAAGGCTCTCCCTAGGACGGCTTATATATATATCCGGCCTAGGGTTTACAGGAGAGATCTATTCGGCTACGACTAAGAGTCGGTTATAGAGTACATCTTGAACTACAAGTAACATTATGGGCCTAAGTTGGTAAGTCTTCTGGGCCTTCCCATAGCCAGATTGGACTCCGTCTTCTCTCTCTGACTGGGCCGCCCGTGAAGCAAAGCTCTAACCCGAAGTGGGCCACTTTGGTCAGTGAGGAACTGTGAGGATACCCGGAAAGTATATCCCCAACAGCAGCCCCCGGAGGCCTCCAAGATCCAAAGTCGGATTCATCATCATCTAGCTTGATCTTCAGCTTGCAGAATCTTGAAGGGTTCCTGAAACTTCACAATAAAAAATACGATCCGGGTCTTAAAAATAAGTTGGACCTATCAACAGGTTATTCGGATTTTCTAGCTTGATTTCAAACTAAGCCAGAACTTGATCTCTAACGCCACCTGACACAAGTCATGGTCAAGTCACGTCATCTGACAGACATCCTGTCAGCACGACCGTTGGTAGGTCTGTAGTTTGCGGAACCAAGGCGTCATTTCAATGCGTTCGTGGAGATCAAGGCGACGTAATCATCGCGTGGGTCCTTCTCAGTTCCTTCCATGACGCGTGGCGGTTACACTGTAGCATTTGCACGAATCTTGGCGCGGTTAGGTGGATATAAGGGGTGAGGATTCTCCTCCTCCTTTCTTCACCTGTCCTTTGCCTTTTCCTCTCCTCCAAATATCCCCCGCGCGCAAAGAGCTCCTCTGCTTTCCCCCAAAAACTCCCAGCGCCGCCCATCTTAGGTCAACTGCCCACCGGAGAAATGGCTTCTTCTTCCTCTTCCGGCTTGGCGACAGCGGCGGCGACAGAGGCGGCGGCGGAGAAGGAAAGCTTCCGCGGGGTCTGGATCCCCTGCATGTTAGATGACGAGAAGCTCCACGGTGTGGAGACAGAAGGGCTCCTCCGCGCCGGCGACTGGCGTAGCGGCATCGGGGAGACCGTCCCCAACCCGCACGCCGACGAGTGGGTCCACTTCGGCACCCACCTCGACAGAGGTTTGTCATTTCCTCCCTCAGAGTTCTTCTCTGAGGTGATTGACCATTTTGGTGTTCAACTCCACCATCTTCCTCCCAACTCTCTCCTAGAGATGAGGGCTTACGCTTCTTTGTGTGAGGGATTTCTCGGCATTTGGCCGAGTTTGACTTTATTCCGGTACTATTTCCATGTCTGGAGAAATTCTATCACTGCCGGTGTTTCTTAAATTACCGGTACTATTAGTTTTTCACTTAGACGCGAGCGCGCATATCCCAAAATCTTAGCTAGTGACTCGGTCAAACAATGGCCAGCCACATTCTTTTATCATAGGGATATTCCGGCTCCTGGCAAAGCTACTGCTTTGCCGTCTTTCATCGACGGAGCTGCCACGGCCTAACGTCTTGGGATGAGGCTGCTCCGGCTCTCACTGACGATCTGATCCTTGCTAAGAGGCGGATCGAATACTTGATCAAACACAAAGGACTAAAGGGATCCGACTTGGTCCAATGCTGGGTGTCACGTCGGATCGAGCCCCTTCAGTACCACGGAGACCGACTGATGCACTCCTTCACGTCGTCCAAGAAAGACTCCCTCTGCATCAGCCCCAGAGCCTACACCACTCAAGGCTACATAAGCCAGATAAAATGGTTGATAAGGGAGTGGATCGAGAGGAGGATCCCGGAGATCTCTCTGGATATGCATACGGCGGAAAACCCCGTAGTGCCGGTAAGCTTCTAACAGTAAACCTTTTTATGTGTTTCAATCTTTAAGTTACATTGCAATACTGATATGTTTTCTTATTTTCAGCTTGCAGACCTCCTCGAGTCAGAATTCGCTCCACTCGAAGGATATCCTCTAGAGTTTTCTCAGGAGACAGAGGTGCTACCATTGCCGGAAGCTGCGCTCTAGAAGCGCAAAGCTCCGACAGTGGCTGTTGGCACAAAGCAGGTGCCCATCGTGAAGAGGTAACTTTCAATCACAACTTCCGCCTTTGCACTTTACTCGAATTTCGTTCCGAGATGTAATGTTTCCGACTTTATTACATTCTCAGAGATAAACAACTCATCAAGGGCAAGGGGAAGGGGATTTCTTCGAAGCCCCTGCGACAAAAGAATCTTACCATAACTTCTCTTGCCGTGGCTCCTCCGACTCCTGCCCCTCAGCCTTTCGCAACACCGGTGATAATTCCTTCTCTAGCTGTCGTAGATGATCCGACTCCTTCCATGGAGCCTACGATCCTTGAATGGCAAACTGACGTCACCATGGGTGAGTCAGGTTTAGAAAAGGGTGAACCCTCTTTGGGTAATGATCCCTCGGTAGAAACCTTCGCCGAAAACCTTCTCAGCAATCCGGGACTTTCCAAGTTTGGCCTGTCCCGGAAATCTGCTGAAGAGATCGAGCGGCTGGCCAAGCAATGCCTGGAGAAAAGAAACTTATCTGCCAAAGAAGAAGCGCAAGAAGGAGAGGACGTCAAGCACTCTGACCTTCTTGAACAAGTGCGTCTTCGCAATGAGAGGATCAGGTCTGGGGAGCTTCCAACTGCTCCTGTGACCCCTCTGACTCTCGCTGAGAAGGTTGCAGTTGAAGTGAACGCGAGTTTGGATAAACTTACTCGCGAACAATATGTAAGTCGGAATTCCAATTCCTATTTTTCCTTTATTTCATATCATATCCTCTAGCCCCCAAGCATGAAGTAGGATAAATAATCCGTGTTTATGCTTCCTTAGGATGCCAAAGAACGAACTAGTGTAGCCCCCAAGGCTCGTGCTGATATTAGCAAAAATATTAGCCCGAGTCTTTAGTAGCTTTCTGACTTTGGGTATTTTAACTTACAGAAAGTATATTCCTATAACCAGGATTTGTTGAAGAATGTCTGCGATAAGCGGAGAGAGATCAAAGCTTACCGACTTAAAAATGCTGAGCTAAAAGTTGCCAAGGATGAGGCCGAAGGTAAACATTCTGAGACTCAAACCTTGTCTTTCATGTTTTCATAGTAGAATTTTTGCTGAACTGTTGTTCTTTTTTGACTTACAGTGCTGGTAAAACAGTCCTGCGCCATGATTGAAGAGGCCGAGAACCTCAAGACTTTGGTGGTGGAGAACAAGGAGCTTCGCCAAGAGCTGGACCAGCTCAAGGCAGATCATGAAAAGAGCATTGCTCAAATCCTTGAGTCCTCCTCCATGGCTACTGATGAGCGTGATCGTAAGATTGCTGCTCAAGATCAAAAAATCCCGGACCTCAATAATGAGCTGTGCAGAGAGAGGGATCTTTCCGAGGCGCTCCGGGCTGAACTCCAGATTCTTCGGGAAGAGAAGACCAAACTTTACGACATCATTTTCGGTACGTTCCATCTGTCTGACTTGTCTATTTTCTTCGACTTCTTTTCAATGTCGGATTTTCTTTAATTGTCTTTGTTTACAGGTCCTCTGAACTTGACGGACTCCACCTCTGCTGAGCCCCGCACCCACCGGCTTACCCAAGTCGGTGATCTGCTTCATGACTTCCGCCAATCCCTTGAGGATATTGGCGAAGCTCTCAAGATTCCGGACATGCATCGCATGTCGGATTTTTAGGTGCAGGACAAGGAAAAGGAGATGCCGCAGCTTGTCTAGGATTGGAACATGTCCTAGACGTGAACCGTGGCGCAGAACGCTCTCACAATGGTCATGAGCCACCATGGAAACATGGAAATATGGCAAGTGACCAGAGGGTACTGCAAAGTAGATGAAGACGACCAGGAGCAGGACATCAAGGCCATCATGGACTCCTGCGCCTGTTATGGGTGTCACGTTGCTGATTTAACCAGCTACGAGACTCCTTTCTTCACCCGCGTGGACACTCCGCCTCCGCCTCCAGAAGATTCAGCAGAAGTTTCTGACGATGAACGCACCACTTCGGATGCGGACATCTCAGAACGATATCAAGGTGACATATCTAGCGAGCCAGCAGCTCCTTCCTCTCCTGCATCATAGAATCCCGAAAACATTTATGTTATTCTAAAAAACATGATGGGCCTGTAATTATGAAATACTATAATTTTGCTAGTGCTAAGCTTTTGATCTATTTAGCACTTTTGGCTTTAGATTTTTGCGTGCCTGAAATGTTTACATAAGCACTTGTATTTTTTTCGTCTATACTTATCGTTTATCTGGCCTTCTGCCTCGTCCCTTTTGTGAGCCGGCTAAACCTTTTGCCGGAAACTTTGCCAAGCAACAGAGCTCAATTTCTAAAGCAGTTTAAACTCGGAAACAAAGCCGGCTTCCAGTACCAACAATTCACTACTCGGAAAATACCTGCATCCAGCAATCAGACAAAGAACCAAAGTATAGACTAGAAACTTTAGAGTTATACCCGAAGGTAGCATTTTTTAGAATCGGAAATCTAAACCAGAACAAACATGATCATCAAGTACTTTCAAGCATTCTGGGATTTTCGACTATTACATGATCATTTGGAAATAAGATGGTAAAAACTTCTCAGAAAAACTTGAGGCAACCAAAACTCTTATTTCTCACAGAACATGTACATATATATGATTACAAAGAAGGATAAACTAAGAATAAAAGGGATGTAGCTGAGCAATATTCCATGGTCTGTCTAACTCATCTGGATTTGTACTGCCTCCAACTCTCTTTCTCTTCTTAGTAGCAGGTCTTTCTTTGACTGGCCTCATGTCAGTTAAGTAGTACGATCCATTGTGCAATACTCGACTAACTAAAAAGGGCCCTTCCCATACTGGGGAAAGTTTGTGCTTTCTTTGTTGCACAAGCCAGAGAACCAAATCACCTTTATTGAAAGATCTATTTCATACTCTCTGGCTATGATACTTGCGTAACTTCTGCTGATAGGCTGTAGATCTCATTTCAGCAACGACACGAACTTCTTCGACTAAGTCGAGATCATTTTGTCGAGAAACCTCGGCATCCTCTTCAATATACGCGGCCACTCTAGGAGAAGTATGAATTAAATCACTAGGAAGAACTGCTTCTACGCCATAGACCAAGAAGAAAGGTGTGTATCCGGTTGACCTGTTTGGGGTTGTTCTTAAACTGCATATTACAGAGGGTAATTCCTCTACCCAAGCCCCCGCAGCACATCGTAGTGGTGCCTCGAGTCTCGGTTTTAGGCCTTGTAGGATTAAATCATTTGCTCTTTCGACTTGTCCATTAGCCTGTGGATGTGCGACTGACGCAATGTCAAGCCGGATATTTTGCTCGTTGCAGAATTCAGCCAATTCTCCCATAGAGAAGTTACTCCTGTTGTCCGTGATAATGCTACGTGGATAACCATACCGGATTATAACATGCTCGACAAATCTTTTGGCTGTTGCTCCATCACAACTTGTGACGGGTTTAGCCTCAATCCATTTGGTAAATTTATCCACCATCACTAAGAGGTGAGTAAATCTACTTGGAGCTCGTTTAAATGGTCCTACCATCTCAAGCCCCCAGATCGCAAAAGGCCATGTTATATGTACTGTTCTCA
Source organism: Avena eriantha (assembly GCA_910589775.1). Lineage (NCBI taxonomy): Eukaryota > Viridiplantae > Streptophyta > Magnoliopsida > Poales > Poaceae > Avena > Avena eriantha. The sequence continues at coordinate 229,027,823 of OU342742.1, forward strand.
GCTGATCAGCCGGAACATGAGCTTGTTTGGCGTACTTTTGGCAGGCTTTGCACGTCTTGACTAATCGTTCGGCATCTGCCTGAGCTGTAAGCTAGAAAAATCTGTGTCTAAAAGCTTTTGCCACTAAAGATTTGGTTGCGGCGTGCACACTCGCCTTCGTGGATTTCCCTTAAGATTTCCACTCCTTCTTCCGGAGATACGCAACGCTGAAAAACCCTAGAAACACTCCGCTTATAGAGCTCACCTTTAACTATAGTATAGTGTTTCGCTCGTCGGATGATCTGCCGGCTCAGCACCTCGTCTTCGGGTAATTTGCCGTCTACCAGATAATCTAGGTAGGGTTGAGTCCAGCTGGGAATTATAGCTAGAACTGCTATTAGAGGTGTGTCGGATTTGGTCGGATATTCCTCATCTACTCCCTTTATTGAGGGAACTTTGAGGTGCTCTAAAAAAGTGCCATCCGGGACCTCTTTCCGCGCAGAGCCTATCCGAGATAGTGCATTTGCTTCCTCATTTTCTGCTCGAGGGATGTGTTGAACCGCAAACCCTTCGAATGATTTAGATAGATCATCTAGGACAGCTTTATATGCAGCCATGCGTTTATTTGCATTACAAATATCTGACATTTGTTGGGCAACAAGATCCGAATCTCCGTAACACATCAAACATCGGATGCCAATATCCTTAGCAATCCGGATTCCATGCAGCAGTGTTTTATACTCGGCAATATTGTTTGTCGCTGTGAAGTGGATCTGCAACACGTATAGAAGTTTATCTCCTTGGGGTGATTTGAGCACCACGCTAGCCCCCGAGCCCCCACGAGCCTTAGACCCATCAAAGTAGAGGGTCCAATAATCCGACTCAGGGAGGGTCATATTTTCCTTCGTCTCTGTCCAATCAGCGACAAAGTCAGCAAGGATTTGGGATTTGATTGCTGTCCGGGGTTTATACTGGATATCAAAAGCTAAAAGCTCTATGCCCCATTTGGAGACGCGTCCTGTTGCGTCACTGTTGTTGATTATATCTCTCATGGGAGCTGTGCTCACCACGGTAATTGGATGCTCCTGAAAATAGTGTCGTAACTTATGAGATGCTAGAAAAACACCGTAAGCCAACTTTTGATAGTGCGGATACCGCTATTTTGACTCTGTCAAGACCTCACTGACAAAGTAAGTCATACGCTGCACCAAGTGTTCCTGATTTTCCTCTGGTCTCTCCACCACCATGACGATACTAACGACCTTATTTGTCACAGCAAGATAGAGCAACATCGGTTCCTGAGGTTCCGGTGCTGCAAGGATAGGAGTAGATGAGAGTACTTTCTTCAGGTCTTGTAGTGCAGCTTCAGCTTCGTCGGTCCAAACAAAATCCTTGGTCTTTTTCAGGAGTTTGTATAATGGTGCGGCTCTTTCACCAAGCCGGCTTACAAATCGACTGACTGCAGCGATGCAACCAGTCAATCTTTGTACGTCCTTCAGGCGAGTTGGCCTGGAAATATTGTGTATAGCCTTGATTTTGTCCCGGTTCACCTCTATGCCTCTTTGAGACACGATGAAACCTAACAATTTTCCGGCTGGTATTCCAAAGAAGCATTTCTTTGGGTTAAGCATGATGTTGTATTTTCGTAGATTGGCGAACGTTTCTTCCAAAATCAGCGTTTCCTTCTTTTTGGACATCACCGCAATATCATCCACGTATGCATGTACATTGCGTCCGAGTTGGTCGTGGAGACAACGCTGCATCGTGCGCTAGTAGGTAGCTCCTGCGTTCTTCAGCCCAAAGGGCGTCGTAACAAAACCGAAGGTTCCGAAGGGGGTTATGAATGAAGTTTTGACTTTGTTAGATTCCTTCATCCGGATTTGGTGATAACCGGAATATGCGTCGAGAAAACAGAGGAGTTCCGAGCCTGCCGTAGAATCGATAACTTGATCAATTCTAGGCAGAGCGAACGGATCTTTTGGACAAGCCTTATTCAAGGCAATATAATCAACACACATCCTTAAATTAGTGGTGTCCATTTTAGGGACCATTACAGGATTGGCCAACCACTCAGTGTGGATGACCTCTTCTATGAATCCGGCTAACTCGAGCCGTGCTAGTTCCTTAGCTATTTCCTTACGCTTTTCATCACCAAAACATTGTAGGGACTGTTTGACGGGTTTAGCGTTCGGGTTTACATTTAAAGAGTGCTCAGCAAGTTCCCTAGGTACTCCGGTCATGTCAGATGGCTGCCATGCGAAGATATCTTGATTTTCTTGGAGGAACTTGACGAGCGCACTTTCCTATGCGCTACCTAGGTCTACGCCTATCTGGGTCACCTTGGAGGGGTCATCATCCTTCAACGGCGTCTTCTTTGTCTCTTCTGATGCCTTGATCTCCGGATTTGGCTTTGTCACCTCCATCTTTGTTGTGGGCATCTCGGACGGATCTATGCATTTCTTGATCTCCTAGTACTCCTGGGCGTGCAGCACGGCTTCAGCAAAGGTGGCATTTCCATCCTTGCACTCTCGCGCTTTCTTCGGGTCTCCCCTGATGGTGATCACGCCGTTGGGACCTGGAATTTTCATCATATTGTAAATGTAACACGGACGAGCCATAAAAGCCCAGTAAGCTGGACGTCCGAATATAGCGTGGTACGTGCTCTTGAACGGGACCACTTCGAAGGAAAGTGCCTCCTTCCGATAGTTCTTTGGAGTTCCAAAGGTAACATCCAAAGTGATCTCTCCTAGGGAATTGGCTTGTCTTCCTAGGACAACACGGTGAAAAATCACAGTGCTGTGGTTCAGCTGGGTCTCCGAGATCTTCATCCGGTGTAGCGTTTTGACATGGAGAATATTGATACTGCTACCACCGTCCATGAGGGTCTTGGAGAAACCATAACCGTCAATAAGTGGATTGAAGATTAAGGCGTATTTTCCTCGCCTGTGCAACTTAGGCGGATGATCAGCGCGGTCAAATGTGATTGCTACGTCTGACCAATCCAGAAATTGGGGAACGGCCGAAACTGTTGCATTGAGCTCATGTAGAACTGCCTTCTTGACCTTTGCTGGTTGAGATCCGAGGAAGGTGACATAAGTGTCTTTTTTGGTCGGAAAATTTTACTTCCCTTCCGGCTTGGGATTTGAAGCATCAGCTTCCTCCATGTCGGAATCTTCCTTGGTCTCCTTATCTTTTTCAGGATTCTTCTTTCCCTTCTTCTGCTTAGCTTTGTAGCCCGCGGTGTCATCTCTTTTGATGTCGTCATTGAAACGACATTCAGCGTTAGTGTGAGACGAGCCCCCATTGGCGTCTAGGTGATGCACACATGGGTTATTGGCAATGTCGGCCCAAGAGTAGGTTTTGCCTGGTTACTGGTCTCCTCTACCTTGGACCCTTGAAGTCCCACGGCCACGCCCGCGGCCTCCGTCGCGTCCTCCAGACCCAAAAGTAGCAGTGACCACAGTTGTTTCCGTGTTGGGTTTCTCTTCCGAGGTATTTTTGCGCTTCTGAGCTTGTTGCTTTGGTTGTTTTGCTGACTTAGGCACAGCTAGGGCATTGAGCAATCCCTCTGCATCATCGTCGGCATCTGCATACTTTCTCGCTGTTTCTATCATTTCTCCCAAATCAGTGAACTTGTCACACTTCAAGCGATGGCGCAGTAGACCAATTGGGAGTCCTGCGATGAAAGCTTCAATCGCAGTTTGATCGTTTACTCCTTCGCAGGAGTTCTTGGTGTCGATCCATCATCCGAGGTAATCTCGGAAAGTTTCTCCGTCCTTCTGGGTGCAACGCTGTAGGTCTCCGATCGTGCAGGGCCTCCGATATGTGCCTTCGAAATTCTGAAAGAACGCACTTTGCATGTCATACCAGTTATGGATGGTGTTCTTCGGAAGTTCATTGAGCCATGATCGTGCCGTCTTCCGCAACATAAGTGGGAGATATCGGGTTGCGGCCAGGCTATTTTCGCCTTTGGCGATGCAGCAAGCTTGGTAAAAATCCTGTAGCTAGGTATCTGGCCGAGCAATGCCGTCATAGGCTTGGATATGCCTTGAAATAGCAAATCCTTCTAGGAATCTTGTAGCTCTGATGCGTGGTCCGAAGCATTTTGGGCCCATGTAGATATCATCGTTTTCGTAGCGCCGCGCCTCTATGTTGGAGTTGATCCTATGCCCTGCGTCGTTCGGGGATAGAGATCGTCCCGAATGTCGGCTGTGGCTGCGGTGCCTTGGAGCCGGACTTTGGCTTCTGCCACCACCTCCTCCGCCACGTCGTCCTCCCTGTCCCCCTTGAGAGCCGTTGTGATGACTGCTTGGTGGAGAGGGTGGGGCAGCTGGATTGTTTCCGGCTGATCGCCGGCCTCTGTCTGGAGCGTGATTATTCCAGTTCCAGGGAGGGTCTTCACTACGACGAGCCCCCTTCCGGCTTGTGCCGGCATGGTTTCCATCGTTCCTTCGTCCGTCGTTCCCACAATGGCGAGGGTCAGCCGGACGGCTTGCATGTCTAGGAGGTGGCATTTTTTGACGATCCTCCTCCCGACGTTTCTCTTTATCTTCTCCCCTTTGATCGTTCGACTCTTGTCGAGGAGGATTCCTCGGATACAGTGCAGAAATGGCCTCTTGCTCGGCCGCTAGAGCGACGTCGCGCCAGCTGCGTGCAGGTGTGTGATGTTGTCCTGAGGATCCTGTTCTAGAGTAGTTGTTTTCCCGTCGGTCGGAACGGCGATGCTGTTCCGGAATGCGCTGGGGCCTTATATCATTCCAGGCTGAGTCCGTGTGACATTGGTCGGATTTGGATACCAGCTTTCCACTTCCGGATTTCACAGCCATCTGTTGCTCCAGACCCTTGGTGAGTAGCTTGATGCCCAATCGAACCTGTTCTAGGCCTGGGTTATTTGACAGGATATCCCGAGCCACGACAGTGTTCTATACCGGTGTCGGATACACCAGATCTCCTTTGCTGTCGAGACGAGGCATCCCTGGATCTCCTTCAAAGAGGACCATGTTTACTTCCGGAAATTGCCCGTCACGCGTGTAATGTTTTCGGGTCTTCTGATGCAACCGAGACATGTAATCCTTGGTTGACATGCGTTTCTTTTCCTCCTGGATGTTCTTGGCTTCATCCAGGAGTTGTTTTCGACGCGCTTCTAGGGCTTGGGCCCTTTCGTCTAGCTCTTCAGCAGTAAGTTCTGCAGCTGTAGGGATAGGTGTGGTTAATGCAGCATAGATGAGTTTACGCGCACCTTCAGTGATCACGTGTCCGTCCACCCATTCTTCTTTTTTTGGCTCTTCTGGGATAAGTGCTCCATCCAAGTCTTCCTCATATTCCTCGGGAATCACCTCCTCTGTCGGGGGGTCTTTTGCCGGGGTCTTGTTCTTCTTCTTTGCCTTCTTGGCGGCGCAGGTAGCAAAGACGGCTTTGGGTCCGTTTCCCGGAGTCAAGCTCTGATCGATACTTTCGGACATCTGGACTTCGGGATTATCTCCGACGTCCATGTCATCCTGCGCTTTGGGAGAGTGTTCCCCGGATCCTTCATCCATGGCTTCTCCTTCTTCTGTAGCTTTGGAGTTATACTCCTCTTCATATTCCGCGGAGAAGTTTCGGAAGTCCGCTGACGTCATCGATTCATCAGAGGATGCGGGTACGTCGGCGTTTGTTCCAATTGCCTCCAGCACAGAGTCGGTGTTTTCTCCAGCATCGGCAGAGCCGGATCCAGATCCAACATATCTGACGAAGTGCGACGCATTCCTCCTAAGGTACCTGCGGCTTTTGCGATCAGCTTCATCGGAACTTTTGATGGTCTCAAGAATTACATCTGTGCTTGCGCCTTGCAGTATCATACGTCGTAGCATGTACCTCAGGAAAGGCCTGTCTGTCCTGGCGTCATCAAAGCTGGAATCAGTGTGTATGACTTGCTCCTCCTGAATTTCGACTTCCACGGGTGGGTCGATCTGGGATCCGGCTTCTCCAGGGAGATCCACTCCCGATCCGACTTGGACCACTAGGTCTTCTTCAGGCTCGGATTTCTCCACTATCTCCGCAACTAGTGTGGGCTGGGGGACCCTGCCGCCTCCGCGGCAAAGGGGACCCAGAAGATTCTTCTGCCTCTATCATCACCGCTGGGGCGGGTGGGGCAGGTTCAGCGAAGCCGATGTAAAGATCGATCTTGCCAAAGGACATGATTGTGTAGGCAGTCATGGCCTCCCTAGCAGAATCCATGTCTCGTCGAGAACGATGAGAGGGACGTCGCTGGCGTAGAGGATGCGACTAACGGCGATAGTTTTTCCGATTCCGATTCTTGCAGATTCCGCTTGGAACGCAGATCTAAAGCTCACTTGCCCCACGGTGGGCACCAACTGTCATCAGATTGATGACAAGTACGCCATGAGGGGGTCCTCGAGGCGTGCGGAAGAGAGGGGTGTGATACGTACGGTGTTCCGGGATGGTGAGCACACAAGTTTACCCAGGTTTGAATCCGCTTGCTTTGGACAGATCCTACTCCTACTAGCAATCTAGTAATATGGCAGAGCCGGAATATGGGTTACAAGGGTTCGCCTATGCGAGTTGAGATTGTAGACTATTGAGGTGTGCCCTAAAGGCTCTCGCTAGGACGGCTTATATAGATATCCGGCCTAGGATTTGCAGGAGAGATCTATCCGGCTACGACTAAGAGTCGGTTACAGAGTACATCTTGAACTACAAGTAACATTATGGGCCTAAGTCGGTAACTCTTCTGGGCCTTCCTGTAGCCGGATTGGACTCCGTTTTCTCTCCCAGACTGGGCCGCCCATGAAGCAAAGCTCTAACCTGAAGTGGGCCACCCTGGTCAGTGAGGAACTATGAGGATACCTGGAAAGTATATCCCCAACATTGATGCTTTATTTGGGTTGACTTGGCGCATGCTCACACCATGTTATGACTATCTCAAGTCACCATAGCCTTTATGATCCTTTAGTTTGCAACTTGTAGTATCACTTTATGCTTTGATCAATGATGTTTTGTCCCTCTGCATGATTATGGCCATTATTGCTCTCCTAGTTTGTCGCTCCTAGTCTTTTGCTAGCCTGCACAACCAAGTATGAGTTCCACTCATGCATCCAACTCCCTAAACCAAGTTATTCCAAAGAGTCCACCATACCTACCTACTAGCTTATGCTATTCCAAGTATATTCATGCTTTTGTTTACCTTCCAGATTAAATTTGTTATGAGAAAACTAGTGATTAAATCTCTCACGAACTTGATGGCACACTTTACTTTTCTTGCCCTTAATAAACTTGAACCATTGTGTCGTCTATGTTGTATATGCTTGCACTTATTTGTTGGGAATTAGCAGAACCATGCTTTCGTGGGGAACGCTTTCAACATTGCACTTGGTACTTGTACCTAGTTGATATCATGCTCTTTTGTATATGGATGTCGTCGATGTGAAATGAAAGGGGAGCTTGTAAGTCCATGGAGTTATGTATATGTGTTAGAGAAACGCCTGGGCCGCTAGTTTTATCCATGCTGACATGGTGGAAACCTGCAGCATAACCATAATAAGCTGTCTATGAAGCATTCTTCTTATAAAAAAGAGTCCTATATTGAGAAAAAAGAGAAAAAAAGAGATATTATGAAAAGAGGAAAGAGAGAAAAAAGAACCATATTCCCATGGTAAATAAGAAGAATGCTGAGATGCTCGTTGTCTGCTTGCCTTTCATTTTGATATGGGGATTCTTCCGTATCATCGGGCAAGGGGTACCCCGTTGGCGGTTCTCTATGATACACATGTACTTACAATGACAAGAACTTACCGGTGACTAAACTTGAGTAGCATGAGGAGCAACCCTCATATACAAGGGACATGAGATTTCTGACGTATACTTCGTCAAGCATGTACACCATAGTTTGTTCACTTTAACCTTAATCACTTCAAGATGCTTATGATATGGGCAATGAGAGCTAAAAGCTATAAGTACCATAATTTTTGGAAGCTCTTTATGAGACTTGAATCCCTACTTCCTTTTACAAAAGGCCTTTCTTCCACCATTACATTGAGTCTCCACCTTCTATCTTTATGCACCTACTTTAAGAGCATAGTGGCCATTCTTAGTTCTATGTGCATTGTCCCAAGACTAGTTGATTGATGCATACTTTGATATTGCTTGTTCTAAACTATTTGTATCTAGTCACTCTTATGAACTTTGAAGGTGTCCTATGCATTTATATTTGCTACTCTATTGAGGGACAAGTTGAATACTTTTATGCTATGTTTTCTTTATGTGAAACAAACAAACATCTTGCAAAGCATTGTTATTCATGAATCTTTTGTTTGTGCCTTTTCATGTTGTGTCATAGTTTCATTGCTTATTGCTAGAACTTTGTCTTTCATGTTATGATTGAAATACTATGATTGTCGTCGGATTGAGGACAAGTACGCCATGAGGGGGTTCTCGAGGCGTGCGGAAGAGAGGGGTGTGAGACGTACGGTGTTCCGGGACGGTGAGCACACAAGTTTACCTAGGTTCGAATCCGCCGGCTTTGGACGGACCCTACTCCTGCTAGCAATCCAGTAATATGGCAGAGCCGGAATATGGGTTACAAGGGTATCGCCTGTGCGAGTTGAGATTGTAGACTATTGAGGTTATGCCCTAAAGGCTATCCCTAGGACGGCTTATATAGATATCCGGCCTAGGGTTTAAAGGAGAGATCAATCCGGCTACGACTAAGAGTTGGTTACAGAGTACATCTTGAATTACAAGTAACATTATGGGCCGAAGTCGGTAAGTCTTCTGGGCCTTCCCGTAGCCGGACTGGACTCCGTCTTCTCTCTCTAATTGGGCCGCCCATGAAGCAAAGCTCTAACCTGAAGTGGGCCACCCTGGTCAGTGAGGAACTGTGAGGATACCCGGAAAGTATATCCCCAACAATGATCCCAGCTTTGAATGTTTTTAAAATAGTTTGATCAATTCTTTGATGGTGCATGTCACCTCAAAAATTATTCTTTCTTTTTATCACTTAGCTACTCGAGGACGAGCAGGAGTTAAGCTTGGGGATGTTGATACATTGCAAATGTATCTATAACTTTTGATGTTCCATGCTTAGTTTTATCCACTTTCTTGTGTTTTGTTCCAACTTTGGAGTACATTTCATATGATTTCTTGGACTAACCTATTAACAAGAGCCACAGTGCCAGCTGCCTGTTTTCTGCTGTTTTTGGTTACAGGAAAGTCAGAAAATGAATATTCTCGGAATTGGACGGGACAAAAGCGAAAGTGCCTATTTTTCCGGAAGTCATCAGATGCTAGAGTACGAGACGGAGAGGGGCCAGGGGGCCACCACACCAACTGGCCGCGCCGCCCAGTCTGGCCCGCACCAGGGGGTTGTGTGGCCACTCCCGGCACCCCCTCGGTCTCCCCTTCCGCCTATAAGATGCCCTCGGGACGAAAACCCTAAGGGCCCGATCAAAAATCCATGAAAGAGTCTGTAGCCGTCATCATCTCCATCCCTAGATCGGGAGGGACCTGAAGCTCTTCTTGGCACCCTGCCGGAGAGGGGAATTCACCTTGGAGGCCTTCTTCATCACCATGCAAGCCTTCGGTGTGATGCGTGAGTAGTTCATCCTTGGACTACGGATCCATGTAGTAGCTAGATGGCTGGTTCTCCTCCTTTGTGCTTTCATGTGTAGTTCTTGTGAGCTCCATTCATGATCAAGATCATCTATTTGTAATTCTGCATGTTGTGTTTGTGGGGATCCGATGGATATTGAGATGCTATTTCAGATTGATTATTGATTCTATCATGTCTTTGTTATTTGTGATCTTGCATGCTTTCCGTTGTTAGTAGCTATCTTGGCCAAGTAGATGCTAGCAACTCCAAGAGTTAGTATTTATGCTCGATAGTGGGTTCATGCCTCTGGTAATCTGGGGAAGTGACAGAAATCTCTAAGGTACTAGATGTGCTGTTGCTACTAGGGAGAAAACAACAATCCTTTGTTCATAGAATAATCGTATTGTTTACTTTACACGCAGTTCGTAAAGCAATGATCTATTGCTTGCAACTTAATACTGGAGGGGGTTCGGATGATAACCTGAAGGTGGATTATTAGTCATAGATGCAGTTGGATGGCTGTCTATGTATAATGTTGTAATGCCCAATCAAGTCTCAAAGGAGTCAAGATGATCAATATATGCATGTATTGCTTTCTCGATGTTTGTCACTTGCCCCTCTGTAATTTGTTTACCCAGCATGTTATCTATCTTAAGGAGAGCCACCTCTAGTGAACTATGGATCCCGGTCCTTGTCTTTTACATACAATCTACAATCTTTTACTGCTTTGTGTTTACTTTTTGCAAACTATTACTTCTTTCCATTCGATACGTTCAATCCTTTGTTTTCTGCAAAACACGGTGAGATTGACAACCTCATCGCAAGTTGGGGACAAAGTTTTGTGGTTGTGTTGTGCAGGTCTCCACGTTGCTACTATCACCGGTATTGCGCCCCGCCAAAGCTCAGCTAGTAAGACCTTTGGGGTGTTTCCTTGCTCCTACTGGTTCGATTAAACCTTGGTTTCATAACTGAGGGAAACTTGCTGCTGTGCTCATCATACCTTCCTCTTGGGGTTCCCAACGAGCTCTACATCAACCACGCACCAGCACTTTTCTGGGCGCCATTACAGAGCCATCAGGTCCATCTCCATGCCATGGGCCTGCACCATTGCGAGTGCCATGGTGGTGCCGACGGAGCGCTGCAAATTTTTGAAGTGTGCAGGGATTTGCCCAGCTAGGGGTTCCACCAATTCACCGAGATTGTCGATCATCCTAGCCTTCGGATTCAAGTCCTCACGGATGCGACTAAGCACATCCTTGGCCTTCCCAGAGTCTCTTGGAGGCATACGCTGCAGTCTTCGACTGCGGCGATGGCACCAGCCAAAGCATCATCACGGCGAAGAGACTGGGCATCAAAGCTCAAGCCGCCAGCATCTGCATACACACAAGATTTAGTATAGAAATCACACATCAAAGTACAGAAGAGCAAGGCATATCCAGATGAACAAGACATACTCGAAAGGGATTTGTCAATAGCGAGAAGCTGCTCCTCGAACAACTTCTCCCTCTCAGCAGAGGAGGCAAGGAGATCCTGCTCTCGCTTCCGCGACTCCTCCAAGGCTGCGATTGCCTCTTCACGATTTTTCGTCACTACGGCCAATGTCTTCTCCAATGCAGCAGCATGACGAAGTAACTCATTGTGCTCAGCTGCCACAAAACAAGGAGTGTTACCAAGGTCGATTCAATAATATTCGCAAAAAAGACAAGGACGCAGTCAAAACTTACTTCCAACGATACGATGGGAATCGTCCAGTCGAGCATGTTGTCGCCCCATGTTAAGAACCTGCTCTGCTAAGCGAGCGGCTTTCTTCACGATGAGCTGCATCAGAAGAATTCCAAGTTCAAATAAAAGCACGCGAAGAATAAATTCGATTTCCCAATTCACCATACTTACATGATCCTCCACAGACTCTGAAGAGGGCTGTTGCACAGTCATCCGGGTAACCATCTGATGCCCCCCAGCATACGGGGAACTCGATGAATTATGCCTGGAGTGGGCCGCCATTGGAGGAGAAGGAAACCGTGACGCCGCCTTCTTGGACTTGGAGCCGGTGACACCGAACTCCTTCACGAATTGGACGTCGTCAGAAGATGACGTCACCACTTGACTGAAACACAAATCAAGCAAAAAGCTTCAGGACAAAGGGTCAACTCAAAGAAGAAAACAAGGTCGCGCATATAGAACTTACCAGTCAAATCTATCAAGATCGAAGGATTGCTCCTCCGACTCCAATGACTCCTCGGGTAGCCGCATCCTCTTACGAGCCGACGATGCCATGGAACTTACAGGAATAGCAGGAATTGGCTCCTCTGTGCCGATAGCTGGATCTTATGGAGTCGACGGAGATGAAGCATCCGAATCCTTGCTGCGCGAACCCTTGCGAGTATCTGGATCATTGGACTCGGGGGCTCCCTCCTCTTCAAGTGGGACGGTCAACTCCGACTCGTCCTCTTCTTCTGCTTCATGAGGAATAATCCCCTCAGGAAGAGGGGGCAAACTAGGAGACACCTTCCAATCCTGCAGTCAAAAGGCAACACATTATATAGAAAGAAATTAATGGCAATCGACAAAGATAGCTACGTCGTAGCGCAATCATACCTTAGGAGGAGGGTTCGAGGCATCGAAAGGAGGCACGACTGGTTTGCCTGGGAGAACCTCCTTGGCGGTGTACTTTGTTACCTGTCGGGGGGATGATCCATAGATACCCCAACCGGGCAAGAAACTGGGCAGTCGGATCGCGTCCGGCTGACCAGATGCGGCCGAACAAGGCAAGTCAGGCCGGCTATCGCATGGTAGCCGGACCGGAAAGAAGCAGCCGGCTACGGCGACATAGCCGGAACCAATCGGGGACATAGGACGACGTGCGTATTAGTGCACGGTACGCCCTGTACGATGACAAGACCAACCACTACTCGGCCATACCGAAGACTTTGCGGGGATGATGCAGGAACAGTGGCCCGATGCTGACGATAGGCTCGCACGGCGTCCACTGTGCCTACGACAGCCATACCGCTCATACTCCGATGGGACATATCGTACCAGATACTGTAGATGACCAGTCGGCTGGGACCCCCCTGTGGGGCCCACCTGTCGGACTGGCCAGTGAGACCATTGCCTCTCTGCCTATATAAGGAGAGGCAAGGCCTCAGTAGTAAGGGTTGGTCTCAGTGTATTTAAGGCAGTAGCTAGAGAAGACAGCTCGAGGAGCACTTGTAGTTCATATATCCCTCATAGTCAGATCCGACAGGAGTAGGAGTTTTACCTCATCACGAGGGCTCCGAACCTGGGTACTTCCTGCATCCAGCTACGCTTGCTTGTGTCCAATCCCGCCTGCGGACGCTGTTGATAGCTTCCCTGCTAGTCCCCACACCTCTATCTAACCTTCTTAGGTACTGCCGTTCCCAATACAACGACAGTTGGCACCCACCATGGGGCTAGATGGCTTCGACTGGAGTCACGTTCCGCACGGGACCCCACACTTCAGCCTGTGAGCGCATGGCCTCTGGCCTGGTGCTCACGCTCGGCAAATTCGACTGCGTCATCGAGAAGGCTTCCTGCTTCGCCGGAACCTCCTTCCCGGCGAACGACTCCATCCTGCTCTTCGGCGACCTCCCTGTCTACGTTGCCACCATTCCGGAGCATTTCCCTAGGGAGATCGTCTCTGTCGCGGAGCTATCGCATCTGGGTGGTAGCATCTCCATCGCTCCCTGTGGCGTGGAGGTCATGATGGCCGACTCCAGTTCTCATCCCCGCCAGCCGCGGGAGCGAGGCGCGGACGAGGTTGGGAATTCCGTGCCTCCGCAGCCTCGGAATCTGGTGGAGGATGCCATTGATCGACTCCTGGCGCCAGTTAACCTCGGGGATAACCCGGAGGAGGCAGAATCCAACTTCGCCATGGAGAGACAGATCCTCCTCCAGGAGGCAATGGAGCTGGCGGCAACCCGCAAGCAACTTGAGATCACCCGGTGCGAGTACGACCGCGCGCACAACTTCACTTCGGCTACCGCGGAGCCGAGCCGGCGAGGCCAGGTACGGCGCCGAGGCGGCGAGCTAGGCGGTAGGATGGAAAAGGATGGGGAGCCGGATCCCGCGCCCGGCCTCATCCGGCCCACCTACAACACGCCCATCAAGAACCTGCGCGTGGCGCGAGCCGCGGCAGAAGAGCTGCCCAATCTGGAGGGCGAGGAGCGAGCCCGCCAGCACGCTCGCGTGTAGGAGCACCTCCGCATCGCGGACGAGCAGGCTGATGCCAACCGGCAGATGCAGGAAGACCCCAGCTACTCCAGGAGGACAAGCTGCCTGTCAACAGTAGGGGCACGCCATGCGACACCCAATAGGCGTCCTCCCCTCAGCCGGCTAAGGCCCGCAGCAGGCGTCGCAGTTCTGGCAACAAGGGCCAGCCATGCCAGGAGCAAACGGTGAACAGCAACCCACCGCCTCCCCCTCCGCCAACTGGGGCACCTAGACCAGTCGGTTCCCGTCTCTTGGGCCGGGTGGGAGCGCCCAACCTAGATTGTCTGGATGCCCGTGACCACATCGAGCTCCTCACTCAAGCGCGCGTCACGGAGAAAGAAGACTCTACCGTCCCGATTTGGTTCGGACACCGCATCCGGAATGAGCCGTTTCCGGATAAGTTCTCCCTGCCCAGGGACACCCCCAAGTACGACAACAACATGAAGCCGGAAGATTGGCTGACCGACTATGCTACGGAAGTTGGCATCGCCCATGGGAACAAGCACACAGCCGTGCTCTACGTCCCACTTATGTTAACTGGGCCGGCAAGGACGTGGCTCAACAGCCTTGCAGCCAATAACATCAACGCCTGGCCAGACTTTGAGAAGGTGTTCGTCCGCAACTTCAATGGCACGTACAAGCGTCCGGGACGCCCACACGACCTGGCCTTGTGCGTCTAGGATGACCGCGAGACTGACCGCGAGTACCTCGCCAAGTGGACGGAGCTGCGCAACACCTGTGAGGGCATCCTAGAGAGCCAGGCCATCAGCTTCTTCATCGAGGGTTGTCGAGAAGGCACCATGCTTCGCCACCGACTACTGTGTGACGAGCTGAAAACCATGGCGGAGCTCATGACGGTTGCGGACCAATACGCCATGGCGGATGCCGCCATGAAGAAGCCCCTCCGAGTAAATGCGGACATGCCATCAGCAGACATGCGAGTGACATCGTCCGTGCCAGCCCACTGAAACATGGGGTGAACTCTGGCTTGCAGGGGCTAGACGCGATGGCGTAGCCATGTGCGAATGAGCACACAGCCTCCCTCCTCTTTGCCCATGCGACTCTCGAGGTCACAGACGCGCTCGTATAGTACATCTGTCTCCATGGACTCGCCGGGCATAATCACATTCTTCCAGGAGTGCCTCCTCTTGCACGACGTCGCGGGGTTAAAGGGCGCGAGTCCGTAGTGGTCTCCGTCGGCCTTCTGGTCGCGGACGTAGAACCACTCATCCCTCCACCCTTGGATGGACATCATTAGCGTGATGTCAAAGTATGTGGCGGATGGATCGACGTTGATACCGTAGCCGCCTACATCGTAGACTATGGAGCCAGATGCCGATTGGCGCTTCAACTTGAAGAGGCGCTTGAAGAGGCTGAAGTGCGGCTCGATTCCGAGCCAGCACTTGCAAAGGGTAATGTAGCAAGCTAGGTGGAGGATGGAATTGGGGGACAGCTGATGGAGCTGGAGCCCGTAAAAACATAGAAGGCCCCTGAAAAAAGGATGCAGGGGCAACGAGAGGCCATGGATGATGAACGCTAGGAACATCACCCGAAAGCTGGCAGGAGGAGAGGGGATTACCCCGCTGCTAGGGACGCGCGCGTCAGCGACTGCTGATGACAAAACTCCATCTTGACGAAGAAGACGAAGCTCTGAGGACTTGATCACAGATGCATGCCACGCGCCATTTGTGACGTGAGTGCTCGTGCCCTTCTTCTTTCTGCCGACGGCGGTGCTGGTTCCCACAGCGGCGGAGCCGCCCTTCTTCTTCATAGCAGCAGCGGCAACAGCGGAATTGGTCGCAACACCTCCCTTTTTCTTCCCCATTCTGCGGTGGCGATGTGATCGGAGGAATTAGCTAGGAAATACGCCGCGAAGGAAAGGAGCGCAAAGAAGCAGAGGAGCAGAGGCAATGGCGATGGAGGCAAAGGATGAAAAGAAGTAGATGTGAAACTTACCATCGCTGCATTGCTACTTCACCCCCTAGAAGATGCAATCCAACGGTTAATAAAAACCCTACCAGACGCGTGGCATTCATCGCGCTCGACATGTGGAGGAACTGAAGCGCGAACTGTCCCCCACTACTCCCCTTACGTGCGGAAATCGAGGAGGCGCAGTTAAAATAAAGATTACACACACCTGGTCAAATCAGAGTCATGAAATGGGACCCACCGCTCGTCACGTCCTGTCAAACTCGCTCACGCGGGCAACTGAGGTCATGGAATTGTTAGCACTGATGTCATCCAAAATTTTGCAGCAAAAGACTTCAACTAATTTAGTCCTTGGTTGAGTCTTCGACTCCACCAAGCACTCGGGGGCTACTCCCATAGGGAGCGCTGGTCGCGCACCCTGTGATTTTCTTTCTTTTTGTAGGAACATGGACAATCACAGCAAACCCAACCACTCGAATCACGGTTCGACTATGCACATGGGTTACTCCCATAGGGTGCGCCGGAAGCAAATTCGACTGAAACAAGCAAACAAAAGACGACAGGAGTAGCAAAAGTTCTTTAGTCCCTGCCTGAGTCTTCGACTCAACTAGGCACTCGGGGGCTACTCCCATAGCGAGCGCTGGTCGCGCAGCCTATGATTATTTGTACAAAGTAATGTGTGTTGATAACATCCACACTCAAAGCTTATGGCGACACCGCCTCATGATTTTTCCCTACAAAGAGACTGCGTCTCCTGGGTCACCCGAATCGTCTCCGTGATGACAAAATTTGGATGCCGCGCTTACATCGTGAAGATAAGACCTGAATAAGGCCTAGCAACGCACTTGTTGTGCACTACCGGAAATATAACCGTGCCTACAGGCACGATGAACATGCCTTGATGGATGCGTCGAGTGCTTACACCCATACACTAGAATTCGACTCATGTAAGACCTCTGTGGCTTGAGTATAATTACACCATCACTTTTTCAGATTCGAGTCCAAGGACTCGAGTTCGAGTAGATGGCGTTGTTTTACCCTAAGGTAGTTAACTGTTACCGATACATCGGTTAAATCAGGCACGCACATCAACAATACCTATGACACAAACAGAATAGTCGAAAAACATACTCAGTCATGCACTCAAAAGGATTCATAAAGTCTCCAGTCGAATCTGCGATTCCACTGGACACTCGGGGGCTACTGACATGGGTATACCCTACAGGTACTCGAGCTTGGTATATACGGCCTGAATACGCAGAGGCCCACGGTCTTGCCAAGGCCCAAATGAAGAATTCGAGTAGCCTACGGACTCTCAATTGCTTGAAGAACAAGAAGAAGCTAAAGATAGAAAGTTCAAAGGGGAAAACTCTAATGTGTAACCGACTCAATCTGTCACCCGAGACCTAGCCTATCTATATAAAGGCTAGGAGGGGGCGGCGAGGAGGACACACGCAACCCTAGCTTCCACAACCCTCGCTAGATTGCATCTGCGCACCATTGTAATCCTCGATACCTTTGATAATTCCACGAGCAGACAAGCAGGAGTAGGTACCTCTACAAGGCCTGAACCTGGGTAAATCTTTGAGTCCCATGTGTGCTTGTTTGCTAGCCGATAGATGTCTCTAGCGCTCCCTCCTTCTCCAAAACCCAAGTCCATAACAATGGGCGTTGATGAGTTAAACCCTCGTCAGTCAGAAAATGAATATTCTCGGAATTGGACCGGACAAAAGCCAAAGTCGATATTTTACTGGAAGACTCACGGAGCCAGAAGACCAGACGGAGAGGGCCCCCAGGGTGGCCACACCCTCCTTGGCGCGGGCAATCCTAGGCCGCGCCAGGGCTTGGTGTGGGCCCCCTGGCCGCCCACCGACCTTGCCTCTTCTCCTATAAGATGCCTCCCGATGCAAAAACCCAAAATCGACCAGCCTCCAGCCACGAAAAGTTCAGAAGCACCGTCGCGACCGAAGGGGAGATTTGGGGGACAGGAAGACTCTGTTCCGGCACCCTGCCGGGACGGGGAAGTGCCCTCGGAGCCATCTCCATCGATCTCCACCACCATCTCCATCACCGTTGTTGATTCCCATGATGATGAGGGAGTAGATCTTCCTCGAGGCTAAGGGTTCTACCGGTAGCTATGTGTTCATCTCTCTCTCTATGCATGATCATATTGTGATCATGAGCTTTGTAATCAAGTAGATCTACCTTGCTACTCAAGTGCTTTATTAGATCTCTGGCTCTCCCCATGTGTATGAAAGTGATAGCATGCACACCATGGTGGCACTTAGGCTAGAGATTACAAATCCTTGTTATGAGTTATATTTGGAGTTGGATGTTTCTATGAAACTGTGGTGTTTGTTGGATCCATCTAGCGCTCAAGGTGATAGTGTGGGGTTATTGATGGCTCAATGCACGGCGCCCAGGAAAATGCTTGATGGCGGTGTTGATGTAGAGCTCGTTGGGAACCCCAAGAGGAAGGTATGATGAGCACAGCAACAAGTTTCTCTCAGTTATGAAACCAAGGTTTAATCAAACCAGTAGGAGGAAGGAAACACGCCAAAGGTGTTACTAACTGAGCTTTGGCAGGGCGCACTACCGGTGCTAGTAGCAACGTGGAGACCTGCACACAACACAACCATAGAACTTTGTCCCCAACTTGCGATGAGGTTGTCAATCTCACCGTGTTTTACGGTAAACAAAGGATTAAACGTATCGAATGGAAAGAAGTAAAAGTTTGCAGAAAGTAAACACAAACAAGTAAACAGATGTAGATTGTATGTAAAGAAAAGGACCGGGATCCATAGTTCACTAGAGGTGGCTCTCCTTAGATAGATAACATGCTCGGTGAACAAATTACAGTGGGGCAATTGACAAACACCGAGAAAGCAATACATGCATATACTAATCATCTTGACTCCTTTGATACTTGATTGGGCATTACAACATTATACATAGACCGCCATCCAACTGCATCTATGACTAATAATCCACCTTCAGGTTATCATCCGAACCCCCTCCAGTATTAAGTTGCAAGCAATAGATTATTGCTTTACGAACTGCGTGTAAAGTAAACAATACGATTGTTCTATGAACAAAGGATTGTTGTTTTCTCCCTAGTAGCAACAACACATCTAGTACCTTAGAGATTTCTGTCACTTCCTCAGATTACTAGAGGCATGAACTCACTATCGAGCATAAATACAAACTCTTGGAGTTGCTAGCATCTACTTGGCCAAGATAGCTACTAACAACGGAAAGCATGGAAGATCACAAATAACAAAGACATGATAGAAACAATAATCAATCTGAAATAGCATCTCAATATCCATCGGATCCCCGCAAACACAACATGCAGAATTACAAATAGATGATCTTGATCATGAACGAAGCTAACAAGATCTAAACATGAAAGCACAAAGGAGGAGAACCAGCCATCTAGCTACTACATGGATCCGTAGTCCAAGGATGAACTACTCACGCATCACACCGAAGGCTTGCATGGTGATGAAGAAGGCCTCCAAGGTGAATTCCCCTCTCCGGCAGGGTGCCAAGAAGAGCTTCAGGTCCCTCCCGATCTAGGGATGGAGATGATGACGGCTACAGACTCTTTCATGGATTTTTGATCGGGCCCTTAGGGTTTTCGTCCCGAGGGCATCTTATAGGCGGAAGGGGAGACCGAGGGGGTGCCGGGAGTGGCCACACAACCCCCTGGTGCGGGCCAGACTGGGCGGCGCGGCCAGTTGGTGTGATGGCCCCCTGGCCCCTCTCCGTCTCGTATTCTGGCACTTGATGACATCTGGAAAAATAGGCACTTTGGCTTTTGTCCCGTCCAATTCCGAGAATATTCATTTTCTGACTTGCCTGGAACCAAAAACAGCAGAAAACAGGCAGCTGGCACTGTGGCTCTTGTTAATAGGTTAGTCCAAGAAATCATATGAAAAGTACTCCAAAGTTGGAACAAAATAAAAAGAAAGTGGATAAAACCAAGCATGGAACATCAAAAATTATAGATACATTTGCAATGTATCAACATCCCCAAGCTTAACTCCTGCTCGTCCTCGAGTAGGTAAGTGATAAAAAGAAAGAATAATTTTTGAGGTGACATGCACCATCATAAACTTGATCAAAGTATTTGTAAAACATTCAAAGCTGGGATCATAGTACTTCAATCATAGCATGAAAGGCAAAGTTCTAGCAATAAGACAAAGAAACTATGATGCAACATGAAAATGAACAAACAAAAGATTCATGAATAACAATACTTTGCAAGATGTTTGTTTCTTTCACATAAAGAAAACATAGCATAATAGTATTCTGCTTGTCCCTCAATAGAGTAGCAAATATAAATGCATAGGACACCTTCAAAGTTCATAAGAGTGACTAGATACAATAGTTTAAAACAAGTAATATCAAAGTATGCATCAATCAACTAGTCTTGGGATAATGCACATAGAACTAAGAATGTCCACTATGCTCTCAAAGTAAGTGCATAAAGATAGAAGGTGGAGACTCAATGTAATGGTGGAAGAAAAGCCTTTGTAAAAGGAAGTAGGGATTCAAGTCTCATAAAGAGCTTCGAAAAATTATGGTACTTGTAGCTTTCAACTCTCATTGCCCCTATAATAAGCATCTTGAAGTGGTTAAGGTTAAAGTGACACAACTAAGAGGATATGCTTGACAAGTTATAA
This sequence comes from Avena eriantha, assembly GCA_910589775.1. NCBI lineage: Eukaryota > Viridiplantae > Streptophyta > Magnoliopsida > Poales > Poaceae > Avena > Avena eriantha. Next base: position 229,048,238 of record OU342742.1, read on the forward strand.
ACCGAAATCTCATGTCCCTTACTTACGAAGACCGATCCTCGTGCTACTCAACTTTACTCACGAGCAAGCTCTTGTCATTGTAAGTACATGTGTATCATTAAGAACCGCCAACGGGGTACCCCTTGCACATGATATGGGAGCTTTCCCATAATCAAAATGACAAGGCAAGCAGACAATGAGCATCTCAGCGATCTTTTTATTTGCTATTTGCATAGGTTTTTATTGAGGATGCTTCATAGAGTGCTCATTATGGTGATGCTGCATGTTTCCACCATGATTAGGCATGGCTTAGGCTAGCGGCTCAGGTGTTTCTCTAACACACATACAAACTCCATGATCTTACAAGTTCCACTTTTATTTTGCACCACCGGGATCCGTAAGCAAAAGAACATGATATCAACGGGGTACAAAGTACAAGTGCAATGTTGAAAGCGTTCCCCATGGTACATGGTTCTGCTAATTTCAACTTATAAAGCGCAAGCATATACGCAACAAAGAAGGACCCAGTGGTTCAAGTTTATTAAGGGCAAGAAAAGTAAAGTGTGCCATCAATTTCGTGAGAGCTTTAATCACTAGTTTTCTCATAACAAGTTTAATTTGGAAGGTAAACAAAAGCATGAATATACTTGTAATAGCATAAGCTAGTAGGTAGGTATGGTGGACTCTTTGGAATAACTTGGTTTAGGGAGTTGGATGCATGAGTGGAACTCATACTTTGTTGTGGAGGCTAGCAAAAGACTGGGAGTGATAAACTAAGAGAGCAATAATGGCCATAATCATGCAGAGCGACAAAACATCATTGATCAAAGCATAAAGTGATACTACAAGTTGAAAACTAAAGGATCATAAAGGCTATGGTGACTTGAGATAGTCATAACATGGTGTGAGCATGCGCCAAGTCAACCCAAATAAAGCATCAAAGGAGAATACCACTATACTATGCTGTAATATGCTAAAACAACGCATGATTCATCCAAGGCATATTAAGCAATCTCAATTGTTTATAACAAGTCATGCTACAGAAAAGAATACTAAGCATAAATCCAAAACAATATCAAGCATGGCATGACAGAGCATAGGCCACAGACAAAAAGAGCTCTTTTTACCACAAAAGCATGAACTTTCCTACTCTTTTCCAAACCAAACCAAACTATTTGTAAACCAATGTATGAAAGAGGGGTCCAACCAATTTATTCAGCAAACTAAGCAAACAAAAGCAAACGAAAACCAAACAAAAACGAAAAAGAAGATGCTCCAAGAAAAACACAACTCTGCATGAAACAATAAAAATGAAGCGTTCGGAAGAAACCTGGGATTTTTATTAATGAAGAAGGGGATGCCTTGGGCATCCCCAAGCTTTGATGCTTGTACTTCTTGGATATTTCTTGGGGTGACACGCGTGGCATCCCCAATCTTGAGATTTAGTCCATTCTTCATCTCATTACTCATTCCTTCCATACACCTGAAATTTTTCCTTCATACAAAACTTCACACAATCTTTATTAGCAACATTAGTGCACTTAAGATAAATAAGTCTTAAGGTTCAGTTCTAACACCAAATAAACTTCCATTAGAATACTAGCTACTGTAGCACTTCCCTCAAAAAGCTCAATTCCCCAAAAGAACTCGAAAAGGAACCAACAAGAAGGAAATACAGAAAATGGCAGAAATCTGTCAAAACAGACCAGGAGGTAAAGACGGATTTTTTCGAAGACCTTCTGTTGCTCAAATCAAAAAGTTTTGAACTAACGAAAGTTGCATAACAACCTGGGGCAGAAGAACAAACAAATACAGCTCATTCCGACATACAGAGCTCTCTCACGAATGTTTACGGTGAAGAACAAAAATCTGTTTCGGGACAGCAACTTTCCCAATCATTACTTCTCTCTCATTAGAGGTTACTCTTGGCATAGAAAGCAAATAAAAAGGATAAGGAGAGGTTATTACAGAGGTAATAACTTTCAAGACTCATCTAAAACTTTTGGGTTATCTCCTAATAAGTACTTTTCTTTAACGCCTTTAAGTTAGGCATAAGAAGGAAGAAAACAAATCAAGTATTCTCAAATGAAGAAGCATGAAGACCAAATTTTGTTTTCACAGGAGAAGAAAAATAAATCCTTTCTCTCTTTTTAGGGAAGTGTTCTATACCTTTCTTGAGTGGGAGTTGATATTTAATGGTGCCTTCTTTCATATCAATGATGGCACCAACAGTTCTAAGAAAAGGTCTTCCCAAAGTAATAGGACAAGAAGCATTGTATTCAACATCCAAAACATAGAAATCAATGGGGACATAGGAATTGTTAACCATAATAAGAACATCATTAAGACTCCCCATGAGTTTCTTTTTAACATTATCATCAAGTGGGACATTCAAATAGCAATCTTCAAGAGGAGGCAAATCAAGCATATCATAAATCCTTCTAGGCATAATAGAAACACTAATATCAAGATCACACAAAGATTTGAAATCCAAGTCATTCACTTTCATATTAATGATGGGTTTCCAACCATCCTCTTGTTTTATAGGAATAGAAGCTTTATGTTTCATCTTTTCTTCTTTAATCTTTATGAGAGCATCAGTAATGTGTTTTGTAAAGGCCATGTTCATAGCACTAGCATTAGGACTTCTAGCAAGATTTTGTAGGAACTTAATAACTTCAGAGATATTGCAACCATCAAGATCAAAATCAAATTTATCATCTAAAGTAGTACAACTATTACTAGTCTCAACACTAGTGGTGGTAATAGTAGAAACACTAATGTTTCTAGTAATTTCATCTTCTCTTTCCCACTTAACATGTAATTCAGCTAATAGTCTAACATTTTCATCAATTCTTACTTGTATGGCATTAGTTTCAGGTTTAGGAGCCATTTTATTCAAAGAAGATTGAGCTTCAGCCAAAGATGTTATATTTCTTTCAGCATTAGAGAGTTTTTTCTCAATAGTTTTATTGAAAGCAGTTTGTTTACTAATAAACTCTTTAAGCATAACTTCAAGTTCAAAGGGTGCACTCCTATTATTGTTGTAAGAATTCCCATAAGCATTACCATTGTTGGGAGGATATGGCTTATAATTGTTGTTACCAAAATTGTTCCTATAAGCATTATTATCATAAGCATTGTTGCCAAAATTATTATTTCTTATGAACTTCACATCAACTTGCTCTTCTTGAGCAACCAAAGAAGCTAAAGGAACATTATTTGGATCAATATGGGCTTTACCATTAACAAGCATAGACATAATAATATCAATTTTATCACTCAAGGAGGAGGTTTCCTCAATAGAATTTACCTTCTTACCTTGTGGAGCTCTCTCAGTATGCCATTTAGAATAATTAACCATCATATTGTCCAGAAGTTTTGTTGCAGCACCCAAAGTGATGGTCATAAAGGTACCTCCAGCAGCAGAATCCAATAGGTTCCTTGAAGAATAGTTCAATCCTGCATAAAAAGTTTGGATGATCATCCAAGCAGTCAGTCCATGAGTGGGACAATTCTTTACCAAAGAATTCTTCTTTCCCAAGCTTGAGAAACATGCTCATTATCAAGTTTTTTAAACTTCATTATTTCACTTCTCATAGATATAATCTTAGTAGGAGGATAGTATTTTCCAATAAAAGCATCTTTGCACTTAGTCCAAGAATCAATACTATTCCTAGTTAAGGAATTCAACCATTCTTTAGCTTTTCCTCTCAAAGAGAAAGGAAACAATTTTAGCTTAATAATATCACCATCTATATCCCTATGCTTTTGCATCTCACAAAGTTCAACAAAGTTATTTAGATGGGAAACAGCATCTTCATTACCAATACCAGAAAGTTGTTCTCTCATAACAAGATTAAGCAAAGCAGGTTTTATCTCAAAGAAAGTAGCTTCAGGAACATGTGGAGCAATAGGTGTGCTCATAAAATCATTGTTGTTGGTGAAGTCACACAACTTAGCGTTTTCAAGAGTAGTCATTTTTTTGGGTTTTCAAATAAGAAAGCAAACTTGTAAAACTAATTTTTTTGTGTTTTGCATAACAAAATAAGCAAACAAAGCAAAAAAGAAAACTAAGCAAAACAAAAACAACAAAGTAAAGAGATTGGTTATGAGGGCTCCCCTTGTGAAGATGTGCTTGACTCCCCGGCAAGAGCGCCAGAAAAATGCTTGATGGCTCAATGCACGGCGCCCAGAAAAATGCTTGATGGCGGTGTTGATGTAGAGCTCGTTGGGAACCCCAAGACGAAGGTATGATGAGCACAACAGCAAGTTTCCCTCAGTTATGAAACCAAGGTTTAATCGAACTAGTAGGAGCAAGGACACTGCGAAGGTGTTACTAGCTGAGCTTTGGCAGGGCGCACTACTGGTGCTAGTAGCAACGTGGAGACCTGCACAACACAACCACAAAACTTTGTCCCCAACTTGCGATGAGGTTGTCAATCTCACCGTGTTTTGCGGTAAACAAAGGATTAAACGTATCGAATGGAAAGAAGTAAAAGTTTGCAGAAAGTAAACACAAAGAAGTAAACAGTTGTAGATTGTATGTAAAGAAAAGGATCGGGATCCATAGTTCACTAGAGGTGGCTCTCCTTAGATAGGTAACATGCTGGGTGAACAAATTACAGCGGGGCAATTGACAAACACCAAGAAAGCAATACATGCATATACTAATCATCTTGACTCCTTTGAGACTTGAATGGGCATTACAACATTATACATAGACCGCCATCCAACTTCATCTATGACTAATAATCCACCTTTAGGTTATCATCTGAACCCCCTCCAGTATTAAGTTGCAAGCAATGGATTATTGCTTTACGAACTGCGTGTAAAGTAAACAATACGATTGTTCTATGAACAAAGGATTGTTGTTTTCTCCCTAGTAGCAACAACACATCTAGTACCTTAGAGATTTCTGTCACTTCCCCAGATTACTAGAGGCATGAACCCACTATCGAGCATAAATACTAACTCTTGGAGTTTCTAGCATCTACTTGGCCAAGATAGCTACTAACAACGGAAAGCATGCAAGATCACAAATAAAAAAGACATGATAGAATCAATAATCAATCTGAAATAGCATCTCAATATCCATCGGATCCCCGCAAAAACAACATGCTGAATTACAAATAGATGATCTAGATCATGAACGGAGCTCAAAAGATCTAAACATGAAAGCAGAAAGGAGGAGAACCAGCCATCTAGCTACTACATGGATCCGTAGTCCAAGGATGAACTACTCACGCCTCACACCAGAGGCTTGCATGGTGATGATGAAGGCCTCCAGGGTGAATTCCCCTCTCCGGCAAGGTGCCGGGAAGAGCTTCATGTCCCTCCTGGTCTATGGATGGAGATGACGGCGGCTACAGACTCTTTCGTAGATTTTTGATCGGGTACTTAGGGTTTTCGTCCCGAGGGCAATAGATAGGCGGAAGGAGAGGCCTAGGGGGTGCCGGGACCGGCCACACCACCCCATGGCGCGGGCCAGGCCTGGTCACGCGGCCAGGTGGTGTCGTGGCCCCCTGGCCCCACTCTGTGTCGTATTCTGGCACTTGATGACATCCGGAAAAATAGGCACTTTGGATTTTGTCCCGTCCAATTCCGAGAATATTCATTTTTTGACTTTCCTGGAACCAAAAACAGCAGAAAACAGGCAACTGGCACTGTGGCTCTTGTTAATAGGTTAGTCCAAGAGATCATATGAAAAGTACTCCAAAGTTGGAACAAAACACAAGAAATTGGATAAAACCAAACATGGAACATCAAAAATTATGGATACATTTGCAATGTATCAGTTATCTAGATGGAGAAAGCGAACTATGAGGTGTGCTATTATAGCCCTACCATGGATTAGAGTGTCCAACCGGAGAGTAGTTAAGAGTAGTATTGACGAGGGTTTAACTCATCAATTCCCATTGTTATGGACTTGGGTTTTAGAGAAGTAGGGAGCACTGGAGACATCTATCGGCTAGCAAACAAGCACATGGGGGACTCGAAGATTTACCCAGGTTCAGGCTTTGTAGAGGTCCGTACTCCTGCTTGTCTGCTCGTGGAATTATCAAAGGAATCAAGGATTACAATGGTGCGCAGATGCAATCTAGCGAGGGTTGTGGAAGCTAGGGTTGCGTGTGTCCTCCTCGTCGCCCCCTCCTAGCCTTTATATAGATAGGCTAGGTCTCGGGTGACAGATCGAGTCGGTTATAGATTAGGGTTTCCCCTTTGAACTTTCTATCTTTAGCTTCTTCTTGTTCTTCAAGCAATCGAGAGTCCGTAGGCTACTCGAATTCTTCATTTGGGCCTTGGCGACACCGTGGGCCTCTGCGTATTCAGGCCGTATATACCAAGCTCGAGTACCTGTAGGGTATACCCATGTCAGTAGCCCCCGAGTGTCCAGTGGAATCGCATATTCGACTGGAGACTTTATGAATCCTTTCGAGTGCATGACTGAGTATGTTTTTGACTGTTCTGTTTGTGTCATAGGGATTGTTGATGTGTGTGCCTGATTTAACCGATGTATCGGTATCAGTTAACTACCTTAGGGTAAAACAACGCCATCTACTCGAACTCGAGTCCCTGGACTAGAATCCAGAAAAGTGCTAGTGTAATTCGACTCAAGCCACGGAGGTCTTACAGGAGTCGAATTCTAGTGTATGGGTTTAAGCACTCGACGCGTTCGTCAAGGCATGTTCATCGTGCATGTAGGCACGGTTATATTTCTGGTAGTGCACAGCAAGTGCGTTGCCAGGCCTTATTCAGGTATTATCTTCATGATGTAAGCACGACATCCGAATTTTTTCATCGTAGAGACGATTCGGGTGACCCAGGAGACGCAGTATCTTTGTAGGGAAAAATCATGAGGCGGTGTCGCCATAAGCTTCGAGTGTGGATGTTATCAACACACAGTACTTTGTACAAATAATCATAGGGTGCGCGACCAGCGTTCCCTATGGGAGTAGCCCCCGAGTGCCTGGTTGAGTCGAAGACTCAGGTAGGGACTAAAGAACTTTTGCGACAACTGTCATCTTTTGTTTGCTTGTTTCAGTCGAATTTTCTTCCGGCGCTCCCTATGGGAGTAACCCATGTCCATAGTCGAACCGTGATTCGAGTGGTTGGGTTTTCTATGATTGTCCATGTTCCTGCAAAAAGAAAGAAAAAAATCGTAGGGTGCGCGACCAGCGCTCCCTATGGGAGTAGCCCCGAGTGCTTGGTGGAGTCGAAGACTCAATCAATGACTAAAGTAGTCGAAGTATTTTGCTACAAAATTTTGGATGACGTCAGTGCTGACGATTCCATGACCTCAGTTGCCCGCGTGAGCGAGTTTGACGGGACGTGACAAGCGGTGGGTCCCATTTCCTGACTCTGATTTGACCGGGTGTGTGTAATCTTTATTTTAACTGCGCCTCCTCGATTTCCAAGCGTAATGGGAGTAGTGGGGGACGGTTCGCGCTTCAGTTCCTCCACGTGTCAAGCGCGATGAACGCCACGCGTCTGGTAGGGTTTTTTTAGCCGTTGGATTGCATCTTCTAGGGGTTTAAGTAGCGATGCAGCGACGGTAAGTTTCACATCTACATCTTTTCATCCTTTGCCTCCATCACCATTGCCGCTGCTCCTCTGCTTCTTTGCACTCCTTTCCTTCGCGGTGCTGGACCAGCTCCGCGTATTTCCCAGCTACTTCCTCTGGTCACCTCGCCACCGTGGAATGGGGAAGAAAAAGGGAGGTGCTGCGGCCGAGTCCGCTGCTGCCGTTGCTGCTATGAAGAAGAAGGGCGGCTCCCCCGCTAAGGGTACCAGCACCGCCGCCAGGCGGAAAGAAGAAGGGCACGGGCACTTGTGTCACAAATGGCGCGTGGCGTGCATCTGTGATCAAGTCCTCAGAGCTTCATCTTCTTCTTCAAGACGGAGTTTTGTTGTCCGCAGTCGCTGACGCGCGCGTCCCTGGCAGCGAGGTAATCCCCTCTCCTCCTACCGGCTTTCGGGTGATGTTCCTAGCGTTCATCCTCCGCGGCCTCTCGTTGCCCCTGCATCCTTTCTTCAGGGGCCTTCTCTGTTTTTACGGGCTCTAGCTCCATCAGATGTCCCCCAATTCCATCCTCCACGTAGCTTGCTACATTACCCTTTGCGAGTGCTGGCTCGGAATCGAGCCACACTTTGGCCTCTTCAAGCACCTCTTCAAGTTGAAGCGCCAATCGGTGTTTGGCTCCGTAGTCTATGATGTAGGTGGCTACGGTATCCACGTCGATCCATCCGCCACGTACTTCAACATCAAGCTGATGATGTCCGTCCAAGGGTGGAGGGACAAGTGGTTCTATTTCTGTAACCAGAAGGCCGACAGAGACCACTACGGACTCGCGCCCTTCCACCCCGTGACGACGTGCAAGAGGAGGTGCTCCTTGAAGAATGTGATTATGCCTGGTGAGCCCGAAGAGACATATGTGCTGTACGAGCGCGTCTGCGACCTCGAGAGTCGCATGGGCAAAGAGGAGGGAGGCTGCGCGCTCATTCGCACATGGCTGCATCGTCCCGTCCAGCCCCTGCAGGCCAGAGTTCACACCATGTTTCAGTGGGCTGGTGTGGACGATGTCACCCGCGTGTCTTCCGATGGCATGTCCGTGAGTGAGGTAGACAAAAGGGTGCGACTGGTCACCAAGTACACTGTCAAGGATGTGCTCCCTAGTGAACTAGTCGTTCCTCTGTTCGATGCTACTAACACTCCTCCTGAGGTACAGTTGTGCTACGTAGTAGCTTTGTTTGTCGATTGCTTCTTTGTTGTTTCTTGATGTCGTTGTATTGGGAACGGCAGTACCTGAAGAGGTTAGATAGAGGTGTGGGGACTAGCAGGGAAGCTATCGACAGCGTCCGCAGGCGGGATTGGATACAAGCAAGCATGGCTGGACGCAGGAAGTACCCAGGTTCAGAGCCCTCGTGGTGAGGTAAAGCTCCTACTCCTGCCGGATCTGACTGTGGGATATACGAACTACAAGTGCTCCTCGAGCTGTATTTGCTAGCTACTGCCTTAAATGCTATGAGACCAACACTTTCAACTGAGGCCTTTCCTCTCCTTATATAGGCAGAGAGGCAATGGTCTCACTGGCCAATCCGCCTGGCGGGCCCCACATGCATGTCCTAGCCGGCTAGTCATCTACAGTGTCCGGTATGGTATGTCTCATCAGAGTATGAGCAGTATGGCTGTCGTGGGCACAGTAGACACCGTGCGAGCCCGTCGTCAGCTTCGGGCCACTGTTCCTGCGTCATCCCCGCAAAGTCTTTGGTATGGCCGGGTGGTTGCCAGTCTTGTCATCGTACAGGGCATACTATGCACTGTACGCACGTCGTCCTGTCTCACTGATTGGGTCCGGCTGTTTCGTCATAGCCGGCTACTTCTTGCTGATCCAGCTACCACACGGTAGCCGGCCTGACTTACCCTGTCCGGCTGTGCTTGGTCAGCCGGACGCGATGCGACTGCTTGGTTCTTGTCCGGTTGGGGTACTTGGGGATCATCCCCCTGACACTAGCCCCCAAGCGCGTGTGGATTCCACCCTTAGGCGAAATGTGCACGCGCTCCTTCTTGTTTTTGAATTTGTGTCCGGCTGTGCTTGGCGGTTGCGCTACTCGTGACGTCAGCGCTGACGCCGGCCACGCGTGCACGCGCCATCATTGCTCTGCGGCGGGCAGCAGAACGTCCCGTCGCACGTCGCCTCGGGAAACCGCTGTCCGACGCTTCGGTTCCTGCTCCGAGATCTTTTGCGCATCCTGCTTCGGCACACGGGATCTGGGCGGCGGTTGGGGTGAGGGCCGTCCGGATGCGCGCCACGTGGCTCTGTTGACGGTTGCCCTTCCGGCCCTTTAAAGGGACACCGCGGGGGAGGCAGTTCCTTTCCTTCGCTCCCTCGATGCAGTCTCCTCTTCCCTCGCGTGCTCCTGCTTCTGCGCCCTTGCCTTCTGCGCCGTAGCCCGCTGCGCCTGCTCGTCGTCGTCGTCGCTACGGGCCACCGCCACTCTTCTGTCGCTGCTTCCCCCTGTCAGCCGGAGATGGCCGCCGACCGCGGGGCTTGGTGCGGCTCCTCCGTCATCGAGGACCACATCGCGAAGTACCGTGCCACCCGCATTCTTCTACCACCGGAGGAGATGGCGGTGCGATTGGCGCTGGCGGGGGAGGTGTCGCCACACCCGGCGGAGGGGGAGCGCGTCATCTTCCTCTCCCATCTGGCGTGCGGGTTCGCCCTTCCAGTGCACCCCTTTTTCTTGACGTTTCTCGCCTTCTTCGATCTCCGCCTCCACCACCTCGGTGCCAACGCAATCGGGACGTTGGCGCATTTCATGGCGTTCTGCGAGAGCTACCTCGGGATCTAGCCGGATCTCGGGCTCTTCTGTCGGCTCTTCTGAGTCCGGCCGGAGGTGCAGTACACGAAGGGGCCGCTAGTCGTCTGCGGCGGCGCCTCCATCTACTCCTGCTCCCAATCCGGCTACCCCAAGTTCTTGCTTCAGGACACGGTACGGCTGTGGCAGCAGTCGTACTTCTACGTCAAGAACGTCACCAACGTCGACCGGATCAATCTTCCGGCTTTCTAGGATGTCGAGTCTAGCCGGCAGAACTGGGAGCTGAAGATCCATGGTGACAAGGCGGAGACGGACGCGATGCTGCAGCGCATGCGCTCCCTCGTCACCTGCCGGCTAACCGGCCTAGACATCACCCTCAGCTGGATGTCCCGGCTGATGATGCCGTTGCAGCAGCGAGCGCACAAAATGTGCTACTACTCCGGCCGACTGGACCCGACCCGGCTGTCGTGCCGCGATCCCCGCTACCATAACTTGAAGGAGTGGGTGTGGACGATCACTAAGGAGCGGCTGCCGGAGAACTGGAAGTTCAGTCTGGCGCCCTACAGCCGGGAGAACCGCGTGCCCCGGGTAAGTTCTTATAGCCGGAAACTTCATTTGTTCTTCCTACATTTTTTTGTTCTGCCCGACTGACTTCTTTTATTTGGCAGATCTTCGCTTGCATCCTGCGCGAGGAGGGTGAGGCTCCCCTTGAGGAGTTCACGCCTGACTTACCCGAGCCGCGCGCTCGGTGGTCCGGCGAGGAGTCGGACGGGGATGGCGATGCCTTTCCCAGCCGGAATGACGAGCCGGCTGCTGACCCGCACGCGGAGGTTCACGAGGAGGAGGAGGCCGCACCGACCGTGGATCCCGCGACGCGCTCCGTGACGGACGGCGAGGCAGGCGGGAGCGGCTCCAGTCGTTCCAGCTCCCGCCGGCCCGTGACGGAGGAGCCGGCTCCCAAGAGGAGCCGGTCCAGCACCCTGCCGCCGAGCCGTCTTGGCCGGAAGAAGGGGCCGCCCCCAGTTGTGTCGGGGTACGTCCCTTCTCCCCCTTCTTCTTTTGGCGTTTTCTGTCTTCCCTTTTTCTTCTTTTTCTGACTTTGGTTTATTTGCCTTTGCCTTCTCCTCCTTCTTCTTAGCACATTGGTCTCTTTCGGAGCCGCGAGCCCGGCATGAGCGCCGATCGGGTCGCCGCCCCGTGCCCCAACTGCGCCAGCCAGCGCCCCTCCTTCTTCTGCGGTGCTGCCTCCGCCTCCCCCTCGGGCTGAACCGGCTGCCTCCGTCGAACCGGAAGGTCCCCAGCCGGAAGCGGAGTCCTCCCAGCCGGATGGCTCTTCTGCGGGTGCGCGGGAGGCTTCCGGCAAGGAGCTCGTCGTTGTTGGCGATGACAACTCCGACGAGGAGCCGAGGGAGGAGTGGAGGACGACAGTAGTTGCTGCGAAGGAGTCCCTGGCTGTCAACACCGTGGATGACGACGCTTCCTCCGCCGCCTTGCTGTCAGACCTTGCTGCCATGCTCGAGCTGGCGGTGAAGGAGATCCGGCTGCTGGAGGCCACAGCTGACGGGAACCGGTCGCTGGAGAAGAAGCTTGCCGCCGCCAACGGGACTTCCCAGAGTAAGTTCGCTTCATCTTTTTTTTACTGATAGCCGGTTTTGCTGCAGCCATCCTCGTGTGCGCTCAGTGCGAGATCGATCGCTTGAAGAAAGCGAACGACCGACTGAGCAAGTCCAATTCCACTCTGCGGCTGCAGAGTAGGGATTGGCACGCGAGGGTAGACGGTCTGGAGGCCACCATCAAGGAGCGCGACGCCTCGCTCGCCAGCCGGACCGAAGCCTTCACCCTTCTCGAGGCCCAGAACAAGGACCAAGAGAAGGAGATCAAATGGTTGGCGACCAAGGAGAAGGCTCTGGTGGAGGAGCTGATGCAGGTCGGCCACACGGCTAAGGGTAAGTTCCTTTTTCCGTCTTGTTTTCTTTCCGGATCCGGTAGCCGAATCTGACCTTTTTTCTTGACAGGCTTTTACCCCGACATAGACCTGCTGGCGTACAACCGGCTACAGGAGAATTGGCCGGGAGCTCCGCCGATGGCCCAGGACCTCGTCGTCCTTCTTGGCAAAGAAGCTGCCAAGCTTCGTCAAGCGGCGCGGGATGTCTTCTCCTTCATGTGGCCGGAGGCTCCGATTCCGGAGACGATGGCGCAGCTGGCTGCGAAGGTCGGAGAGGTGCCGATTGCGATGGACCGGCTGCGGGACTTGGCGGCGAGAGCCGGAGCGGAGATGGCTCTGACCCTCATGCTCTCCTGGTACAAGGACGCCTGCGTCGAGATCGACGGTGGCTTCCGTGCCAGAGCCGATCTAGCCGCCATCCGCCAAGCCCATCCGGAGCTCCGCGGATCTGCCATCAAGATCGCCGACTACGTGGATCTCGACGAGGTGCTCACCGACTCGGAGTCTGTCGGTACTCCTGATGTGGAGGGCCCGATGCCGCCGTCCACTGGCGCCGGAACCGGATCGAGCTCCGTGCCGCCTCCTCCGCCTGAAGCTTCCGCCGGCCAAGATCTTCCTCACGGCAAGGGTCTTGCCGCTTAGTCACTTCCCCGGGATGCCGGGTGTATTTGTCTTGTCTTAGATATGCGTAAAACTTGTCTATCTATACCGGCTATCTCTGATGCCGGGTAACTTGTGGGAGCTTCGTCTCCCTTTTGCTTGTTAATGTTGAACTCTTGAGTTTCCTTTAACTTGTGCCTTGAATTTTCTTTTGATATTTTGCCGGCTAACTTTGTCCGGCTAACTTTGCCCGGTTATGCCCTTCTAGCCGGGGGAACCACCATTCCAGTGGGGGTGCGCGAGCGCACCCACTGGGTGTAGCCCCCGAGATTCGGAGTAGCTGGCGTAGCCAGGTGCTTCCAATCTTCCTTATTTTTCCCAAGTCCTCTAACTTTGTCCGATTAGGCTCGCTTTAGTCGGCTACTTTTGCTGGCTGAACGCCTTCAGCCGGGGGAACTAACATTCCAGTTGGGGCGCGCGAGCGCACCCATGTGGCATCCCGCGAGCGCACCCATGTGGCATCCCGCCAAAACCACTACTAGAAAATCGCTTGGAGTTTGTGCTTTGTGCACCATCGCTTCATCATCATGCATATTATGTTCGCATGTTTTGACCGCAAACTATTTTGCTAAAGACATATTTTTGTTTTACTAAAACATCTCCGCGGTTTTATTAAAACCGTCCCTCCTTTTTGTTATTTGAAATTAAAATAAAATAATATTTTTGGTCCGTACGTGACCACAAAGGTTTTCTTATTTTATTAAAATAATAAAGTGGCAAAAAGTCTGTCTAAATTTTTGGTCCAAAACTAGTCTTATCTGGACTACCTTGGACTATATAAATACTTCTAACCCTCTTTTTATCCCTAACCCTAGCCTACCATCTACCAGACCACCAGACCCACCTAACACGCCTGACCCACACAGCGTCACGCCTACCCTGCACTCGAGCCAAAGCCACCTGGCCCAGCGGACACCTCACCCCACCCAATCCCTGCAGGCCACCTCATCTCCCTGGCCGACCAGACCCGTTCCACCCCGTGTCCTCTGCCCGTTTCCCCACACCAACTCCCCCAGCCACCCTCTCCCTTCCACCCTGGTCCCACCAACCCCACCGACCAAAGCCACTCCACCTGCACATCTCCCCATCGCCACCCCACTCCCCACCAACCGCTAGCCAGACCCACCACCCTGTTTCTACCACCACCCCCTCCTGCCGCCCCGACCCAGCTGCCCCTTGCACGCTTCCCCACTCCCAGCCTCTCCTTCCGCGCCCCCACTCACGCGCCCGTCGCCTGGCCCCACCCCGTTCCCCTCGCGTCGCGTGCCCCGCATCGCTCTCTCTCTTCTCCCTCACCGCCCCACGGAGCCGCGCCCCCGCTGCCGCTCAACTCCTCCCTGCGGCGCCCCGTCCCTACGCCTCTCGTCACCGGCCGCCGCCGGCCCTCCTTTGCCAGCGCCTCGTCGCCGTCGAGCGCACCCTCGGGCCCCGCCTCCTCGTCGCCACCAGGCCAGCCTTCCAACTCCGGCTACCAGGCCCCCCGCGGCGCCCTCCTCCCCGTCCCGAGCACACCGACCCTCCCGGCCTCTTCCTCGAGCGAGCCTCAACGCCGCGTCCTCGCCGCTGCACGCCTTCCGTGTCCCCGAGGTCGCCTCCAACGTCCTGACCCCGCCCCGCAGCTCCCCATCGCCTGGGCCCTCCGCTCACCTCTGCTCTGGCCGCGAGCTCGCCCCGTCTGTAGAGCGCCGCCGCGCTGCACCTCGGCCTCGCCCAGCTCGCCCACGATCCCACGTCGTTGCACGACGCCACCACCTTGGTCGCCACCACCAAGTACCGCATCGCCCTCTTCCCGTGATCCTCCCTGTCTGCCCATGTCGAGGCTGCTGCGCCCCTTCTCGGCCCTGTCGTGCAGGCCGTCTACCTCGAGTCCCGCTGCACTGCCACAAGTGCTACACGAGTTCTTCCAGACAAGATATTCCGCGTCCAATCCAAGATCAGCCTCGATCCCATCCTCTCTCGCCAAGCCTGTCTGGTATCCTACTGCCGTGCTTGCTAGTACCAAGGCAGATGAGGTATTGTGTCTTGTATAGCAAAAACTTCGCAACATATCGACAAGGGAGGTCGACTCCGATGACCACAGTGACCAATCCAAGTTCATCGTCGACAATTGTTGTTGGAACCCAAGGCCCCTTGAAGAACCATCGACAAGGTCTCCTTCATGGACCGCAAGACCGTTCCTGGACGCCATGACCATCTACACGGACCCGGAGCAGCCCTAGACACCAAGACCACCAAGCTCTCCGACCCGGTATCCGCAGACGCCGAGACCCTGGACGCCAAGATCTCCTCGCATATCCTGGAGCCCCGTTCCCGGAGTCCGAAGACCGATCCCACCGAGACCGAACCCCATCTACCCCCGGTGAACACCAAGATCGTCGATCCGATGTGTGACCCCTATCCGAGACCTCTATTTTTATAATATAATATATCTTGCTGCATATTTAATTATTCATGCTTGCATCTCATCATGTGGTTTGGGGACATTATGTCGATTCATCTAATAATTACATATGGAGACTATATGACGGCTATTCTAGTCATATATTGGCTCCATTTAATTTGTGTAGCGAACCGATGCCATGTTTTGTCTTGTTATTACAACATTTAAATTTGCGGGGTACCTAAATAACTTGAACCTAATAATTAATCGTCGGGACCCCGGTTCTGCTTAATACCGCCTAATTGCACCGCATCTGTGCCATGACATGCATCATATCATAAGCATGCCGGATCTTCTGTGGTAGTATTAAATATTGCATCCGGTGTTTCTTCTAGTGTTTGCTTCTTCGCGGATTAGGCCGAAGAGTTGATGCGAGTATCGAAAAGTTCTTCGGATAAGATCCGTCGGCAGTGTTTCCCAGGCGAGCATCTCTCCCCCTTCTACCTATTTTGCATTTATAGTCTTTATTTCCACCTGTTGACCTATTGCTATCCGTGTCGCGGTGCTTTAGTTTCCGTGCACCAGTTATATCCCGTGCAGCCTCTATATTGCCATGGACACATCCTATTGCCTGTTGTTTGAAGGATAGTTGGCCTGCGAGTCGTAGTTGCTTGCTTCTGTGTTGCTTCGCGTCGTTGTCGTTCCACCGTTGATGGCAAGTTGGCACATGATAAACGGTGGAGATGCTTAATGGTGGAGATGATCATGACTTTAAATACAACTATTAAATTGCTAGATATAACTAATGCAGAGGCATCACTGGGCAATAGATGTTATTTGGTTCTTCCACGCTCACTTCTGTCCCGTAGGACCCCGCGTACTTGATACCTGTTCCTTGACTATTCACACTATCCACATCCTGGAGGCCTTATGGACCCCCCTGAGCCAGAGCTTGATTCATTTCTATTTCTTGGGGCCACAAGTAGTTTGGCGCTTTATTACTATTCTGTACTTATGCCATGCTTTACTGCTTTATTTAAGATTGTGCGTGGAGCACCTGTACTGTTTTGGATCGTGGAATGTTTTCGCGGTATCGACAAGCCTAGTCACACTTTCGGTTCCCCGTTGTTTACAGCCATTGTCACAAACTCTGGGTCCGTTCCGGAGCCGGCCAACTTCGTTGCGGGTAGCTTAGTGGGGTGGCCCCCTGAAATATTTTATGAATCCTGTGATTGCTTTGTCGTGAAAGCCTCGTTGGGTTTTGATTTGGTTTTTCCGAGGTTGATCGAGTGTGTGTTGCTATTTGTGCACCCCTGCAGGGTAAAACTTTCTGGAAGCCGTGTCCGCGGTTAGGGACGACTTGGAGCACAGTATCTCGATCATAGACAAGCATAACTAAAGTAGTGCTATAAATTTGACTTAATATGTGACTAGTAATCCAGCTTCACTACAATGGAATGGATAATAAAAATGCCAACAATTGGTGGATCTGTGGTGATCTATGTCATACTATACCTGCCTAGTAAGTATTGCAAATCCAATGGAATGTGATAAAAGTGTTAACAACTGCTGGGTTTTGGGATTCCTCAGGACAATTATATCTGACTAGTAGATGTTCCAACTACAACGGAATGATAACTAAAATTGCCCACTACTTATGTTATCACACCAACATCTGATTAGTAAGTGGTACAACTATAACGGAATGAGTAAAATTGCCAACTGTGTGAGTTCCTCGGTTTGACTTCCTCGTTTGGTCTCGAGGGGGAATTCCAGGATGGATATGTCTGGTGTTAGTATCAGGTGGTTCCGAATAGGTATTTCTTATCTCTCTCTAATAGCCGACAGTTGTACTGAGTCTCTATAGGTTGTTTAGTGCTGCCGCGCTGCCGCTTCAGTCCACCATACCTATGTAGGCGAGAGCCGCCGAATTCTAGCCTTGCCGTGTACTGGCCTCAGTACTGACGCTCCTCTTTTTCCTTCGCCCGTTGTCGGCACCCTTTTTGTTTTAGCAGGTTTTGAGATCGACGTCGTTAGCAGGGTTATCCTTCCGGCTTGGCCTGGGTAGGGTTATGGACGCCATTGGTTATTCTTCAGGGCTCTTAGCCCCATTTGCAGCTTGTCCGTAGTCGGACGCTCTATCGTTTTCTAGGTGAGTTGGATCTTTGTATTATATATTCGTATTCTTGACTCGATGAGTCGCTGTTGTATATATATATCTGTTCTGTGGGTCCCATCGAGGACTATTGTGTAATGGTATTACTTTGTTTTCCACCCGCACGAAAGTGCCTGGTGGGCGTCCTTGAATCGTTTCTATGCGGGTTCGGCGGAAAGGGCTAAAACTTTCATAGGGCTGATTTGATGGTGTTACAGAGTGGTATCACAGCTCAGCAGTTGCGATACCCCACATGTCCAGCCTGTAGGATAACCTAGCTGACGGCCGAAGTAGAGTGTCAAAACTATTTTGGAAAATCGGTTGGATAGGTTGGATTAGGTCTATTTTTACTCCTTACCCTCTGCTATTCTCCTCTTACCTCTGCGTGTTTTGTATCTGTTCTCTCATCTTTTCTTCGAGTCCAGGAAATCTCGTGGTCGGGTTTCCGTCGTACCTTCAGGGTTTCGTTTCCTCCTTTGGCAACGGTGTTTCTACCTTCGGACTTCATGCTATCTGAGTGATCCTTTATCTGCGGTACCATTCTTTGTTCCTTGTTTGTGTCTTCCGACGCTTTCCGACGCGACTACATCAGCTACGCCAGATCCAATGCAGGGTCTGCATCCCTGCTTTGTTTCCGAACCTCGATTGTCGAGATCTTCAGTCTGATTCCGAGAATGGCTGCACGTTTTTCTACTGATTGTGCGGAGTAATAGTTTGGGTGTGTGATGGATTGGCCCCCATGCCGACTACTCACTCTATTTGCTCGTGTACATTGAAGTGGATGAGAATGCATCGGTTCTCTCTTTCTATCGAAATTAGAGGTGGCTACATCTTCTGATGCCTCTACCTTTGTCCTTGTTTCTCCGGAGTGTTCTCTCGACCATCACGGACAACGACCTCTTGTTAGTGGTTTCGCGAGCATCTGCACGAAGTGAGAAGATTCAGATCGCCGACCTTCTTTCCGGTACCATGAGGCGGATCTCGAGGGCGAGATCCATTGTTAGTGGTGTCGAATTGTGGCATCCCGCCAAAACCACTACTAGAAAATGGCTTGGAGTTTGTGCTTTGTGCACCATCGCTTCATCATCATGCATATTATATTCGCATGTTTTGACCGCAAACTATTTTGCTAAAAACATATTTTTGTTTTACTAAAACATCTCCGCGGTTTTATTAAAACCGTCCCTCCTTTTTGTTATTTGAAATTAAAACAAAATAATATTTTTGGTCCGTACGCGACCACAAAGGTTTTCTTATTTTATTAAAATAATAAAGTGGCAAAAAGTCCGTCTAAATTTTTGGGTCCAAAACTAGTCCTATCTGGACTACCTTGGACTATATAAATACTTCTAACCCTCTTTTTATCCCTAACCCTAGCCTACCATCTACCAGACCACCAGACCCACCTAACACGCCTGACCCACACAGCGTCACGCCTACCCTGCACTCGAGCCAAAGCCACCTGGCCCAGCGGACACCTCACCCCACCCAATCCCTGCAGGCCACCTCATCTCCCTGGCCAACCAGACCCGTTCCACCCCGTGTCCTCTACCCGTTT
This sequence comes from Avena eriantha, assembly GCA_910589775.1. Classification (NCBI taxonomy): domain Eukaryota; kingdom Viridiplantae; phylum Streptophyta; class Magnoliopsida; order Poales; family Poaceae; genus Avena; species Avena eriantha. The sequence continues at coordinate 229,067,235 of OU342742.1, forward strand.
CCCCACACCAACTCCCCCAACCACCCTCTCCCTTCCACCCTGGTCCCACCAACCCCACCGACCAAAGCCACTCCACCTGCACATCTCCCCATCGCCACCCCACTCCCCACCAACCGCTAGCCAGACCCACCACCCTGTTTCTACCAGCATCCCCACCTGCCGCCCCGACCCACCTGTCCCCCTGCACGGTTCCCCACTCCCAGCCTCTCCTTCTGTGGCCCCCACTCACGCGCCCGTCGCCTGGCCCTACCCTGTTCCCCTCACGTCGCGTGCCCCACATCGCTCTCTCTCTTCTCCCTCACCGCCCCGCGGAGCCGCGCCCCCGCTGCCGCTCAACTCCTCCCTGTGGCGCCCCGTCCCTACGCCTCTCGTCACCGGCCGCCGCCGGCCCTCCTCTGCCAGCGCCCCGTCGCCGTCGAGCGCACCCTCGGGCCCCGCCTCCTCGTCGCCACCAGGCCAGCCTTCCAACTCCGGCTACCAGGCCCCCCGCGGCGCCCTCCTCCCCGTCCCGAGCACACCGACCCTCCCGGCCTCTTCCTCGAGCGAGCCTCAACGCCGCGTCCTCGCCGCTGCACGCCTTCCGTGTCCCCGAGGTCGCCTCCAACGTCCTGACCCCGCCCCGCAGCTCCCCATCGCCTGGGCCCTCCGCTCACCTCTGCTCTGGCCGCGAGCTCGCCCCGTCTGTAGAGCGCCGCCGCGCTGCACCTCGGCCTCGCCCAGCTCACCCACGATCCCACGTCGTTGCACGACGCCACCACCTTGGTCGCCACCACCAAGTATCGCATCGCCCTCTTCCCGTGATCCTCTCTGTCTGCCCGTGTCGAGGCTGCTGCGCCCCTTCTCGGCCCTGTCGTGCAGGCCGTCTACCTCGAGTCCCGCTGCACTGCCACAAGTGCTACACGAGTTCTTCCAGACAAGATATTCCGCGTCCAATCCAAGATCAGCCTCGATCCCATCCTCTCTCGCCAAGACTGTCTGGTATCCTACTGCCGTGCTTGCTAGTACCAAGGCAGATGAGGTATTGTGTCTTGTATAGCAAAAACTCCGCAACATATCGACAAGGGAGGTCGACTCCGAAGACCACAGTGACCAATCCAAGTTCATCATCGACAATTGTTGTTGGAACCCAAGGCCCTTTGAAGAACCATCGACAAGGTCTCCTTCACGGACCACAAGACCGTTCCCGGATGCCATGACCGTCTACACGGACCCGGAGCAGCCCTGGACACCAAGACCACCAAGCTCTCCGACCCGGTATCCGCAGACACCGAGACCCTGGACGCCAAGATCTCCTCGCGGATCCTGGAGCCCCGTTCCCAGAGTCCGAAGACCGATCCCACCGAGGCCGAGCCCCATCTACCCCCGGTGAACACCAAGATCGTCGATCCGATGTGTGACCCCTATCCGAGACCTCTATTTTTATAATATAATATATCTTGCTGCATATTTAATTATTCATGCTTGCATCTCATCATGTGGTTTGGGGACATTATGTCGATTCATCTAATAATTACATATGGAGACTATATGACGGCTATTCTAGTCATATATTGGCTCCATTTAATTTGTGTAGCGAACCGATGCCATGTTTTGTCTTGTTATTACAACATTTAAATTTGCGGGGTACCTAAATAACTTGAACCTAATAATTAATCGTCGGGACACTGGTTCCGCTTAATACCGCCTAATTGCACCGCATCTGTGCCATGGCATGCATCATATCATAAGCATGCCGGATCTTCTGCCGTAGTATTAAATATTGCATCCGGTGTTTCTTCTAGTGTTTGCTTCTTCGCGGATTAGGCCGATGAGTTGATGCGAGTATCGACAAGTTCTCCGGATAAGATCCATCGACAGTGTTTCCCAGACGAGCATCTCTCCCCCTTCTACCTATTTTGCATTTATAGTCTTTATTTCCTCCTGTTGACCTATTGTTATCCGTGTCATGATGCTTTAGTTTCCATGCACCAGTTATATCCCGTGCAGCCTCTATATTGCCATGGACACATACTATTGCATGTTGTTTGATAGATAGTCGGTCTGCGAGTCGTAGTTGCTTGCTTCTATGTTGCTTCGCGTCGTTGTCGTTCCACCGTTGACGGCAAGTTGGCACATGATAAACGGTGGAGATGCTTAATGGTGGAGATGATCATTACTTTAAATACAACTATTAAATTGCTAGATATAACTAATGTAGAGGCATCAGTGGGCAATAGATGTTATTTGGTTCTTCCACGCTCACTTGTGTCTCGTAGGACCCCGAGTACTTGATACCTGTTCCTTGACTATTCGCACTATCCACATCCGGGAGGCCTTATGGACCCCCCCTGAGCCAGAGCTTGATTCATTTCTATTTCTTGGGGCCACAAGTAGTTTGGCACTTTATTACTATTCTGTACTTATGCCATGCTTTACTGCTTTATTTAAGATTGTGCGTGGAGCACCTGTACTGTTTTGGATCGTGGAATGTTTTCGCGGTATCGACAAGCCTAGTCACACTTTCGGGTTCCCCGTCATTTAAATCCATTGTCACAAACCCTGGGTCCGTTCCAGAGCCGGCCATCTTCATTGCGGGTAGCTTAGTGGGGTGGCCCCCTGAAATATTTTATGAATCATGTGATTGCTTTGTCGTGAAAGCCTCGTTGAGTTTTGATTTGGTTTTTCCGAGGTTGATCGAGTGTGTGTTGCTATTTTGTGCACCCCTGTAGGGTAAAACTTTCTGAAAGCCGTGTCCGCGGTTATGGACGACTTGGAGCACAGTATCTCGATCATAGACAAGCATAACTAAAGTAGTGCTATAAATTTGACTTAATATGTGACTAGTAATCCAGCTTCACTACAATGGAATGGATAATAAAAATGCCAACAACTGGTGGATCTGTGGTGATCTGTGTCATACTATACCTGCCTAGTAAGTATTGCAACTCCAATGGAATGTGATAAAAGTGTCAACAACTGCTGGGTTTTGGGATTCCTCAGGACAATTATATCTGACTAGTAGATGTTCCAACTACAACGGAATGATAACTAAAATTTCCCACTACTTATGTTATCACACCTACATCTGATTAGTAAGTGCTACAACTATAACGGAATGAGTAAAATTGCCAACTGTGTGAGTTCCTCGGTTTGACTTCCTCGTTTGGTCTCGAGGGGGAATTCCAGGATGGGTATGTCTGGTGTTAGTATCAAGTGGTTCCGAATAGGTCTTTCTTATCTCTCTCTAATAGCCGACAGTTGTACTGAGGCTCTGTAGGTTGTTTAGTGCTGCCGCGCTGCCGCTTCAGTCTACCATACCTATGTAGGCGAGAGTCGCCGAATTCTAGCCTCGCTGTGTACTGGCCTCAGTACTGACGCTCCTCTTTTTCCTTCACCCGTTGTCAGCACCCCTTTTGTTTTAGAAGGAGTTGAGATCAACGTCGTTAGCAGGGTTACCCTTCCGGCTTGGCTTGGGCAGGGTTATGGACGCCATTGGTTATTCTTCAGGGCTCTTAGCCCCATTTGCATATTGTCCGTAGTTGGACGCTCTATCGTTTTCAAGATGATTTGGATCTTTGTATTATATATCCGTATTCTTGACTCCATGAGTCGCTGTTGTATATATATCTGTTATGTGGGTCCCATCAAGGACTGTTGTGTAATGGTATTACTTTGTTTTCTACCCGCACGAAAGTGCCTGGTGGGCGTCCTTGAATCGTTTTTATGCGGGTTTGGCGGAAAGGGCTAAAACTCTCACAGGGCCGATTTGAGGGTGTTACAACCCACTGGGTGGAGCCCCCGAGATTCGGAGTAGCTAGCATAGCCAGGTGCTTTGAATCTTTCTTGTCTTCTCTTGCTCCTGCCCTTGCCCTCACCTGGGCTCCGAACGGCTGGCTAAACGCCCTTAGCCGGTCAGGAACTACAAGATTCCACTAGGGGCGCGCGAGCGCACCCAGTGGGTGTAGCCCCCGAGATTCGGAGCGCTTGATGAAGGCAAGGACTTCGAATCTTCTTCCCTTTTCTTGAATTCCGACTCAAGGTAGTCGGACAAGAATGTACATACACATACACACATGTCCTCATAGGTTAGTAGGTTAGTCTGCCAAACTGTAGCCGGAAAACGGCTTGTTTTTTCGAAAACTAGCTTGTGCCTCTCTAGACACTTAGTCGCTTTCCCATGTGCTCTGTTGTTTTCGCTGCGTCCTTGCCGGACAGCCGGGTTGCGGTCTGCAGCCGAAATCGAAGGGAGCTGACAGTACATTGCGCACGGTACTAACGGCTTAGCAGCTGGATTGGTTCGAGCCAGTTGCAGGGTCGAGACGCCCGGTCTGTTGCGTCTCCTCCCTGTTTTTCGTGTGGGATGCCTCGGGCTTTTGCTCTTACTAGCCGGACAGCCGGGCTGCGGTCTGTAGCTGAGACGAAGAGTGGGCCTCTGACATCGTCACACACTATTCAGCCGGTTTGTTAACTTAGTAGGCTGGGCCAGCCGGCGAGCCCCCGGGTAGGGTTTGCCGGAGCCGGAAAATTTGAACCGGAAAACAGATGCACACATTTCTAGCAAGGAGCCCCCGAGATTCTCGTAGGGGTCCGCATTTTCATTCATGGGGTTTTCGAGATACATACACTGCCTGACGACTAGGTGTAAAACGGACGCAGCAGGGCCACGTTCCTGGGACGCTCGGTCTCCTCGTCTGATTTGTCCATCTTGTTCTTGCGCGGCTGCTGCACGTCGATGAGGTGATAGGAGTCGTTGGGTAGCGCCCGGCTGATGATGAAGGGGCCCTCCCAGGGTGGCGACAACTTGTGCATGCCCTTCGTGTCTTGCACCAGTCGGAGAACCAGGTCGCCCTCGTGGAATGCGACCGGGCGGATCCGGCTTGAATGGTAGCGACGTAGTCGCTGCTGGTACATGGCTGATCTGGACAAGGCCAGCTCACGGGCCTCCTCCAGGAGGTCCACTCCGTCCTCCCGCGCCTCCTGGTTGGCTTTTTCATCGTACAGGAGCTTGCGTGGGGAGTCGAATTCGATGTCGGCGGAGAGGACGGCTTCCGATCCGTAGACCAGGAAGAACGGTGTGTAGCCGGTTGACCTATTTGGCATGGTGCGGAGGCTCCAGAGCACAGCCGGAAGTTCTTCGATCCAACATCCGGGTGACCGCTCCAATGGCTCGATGAGGCGAGGCTTGATGTCGGCTAGCACCACGCCGTTTGCTCTTTCGACTTTCCCGTTGGACTGCAGGTGTGCGACGGAGGTGAGGTCCAGCCGGATGCCCTTGTTGCTGCAGAACCGGGCGAAGGCCCCCTTGGCGAATTTCGTGCCATTGTCGGTGATGATGCTGTTGGGGTAGCCGAAGCGGTTGATGATGTCGGCGAAGAAGGTAACGACTGGCGCCCCATCTAGCTTTCAGATAGGCTTGGCCTTGATCCACTTTGTGAACTTCTCCACCGCTACCAGAAGGTGGGTCATCCCCGCGCGTGCTCGCTTGAAGGGGCCGACCATGTCGAGGCCCCAAACTGTGAAGGGCAAGATGATCGGTATGGTCTTGAGCACCGAAGTTGGCATGTGCCTGAGCTTCCCGAAGTGTTGGCACCCATTGCACGCGCGGACCAGCTGCTCGGCATCCTCAAGGGCGGTGGGCCAATAGAAACCATGGCGGAATGCCTTGGCGACTATCGCCGTTGACGAAGCGTGATGCCCGCACTCGCCCTGGTCTATATCCCTGAGTAGCCGGTAGCCCGTGTCCACGTCGACGCATCTTTGGAAACTGCCGGATACGCTGCGCTTGTACAGTTCGCCGTTGATGATGGTGTACGTGTGCGCGCGGCGCCGGATTTGCCTGGCCTCCACCTCGTCATCCGGAAGTTCTCCATTGGCGATGTAGTCCATGAAGGGTTGTGCCCAGGGTGGCACTTCCCGAATGATGAGGATGATCCTGTCCTCCGGTTGACGGACGTTGGGGGGTTGTCCGGGTGGCATACCCGGGACGGCAGCCCCCGAGCTGCTTGACGAACCGGCAGCCCCCGGGCCTTGCGAGCCAGAGGGCACTGCCTTCCGGAGTTGGTGCAGGTCTTCTTTTTTGGCAACTCTGCCGGCTCCGCTTCTGCCGCTCCGTCAGCCGGAGCGCTCCCTGCCCAGGTGATGGAGTCCGACTCCGGTGACGGGTTGATGGATGGCTTGCGTAGGTGCTCCAAGGAGACCCTGGGTGGGATCGCCTGCCTGGTGGATCCGATCTTGGAGAGCACATCGGCTGCCTCGTTGTTGACGCGAGGTACGTGGTGGAATTCGCATCCGTCGAAGGAGGCGCTGAGATTCTGGATGTGGAACCGGTAGAGGGCCATGTTTGTATCTCTGTCGTCCCATTCTCCGGACACTTGCCGCACCACCAAATCCGAATCACCGAAGCACAGGATCCGGTTGACACCAATCTCCTTGGCTAGTCGGAGTCCGTGCGCCAATGCCTCGTATTCGGCTACGTTGTTGGAGGCCTTGAAGTGGATCTGCAGCAAGTACTTCAGCCGGTCCTCCTTGGGCGAGGTGAGCACGATGCCGGCTCCCAAGCCCCCGAGCATCTTCGACCCGTCGAAGTGCATCTTCCAGTGGTCCGAATCCGGAACCGGTAGGAGATACTAGGTCTCAGCCCAGTGGACGAGGAAGTCCACCAATGCCCGCGACTTGATCGTGAGCCAGGGCTTGTATTAGATGGAGTAGGCGGCGAGCTTGATGGCCCATTTGGCGACTCGGCCGGTGGCGTCTTTGTTGCCGATGATTTCCAAAAGGGGTGCAGTGGACACGACCTTAATCGGATGCTCCTGGAAGTAGTGCTTGAGCTTCTTGCATGCCAGGTACACGCCGTAGCACATCTTCTGGTAGTGGGGGTAGTTCTGCTTGGAGAGGGAGAGAACCTCGCTGAGGTAGTAGACGGGTCTCTGAACCAGCTGAGCCTTGCCTTCCTCGGGGCGCTCCACCACCTGGACAAAGCTGACGACCCGGCTGATGGCTCCTATATAGAGCAACATCGGCTCCTTGCTAGCCGGCGTGGCTAGAACCGGTGTTGTGGATAGCATGCACTTGAGGTCGCGAAATGCGGTTTCGGCTTGCAAAGTCTAGGAGAACTTGTCCATCTTCTTCATTAGCTGGTACAGCGGGAGTGCCTTCTCCCCCAGCCGGCTAACGAAACGGCTGAGGGAAGCCAGGCATCCGGTGAACTTTTGGACTCCAACTAGGTTCCTGGGCGGCTACATCCTCTCGATGGCCGTGATCTTCTCCGGGTTCGCCTCGATGCCTCGCTATGATACGAGGAAACCGAGGAGCTGACCGGATGGCACTCCGAAGACGCACTTCTGCAGGTTCAGCTTCATCCGGTACTGGCGGAGGTTGCCAAATGTCTCTCCCAGATCCTCGAGGACGGTACGCTTCTCCTTGGTCTTGATGACCACGTCATCCACGTAAGCATGCACATTTTGGTCTATCTACGAGTGCAAGCATTTCTGCATGCATCGCTGATAGGTGGCGCCTGCATTCTTTAGGCCGAAAGGCATGGTTACATAGCAGAAAGCCCCGTAGGGGGTGATAAATGATGTCTTAATCTGATCAGCCGGGTTTAGCCGGATCTAATTGTACCCAGAATAGCAATCTAGAAAAGACAACAAATCACAGCCGACCGTGGAATCGATGACTTGATCGATACGAGGCAAGGCAAAGGGGTCTTTCGGGCATGCCTTGTTTAGGCTGGTGTAGTCGATACACATGCGCCAGGTCTTGTTCTTCTTCAGCACCAAGACTGGGTTTGCCAACCAGTCTGGGTGGTACACTTCCATGATGAACCCAGCTGCAAGGAGCCGGGTGATCTCTTCACCAATTATCTTACGCTTCTCCTCTACGAACCGGCATAGAGGTTGCTTGACCGGCTTGGCATCCGGACGCACATGAAGTGAGTGCTCGGCGAACTCCCTCGGTACACCTGGCATGTCCTTGGGGGACCATGCGAAGATGTCCCGATTCTCACGGAGGAAGTCGACGAGCGTGCCTTCCTATTTGTTGTCCAAGCCGGCACCAATGGTGACAAACTTAGTCGGGTCGGAGGGGTCGAGCAGGATCCTCTTCGTCTCCTTTGCCGGCTGGAAAGCTCCTTCTCCACCCGGTCTGCTGCTAGGCGGTATGTCTTGCTGGGCCATGGCCACATTGCGCATGATCACGCGCTTTTCTTCAGCTATGATGAGGGCCTCTACCAGTCTGGAACCGGCTGAGGCGCACTCCCTCGACCACCTGAAGCAGCCGGCAACGGTGATCACGCCGTGGGGTCCCAGCATCTTCATCTTGAGGTACGCGTAGTGGGGGATGGCCATGAACTTGGCGAGGGCGGGGCGCCCGAGGAGAGCATGGTAGGCGCTCGTCAGGTTTACCACCTCGAACCAGATTGGTTCACGGCGGAAGTTCTCCTCGGTCCCGAAGATGACGTCCAGCTGGATTTTCCCCAGCGGGGCGCAGGCTGGCCCCGGCAGTACGCCGTGGAACGTCGTGGTAGTCGGGCGTAGGTTTCTCTCGCGAATGCCCAGCTTCTCCAGCAAGGACTGGTAGAGGAGGTTGAGGTTGCCCCCTCCGTCGATGAGGACGCGCGAGAATCAGCAGGTACGCGTGTTGGAGACGATGAGGGGGTCAAGCACCATGGCGTAGCCCCCGGGAGTCGGCAGATGCTCAGGCTGGTCTGCCCGGCTCTAGGTGATGGGGGTTTCCGACCAGTCCAGGTACTGGGGGACCGGAGAGACGATGGCATTGACCTCCTTGGAGTGTTGCCTGCGGCTGTGCTTGTCGTCCTGCTCCGTCTCGAAGATGTGGTAGGCGGCGTGCGACTGGGGGTAGCCGTTGTTGTTGTTGTTGCCGCCATTGCCGCTGTTACCATCATTGCCGGCTCCTCTAGCCTGTGGTGGAGGTCCACCCGGAGGGGGAGGGGGAGACGAGGCTGGTTGCCCTGGTCCATTAGCTGGCGGGTGCAGCTGCAGTTCCGGGTGGTGTGCGTAGATGGTTTGAAAGGACCGCTATGCCACTTGCACGGGCCGTCAAACATCTGGTCGAAGGTGAGCCGTGGCTTCTGCCTTCTTGCCTCATTAGCCGGCGCGTCGGGCGTGCCCTCCACAGCATTGACCTGCCGCGCGTGGTAGCGAGGCTTCTATTGTCCGGCCTGGCGGTCCCCATGGAACCGGTTGTCGTTGCCGTGGCGTCGGGGGGATCCGGCTTCTCCAGCCGGATTGCTTGGTCGGTCGCGAGCCGGCTCCGTGGGAGTCGGATGCCCGTCCGTGTTTACTCGGAGGGGCTTCTTCATGGCGACATCTGCCGTGCCGTACTGGTCCGCAACCGTCATGAGCTCTGCCATGGTTTTCGGCTCGTCACACAGTAGCCGGTGGCGAAGCATGGTGCCTTCTCGGCAACCCTCGATGAAGAAACTGATGGCTTGGCTCTCTAGGATGCCCTCGCAGGTGTTGCGCAGCTCCGTCCACTTGGCGAGGTACTCGCGGTCGGTCTCGCGGTCACCCTGGACGCACAAGGCCAGGTTGCGGATGAACACCTTCTCGAAGTCAGGCCAGGCGTTGATGCTGTTGGGCGCAAGGCTGTTGAGCCATGTCCTTGCCGATCCGGTTAGCATGAGGGGGAGGTAGCGCACGACTGTGCGCTTGTTCCCATGGGCGATGTCGACTGCCGTAGCATAGTCGGTCAACTAGTCTTCCGGCTTCATGCTGCTGTCGTACTTGGGGGTGTCCCTGGGTAGGGAGAATTTATCCGAAAACGGCCCGTTCCGGATGCGGGGTCCGAAACAAACCGGACAGGTAGAGTCTTCCTCCTCCATGACGCGCGCTTGAGCGAGGAGCTCGATGCGGTCGCGGGCATCCGGACAAGCCGGGTTGGGCGCTCCCACCTGGCCCGAGAGACGGGAACCGGCTGGTCTGGATGCTCCGGTTGGCAGAGGGGGAGGCGGCGGGTTGCTGTTCACGGTCTGCTCCTGGCGCGGCTGGCCCCTGTTGCCAGAGCTGCGGCGCCTGCTGCGGGCCCTAGCCGGCTAAGGGGAGGACGCCTGCTGGGTGTCCCGCGGCGCGCCCCTACTGTTGGCAGCTAGCTTGCTCCCCCTAGAGTAGCTGGGGTCCTCCTGCATCTGCCGGTTAGCATCCGCCTGCTCGTTTGTGATACGGAGGAGCTCCTGCACGCGAGCATGCTGTCAGGCTCACTCCTCACCCTCCAGACTAGGGAGTTCTTCTGCCGCGGCTCGTGCTGCGCATAGGTTCTTGATGGGCGTGCTGTAGGTGGGCCAGATGAGGGCAGGTGCGGGATCCGGCTCCCCATCCTTCTCCATCCTACCGCCTAGCTCGCCGCCCGGCGCCGCACCTGGCCGTGCCGGCTTTGTTCCGCGGTAGCCGGAGTGAAGCCGTGCGCGCGGTCGTACTCACGCCGGGTGATCTCGAGCTGCTTGCGGGCTGCCGCCAGCTCCATGGCCTCTTGGAGGAGGATCTGTCTCTCCATGGTGAAGTTGGCCTCTGCCTCCTCCGGGTTATCTCTGAGGTTAACCGGCGTCAGGATCCGATCGATGTCATCCTCCACCAGGTTCCGAGGCTACGGGGGAGCGGAAGTTCTGACCTCGTCCACGCCTCACTCCCGCGGCTGGCGGGGATGAGAGCTGGAGCCGGCCATCATGACCTCCATGCCGCAGGATGCGGCGGAGGCGCTGCCGCCTAGGCACGGCAGCTCCGCGACAAAGACGATTTCCCTAGGGAAACGCTTCGGAACGGTGGCAACATAGACAGGGAGATCGCCGAATAGCAGGACGGTGCCATTCGCCGGGAAGAACGTTCCGGCGAAGCAGGAAGCGTTGTCGATGACGAAGTCGAACTTGCCGAGCGTGAGCACCAGGCCGGAGGCCACGCTCACTGGCTGAAGTGCGGGGTCCCGTGCGGAACATGACTCCGGTCGAAGCCATCATGCCCCACGGTGGGCGCCAACTATCGTTGTATTGGGAACGGCAATACCTGAAGAGGTGTGGGGACTAGCAGGGAAGCTATCGACGGCGTCCGCATGCGGGATTGGATACAAGCAAGCGTGGCTAGACGCAGGAAGTACCCAGGTTCGGAGCCCTCGTGGTGAGGTAAAGCTCCTACTCCTGCCGGATCTGACTATGTGGGATATACGAACTACAAGTGCTCCTCGAGCTGTATTTGCTAGCTACTGCCTTAAATGCTATGAGACAAACCCTTTCTACTGAGGCCTTGCCTCTCCTTATATAGGAAGAGAGGGAACGGTCTCACTGGCCAATCCGACTGGAGGGCCCCACATGCGGGTCCCAGCCGGCTGGTCATCTACAGTGTCCGGTATGGTATGTCTCATCGGAGTATGAGCGGTATGGCTATCGTGGGCACAGTGGACGCCGTGCGAGCCTGTCGTCAGCTCCGGGCCACTGTTCCTGCGTCATCCCCGCAAAGTCTTCGGTATGGCCGGGTGGTTGCTAGTTTTGCCATCGTAGAGGGCGTACCGTGCACTGATACGCACGTCGTCCTGTCTCACTGATTGGGTCCGGCTGCGTCGTCATAGCCGGCTACTTCTTGCTGATCCGGCTACCCCACGGTAGCCGGCCTGACTTGCCCTGTCCGGTTGTGCTTGGTCAGCCGGACGCGATGCGACTGCTTGGTACTTGTCCGGTTGGGGTACCTGGGGATCATCTCCCTGACACTTGACTTTGTGTTAAATTATGGTCTATGTGCAGGATTGGGCGGTGTCACCCTGTATGCCCCCTCTTCCTGAGGGGGTTATCCCTCGTGAAGCCTTGGAAGAGGAAGAGTCGGTGTCGACCGTCCTAACTGATGTGGAGGACGAAGCCCCCGAGTCGGGTAGTCCGGATACTCGCAAGCGTTCGCGCAACGAGGATTCAGATGCGTCGTCCCCTTCGACTCCAGAAGGTGTAGGTGTTGGTGTAGAGTCGCCAATCCCTGCCATTCCTGTGAGTGTCGTGGCGCCATCCTCTCGCAAGAAGATGCGGCTGCCTAAGGAATCGTCGTCAGAGTCGGGGGATCAAAACTTCGACTTTGATAAGTTTGATTGGTAAGTATTCGAGTCTTCCTTTTTGGTTCTTCTTTGGAGTTGCCTTTTCTTGACATTGGTTTTTTTTGCAGCCAATAAGCATCATCATCTTCTGACGACATACAATTTTTGAAAGAATATGGAGTCGCGACCTCCAGGGCCAAGACAGAGGTTGAGCGTGCTCCTTCCCCTCCATTTGCAGCCCACTCTGGGCCTAATTTATCAAGCTCTCCACACGATGGGGGGCATCGTATGGTTGCCCGGATGACTGCACACCAATCGACTTCGGAGTCAATGGAGGATCATGTAAGTGTAGTATCTCTTCTTCTGATGTTGTAGTCGATTTTATCTATGTCATCTGCTGATCCTCTGTTGCTTTCTGCTTACAACAACTCCTTGTGAAGGAAGCCACTCACTTGGCAGAGCAGGTCCTTGTGATAGGTCGCCAGCATGCAATGTTGGACACATGCCATCGCGTTGTGGAAGGTAGGTGCTTTTTACTTCTTATTCTTCTTCTGCATCATTGCTATGTATTCGACTGATAGTCTATCCTTTGTGTTTGTTTTTGAGCTGAACATAATGCCCTTCTTCGCAACGCCGCCACCATGGAAAAGACGCTCGCCGTGGCTGTGAAGAGTCGCGATGAGGCAATCGCGGTGCGTGACGAGTCGCAAAAGCGCGAAGAGGATCTGCGCGCCTCCATCGCGGCTAGGGAGAAGATGTTCGAAGAACAACTTTTTTTGATTGCCAAGGCTCTCTCAGGTATTTGCTGGTCTGCTATTTCATCAAATGTCTCTTTTTTGATTGCCTTTGATGTGGTTATTTGTTGCTGATGTTGTGCCAATGCTTGATTTTTGTGTAGATGCTAGCGGGCTGAGCTTTGACGCACAGGCGCTCCGCCGTGATGACGCATTGGCGGGTGCCGTCTCGGCAGTCGAAGACCACAGTGACGCTGTGCAGGGTACGCTCGCCAAGGCTAAAGGCGTGCTCAGCCGTCTTCGGGAGGAGATGACACCTAAGGCTGAGCTGATCGAAAATCTGGATGAGCTGGTGGAATCACTTGCCGGAGGCGTTCCTGCAAGCTTCAAGAAGTCGCTCCGTGCGGCTAGTGCGTCAATGTCACTCACGATGGTACAAGCCCACGGAGTCGAAGTTGATCCTGCAGCGGTCTCAAGGGCGATGCCCATCAGCGCGGACGGCCAGCAGGTAGTCTTTGCTCCTTTCGCGACTGCTTGTGGCAAGTATGGGCCACAGCTGATCAACATAGTTGCAAAGTACTCTTAGGAGCTGTAGGGAGCCAAGAAGGTGGCGAAGGCTGCGGCGTCAGGGGCCGGCGGAAAGTCAGTGGCATCTGATACCGCCACGGACTCGATGATGCCCCCAAAGCCAAAGTCCAAGTCGAAGAAACTAGTTGCTCCTCAGTAGCCTTGTAATAGTTAGATATCTTTTATGTCTCTTGTCGAGAACATGCCTTTTGGCGATTGTATCTGCTGATACTTTTGCTAATCTTGAATGCACTCGAATATTTTTTCTGTGCATCGCTTTGGTCTTCTTATTGCTTCTTGCTTGGCTTGTGATAGGGCACATCAAGTGAACCTTTGAGGGAACCTCAGGATTCGCCATCCCTTGATGACACTTTGACACCGCCGCGCTCAAGGGTGGATGAGTTATCTCTACCCTCGCGACTTCGTGATCGCGTGAAGCAGTTGGAGCGTGAATTGCCCGTACTCCGCAGTAATGCGGATGTATGGAAATTGAAGGAAGAGAAGGCCACCGCCTGAGAACAATATTTGTTGGGGGAGGTGATGCAGCTGGGCGACCAATTTAAATGTTAGCTTTCTTACTCTTATCTTTTCCTTGTAGTCACTCACAGTTGTTTGTTGTCTTCATACTTCCATTTTGCTGTGTATAATTTTCAGCGCGCACCATCTACAGGATGAGAAGGATCAAATTGCTATTCGCATGAATGACCTGACCCAAGAACAGCTTCAGGCGAGTGGGTACTTCTGGGTAGATCATGACCGCGCAATCGCGTTGGCGACCCTACATGATCGTGCGTCGCGAGTGCTTCATTTCTTGAAGAAGTCGCAGTCATGCTTGAAGAATATTTACCAGACGATGTTCCCGTTGGACGTCGTTCCATCGAGCCTGCTGGCCCTTCTCGCTAGATTCCAGGACTTGAGTGCGGTCCGTGAGTGTGTGCGGCAACAGTTAGTGGCTGGTGCCAAAGCTGCACTATCACTGGTGCGGCTACATAGGCTTGATGTGGACGTTGCAGCAATTGCAGCTGGACCACCTGCGCCGTCGGCAGGTTCTGCTTGGAACATGGTGCCGCACTACCAGGCAGTGGATCGGCCAGCAGAGGAGATCGTCGACTTCTTCGAGGAGCAGACTAATGTTCTCTTGTTGCAATAGTAGTTTGATTTCTATCCTGCATATAGTTGTACCAGTGTTGTAAAGTTCGTATATGCTATGTATAATTGATTGACGATGATGTACGGAAGAGCTTGTTAGCGTGTATGTTTTGTGAGTGCGTTGCACTATGCGATTCCTTTTGGTTAGTCTGGCCATGTATTTATCTCAGTCCCTTGTCAACCTGTCAGGTGCGTTGCAACTAGGTTGATGTTTGTCAAGGGTTTTGATTGGTGTGCTAGCTACTCAGGATATCACGTTTTAGTTCATAGAACAGATGTGTATAGGGTGGCGCAGCCCCTGAGTGGATAATGTGCGAAAAATAAACAAAAACACAGAGTTTTGGGGCACTTAGCTTTATTTATTCGCAGGAAAGTACGAAGTACAATTTGTGGCTAAGTAGCCTTGGCTGAGTAGCCTTATTTGCAATGTAAAAGTAAAAAGCGACTAAGGGTAGAAGCGTCGTAGTTGCGCGACGTTCCAGGGGTTGGAGTATGCGACTCCTGTCTCTAAATCTTGAAGGCGATAGGCGCCACCTGGGATTACTTCTGTAATCACGTATGGTCCCTCCCAGGGGGACTCGAGCTTGAGATGCCCTTGCTGCTTCAGTCGCAGGACCAGGGCGCCCTCGACAAAGGATCTGGGGCATAGCCTCCTGCTGTGGTAGTTGCGCAGGTTCTGCTGGTAGATCGTTGATCTCTCCGCGGAGATTTCCCTTGCCTCGTCAAGGAGTTCGACAGACTCTTCGAGTGCAAGAGTTGACTCATGCTCGGTGTAAGCGACCACGCGCGGTGCTTTGTATCGTACTTCGGCGGGTAGCACCGCTTCAGCCCCGTGCACCATGAAGAACGGGGTGTACCCTGTAGCACTGTTTGGAGTTATGCGTAGGCTCCAGAGTACTGATTGTAGTTCATCTGGCCAGCAACCCGCGGCTTGTTCGAGTGGCCGGAGGAGTCGCTTCTTGATGCCACTGTAGATGAGCCCATTCGCTTTTTCGACCTGACCGTTGGTCTGTGGATGTGCTACCGAGGCGTAGCTGATGTTGATTCCTAGATTCTCACAGAATTCTTGGAACTCCTTGGATGTGAAGTTCGTCCCATTGTCTGTGATGATGCTGTGTGGCACTCCGAAGCGGTAGACGATGGACTCGAACAACTAGACTGCGTTGTGCCCTGATTGATTGGTCACTGGCATGGCCTCTATCCACTGGGTGAATTTGTTGACTGCGACCAGGAGGTAGACGCAGCCGCCTTGTGAGGACTTGGGGAGCTTGCCGACCATGTCGAGTCCCCATTGCGCGAAGGACCAGGCCCATGGAATTGGCCGGAGCTCTGCGCCAGGCGCGTGCGGCTTGTCCGCGAATCGCTGGCATGCGTTGCATTTCTGGACGATGTCCTTGGCGTCCGGCATGGCCGTATGCCAGTAGAATCCATCTCGTAGAGCTTTGGCAACGAGGGCGTGACTGCCGGCGTGGTGTCCGTAGGTCCCCTCATGGATGTCGAGGAGAACAACTCTTCCATCGGCCATGGAGACGATCGTTGGACTACGCCTATGATACTGCGCTTGTTGTAACACCCCGTCCACTCTTGGGACCGGGGGGTGTCACTCCTGGCAGCTTAATAGGATATCTAGACTGGCCCCACAGACCAACACTAGTCTTTTCTGCACACTTTGTCCTCACTCGTGCGGACCCGTTTACCCACTTCCCGGTCGGTCACCCATCCTAGAATTGCTCTAGGCCAAGCACGCTTAACCTTAGAGTTCTTTTCGAATGAGCTTCCGGAAAAGAAGTTGCAACTTGTTGATATGGGTATCCTATCAATCCTATTAAGCCATGTGCCTGGATCTCACATACACCCACCCTTTAGAAGATCGATGCCCTCATCGATCAAGCACACCCCAGGAATGTTCCCTCTTGGCACGCGTCTGTGTGTCCAGTGCCGGCACATGTGCCATGCCGTGTCCACTCCGGGCCACACGTGCCATGCTCCACATGTCCCGGCACTGACCCGCACACACCCGTGTAATTGCAAGGGTCGGCTCTGATACCACTTGTAAAACCCGGTCCACTCCTGGCAGCTTAATAGGATATCTAGACTGGCCCCATAGACCAACACTGGTCTTTTCTGCACAATTTGTCCTCACTCGTGCGCACCCGGTTACCCACTTCCTGTTCGGTCACCCATCCTAGAATTGCTCTAGGCCAAGCATGCTTAACCTTAGAGTTATTTTCGAATGAGCTTCCGGAAAAGAAGTTGCAACTTGTTGATATGGCTATCCTATCAATCCTATTAAGCCATGTGCCTGGATCTCATAGTATAATTCGCCATTGATAACAGCGAATGCCTTGGATCGCCGCGCGTTGTGCCGTGCATCGGTCGGATCGTCGGGTAGCTTCTTGCTGAGAAGGTACGTGATGTACAGTTGAGTCCAGATGGCTCGATCATCATGACGCTCATTGGTCCTTCGAGTCCTGTATCCAGCTCCAAGTTGTCGAGTGACATTGGCTCATTGGTTGGCGTAGCCCCCGAGTCCGTTGGTGCACTTGTTTTCTTCTCTGTGGCCTTTGGCTTGATGGAGCGTTCGCAGATGCGCTCGAGAAATACCCCAGGTGGTATGGGGCGCAGGTGGAGCCTATGTTGGCGAGTGCGTCGGCCTCTTCATTGCTTTCTCGACCTATGTGCCGCAGCTCGCAGCCGTCGAAATCCCCTTCGAGTGTGTCATAGAGGTCGCGGTAGGCGATCATGTTGTCGTTCAGCGCGTCGCACTCTCAATTATATGGTTGACGACCAGCTTGGAGTCGCCATATATGATCAGCCTTTTGGCATCGCAGGCCTTTGCCATCCTCATCCCGTGTAGCAGGGCCTCATATTCAGCTTCGTTGTTGGAGGCGGTGACCTGCATTCGCAGGACATATTTCAGCTTGTCTCCGTGGGGCGATGTCAGTATGACACCTGCGCCAGCTCCGTCCTTCCGCTTCGATCCGTCGAAGTGCATTGTCCAGATGTAGGACATATCTGGTTTTTCGGGGAGCTGGTTCTCCATCCAGTGCAACAGGAAGTCGGGGAGAACTTGCGACTGATAAATCGACTGAGAGTCGCGATTCGCCCAACCAGCTACTAGACGCCCCTTATGTTTTCCGGCTTCTCCATGGCCAGTATGGCTTTTATTTTCTACGGGTTTGCTTCGATCCCCCTCGAGGATATAAGGTACCCGAGTAATTGCCCAGATGGTACGCCAAAGGCGCACTTGTCCGGATTGAGCTTGATCCGGTAGCGATCGAGGTTGGCGAAGGTTTCGCGCAAATCGTCGATTAGTGAGGCTTCCTCCTTGGTCTTGATTACTATGTCGTCGACATATACTTGAATGTTGCGACTGAGTTGGTTCTTGAGGCAAGCCTGCATGCACCGCTAGTAGGTGACTCCTGCGTTTTTTAGCCCGAAGGGCATTGTGTTGTAGCAGAACACACCAAAAGGCATTGTAAATGCTGTTTTTTCTTGATCTTCCTCCTTCATTTGAATCTGGTTATAGCCTAAGCAGGCGTCGAGGAAGCAGAGCCGCTCGCATCCCGTGGTGGAGTCGATGATCTGGTCGATTCGCGGTAGCGGGAAGTGGTCCTTTGGGCAGTGCTTATTCAAAGAGGTGAAGTCCACGCACATCCGCAGGATCCGTGTCTTTTTTTGGCACTAGCACCGTGTTGGCGAGCCAAGTGCTTTCCTTGATCTCGCGTATAATTTTGGCGTCGAGGAGTCTGTTGATCTCCATTCCAAATGCTTTTGCCCTTGGCTCAGACAATCACCGAATTGTTTGCTTGACTGGCCTCGCGTCTGGGTTGACATTGAGTGCGTGCTCGGCAAATTCCCTGGGAACTCCTGGCATGTCCGCTGGACACCAGGCAAAGATTTCCCAGTGCTCACGGAGGAATTCGACGAGCGCGAGTTCCTATGCGGGACTCAAGTTGTTGGCAATGTGGGCCGTTTTGGCGAGCTCCGATGGGTGGACCTGAACTTTCTTTGTGTGCACCGATGAGTCGAAAGATAGGTCGGGTGAACTTGGCCGGATTAGGGGAGGCAGACTGTTGTCTGTTGACTCCTTTAGTCTTGCGAGTTCCTCCTGCATGCCGAAGGACTGGGAGATTCTGTTGAATTCCTATCGCAACTGTTCGATCTCTCGAAGCTCCCATTGAATGTGATGACGCCATTAGGGCCTAGCATCTTCATCTGCAGATAGGCGTAGTGTGGCACTGCCATGAACCTAGCGAACGCGACACGTCCGAGGATGCAGTGGTACTGCGAGGGCCAGTCGACGACCTCAAAGTCGATGCGCTCGCGCCGAAAGTTTTTCGGCATGCCGAAGATGACGTCGAGGTTTATTTTGCCAAGGGGAAACACGCCCTTTCCTGGGACGATGTCGTGGAATGTTGTGTCTGAGGCTTCTAGGCTGGTTAGAGGGATCCTCATTGCTCGCAAGGTACTCGTGAACATAAGGTTGATGCCGCTTCTGCCGTCCATAAAGACGCGACTCATGTCGAAGCCTCCAATTTGTGTCTCAAGGACGAGGGGACAATGGCCTGGGCGGGTTACTTGTCGTGGGTGGTCAAGCTTGTCGAAGGTGATGCAGGACTCGCTTCGCTGAGGTACTTAGTGGTAGATGGTGGCGAGTTTGTGGCCAAGTTGACTTGGCGAGTGATGGCCTTCTACACCCTATTCGAGGGGCGTCCCTTTTGGATCATCATGGTACCCATGGCCCGTGGGTATGGTTCACCTCCCTGGTGCTAGTCTGGTGCAGCTGCATTTGGGGGTAGTCCAGGTGGTGGTGGCGGAGCGCCATGTGCCACGGCGCCTAGGGCGGCTCTATAACCCCTTTCGACTACACTGCGATTCATCCGAGCCAGCCCCTCGTGTAGCTTGAGGAACTCGCGGCAGTCCTTGAGGAGGTGGCTGGACTTCTTCTTTCCATCATGCTTGTCGATGTAGAAGTGCACAGTGAAAGGCCCGGAAAGCTTATCTTCAATAGATGTTGCGGGTGCCTCATCACGATTGTGGCGCTGCCACACTTGTGTGGTCTTTCCAAAGTCGCGGTATCCGCCACTAGGGTAGCCGCTGTTGCGGTTGTCGTCGCGTCTGTCGGTGTAGCCGGCTGCGACCATGTTGACATCGTCACGGTCATCGTAGATGCGCATGTGGCATTTGCTTCGATGGTCGCGGCTGCACTCTAGTTCTGCCTCGTCGTCGGAGTGGACGCGATTTTTCACCCAATCTTCTCCATCTGCCCAGAGATTCGCGATTTCCATCAGGTGATCGATGGTTTTGGGCTTTGAGCGGCCTAGCTCCTCCCTAAGCTCTATGCGACGTAAGCCGCCGTTGAATGCGTCAATCGCGCTATCCTCCGAGATGTTCTCTGCGGACTTTTTGATGATGGACCACCTCTGGATGTAGGAGCGTAGCGATTCGCCCAATCTTTGCTGGCAGCATCTCCGCTCTTCGATTGATGCAGGCCGTTTGTATGTGCCCTTGAAGTTGCGGACGAAGCTGTATACCGGTTCTTCCCAACTGCGAATGGATCCACGTGGGAGGTTATTGAGCCATGCTCGGGCGGCGCCTTGCAGCTATAGCTGCAGACATTGCATGGCCGTGCTTCGACTCCCGCCATGGAGCCTGGCGGAGGAGGTGTGGTCTTCCAACCAGATTTTCGGGTCCTGCAGGCCATCAAACTTCGGGTTCTCTGATGGGAGCTTAAACCCCTTGGGAATTCGCTTTTGCCTGATGGCTCCGCTGAAGCATCTAGCACCATAGAGCTCCACATCTTCGTCTTCTGAGTGAGTCGACCGGGCACGTAACACCCTAGATTTGTCAATCTTGCACTGCGTGAGGTCATCGTGCGCATCATAGTCGTGGTCGTGTCGCCGTGAGCGGCGACGTCAAGACAGATCGTGACTATCATCGCTAGATGAGGGCGAGGAGTATCATTTTGCCAGATCCTTGCCTTTCTTCGGCTATGGTGCTGGCTCCTTATCGAGGGCGGCCTCGACTAGTCCTAGATCGGTCCATGGCGGCTCGGGGATCTCCAGCTGGCGGCTGGTTGTTCAGGAGGTACATGGTGGCTGCCGTCACTGCAGCTTGTGGCGTCTTCGGGACCATGTTGCCCCGTGTGTCGACAATCATAGAGCTGAAGTCGAGGACTTTTGCAGCTTCTATGCGTTCTTGCTCGGTGAGATGGGCCATCTGGGATCGTCTCTTGTTTGCGATGTACTCGTTGCCCTTTCAGGAGGATCCTCCATGGGAGGAGATACCAACGAGTCGAAGACTCGACTCATCTACCGCCTTTTTGCGCACCTCGAGTTGCGTGATTGTTTGCACTTGACGCTTGAATTCTTCCTTCAGGAGCCAATGATAGCCCATTAGCAGCTCTTGCGGGGAGCCAAAGGGTAGAGGGTTACCCCGTAGGGCTCGCGGCAGCGAGCCCACTCGAGTTCATTGAGCCTGATCACGACACGTTCGCCAGTCTGCTCGTTTATTATGGTTGGAGGCTCGACTGCTCCCCCGTTGTTGGCGGGGGCGCCGTTTGGCGATGGTCCGCCGTTGGGTATGCTGCCGTTTGGCGGGTCAGCTCCATGGCTGCCATTGCCTGTGTTGTCGCGATTGGCGGAGGTGTCGCATGTGTTGATGACGACGCACATGAAGTGGTTGGGGAAGCTGCTGCTCCCGCAACTCTCAGATCCGGAGCCGTAGGCTCCATCTTCAGTTGCTAGATCGCTCAGATCGGATTCGCGACTGCTGTCGCTAACCGTATTCTTAACTGTTGTCGGGGCATTGAGCTCACTGAGGGTGCTGATCGGTGGAGGGAACCATGATGCTGGAGCAATCGATGGCATCGTCGGCTGGTCATGCAGGCGAAGCGTGCCCATCTGACCAACTTGGAAGTGGAAGCTCCCGATCGCTAGGCTGATTCCGTCGCCCACATACTCGAAAGCCGGGCGAGTGGCCGGCGTGTGGACAGTGAAGTCGACCGCGATGAAGAGCTGGCAAATCTCCGTTGTTGCGGAGTTGTAGATCGTGGTTGATGGGGCTGAAGAAGCCGCAACATCAGCACTCCCAATTCCCACAGACGGCACCAATTGACGAGGGTTAACTCATCAATGCCCATTGTTATGTACTTGGGTTTGGAGAAGGAGGGAGCGCTGCAGACATCTATCGGCTAGCAAACAAGCACACAGGGGACTCGAAGATTTACCCAGGTTCAGGCCTCGTAGAGGTCCCTACTCCTGCTTGTCTACTCGTGGAATTATCAAAGGAATCGAGGATTACAATGGTGCGCAGATGCAATCTGGCGAGGGTTGTGGAAGCTAGGGTTGCGTGTGTCCTCCTCGTCGCCCCCTCCTAGCCTTTATATAGATAGGCTAGGTCTCGGGTGATAGATCGAGTCGGTTATATATTAGGGTTTTCCCCTTTGAACTTTCTATCTTTAGCTTCTTCTTGTTCTTCAGGCAATCGAGAGTCCGTAGGCTACTCGAATTCTTCA
Source organism: Avena eriantha (assembly GCA_910589775.1). Taxonomy (NCBI): domain Eukaryota; kingdom Viridiplantae; phylum Streptophyta; class Magnoliopsida; order Poales; family Poaceae; genus Avena; species Avena eriantha. Next base: position 229,089,204 of record OU342742.1, read on the forward strand.
TTTTGCCTTGGCGACACCGTGGGCCTCTGTGTATTCAGGCCGTATATACCAAGCTCGAGTACCTGTAGGGTATGCCCATGTCAAGTATTATAAAGAGAAGATATTTATATGAGAGTGTTCACTAGTGAAAGTATGATCCCTAGGCATTGTTTCTAAGCACTGATACACCGTTTGCAATTAGATCTGTTACATGTTTGCTTGCTTCCATCTTTATTTCAGTTTGCCTTTAGTCTCTTCCATGCCATCAAGCTATTTTGTAGCACCGTTGTCTTATATCCATACCACATGTATTTCACTCTCTTCGCCGAACTAGTGCACCTATGCACCCGACAAGTGTATTGGGTGTGTTGGGGACACAAGAGACTTCTTGTATCTTGATTGCAGGATTGCTTGAGAGGGAATAGCTTTGACCACTTCCTCCCTGAGTTCGATAAACCTTGGGTGCTCCACTTAAGGGAAACTTGTTGTTGTTCTACAAACCTCTACACTTGGAGGCCCAACAACTGTCTACAAGAATAGAAGTGCGTAGACATTAGAAGGATAAAAAAATCTGGGTTATGCGTGCAGGAGAGCACCGCGTCGGATGACGGCATCCCATTCAAAGAGCAGCAGTGGCTCCTGGCGGTGCTGATGTCGCACCTGGTCGCTCGTCAACCTTCGGTGTTCACCCTAGAATACTGTCTTCGCATTAACAGGATTCATGAGTGAGATAAACACATCTTAATGTTTGTTCGAGTATTTGAATTGCTAGAAAGACTTACTACCTGTTCTTAGTATTTGTTCAACTACTGCTAATGTATTTTTTAGTAATACCTACTATATGTACTGGTACTTATCATTTTGGGAGACGTGGTTCCTAGCTTAAGGTAGTTTTGAGTATTTTCGATGGAGTTCTTCCTCTGGTAATCTATTTTGCAATAATAACTATGTACTAGTCCTTGTTCAGATCGCCCGATGAAGTGCAGAGTATGGTCTTGTTTTACTTTTGAATCAGGCCTAGCTACATCTATTGAATTTCAATGTATGCATTGCTGAATCTGTCAATTATTGTCTATGTACTGCTAATTCGGTCAGTTTGAAATGCTGCTGAATCTGTCAAGTGCTGCTGAATATGAACTAGAAATCGGTCAAGTGTTGCTGAATATGAGCTAGGAGTTTGTCGATATTTTTTCGGTCATATTTTGTACTGTTGAATCTTTTAAATGCTCCTGAATTTATCAAATGTTTCTGTTGTTACTATTAGTACATACAATACAATATTTTGTAGAACTAATAGGCATGTACGTCTACTTGTTTAGATCAAGTGCAGTAGATTGTCTTGCTTTTGTTTTGGAACTTGGCATTTTATAGAACTAATACTGATGTACCACTACTTGTTTAGACCAAGTGTAGTACATGGTCTTACTTTTCTTTTGGAACTTGGCATTTTATATAACTAATACAGATGTACTGCTACTTGTTTAGATTAAGTGCAGTAGATGGTCTTGCTTTTCTTTTGTAACTTGGCCTTTTCATAAACTCATAATCTTGACCAGGCTTTGCATTGATGTGAGAAGGAGGCATGCACAGAAAAGCAGACCTGATCGTCGATTTTGCTTGCTCCAATGACTGAGTGTATTAGGAGAACAGGCCAAACTGATCGTGGGCCAAGGTTTTTTTAGCTGGAACAAAACTGATTCTCTCTGTACTGCTATTGAATTTCAAGCAGGAAAGCTACTGAATCTCTCAAATGTTCTGTCATTGCTATTACTAAAGCATTTGTGCAACAAATACTGATGAACCGGTATTGTATTTCATTTTCTATATTACTGCATTGGTCACTTTTGAAATGCTGCTGAATTGGTCAAGTGCTCCCAAATATTAACTTCAAAACTGTTGATAATTTTTCTACCTTATTCTGTACTTCTGAATTTTGACATGAATATTTGCCAAAAAGAATTATCGCTTTTCCCCCGCCCTCGCCGGGGTCTTTGTTTCGAATCCGGCAGAGCACATCACAATGCAATTTTTATTAACCAGTAGAAGAAATCGAGTACTCCCTCCGATCCAAATTAATGTTCTTACATTTGTCTAGATTCTGACATATCTAGTCATGTTTTAGTGCTAGATACGTCCGAATCTAGCCAAATCCGAGAACATTAATTTGGATCGGAGGGAGTAGCTCATTCGGCCCCTCTTTAGCCCAAAACATTTTAATTCGGTCCTTTAGAGGTCAGGTACTGCTGACCACAACCCAGCGAAATTTTAGAAGGAGCCCATGGAGCATATCCGAGAACATATTAGTTCGGCCTTTTACGGGTCAGCGGACTGCTGATCATAGCCCAGTGAAATTTGAGAATGAAGCCCATGGAGCATATCCCATGGAATATAACTCACGTAGAAAAATAGCCAAACTCTTATTAATTCGGCCTTTTGGGCATTGCCCCCCCATCTCTCATAATAAATAAACTCTGCCTACCCATGTTTTTAAGAAAATACCCCATTATGCGGCATTTTATAAATTGAGATGCCAGGAGCGCTGCCCTTTTATATTTTAAAAGAGATAAACATAGACACACAAAATATTTTAAGAAGACTAATACAGAAGTTGTAGTATCAATAAAAGTTTAATGATATTTTTTCTATAAATATCTTTGTTGTATTTGGCACTCAGTTTACGTTTATTTGATTTGAAGGTCTTTTGTTCGAATCGCCTTTGTGTGTGTGTACCTTGGGTTTATATTTTTTCCTATCAATATCGCATTACGGAGAGGCTGACATCACGGACCCACCAGCATGCAGTGTCCCTGGAATTTGTTTTGAGGGTGGGTTCGAAAAAAGTTTAAATACTTGTACAGAGAGGCTCACATCAGGGACCCACTAGACAGAACATACAAGGCTACATTGGGGACCCACAAGCCAGAACATGCCAGAGAGGCTCACATAAGGGCCCCAGCAGTAAGACCATACATGGCTGTCACGGTGAAAACAGCAGGCGCGGCCGAAAAAAGTCCATCATACACATGTTGCACTTATAGAGAAGCTGACATGTCGGACCCAGCAGGCCCAAGCATAGCCCATGAAATTAGCCTATCAGCCCAAGCGTAGCCGAATACCTTTTAATTCGGCCTTTTCATGGTCTTGTGGCCACCGACCTTAGCCCATTCAATTTAGGAGTGAGCCCATGGAATATAAGCCATGACAAATAGGGCATCCGCCCCGAGTTAGCCTAGAATATTTTTAATTCTACCTTTCTAAGCATTTTTTGTACTCTGAGGTTGACATCTGGGACCCGAAAAAATAGTCCAACATACACACGTTTCATTCAAATAGAGGTTGTCAGTTGGGACCCAGCATAGACACGTTTCCTGCATAGAGGTGGTTGACATCTGGGACCCAGCAAGTTTCCAAGGTCAAAACAATGGACATGGCCAAAAAAAAGTCCATCATATGTACGTTTCATTTACAGAGAGGCTAATATGTGGGACTGATACATTGCAAATGTATCTATAATTTTTGATGTTCCATGCTTGGTTTTATATGTTTTGTTCCAACTTTGGAGTACTTTTCATATGATTTCTTGGACTAACCTATTAACAAGAGCCACAGTGCTAGTTTCCTGTTTTCTGCTATTTTTGGTTCCAGGAAAGTCAGAAAATGAATATTCTCGAAATTGGACGGGACAAAAGCCAAAGTTCCTATTTTACCGGCAGACTCACAGAGCCAGAATACGAGACGGAGGAGGGCTAGGGCCTAGCCACACCATGTGGTGGCGCGGGCTAGCCCTGGCCGCGCCACCAGGTGGTGTGGGCCCCCTGACACTCCACCGACCTTGCCTCCTTCACCTATAAGAGCCTCCCGATACCAAAACCCTAAATAATCAAGCCTCCAGCCACGAAAAGTTCCGCAGCGCCGCCACCACCGAAGGGGAGATTCGGGGGACAGAAAGTCTCTATTCCGGCACCCTGCCGGCACGGGGAAGTGCCCCCAGAGCCATCTCCATCGATCTCCACCACCATCTCCATCACCGTTGCTGATTCCCATGATGAGGAAGGAGTAGTTCTCTCTCGAGGCTAAGGGTTCTGCCGGTAGCTATGTGTTCATCTCTCTCTCTATGCATGATCTTGTTGTGGTCATGAGCTTTGTAATCAAGTAGATCTACCTTGCTACTCAAGTGCTTTAATAGATCTCTGCTCTCCCCATGTGTGTGAAAGTGACAGCGTGCTCACCATGGTGGCACTTAGGCTAGAGATTACAAATACTTGTTATGAGTTATATTTGGAGTTGGATGTCTTTATGAAATTGTGGTGTTTGTTGGAGTCATCTAGTACTCAAGGTGACAGTGTGGGGTTTTCTAGATGGGAAAGGCTTACTTTGAGGAGTGCTGTTATAGCCCTGCCAACGATTAGAGTGTTCAACCGGAGAGTAGTTAAGAGTAGTATCATGAAGAGAAGATATTTATATGAGAGTGTTCACTAGTGAAAGTATCATCCCTAGGCCTTGTTTCTAAGCATTGAAACACTGTTTGCTACTCGATCTGTTACATGTTTTCTTGCTTCCATCTTTATTTCAGTTTTCCTTTAGTCTCTTCCACGCCATCAAGCTATTTTCTATCACCGTTACCACTTATAATTATTCATACCACCCGTATTGCACTATCTCTTTGCCAAACTAGTGCACCTATACACCTGACAAGTGTATTGGGTGTGTTGGGGACACAAGATACTTCTTGTATCTTGATTGCAGGGTTGCTTGAGAGGGAATACCTTTGACCACTTCCTCCCTGAGTTCGATAAACCTTGGGTGATCCACTTAAGGGAAAACTTGCTACTGTTCTACAAACCTCTGCACTTGGAGGCCCAACAACTGTCTACAAGAATAGAAGTGCGTAGACATCAAGCTATTTTCTAGCGCCGTTGCCGGGGAGGTAAGGTAAAAGGTACTCACATCCTCCGGTGTGAGTGCTCGAAGTTATTTCCTTTAGATTCTGCAATTTTGTATTTTTGTTTCTTGTTTTCACTAGTTAGGCTTAATGGAAAACAACAACAAAATTAGAGAGCTTTATAGTATTTATCTTGAGTTAGGACATGAAGTGTTTGAAGAGAAAATTAAAAAACCTATGGAACTTTATTTGCATGCTAATAGCAATGTTGTTAGTATGAATTATTTGGACACCATTATTGCTAATTCTATGGAAAAATCTAAGCTTGGGGAAGCTAGTTTTTATGAAAATGATCTTTTTAGTTCCCCATCTTTGGAAGATAGCTATTCTATTGCTTATGATGCTACCAAACCTCCAATATATGATGATTACAATGATGAATATGATATTTTCAGTCCACCTACTATTGAGGAGGCAATTAATTATTATTACAATATGCCTCCTATATTTGATGATTATGGTGATGAGAATAATAATGATAACTATTTTGTTAAATTTGCTCCCACCATAATTAATAAGAATGACTATGCTTATGTGGATAGTAATAATCATTTTATGCATGTGGTCATGATAAGAATGTTTCATGTGATAGTTATATTGTTAATTTTATTCATGATGCTACTGAAAGTTATTATGAGAGAGGGAAACATGGTTTTATGCATCTCAATAATATTTAGTTTCCCCTCTTTATGTTGAAAGTCTTGAAGTTGCACTTGTTTTGCTTTCCTATGCTTGTTGCTTTGTGCTTCCATGACTTGTTTCTTTATAAGATTCCTATGCATAGGAAGTGGGTTAGACTTAAATGTGTTTTGAATTTGCTTCTTGATGCTCTCTTTTAGTTCAATTCATATTTCCTATGTGAGCATCTTCTCAAACTATCATGCCTAACTTAAAGGCGTTAAAGAAAAGTACTTATTGGGAGATAACCCAAAAGTTTTAGTTGAGTCTTGGAAGTTATTACCTCTGTTATAACCGCTCCTTATCCATTTTATTTGCTTTTTGTGCCAAGAGTAACCTCTAATGAGAGAGAAGTAATGATTGGGAAAGTTGTTGTACCGAAACAGATTTCTGTGCTTCACCATAAAAATTCGTGTAAAATCTCTGGACGTCTTTTTGAGGCGTGAATTTTTGTGCTTATGCCCCAGGTTGTTATATAACTTTCGTTAGTTCAACACTTTTTGATTTGAGCAAGAGAAGGTCTTCGAAAAATTTGTCTTTACCTGCTGGTCTGTTTTGACAGATTTCTGCCATTTTCTGCATTTGCTTCTTGTTGGTTCCTTTTTGAGTTCTTTTGGGGAATTGAGATATTTGAGGGAAGTGCTACAGTATATAGTGTTCTAGTGGAAGTTTATTTGGTGTTAGAACTGGCTTAAGACTTATTTATCTTGAGTGCACTAATGTTGCTAATAAAGATTGTGTGAAGTTTTGTATGAAGGAAAAATTTCAGGTGTATGGAAGGAATGAGTAATGAGATGAAGGATGGACTAAAGCTCAAGCTTGGGGATGCCACGCGTGTCACCCGAAGAAATATCCAAGAAGTACAAGCGTCAAAGCTTGGGGATGCCTAAGGCATCCCCTTCTTCATCAATAAAAATCACAGGTTTCTTCCAAACGCTTCATTTTTATTGTTTCATGCACAGTTGTGTTGTTCTTGGAGCGTCTTCTTTTTCGTTTTTGTTTTGGTTTTTTGTTTGCTTGGTTTTCTTAGTTTGCTGAATAAATTGGTTGGACCCCCTCTTTCATACATTGGTTTTCAAATAGTTTGGTTTGGATTGGAAAAGAGTAGGAAAGTTCATGCTTAAGTGGTAAAGAGAGCTTGTTTTTGACTATGGCCTATGCTTTGTCATGCCATACTTGATATTGTTTTGGCTTTATGCTTAGTATTCTTTTTTGTAGCATGACTTGTTATAAACAATTGATATTTCTTAATGTGCTTTGGATGAATCATGCATTGTTTTAGCATATTAAAGCATAGTATTGTGGTATTATCCTTTGATGCTTTATTTGGGTTGACTTGGCACATGCTCACACCATGTTATGACTATCCCAAGTCACCATAGCCTTTATGATCCTTTAGTTTTCAACTTGTAGTATCACTTTATGCTTTGGTCAATGATGTTTTGTCGCTCTGCATGATTATGGCCATTATTGCTCTCTTAGTTTGTCGCTCCTAGTCTTTGCCTAGCCTCCACAACCAAGTATGAGTTCCACTCATGCATCCAACTCCCTAAACCAAGTTATTCCAAAGAGTCTACCATACCTACCTACTAGCTTATGCTACTCCAAGTATATTCATGCTTTTGTTTACCTTCCACTTGTTATGAGAAAACTAGTGATTAAAGCTCTCACGAACTTGATGGAACACTTTACTTTACTTGCCCTTAATAAACTTGAACCATTGTGTCTTCTATGTTGTATATGCTTGCACTTATTTGTTGGGAATTAGAAGAACCATGCTTTCATGGGGAACACTTTCAACATTGCACTTGGTACTTGTACCTAGTTGATATCATGCTCTTTTGTATATGGATGCCGTCGGTGTGAAATGAAAGGGGAGCTTGTAAGTCCATGGAGTTATGTATATGTGTTAGAGAAACGCCTGGGCCGCTGGTCTAATCCATGCTGACATGGTGGAAACCTGCAGCGTAACCATAATGAGTTGTCTATGGAGCATTCTTCTTATAAAAAAGAGTCCTATATTGAGAAAAAAAGAGAAAAAGAAAAAAAAGAGATACTATGAAAAGAGGAAAGAGAGAAAAAAGCACCATATTCCCATGGTAAATAAGAAGAATGTTGAGATGCTCATTGTCTGCTTGCCTTGTCATTTTGATATGGGGATTCTTCCGTATCATCGGGCAAGGGGTACCCCGTTGGCGGTTCTCTATGATACGCATATACTTACAATGACAAGAACTTACCGGTGACTAAACTTGAGTAGCATGAGGAGTGGCCCTCGTATACAAGGGACATGAGATTTCTGACTTATACTTCGTCAAGCATGTACACCATAGTTTGTTCACTCTAACCTTAACCACTTCAAGATGCTTATGATAGGGGCAATGAGAGTTGAGAGCTATAAGTACCATAATTTTTGGAAGCTCTTTATGAGACTTGAATCCCTACTTCCTTTTACAAAGGTTTTTCTTCCACCATTATATTGAGTCTCCACCTTCTATCTTTATGCACCTACTTTGAGAGCATAGTGGCCATTCTTAGTTCATGTGCATTGTCCCAAGACTAGTTGATTGATGCATAACTTGATATTGCTTGTTTTAAACTATTGTATCTAGTCACTCTTATGAACTTTGAAGGTGTCCTATGCATTTATATTTGCTACTCTATTGAGGGACAAGCTGAATACTTGTATGCTATGTTTTCTTTATGTGAAACAAACAAACGTCTTGCAAAGCATTGTTATTCATGAATCTTTTGTTTGTGCCTTTTCACGTTGCAGCATAGTTTCTTTGCTTATTGCTAGAACCTTGTCTTTCATGTTATGATTGAAGTACTATGATCCCAGCTTTGAATGTTTTACAAATACTTTGATCAAGTTTATGATGGTGCATGTCACCTCAAAAATTATTCTTTCTTTTTCTCACTTACCTACTGGAGGACGAGCAGGAGTTAAGCTTGGGGATGTTGATACATTGCAAACATATCTATAATTTTTGATGTTCCATGCTTGGTTTTATCTATTTTCTTATGTTTTGTTCCAACTTTGGAGTACTTTTCATATGATTTCATGGACTAACCTATTAATAAGAGCCACAGTGCCAGTTGCCTGTTTTCTGCTGTTTTTGGTTCCAGGAAAGTCAGAAAATGAATATTCTCTAAATTGGACGGGACAAAAGCCAAAGTTCCTATTTTACCAGAAGACTCACGGAGCCAGAATACGAGACGGAGGAGGGCCAGGGCCTAGCCACACCATCTGGTGGCGCGGGCTAGCCCTGGCCACGCCACCAGGTGTTGTGGGCCCCCTGGCACTCCACCGACCTTGCCTCCTTTGCCTATAAGAGCCTCCCGGTACCAAAACCATAAATAATCAAGCCTCCAGCCACGAAAAGTTCCGCAGCACCGCCACCACCGAAGGGGAGATTCGGGGGATAGAAAGTCTCTGTTCTGGCACCCTGCCGGGACAGGGAAGTGCCCCTGGAGCCATCTCCATCGATCTCCACCACCATCTCCATCACCGTTGCTGATTCCCATAATGAGGAAGGAGTAGTTCTCTCTCGAGGCTAAGGGTTCTACCGGTAGCTATGTGTTCATCTCTCTCTCTATGCATGATCTTGTTGTGGTCATGAGCTTTGTAATCAAGTAGATCTACCTTGCTACTCAAGTGCTTCAATAGATCTCTCCTCTCCCCATGTGTGTGAAAGTGACAGCGTGCTCTCCATGGTGGCACTTAGGCTAGAGATTACAAATACTTGTCATGAGTTATATTTGGAGTTGGATATGTTTATGAAATTGTGGTGTTTGTTGGACTCATCTAGTACTCAAGGTGACAGTGTGGGGTTTTCTAGATGGGAAAGGATTACTTTGAGGAGTGCTGTTATAGCCCTACCAACGATTAGAGTGTTCAACCGGAGAGTAGTTAAGAGTAAAATTATGAAGAGAAGATATTTATATGAGAGTGTTCACTAGTGAAAGTTTGATCCCTAGGCCTTGTTTCTAAGCATTGAAACACCGTTTGCTACTCAATTTGTTACATGTTTTCTTGCTTCCATCTTTATTTCAGTTTGCCTTTAGTATCTTCCACGCCATCAAGCTATTTTCTATCACCGTTACCACTTATAATTATTCATATCACTCGTATTTCACTATCTCTTTGCCAAACTAGTGCACCTATACACCTGACAAGTGTATTGGGTGTGTTGGGGACACAAGATACTTCTTGTATCTTGATTGCAGGGTTGCTTGAGAGGGAATACCTTTGACCACTTCCCCCCTGAGTTCGATAAACCTTGGGTGATCCACTTAAGGGAAAACTTGCTGCTGTTCTACAAACCTCTGCACTTGGAGGCCCAACAACTGTCTACAAGAATAGAAGTGCGTAGACATCAGGGACCCAACAGTGCGACCTTATATAGATGCTGCGTCGAGCAACATTGCCAGTTCGAAACAGGGAGGCGCGACCGAGAAAAAAGTTCAGCATGTACACGTTTATTTTAATAAGAGGCTAAAATGGGGGACCCGGCAGCGCTACCTTATACTGATGCTGCATCGAGCAACGTAGCCAGTTCGAAACAGGGAGTCGTGAGCGTGAAAAAAGTTCAGCACGCACACGTTTCTTTTAAAGAGAGGCTGAAATGGGGGACCCAGCAGCGTGATTAAACGGTAGATTCGTCGAGCAACGCTATCTAGTTCGGAACAGGGTAGCGCTAGCGAAGAACCATCATACCAACAATTCTTCTAATGTGAGGCTGATATAAGAGACCCACCAGCCTGAATAAACAGCTGATGCAGCGTGCAACGCTCTCAAGTTTGGAACAGGAAGGCGCGACAAAGGGTAAAAAATCCATCATACACATGTTTCTTCTAATGAGAGGATGACATGTGGAGCCCAGCATCGTGAATAAACGGTAGATGCATCGAACAACGCTAACAAGTTTGGAACAGGGTAGCACGAGCAAAGGAAAAAAATCCATCATACACACGTTTCTTCTAATGAGAGGAACACATGTGGGGCTCAGGAGGTTGGTTAAACGGTAGACGCGTCGAGAAGCGTTATCAACTCGGAACAGGGTAGCACCAGCGAAAGAAAAAATTCCATCATACACACGTTTCTTCTAATGAGAGGATGACATGTGGGTCCGAGGAGGTTGATTAGACGGTAGATGCATCGAGCAGCACTATCAACTTTGGAACAGGGTAGCGCGAGCGAAGGAAAAAATTTCCATCATATAAACGATCCTTCTAATGAGAGGCTGACATGTGGGACCTAGCAGCCTGAATAAATGGCAGACGCCTCGAGTTATGTTATCTAGTTCAAATCAGGGAGGCGCGACCAAAAAGTATGGTCTGCTAGAGACATTGACGTCTGGGACTCACACGCTTCAAAAGACTTTGGCGAGTCAACATCACGTGAGGAAACAAAAATCTTGCTTCTGCCACGCGCCAGCCGAGCTTCCTCCATGTTTTTAGCAGATCCGTCGTAGTAGAGGGCCGCGAAACCGGAAAAAAAGTTTTCCATCGGCCACGGCCGAGCCGAGAATTTTGTTGCAAAAGACGCGCCTTCTACGACGACCGTCAGGCCAATTCGTTGCGGAAGAAAACTTTTCTTGTAGTGATTAGTAGCAAATGTTTTTATAATTTTTGGTTTATAATTTTTATGGGTATTTGGTTTTATATTTTTTTCGTTTTTTTAAATAAGTAAAAGTAGTAAAAAGTAATAAATGGAAATAACTTGAAACTCGTCAATAACTTTTAGTACAACAACAATAAATTAGCAACTAAAGACAAAGACCAAAAGCACTTAGCTCCCCGGCAATGACGCAAGAAAATAGCTTGATGACTGCAACTGCGCAGATCAATTGTAGCTAGTTCCAAAGTAAAGATATCGAACCCATAGAGAGCTAATGGTAAAGGTCTTTATGCCCCTCGTTACTATTCACTATAGAGTACTTGTAAGTTATCTCTAATTCCATGCAAATGTGTATAAAGAGTGTGTTTAAATAAGTGCTAAAGTAAACAAGAACAAAGTAAATAACAAAAGTAAACTAAAACAAGAGATTGTCTATGAAGTTTTGTGTGATGTGGTTAAGGGGTTCTCAAGGAGTGTAGGATTCACCACTAGCATGGAATAATTATGAATGGTTAGAATAGCCTATTTCTTATGTCATGATATGTGTGGAGAGAGCTCCTTAATAAGATGTTCACTACATGGCTCGTAGGAAGCAACTTTGTTGAGCCAAGAGTGAGGTCACCTCTAAATAACCACTTTGATGTCTGAGAGCAGTCACCCATATGGACCACCACAATTAAGGGTTCCCCCGTGGATATCGTAATTAGCTTAGGGAGTCCCTCTTTAATCCTCCCTTGACCGTGGTGGTTATTGTTGAGAAATAGAGCAATTTTACAAGAGATTTAACCATAGTAAAAGATAGATAAAACACAGGCAGCATAGTAGAAAAGGACAAGAAGATGATATACATCACGGTAGAGGAACCACCGGTGTTCCCGTTAGCGTTGGCACCGTCATCAGCCATGTTGTCGAGGAAAAGATTGTTGATGTCAGGGAAGAAGTTGTCGTTGGGGAAGACGTCGCTGCAGTCGCTATCCGTGAAGGAGTCCGTGATGAAGCCAGTAGTCGTGCTGGTAGCGCTCCCCAAAAAGCATATCGCCCTTCTCTCGTATAGGACTCAAAGAAGCGGGGTCTCGGAGGCCTACTGTCCCAGCTCGCGGTGCACGCCGCAAGACGGGATGGGAAAGATCTGAGCAGCGCAGTGCTCTGGAACTAGGTGTGTGCGTTGGTGTGTCTGAGGAGAGGAGTGGCCTCTCGCTCTTATAGGCACGAGTAGGCAGGTGAACAGTCGGCATCGAGAGAGGAAGCGAACAGGCATCGACCGAAGCCGAACAACCTCCACTAAGCTCGAATCAAATCTCCACTGAGTTCGTATTAAAAATACACTCATGCAGATTGTTCAAATTATTATCCATTTATGCGTGGCAAAAAGAAAGAGAAGCTCTCGGTTCGAGGCATTCCAGCAACCCGCGGCGCGCGCGTCGTGACGAGGCTGGCGGCGGAGGAGGAGGAGCGCGCGTGTATATGTCTTCTCTTCTCAAGCTCGTACAAGTGGTGGAAGAATTCTCCTTATAAGCTAGTCCAACTTCCACTCAACTAGCAATGTGGGACTAAACTTTTGTCCCACCTCTTGCCTTGGATGAATGGGCCAAGTGGGCCTCTAGGATTTCAGGAATTGTTGAATAATATAAATGAGCTAGGCCTTTATTAGGCAAAATTCCAACAATCCCCCACCAGATCCCAGAGGCACACATAAATTTGCCTATGGTTCCAAAACATTGTTTATATACTGGTACTAGTGGAGACTGTTAAGTTGAACTTCCACCTAGAACTCTATGCTACACTAGTTTGCAACTTGTATAGTGGACTATGCCTTGAACTGCAAGTTTGCTGCATTCTAGTTTTACGCAAAGCCTTGACCAATACTGGGCTGCTGTGGGACTTCCCCTCGGGTGGAGCTTATGCGCCATACTCCATAGCCTTTCATGAGTTTATTAGAGAGCACCCAACTCTCATAGACTGCGACGTTTAATAGTCCGACTCATATAGGTGTGTTCTTCAAAAGATTTTCTGCAGGACAACATCTCTGCTTAAACTAAGCCACTTAGAACACATTAAGATAAATCAACCTGCCATGCAGAATAGGAAAGTGTTGCATCTTCATGGAGTGGTGTTTTAAAGTAGGGATACTTTCCTCTCAGTTAACCAACAGCTTGTCTCCCAATTCTAATTCACGGGATCTCCTATCACGTAGAGTGGTTTACCACTGTGGAAAACTTATATTGTGGGTCTCATACCCATCTCCTTTGATGCATTTTCTATCACGTCCCTTTGTGAAGGGATCTGCCAGATTCTTAGATGTTTGGATATAATCCAATGCAATAACTCCGGAGTTTCTCATTTTCCTGACAGATTTCAATCTCCTCTTCACATGTCTTGAGGACTTCATATTATCCTTAGAGCTGTTAACTTTAACAATCATAGTTTGATTATCACAATTCATTGGGATTGCGGGTATAGGTTTCTCAAGCATAGGTAAGTCCATCAAGAGTTCTTGAAGCCACTCTGCTTCAACAGTGGCTGTGTCTAATGCTGCAAGTTCTGCTTCCATAGTGAACCTTGTTAAGATGGTCTGCTTGCAAGACTTCCAAGAAACAGCACCACCACCAAGTGTAAATATATATCCACTCGTGGCCTTTATCTCATCAGCATCAGATATCCAATTTGAATCACTATATCCCTCCAGCACCCTTGGGTACCCAGTATAGTGAATGCCATAGCTCGCAGTGCCATTTAGATAGCGCATGACTCTCTCAAGAGCTTGCCAATGATCATCTCCAGGATTTGAAACAAACCGACTGAGTTTTCTTACAGCAAAAGTGATGTCAGGCCTCGTAGCGCTAGCTAAATACATAAGTGACCCAATAATCTGAGAATATGTCAATTGATCTCTAGTAGTGCCTCTATTCTTTCGAAGTAACACACTAGGATCATACGGTGTTGGAGAAGACTTGCAGTTGCTATACCCAAAGCGACTCAAGATCTTTTCCACATAGTGAGACTGAAGTAGTGTGATCCCACCATTATCATCTCTCAATAGCTTGATGTTCAAAATAACATCAGCTACTCCTAGATACTTCATCTCAAAAGACCGAGATAAGAAATCCTTGACTTCCTTAATCACATTAAGATTGGTCCCAAAAATCAGTATGTCATCAACATACAAACAAAGAATTACTCCCTCGCCCCCACCATAGCGATAGTACACACATTTGTTAGCTTCGTTTACAGCAAAACCTACAGTGGTTAGGGTTCTCTCAAACTTCTCGTGCCAATGCTTAGGTGCTTGTTTAAGGCCATATAAAGACTTCAACAACTTACACACTTTTCCTTCTTGACCACTCACTACAAATCCATCTGGTTGATCCATATAAATTTCCTCGTCCAACTCTCCATTTAGGAAAGCCGTCTTAACGTCCATTTGATGAACGAGAAGACCATGTGAGGCAGCCAAAGATAGCAGTACGCGAATGGTGGTCAATCTGGCTACGGGTGAGTAAATATCAAAGAAGTCCTCACCTTCTTTATGGGTATAACCCTTGGCTACAAGTCTTGCCTTGTACTTCTCAATAGTACCATTAGGCCTAAGTTTCTTCTTAAACACCCATTTGCATCCTACAGGTTTGCACCCATAAGGACGATCGGTGATCTCCCATGTTCCATTTGCTAAGATGGAATCCATCTCACTACGAACGGCTTCCTTCCAGTAGTCAGCATCAGGAGATGCATAGGCTTCTGAAATAGAAGTAGGAGTATCATCCACAAGGTACACAATGAAATCATTACCAAAGGATTTTGCAGTCCTCTGTCTCTTACTCCTCTTAGGAATTTCATTATCATCCTCCTCAGGTTTCTCCGAGTGTTCAATAGGAATGGTATGTTCAAGAATTGTGGGTATTTCCTGATTCAATGAGTCAGGTATCTCCTGATTTGATGAGCTAGGTATATCCTTCATGGGAAAGATATCCTCAAAGAAAGTCACATCATTTGACTCCATGATTGTACCAACATGCATTTCTGGTACTCCAGATTTTACTATCAAGAATCTATAGCCAATGCTATGAAAAGCATATCCTAGAAAAACACAGTCCACGGTTTTTGGTCCAAGTTTGCGCTTCTTTGGGATTGGCACATGAACCTTTGCCAGACAGCCCCAAGTTCGCAAGTAAGAAAGATTTAATATTTTCTTTTCCCATTATTCACATGGAGTAATCTCTTTGTTCTTAGTGGGAACTCGGTTTAGGACATGACATGCAGTCAGTAATGCCTCCCCCCACCATTCCTTGGAGAGACCCGATGTGTCTAACATGGCATTAACCAAATCTGTTAGAGTACGGTTCTTTCTTTCGGCTACCCCGTTTGACTAGGGCGAGTAGGGAGGCGTCCTCTCATGGATTATACCATGTTCCGCACAAAAAGAATCAAACTTGTTGGAAAAGTACTATCCACCACGATCGGACCTAAGCCTCTTAATCTTTCGATCAAGTTGGTTTTCCGCTTCAGCTTTATAGATTTTGAAGTAACTCAAAGCCTCATCTTTTGATTTCAGAAGATACACATGACAATATCTCGTAGAGTCATCAATCAATGTCATAAAATATTTCTTTCCACCTTTTGTTAACACACCATTCATCTCACAAAGATCTGAATGTATGAGCTCTAGTGGTGCCAAATCTCTCACCTTTGCAGTTGTATGTGACTTGCAAGGTTGCTTTGCTTGCACACAAGTTTGACATTTAGATCCCTTCACAGTAGTGAATTTTGGGATTATATTCATTTTAGCTAACCGCGTCATGCAACCAAAATTAACATGACAAAGACGTGAATGCCAGACATTTGATACAAGATCAGATGAAACATGATTCACGACTTTATTACACACATCTGATAGTGACAGGCGGAACAAACCTCCACACTCATAGCCTTTACCAATAAATGTTCCAAACTTAGTGAGTACAAATTTATTGGACTCAAACACAATCTTGTAGCCATCACGACATAGAAGTGATCCACTAACAAGATTCTTATTTATTGAGGGAACATGATGCACGTTCTTCAGGCGCACGGTCTTTCCCGAAGTGAACTTCAGGTCGACCGTACCAACAACATGAACAGAAGCATGCGAGCCATTCCCCATCAGCACGGACTGAGCCCCTCTGACCTGATATGAAGAAAACATGGAAACATCAGAACAAACATGTACATTAGCGCTCGTGTCAATCCACCAATCAGGAGAATGACATAATGAAAGAACAGTAGGTAATATACCATACCCAACATCTTTCATCTCAACGTAGCCCATGACAACATTAGCAGTCTTGCTGCCTTTTCCATGCTGGTGCTTCTCAAAGCGGTTGGGGAAAGCAGGAGCCCAATGATCAGGATCACCGCACACATGACAAGCACCTTTCTTCTTATCAGTCTTCTTCTTGAAGCTAGTAGACTGTGAGGCTTTGTTCTTTCCATCGTACTTACCTTTTCCATCAAAATTTCCCTTGTTCTTGGACTTCTGTGACTAGAAGTTCTTTTTCTGTACCAGATTGGCACTTGAACCTCCCTCAGCACCTTGAGCACGTGTGTCTTTTTCTCTCGCCTTCTCTTCCACATCAAGAGTTCCAATGAGATCCGATACGGAAAACTCTTGTCTCTTGTGTTTCAGGGAAGTAGCAAAGTTCCTCCACGAAGGGGGAAATTTGGCAATAATGCCCCCGGCAATGAACTTGTCTGGTAAAACACAAGGGAAGTGCTCAAGCTCCTTGGCCAGTGACTGTATTTCATGAGCCTGCTCAACCACGGAGCGGTCATCAGTCATCTTGTAGTCATAGAGTTGTTCCATGACATACAGTTCACTGCCAGCGTCCGAGACCCCAAACTTGGCCTCGAGCGTAGCCCACATGTCCTTGCCATTATCAAATGACATATTAGGTTCAACAATGTTATCCCCTAGAATAGACAACAAAGCAGCCTTGAACAGGGTATCAGTTTTCCAAAAAACTTGTTCCTGAGCAGGAGTAAGCTCTCCCTCAGGCTTGCCAAGAGTGGCGTCATAGCAGTTCATGTTCTGAAACCAGAGAACTGCTCTCACACGCCACCTCTTATAATGCGTACCCTCAAAAACAGGTGGCTTCACAGAAGCAACGAAACCACTTGGAGCAAATTGCCTATAATAAGGTTTTTGGATTGTTGAGACAGATAAAACACAGGAAGAATAGTACAAAAGGACAAGAAGATGATATACATCACGGTAGAGGAACCGCCAGTGTTCCCGTTAGCGTTGGCACCGTCGTCAGCCATGCTGTTGAGGAAAAGATTGTTGATGTCGGGGAAGAAGTCGTCGTTGGGGAAGACGTCGCTGCAGTCGCTATCCGTGAAGGAGTCCATGATGAAGCCAGTAGTCGCGCTGGTAGCGCTCCCCAAAAACCTTATCACCCTTCTCCCGTACAGGACTCGAAGAAGCAGGATCTCGGAGGCCTACTGTCCCAGCTCGCGGTGCACGCCGCAAGACGGGATGGGGAAGATCTAAGCAGCGTAGTGCTCTGGAACTGGGTGTGCGTTGGTGTGTCTGAGGAGAGGAGCGACCTCTTGCTCTTATAGGAACGAGTAGGCAGGTGAACAGTCGGCATCAGGAGAGGAAGCGAACAGGCATCGACTGAAGCCGAACAGCCTCCACTAAGCTCGAATTAAATCTCCACTAAGTTCGTATTGAAAATACACTCACGCAGACTGTTCAAATTATTATCCATTTATGCGTGGCAAAAAGAAAGAGAAGCTCTCGGATCGAGGCATTCCTGCATCCCGCGGCGCGCGCGCGTGTCATGACGAGGCGAGGCGGGCGGCGGCGGAGGAGGAGCGCACGTGTATATGTCTTCTCTTCTCAAGCTCGTACAAGTGGTGGGAGATCTCTCCTTATAAGCTGGTCCAAATTCCACTCAACTAGCAATGTGGGACTAAACTTTTGTCCCACCTCTTGCCTTGCATGAATGGGCCAAGTGGGCCTCTAGGATTTCAGGAATTGTTGAATAATATAAATGAGCTGGCCTTTATTAGGCAAAATTCCAACAGTTATGAGCTGGTGTCAATCTATCATGGGGCATTCTGGGTATGCTTCCAAGACACGTCCAAAGGATTTCTCCCTCCCTTTAGTCCCAAGGGCACATGATATGTGGTCGACTTTCACATATCATCTAAAGAGAGAGATCAAACACAATTCATAGATCAATGGATCTTTGTACACAAGTAATAGATCAACTTTATTTCAATGCATAATAATACTAGGGTTTCACCATCTCTCCCCAAGAACAAGGAAACTACTCATACATGAAGGGGATTAACATCATGGCAATTGTAAAGATGCAATATGAAGGTACAATTGAATACAAGTGCAAATCCACAATAGAGATTGGACTACAACAAAGTAAACAAAGGGGATTGAAGTTGGAGACAATGTTGATGAAGATGGCAATGAAGATCGATGCCTAGCCCTTCAAGATGCAAGCCTCCTGTCTCACTTGAGTGGTATGGTGTTGTAGATCTCATGGGCGGCGGCTATGGAGGCGGCGGAGAGGCAGGGCTCCGCCCCTATGGCGTGTGTGGACTCTCTGCCTTCATCTAGAGTTTTCCCCTCTTTAAATACGCATCCGAAGGTTGATTTCATGAACCGTCGATGCTGGGGGCTGAATATACCCATTGGGACTTCACAAATGTTGTTCCGTTTGACGAAATGAAGCCATCGGAGGGTGCTACAGCCGTACGGTATGGGCGGGCTCTGCCCGTACTAGTGGTCGTTACGTGCGCGGTACTCCATAGTGTTTTGGCCACCATTTCCTCATACGGACTCCGATTGAGGTGTTCTTTGGCTCGTTGTATTCGTATGGACAAGGGATTCAACACCATTGCCTTGGATATTCATTTGGAGTTTGTGGAAAAACTCACTTCTTCCTCCCCTCAAATGGTTAATTCTGGTGCTTGCAACTCCTCCATATTGAATCCTCTTTGCTCCTTTTATCCATGATTCTCCATAGCACCTTAACACATATAAAAGACAAGAAAAAGGTAATAAAATCCTAATAAAACTAATATTGTGCAAAGCCTATGTGGAAATGAATGAAAACTAAAAATCAAACATAATAGGCATAGTTACAGAAAGATGTAACATGTAATGAGTGAAAATATGAATAAATTTTATACTTAAATATGCATCAATTTTGGACTCATCACCTGACATAGTGGCAAGAGCTGGAAGATCATGGGTGCAAAATAGCACTGCAGCACACATAGGGAACTTGGCATCTTGAGGTTTGCTTGTAAGGATATTAGGGGTCATGACACTCTTCCATAGTTCCTCGAAGTCTCGTATAAGAGGCTGCATGAACATATCAAAATCCTTCAAAGGTGATTTGGAATCTGGGATGTGTAGAGCCAACAAGTAGTTCGACTGATTAGTGCATGCCCAGGGAGGCAGCTTGTAAATTGTAACAAGTACTGGCCTCATGCTTTACGAGTTACTCAAGTTCCCAAATGGGTTAAATCCATCTGTAGCTAGGACAAGTCTCAGGTTCCTTGGACCCGCAACAAATCCTGGATGAGCCTTGTCAAAGTTCTTCCATTCATTGCCATCAGCTAGATGTCTCGGTAAGTAATCGTCTGGCTTGAGAATATCTTTGTGCCATCTTGTTTCCTTAGATGTTTGTTCTAATTGAAACAACCTCTTCAATCTATCTATAATTGTAAAATATCTCAGAACCTTACAAGGATCTTTCTTCTTTTTATCACCATTTTTCCATCTTGATTTGTTACATACTGGGCATTCATCGATTCATAATCCTCCCAGAATAGTACACAGTTATTTGGACAAAAATGGATCTTCTCATATGATAGTCCAAGTACCTATGTATTGTTTGATATCATCAAAGGATTTTGGCAAACCTTCCCTAGGGGTTGACTCGTTGTACACCTTAATCATTGAATCGAAAGCTTTATTGGTAATTGATGACCCACAAGTATAGGGGGGGGTATCGCAGTATTTTCAATAAGTAAGACTGTCGAACCCAACGAGGAGCAGAAGGTGTTGTCGAGTGGCTTGGAGCGGGAATTCTCTGTAAATACTTAGCAAATGGATTTTTAGGGGTTTTTGATAATGCAAATAAATAGAGTGCACGTAAATAGAAGACGATAATAATAAATGCAACAACTGGCCCAATCCTTTATTTAGCAAAGGACACGCTGGTTGTAATACTTAAGATGGCCAAACGTTCTCGAGGACACATGGGAATATCGTCAAGTGCTTTCCCTTCATATAGTTGATTAATCTTCTTTAGTTTGCTAAGTGTTGTGTGGGTGAACCTGTGCTAATGTATCGACCTTCCTAGGACTAATACATACTTGTGATTATACCCCTTGCAAGCATCCGCAAGTACAAGAAAGTAATTAAGATACAAACCTACCCACAACTTTAAACTCTAAGACCCTGACATCCCTTGTGCAAAGGTTTCCTAACGGGGGTTTAGGTTTCTGACACTCCGGCAACCCCTACGATTAGTAGCCAAATACACAATGCATTCCCCTAGGCCCATATAGGTGAAGTGTCATGTAGTTGACGTTCACATGACACCACTAGAAGAATAACACCACAACATAAATATCAAACCATTGAATCTTTCTCAACACAACTCCACTACTAACAACATGAATTCTCCCATGTCCTCAAGAACTAAACGAACTACTCACAAGACATCATATGGATCAAGATCAGAGATGATATAATGATAAGTAACAATCTGAACATAACAATAATTCAATGGTTCACTCAAGAGCATCAACTACAACAAGTAATCAATACCGGGAAAGTTTCCCCTAAGAACTATGCAAGATTTAACCCAATTGTTATAGAGGTATGGAGTGGTGATGATGGTGCTGGTGGAGATGATGGTGGTGATGATGATGATGATGATCCCAATGAAGTCCAGCTTGATGGTGGTGTTAATGGCGATGATCTCCCCTCTCCGGGAAGGAATTCCCCAGCAGAATTCTATCTGCTAGAGAGATCTTTCTCTCTCTATAGTTTTCCGCCCTGCAGAGGCGGCGAAATCTTTCTGTGGTCACTCTCCAGGTATTAGGGTTCTGTGGGGATAATATACGCCAAAGGGGAGAGCCAGGAGTGGGCTAGGGTGGCCACACCACCTGGTGGCGCGGCCTAGGGTGGCCCAGGCTAGGGGGTGGTGTGGGCCCCCTGTGGCCCATACCCACTCCCCCTTCTAGCAACCTTCATCTTCTAGAAAAATAGGATTTTCCATGTATTTTCTCGGATTTTCTGATCTTCGAGAATTTCGCCTCAAAACAACACCTATTCCATCAGAATCCTGACTATAGCGGTCCATGCTCCAAAAGTCATCAACCATGCAAAAACAGATGAAATAACATAAGTATCATCTCTTAATATGAAGTACATCAATGAATAACAGTAAATTATGATATAGAATAGTGATGCAAAATGGATGTATCAGTAATCTTTTTGGACAAATTTTCCTTTAGTAATTTCATTACCAGCTCGAATCTTGAGATACCAGAATCAGGGTCCACTTAACACTTGGCATCTTCTATCAGGTCAGTAAAAATGATCTTTTAAGAGAAGGAGCGCCTTTTTTGCTTGAAGTGGGGTAGAGGTCCCTTAACAAGCCACAAAGGTCCTCATACTCGATCTGATGAGCTTTAGGCAGATCACCATCAGCTAGAGGATCAAGAACAAGCTGATCATATGGTTCACCATGTTTAGTCCATCTAATATATGTGCATTGCATCCCATTAATGAATATAGGGTCTGCGACTGTGCGCTGACTCAACTTTTTATAATTAAGGCATTGTTGGCATGGGAAAAACATATCTGAGATGCCATTATGCTATCTAATAAACTTCATGAAGTCATTAACACCTTCCCAATATGAAGGTGTTGCTTTTGTCCATTCAGTATCCAATAGTTGTCCATCTGTTGAGGATAGAGATGCTCAGAAGCTTTCAAGATATTGCACCGAATATGTTGATTATAGATCTAATTAAGCTAAGATTTCTGAGCAAACTGATCGAATACAACACTATAAATGCCATGTAATTTTAGCCTATTACAAAAATTGAGTGCAGAACTATGTTACATATTTGAGAGAAAAGATCGACCGAGCACAAAATGCCAACCAATTCGAACAAACAGATCAAGTGCAGAACAATGTCAAACGAACAGATTGATTATGAAACGACTTCTAGGGAATGATTCGAGCGAACTAAGGAAATTATAAGCCTGTCATGGGAATCGACCAGCTGATCGACGGACTGTGTGTGTCTCGAGAAGAACGGCATCGCCAACAATGGTGTTAGGCCGTCCTGTCTAATAGATGGAGTGTGAATGTTTTGGTGCGTGGACTGTGGTTTTGGCCGCCGGTGTGTCTCCAGAAGAATGGCTCAAAGAGACAGTAGTTGGCTGCTGGAGTAAAGGCGTAAGTAGGAAAGTTTTGGGGCGCGCGGGGTATGTGTCCTGGTTGTGAACAATTTTCACGTGAAATATCTGCCAAAATTTTCTCCCTCGTTGTTTTCTTCCTTGTTGAGGTCTGGAATTTTTATTACCGAGCCCATGAAATTAGCCTATTAGGCCCAAGCATAGCCCAAAACCTTCCAATTCGGCCGTCGACCATAGCCCATTCAATTTTGGAGTGAGCCCATTCAATTTCAGAGTGATCACATGGAATATAACCGATGAAGAATAGGGCATCCGCCCCTAGTTAGCCTAGAATTTTATAAGTCGACCTTTATGGTCATTACCCCCTTCCCCAACTTCCGAAAAAGCTCCTCCTAACTATGTTTTTGTGTAGAAACTACTGCATTATGTAGCAGTTTTTAATTGAGTTGGCAGGAGTACTGCCACCTTATTTGAAGGGATATAAACACGGACAAAGAAAGTCCTTTTGAGGATACAAATTCATAAGTTATAGTAATATTGTTTAACATCTCTAGGGCATGAAGTGTTTCTTGTGTAGTGTCAAGGCATGCATTTGACCGCTTCTGAGGTGTCGACTTCAAATCCTAGGCAATTTGGGTTATTATAGATTAACATTTTTGTACTTTAGGGCTGACATCTGGGACCCAGATATACGGTTGTTACATCTAGCAATGTTGCCAAGGTCAGAACAGCTGACTCGCCTCGAAACAATAGTCCAAGATACACACGCCTCTTTCAAATAGAGGTTGACATCTGGGACCTAGCATACACACGTCTCCTATAGAGACGAGGCTGACATCTGGGAACTAGTAATGGACCAAGGTCAAAACAGCGGACGCAGCAAAAAAAAAGTCCATCATATGCAAGTTTCATTTACAGAGAGTCTGACATGTGGGACCCAACAACGCGACCTTATATAGATGCTGCATCGAGCAATGTTGTCAAGTTCGAAAAAGGGAGGCGCAATCGAGAAAAAAGTACATTGTGCGCATGTTTCTTCTGATGAGAGGCTGATGAACTAGCAGCCTGAATAAATGGTTGATGCAGCGAGCAATGTTATGAAGTTTGACCCAAAAAACAGTCCAACATACACACGCCTTTTTAGGGTCAAGGAACTGCTGAGCATAGACCAGTGAAATTTGAGAAAGGAGCCCAATGAGCATAGGCCAAAACATTTTGGTTCAGCCTTTTCAGGGTTAAGGGACTACTCAACACCGCCTAGCAAAATTTAAGAAAGGGACCCATGGAGTATAGCGCATGTAGATGGACCATGTAGAATAGCCCAAAATCTTTTTAATTCGGCCTTTTGAGCATTGCCCCCACCTCTTAAAAAACTCCGCCTACCCATATTTCTAAGAAATTAGTCGATTATGTGGCATTTTATAAGTTGAAATGCCAGGAGCGTTGCCCTTTTATTTTAAAAAATATAAACGTGGAGACACAAAATCTTTTTAAAAAGACTAATACATAACTTGAAGGTACTAAGGAATGTTTAATAATATATTTTCAATAAATATCTTTAGCACAGTGGTGACGCATATAGTTTAATCTATTGGAAGTCTTGAGTTTGAATCCCCTATGCATACATATATATATATTGGGTTTACATTTTTTATTCTAATAATATTGCATTATGGAGAGGCTGACATCACGGACCCACCAGCCTGCAGCATCCCTCGAGTTTAATGGTTGGATTTGAAAAAAAGTTAAATACTTGTACATAGAGGTTGGCATCGGGGACCCACCTGCTAGAACATACAAGGCTGCATCAGGCACCCATAAGCCAGAACATACCATAGAGGCTGACATGGGGGCTCCAGCAGCAAGACCATAGACGGCTGCCGCATGGAGAAACATTGCCAAGGTCAAATAGAGGACGCAGCCAAAAAAATGTCCATCATACACACGTTTCATTTACAGATAGACTGACAGGTGGGACCCACCAGCGAGACCTTATGCAGGTGCTGCATCGAGCAACATTGCCAAGTTCAAAACAGGGAGGCGTGAGCAAGAAAAAGTTCAACACGCACATGTTTCTTCTAATGAGAGGCTGACATAGGGGACCCAGCAACCTGAAAAAAGGCTAATGCAGCAAGCAATGTTATCAAGTTCAAAACACGAAGGCGCGAGCAAAGAAAAAAGTCAATCATACAACCGATCCTTCTAATGACATGATGTCATGTGGGACCTAGCTGCATGACCAAATAGCAGATTTGTCGAGCAATGCTGTCTAGTTCAGAACAGGGTAGCGCTAGAGAATAAAAAATTCCATCATAACTACGATTCGTCGAATGTGAGGCTGACATGGGGGACCCACTAGCAATAATAAACAGCTGATGCAAAGAGCAACGCTATCATGTTCAGAACACGGATGTCGGGGGGATGATCCCCAGGTACCCAAACCGGACAAGAAGCCAGGCAGTCGGATCGCGTCCAGCTGACCAGATGCAGCCGGACAGCGCAAGATAGGCCGGCTATCACCCGGTAGCCGGATCAGCAAGAGACAGCCGGATACGGCGATGTAGCCGGACCCAATCAGTGAGACAGGATGACGTGCGTATTAGTGCACGGTATGCCCTGTACGATGACAAGACGGGCAACAACCCGGCCATACCGAAGACTTTGCGTGGGTGACGCAGGAACAGTGGCCTGTGCTGACGACGGGCTCGCACGGCGTCCACTGTGCCTACGAAAGCCATACGCTCGTACTCCCACAAGACATGCCATACTGGATACTATAGATGACTAGCCGGCTGCGACCCGCCTATGGGGCCCGCCTGTCGGACTAGCCAGTGAGACCTTTGCCTCTCTGCCTATATAAAGAGAGGCAAGGACTTAGTAGAAAGGGTTGGTCATACAGCATTTAAGGAAGTAGCTAGCACATACAGCTCGAGGAGCACGTGTAGTTCGTGTATTCCACATAGTCAGATCCGGCAGGAGTAGGGGCTTTACCTCATCACGAGGGCCCCGAACCTGGGTACTTCTTGTATCCCGCTACGCTCGCTTGTATCCAATCCCGCCTGCGGACGCCGTCGATAGCTTCCCTGCTAGTCCCCACACCTCTATCTAACCTCGACAGGTACTGCCGTTCCCAATACAACGACAGTTGGTGCCCACCGTGGGGCAAGATGGCTTCGACCGGAGTCACGTTCCGCACGGGACCCCGCACTTCAGTAGGTGAGCGCGTGGCCTCCGGGCTGGTGCTCACGCTTGGCAAGTTCGACTGCGTCATCGACAACGCCTCCTGCTTCGCCGGAACCTCCTTCCCGGCGAACGGCACCGTCCTGCTATTCGGCGATCTCCCCGTCTACGTCGCCACTGTCCCGGAGCATTTCCCTAGGGAAATCGTCTCTGTGACGGAGCTTCCGCGCTCAGGCGGCAGTGCCTCCGCCGCATCCCGCGGCGTGGATGTCATGATGGCCGGTTCCAGCTCCCATCCCCGCCAGCCGCGGGAGCGAGGCGCGGACGAGGTCGGAACTTCCGCTCCCCCGCAGCCTCGGAACCCAGTGGAGGATGCCATTGATCGGCTCCTGACGCCGGTTAACCTCGGGGATAACCCAGAGGAAGCAGAGGCCAACTTCGGCATGGAGAGACAGATCCTCCTCCATGAGGCCATGGAGCTGGCGGCAGCCTGCAAGCAACTCGAGATCACCCGGCGCGAGTACGACCACGTGCACGGCCTTATGCCGGCTACCGCGAAGCCGAGCCGGCGCGGCCAGGTACGGCGTCGGGGCGGCGAGCTGGGCAGTAGGATGGAAAAAGACGGGGAACCGGATCCCACGCCTGCCCTCACACGGCCCACCTACAACACGCCCATCAAGAACCTACGCGCGGCGCGAGCCGCGGTAGAGGAACTACCTAGCCTGGAGGGCGAGGAGCGAGCTCGCCAGCACGCTCGCGTGCAGGAGCTCCTCCGCGTCGCGGACGAGCAGGCCGGTGCCAATCGGCAGATGCAGGAAGACCTTAGCTACTCCAGGGGGAGCAAGCTACCTGCCAGCAGCAGGGGCGCGTCGCGTGACACCCAGCAGGCATCCTCCCCTCAGCCGCTCAAGGCCCGCAGCAGGCATCGCAGCTCTGGCAATAGGGGCCAGCCGTGCCAGGAGCAGATGGTGAACAACAACCTGCCACCTCCCCCTCCGCCAGCCGGAGCGCCCAAACCAGCCGGTTCCCGTCTATCGGGCCGGGTGGGAGCGGCCAACCCGGATTGTCCGGATGCCCGCGGCCGCATCGAGCTCCTCGCTCAAGCGCGCATCACAGAGGAGGAAGATTCGACCGGCCCGGTTTGTTTCGGACCTCGCATCCGGAACGAACCGTTTCCGGATAAATTCTCCCTGCCCAGGGACAACCCCAAGTAGGACAGCAGCATGAAGCCGGAAGACTGGTTGACCGACTACGCTACGGCAGTCGGCATCGCCCACGGGAAATAGCGCACAGCCGTGCGCTACGTCCCCCTCATGCTAACCGGGTCGGCAAGGACATGGCTCAATAGCCTTGCGCCCAACAGCATCAACGCTTGGCCTGACTTCGAGAAAGTGTTCGTCTGCAACTTCAACGACACGTACAAGCGCCCAGGGCGCCCACGCGACCTGGCCTTGTGTGTCCAGGGTGACCGCGAGACTGACCGCGAGTACCTCGCCAAGTTGACGGAGCTGCGCAATACTTGTGAGGGCATCCTGGAGAGCCAAGCCATCAGTTTCTTCATCGAGGGTTGCCGAGAGGGCACCATGCTTCACCACCGGCTACTGTGTGACGAGCCGAAAACCATGGCGGAGCTCATGATGGTTGCGGACCAGTACACCACGGCGCATGCCGCCATGAAAAAGCCCCTCCGAGTAAACGCGGACGGGCGTCCGACTCCCACGGAGCCGGCTCGCGACCGACCCAGCAATCCGGCTGGAGAAGCCGGATCCTCCAGGCGCCACGGCAACGAAAACCGGTTCCATGGGGACCGCCAGGCCGGCAGCAGAAGCCTCGCTACCACGCGCGGCAGGTCAATGCTGTGGAGGGTGCGCCCGACGCACCGGCTAATGAGGCAAGAAGGCAGAAGCCACGGCTCACCTTCAACCAGATGTTTGACAGCCCGTGCAAGTGGCATAGCGGTCCCTTCAAACCGGCTACGCACACCACCCAAAACTACAGCTGGACCCGCCAGCTAAAGGACCAGGGCAACCAGCCTCGTCTTCCCCCTCCCCCACCGGGTGGACCTCTACCACCGGCTAGGGGAGCCGACAATGATGGTAACGGCGGCAACAAAAACAACGGCTACCCCCAGCCGCACGCCGCCTACCACATCTTCAAGACGGAGCAGGACGACAAGGACAACCGCAGGCGACACTCCAAGAAGGTCAATGCCATCATCTCTCCGGTCCCCCAGTACCCGAACTGGTCGGAAACCCCCATCAACTGGAGCCGGGCGGATCAGCCTGAGCATCTGCCGACTCCCGGGGGCTACGCCATGGTGCTCGACCCTCTCATCGTCTCCAATGCGCGCACCTGCCGATTCTCGCACGTCCTCATCGACGGAGGCAGCATCCTCAACCTCCTCTACCAGTCCTCGCTGGAGAAGCTGGGCATTCGCGAAAGCGACCTGCGCCCGACTACCACGACGTTCCACGGCGTACTGCCGGGGCCAGCCTGCGCCTCGCTAGGGAAAATCCAGCTGGACGTCATCTTTGGGACCGAGGAGAACTTCCGCCGTGAACCAATCTGGTTCGAGGTGGTAAATCTGACGAGCTCCTACCATGCTCTCCTCGGGCGCCCTGCCCTCGCCAAGTTCATGGCCATCCCCCACTATGCATACCTCAAGACGAAGATGCCAGGAACCCACGACGTGATCACCGTCGCCGGCTGCTTCAGGCGGTCGATGGAGTGCGTCTCAGCCGGTTCCAAACTGGCAGAGGCCCTCATCATAGCCGAAGAAAAACGCGTGATCATGCGGAATGTGGCCATGGCCCAGCAGGACATTTCGGCTAGCAGCAAACCTGCTGGAGAAGGAGCTTTCCAGCCGGCAAAGGAGATGAAGAGGATCCTGCTCGACCCCTCTGATCTGACTAAGTTCGTCACCATTGGTGCCGGCTTGGACAGCAAATAGGAAGGCGCGATCGTCGACCTCCTCCGTGAGAATCGGGACATCTTCACATGGTCCCCCAAGGACATGCCGGGTGTGCCGAGGGAGGTCGCCGAGCACTCACTTCATGTACGACTAGATGCCAAGCCGGTCAAGAAACCTCTGCGGCGGTTCACGGAGGAGAAGAGAAAGATAATCGGTGACGAGATCACCCGGCTCCTTGCAGCCCAGTTCATCATGGAAGTGTACCACCCGGACTGGTTGGCGAACCCAGTCCTGGTGCTGAAGAAGAACAAGAACTGGTGCATGTGTATCGACTACACCAGCCTGAACAAGGCGTGCCCGAAAGACCCCTTCGCCTTGCCCCGTATCGATCAAGTCATCAATTCCATGGCCGGCTGTGATTTGTTGTCTTTTCTAGATTGTTATTCCGGGTACAATCAGATCCGGCTAAACCCGGCTGATCAGATTAAGACATCATTTATCACCCCCCACGGGGCTTTCTGCTATGTAACCATGCCTTTCAGCCTAAAGAACTGTAACATCCCAAATTTTTGCAATTACAGATGTTACTAGAAGCATGCTTCATATCCTTGCATCATGGCATCGCATATTAAAAACTGCATAGATATTTTCTTCCTAAATCCCATAGTCATATATAGACTAAAAGGGGTAAAACCTTTTTGAACCACCAAAACCCTTGCAAAAGTGTTATTTTATAATCCTACTCTAATCCTCTTCGTTTTACAAAATTTTAGAAAAAAATTTCATTTAATTCAGAGTCCGTTTGCAAAAGTTATTAAACAAATAGGAAAAAAAGATTAAACAAAAAAAGGGGGGAAACCTAGCCTAACCGGGCCAGCCGAGCCGGCCCGCCCCTATCTACCGCCCGCCTGGCCGGGTGGGCGTCGCGAAGCGCATGGGCCGGCCAAGTAACCGCCAACAGCAACCAACCCGCGCCCCGCAGACGCTGACACCGCGGTCCCACCTATCATCCCCCTCCTCCCATCGACTCCAGGTCGAACACGGCGCACGGCCGCGTCAGCGCCAACCTCCCCGGCCGAATCGAAACGATTCCGTGACCCCCACGCCAAGCAAGGCCGCCAATAAGTACCCTCGGCATGCCCTCCAAGAAAACCCTACTTTTTTTCGCTGTTTGCCGCCGGGCTGCCGCCTTGGAGCTCGAGACCGATCTCGCCGGAGCCGCCGCCGCCGAGCTCGACGGACAGGGTCCAAGACCACCCCTTCCCCTCCTCTCTTCCTCTCTACCCTCCCCCTTGAGTACCACCTCGATTCACGCCGTTTTCCCCTTGAACAGAGACCCGTGCCGCCACCGATTCGTCGCCGGAGTCTCGCCGGAGACGGGAGAGATCGGCGGAGCGCCGCCGCGAATAGAGGAGGAGAGGGCCGACGCCATCCGTACCAGAGGGACCGCGAGGAGAAGGGCCACGTCGTCGTCCACTCCGCGCAGATAGGAGCTTGCCGGAACACCGCCGTACATCGCAACCGACGCGCCGCCGCCGTCGCCATCGTCGTCAACGTCACCACCGGTAAGCCCCTCCGCCCCCGTCCGTTAGATCGCAATCCGACTGCCAGAATTAGACCGGCCACACTGAACCGGTACGGCTCTATGGCGTCGCACCGCGTGGCACTCGCCGCATCATCACCGCGTCAGCGCCTCATCAGCCCCGCGCGCCCGCTGGCCCAATCCCGAGCCGCCACTTGTCACCGCGTAGCTGGCCGCTGTTCTAGTTTTCTTTTAAATAGGAAGAAAATACTTTAACCTTGTAAAATCCATAGTAATTCGAGTGTTAGTCCAAAAATTGCGATAATATACCGTTGGATTCATATTTTTGAGTAGAACACAGATCTAAAATAATATTGCTGTTTTACCACAGCAATCTTGCAGTATGATTTAAAGTTTAGATTAGAGTATTTTAATTCTAGAAAATTATCAGTAGCTCCGTTTTAGTTGATTCTTGTTGCGTTGGCTTTGTATCGACGAGACCTTCTGTAGAAAATTGCCATATCATGCTTAGGATGTTCAGATCTGTCTCGAGGTAGATTGGAGATTGTAGATCTAGTTTTGAGCTTGGTTATTTAGGGTTTAACCCAAAATACTTAAAATCTGTGGGGAATCGATTCTAATGATATCCCCAACTCAACAACACCCCTGAATAAAACCCTTGGTCAAATCGGAATCCATCCTTTTATATTACCGTGTTGCATGCATGCATTTTCGACTTCGTGACTTTGTTTTGTGCAAATTGTGATTGGATCCATGTTTGTTTCGTTAGATTGCTCGGAGTGCGCTAAGGAGTACTGTTGTGTAGAGTGCTGCTCGGATCAAGGCAAGTTACACCACTTGTTCATGTTTATGTCCCAGTTTTGACTATGCATGTTTTACTCTTCAAATTCTATAGTATGCATGTGTAGGATTTTGGTAGATTTTCTTAGTACTATTTTCGCAAGAGCAGTTTTGTAGTATGCCATGAGTAGCTCTATGCTTAGGAATTTCCATCCGAATAGGTTATCCTGTTTTTCTAAGTTATGCTTGCTATGCGATATACTTGTATATATCAAGTACCGTTAAGAGGGTTCGAAAGACTCAAAAAATTTCTAAGTACGAGAGCTCTCTCGAGCGAATTTTTCTTCTCTAAACCTCCTTCAAAATAAAACCAAGTTTTCTTCTGAGCGGAACGGTTGTTGGGTCAACGAGTGGATATTTGGTGGACGACGGCCACCCAGGAATCAAAGAAGTCTGCCATGTTTCAGAATTCAGAAGCTTCCCGTGCAACCACAATACATATGGTCTCTGTCTTGGCTTAGTACTTAGTGGGAAACCTCACCGGGGTACCAACTGTAAGCCGGTTCATAGGCTGCATAGCAGCAGTAAGCCGGTTCATCAGTCAACTTGGAGAGAAGGCTATGCCGCTCTACAAGGAGAATATCATTTTGCAGCCCGAAATTTGGGGTGGCCAGGCAACGCGGTACCCGAGTTCCCTGATATCATCCGCGATGACTATAGTTGGCGTGCCAAATACTCAGAGGGTCCTTTTCGGCATGAATTCAACTTTACGTTTCAATATAAAAAATCAGGCTAACGGTCGTCAACTTGGGTCCCCCCTGTCAGCTTTCACCGTTATGTCGCTGTCGTCGTCGCTGCCATGTAGGCTTGCAGTGTTGGCGCATGCATCCTTTACGCGTTTGCTTCTTCCTCCGGGGCGGCAATCTGTGGTCGCGGCCATGGCGCGGAGCTAGGACTTGGACAAACCTGCTCAGCCCGTTCTCCTCCACATCCCGAATCGGAGCTCGCCCTCACCATGACCGCACCATTGGCACGGCGCGGGGACGGGAATTCATTCCCGGGTGAGATCTGTCACCATGCCGACCATGCTTGGTCCTATTGGTGTCCTCTAGAATCCGAGCTCGCCGTCGCCGTGGTCGCACACGCACCAGCCACGGCGCCTTCCTGTCTGAACCCCAAAGCCACATCCACCCAGTTCGGCACAACGCCAACAAGGTGAAAATGCATCAAGTTTTCTTCTTGTGATTGTAGAAAAACATGTATGTACCGTGGCCGTAGCATACTCTAACAATGTACACATTTATTGTTTACTAGATTTTCATTTGAAATTAGGAGCTCCGTGATGACAAAACATAGAGAACCTAAATGGAATGACGATGACGACCATGTTCTGTACTTTGCATTGCATCAACAAGTGCTCGCTGATGAAGCAAGTTACCAAGAGAGTGGAGTTCATCAGCCATTGCCAAAATATATGTGAACAAATCAATGAGCGATTCAATGCAAATAAGCGCAGAAAATATAGATCCATGTCATCAATCATCAATAGGTGGCACATTCTAGTGATGCGTTCAAATGCGTACACGATGTATTATTTTCTTGAAGTGGTTGTTATCCTGAGCAAAAATGCCTGATATGCACATTACATTTGTATGTTCTATGCTGCAATTTTGTTGTTATGGGCGTGGAAAGAAAAGCTGGGATTCACTGAATATTACGCAGTTAGGCCTAACTTAGTCTTACACAAATAAGCACAACTTAGTCTTTACACACATAAGCCTAACTAATGATAAAGATAAAGACAAATGGTTCATCGGATCTGCCAGTATGAGCACTAGGTCCCTAGAGTTGGTCGTATCGTCGGAACGAACCAGAATGCTGCGTTTGGTCGTCTTTCATCTCCTTCGAATAGTACGACCCCACTGATGAGCCAATTGTAGGCCCCCTCCCCCCGACGTGGATTCGGCTCCAGGTCGGATCTAGAGTGTCAACATTATAGGCGCGTGAGTGTGCAGCAAACACACAGTCTGCTATCAACACTGGAAGTGCTGGCACCTCACCAACAACACCAGCATGTTCTTCCTAGACTCCAACAGCAGTCTCAGTAGGTATTTCGTCAGCTTCACCAGCAGCAGCATTAGCAAGTATTTCGTCAGCTTCACCAGCAGCAGCATCACCAAGTATTTCGTCAGCTTCACCAGCAGCAGCATCACCAAGTATTTCGTCAGCTTCACCAGGAGCATCAGCAGCTAGTTCTTCGTCAGCTCCACCACCACCAACACCACCACCACCACCAGCAGCATCAGCAGCATCAAGGGCCAGGGCTGCCTGAGCAATTACAGGTTCAACAGCTCTAGGGGCTCTGACAAAGAAAGGGTAGTTGATCCCAAGAAACACATATTGTCCCTTCAAATTGTTGACTCTGCTCCAGACTTGCTCTACTGGGTCTTCGGATGGGCATGCGGACCTCGAGAAAACATGAAACCGCAGCGATGGGTATGAAGAAAGTTGTGTCCCCATATGTTCTATTGTATCACCAACGCTGTTTAGTGCTCCCCTGATATGAATCCACAAGAGTTCATCATCATGTTCCGTGTTGTCTCTGGGAGGTGCCGGGAACTAGCGCCGTGTCCCAAGTTCAGCATCTGCTACTGCATCTTCGATGACCGGAGATGGAATGATGCGCGGGGCTGTGTGGGTACCTGCGTGTTACTAACAGTCAGTAAGCAGAATTTTGAATGGGATTTTACATGCTATATGACACCATGACTCACCCCAAATGGACGGCTCCCAAACACGCACGTCGCTGCTAGGTTCAGTGACCGCATAAATGCGTTGTGGTCTGTACGAAGAGTAGCCGTAGGTGAAGACGGCATCGACATACTTCTCCGGCCGTAGGAATTCGTCGCGCAAGACTGTCCATTCCTTGTCTTCTGGGCATCTAAGAGGTTGTACTCCCAGTTCTTCCACGCCCCCTCCCACGGTCTATGTGGGAGTTGTACCTTCACGAGCTCAAGTTCTGCCATGTTGAACCTATAAGCGAATTTGGAAATGGGCGGAGGCCACCCGCTGTTGAATGCAGTAATGCCGACACCCTTCAAAGATGGCACTGCAAGTCTCTTCGACTTGTAGCAAGTACTCCCATCCTGGGATAAAAGGACCAGCCACTCGCCATTGCCACCCACCCAGTTCTGGTTATCTCCCATTTCCGTCTCTTCTTCTTCGTTGATATTCACCACTACTGATTCTGACCACTTATCCAGCAGCATCCATTTTGCATGAATATTCTGCAGAGTTTGTTGTCAGTTGGTACAATCACCTAGCATGGATTCCATTGCAAATACAATTTGACAACTAGACCTTTAGATTAAAGTACACAAAATATCGCCTAAATACGAGTGTCTCCTCAGATATCGCCTAAATTGTGCCTATGTCACTACGAAGATACTCAATATATGGAGTAGGAGCAGAGCCCCCTAGAACAAACTCCTGACAATGATCGTAATTAAACAGCTCGGGGCATAACAGCCTTAAATCGTCTAATCTGTTTGTTTTTATTTTAGGAAACAGAATATCACCTAGCAGGCATTCCATTGCAAAATCGAAATTGACAACTCCTCTATCACCTAAAGTAAGACTATGTCACTACGAAAATACCAGAATATCAGGTACGAGCAGAGCTTCCGCTGTACAGAATAGTCTTAAATGGTTCGATTTGTTCAAACCGCGCGTGCACACAACACATTTGACGAAAGGAACATAGGGTTCCGATGAGAGTTCAGCACATATGAATCAACAATATGACTGAACGAATAAGCTAGATAGTGGAACTTACGTGGCCATTGTGGTCATCTGGCCATTTGCTGTTATCGGGGTAAAGAAGATCTGGCGTGCCGAACGGTTGTTCGTCCATGTTCTGCATCGTCACGCGGTAGCCAGGGATGCAGCGAGCGAGGCGGCTGACTGAGATGATGTCCAACTCCGAGGCGATCCTGTGCACGTCCGAGGCGCTGAGGTTCGTCCATCCCCAATCCTCGCGGTAGCGGTCGCCCTGGCCATCTGCGTTGTCGTCGCATGCCTTTTGCTTCAGCCTGCTGCTACCCCAAGCTCTACCCATAGCGGCAAATGGAGTCTGTAATCCGGTAGATTAATGGAGGCGTTGTGCTAAGGAGGCGGATGGATTCGAGAGGGGGTGGAATCAGGGATGGGGGAAGTTGTTCGAGTGGGGAGCGAATCTGCAAGGAACCGCCGATGCTGCCGGTTCTCGTCCGCGTGGAAGAAAAGAAGGGGGCGTAATTATTGAGGGCGGGCACCGGAACCGTCTAGAGGAATTGAAAAAATAAATCATAAAAGGGAAATTTGCGGCCCGCCTGTCAGTGAGTGAAGGTCGGCACGCGCAAACGTGCCTACGTTTGAATTGATTCCACCGCATGCAAGTGGCGCAGAACAAATTTTAGGAAGCGCTAGCATCGACGTGTAAAACCGCCGTTTTTCGCCACCTTCACCCTACTACGAACGGCCGTGCACCATTCCAGATATTGGTAAGGGCGGTTCCAATCTTTCACTTCTCCGTCTCATTTCCTCCTCCACGGCATCATCGTCTTTCTCCTCCACGGCCTCATCCATTTCCTCCACCACAGCATCACCCTCTTCCTCCGTATCCTTTCCCTCTTGCCTGTAGTCATGGACGCTCCGGACGTCCGAAACGACGGCAGGCAAGAAACTGTGCACTTTGAGATCGAAGTACATGGCGGGAAGAAGATCGATGTCGTCTACACCACCGACCCTCGGACAGTGAGGAACACTCTGAATAATTTCACGAGTTGGCTGCAATTCGAACAAAACAGGTTCATAGGTCTCGACCTCGAGTACAGCCGCGATCGCCGTAGGATCACCGTGGTGCAACTCTCCATGAAGGGGCACGTCCTCGTATACCAGCCTTTTTGCGAGAAGGGGGCTGACGGGATATGGTAGACTTTGCTGTCTTTTTGTTCCTGAACCGTATGTTTGCAAAATTTATTGCTATATTATTTGTCTGAATTCATTTTCATGCAGGTGGGGCGAAAGCATTAGGGATCTGTTTCATGACTTTCTCGTGAACCAGCACATAACATGTACCAGTGTTGACATCACGAATGACAGTAAACTGCTTGAAAGCCCGACTGTCAACATTAGAATCCCAAAGGAGTGCAGAGTGGACATCCAGGAAATTTACTGGATCCTAGGGACGAAGGGCAGCAAGACCGGGATGGCCGCTCTTGCCTCCGAACTCATAGACCCGTGGTACACTGACATGAAAGACAGATTGCCGAGATGTTCGTGAAGGCGTTTAGGGCACGATTACTGGGAGGATAAGCCACTTTCTGAACCTAATCTGAAGTACGCTGCAATTGACGGGTATGTTAGCCACGAGCTGTACCACCAGATTGTAAAATCTCTTTCCAGGCATCGCATCATTGAACCACCACCAAGGCAGGTTGTTTGTCCCAGATGCCGGATCGTAGATGAATCTACAAACCGGGGCAAGTGACCGAAGGCATCCTGGGATCGGTTTCCTTCTCCAATAGGCTAGGATGTAGACTATTAGTGCATGATTGTTGTGTTTATGAAAACATGTTATTTCATAAGTACACTATGTGAGCAATTACGAACTGCTGTGTATTACCTTTGTCAAACCATAATCTGGTTTATGACTGTATCCTTCTCTATAATCTGGGTTTGGTTATGACTTATGACTGTATCACACCTTATGCATGTCAGTCTTGGATTCTGCCGCATGCAAATGGCACAGACAGAATTTGTAAGAATGAATGTTGAGCATACAAAAGGGGGAATGTAATTCATACAGGTTAAGTAGCTAATAGCACAGGGATCATACGAGCTTGGTTCATACACACGGAATGCTTAGAAAATACATGCGAGATAAAATACAGGCAAGATAAAACTAGGAACAAAATGTGAAACTAGTAGTGGTAAACAGCACACTCACCCACCCGCCAGATCCTGTTGAGCATCTCATAGCAGACATATGCGTCCATGGCTGCGTACTTGATCGCATCGTAATCCAGGTGCCTCCACTCCCATAGCTCGTGCAGGTGCTTCGGGAACTCGATTTTCATGCCGGCGTACTCACGGTCGATGATGTCAGAAGCGAGTCTAGCCATACCGGCTTTCCCTGTACCTCCATTCGGGTACCTCCACAAACGTTGGAGATCGACGTGATTGACGACATGAACGAGGAGATCCCGTTCTAGCTTCGAAGTGTCGTTCTTGATGTCGACGCTGGCGAAGTAGATCTCCCTCCTATGTAGGAACTCGCGAAGCTCCGGGCAAACAGATTTGGCCCTACATACATGATATAGTAGGCAGTGGTTGCGCATGGACAGTTGCAAAAGCGCCGTCCTCTTCCTATCTCTGGTATACTCGAGGTCAAGGCCGATGACCTTGTACCTGTCCATCGGCTCTTGTAGCCACCGCTCGTACATTGCGATGACCTTGGCCACCTCCGCTGACGCATTTGTGTGGACGACCGTCAGCTTGGTGGTGCCATGGGCGGTGACGGTGTACTCGTCGGTGTAGTTGCTCCCGTCGCCAAACATGCCGTACTCTGCGTCCATGGCAGCAGCTAATGCGGCGGCGGCGGCCTAGGGTCGGTAGTGGTGGCTGGGACTGGGCGTGGAGGTGGATTGATCTGTTGTGGTGGTATGGCCAGGCGGAGGCGGTGCCTGCGCTAGCGTCGATGGTTCTTGCGGTGGCGGCGCCGGTGGAAGGAATGAGTTGGGGATTTTTGCACAGTGATGTGCTGAGGAGACAGAAGGCGATGCTTAAATTTCGTTTACCAATATTCCGGTCATACCCATGTGGAAGCAAGTTTGACTGGGCGAGCACCATTGGTTTCCAATCCTAGCGATTAAATTCGGCGTCCGTCCCAGTAGGCAATGGGACGAGTGTGCGACGTGGCTTTGGCGTGGCAGAGACCGATCACGTAGACCACCGTCCCGTTGCCGATCCGCAGCGGGTGCGCGGTGCTGACATGACGTAACATGACAGGACAGAAGGAAGTGTACAGTTATTATTAATTCCTAACAAGTTTAAGAAGTGTAAGCATAGACATGAACCTAGCATCCCTGCACCCCGGGGCAGCCGCCCAGCCGATCAGGCCTGCCGATTGCGCAAAGCTTGTCCCGAATTTGCCAAAATGAAGCTCATTTTCCCATGCTTCTATAAGTTTCTATGTAGACCACTTGTGTAAGCATGCATGATCAAGCAACTTTGCAACACATGTGTCGGTGGAAAAGCATTAGGTTTCAACACACCACATAGTTTAGGCATTTAGAATAGCTACATTGTGGAGCTCTAGCCAAATTCAGCTTTTTGTCAGATTTAGCTATAGCAACATTGTGTCTCGTTTGTCCTCACTTTTGTCCTCCTGATATTCCGAAGCCCTCACATGTGCTCAGAGGGGGGTGCCGTGTGGTCAAAGGCTTGGCCGTTACGTGCGCCATGACACCTAAAGTGGAAGCTTTTTTTTGTCATTTGGCCTTTTTAAGAGCGCCTTTTCCTCTCTCTCTCTCTCTAATAGTTGTGTTTTTTTTGCCCAAAAAGGTAGGGATCTAGAGCAGCTTCTCTCTTCATTCATTGTTCCTTTTGCGATTGTTTTTCCCCAATCTGGTAGCAAATCTAGAGCAGCAAAACAAACCAGCACCATAAATAAATTCAATAAACAGAGCAGATGTAGATAAAACAGCTAATATAGGTTATATAGTACGGTACTTAATGAGGTTCGACAATTAGGCTGCTCAGCAGCAACAGCAGCGGACTGCTTCAACACAGACAAGACAAAAGAAGCTGCTTTACAGCAGCAGCAGCACCAGCTGATCAGTGGCCCCTCATGGCCTCTGCTAGGAGGGCATCTGCCTCCTCCCTCTGGGGCCTCCTCCACTTCTTGTCGCCCAGCCCCTTGACCTTGGGCACCTTGGGTCTGATCGGGGGCATGCGACCCTCCTCGATAGCCACCTTATGGAGGTTGCAGAGGTGAAGACCGAGCGTCTGGTGCTTGGCCCTGAAGCTGTGGACGTTCACGGACTCGTCGCAGGTCCTCACATCCTTGGCATGCTTCACGAGGGAGTTGAAGTCCATGCCGCGGAGCCTCCTGGTGGGGCAGAAGGGGCACCTGTACACGTCGCCGGCGAAGAAATTGTTGTACTAACCGGACTTTAGCCTCCTCAGCACATGACGAGTCTTGGTGTCATGCGACTCGTCGTCGCTGCGGAGGTCGCTGCTATCCTCTTGTTGGAAAAAAATAGTAGAGTGAAATAAGGACATGATTGAGATACTTTGATTATCGGGATTGATTTTTTGCATAAATTAACCGAATGAGATCTCCTGATTATTCCCCAAATCTCAAACCAAATCGAATACTGATCCCAACTACGAATAGGGGGATTCATCGAAAATCGAGATCTAACACAATAGGATTAGCTACTGTAAAAAATACGAATAGCCGAGCCCTAATAACATACGATCTAGCATCCAACGATGGGAACGGGGGAAGAACAAGGGAAGGGGAGAAAACCCTGGTTACCTCGGACCACGGGTCGGCGATGCTGGTGTCGTAGGGGTTCTCCGGCCTTATGTAGACTACCTCCTCGTAGGGGTCCCAGCCGAGCATGATCTATTCGAGACCGACGGGGGCCTCCTCGCCGGCGGCTATGGCGGATGCAGGGACAGGGTCGGCGGGCTCCTCGCTGGCTGCCTTGGAGGCGCCGATGGCCACGGCGCCGATCTTCTCCATCGCCGGCGTGGTTAGGGTTTTGTTGGGAGTTTGCAGAAGGTGATGGGACAATGGAGACGGTTGAGTGAGTGAGTGCGTGATGAGTGGGAGTGGCGAGGCCTCTATTAAAGGAGAAGGGAAGTGGCGTTTCGTTGCACTACCGTGCACCGTGTAAGCTAGTGCATTGTGCACGGCCACACGTGTCCGCTAGCGCCCCGTGCACCGCACACACGTACCGTGAGTCACATTTTTTTCCCTCGTGTCTAACCATGGCGATTCAGTTGTACTCAGTTTTGCCCACCAACCGTTGATCCTCTGTGATCTAGCGGACAAGATAACCCTTATATCTGTCGGGGGCACCCCTCTATCCATGCAAAATAACGAGAATGCCACCAGAACTTTAACAACATAAACAGATGAACTTGAATATATTTTGAAGGGTACGGATATAGAAATCCCCATAGTTTAAGGCTCTAGATACGGTAAGAGAACTAAATATTATTAGTGGCCGGGCCAGCATAGTGACGGGGTTGGTCGGCTAGGAGTTGTTGATTCCTAAGTAAGGGGACACTAGGCCGGTCTTAACATACTCCCTCAGGAACTTGCCATAAGAAGCGTGCTTAGCCTTGGTCGCCGACTTGTGTTTACTAGCCGGGCTTTTACCGATGCCAACCACATGCGGAATCAAGCTGGCAATCCTCGGGTTGACTCCTTTCTTACAGAAAGGGCACCTGAGCTCCCCAAGTTGAGTGCGGAAAGGGATTATCCCGCTCTTGAGCTTCTTCATGACATGGTGGCTCTTGTTCTCCCTGGTCTCCTTGTCAGATTCCATCTCACTTGAATACACCTGTAATGTATGGAATACAAACCGAAATGAGCAAAATAATAAATATATATTCCTTCCACCATTCCAAGTTACTTTCGATGCAATAACATGTCTATACAGGTTCAGCAGTTCATTACGGCCGTCTCCCCAGCTCGCTCCTAAATTAATGTGGTTTGTGTTCTTGGTAACTTATAAATAAATAAATAATGTGGATTCATTCAGAACAGACTAGATCTCTCCATGTACCGGTTCGTACGTTGCATCTAATCATTAGGACTAGATTTTTTTATGACGCCTGGATAGATTAAGCTCGAGCAGAAAATATGAAACATGTAGAAATAGATGTACCTCCGGGTACACGAGCGGAGCGTGTTCGTAGAACTCCACGCCCTCATCGGCGCCTCTAAAGTCGTCAGCACCGGCTTGCACATGGTCCCCCAAGGGGTTGAACTGCATGTCCTCCTCGGCCTATGCTGCGTGATGCTCCTCCAGATCTGCTGCGTGAAGCACCACCCGGCGGTGATGCCCGGACACTCACCCCCACGCACTGGTTTCATGGAGAAGGTTCGTGCAAGTACGTTCAAGATTGTGGTGTTTTGCTGGATAGGAAAGAGAGAGTAGTGGATGCGTGCGAATGGAGGACCCGATAGGCTGGGTTTTTAATGCGGGGAGTTTAGGCCTCCTCGAGGGCCCCGGTTGACAGCTCTTTCGGCTGCAGCTGCCGCGTGGAAGGTTCGTGTGGTGGGGGCCTGATGGAAGTGAGAGTGCAGGTGCGCTGCGTAGTAAAAATGGTATAGCCGGTGGTCTGTGGATGACCAGTTGCCGTGTAGTAGACTTGTAGCCTTTGCAGACTAGATTAAACATGACATGACCACTCAACCACTTTTTCCATGGATGGCATCGTGTTCCTTCTTGTAGAAGTCTCGTTGAGGGAGACGTCTGTGTTGTCACGCACTGTCATGTGAAGGGCACGACGTGTGCAACGAGCCTCGTTGGATCACACAGGATCAACGGTTGGTGTGCACGATCCGCGTGACAACTGTGACAACATTTCAGGGCGTAGTAGACAGAGTGGGCACAGGTTTGGGTTTCTACGAAAGAGAGAGAGAGAAAGGGGTGAGGGGCAAAGCTGAGTAGTATAAAAATGGAAAGTGGGTGTCTTTTACAATGAAATGCATTGTGGCATACATCAAATTATGCCAATATAGATCCACTAGAGGTCATTGCATGTGTGTTCTTTCCACAAACCACATATGTATCCACAAGAGTTATTGCATGTGTGTTCCTGTCATGAACCACATTTGGATCAACCAGTGTCATTGCATGTGTGTTCTTTCCACGAACCGCATATGGATCAACCAATGGCATTGCATGTGTCTTCTTTTCACAAACCACACATGGATCAACCAGTGTTCACTACATGTGTGTTCTTTCCACAAACCCCTTATGGATCAATCAATGGTCATTGCATGTGTGTTCTTTTCCACAAACCACATATGGATCCATATGTGTTCTTAAACAAAAACTAGCACTAGAGCCATTGCATGTGTGTTATTTCCACAAACCACACATGGATCAACCACTAGAGTCATTGCATGTGTGTTCTTATACTAAAACCAACACTAGAGTCATTGCATGTGTGTTCTTTTCACAAACCACACATGGAACCACCACTGTCATTGCATGTGTGTTCTTTCCACAAACCACACATGGATCAACAAGTGGTCATTGCATGTGTGTTCTTTTCCACAAACCACACATGGATCCACGAGTGGTCATTGCATGTGTGTTCTTTCCACAAACCACATATGGATCAATCAGAGTCATTGCATGTGTGTTCTTTCCACAAACCACATATGGATCCATTTGAGTAATTGCATGTTTGTTCTTATACTAAAACCACACACCAGCACTAGAGTCATTGCATGTGTGTTCTTTTCTACAAACCACACATGGATCCACTAGACTCATTGCATGTGTGTTCTTTTCCACAAACAACACATGGATCCACCAGTGGTCATTGCATGTGTCTTATTTCCACAAACCACATGTGGATCAACCACTAGAGTCATTGCATGTGTGTTCTTATACTAAAACTAGCACTAGAGTCATTGCATGTGTGTTCTATCCACAAAACACACATGGATCCACCACTGTCATTGCAAGTGTGTTATTTCCACAAACCACACATGGATCAACAAGTGGTCATTGCATGTGTGTTCTTTCCACAAACCACATATGGATCAACCAGTGGTCATTGCATGTGTGTTCTTTTCCATAAACCACTTATGGATCCATTACAGTCATTGCATGTGTGTTATTTCCAGAAACCACACATGGATCAACCACTAGAGTCATTGCATGTATGTTGTTCCGACAAACCACACATGGATCAACCACTAGAATCATTGCATCTGTGTTATTTCCACAAACCACACATGGATCAACCACTAGAGTCATTGCATGTGTGTTCTTATACTAAAACCAACACTAGAGTCATTGCATGTGTGTTGTTTTCACAAACCACACATGGATCCACCATTGTCATTGCATGTGTGTTCTTTCCACAAACCACACATGGATCAACCAGTGGTCATTGCATGTGTGTTCTTGGTCATTGCATGTGTGTTCTTTTCCACAAACCACACATGGATCCACCAGTGGTCATTTCATGTGTGTTCTTTCCACAAACCACATATGGATCAACTAGTCATTGCATGTGTGTTCTTTCCCCAAACCACATATGGATCCATTTGAGTAATTGCATGTTTGTTCTTATACTAAAACCACAGACCAGCACTAGAGTCATTGCATGTGTGTTCTTTTCCACAAACAACACATGGATCCACTAGACTCATTGCATGTGTGTTCTTTTCGACAAACAACACATGGATCCACCAGTGGTCATTGTATGTGTGTTATTTCCACAAACCACATGTGGATCAACCACTAGAGTCGTTGCATGTGTGTTCTTATACTAAAACTAGCACTA
Source organism: Avena eriantha (assembly GCA_910589775.1). Lineage (NCBI taxonomy): Eukaryota > Viridiplantae > Streptophyta > Magnoliopsida > Poales > Poaceae > Avena > Avena eriantha. Next base: position 229,132,874 of record OU342742.1, read on the forward strand.
GAGTCATTGCATATGTGTTACTTCCACAAACAACACATGGATCAACCAATAGAGTCATTGCATGTGTGGTCTTATACTAAAACTAACACTAGAGTGATTGCATGTGTGTTCTTTTCACAAATCACACATGGATCCACCACTATCATTGCATGTGTGTTATTTCCACAAACCACACATGGATCAACCACTAATCATTGCATGTGTGTTCTTTTCCACAAACCACACATGGATCCACCAGTGGTCATTGCATGTGTGTTCTTTCCACAAACCACATATGGATCAAACAGAGTCATTGCATGTGTGTTCTTTCCACAAACCACATATGGATCCATTTGAGTAATTGCATGGTTGTTCTTATACTAAAACCACAAACCAGCACTAGAGTCATTGCATGTGTGTTCTTTTCCACAAACCACACATGGATCCACTAGACTCATTGCATGTGCGTTCTTTTCCACAAATAACACATGGATCCACAAGTGGTCATTGCATGTGTGTTATTTCCACAAACCACATGTGGATGAACCACTAGAGTCATTGCATGTGTGTTCTGATACTAAAACTAGCACTAGAGTCATTGCATGTGTGTTCTATCCACAAACCACATATGGATCCACCACTGTCATTGCAAGTGTGTTCTTTCCACAAACCACACATGGATCAACAAGTGGTCATTGCATGTGTGTTCTTTCCACAAACCACATGTGGATCAACCAGTGGTCATTGCATGTGTGTTCTTTTCCATAAACCACTTATGGATCCATTACAGTCATTGCATGTGTGTTATTTCCACAAACCACACATGGATCAACCACTAGAGTCATTGCATGTGTGTTGTTTCCACAAACCACACATGGATCAACCACTAGAGTCATTACATGGGTGTTATTTCCACAAACCACACATGGATCAACTACTCGAGTCATTGCATGTGTGTTCTTATACTAAAACCAACACTAGAGTCATTGCATGTGTGTTCTTTTCACAAACCACACATGGATCCACCACTGTCATTGCAGGTGTGTTATTTCCACAAACCACACATGGATCAACCACTAATCATTGCATGTTTTTTTTTCCACAAACCACACATGGATCCACCAGTGGTCATTGCATGTGTGTTCTTTCCACAAACCACATATGGATCAAACAAAGTCATTGCATGTGTGTTCTTTCCACAAACCACATATGGATCCATTTGAGTAATTGCATGTTTGTTCTTATACTAAAACCACAAACCAGCACTAGAGTCATTGCATGTGTGTTCTTTTCCACAAACCACACATGGATCCACTAGACTCATTGCATGTGTGTTCTTTTCCACAAATAACACATGGATCCACAAGTGGTCATTGCATGTGTGTTATTTCCACAAACCACATGTGGATCAACCACTAGAGTCATTGCATGTGTGCTCTTATACTAAAGCTAGCACTAGATTCATTGCATGTGTGTTCTATCCACAAACCACATATGGATCCACCACTGTCATTGCAAGTGTGTTCTTTCCACAAACCACACATGGATCAACAAGTGGTCATTGCATGTGTGTTCTTTCCACAAACCACATGTGGATCAACCAGTGGTCATTGCATGTGTGTTATTTTCCATAAACCAGTTATGGATCCATTACAGTCATTGCATGTGTGTTATTTCCACAGACCACACATGGATCAACTACTAGAGTCATTGCATGTGTGTTGTTTCCACAAACCACACATGGATCAACCACTAGAGTCATTACGTGGGTGTTATTTCCACAAACCACACATGGATCAACTACTAGAGTCATTGCATGTGTGTTCTTATACTAAAACCAACACTAGATTCATTGCATGTGTGTTCTTTTCACAAACCACACATGGATCCACCACTGTCATTGCATGTGTGTTATTTCCACAAACCACACATAGATCAACCACCGGTCATTGCATGTGTGTTCTTTTCCACAAACCACACATGGATCCACTAGTGCTCATTGCATGTGTGTTCTTTCCACAAACCACATATGGATCAACTAGAGTCATTGCATGTGTGTTCTTTCCACAAACCACATATGGATCCATTTGAGTAATTGCATGTTTGTTCTTATACTAAAACCAGAGACCAGCACTAGAGTCATTGCATGGGTGTTCTTTTCCACAAACAACATATGGATCCACCAGTGGTCATTGCATGTGTGTTATTTCCACAAACCACATGTGGATCCACCAGAGTCATTGCATGTGTGTTCTTATACGAAAACTAGCACTAGAGTCATTGCATGTGTGTTCTATCGACAAACCACACATGGATCCACCACTGTCATTACAAGTGTGTTCTTTCCACAAACCACACATGGATCAACAAGTGGTCACTGCATGTGTGTTCTTTCCACAAACCACATATGGATCAACCAGTGGTCATTCCATGTGTGTTCTTTTCCATAAACCTCTTATGGATCTATTACAGTCATTGAATGTGTGTTATTTCCACAAACCACACATGGATCAACCACTAGAGTCATTGAATGTGTGTTGTTTCCACAAACCACACATGGATCAACCACTAGAGTCATTGCATGTGTGTTATTTCCACAAACCACACATGGATCAACCACTAGAGTCATTGCCTGTGTGTTCTTATACTAAAACCAACACTAGAGTCATTGCATGTGTGTTGTTTTCACAAACCGCACATGGATCCACCACTGTCATTGCGTGTGTATTATTTCCACAAACCAAACATGGATCAACCACTAATCATTACATGTGTGTTCTTTTCCACAAACCACACATGGATCCACCAGTGGTCATTGCTTGTGTGTTCTTTCCACAAACCACATATGGATCAACCAGAGTCATTGCATGTGTGTTCTTTCCACAAACCACATATCGATCCATTTGATTAATTGCATGTTTGTTCTTATACTAAAACCACAGACCAGCACTAGAGTCATTGCATGTGTGTTCTTTTCCACAAACCACACATGGATCCACTAGACTCATTGCATGTGTGTTCTTTTCCACAAACAAGACATGGATCCATCAGTGGTCATTGCATGTGTGTTATTTCCACAAACCACATGTGGATCAACCACTAGAGTCATTGCATGTGTGTTCTTATACTAAAACTAGCACTAGACTCATTGCATGTGTGTTCTATCCACAAACCACACATGGATCCACCACTGTCATTGCAAGTGTGTTCTTTCCACAAACCATACATGGATCAACAAGTGGTTGTTGCATGTGTGTTCTCTCCACAAACCACACATGGATCAACCAGTGGTCATTGCATGTGTGTTCTTTTCCATAAACCACTTATGGATCCATTACAGTCATTGCATGTGTGTTATTTCTACAGACTACACTTGGATAAACCACTAGAGTCATTGCATGTGTGTTGTTTCCACAAACCACACATGGATCAACCACTAGAGTCATTGCATGTGTGTTCTTTCCACAAACCACACATGGATCAACCACTAGATTCATTGCATGTGTGTTCTTATACTAAAACCAACACTAGAGTCATTGCATGTGTGTTCTTTTCACAAACCACACATGGATCCACCACTATCATTGCATGTGTGTTATTTCCACAAACCACACATGGATCAACCACTGGTCATTGCATGTGTGTTCTTTTCCACAAACCACACATGGATCCACTAGTGGTCATTGCATGTTTGTTCTGTCCACAAACCACATATGGATCAACCAGAGTCATTGCATGTGTGTTCTTTCCACAAACCACATATGGATCCAATTGAGTAAATGCATGTTTGTTCTTATACTAAAACCACAAACCAGCACTAGAGTCATTGCATGTGTGTTCTTTTCCACAAACCACACATGGATCCACTAGACTCATTGCATGTGTGTTCTTTTCCACAAACAACACATGGATCCACCAGTGGTCATTGCATGTGTGTTATTTCCACAAACCACATGTGGATCAACCAGATTCATTGCATGTGTGTTCTTATACTAAAACTAGCACTAGAGTCATTGCATGTGTGTTCTATCCACAAACCACACATGGATCCACCACTGTCATTGCAAGTGTCTTCTTTCCACAAACCACACATGGATCAACAAGTGGTCATTGCATGTGTGTTCTTTCCACAAACCACATACGGATCAACTAGTGGTCATTGCATGTGTGTTCTTTTCCATAAACCACTTATGGATCCATTACAGTCATTGCATGTGTGTTATTTCCACAAACCACACATGGATCAACCACTAGAGTCATTGCATGTGTGTTATTTCCACAAACCACACATGGATCAACCACCAGAGTCATTGCATGTGTGTTGTTTCCACAAACCACACATGGATCAACCAGTGGTCATTGCATGTGTGTTCTTTTCGACAAACCACATGTGAACCCACTAGAGTCATTGCATGTGTGTTGTTATACTAAAACCAACACTAGAGTCATTGCATGTGTGTTATTTCCACAAACCACACATCTATCAACAACTAGAGTCATTGCATGTGTGTTCTTTCCACAAACCACACATGGATCCATTTGAGTCATTTCATGCTTGTTCTTATACTAATACTAGCACTGCCCCCAATGGATCCACCGTTAGACCGAGTCTTCTAGAAGGCACGCCATAACACAGTTGTTCTGCTTGACGATTGTTACATACCATTCGATTGGGGCGGTTGGACGACTGGGATGGTCTTCGCGAGAGCGATCCTCGAGTAGGCTGTTCGGCGGCATGATTGGCCATCTTGCTCTATTCAAACTGGCATGTTGCGAGTGTTACGACTCACGAGTTTAGTGGGCCATATCCCAGTGTCACGTCCCCGTTACTTCTCTTCGTCCCCGTACTTATCTTCCTTCCCCTCGAAGCCACTTTCCCCACTTCACTACCATCCTGCCGTAGCCACAAGTCGACGACATCCGCCAATTCTCCGATCGCTACCTTCATGGTAAGAAATAATTTTACAAGCTTTCGAACTTATCCTACACATTCCTGCTATTCGCCAATCTAACTGCTGATCTTTTTTCCGATTTCTTGACGAACTTCAGATGTGGCAGATGTTGCAGCCCAAGAATCTAGAGATCCTCGTGCGCAACTTCGCAGCGGCGTTCCCGCTCTTGTGCTCCCACCCAGGATGCTTTCGCCATTACTCCTACCGCGAGATCCCGCTCCACGAGCTCGCGTGCCCGCACGGCGCGTGCGCCTGCACAGAGCCGGGCTGCAACTACACCGGCCCGCCGGCAGAGCTCGTCGTCCACCTTGCAGATGGGCACTTGATCGAAGTGATTAGGATCTCGTACGGGCAAGCCCAACTTCTCCAAGAGCAGGTGTCGTTCACTGACTCGGCACGCCGGCTGCTCATTTTCCAGGGGGACGACTCTGTTTTCGTCCTGACCATCACCGTCGGTGTTCCGGGAACCAGAGCCGGGCCCACCGTCGTGGGTGCCGTATGTGTCAGGTCGGTCTCGTGCGCCTGGACCGTATACACGGTGTGCATGTGGGTGAACGCCCAGCCGCCGTCGTCGGATAGCATTCTTGTGATAGCGAGGCACCGAGCTGCCCGACGCGCGGGAGGTGGAGTATGTGGACCTAAGGTCGATCCTATGCGTGCCATCTCAGTACGTTGTCGGTGCTGGACTGAACAGGTAGATGCATTTCTACATTTGTATCGAGAAGACCGACATGCAAATGTAGTAATTGTGTTGTCGTTACTGTTAGACTTAAGCGATGCTTCTCAGGTGCTTAGAGCATACGTGTTGTCCGAATGTGCCCCAGTTTTAGTTTTCAGTACTCCTTAATACTTCGACGAGTTATTATATTGGTCCAATCAGCTTGCTGTTGTCACGTTGCAAAGTCCGCTTGCTCTGGACAGACCGGCAATACCGTGTGCTCCCACTCCCGCATGTCAGTGTCACGTGTTCCGAGGGCCCACCTGCCAGTGTCACGCCCCCTCCTCTTCCTTCCCCTCGAAGCCACTGTCCCAACTTCTCTTCCATCCTGCCACTCCCGTCTGATGGTTGTAATCTGATGATTTTCGTTGGATTGTTTACAAGTAATCTACGTTGATAATGCAACATGCAAATGGCACAGACACAATTTCTAAAGTGGAAGCACTCACACGCTGCTATTGCACATATTTCTCAATATAGCTCAACAAACACATTAAAATAATTGTACTCGCATTAAACACAACCGAAATTGCAACCATCCTAAACAACATCTAAACCCACATCACACCGTTGTCGTTGGAGTCCACCTCAATTGGTGACACCGCCGTGCCCTTCCTGGCGACATCCACTCCCGCCCGTGGCTTGCCCTTCGCCAAGGAGGCAACAATGGCGTTCTGCACAGCTTCGTCCCCGTCGTCCTCCACATCGGAATCGACAATGACGAAGGTGACGGGGTTGGCGTGGACCGAGCGTCGTCGCGCCTGGAAGCTCCTGCTCGAGCTCGACGCCGCATCAGTCCTTCTATAGGTAGGAGGGGCCGAGCTTGCATACGTAGCATCATCGCTCCTCTCAAGAAACCATGGCCATTTGATACTGCGACGGTAGGATCTTGGGGTGGATCCGCCGCGGCGAGCCCTACCGGAAGCGTGGAGCAGATGGATCTGCCGGCGCGAGCCATGACAAGTTCCTAGGAGGGAGTAAGATTGTGGGCTAGGCGTGTTTGGTTCCTGAGCAAGACCTCCCAGTGATATGTACGCAGGCAAGGTACCAAAACATTTTGTCCAATGCGCGCGACAGGGCTTTTGAACCACGATGGCGCGAGTTTTTTTTGACAAGTCCACACGCTATGTCCCCCACCTGTCAGCTGAATGTGGACGGTAGGATTCTGCCCGAGTTATTAAGTAGGGATAAATCACGCTTCACCACTACCCTGACATCCAAAGGCTCCTCTTTCCTCTGCCCTCGCTCCCCTCGCTCATGGCTCGTAGCTCGTGCAGTTCGTCTCGGGCGGAATCAGGGTCAGCTCAACGCCGTCAAGCGGGTGCCCCCATCAGGTACCAGAGGGCGCCCTACGATTACTACCCGATATGCTTTGTTTGTGTGGTGAGAATATGCCGAGATGGATTTCGTGGACCGAAGAAAATACTGTAGGAAAATTCAGCAACTGCAGCATCAGAGCGGTAAGTGCCTACTGTAGGTACAATGGTAACCCGGATCCAGAAAGCATAATGTAATTTTTTTTGTTTCCTTCGATCTACTACGCAGGAAGGGAGGGGGACTGGCTGTGACAAGTTTGTGTGGATCGAAAAGCCATTGACAGGTTTTCACAGAGAGCTTGTTCAGGATCTGCGTGATGCTATGTGGGACAAGAAACAGGAGATTCGTGCGATGGAGCGAGAGATCCGGGAGCTTCGCCAGGTGCAGGGGAGGCAGGGGTAGGGAGGTGGTGACATGGACGGGCTCAAGATTAGGCCAGATAGTGGACATAATTTCCTCATTATCTGGGCATTATCTGTTGCATTTGCATTTTATGTTGCCATGTCGTTGTCCAGCAGCTGAAATAAGTTGTTGCTTTGTGGAGTGTAGCGGTCAGCTTAAAAAATTGTTTTCCAGCCCAGAAACTTATCATAAGTGTAATGCCAACAACAGGGATTTATTAAGCGCCTATAAATAAATCATGTATGTGCCACTAATACCCATCGATTTTGGAGAGGATTTAACCGCTCAGCTATCGCGATTGTTCAGATAGTAGTGGCACAGTCACAGTTTTGGATTCAACTAGTGGCCTCGGCCGTATCAAATCCTAAAGTCACGATACATTTTACTTCGAGTACGGGAGGCAGATTGTTTCGCCCGACAAGTTCCACGCACACAGCTCCTGAGTTTAACCGAACTACATATATAGGTTCAAGTTCAATACATCATTAGGCTGCTACACTGCTAGCCCTCTTTCTCTGCTTGGGTGCCAACTTTCTTCCTCTTTCCTTCATGTCCACTGGCTTCTTCATCTCATGCCATCTTCCTCTTCCTGGGTGCCAATTTTCTTACCTTCACGTACCCTGCATCTTCGGGCCGAGGGAAGTCAGGCCAATCAGCACCAGAATCTTGTCCAGCATCATCACTCCACTTGTTTTGGTTTTCTTCCCGCAGCAAAATCACTGAGTCAGCTGTCTTGTTTCTTACCTTGCACTTCCTGTAAAAAAATAGTACATGGATTACTACCTTATATCTACAGACTATAAACAATTTTTTTTTTGTGAATATACCATCTCATACCTAGGTTTGGGAGCATTAAGGGGACATCCAACTGCTCTATGGCCTATAAGATGGCAGGTCTTGCATCTGTTTTTGCCCTTCTTTGTAGCACAGAAAGCCAAACCCTTCTTCTCGAGAAAATTCTTAAACCTATTCACCTGGGGTCTTCCTCTGCCCCTTTTTGTAACTAGCTGGCAAAGCTCGAAAGACAGTTGGACTTGAGGCCACTAAGATGGGTCTATACATGGCTCGACGGATCCAGCGTACGCAGCTCTGAACTTTTCCATAGAGTAGTAGTCTGACAAATACTGATCCAAATGTGGTAGAGTTCTTTTCTTCACCAAGAAGGCCAAGGCATGGTCGTAAGGTTTCCCGGTATGCTGCCACTCTAAGCAGGTGCATTCTCGCAGCTGGATGTTCACAACATACATTTTGCCACTCTTGGACATATCGACCACCTCACAACTTCTGCTGGTTGACGGGAGAACCTTAAGATGAGCAAGTCCTCGGCTTCTCTTGTGCAGTTGCTGTACAACTAGCGGTAGCATATGTCCTCTAAGTCTCCTACCGATCTCTCTTCATATATTTAATAGCTTCATGATCATACCACGTATGCTGTCCATCAAGATATGAACAGGACGCACTTTTATGTCCTTCACCCAGTTATTCAGGCATTCTGCAAGGTTGTTGTTTATGTAATCAACTTTGATGTCAGGGTTGAATTGACTCCTCTTCCATAGCTACGAATGATGGATGGCCAAGTACTCTGGAAGTTCAGGGGCTTCGGCAAAAATCTTGCTCATGAAATAATCGTTGCTACTAGGTTTGTAAAATCTAGCAGCAGGAAACATGCAACGAAATACGCTGCCTGCGTAGTGTGAGTACAAGTTGAGCATCATATGGGCATGGAATTCTCTACCTTCAGCTCGCGGGAACACCTCCTTCACTACATTCGTCAGCCCTTTGCATGCATCCGTGGATATAGCCAATGGATCCATGTGGCCCATTGATCTCCTGAGCTGCCTCATAAACTAGACCCAGTTTTCCTCCATTTCTGTTTCAAACATCCCGAATGCCACTAGGAACATCCAGTTGTGACCATCAAGTATTGTGGCAGATGGCAGGCAGCCTTTCCATTTGCCAGTTAGGACAGTGCTGTCTACACTCAGATATGGCCTACAGCCGTCCTTGAATCCATCGATGCAAGGTTTAAGCGCCATGAAAAATCTTTTGAAATATATTTTACCACCTTCTGATTCGGTGTCAATCTCCACAACACTCCCCGGACACCTAGCTTGTACCTCCGCCTTGAAGTTGTACAGCATCCTGAAGCTATTGGTCCAATCCCCGTGCAAGACCCCGAGAGCTTTCTCTTTACCTTTCCAAACCGTGTAATACGGAAGGACAATGTTGTATTTAGAACCGAGGCTAGTCTGAATATTCTTCACGGTATCCTTAGGGTTATCCTTTAGTATGGACATAGATTGCATAGCCACCCACTCCATATCAGCCATTGAGGATTTTAGTTTGCTGCCTGTCGAAACACATGTGTGGAGGGCCCATTCTATTCACCTGCAACACAGATTCATTTAAAATATAAGCGGAGTCGACTAGTTGCCAGAAAGATATCGCACATCAATTGTAGTTATAGAGTGAAAAGAGTGAGAGAGAGTTCTAATGGTTTGCTGCATTCATTGCCCCAATACCCTAATTGTAGTCGACGCAGGTAAGGATCTTGATGTGACCCTCCATGGACAATGTACCTCGGCCCATCCATTCATCCACGTTAACTTGCAAACGGCCTCATACCTCTCGGCAGAGTTCTTCAGTCGATAAACGTCAAACTCCCCCTTGATACAAAAATGCCGGAACGACATCCTGAACTCATGCATGCTCCTGAACTCGGTGCCGACCGAAATTATAGGATACTCATGGTCATGTTTCATTTCTTCTACTTCAACACCCAAATCATCGACTGGAATACCAGCCTCATCGTTAAGTTCCTCATCTATTTCATCATCACTAGATTCTTGATCCTCTATAGTGCCTGCTTCTTCATCTGATTCAGAATCTTCACCATCGTCTCTAATGCCTAGTACTACACACATCATATTGACTCCCATGGGTGGGGCTGCACCATCGTCTCCACCCGGATGGACAGGAACATTGCCCCAGTCCACCTCACCAGCAACTCTGTTTTCTCCAAGACACTCGGTTGGTTCTGCTGCAACCACATGGGGTGGTCTTACATTTGCACGCATCCCAGGTACTTCAGTGGACAAACAACAGTCATAATCAATTTCATCTTGAGTGTACAGAACCCTCTTGCTCTTCCTGTGTACATCATCCTTCTTGATGTAATCTTTCCTGATGGTATCAGTAGGGCTTGACATCCGCGTTCCATTCCCCATCGAACTAGGCCTTTTGCTGCCGCTCTTGGGTGTGATCTCCTTACTGCCTCCCCTCATGGGTGTTGGCTCCACGGTGCTGGCATTATTGCCTGACCTCTGCGGCGTGTTCTTCTTCGAATTAGCCCTTTTGCTGCTACTATTGGGCGTGTTCTCCTTCGTGCTGGCATTATTTCCTGACCCTAGCGGCGTGTTCCGCTCCAAATTAGCCCTTTTGCTGCTACTATTGGGCGTCTTCTCGTTCGTGCTGGCATTATTGCCTGACCTCAGCGGCGTGTTCCGCTCCAAATTATCCCTTTTGTTGCTACTATTGGGCGTGTTCTCCTTCGTGCTAGCATAATTCCCTGACAGCGGCGTGTTTCGCTCCAAATTAGTGTTTTTTCTGCTCCCACTTGGTGTGGTAGCCTCCGTGCTGGCCATATTCGATTGCTACCACTCCTGGGAGTGTTCACCACCGTGCTAGCCCTCTTAGCGTTTTTGTTGCTACCGTTCGGTGTGGCATTTTGACTGGATCTCAGGGGTGTACTCTGTGGCGTGGTGCCTTTTGTCGTGCGACTCTTGGGCGTCCTCTTCTCTGGCGTGGTCTCCTTGGTACCGTTCTTCTTCGGGGTGCCCTTTCTAGGGATGCTCTTCCTGCTCCTCTTTATGACGCTCTTCTGTAAGACTCTCCTCTATTCGAAGCCACCCTCAGTCGCACCAACCCCAGTGTTGCCATGGATCAGGTCATGCATGCCTTCTAAAAGTCCATCATCTCTATTGTCGAGTTCCAATTCCTCTCCAACAGTGAGCACTACCAAGTGGAAGTAAGCTTCACCTCTATAATGTTTTCTTGTAAACGGTACGACTAAATCCCTGGTATCTTTCACTTCAATAGCCTTTTTGCTCCTGTAACCATAATATAACAAACATGCTTCCTGGGAGGACCCCCGCAGCACCTTCACACGTAACGATGCCATCAGGTCAGATAACTCTACCACTTCAGGGTCGTATCTGCCAAGGATTACATCAAACTAATCATAGAATTTTTCTGTGCCATAATCTAATTTTGCAGTATTTGCCATCATCAGATTCTTTAGGATAGAAACCTCCGAGAGGTTCGAGAGATGGAGCGGCACCATCAGACCCAGCCCCAATGCCACCGCCGCCATCACCAGCATCATCGTTAGCTGGATCAACCTCGGTGGAAGTACCAGAACCAGGAGCAAGGCGAGGGCCCTTAGCAGCAGGAGCTACATTACATGGTGGACAGGCAGGGCCCCTTCTAACGGCAGCCACAATAGGATCAGCTGCTGCCACGCCACCTCGACGATCAGGAGCAGTTCCCACAGTAGAAGTGTTTCGAGTGCTAGCAGAGTCCATACCATGAGCTGGCTTCAGACCAGCATCTCGCTGAACCCGAGCACGGGTTCGAGGAGGAGAGAAGGCATCAGTCTTTGCAACAACAGTGGGGCAGCCTCCGGAAGCCTTAGTTTGCTCAACAGCGGCAGGGATTGGGTCAACAACGTCCAGATCAACAACAACACGAGGACGACCAGTACCAGCAGATTCTAGAGCATGGGTTCGCACATCTTGAGGAAGGTTTCAAGGAGGAGCAGCACACAAGGCGGCGGTCTTGGCAACAACAGCGGGGCAGCCTCTGGACGCCTTAGTTTGCTCAACAGCGGCATGGATTGGGTGAGCAGCAGCCGCAGCAACACGGGCACGGGGAAGGGGACGACCAGTACCAACAGATTCCAGAGCAGAGTTTTCCGCAATGGCAATATGGGGACTCCTACGAGGAGGTTGCCTGACAGAAGCATGTCGCGGACGAGGAACCACATTTTGCTCAACAACAGGAGGGGTTCGAGTTAGACCTCCCTGTCCAATAATAGCTAGGCGACTCCTAGTAGCAGGAGCTTCCTCATCCACTATGTTACACACCAGCATAACCACGCAAATCCTAACATGCTTTTTCATCAACCCAATTAGCTGACTGTCACACGCTATAGGAACCTTGAAGCCTCGGTCATCAATGAGGCTGAACCGTGCAGTCTGCTCTGGCCTCATTTCAGCAAGTTCACGCACAGCAGCAACCAAACTAGGGACAGTGCATAACTGCACATGCGCTACTTCCATCTTCAGACTCTGAGCCTCTTTCCACGTGCTCTTCCCATGTGCTAATTTAATGAGGTAGCCGCAGATGCTCACCAGAATCATGTATTTGGGTTTAGCGGAGATCCTAGTTGATAGAAAATTGGAGACAAAAGATAAGAATTATTTGTCAGCGTCATGCTAGCAAACAATTCTATGTTCGATATATCTCTGTAATGCCAATAGCCAGCTAGCAGTTATAGGTAGTGCGAATAGCAAAGATAAGAGTAGCTCACCCGAAATTAGCCATAAGTACTTCTTCCTCGGCAAATGGATCTGCCATCCTCCGCGCTGCTCAGCTCGTCGGCGGTAGAGGCGGGCTAGATCGTCGCAATGGCTAGCACGACATTCGGCATTAGAGCTCTGTAGCAGCGAGTAGGCGTAGCAACTTGGCGCCGGAAGTCAAATGCCCGAAGAGATCATTCTGGTTGGAGAGGGGATTTCGACGCCACCGGTGCTAGGGTTCATGCGAAACGAGGGAGGGGGTGGATTTGTGAATTTGGTCAACGCACGATGCTCCTTTAGTAAATCGTTTCGCCTACGTGGTTGCCGCGTTGGCGCTCGCATCACGGAAATATTACTGACATGAGGGTCCCGACCGTCTACTTCACGAGGCAGTTTCACGACATGTTTGGATTTGGTAGGGGTGAGACGAGTTTGCATCGAAATAGCCCCTCTCTGTAGTTGGCGGCCCAACTTTTCGAAACACGGTAATTTCAGGCAACTTAGGTACCGCCATGCGTTGGCCTGCCAACTTTGGTACCGCAGACGAACAAGCCCCTCTACAAGTTGCTCAAGAAGGCGGACAAATTCATATGGACGGACAAGGCTGACATAACACTCCAGGAGTTGAAGAGGATACTCTCCTCCGCACCAATACTTGCAGCACCAGTATCAAGGGAGCCTGTGTTAGTTTACATGGCGGCAACCAATCAAGTCATCAGCATCGTCATCATGGTGGACTGCAAGGAACCAACACATGAATACGGAGTTTAGCGACCAGTTTACTACGTAAGCGAGGTGTTGACGGAATCCAAGCGGCGTTACCCGCACTACCAGAAGATAGCTTATGGAGTTTTCCTTGCTTCACGGAAGCTAAGGCATTATTTCCAGGAGCACCCCATTACAGTGGTGAGCAAAGCTCCGCTGTCCGACATCATCAATAACAACGATGCTACAGGAAGAGTGGCAAAGTGGGGCATTGAGCTTACCGCCTTTGAAATCACCTACAAAAGACGCGACGCTATCAAATCGCAGGCATTGACGGATTTTATTGCAGATTGGACAGAGCTACCAGAAGACACCCATGTACCAGAGCTAGAGTTTTGGGTCATGCATTTTGACGGATCCAAGTTACTCGATGGCTCGGGAGCTGGTGTATTACTACAATCACCAACTAGAGAGAAGCTACAATATGTCCTTCAGATCCACTTCAACGCTACGAACAACATGGCGGAATATGAGGCCCTCATTCACGGACTTCGAGTAGACAATGATATTGGCATCAAACACATAGTTTGCTGTGGAGATTCCGACTTGGTTGCCCAATACGTGGCTAGTACCTAGAACACGCGGAACCCTATGATGGCAGCATATCGAGACGAAGTAGGCGAAATAGCCAAGTACTTTGACGGCTACGAAGTCAGGTACATCAAAAGGAAGGAAAATGAGGCGGCAGATCTGTTGTCAAAGTTTGGATCGACACATCGACCAATTCCGCTAGGCATTTACCTGGAGCATTTACGAATTCCATCCGTGAAAGGAGCAGACCCTGACAACCTAGATAGAGTGGAGTCATTTGTTAATGCTGTAACAGTGACCTCTCTTGCTTGGACAAAACCGTTCATGAATTATCTACAAGATGGAACTTTGCCCGCCGACGAAGTAGAAAGCCGGCAAATAGTATGCAGAGCAAAAGGCTACGTCATCATTGATGGACAGCTATACAAAAGAAGTACCACATGAGTTTTTCTTTGATACATCTCCTAGCAACAAGGTATTGATATCCTTCGAGAAATACATCTCGGAGATTGCGGGCATCACGCTGCTCCCCGATTGTTGGTGGCCAAGGTCTTCTGACAAAGATTCTACTAGCTAACTGCCAAAGAGGACGTCGACAAGTTGGTGCAAACCTGTCTTGGGTGCCAGTTCTACGCAAGACAACCCAATGTTCCAGCTGAAGAATTGCGAACAATACCAATTACTTGGCTGTTTGCAGTCTGGGGGCTTGACATGGTGGGACCTTTGCAAACAACACCATGTGGATTTATGCACCTGCTAGTGGCAGTTGACAAGTTCAAAAAATGGATCAAAGCTAAACCCATTAGAAAGCTTGATGGGGCAACAGCCCTAAAATTTGTCCGGGATCTATTGGTGAGACTTGGTATCCCACACAACATCATCACCGACAACGGCAGAAATTTGTCTCTCAAAGAAGTTGAGGAGTACTATCATGAAAAAGGCATCGGCCTTGACCTAGCATCTGTGGCACATCCACTGTCAAATGGGCAAGTTGAATAGGCCAATGGACTAATTTTGCACGGAATCAAGCCATGCTTAGAGGCACCGCTACATAGAGAAGCTGGAGCCTGGGTGGAGGAATTACCATTTGTATTGTGGAGTTTACGAACAACACCCAACAGATCCACCGGCTTGACTCCTTTCTTCGTGGTTTATGGAGCAAAAGTTGTCCAGCCATCCGACATCCTCCACGATGCACCAAGAGTCGCCGCCTCCAAGGAAGATGACGCTAAAGAATCTAGACGCCTATTTGTGGACCTACTCGAGGAAGAGCACGTGTTGGCTTGCCAGAGAACCACCATCTACCAGCAGAAGCTACGTGGCTACCATAGTCACCATGTTAAGCATCGCTCATTTAAAGAGGGGGATCTGGTGCTTAGACTCAAGCAGGAAAAATCACACAAACTATCCCCACCTTGGGAAGGACCTTTCGTCATAAGAAAAGCATTGCTCAATGGTTCCTCTTACCTCGTTGATATTCGTGAGTTGAAAGATAGGCCAAAAAATCACAAGCGCAAGCAACATGACTCCGATGATGATTACTCGGAGACAGATCGTCCATGGAACATAGCACATCAACATCCCTTTTACACTTAGCATATTTTATATTATGTAATAAGTTTCTTATATGATCAATGCAATAAAGCATTTGGTTTGCTCATGATTTTTGAGTCTTGTACCTCCTTTAGTTATTCATTTTTGGATCATATGAGCCCTTTATGCGCTAGTTTGCATTTGCACTTGTGAAAATTCCGCCTATGGTGTTAGCTTAAGTTTTCTGGTCTACACGTTTTTTGAAGTTTTTATGTGGATTCCGGAGTAGTTTTGCTCTTTTGCTCTTAGGTTCTTGACGGTGCTATTAAGCATCATCGCCTGAGAGCATAGTTCTGAGTTGTGAGTCTTCTGTCTCACGAAAGGTCAAGAATACAAACCATAATAATGGATAAGCCATCACTTGCTTAAAAAATATAAACATGCTAGAAACAGATAAGTAGCAGGAAACTTGAGTACAAGTTTTTTCGCCTTACAAACACATAAGTTTTTTCTGCATACGTACTGTAGAGATACATTTAATACATGAATATTTTTATGGTTCTTCTGCAGGGGACTTTGTTATATCATCAGCAAGAGGAGAGCCAGGCCTAGAAAGTTCATCAAACTCGGAGGGGCCAGGGCTGGAGTCTAAAGAAGCCAAGTTATCATCCATCAACTCGGCAGGAACAAAAACAGCCGCCTTGGTCACCTTGGCAACCTTGGTGTCGTAGCCGGCAAGGGAATTCCATATATCATCGCTATTAATTGCATTTCCTTCCTTGTCAAACTTCGGCATGCCGAAGGTCACCAGGTCCAAGTCGATGTTGTCGTAATGCGACTTGACCAAGGACAGGGCCATCCTAGCACCAGCCCGGACACAAGAGGCTTTCCAGTCCTTGGTTTTCTTGGGGGCTCGGTGCAGGATTTCTGTGTACTTGGCTGTAGAATTCGCCGCCTTGATGGTGATGTCCAAAGGCTGGGCTATCTCCTTGGCTTGCTTGATGGTGGTATTGATGAACTTGCCGGCAAGGATCATGCATTCTTTTGGATCCGGAGCACCTTCACCCATGGGGCTAAACCAATAGGTGCTATGTTTTTGTTAAAGACAAAGATCATGAGTACAACATTAAAAGTATCCATCTTACAGAAATTGACTAAGTCGGAAGAAAGTTACCGAAGAGGCTCGTCTCTGCTTGCTTGTAGATCTGCACCAAGGTGTCATGCTCCTATTGGACTTTCTTGTACACCTCAAGGTTCTGATCATTTTGTTCTTTGGTAGCTTGGTTTTGACCTTTGAGATTTTCAATTTCATCCTTTACGCGCTGCATCTTGGCATCAGCAGACTCTTGCATAGCCTTCATCGCCTCCTCATGGCCCTTGACAGCTTCACCCAGATCTTTCTTCAAAATTTTATTTTCATCATCAAGCTCTTGAATATGCTTGGATTGCTCGATGATGCTCTTGGCTTTGGTAATGGCCTCTGTAAGACGGAAAATGGAAATCATTATGAGAAGTTTCTAGAAATGGAACCATGAGGAAAGCAACGAGCTATTAAAAGAAAACAGACTCTGGCTATTTTTGATCTGTTGCTTCAGGAAGGCTGTTTTACCCTATTCAAGGTCCAGTTCCTTCCGCAAGTTAGCAAACCTCTCATTGGCGGAAATTCTCCGTCTATTTTCATTTTGCAAAGAAGATGACATGCTTAGTTTCTCTAGAGCATCTAGTCGGAACTATCTAGTTTCACCTAAACACTCGGGGGCTATAGTATCATATTTTAATCAATAAGTGTTCTCTCTTAGAGTGTTTAGTCGGAATTATCATTCTAAACTAGAAACTCGGGGGCTACACTAACAAATTCTACACTTAGTTCTTTGGAGCACTCAAGCCAAAATACAATGGTTTCCGCCAAAGATCTAGGGGCTACAATGGAATATATTACAAAGTAAAATAAGTAAAGTTCATAGACTCACAATGGCAATAACCTTCAGATTGTTGGCCAAATGAGCATATGCATCATGGAAGGTCCGAGCATTGTTATAAATAGTATTTGCCTATTTGATGAGATCGTCCAGGCACAAGGTCGGAGGAGTCAAAGGTAGAGGAGTTGTTGAAGCCGGAGGCATGGATGATGCCCTGGTCACCCGCTGTGCGACAATGGCAGTTGATGGCTCAGAGGCTCCCGCCTCGTCCGTTGCTATAGCCGCCTCCGCCTCCACTCCCTCCATCGCTTGTTTCCCTTTCTGGATGGCATCCTTAGCCATAGCTTTAGCCATTTTGTAGGAGGTACTCTCTTGTGTTTCCTGGCCACTAGGAGCAACGTCCATGTTGGCAGAGCGTGAGACATCAGTTGGTGGATTGATATCTATCTGCATGGCGGAGGTATCAGGAATGACGGGGGATGAGGGCCTAGTAGGGCCTACTATAGGCTTGGCGGCAGGAGTAGGGGGAGGAGTGGGGGGAGAATACTTGGTTTCCACATCCCTGGTCAGCATATCGTGAATATTTTTAGACCATCCAACATCTTTCGAGGATCGCTTCAAGCCAACACTAGATTTCTTCCTAAAACATACTCAATATAAGTACAGGAATTGAATGGGTGCAATGAAACTTAAAGTCGGAGAATGAAGGCACTTACACCACAGTAGGCACCTTAGCTAAGGGGTTGCCGGTGGACTTCTTCTTCTTCTCCGCCACTAAGGCGGTAGTAGATTTTTTGGAGACTCCACTCTATGTTTTCTTCTTCTTGCCCTCGGCAGCAGCGTCAGAGGTGGAGCTCTTCCGCTTTCGCGCTGTCAGAGCCGGATGATCCTTAGAGGCATCATCATCGGACACCACCTGGATATCTTTCAGCTTGGGATCATAGACCTAGGAGGCCATTTGATCCACCGCCAGGGTCGCTAGTTGCAGTACAACAGGAGTGCTAGTGTGATGACTTCAAGACGGAAAAACCTTAGAGTATATACAATGAGCAACGAAGGAAATAGAAGCTACCTCTAGGAACTTGCCACATTCGAACATGTAGAAGGTGATTTTGAAGCCATGCTTCTTGTCTTTCACCTTGACCATGTCCTTAAGCCGGAGCTTGATGGAGTCATTAGAGAAGTTGTCCCGCGAAATTTGCATGGGATCTTTTCTATCTTTGGAGTACATGCACATCAACTCGGTGCGGTGCTACAAAGGTTGGATCCGCCTAGTGAACCAACACATGGCTAGGTCCAAACCGGTCAGACCTCTGTCTACGAGCCATTCAATCTGACATATGGCGCGGTTGACTTATTCGTCAGACGGGAGGGAGGCTTGGGACCTACAGGTGGGTGCTTCGGCGGCAGCCCCATCGACAAAGTCGGGATACATCTCTTGGCGGTTGGGCAGAGGAATGTTTGGGCCATAAAAATACGTGCGCTGCCAACTCTTGCAACACTCGTGGCCCACAATGTCAGGGAAGCGCCGACTAGGCCACATCTTAAAGCTAATGGTACCACAGATTCGCAACTCACCCTTGGATTCTATAGACTCTCTCTTGACGGTAAAGAAATAGACAAAAAGATCTAACCTAGGCTTAATTCCTAGGTATCCTTCACATAAAGCTACGAAATTGCTAAGTACGAGGATGCTATTGGTAGAGAGGTTATGGGGCAGTACCCAGAAGTAACGAAGAACATCCAAGAAGAAGTTGGAGACTGGGAGGCTTACGCCATTTACCAGCTGAGCTTTAAGGTACATCTTTTCTCTGGCTTGGGGGGAAGGAGTCACCTTGCCAGCCGGTGCCAGCTGCCAGACCAAGCCCTCAATCGTAGGGAGATACCCATCGGCGATGAGTTCTTGCAGATATTCGGTCGAGAGGTCAGAACCCCTCCACACTCCCTTGTGGGAATTGCCATCTTCTTCTGTAGCGTCTGGCGCCGCCCATCTTTGGTCATCGCCGGTGGTTTCCACCACAGCGGAGATAGAACCGATGACCCCCTCCGGTGGGATAGTCACTCCCTGGGATGGCTCCATTGAAGCTTCGGGAGTCACCGCTGTTGAGGGAGCAGTGCTGCTGGAGGCCATTGCGTAGGTGGAGGAAGATGGAGAAGGGGGAAACCTCTGGTTAGGGTTTTCCGTTGAAGAGCTCAAATGGTCGCGCAGCTGGAGGAAGACAAAGACGCAGGGGAGAATGCGGGTAAACAAAATATCACAGCCGCAGTTAAAATATATAGACCCAGCATCAAGATTCGTGCAAACAGATCTAATGAACACAACACTGTAGATGTGGAGACAAACGTGTGCGGTAATTTTGCCACGTCCTCCATCGTTGCTGCTTTAATATTTCAAATTTTGCTCGTGTAAAAATAGCTAATGGTTAATTCACTGCCTTCTGTGAGTTTTGAGGTAGCGTAGGCTGTAGCCTACGTCATCTTCTGACCGTTTTAGTGGAGAGGTCACATCTGAAGATTCCATCGAAGGTAGAAATTATCCGGCTATGAAAACGAAGACTTAAAGAATCTCTAGCTACATTGCATAGACGGAGAGTATTGCAGGGTTCTTTGGGAGACCTTCGAGATATTGCTTGACGAATTGCTGGCATCACCTAGACAAAGCATTCAAGACCAATGGGCAAGATGGCACAAGATCTCAAAGTCCTCCGGGGGCAACTGTTGGGGATATGCTAAATGGGTACCATCATAGCATGTCTCTAATCTGGCTAACCTGGGTGGCCCACAGTTGGTAGCATGGCCTATGGCCTGCTGGGTAGCCAAGTTAGATGGATCTAGAAGGGAGGCCCATGCCGGATAAAGGAAGGCTACGCAGGAGTCACCTACATACTCGAAGCCTTGGAGTACAAGACACGGAGACTAGTTTGTATTAGTGTAGGACTCTTTACCTTGTTCGGCAAGGTCCTTTCCCTGTAACCCTAGGTTCTGGTGCCTTTATAAGCCGAAGCTATGGGAGCCTTTAGGGCACGACACAACAATCAACTCGTCATAGCACAACACCTCGCACAGCGAACAATTCTCTGTAACTCGGCGTATTGCCATTATAGTGATTTATAGTATGAGTAGAGTTATGCCATCGTTATAGGACTTGAACCTGGGTATGTTGTGTTACCTCGTACCCACCAACTCACCGCCTTCCCCCACGTCTCTAAACATGCTCTGTGAGGACCCCTCTATGGCATACTCGTCGGCAATACCACGACAGTCATCAGTACATGACTAGAAGACATTGAACGCATCATCAATAGCGTTATCAGTAGGATCATCACCAAGAGTTCCTTCCAGAACTATCCTCACATTGTAGTACCAATCCACAAAGTTTTTTATAGATTCATGTAGATTTTCTTTCTCTAATATACCAGCTAAAGGGAAATTGTTGTGTGCGATTGATCTACAAACAGGTGCAAATTCATACATTCACTGTTTCATAATTTATGAACTATACAAATTAATAACTTTAATTTATAGTGTAGCTGCCACTAAAATCAATATCCCTAATAATTGATACTTAGTGATTCAAGATCCACATTTTGCTTTCCTGGCACCAATGTTACATCGCATGTCGTGAAAAAAAGTGTAGGTACTCTTACTAATCATATCACCATATGACTCTTGTTAATCTTTCGATTCTTGTATTTGATACGTGGCTAACGTATACATAATTTTTGATGTTCCATGCTTGGTTTTATCTACTTTCTTATGTTTTGTCCACACTTTGGAGTACTTTCTATACACTTTCTTGGACTAACGTATTAACAAGAGCCACAGTGCCAGCTGCCTATTTTCTGCTGTTTTTGGTTCCAGGAAAGTCAGAAAATGAATATTCTCGGAATTGGATAGGACAAATGTCAAAGTCATTTTTTCACCGAGGGACACCCGGAGCCAGAATACGAGACGAAGAGGGGCTAGAGGGCGGCCACACCACCTAGCCACGCGGCCAGGCTTGGCCCGCGCCAGGGGGTGGTGTGGCCAGCCTAGGCACCCCCTCGGCCTCTCCTTCATGATGCCTCCGATACATAAACCCTAAGTACCCGATCAAAATTCGATGAAAGATTCTATAGCCGCCTTCATCTCCGTCCCTAGATCAGGAGGGATCTGAAGCTCTTCCTGGCACCCTACCGGAGAGGGGAATTCACCCTAGAGGCCTTCTTCATCATCATGCAAGCCTCCGGTGTGATGCGTGAGTAGTTCATCTCTGGACTACGGGTCCATGTAGTAGCTAGATGGCTGGTTCTCCTCCATTGTGCTATCATGTTTAGATCTTGTGAGCTCCGTTCATGATCAAGATCATCTATTTGTAATTCTACATGTTGTGTTTGCGGGGATCCGATGGATATTGAGATGCTATTTCAGATTGATTATTGATTGTATCATGTCTTTGTTATTTGTGATCTTGCATGCTTTCCGTTGTTAGTAGCTATCTTGGCCAAGTAGATGCTAGCAACTCCAAGAGTTAGTATTTATGCTCGATAGTGGGTTCATGACTCTAGTAATCTGGGGAAGTGACAGAAATCTCTAAGGTACTAGATGTGTTGTTGCTACTAGGGAGAAAACAACAATCCTTTGTTCGTAGAACTATCGTATTGTTTACTTTACACGCAATTCGTAATGCAATTATCTGTGGCTTGCAACTTAATACTAGAGGGGGTTCGGATGATAACCTGAAGGTGGATTATTAGTCATAGATGCAGTTGGATGGCGGTCTATGTATAATGTTGTAATGCCCAATCGAATCTCAGAGGAGTCAAGATGAGTAGTATATGCATGTATGCTTTCTCGATGTTTGTCAATTGCCCCGCTATAATTTGTTCACACAACATGTCATCATCTATCTTAAGGTCTCCACGTTGCTGCTGGCACCGTTAGTGCGCCCTGCCATAATCCATCTAGCAACACCTTTGTGGTGTTTCCTTGCTCCTACTAGATTGATAACCTTGGTTTCATAACTGAGGAAAACCTTGTTGCTGTGCTCATCATACCTTTTTCTTGGGGTTCCCCAACGAGCTCGATATATTTTGGGCCATCAAGCTCTTTTTCTGGTGCCGTTGCCGGGGAGTCAAGGACATCTTCACAAGGGGAGTCCCTCATAACCAATCTCTTTACTTTGTTATTTTTGTTTTGCTTATTTTGTTTTTGCTTTGTTTGCTTGTTTCTTTATCAAAAACACACAAAAATTAGTTCCTACTATAGTTGTTATTTTCATTGGTCTGTTATTGTCTTGCTTTATCATGCTTTCTATCAATGGTTGGTCTCTTTGAAACTTAATCTTATTGGCAAGGTGGGTTCATGGAAAAACAAAAATATTATTATAAGAAACACCGCTTGTCACAAAAAGGGAAACACTCATGGGAACAAATTGATAAATTGTATACCATTGCTATAAACGTGTGCTCTACTTATAATGTTACTTATTTCTTTGATAAATCTTGTTGCTATAGGAGGTATAAACACCTCCCTTTTCAATGTGAGTATAATTATGATGTTACCATATCTTCTTATGTTAAAGGGAATTATGACTTTTATGATGTGGAACAAATTGAAGAATTTGTTGCTTGGAAGGGTGCATTTGAACTTGCTAGTTTGCTTGAAAATACTGATGATTTACCTTATAAATATGAGGTTTATGATATACTTAAGTTTTTCTTTGATAATTACAAGGTAGAAAATGGCTATATTCTTGAATATCTTAATAGATGCTCTCCACGAATGGAAGAGACTAATGCCTTGCAGGAGCCTATGGAAGAAGAAATTGCTGAAAGTGGAAGATCATTGGATGAAAAAGAGGAGGAGAGTGATGATCAAGAGGATGAATAATGGATTTACCCATTCCTACCTTCTAATGAGAGTAACTCTTTACCCCCTACAATATTTGACTATCCCGCATGCTTACTAAAGGAGGATGAATGCTATGTTCCTGAGGATTCTTTTGAAAATGTTTATAATAAAGCTCTAGTGTTTGTAGATCATGAAAAGCATGCTTTATGTGATAGTTATATTGTTGAGTTTATTCATGAGGCTACTGAAAATTATTATGAGAGAGGAAAATATGGTTGTAAAAGTTTTCATGGTACCGAAACACCTCTCTATTTGCTGAAAGTTTTGAAGTTACTCCCCTTGTATCGTCCTATGCATGTCGCTTTCTTCTTTGTGAATTTATTTGCGTATAAGATTCCTATGCATAGGAAGACGGTTAGACTTAAATGTATTTTGAATTTGCTTCTTGATGCTCTCTTTTACTTCAATTCATATTTCCTATGTGAGCATCTTCTCAAACTATCATGCCTAACTTAAAGGCGTTAAAGAAAAGTACTTATTGGGAGATAACCCAAAAGTTTTAGATGATTCTTGGAAGTTATTACTTCTATAATAACCGCTCCTTATCCTTTTAATTTGATTTTTGTGCCAAGAGTAACCTCTAATGAGAGAGAAGTAATGATTGGGAAAGTTGATGTCCCAAAACAGATTTCTGTGCTTCACCGTAAACATTCGTGTAAAATATCTGTACGTCCTTTTGAGGCGTGAATTTTTGGGCTTCTTCCCCAGGTCGTTATCTAACTTTCGTTAGTTCAACACTTTTTGATTTGAGCAACAGAAGGTCTTCGAAAAAAATAGTCTTTACCTGCTGGTCTGTTTTGACAGATTTCTGCCATTATTTCCATTTGCTTCTTGTTTGTTCCTTTTTGAGTTCTTTTGGCAATTGAGATTTTTGAGGGAAGTGATACAGTAGCTTGTGTTCTAATGGAAGTTTTATTGGTGTTGGAACTGAACCTAAAGACTTATTATCTTGAGTGCACTAATGTTGCTAATAAAGATTGTGTGAAGTTTTGTATGAAGGAAATATTTCAGGTGTATGGAAGGAATGAGTAATGAGATGAAGGATGGACTAAAGCTCAAGCTTGGGGATGCCATGCGTGTCACCCCAAGAAATATCCAAGAAGTACAAGCGTCAAAGCTTGGGGATGCCCAAGGCATCCTCTTCTTCATCAATAAAAATCTCAGGTTTCTTCCAAACACTTCATTTTTATTGTTGCATGCATAGTTGTGTTGTTCTTGGGGAGTCTTCTTTTTCGTTTTCATTTTGGTTTTTCATTTTCTTTGTTTTCTTAGTTTTCTTAATAAATTGGTTGGACCCCCTCTTTCATGCATTGGTTTTCAAATAGTTTGGTTTGGATTGGAAAATAGTAGGAAAGTTCATGCTTAAATGGTAAAGAGAGCTTGTTTTTGACTGTGGCATATGCTTTGTCATGCCATGCTTGATATTGTTTTGGCTTTATGCTTAGTATTCTTTGTTGTAGCATGACTTGTAATAAACAATTGAGAATGCTTAATGTGCCTTTGAAGAATCATGCGTTGTTTTAGCATATTAAAGAATTATACTGTGGTATTCTCCTTTGATGCTTTATTTGGGTTGACTTGGCGCATACTCACACCATGTTATGACTATCCCAAGTCACCATAAGCCTTTCTGATCCTTTAGTTTTCAACTTGTAGTATCACTTTATGCTTTTATCAATGATGTTTTGTCGCTCTGCATTATTATAGCTATTATTGCTCTCTTAGTTGGTCGCTCCCAGTCTTTTGCTAGCCTCCATAACAAAGTGTGAGTTCCACTCATGAATCCAACTCCTAAAACCAAGTTATTCCAAAGAGTCGACCATACCTACCTATTAGTATATGCTATTCCAAGTATATTCATGTTTTTGTCTACCTTCCGAATTAAACTTGTTATGTGAAAATTAGTGATTAAAGCTCTCACAAACTTGATGGCACACTTTAGTTTTCTTGCATTTAATAAACTTGAACCATTGCATCCATCTTTGTTGCGTATATGCTTGCGCTTTATAAGTTGAAGTTAGCAGAACGATGTATCTTGGGGAACGCTTTCAACATTGCACTTGTACTTTGTACCCCGTTCATATCGTGATCTTTTGCTTATGGATCCTAGCGGTGTGAAATAATAGGGAAACTTGTAAGATCATGGAGTTTGTATGTGTGTTAGAGAAACGCCTGGGCCGCTAGCCTAAGCCATGCCTAATCATGGTGGAAACTTTTAGCATAACCATAATGAGCACTCTATGAAGCATCCTCAATAAAAACCTATGCAAATAGCAAATAAAAAGATCGCTGAGATGCTCATTGTCTGCTTGCCTTGTCATTTTGATTATGGGATAGCTCATGTATCATGTGCAAGGGGTACCCCGTTGGAAGTTCTTTATGATACATATGCTTACAATGACAAGAGCTTACTTGTGACTAAAGTTGAGTAGCATGAGGTTCGGTCTTCGTAAGTAAGGGGCATGATATTTCAGCTTATAACTTGTCAAGCATATCCTCTTAGTTGTGTCACTTTAACCTTAATCACCTTCAAGATGCTTATGATAGGGGCAATGAGAGCTGAAAGCTAATAAGTACCATAATTTTTGGAAGCTCTTTATGAAACTTGAATCCCTACTTCCTTCTATGAAGGCCTTTCTTTTACTTTTATGTTGAGTCTCCACCTTCTATCTTTATGCACCTACTTTGAGAGCATAGTGGCCATTCTTAGTTCTATGTGCATTGTCCCAAGTCTTGTTGATTGATGCATAGCTTTGATATTGCTTGTTTTAAACTATTTGTATCTAGTCACTCTTATGAACTTTGAAGGTGTCCTATGCATTTATGTTTTGCTACTCTATGAAGGACAAGCTAAATGCCACTATGCTATGTTTTCTTTATGTGAAACAAACAAACGTCTTGCAAAGCATTTCTATTCATGAATCTATTGTTTATGCCTTTTCATGTTGCAACTTAGTTGCTTTGTCTTATTGCTAGAACTTTGTCTTTCATGTTATGATTGAAGTACTATGATCTCAGCTATCAATGTTTTACAAATACTTTGATCAAATTTATGATGGTGCATGTCACCTCAAAAATTATTCTTTCTTTTTATCACTTACCTACTTGAGGACGAGCAGGATTTAAGCATCGGGATGTTGATACGTTGCTAACGTATCCATAATTTTTGATGTTCCATTCTTGGTTTTATCTACTTTCTTATGTTTTGTCCACACTTTGGAGTACTTTCTATACACTTTCTTGGACTAACCTATTAACAAGAGCCACAGTGCCAGCTGCCTGTTTTCTGCTTTTTTTGGTTCCAGGAATGTCAGAAAATGAATATTCTCGGAATTGGACGGGACAAAAGTCAAAGTCAGTTTTTCACCGAGGGACACCCGGAGCCAGAATACGAGACGGAGAGGGGCCAGAGGGCGGCCACACCACCTGGCCGTGCAGCCAAGCTTGGCCCGTGCCAGGGGGTGGTGTGGCCAGCCCAGGCACCCCCTCGGCCTCTCCTTCCGCCTATAAGATGCCTCCAATACAGAAACCCTAAGTACCCAATCAAAATTCCATGAAAGAGTCTGTAGCCGCCGTCATCTCCATCCCTCGATCAGGAGGGATCGGAAGCTCTTCCCGACACCCTACCGGAGAGGGGAATTCACCCTGGAGGCCTTCTTCATCATCATTCAAGCCTCCGTTGTGATGCGTGAGTAGTTCATCTCTGGACTCGGGTCCATGTAGTAGCTAGATGGCTGGTTCTCCTCCTTTGTGCTATCATGTTTAGATTTTGTGAGCTCCGTTCATGATCAAGATCATCTATTTGTAATTCTACATGTTGTGTTTGCGGGGATCCGATGGATATAGAGATGCTATTTCAGATTGATTATTGATTCTATCATGTCTTTGTTATTTGTGAGCTTGCATGCTTTCTTTTGTTAGTATCTATCTTGGCCAAGTAGATGCTAGCAACTCCAAGAGTTATTATTTATGCTCGATAGTGGGTTCATGCCTCTATTAATCTGGGGAAGTGATAGAAATCTCTAAGGTACTAGATGTATTGTTGCTACTAGGGAGCAAACAACAATCCTTTGTTCATAGAACAATCATATTGTTTACTTTACAAGAAATTCGTAATGCAATTATCTGTTGCTTGCAACTTAATACTGGAGGGGGTTCGGATGATAACCTGAAGGTGGATTATTAGTCATAGATGCAGTTGGATGGCAGTTTATGTATAATGTTGTAATGCCCAATCGAATCTGAAAGGAGTCAAGAAGAGTAGTATATGCATGTATGCTTTCTCGATGTTTGTCAGTTGCCCCGCTGTAATTTATTCACCCAACATGTCATCTATCTTAAGGAGAGCCACCACTAGTGAACTATGGACCCCGGTCCTTTCTTTTACCATCAATCTACAATCAACTGTTTACTGCTTTGTGTTTACTTTCTGCAAACTATTACTTTCTTCCACTCGATACATTTAATCCTTTGTTTTCAGCAAAACCGGTGAGATTGACAACCTCATCGCAAGTCGGGGCAAAGTTTTGTGGTTGTGTTGTGCAGGTCTCCACGTTGCTGCTGGCGCCGGTAGTGCGCCCTGTCATAGTCCAGCTAGCAACACCTTTGGGGTGTTTCCTTGCTCCTACTGGATTGATAACCTTGGTTTCATAACTGAGGGAAAACTTGCTGCTATGCTCATCATACCTTCCTCTTGGGGTTCCCCAACAAGCTCGATATATTTTAGGCCATCAGTATTCCATACTCTAGACGTTCTAGATAGCATGTAAAGTGAACCATAGTATACCAGCTCTATGACAGTTTCACACCCACATTACGAACATTGCTAGGTGCGCCCATGTTACATGACCCACACTGCTTCAAAGCTCATGTTATGTGGAGCCTAACCAAGGGAGAACAGTTATCTTGATAATTTTAGTGAGATATCACTGTATTTATTATGACTACTACGCAACAAATAAAGTGTATAAAAGGATTAGCATCACATGCAGTTCATATAATGATATGGTATAACACTTTGTGTCAACGATCTCCATCATCAATGTCTTCCGATGCAATGTACTCCTGCACGAGCCTTGGGCATAGCATTGAGGTCCATCGTTGCTTGATCATCATCGGCATGCCTTTAGAACTATTGTTACTCTTAGCTAATAAAGTAAAAACAACTATGGCCTATTACAATAATAATATGATAACCATAGCGGCTCCAGCCACTCATGCCCAATGAGATTACAACATAATACATCAGATTGCAAACCTCAGCTATACCACATCACTTTCCTGCAAAAACAAGTTAGACGCCTCAAACACATTTTGCTACATTATGGGGCCCTATAGTTATGTAGAGATCCATTCTTTACCTACATGGTAAGTAAGCATCATGATACAATTGTTTGCCCTTTAAGTTATCCGGGGTGTGTCCCTATTGCACTATGAATAGTACAATAACTTCACCAAACTTCTTCTATACGCGTGGCCTTGTGAGGACTTCACCAAATCCACAAAAGCCCAATGTGCAAAATATTTTTCTCGACTATTGCCAAAAAATGACACCCGACAGCATTGTTTCGTGCACCCAAAGTACACTTCACAAATCAGTCTCAATCCGAAGATCATGAAGTTGTCTCGGGCCACTAATCATGCAATACCGCCAAGATGAAAATTGCGACAATTGGGTAGCAAGAACAAGATCAATAATACCATAATTCGACGATTCCTCTATTCGTATGTGTGCCTACGCATAGACCGCTCTGATGCCACTGTTGGGGAACATGCTATGCAAAAAACAAATCTAGCGCATAACCAAGATCCAGTGCAAGGGAGAAGGTAACGGATCATACATTTGAAGATCTAACTAGCAAAAATTTGTCGATGACGAGGTTGGTTGTGCCTAGATCCCTGCAACAAGTCTTAGCGAGTCGGAGGAGATTTAATATCCCATGGACGTCTCCAACGATGAAGTGCTCCACACGTCACACCTCCACCTGTATCCACACGTCCAACGAGAATGTCAACCGCGTCGAAGTGAGATCAACCTCACGGACTAAGCGGGGACGTTTCGATGAAGATATGGCAACACTTCATTGTCCAACTAGATTAGATCTAGATGGAGGTAGAAGACGAACATCTCTCCGGTGTGAATAAGAAGAAGCTCCTCGTGAAGACGACATCTATGCAGCAGAGGGGTGGAAGACAAGATCCAAGACACCGAGGCAATGATGACCGACAACAGCGGCGCGACAGGTCAGTGGCGGGTAGGGCTGGGGGCGAGGCTCTCCAAAACTTATGTGTTGTGCATCTGGCCCTTCCCCCAAATTTATTAGTGGCTAGTCTCTCTCCAAGAGAGAGAGAGTAGAAGTAGGACTCCAAATCCTAGTAGGACTTCCCCTTCCATTTCTCCACTCATACAAAGAGAGAGTAGAAGTAGCACTCATAGTACAATAATCCTCTTACCTCCTCCAACTCGACTAGGGAGGGAGTACAAGTCCCAAAGGGACTCCTCCCTTCCACACCACCCCTCTCCACCGGTCAGCCTAGGGAGGCCCTGGCCGACTTGGCTAGGGTTCCCCTCTTCCTTGCGTGTGTGGCCCGATAGGGCCCATGCGACGAGAATGTTCGTTTGTGGTACCAAAGTTCCCGGGCGAGTGCACCGAGGTACCTAATTTGCATGAAATCGCCGTGTTTCGAAATGTTGGGCCGCCAAGTACCAAGAGGGGCCATTTCGATGCAAACTCATCTCACCCTACCAAATCCAAACATTCCGTGAAACTGCCCCGTGAAGTAGACGGTCGGGACCCTCATGTCAGTAATATTTCTGTGACGCGAGCGCCAACACGGCAACCATGTAGGCAAAACGAGGGACTAAAGGAGCACGGTGCATTGACCAAATTCACAAATCCACTCCCTCCCTCCTTTTGCATGAACCCTAGCACCAGCGATATTGAAATCCCCTCTCCAACCAGAATGATCTCTTCGAGCATTTGACTTCCGACACCAAGTTACTGCTGATACGTCCATTTTGCATCACTATTCTATGTCATAATTCACTGTTATTCATTGATATATTTCGTATTGAGAGGTGATACTTATGTTATTTCATCTGTTTTTGCATGGTTGATGACTTTTGGAGCATGGACCGCTGCAGTCAGGATTCTAATGGAAAAGGTGCTGTTTGGAGGAAAAATTCGCGAAGATCAGAAAATCCGGGAAAATATACGAAAATCCTATTTTTCCAGAAGACGAAGGAAGTCAGAAGGGGCGCTGGAGATGGGCTACAGGGGGCCCACACCACCCCCTGGCGCGGGCCACCCTGGGCCACGCCACCAGGTGGTGTGGCCGCCCTGGTCAACCCCTGGCACTCCCCTCTGGCATATGTTATCCTACCAAAACCCTAAGACTCGGGGAGCGACCACATAAAGATTCTACCACCTGTGCGGGGCAGAAAACACCGAGAGAGAAAGATCTCTCCGGCAGACAGATTTCTGCCGGGGGAATTCCTTCCCGGAGAGGGGAGATCATCGCCATCAACACCACCATCAAGCTGGACTTCATCGAGATCATCATCATCATCACCACCATCATCACCATCAGCACCCTCATCACCATCTCAATATTGATGTAACAATTGCGTTGAATCTTGCATAGTTCATAGGGGAAACTTTCCCCGTGTTGATTACTCTTTGTAGTTGATGCTATTGAGTGAACCATTGAATTATTGTTTATGTTAAGATTGTTATATATCATTATTCCATCTCTGATCATGATCCATATGATGTCTTGTGAGTAGTTCATTTTGTTCTTGAGGACATGGGAGAAGTCATGTTGTTAGTAGTGGAGTTGTGTTGAGAAAGATTCAATAGTTTGATATTTAAGTTGTGGTGTACTTCTTCTAATGGTGTCATGTGAACATCGACTACATGACACTTCACCTATATGGGCCTAGGGGAATGCATTGTGTATTTGGCTACTAATCGTAGGGGTTGCCGGAGTGACAGAAACCTGAACCCCCATTAGGAAACCATTGCACAAGGGACGTAAGGGTCTTAGAGTTTAAAGTTGTGGTTAGGTTTCTACCTTAATTACTTTCTTGTACTTACGGATGTTTGCAAGGGGTATAATCACAAGTATGTATTAGTCCTAGGACTATAGGTACATTAGCACAGGTTCACCCACACAACACTTAGCAAGCTAAAGAAGATTAATCAACTATATGAAGCGAAAGCACTTGACAGTCTTCCCATGTGTCCTCGAGAACATTTGGTCATCTTAAGTAATATAACCGGCTTGTCCTTTGCTGCATAAAGGATTGGGCCAGTTGCTGCATTTATTCCTACTGTCTTTTATTTACTCGTACTTTGTTTACTTGCTTTATCAAAAACCCCTAAAAATCCGTTTGCTAAGTATTTGCAGAGAATTCCTGATCCATACCACTAGCTAGCACCTTCTGCTCCTCGTTGGGTTCGACACTCTTACTTATCGAAAATACTGCTATACACCCCCTATACTTGTGGGTCATCAAGACTATTTTCTGGCGCCGTTGCCGGGGAGTGAAGCGCTATTGGAGAGTGGAACTGGTAAAGGAAACTTCTACTATGAGTATTGTTTATTTTTGTTAGTTGCTCTATTTTCATTATGGATAATTCACTGAGTTTCTTGTTTCGTAATGCTACTACCACTCCTAAGGTAGTAGATGAGCCACCACCTACTGAGAATGATGTTTTTAAAATACCTACAAGAATTATTGATCGTGTTATGGGTAACTATTATGTTGGGGATAGAACTGTCCATCCTGGTGATCATTTACTCTTTATACACGAATTATGCGGGTTGTTCAAGTGTCCAGGTATTACTACAAATCAAGTTAAGAAGAAGTTATTCTCATTATCACTGAAAGGAAGAGCTGAGTAATGGTATAAGCTGCTGAAGAATGGTCAAGCTCTGGAATGGGAGGAAATAGTACCTCTCTTTTATTCAAAGTTTTATCCTTCTAGTGAGATTCATAAAGATCGGAATCAAATATACAACTTTTGGCCTCTTGATGGAGAGAGTACAGCTCAAGCTTGGGGGAGATTGAAGTTACTAATGCTCAAATGTCCCATTCATGAGCTCCCCAACAATATTATTATCAATAACTTTTATGCAAGGATCCCTCTTTATGACAAGGATTTATTGGATGCTTCTTGTGCTCGATCATTCACTCGCATGGAAGAAGAAGCTAAATGGGATCTTCTAGACCGTATTCAAGACAATGCTGAAGCATGGGAGAATGACAAAGGTAGAAAGTCAGGTATAAATTATGACTATGAATGCATTGAATCTTTTATGGGAACTGATGACTTTCAAAATATTAAAAATCCTTATGGTCTAGACTCTCAAGCTATTTCTTCTTATTTTAAGGCTTTTGCTTCCTATATTGAAGTGCCTAAAAAGAAGTGGAATAAGTATCATGAACCTTATAAAGATGTTGCTAACTGACGAGGGTTTAACTCATCAATGCCTATTGTTATGGACGTGGGTTTTGGAGAAGGAGGAAGCGCTGGAGACATCTATCTGCTAGCAAACAAGCACACAGGGGACTCGAAGATTTACCCAGGTTCAGGCGTCATAGAGGTCCCTACTCCTGCTTGTCTGCTCGTGGAATTATCAAAGGAATCGAGGATTACAATGGTGCGCAGATGCAATCTGGCGAGGGCTGTGGAAGCTAGGGTTGCGTGTGTCCTCCTCGCTGCCCCCTCCTAGACTTTATATAGATAGGCTAGGTCTCAGGTGACAGATCGAGTCGGTTACAGATTAGGGTTTTCCCCTTTGAACTTTCTATCTTTAGCTTCTTCTTGTTCTTCAAGCAATCGAGAGTCCTTATGCTACTCAAATTCTTCATTTAGGCCTTGGCGACACCGTGGGCCTCTACGTATTCAGGCCGTATATACCAAGCTCGAGTACCTATAGGGTATACCCATGTCAGTAGCCCCCGAGTGTCCAGTGGAATCGCAGATTTGACTGGAGACTTTATGAATCCTTTCGAGTGCATGACTGAGTATGTTTTTCGACTGTTCTGTTTGTGTCATAGGGATTGATGATGTGCATGCCTGATTTAACCGATGTATCAATATCAGTTAACTACCTTAGGGTAAAACAACGACATCTACTCAAACTCGAGTCCCCGGACTCGACTCCGGAAATGTGCTGGTGTAATTCGACTCAAGCCACGGAGGTCTTACAGGAGTCGAATTCCAGTGTATGGGTGTAAGCACTCGACGTGTCCATCAAGGCATGTTCATCATGCCTGTAAGCACGGTTATATTTTTCGTACTGCACAGCAAGTGCGTTGCCAGGCCTTATTCGGGTCTTATCTTCACGCTGTAAGCGCGACATCCGAATTTTGTCATTGCAGAGACGATTCGGGTGACGGAGACGCAGTCTCTTTGTAGGGAAAAATCATGAGGCGGTGTCGCCATAAGCTTCAAGTGTGGATGTTGTCAACACACAGTACTTTGTAAAAATAATCATAGGGTACCCGACCAGCCCTCCCTATGGGAGTAGCCCCCAAGTACCTGGTTGAGTCGAAGACTCAGGCAGGCACTAAAGAACTTTTGCGACTGTTGTCGTCTTTTGTTTTCTTGTTTCAGTCGAATTTGCTTGCGGCGCTCCCTATGGGAGTAACCCATGTCCATAGTCGAACCGTGATTCGAGTGGTTGGGTTTGCTGTGATTGTCCATGTTCCTGCAAAAACAAAAAGAAAATCGTAGGGTGCGCGACCAGTGCTCCCTATGGGAGTAGCCCCCGAGTTCTTGGTGGAGTCGACGACTCAAGCAAGGATTAAAGTAGTCGAAGTCTTTTGCTGCAAAATTTTGGATGATGTCAGTGCTGACGATTCCATGACCTTAGTTGCCCGCGTGAGCGAGTTTGACGGGACGTGACGAGCGGTGGGTCCCATTTCCTGACTCTGATTTGACCGGGCATGCGTAATCTTTATTTTAACTGCGCCCCCTCGATTTCCGCGCGTAATGGGAGTAGTGGGGGACGGTTCGTGCTTCAGTTCCTCCACGTGTCGAGCGCGATGAACGTCATGCGTCTGGTAGGGTTTTTCTTAGCCGTTGGATTGCATCTTCTAGGGGGTTAAGTAGCGATACGGCGACAATAAGTTTCACATCTACTTATTTTCATCCTTTGCCTCCATCGCCATTGCCGCTGCTCCTCTGCTTCTTTGCGCTCCTTTCCTTCGCGGCGCTGGACCAGCTCCCCGTATTTTCCAACAACTTCCTCCGGTCACATCGCCGCCGCAGAATAGGGAAGAAAAAGGGAGGTGCTACGGCCGATTCCGCTGCTATGAAGAAGAAGGGCGGCTCCGCCGCTGCGGGCACCAGCACCGCCGCCGGCGGAAAGAAGAAGGGCACGGGCACTTGCGTCACAAATGGCGCGTGGCGTGCATCTGTGATCAAGTCCTCAGAGCTTCGTCTTCTTCGTCAAGACGGAGTTTTGTCGTCCGTAGTCGCTGACGCGCGCGTCCCTGTCACATCCCAAAATTTTCCAAATTTTGAAATGTGAAAAAACTTAAACCCAAAACCCAAGCCAAATAATTATTGATCGTGTAACCCAAGCCAAATAAAATGATTTTTGTTTGTGTCGTGGTGGTGTCACGGCAGATGCCATGTATAGGCTAAAGGTGGGGACTAATACACGCTAGGGGAATCCAGGGAGGGATAGTGAAGTGATTCTCCACACAAGAACTTGTATTGATTTCCTTCCAAGGTTACAAGTGCTCCTAGAGCTGTATTGGCGAGAGGAGGAAGAAGAAGCTCTCTTACTCTCACCCACAGATCTCACCTGAAACCCTAGACCTTAACAGAATTGTCCAGAGAATAAACCGCTAACCCCTTCTACTGAAGCCCTAGCCCCCCTTTTATAGGGGAGGCTCGGTTTCTGCCTAGGGCATACGTGGCCTCCACCCAAAGTGGTAAGCTGACCGGGGTGCTTTTTCCCCCGCATCACACATGCTTTAGCTACGTGAGCCACTGCAGCGCCCTCGTCAGCTGACACGGGCGTTGTCATGCTTGTCGGCCACGCCCCGGTGGTCCTGTCCTTGCTCGCTTCGCTCAGGCAGTGCGTACCGGGGCTCCTTTTGACCAGCGAGATTCCTTCCTTCTCCTAGAAGCTTGCTCTGACTCGGATGATGGTTCATCCGGCCACACCCTTTCTTGCATACAGGCAAAACACACACTTCTGACTTACCGCTTAAGTCGAATGAGGGCTAGTTAGGCGGACACCCCTAGGTCCGGATTACCCCGTGATTCAGCCTGTCTTAAGGTGACCCGGCCAGCATCTGCTTTGTCCTTGTCGAACCTCGGCTAACTCGGCCTTTATACCCTGGCGTGACCCTACCCGGGGGTATCCCCCCAACATTAGTCCCCGAAGCTGGTGCGGTCTTAGCCGCCCTGGCCGCTAAGGCCACACCATGTTCCATTTTGTGCCCCTGTCGTTGTTTCCGAATTACCTCTATACCTCGGACGGCTTGGATTTACGTTCCCTTCGCACGTTGCAAGTTTTCACTTGCCGGCCGGGTTACAACAGCTCTATCCGGGTCTTACTTCCTTCTCTCGTACGCTAGCCCATGTGAAGTGTAATCATTATGTTGTCTTATTTTAAGGGACGGTACAGTAACCGCCGTAGTAATTGTCAGTTCTCAATGTGCGCGGGTCACGTCACGCCTGCCTCCTCGTTTACCACATCAGCGCGTCATGTCACAGGACTCTCTGCGTCTTGTGGCCTTCCGTGTGGCTCCTTACTGATTGGTCCGAACGGGTAATACATGGCCACAGCGTGTGGCCGGTCCACAGGGTGCGATCCTACTCACCCCTGATGGGGGTGGTTAAATAGCGGAGGGGTGCGTCCCTTAGGATTTTTCCCCCTCCGCACCCCTCTGCCCGCTGCTATTCCCCTTCGTCTTCCTCGTGACCGCGCCGCCGCCAGCACTGCCAAAAAGCAGCGTCGCCGCCGCACTTCTCCGTTTCACCTCTGCGTCTCCGTCACTGCGACGCCAATCTCCCGCTACGGGTCCTCACCAATCCAAGCCACTGTCCCCCGCCGCCTCTAGCACCAGCGAGGACTTCGTGAAGCAGATGGCGGAAGAAGAACTCGCCATTGCTGAGCAAGAGATGGAGGAGGACGCCGCTGCTGCGGACCGCGGTGCATGGGCTGGCTCCTGGGTCTGCCAGGACGATCTGGACTGGCTCTACCGGACCAGACGCATCCCCGCCGGCGTCGCCGCTCGCCTCGCCTCCGCCGAGCTAGCTCCTTCACCCAATCCCGGGGAGTTCGTTGTGTTCCTGTCTCATTTTCAACGGGGCTTCGGACTCCCGGTGAGCGATTTCTTCCATGATTGGCTCAGCACCTACCATCTCCAGCCGCACCATCTTCCAGCCAATGCTATTACTTCTCTCTCTGCCTTCGCTTCTACAATCGAGGACTACGCCGGATTATGGCCCACCAAGGAGCTGTGGATCCGGTTTTTCGCCCTTCGTCGCAACGTTATTCCCGTCATTCACACTGATCCGGAGGACAAGCAGCTCACTCATTTCGGAGCGGCCTCCATTTCACCCCGGAGGTTCTCTGTTTTCCCCCGGGTCATAGGGCTAGAATCCTGCAAGGGGTGGGCCCGGACGTTCTTTTACGTCCGGAACACGGGCACCGAAGATTTGATCCGGTTGCTCCCCTATACCCCGGGTCCGCCAAACACGGATCTGTGGGACGCCGTTCCGAGGAAGCCTACGGCCCTGGCCAACCAAGTGAATAAGAGGTTCGCGGAGCTGAAGGAGCTCGGATTGCACAACGAGGATGCAATGATCACTTTCGTGCGCAACCGAATCTCCCCTCTCCAGAAGCGCACCCACAAGGTGTGCCATATGAGCTACGGCCGCGGTCCCAACCGGACTACATCTTTCGAACTGAACAACACGGAGATCTTCCGCCGGGTTAAGGCTCTCTTCACCACTCACAAGGACTTCTCCTCTGACTTGACTTGGGGGATTGAGCATTTCTGCCAGGACCGGCTTCCTCCCGCGGTAAGTTTCATGCTGCAAACTTACCCCAGACTAATCACGTGTCTGTTATTGTTGCATTTTTGACTCGTTTGTTTACTCTTTTCCTCAGCTATTCCTTCAGCAGACGCTCGAGGACGGCACCGATCCGACCCTTAAGTGGGCACCAGACCGGGAGACTTCGGACGTGGAGGAGCCGGACTAAGAGATGTTTCTCCCCATGACCGACGCCACAAAACGACCCACGGGTAACTTCTCTTCTGCTAGAGATTGGCCCGATGATGAAGATTACTCGGATAACAAGATAATTGAACCCTTTGAGGCTGTCCCCCTTTCTTT
Source organism: Avena eriantha (assembly GCA_910589775.1). NCBI lineage: Eukaryota > Viridiplantae > Streptophyta > Magnoliopsida > Poales > Poaceae > Avena > Avena eriantha. The sequence goes on from OU342742.1 coordinate 229,170,833, forward strand.
TGCTTTTCCGCCATCAGCTCACGCCGGTGGTCATATCCACGAGGATCCTCCCCTCGCTATGGACGAGCCAGTTCCGGTGGCGTCGAAGAAAAAGCGTGGGGCTTCCTCAAGCTCTTCCTCCGGACCTTCCCAGCCCATTCAAAGGCGAAAGAAGGCCCCAGCACGAAGGGCTCGGAAACCCAGAGCAGCCGAAACCTCAGACGCGTAAGCCCTTCTTTCTTCTGTAAATCGCTCTTCCTTACTTTGTCGTAATTTTTCTTCTGACGTTACTTGATTTCACAGGGCTTTGGTGGAGGTCCCTCAAAGTGGATCCAATATCTCATCGCCTCTCTAGGCCAGCCCTTCACCCCGTCGTGACGACGAGTCACATCCGCTGAGCCCTATTCCGGAGAGCTCTGCGGCCGCTCTGGGTCATCCTGGGGCGGGGGGAACTGGCCTAGCCAGAACAACGGCAGCCACTACCTCATCGACGCCACAACCAGCAGCCACTAAGGCTACCTTGACTCCCGCATCTGTTCCAGTACCAGCAGCCAAACCAGCGCCAACTTCAACCTCGGCAGCAGCACCAACTCTGGCAGCGAAAACATCAGCGCCGGCACCAAGTCCAGCAATGAAAGTACCAGCGCCCAGTTCCTTTGCATCTTCTGAGTCCTCTCAACCTCGGCAGGGAAAAACCGCTGCTACGGCTTCTTCTTCCCAGCAAGCCAAGGGCAAGAATATTCAAGACGCTACCAAGCCCAGTGCTGCCGAGCCTGGGCAACGTACCCTTGAGTCCATGCTCCCCAAGAAGATATCAGCAGCAAAGGACGTGCCTGCCGAGCCAACCGAGGCCCAGCAGTTGGTTCTGCACACCAGCCCCGCCCTTGCCTTGGTGGAGAGGAAGGAAGCACATGCTAAGGGTTTGGTGACGCCTCATATGCCCACAGGTGAACGGTACCCCCCGAGCCTGATGGAGTTTGTCATGAACTGGAACAAGGCCGAGGTAGTCCATGAATCTGATCCGGTGAATACCACCACCAAGGCCATTAACCTTGCTGGACGAATGATGGAAGTACGTCGTTTCTCCTTTGCAAATTGTAGATAATAACCATTAGTCCCCGAGCCTCCGGGGGAGTAACTTGTTAATCGGCCGGATGCTCTTTTATAGAACTAACGTAGCTCCATGATAACTTCGAACATGCACACACCTAGAGCCGGGTTAAGTTCCACTTGGCCCGGATTTTAGTACACTTCGAACAGGCACACACCTAGAGCCGGGTTAAGTTCCACTTGGCCCGAATTTTAGTACACTTCGAACATGCACACACCTAGAGCCGGGTTAAGTTCCACTTGGCCCGGATTTTAGTACGCTTCGAACACGCACACACCTAGAGCCGGGTTAAGTTCCACTTGGCCCGGATTTTAGTACGCTTCGAACACGCACACACCTAGAGCCGGGTTAAGTTCCACTTGGCCCGGATTTTAGTACACTTCGAACATGCACACACCTAGAGCCAGGTTAAGTTCCACTTGGCCCGGATTTTAGTACACTTCGAACATGCACACACCTAGAGCCGGGTTAAATTCCACTTGGCCCGGATTTTAGTACACTTCGAACATGCACACACCTAGAGCCGGGTTAAGTTCCACTTGGCCCGGATTTTAGTCCACTTCGAACATGCACTAGGCTGACTTAAGTTTCTGTATCTTTTTTAGGTGACCACCAACCACCGAAGTGCCGAATTCCAGCGCTTGTTGGATACGCACAAAAATCTTCGCACGAAACAGGCTACACTCATCGCTGAGTACGAGAAAAGGGGTAAATTTCTTTCTCATTCCTTTCCTCATTTTTCTTCCACTTCGCTTGCCGAACTAATCTGATTGTTCGGTTTCCGCAGCTGGGGTGGAAGCTGAAAACAAAATAATGCGAAAGAACTTGGAGCAGATCAAGGGTACGTCCTTCTTGTCTGTTTTTACTGTGCTTCTCATCATTTTACCTCCTTGGCTTGGAAAACATTCATACCTCGGCTCTGCCGGGCCAACACACGGTTTCAGCATTGCTTGAAGAAAGTGTGCATGTGCCTGACATGATGCTGCATTTTCTCGAACAAGCAGGATAGCATCAAGCCGAGCTGAAGAAGAGAGATGATGAGCTCGCCCTCCTCTGGACCAAAGATGATGACATAGCCAAGCTCAAAGCTAAAATGGCTAAGATGAAGGCGCAACACCAAACCGAGCTGAAAAGGGTTGGCCAGGACTTCACCGAAGAACGCGAGCGCCTCAAACTCCAAAGTGCTAAGGATCGTGAGCTTCTTCAGGAAGCCAAGGTCAAACTTGAGTCGGCAAATGCTGAGCTCGAGCAGCTTCGGAAAAGGCACGATGCTTGCATCAAGGAGTTGACCCTGATTCACAGTCACATCTCATGTAACTTCTTTTCCTTTATCTGCCTTATTTCTCCGGGTTACTTCATATGTCTTGTTTTATCAACTTTGTCCTTTGCCTTGTTTCCCAGGCCACTTTCTAGAGGGTACTGCCATTGCAAGTGCTGCTGTTGCCAATTTCCGCCGAGAAAGGGGTACTCCGGTCGCTGCTGAGGGTGCAAACATTCCCTTGGACATGGAGGACATGTTGGTCACCCTGTCATCTCGCGTGGAAATTATCAAGAACTACGGCAGGGACCTCCTCGATGTTTCAGTCCGGGTCTTCAACGCCTTCTAGCCCGCCGATGATGCTCCAGAGAGAGTCACGCAGCTCGCTGAAAGGCTTTCAGAAGTTGAGACCCAGCTCGACCTCTGGCGAGAATCCGCTGGAAGCGCTGCTGCCGATACCGTCCTTCACCACATTTTGACGTGGTACGAGAAGATAAACCTCAGCCTCCTCACACGCCTGCGCACCGGGTCCAAATGGACAGATGACCCGGAGTGGGTAGCTCGGCGCTAGGCTTGCGCCCACAGCCTCATTGAATATGCCCCCATTCATGAATGGACTGAGGGTCCGAGCTTCCTGGAAGCCGCAGGTGAAGAGGAAGTTGAGAACATTGAAGATGACTCGGGTGAAGATGAGGAGGACACTGCCTCGGATATCGAAGAGGGCGACGATGATGCCAAACTTCCTCCTGCTGCTCCTAAGTAAAAACACTTGAAAATTCATGAGATCCCCGGTATGCCGGGTGGAATTGTATTCCAAATACATGTGATATTTTGCTACTGAGTACTTATGCCGGATTAACTTGGGCGTAGTCCCCGAGTTTCTTTTTCTTGTTCGTTCAATCTTTTGGCTCGGATCGTGTCTATCTTGATTCAGTTTTACAACTTACGAATCTGAGCCTGAAAAATTGTCTTAACAATACTGGGAAACTTTTAGACTTAGCTCAAAAATAAATACAGGGTTAGTCCGGAAAACAAACGTCAGCTCGAATAAATTATTTTCCTTAGTCGTTTTTCATGTGCTACGCAATTCCAAACTTGTTCTCTTGCTTGCCATGAAGCCAATTCTTGTTGGACAGCAGCAAGTCGAAGAGTTGGGTTTTTGGTGCTCACACACTACTAATCCGAGCTAAGTAGAATAACCTATTCCAGCCGAGGCACAAATAACAAAAGACAACAAATATTATTAAGCCAGTCCCCGAGTTACTGCTCGAGGTGCCCACATTTCATTGATAAGCTCATTGCCGACATACATACCGACATATGAGATAACCCGGATACATACACTTCTTCGCTAAGTGTAGAAAGGACGAAGGAGAGCTACATTCCATGGACGTTTAGATTCCTCACCGGACCTGTCCGCCTTGTTCTTTTCCTGTGGCTTTGCATCTATAAGATAGTAAGAATCATTGTGCAATGCTTTCCTCACGATGAATGGCCCTTCCCATGGGAGGGATAATTTATGCATTCCAGTAGTACGTTGTACCAACCGGAGCACCAGATCGCCTTCCCGGAAGACCCGGGGGCACACTTTCCGGCTATGATAGCGTCGGAGATTTTGCTGATATATGGCGGATCTGGACAGTGCCAGTTCTCTCGCTTCTTCCAGCAGATCAACATCATTTTGCCGGGCTTCTTTCACTTCAGCTTCTTTGTATTGGGTGACCCTAGGAGAATCATGCTCTATGTCGGCTGGTAATACAGCTTCTTCCCCATATACCAGAAAGAACAGCGTATAGCCTGTTGATCGATTCAGAGTTGTTCTTAAACTCCACAGGACCGCTGGTAGTTCTTCTATCTAGCACCCCGCTGATCTTTGCAGCGGCTCAATGAGCCGGGGTTTTATCTCGGATAATACTAATCTGTTGGATCTCTCCACTTATTCGATGCGGGGTGGGCTACCGAAGCTACGTCAAGCCGGATCCTCTTATCCCAGCAGAAACGAGCAAATGATCCTTCCACAAAATTTGTGCCATTATCAGTTATGATACTGTGTGGATAACCGTACCTCAAGATGATATCTTTGAGAAACGTTACAGCCGTAGCTCCATCACATTTTCTTATAGGATTTACCTCGATCCACTTCGTAAACTTGTCCAGCATTACTAGAATGTGAGTCATGTTTCCTCTTGCTGGTTTGAACGGGCCTACCATATCCAAGCACCATACGGCAAATGGCCAAGTGATTGGGATGGTCTTGAGTTCCGACATTGGCATATGTGTCTTTGTAGCGTACCTCTGACAACCATTACATTTTCTCACCAGATCTTCTGCTTGCTCTAAGGCATTTGGACAGTAGAATCTGTGTCAGAAAGCTCTTGCTACCAAGGCTCGGGATGAGGCGTGATGCCCGCATTCCCCCTGATGTATATCTCGGATGATTTCAAGCCCTTCTTCCGGGTCAACACACCGCTGGAGGACATTGGTCACACTTCTTTTGTATAACTCGGAATTGATGATCGTGTAGGCCTTTGCCCTCCTCTGTGTTTGCCTGGATAGCACCTCCTCAGTGGGTAACGTTCCGTCTTTCAGGAATTGAAATATAGGCAGTGCCCAAGGCGGTATTGGCCGCACGGGGAACACGTCCTCGTCTATCTCCATCTGATCCACCGGCATAACTTCAACCGGACCACGCTGAGCAGTCCCCGGGTCTTGCAAAGCAGTCCCCGGGTCTGCCGAAGCAGTCCCCGGGTTCTGCGCACCACTTCCCGCGTCAATGTCCATGGGCACAGCTCCGGACTCTGTGTCCTCCGGGACGTAGATGGACTCGGACTCCAGGGATGGCGTGATGGATGGTTTCTTGAGGTGCTCTAATGCTACACCTGGTGGAATTGCTTGTCTGGTTGACCCGAGCTTCGACAGCATGTCGGCAGCCTCATTTTCCACCCGGGGTACATGATGAAATCCGCATCCCTCAAGTAACCAGAAATCTTCTGCACATGAAATCTGTATAGTGCCATGTTTGGATCAAGGGCGTCCCACACTCCGGACACTTGCTGCACCACCAAATCCGAGTCGCCAAAGCATATGATCCGACGTATACCAATTTGTTTTGCTACCTTGAGCCCATGCACAAGTGCTTCATACTCAGCGACATTATTTGATGCGGTGAAGTGGATCTGCGGCACATATTTCAACTGGTCCTTCTTTGGCGACGTGAGTACAACTCCGGCACCTAGCCCGGTTTTGGTTTTTGATCCGTCGAAGTGCATCCGCCAATAGTTTGGATCCGGAAGTGGTGGTTCGTACTGTACCTCAGCCTAGTCCACGAAAAAGTCTGCCACAGCCTGAGACTTGATGGCTTCTCTCCGGTCATATTGCGGAGCGTAAGGAGCTAGCTCAATTGCCCATTTTGCAATTTTGCCGCTTGCATCCTTGTTACTCATTATCTCGGATATAGGGGCCTCACATATGACCCGGATGGGATGCTCCTCAAAGTAGTGCTTCAATTTCTTGGCGGCCATGTACACGCCATACGCCACTTTTTGATAATGTGGGTAGTTCTGCTTTGAGGTTGACAACACTTCACTCAAATAATACACCGGCCTTTGCACCAACTTACCTTCCTCATCGCGTTCCACCACTATCACTGCACTTACAACTCGGTTGGTTGCGGCTATATAGAGCAACATTGGCTCCTTTGATAGTGGTGAGGCTAGCACTGGCGTCGTGGCTAACATTTTCTTTAGGTGGGTAAAGGCTTCATCAGCCTGCGGCGTCCAAATGAACTTATCTGACTTTTTCATGAGTTGGTACAGAGGTAAAGCTTTCTCTCCCAACCGACATACAAACCGACTTAACGAGGCCAGGCAACCTGTAAACTTCTGGACATCGTTAAGACACTTTGGCAGTTCCATTCGTTCGATGGCCTGGATTTTGGTTGGATTAACTTCGATACCTCGGCTGGAAACCAGAAAGCCGAGCAATTTTCCAGACGGGACACCGAAGGTGCATTTTTCCGGGTTAAGTTTCATCCAGAACCTCCTTAGGTTTGCGAATGTTTGCCTGATATCGTCAAGGAGCGTTTTGCTTTCCTTGGTCTTGATAACCACATCATCCACGTACACCTGTACATTTTGACCTATTTGGTCATGCAAACATTTTTGCATACATCTCTGGTACGTTGCCCCTGCATTACGTAGACCAAACGGCATGGTGCGATAGCAATAAGCCCCATACGGGGTAATAAACGCAGTCTTTATTTGATCATCCGGATTCAGAGGTATCTGGTGGAAACCAGAATAGGCGTCAATGAATGACAACAATTCACATCCAGCAGTTGAGTCTATGACCTAATCTATTCTTGGCAGCGGGAATGGATCTTTTGGACACGCCTTGTTCAGGTTCGTGTAATCGATACACATGCGCCAAACCACTGCCATGTTCGGATCATCCTTTTTCTTTTCCACCAGCACCGGATTAGACAGCCAATCCGGGTAGAGGACCTCCATGATAAATCCTGCAGCTAGCAATCGAGCTATCTCATCCCCACTGACTTTCCTCCTATCTTCGGCGAAGCGGCGGAGAGGTTGCTTCACCGGCTTGGCTCCGGGTCTCACATTTAAAGAGTGCTTGGCCAACTCCCTTGGAACACCTTGCAAGTCCTGTGTGAACCAAGCAAAAATGTCCTGATTCTCACGGAGGAAGCTGACGAGCTCGCTTTCCTATTTATCACTTAGACCGGCACCAATTGTTACAGTGCGCTCTAGGAAGGTGTCATCAACGGGAACCTTCTTGGTATCTTTCGTGGCCTGGAAGGAGACGGTTCCATGCGGGTTACTCAGCGCCGGCATATACTACTGCGCGGACTGAGCCAGTGCCGCCACCTCTTGAATTTTCCTTTTTTCCTGCGCGATCACAAGTGACTCGGCTAAGTTTGATCCGGCCGACGCACACTCCATCGAACGTCGGAAGTCCCCAGCAATGGTAATCACTCCATTTGGTCCGGGCAATTTCATCTTCAAATAGCTGATATGACAACTTGCCATGAACTTGTTCAGCGCTGGCCTTCCGAGCAATGCATGATACACGCTTTCTAAGTTCACCACTTCGAACTCCAGATTTTCAGTTCGGCAATTGTCCCTCGTGCCGAACAAGACGTCGACCCGGACCTTGCCTATGGGCTCGCAAGAAATGCCGGGCACAATGCCATGGAAAGTTGTCCTCGTGGCCTGGAGCATGTTCTCGGAGATACCCAACTTGCGCATTGTGTCCGCGTACATGATATTTATGCTACTGCCGTTGTCGATTAGTACCTTTGAGAACCTTACGTTAATGCTAGGCCCAATGAATGTAGGATCTAGCACCAACGCATACGAACCAGGGCTTGGCATGAGCTTGGGGTGATCCCTAATGCTCCAAGTGATTTCCTGATCGAACCAAGGCATGTACCTCGTCACTGCTGGCATTACCGCATTCACCTCCATATGCCTACGCTGCAAGCTTTTTCTATCAGTTTCCTCTTTGGTAAATACACAGTAGCTCTGGTGATGCTCCCTGTACTCGTTTCTCCCCTCATTTTCAGGGTGCCTCTGATCCGGCTGATGCTGATTTTCTACTTGATGCACTGCATCCCTTCTTTCATTGTTATCATACCTCGGCGGAGGGGGAAGCAACATCAGTTGTTGCGTGTTCGCTTCGGAGAGCAATTGCTGCTAGGGTAACTCCTGCCGAGGCGGATCATTCCGGGGTGCCTGAGCATTCCCCGAACCACCTTGCTCGATCTTGCGCATCCACTCGCATTGCCTCGTCGTATGACCCGCTGGGTTGTTCGGATTTGGCGTGTGAAACTTACACGGCTGGTCCAACATCGACTCGTAAGTATACCTCGGACGGTCTTTTCTTTCTTGCCATTACTTCTTTTGCTCCGGTGTCCAAGTTTTCTTGCCATCGTTCCTTGGAGTCCATTGACCTCCAGTTTTCTGGCGTTGGCTACCCCCTGCTCCGGGTTGATCTTGATTCACGGCTGCCACTTGATGCGAACCGTACCGATGGTCCGGTCGATCATCTCTCCTTTTTCCTCTGTAATCATTTCTCCGGGATGATCCGGATCCATCCCTCTGATAGTACTCATCGCTTGACTCGTTTGAGGCGAGCCTTGGTTGGGTCGGATCACCCAACGCATACGAATCTGTGATCCGGATCATCTCTGCCAACGTTGCCGGCATTTTCCGTTGCAACTTCATCCACAGCTCGCTTCCATATCTGCACCCCTGTGCAAACCATGCTATGGCCTGTGATTCTATCACGCCTTCGCTTGAATTTCTCACGGTACACCACCGGGTCAAAAACTCCTGGTCCGTCTCATTGGGTCTTTGTTTGCACATAGCTAGGGTCTGTGGCCTATTTGGCCTTTGATACATACTCGAAAAATTGCTGATGAACATCTCCTCAAAATCTATCCAGCAGTTGATGCTTCCTGGTGGCAAATTGTTCAACCACACCCTTGCCGGGCCTTCCAACATCTGGGGTACATACCGTACGGCCCATCTCAGGTTGCCTGTGGCAATTTTTACAGCCGTAGCATAGTTTATCAGCCAATCCTCTGGCTTGGTACTACCGTCATAGGTCTTGGTGCCCCTGGGCAGCTGAAAGTTCGGGACTGGTGGCTCTTTCATGATCCGGGGTCCAAAACATGCTGGACCCGGTGGACCTTGACATTCTATTTGTTCTGACCTATATAGTCGATCCAGTTTCAACCTTGCATCGTCCGGCATCAAATCCCTGCTTCCCAATCTCGACCCTATCACATGATAGTCCGGTCTTGGGTATCCCGCATTTGCCATCTCTGAATCACCGTCGTTGTACCAGTTTTGCTCTTGCGGTGCACCTTTCTGTTGCATACCTCGGCCGGCACTGTGCTCTTGCCTCGGCATGTTCTGCTGCTGCGGTTGTCTTGCTCCAGCTGAATTTTGCTACCCGGCATTTCCATTGACAATGTTCCTTTGACCGGCATCGCCTTGGTCACGGTTACCTCGCCCAGCTTCGCCTCGGCTCACACTCCGTCGATCATCATTTCTCTGCGCTTCCTTTTCTTTCCCTGCCCGGGTCGGGTCATACGGGACAATCTGTTTGTTCCGTCTGGCCGAGGTTACCACCTCCTCTCTCCTTGGACCACCATGAGGGGACGATGCAGCTCCAGCGGATTTCTCTGGGTTACCCATCGCCGAATGGACGATCTTGGAGGCCCCAGCTCTCTTCGGGTTCGCCCTGAGCAGTTCCTCGTTTTGCCTATTCGCAATCCAAACCAGCTCGTTAACCTGGTCTTGCTGCCTTTGCCGGGCTTCACCCGTCAGTCCCTCTAACTCGGATGCAGCTGCATCCGCCGCTCTGAGATTCTTGGCCGGGGTACTATACCTCGGCAGCCCCACGGAAAAACAGTTTTCTGATTCCTCGATTCCGACATCACCTTCTCTGTTCATCTCGCTCATGAGATTTCTCCCTTTAACTTTTACAGTATCAACTTTGTTCGCCTTAGCGTACTCACGCAGCGTCATGTTCAACGGCTGCTGGGCCGCGGCTATTTTCTTTGCGCCCTCTAGTATTTTCAGCCTAGTTTCTTCCAGCTCGGCCTATGCACGAGCCGGATCTACCGCTGCTACCACAGGGTTTGCCAAGCTATCCATTGCCTCTCTCAGCACGTTTTCCGGCTTCTCTAGCGGAGGACCCCTACCTTTCCTTGGTGCCTTGGGCGTCACCTCCGGATCTGGCACTGGATCCTTGCTCACACCCGCACCCGGCGCTGTCATCATTACCTCTGCATGGTCCGGGGAACGAGCGATACGCTCCCCGCGAGCCACAGTGAGGGGCGGTTCGCCTTCTTCTACGATGTGGTGCAGATGAACGCCAGACACGTCCACCGCAACATAGACCTTGTGCGTGCAGAGCTTGAGGACGATGCCGTTGCGCGGGAGAGGGCGCGTGCCAAAGCAGCCTGCGTTGTCGCTGACGAAGTCCCGTGCTTCAAAGCGCTGAACGAGCCCGGAGACGACGCGCTTGCCGGTGGCGACGAAGTTTCCCGTCCGGATTTTGTCCCCTGCTAGCGCCGCTAGCCCCACGGTGGGCGCCAACTGTCATGGTGGTGTCACGGCAGATGCCATGTATAGGCTAAAGGTGGGGACTAATACACGCTAGGGGAATCCAGGGAGGGATAGTGAAGTGATTCTCCACACAAGAACTTGTATTGATTTCCTTCCAAGGTTACAAGTGCTCCTAGAGCTGTATTGGCGAGAGGAGGAAGAAGAAGCTCTCTTACTCTCACCCACAGATATCACCTGAAGCCCTAGACCTTAACAGAATTGTCCAGAGAATAAACCGCCAACCCCTTCTACTAAAGCCCTAGCCCCCCTTTTATAGGGGAGGCTCGGTTTCTGCCTAGGGCATACGTGGAGGCATATTCCTAAGAATATGCCTCCACCCAAAGTGGTAAGCCGACCGGGGTGCTTTTTCCCCCGCGTCACACATGCTTTAGCTACGTGAGCCACTGTGGCGCCCTCGTCAGCTGACACGGGCATTGTCATGCTTGTCGGCCACGCCCCGGTGGTCCTGTCCTTGCTCGCTTCGCTCAGGCAGTGTGTACCGGGGCTCCTTTTGACCAGCGAGATTCCTTCCTTCTCCTAGAAGCTTGCTACGACCCGGATGATGGTTCATCCGGCCACACCCTTTCCTGCATACAGGCAAAACACACACTTCCGACTTACCGCTTAAGTCAGATGAGGGCTAGTTAGGCGGACGCCCCCAGGTCCGGATTACCCCGTGATTCGGCCTGGCTTAAGGTGACTCGGCCAGCATCTGCTTTGGCCTTGTCAAACCTCGGCTAACTCGGCATTTACACCCCGGCGTGACCCTACCCGGGGGTATCCCCCCAATAGTTTGTGAAGTGGTGTGCATGTTTTAAAATCCCAAATCATGAAGCATGCATGAGCATCTTGACTTGGTTGCATTTTAAAAACCTAAGAGAAGTGAAAATTATCTCAAACCCTAAAACTCTAATTATTTGTTAACACTAAGAACAACACAATACTATGGATATACTCCATATTTAAATTATACAAAAGAACTTCTGTGAGAGCTAAAAAGATAAAGGACAAAAGAATAAAACAATAGAAATTGGTTTCATCCAATTTGGAGCCATGGATAAAAAGATATGAATTATTTGGGAATAGAATTAAGAAAATGCAATATTAGCTATTAAAGCCAAAGTGAATAAATTTGATTAAAAAAAATTTGAGATAGAAAGTAAATATGTTCTATAATGCCCTAAAAACTGGTTCAAATTGGTTAGATTCAAATTGGTTAGAAAGTAAATTTGATTAGAAATTTGTTTGATTCAAATTGGTTCACTAGATCAAAAGTTTTTGAAGAAAACTGAAAAAGAAAAAGAAAAACTGAAAAGAATAAGCAAAGAAACAAAACAGCAGCAACAGTCGGCCCACACCCCTAGCCCAACGGAAGCCCACCCGGCTCTCCCCTTTCCCCCTCTGGTTCTTTTTCACCGCCCCCCTTCACACCCCCTCACGCTGACGCGTTGGCCCCACCTCCACGTCACCCTCCACCTCACCGTCTTCAACTAAATGACGAGCAGTCCGTCCCCCTCTTCTGCCGTTTCCAAATCGATGCAAATTCAAGCGTTTGAGAGATTAATTCTCCACTCCGACCACAACCTCTTAATCCCCACCCCTCCTCTTCGTTTTCCCCTCAGACACCGCCACCTGAGAGCCCCTAGGCTGCTCGAAATCGAGCTCGGACCGCCGCAGTCACCGGTGAGCTCCGGTGAAGATTCTAGCGAGAACTCACTGCCCCGCACCCTCCCCTCTGTCCTGTTAGCTTCGCCATGCTCTGGCGCACCTACTGATAATTTCCATGCATTTTTCTGTGCCCTAGGTCGTCGCCACGGTCACCACCGGCGTCACCCTCTGCCACTGCCGTTCACCGGCGATTTCCGACGAGACGCAGGTTCCCACCGCCCTCTTTTTGCCACAGCCAGCTTGTACAGGACCTGGCACACCTCTCCGACCTTCTGTTTTGTCTGCTCGAGCCCCAGGGCGACTCCACCATGTCGTAGAGGCAAGCTCCACCGTCGGCAAGAACTCCGGCGAGGAATCTGGAGCGAAGCTGTGCGCCCCTTCATCGACCGCGACCATCCTCAAGACCACCTCGACCGCGGCGATCGCTGGTAACGGTCCACGCACCCCCTACCCCGCTAGGACCACCTGAGCACCACCCTCCCGACATGCCGCCGCCGGGCGCAGTCGCCAGCGCCGCCAGTCCGTGGCCAAAGCGCTGAGCGCTGTCCGATCTATCGCCAACGACCAGGATTAGATTTCTAACCAATGCGGTATGGGCTAATCTGGATCGCTCGTTTCCACTTAGAATCCAACGGACCAAGTTGATCGATCCGGCCGAACCGGTATGGACCAATAGGAACACGCCACATAGGCCTGAGCGTCTGTTAAATTTAGAAAAAAGACAGAAAATATGTTAACTTAGAAATTCAATAACTTTTGATCCACAATTCAGAAAAATACAAATTTGGTGTCCATAGATTCAGAAAAATGAGAGCTTCCCTGCTGAGGCCTTATTTCACCCTTTAGATTCTTGAAAATAGAAGTTTTAGGAAGGACCTTTTTAGGAGTATTTTACCCATAAAAATTATTTTGTAAATTATTTTTTGGGTGAATCTTTTTTCTATGGATTGCAAATTGAACCCTATATCTAGTAAGACCAAATATAAATTTAGTTAACTATACATAATAACATGGCAATTATTTAGTGAGTATAGCCTTTCCAAATACTAGAAATTATTGCTAATTGTTACAATTGCACAAATGGTTGCATTTGTAATCTTGCAAATATAAAATGTTCAGAAAGCACTTAGTAATGTTCAAAACCTTGTTATAACAATTTGTACAATAAAATTTCCATCTTGCATGCTTGCATATTTTGCATGATTTTTGTATTGCCATTAGTGTTGATCTTGTGCATGTTTTGTCTTGGTTGTTTTGTTTGATAGATTGTGTGGATTGTCAAGTGTGTTATTGTGAAGAGTGTACCAACACGACCAACTACTAAGGCAAGTGGCACTACCATCCATGTCCTACTATTTTCATTACACTTAGTGGAATTTTGTAGTATGCATGATAGGACTACTACGTTACTATGCTATGCTATGTCCTATTAGGATATCCTTTATATATCCCTTAGTGGAAATACTGTAGTTGTAGTATGCTTAGCCCTGCTATAGATTTGGGGTGGAATATACCATATTGTGATTATATGAATTGTTGGAATGATATATGTTTTGTACAATAAAACAAGTACTCAATGAATTACCTGGGTGGAAAGTGGATACTCAGTTGTGAATAAGGTGGCAACGAAGGGAACCATATATATGGCTATCTATTTCGATTGTGCACTAAGAGAATACCACCCAGGAACTTAGAGATTGAACATGTTTCTCGTACAGTGGCTTCCGTGTACAGCCACATGCCAAATGGGCTCTGGCTTAGTCAATTACATAGTGGAAGACCCATGCATTGGCACCTCTTCAGGTTAACTTGAATTATGTATTGGAGGTTTATCCTTGCATTGGTGCCTGGTAGATGTGCTGGCATTATGTATTGGGAGGACTTCTATGGAAAGACTTTGTCACATTCTCGATCTGCCGGTACTCCATCTTGGTGTGTACTAATCCAGCGGCCACTGGTGGCGTCAAGACGAGATTGTGTCTTGTGGGTAAAGTGTACAACTTCTGCAGAAGATCAAATTCTAAGTACTTAGCCGTGTCCCCGGTTATGGACAACTCTGAGCAACTAAGGCTTGAAGCTATGTAAGATCTCGACATTCCAATTTCTCAAAGTAATACTTGATGATGTCAACAAGGTATTAGAAGAACTTGGAGTTTGCCAAGGAGTTCAAAAAGATGTTGAAAGATCAAAACTATTTTTCAAAGATAGGAGAAAACCATGTTGCTTTCTACAAATAAGCCTAAGATCTACTTAGCCCAATACGCATGTAGTGATAGTCCAACTTATATTCACAAACTTGTGACACTTGCCAATACATTCAAAGTATTAACCCTTGTGGCTGCAACCTATCATGTTGCAGGTATATTCTATTGATGAGTGAGGAACAATGATAGGATTACGAGTCTGCACCCAACATGTTTGCCTGTGGCACATGAAGATGAAGGACTCCATGATTTACTTGTATTCTGCTGCTTTGTAATAGGATAGCCTATGGCTATGAGTTTGTAATAAAGTATTCATATTATGGATCATCCGATGTAATATGACCTTTGTATCTTGATATTACATCTTAAACTGTGGGTGCTAGCTATTCGATCCAGGGACTAGCACTGTAATCACAGGGATTCGAACCAAGCCAGGTTAGGATCTTTACAGATGGTATCAGAGCACTGTGTTGCCTGTAGGTTCGTAACCCTAGGAATTGGAAAAACCCCTTGTTAGGAATGAACTTATAATTTTATACTTAGTAGATTTTCTCGTATACCTTGATCATTCTTTACTGAATCTCTTCTCCTTCAAACATGTAGAGGACCAACCTTTGCTTTCTTTAAGGACCTTGAAGATGGATCATGCCAACAAGAAGATCAAGATACAAGTTGCGACAAGTCCTCGATCTTGCAAAATATGTGGAGAAATAGGCCACATCTCTAAGGAACATAAAGATCAATGTCCCTTTTGTGATCACAACCATCCAGTTGAAGAATGCCCCACATCTCAAGTCACTTGCTACCTATGTGAAGGAACCAACCACATTCCTGCCAAGTGCCATCTCGACTTCATAGTGCAACAAGTGAAATAACAAGTCAAGGATGGAATGTATCAAGCTCTCAAGAAGAAAGAAGAAAACCTTACCCGTATCACCTGCTTCAAATGCAAGAAAGAAGGACACAATATCAATGAATGCCCAGAGAAGGAAGTTCAAGAAAACCACAAGAACACTTCAAGAAAAGTACTCGACACATGACAAAAGTGTTTTGCCATCGCTGCCGGAAGATTGGACACTTCACATATGATTGTCCAACTCGAAAGAGAGCTCCCACTGATGTTATCATAGTGCGACCCATGAGACATTAGATTGTCTGCCAATTATCATGTTTGAGTTATCGATATTGTGTTAACGTATGGATCATGCTGACCTATGTGGTATGACTATACTAGGTTGCTTGTTTCAAGAAAACTCGTTGTTTTCTTCAACTAATGAGTTAAGTTGCTAAGTGATTGGTTGCTTGATGAATGTTTGATTGAACTGGTTTGTTTTGGGTTGAGTGTGTTAGAACTCCCTTAGACCTATCTATCTATCTATCTATCTATCATTGCTTATCCCTATTAAACCAACAGATGCCTCCAAGACGCGCCAACGACCATAATAACAATGGAGACAACAACAACAACAACAACAACAATGAAAATGAGATGCAATAGATGATGACTGCACAGACTCAGCTAATGCAGATGATGACACAATTCATGGAAACCATCAATAATCAGAATCAGAACAACAACAATAACAACAACAATCAACCACCTCTGGATATGCTCACTAGATTTCTAAGGTTGAGACCTGCAAAGTTCTCTGGTACTTCTGATCCAATGGTAGCTGATGACTGGGTACGTACAGTGAACAGGGATCTAGTGACTGTTGGATGCTCTGATGCTGAGAAAGTGAGATTTGCAGCACACTTGCTTGAAGGCCCTACAGCTACATGGTGGGACAACTTTCAAGTCACTCACCCCATTGAAGAAGTGACTTGGGAAATATTTGAAGATGGTTTTCGCACTAATCATATCTCTTCAGGCGTGATGATCCTAAAGAAGAAGGAGTTTCACAACCTTAAACAGCGTCACCGCAGCATTGCTGAATCTATTGAGGAATTCAACAATCTATCATAGTAAGCTCCAGATGATACTGATACTGATGCTAAGAGGAAGGAAAAGTTCCTAGATGGACTGAATGATGAACTCTCCATGCAATTATCAGTTTCTTATGTTCCAACTTATTAATCACTATGTGACAAAGCTAGAATTTTAGAGAGTAAGAAGGATAAAGTTGAAAACAGGAAGAGGAAGCATAGCCTTGACAAATATCACTCAAGATCATCACAGAAGATGCGTTCATTCAGAAAGGACAATGGGGGTTCTGGATCACATCAGCATGGAGGAAATGGACATAATCACCATCACCACAAGAATCACCATAATGTGAATGGTACTAACGATGGAGATAACCTTGGTCAGAACCAACATAATGATCCCAAGAAGAACATTAGCCAGTTGCAGTGTTACAGTTGTAAGCAACTTGGACACTGACATGGGTATACCCTACAGGTACTCGAGCTTAGTATATACGGTCTGAATACGTACAGGCCCACGGTGTCGCCAAGGCCCAAATGAAGTATTCGAGTAACCTACGGACACTCGATTGCTTGAAGAACAAGAAGAAGTTAAAGATAGAAAGTTTGAAAGTGAAAACCCTAACTTGTAACCGACTCGACCTGCTACCTGAGACCTAGCCTATCTATATAAGGGCTAGGAGGGGGCGGCGAGGAGGACACATGCAACCTTAGTTTCCACCACCCTCGCCAGATTGCATCTGCGCACCATTGTAACCTTCGATTCCTTCGATAATTCCACGAGCAGACAAGCAGGAGTAGGGACCTCTACGAGGCCTGAACCTGGGTAAATCTTTGACCCCTGTGTGCTTGTTTGCTAGCCGATAGATGTCTCCAGCGCTCCCTCCTTCTCCAAAACCCAAGTCCATAACAACGTCAATTGGCGCCGTCTGTAGGAATTGGGAGTGCTGATGTTGTGGCTTCTTCTGCCCCATCAACTGCGATCTACAACTCCGCAACAGCAGAGATTCGCCAGCTCTTGGGCGCGTTCGACTTCACCGTCCACACGCCGGCCACTCGCCCGGCCTTCGAGTCCGTGGGTGACGGAATCAACCTAGAGATCGGGAGCTTCCGCTTCCAAGTTGGTCAGATGGGGACGCTTCACATGCCTGATCAGCCGACAGCACCGGCGATTTCCCTAGCATGATGGTTCCCTCCATCGATCGGCACCCTCAGCAAGCTCAACGCCCCGACAGCAGTCGAGAATACGGTCAGCGACAGCAGTCGCGACTCTAATCTGAGCGATCTGGCCACTGAAGATGGAACCTACGGTTCCGGATCTGAGAGTTGTGGAAGCAATAGCTTCCCCAATCACTTCATGTGCGCCATCATCAACGCAGGCGACACCTCTGCCAACCACGACAACGGTGGCAACCCTGGCAATGGCACCGATCCACCCAACGCCGGTAACGGTGGCCATGGTGGCAACGGCGGTAACGGTGGCAATCGCGCCCCCGTCAACAATGGAGGAGCAGTCAAACCTCCTAGCCTAATCAATGAGCAAACCGCTGAACGCGTCGTAATCAAGCTCAACGAGCAAGAGTGGGACCGCTGTCGTGAGGCCTTATGAGGCACTCCTCTACCCTTCGGGTCCCCGCAAGAACTGGTGATGGGCTATCACTGGCTCCTGGAGGAAGAATTCAAGCGCCAACTGCAAACAATCGTGCAACTTGAAGCGCGTAAAAAGGCAGCAGACGAATCGAGCCTTCGTCGCACTGGTCTCTCCTCCTACGGAGGATCCTCCGCAAGGGGCAACGAGTACCTCGCCAAGAAGAGGCAATCGCGGATGGCTCATCTCACCGAGCAAGAACACATAGAAGCCACGAAAGTCCTCGACTTCGGCTCTATGATAGTCGACACGTGAGGCAACGTGGTCCCCAGGACGCCGCAGGCTGCGGTGACAGCGGCCACCATGTACCTCCTGAATAACCAGCCGCCAGCTGGAGATCCCCGAACTGCGATGCACCGATCTACGATCGCGGGCTTGGGATTAATTGAGGCCGCCCTCGACAAGGAGCCAACACCAGACCCAAAAAAGGGCAAAGCGCTAGCAAAGTGCCACTCCTCGCCCTCATCCAGCGATGACAGTCACGACCTGTCTCGACGCCGCCGCTCATGGCGACACGACCGTGACTACGATGCGGGAGACGACCTCACACAGCGCAAGATCGACAAATCAAGGACATGACATGCTCGGTCGACTGACACAGAAGAAGAAGATGGGGAGCTCTACAGTGCCAGATGCTTCAGTAGATCCATTACGCAGAAGCGAATGCCTAAAGGGTTTAAACTCCCATTGGAGAACCCGAAGTTTGATGGCCTACCGGACCCCAAGATCTGGCTGGAGGACCACATCTCCTCTGTCAGACTTCACGGAGGCAGTCGAAGCACTGCCATGCAATGCTTGCAGCTACAGCTACAGGGCGCCGCCCGAGCATGGCTGAATAACCTCCCACGTGGATCCATTCGCAGTTGGGATGAGATGGTTTACAGCTTGGTGCGCAACTTTAAGGGCATGTACAAGCGGCCCGCATCAATCGAAGAGCTGAGATGCTGCCAGCAAAGATCTGGCGAATCGCTGCGCTCCTACATCCAAAGGTGGTCCATCATCAAGAACTCCGCGGAGAACATCTCGAAAGACTGCGTGATTGATGCATTCAACGGTGGTGTCCGCCACCTAGAACTTAGGGAGGAGCTGGGACGCTCAAAGCCCCAGACCATCGACCACCTGATGGAGATCTCGAATCGGTGGGCCGATGGAGAAGATTCGATGAAGAATCGCGCTCACTCCAATGAGGAGGCGGAACTAGAACGCAGACGCGACCGCCGAGGCAAGCGTCGCATGCGCATCTACGATGACCGGACGACGTCAACATGGTCGCGGCCGGCTACGACGATAGACGCGACGATAACCGCAACAGCGGATACCGTAGCGGTGGATACCGCGACTCCGGGAAAAACACGCAAGTATGGCAACACCACACTCGCGACGAGGCACTCGCGAACTCCATCGAGGACAAACTGTCCGGGCCATGCACGGTACACTTCTACATCGACAAGCATGATGGCAAGAGAAAGTCCAGCCACCTCCTCAAGGACTGCCGCGAGTTCCTCAAGCTACACGAGGGATTGGTTCAGATGAACCGCAATGCAGTCGAAAGAGGCTACGGAGCCGCTCCAGGCGCCGTGGCACATGGCGCACCGCCACCGCCACCTGGGCCACCCCCGAACGGAGCCGCACTGGACCAGCACCACGGAGGCGAACCGTACCCACGGGCCATGGGCACCATGATGATCCAAAAGGGACGCCCATCCAATAGGGTGCAGAAGGCCATCACTCGCCAAGTCAACTTGGCCACGCACTCGCCACCATCCACCACTGAGTACCTCAGTGGAAGGGAGTCATGCATCACCTTCGACAAGCACGACCACCCCGTCCAGGTCATTGCCCCCTCGTACTCGAGGCGCAAATTGGAGGCTTCGACATGAGCCGCATCTTCATGGATGGCAGAAGCGACATCAACCTCATATTCGCGAGTACCTTGCGAGCAATGAGAATCCCTCTAACCTGCCTGGAGGCATCGGACACAACGTTCCACGGCATCGTACCAGGGAAAGGTGTATACCCCTGGGCAAAATCAACCTCGACGCCATCTTCGACACTCCGAAGAACTTCCGGTGCGAGCGCATCGACTTTGAGGTCGTCGACTGGTCCTCACAGTACCACTGCATCCTCGGGCGCGTTGCGTTCACTAGGTTCATGGTAGTGCCCCACTAAGCCTACCTGCAGATGAAAATGACAGGTCCCAATGGCATCATCACGATCAACGGGAGCTTTGAGCGATCTGACAGTTGCGGTAGGGAATTCAACAGAATCTCCCAGTCCTTCGGCATGCAGGAGGAACTCGCGAGATTGAAAGAGACGATAGACAAGAGTCTGCCTCCCCTGAGCAGGCCAAGCTCACCCGATCTCTCCTTCGACTAATCTGTGCACACAAAGAAAGTGCAGGTCCACCCATCGGATCCCGCCAAGACGGCCCTCATCGCCAACAACTTGAGTCCCGCATAGGAACTCGCGCTCGTCGAATTCCTCCGTGAGCACTGGGAAATTTTTGCCTGGTGTCCTGTGGACATGCTAGGAGTTCCCAGGGAATTCGTCGAGCACGCACTTAACATCAACCCCGACGCAAGGCCAGCCAAGCAAACAATTCAGCGATTGTCTGAGCCACGAGTGCAGGCAGTTGGAATGGAGATCAACAGACTCCTCGAGGCCAAGTTCATACGCGAGATCAAGGAAAGCACTTGGCTCGCCAACACGGTGCTAGTACCAAAAAAGGACACGGATATCCTGGGATGTGCGTACACTTCACCTCTCTGAACAAGCACTGCCCAAAGGATCACTTCCCGCTGCCACGGATCGACCAGATCATCGACTCCACCATGGGATGCGAGCGCCTCTGCTTCCTCGACGCCTACTTACGCTATAATCAAATTCGAATGAAGGAGGAAGATCAAGAGAAAACAGCGTTTACAATGCCCTTTGGTGTATTCTGCTACAACACAATGCCCTTCGGGCTAAAGAACGTGGGAGCCACCTACCAGCGGTGCATGCAGGCTTGCCTCAAGGAACAACTAGGTCGCAACATCCAAGTCTATGTCGACAACATAGTAATCAAGACTAAGGAGGAAGCCTCTCTAATCAATGACTTGTGCGAAACCTTCGCCAACCTTGACAGCTACCGGATCAAGCTCAATCCGGACAAATGCGCCTTCGGCGTACCAGCTGGGCAGCTACTCGGGTATCTCATCTCTGCAAGGGGAGTCGAGGCAAACCCGAAGAAGATAAAAGCCATACTGGCCATGGAGAAGCCGAAGAACATAAGGGGCATCCAGCAACTGGCCGGACGAATTGCGGCTCTTAGTCGATTCATCAGTCAGATGGGTGAAAAGGCACTGCCCTTCTACCAGCTCCTCCGCAAAGCTGCAAAATTCGAGTGGACCACTGAAGCACAAAAAGCATTTGAAGACCTCAAGCGCCTGCTATCCACTTTGCCAGTGCTGGTAACCCCGCGAGAAAGGGAACCACTGTTGCTGTATATCTCCGCCAGAAACTAGGTGGTCAGCACAGTGCTCGTCATCGAGCGAGCTGAGGAAAACAAAGTCCACGGCGTACAACGCACAGTATACTACCTCAGCGAGGTCCTCACGCCAACAAAACAACGGTACCCACACTACCAAAAGTTGGCGTACCACGTCTTCATGATTGCCCGGCGACTGCGCCATTACTTCTAGGAACACCCAATCGTGATGGTCAATGACGCCCCGTTGGGGCATATCCTCAATAACCCCGACGCCACGGGGCGAGTCGCGCTTTGGGGGAATAGAATTGTTTCCATGAGAGACATACGAAAAGCGCGACGCAATCAAGTCGCAAGTTCTCCCTGACTTCCTCGTGCACTAGATGGAGAACCAGCTCCCGGACAAGCCAGATATGTCCTACCTTTGGACAATGCACTTCGATGAGTCCAAGCGGAAAGACGGAGCAGGAGCAGGTGTCATACTGACATCACCTCAAGGGGACAAACTGAAGTATATCCTGCGAATGCAGTTCACAGCCTCAAACAACGAGGCTGAATACGAGGCCCTGTTGCACAAGATGAGGATGGCAAAAGCCTGCAGCGCCAAGAGGCTCATCATATACGGCGACTCCAAGTTGGTCGTCAACCAAACAATGCATGAGTGCGACACACTGAACGACAACATGATCGCGTAGCGCGACCTCTACGACACACTCGAAGGAGACTTCGACGGTTGCGAGCTGCGACACGTAGGTCACGAAAGCAACGAGGAGGCGGACGCACTCGCCAACATAGGCTCTACCTGCGCCCCCATACCACCCGGGGTATTTCTCGAGCGCATCTGCGAACGCTCCCTCAAGCCAAAGGCCGCAGAGAGGAAAACAAGCGCAACAACGGACTTGGGGGCTACGCCACCCAATGAGCCAATGGCACTCGATGACTTGGAGCTGGACACAGGACTCGAAGGACCAATGAGCGTCATGATGATCGAGCAATCCTGGACGCAGCCGTACATTACGTACCTCCTCAGCAAGAGGTTACCGGACGATCTGACAGATGCGCGGCACATCGCACGGCGATCCAAGGCATTCGTTGTTATCAACGGCGAACTGTATAAACGCAGCATCACAGGAGTACTCCAACGATGCGTCTCCATGGCTGATGGAGGAGCAGTTCTCCTCGACATCCATGAAGGGACCTGCGGGCACCACGCCGGCATCCGCGCCCTCGTTGCCAAAGCCCTACGAGCTGGGTTTTACTGGCCTACGGCCATGCGCAACGCCAAGGACATAGTCCAAAAATGCAATGCTTGCCAGCGATTCGCGGACAAGCCACATGCACCAGGCGCGGAGCTACGACCAATCCCGTTGGCCTGGCCCTTCGCACAATGGGGGCTCGACATTGTCGGCAAACTTCCAAGGTCCTCGCGAGGAGGCTACGTCTACCTCTTGGTTGCAGTCGACAAATTCACCAAGTGGATCGAGGCCATGCCAGTGACCAACCAATCAGGGCACATCGCAGTCAAGTTCTTCGAGTCCATCTTCTACCGCTTTGGAGTGCCGCACAGCATCATCACCGACAACGGGACGAACTTCACATCCAAGGAGTTCCAAGAAATCTACGAGAACCTGGGGATCAACATCAGCTACGTCTTAGTAGCGCATCCACAGACCAACGGTTAGGTGGAAAGAGCAAACAGGCTCGTCTGCAGCGGCATCAAGAAGCGACTCCTCCGACCACTCGAACAAGCAGCGGGCTGCTGGGCGGATGAACTGCAATCCGTACTCTGGAGCCTACGTACAACTCCAAACAGCGCCACGGGCTACATGCCATTCTTTATGGTGCACGGAGCAGAGGCAGTGCTACCCGCAGAAGTACGGTACAAGGCGTCGCGCGTGGTCGCTTACAGCGAAGAAGACTCATCCCTTGCACTCGAAGACTCTGTCGACCTCCTTGACGAAGCAAGGGAAATCTCCGCGAAAAGATCCACGATCTACCAGCAGAACCTGCGCAACTACCACATTAGGAGGCTTCGCCCCAGATCCTTCGTCGAAGGTGACCTGATCCCGCGACTGAAGCAGCAGGGGCATCTCAAGCTCGAGTCCCTGTGGGAAGGACCATACGTGATTACAGAAGTAATCCCAGGTGGCGCCTATCGCCTTCAAGATTTAGAGACAGGAGTCGCATACTCCAACCCCTGGAACGTCGCACAACTGCGACGCTTCTACCCTTAGTTGTTTTTACCTTTTCATTACAAATAAGGCTACTCAGCCAAGGCTACTTAGCCACATATTGTACCTCGCACTGTTCTTTGAATAAATAAAAGCTAAGTGCCCCAAAACTCTGTGTTCTCCTTTACTTTTTTCAATTTATATACTCGAGGGTTGCGCCACCCTATACACATCTATTCTTTGAACCAAAGCGCGATATCCTGAGTAGCTGGTACATCAATCGAAACCCTTAAACACAACCTCATCCGGCTGCAACGCACCTAACAGGTTGACAAGGGACTCAGATAAAACATGGCCATGCTAATGAAAAGGACTCGCATAGTGCAACGCACTTCATGCTAACAAAGCTCTTTATGCACATACGACAGTAAATTATTTACAAGACCTATACGAACTTTACAACACAAGTACACTTCTGTGCAGGATACAAAATAGGCTACTACTGTAGCAGAAGAACGTTGGTTTGTTCCTCAAAGAATTCGACGATCTCTTCTGCTGGGCGGTCCACCGCCTAGTAGTGCGACACCATATTCCAAGCAGAACCTGCTGGTGGTGCAGGCGGCCTAGACGCAATGGCCGCAACATCTACGTTAGGCATGCGCAATCGCACCGTTGACAGAGCAGCCTTGGCACCAGCCACCAATTGTTGCCTCACGCATTCGCGAACCGCGGACAGATCTTGAAACTTGGCAAGGAGGGCCAGCAAGCTTGATGGAGTATCATCCAGCGGGAACATCGCCCGATAAATGTTCTTCAAGCATGACTGCGACTTCTTCAGAAAGAGCAGCACTCGCGATGCACGATCCTGTAGGGTCGCCAGCGCAATCGCACGATCATGATCTACCCAGAAGTATCCACTCTCTTGAAGTTGCTCCTGGGTAAGATCATGCAGGCGAATGGCAATTCTATCCTTCTCCTCCTGCGGATGACGCGCGCTAACAACTACAGGAAGCAGCAACAGCAGCATGAGTACAACGTACCACTGCGAGTGACTACAAGGAAAAGATGAGAACAAGCAAACTAACACTTGAATTGGTCGCCTAGCTGCGTCACCTCGCCAAGCAGATATTGCTCTCAGGCGGTGGCTTTCTCCGCCTTCGACTTCCACATGTCCACGTTACCGCGGAGCACGGGCAACTCCCGCTCCAGCTGCTTCACGCGGTCACGTAGTCGCGAAAGCAATGACAGCTCATCAACCCTGGAGCGCGGCGGTGCCGCGGTACCATCAAGGATCGGCGAGTCCTGAGTTTCCCTCAAAGAATCACTCGATGTACACAAGTCAAGATAGAAGCAAATAAGACGACCAAATCAACACAAAGACAAAAGGATCAGATGCATTCAAGACTAGCAAAAAGTATCAGAAGATACACTCGCCAGCAGGCATGTTCTTAAACAAAAGGACACAATCGAACTAACTATTACAAAGCTAGCTAAGGAGTAGTTGGCTTCTTCGACTTCGATGGTTTCGGGGGCTTCATCAAGTCTGTGCCAGTGTCAGACGCCACTGACTTTCTGCCGGCCCCTGACACCGAAGCTTTCGGCGCCTTTTTGGCATGTTGGAGCTCCTCAGAGTACTTCACAACAGTGTTTATCAAATGATGCCCATATTTGCCACAGGCAGTCGCGAAAGGAGCAAAGACTACCTGCTGACCGTCCGCGCCGACAGGCATCGCCTTCGACACCGCGGCAGGATCTATCTCGACTCTGTGGGCCTGCACCATGGCAAGCGACATGGACGCGCAAGCCGCGCGGAGTGAGTTCTTGTAGCTGGAGGGCACACCCCCGGCGAGTGGCTCCACCAGCTCGTCTATATTATCGATCAGCTCCGCCTTGCGCATCAACTCCTCCCGGAGGCGACTGAGGGCGCCCTTGGCCTTGGAAAGTGTATCCTTGACGGCGGCGCTATGATCCTTGACTGCCGACAGCGCACCCGCCAGAGCGTCATCACGACGAAGGGCCTGCGGGTCGAAGCTCTAATCGCCAGCATCTGTACATAAACCCACACATGGACAAAAACATCAGCGCCACCAGCAAAAACATTAGAAGCAGAAAAGGATAACAATATCCACAAGCAAAAGTACCTGAGAGAGCCTTGGCGACTGAGAACAGTTGTTCTTCGAACAACTTTTCCCTGGCCGCGAAGGAAGAACGCAGATCCTCTTCACGCCTCCGCGCCTCATCACGTGCTGTGATTGCCTCGTCATGACCCTTCACAACCGCGGCAAGTGTCTTCTCTAAGGTGGCGGCGTTACGCAATAAGGCATTATGTTCACCTACACGACAAACAAAAGTTGATTATCAGTCAACTATATCAAAAGGAGAAGACGAAGAAGAATAAGTGTAGAACACTCACTTTCAACCACGTGGTGACGTGTCTCCAGCATTGCATGCTGGCGGCCCACCGCCATCACTTGTTCTGCCAAGTGCGCGGCTTCCTTCACAAGGAGCTATCGCACAACAAAGAATCAGCAGAGGTAATAGATAACATCGACTGCAACACTTAAAAGAGAAAAGCTACACTTACATGGTCCTCCAGTGACTCCGAAGATGTTTGTTGTACCGTCATCCGGGCAACTATTCGATGCTCCCCTGCATGGGGAGAGCTGGAAGAGTTGTGCCCGGAGTGGGCCGACAATGGAGGGGAAGGAGCACGCTCGACCTCTTTCTTGGCCCTCGAGGTCGCGACTCCTGATTCCTTCAAAAATTGGACGTCGCCAAAAGATGACGACGCCTCTTGACTACAAGATAAAAACTGTATCAACAAATGGCAAACCCAGAGACAAGCCAACAAGGGCAAAACAGAAAAGGACAAGAAAGCTAGAAAGCTTACCAGTCAAACTTGTCAAAATCAAATGTGGCCTCCTTCGACTCCGACGAAGACTCCTTGGGCAATCGCATCTTCTAGCGAGAAGATGGTGCCACAGCGCTCATAGGAACGGCAGGAATTGGTGACTCCGCACCAATGCCCGTACCTTCCGGAGTCGAAGGAGATGACGTGTCGGAATCCTTGCTGCGCGAACGCTTGCGAGTATCCGGACTATCGGACTCGGGGGCTTCCTCCTCCACAGCAGAAGGGACGGTCGACTCAGACTCATCCTCTTCCAAGGCTTCGTGAGGAATAATCCCCTCAGGGAGAGGGGGCATACAAGGCGACACCGCCCAATCCTGCATGTAGATAACAAAATTCCGCGAAAAGCAAATAAGCAACAGAAAAGCAATCGACAAATTCAGCTACTGCGTAGCACAACTATACCTCAGGAGGGGGGTTCGAAGCATTAAATGGAGGAACAATTGGCTCACTGGGGAGAACATCCTTGACAGTGTACTTGGTGACCAGTCGAACCCTCTTGTCAACCTCACTCGTAGACATGCCATCGGCAGACACGCGAGTGGCGTCATCAGCGCCAGCCCACTGGAACATGGGATGGACTCTGGCTTGCAGGGCCTGGACGTGACGGTGCAGCCAAGTGCGAATGAGGGCGCATCCTCCCTCCTCTTTGCCTATGCGACTTTCCAAGTCGCAGACACGCTGATACAGCACGTCTGTCTCCGCGAGCTCACCAGGCATGACTACGTTCTTCCAGGAGCGCATCCTCCTGCACGGCGTCGCGGGATCAAAGGGCGCCAGCCCAAAGTGCTCACCATTGGACTTCTGATCGCGGATGTAGAACCATTTGTCCCTCCACCCTTGGACGGACGACATGAGCTTGATGTCGAAGTAGGTGGCGGATGGGTCGACGTGGATTCCGCAACCACCTACATCATAAACTAAAGAGCCAGACGTAGACTGGGGCTTCAATTTGAAGATGCGCTTGAAAAGGCCGAAGTGTGGCTCGATTCCGAGCCAGCACTCGCAGAGTGTGATGAAGCAAGAGATATGGAGGATCGAATTTGGGGACAGCTGATGGATCTGGAGCCCGTAGAAACAAAGAACACCCCTAAAAAAGGGGTGAAGAGGCAAGGAGAGACCGTGAATGATGAATGCTAGAAACATCACTCGAAAACTAGCGGGAGGAGCAGGAATGGCCTCACCACTGGGGACACGCGCGTCGGTGACTGCGGTGGATAGAAATCCGTCTTGGCGAATAAGACGGAGATCAGACGCCTTGATGATGGAAGGGCGCCACGCACCATTAGTGATGCGGGTGCCTGTGACCTTCTTCTTCCCGCCGGCGGCGGTGCTGGTGCCCGCAGCGGCGGAGCCGCCCTTCTTCTTCGCCGCGGCAACAGTGGCCGCGGAATCAGCAGCAGTGCCTCCCTTCTTCTTCCCCATTGCGCAACGGCGATGTGAGCGAAGAAAGTAGCTCGGAAACGAGCGGAGCTGGTCTAGCGTCATGGCGGAAACGGGCGCAGAGAAAAGCAGAGGAGCAGCGGCAATGGTGATGGCAAGGATGAATGAGAACAGATGGGAAAATTACCGTCGCATCGCCGCTACTTAACCCCTGGAAGATGCAATCCAACGGCTCAGAAAAACCCTGCTGAACGCGTGGCACACATCGCGTTGGACACGTGGAGAGGGGGAAGCGCGAACCGTCCCTCCACTACTCCTATTACGCACGGAAATCGAGGAGACGCGGTTAAAATAAAGATTATGCACGCCCAGTCAAATCAAAGTCAGAAAGTGGGACCCACTGCTCGTCATGTCCCATCAAACTCGCTCACGCGGGCAACTGAGATCATACAAGCATCAGCACTGACGTCATCAAAACTACACAGCGGAAAACTTCGACTACTTTAGTCCTTGTTGGGGTCTTCGACTCCACCAAGCACTCGGGGGCTACTCCCATAGGTAGCGCTGGCCACACACCCTATGATTTTTCTTTTCTTTTTGCAGGAACATGGACAATCAGAAGCAAACCCAAACCATTCGAAAAACAATTCGACTATGGACATGGGTTACTCCCATAGGGAGCGCTGGAAAAAAATTCGACTGAAACAAGCAAGCAAAAGACGACAGCAGTCGCAAAAGTTCTTTAGTCCCTGCCTGAGTCTTCGACTCAAGCAGGCACTCAGGGGCTACTCCCATAGGGAGCGCTGGTCGCGCACCCTATGATTATTTATACAGAAAACTGTGTGTTGATAACATCCGCACTCGAAGCTCATGGCGACACCGCCTAATAATTCTTCCTACAAAGAGACTACGTCTCCTGGGTCACCCAAATCGTCTCTGCGATGATAAAATTCGGATGTCGCGCTTACAGCGTGAAGGTAAGACCTGAATAAGGCCTGGAAACGCATTTAGCTACGCACTACCAGAAATGTATCCGTGCGTACAAGTACGATGAACATGCCTTGACGGACGCATCGAGTGCTCACACCCATATAACTGGAATTCAACTCCTGTAAGACCTCCGCGGCCTGAGTCAAATTACACCAGCACTTTTCCGGATTCGAGTCCGGGGACTCGAGTTCGAGTAGATTGCGTTGTTTCACCCTAAGGTGGTTAACTGATACCGATACTTCGGTTATATCAGGCACGTATATCAACAATCCCTATGACACAAATAAAAGCAGTCGAAATGCACTCGTTCAGGCACTCGAAGACTTCAAAAAGTCCCTAGTCGAATCTGCGATTCCACTGGACACTCAGGGGCTACTGACATGGGTATACCCTACAGGTACTCGAGCTTAGTATATACGGTCTGAATACGTACAGGCCCATGGTGTCGCCAAGGCCCAAATGAAGGATTCGAGTAACCTACGGACTCTCGATTGCTTGAAGAATAAGAAGAAGTTAAAGATAGAAAGTTTGAATGGGAAAACCCTAACTTGTAACCGACTCGACCTGCTACCTGAGACCTAGCCTATCTATATAAGGGCTAGGAGGGGGCGGCGAGGAGGACACACGCAACCCTAGTTTCCACCATCCTCGCCAGATTGCATATGCGCACCATTGTAACCTTCGATTCCTTCGATAATTCCACGAGCAGACAAGCAGGAGTAGGGACCTCTACAAGGCCTGAACCTGGGTAAATGTTTGTCCCCTGTGTCCTTGTTTGCTAGCCGATAGATGTCTCCAGCGCTCCCTCCTTCTCCAAAACCCAAGTCCATAACAATGGGCATTGACGAGTTAAACCCTCGTCAGACACTATGCAGCAGATTGCCCTAAGAAGAAGAATAATAAGAATGTTGGAGACTCTAATGGGAGAAATTCCAATGTGACCCAGAAAGGACATGTGAACCACATCAACATGTATGGAACCCTTGAAGAACTAGATGATGTGGATGGTAAGCTTTAGCTAGCTCATTCAGTGGTATAAGAATCTCAGGATGAAGAAATGTTAACAACCTTTGGATATCAAGCATTGGACCCTTGGCCAAGTGAATCATCGAATGAAACCCAACAAAGTTTCCTTTTAAGGGTGGTAGCACCCTAGTTATCCTAAAACCCAACCTATTCTTTCTAGCCTTCTAGAATCTCGGGACGAGATTCCTTTTAAGGGTGGTAGTCTGTCACATCCCAAAATTTTCCAAATTTTGAAATGTGAAAAAACTTAAACAAAGTGAAGAATCAAGTTCTTTGAAATTCAGAAGGAACAAATTTTTTGGAACATTTAATATAATGCCTCCAAAACCCAAGACAAATAAAATGATTTTTGTTTGTGAAGTGGTGTGCATGTTTTAAAATCCCAAATCATGAAGCATGCATGAGCATCTTGACTTGGTTGCATTTTAAAAACCTAAGAGAAGTGAAAATTATCTCAAACCCTAAAACTCTAATTATTTGTTAACACTAAGAACAACACAATACTATGGATATACTCCATATTTAAATTATACAAAAGAACTTCTGTGAGAGCTAAAAAGATAAAGGACAAAAGAATAAAACAATAGAAATTGGTTTCATAAAATTTGGAGCCATGGATAAAAAGATATGAATTATTTGGGAATAGAATTAAGAAAATGCAATATTAGCTATTAAAGCCAAAGTGAATAAATTTGATTAAAAAAAATTTGAGATAGAAAGTAAATGTGTTCTATAATGCCCTAAAAACCTAATTTGAGTTTTACAAATTTTTAGAAATTTGTTTGATTCAAATTGGTTCACTAAATCAAAAGTTTTTGAAGAAAACTTAAAAAGAAAAAGAAAAACTGAAAAGAATAAGAAAAGAAAAAAAACAGCAGCAGCAGTCGGCCCACACCGCCAGCCCAACAGAATCCCACCCGGCTCTCCCCTTTCCCCCTCTGGTTCTTTTTCACCGTCCCTCTTCACACCCCCTCACTCTAACGTGCTGGCCCCACGTCCACGTCACCCTCCACCTCACCGTCTTCAACTAAACGACGAGCAGTCCGTCCCCCTCCTCTGCTGTTTCCAAATCGATGAAAATTCTAGCGTTTGAGAGATTAATACTCCACTCTGACCACGGCCTCTTAATCCCCACCCCCTCCTCTTTGTTTTCCCCTCAATAGTCTAGGCTGCTCGAAATCGAGCTCGGACCGCCGCAGTCACCGACGAGCTCCGGTGAAGATTCCGGTGAGAACTCACTGCCCCGTGCCCTCCCCTCTGTCCTGTTAGCTTCGCCATGCTCTGGTGCACCTACTGAAAATTCCCATGCATTTTTCTGTGCCCTAGGTCGTCGCCACGGTCACCACCGGCGTCACCCTCTGCCGCCGCCGTTCACCGACACTACCATTGCAAGCATTGGAGTCGTGGCAAACCCTGCCAGGACTATTGGAGGGAAGCCTCCTCATCACCGTCCAGATCCCTGGTCACTTCCTCCATGCACCAAGAATCCTTTCCATACGCTTATCCATGAGCATCAATACCAGAATATGCCCAAGGGGAAATTACCCTCCAATTGGGATTTGCCTCGTTCTAGCCATCCAGGAAAAGAAGACTTCAAGGAGGTAGAGTGGGGAAAGAATCACAAGAGCTGGGATTCTCAACCCGACATGATCATGAGCCGCATTGAGCAAAACTCGCAGCTTATTCGTAATCTCACCTTCGAGATTGAGGACTTGGGGAAATTGATCAAAGAGTTCATCGAGAGGATACCACCACCACCAAAGGCGTAATTCGTCATCCGGTTTGGCATCCCCTTGGTTTGTTCCAAGCTTGGGGGAGTGCCGCGGTATCACATCACTATCTTCTATCTTTTTACCTTAATAGTAGAGTCATATCATGAATAGAGAAGTTATTATGTAGGATGGTTTGCATTATGGAAGTGTCCCCTCTCTCGTTAGATATGTATCCCTTGGTGTGAGTTGCCATTATGGAATATTAATGAGAAGTTCTATCATTTACTCTTTTGCATAGCTTATATTAGTTTTCAATTCATGGTTATATGATTGATCTTCTTGTTAGTATTGGTATCACTCTAGGATCATTGAGTTAATTTAGTTGGCTTTGGCAAACCTGGCTCGGTCAGTAGCACACTATTTTTGAGAGTTGAATGAAAAAGATAAAAGTACTCTAAAGAAATATAATTTCATCATCTTTCTTTCTTGATTTGCTCATAAGTCTAGTATTCTCTAGATAAGATCTTTTGTGCTTCCAAGGAAGATTGCATGTTTGTCTTTATCACTTGTATGTTTGGTTGTTTCCTTCGACTCTTATACTTGCTACCCAGCCTTGCTAGCCAAAAACCTGTACTGAGAGGGAATTCTTCTCGTGCATCCACTCCTTAAAACGAAAACCCACGCCATTTGTGTCCACCATACCTACCTATTAGCATTATTGCTATTCCAAGTAAATTCTTGTTTTATCTACCTCCCAAATTAAACATGTTATGTGAAAATGAGTGATTAAAGCTTTCACGAACTTGATGGCACACTTTACTTTCTTGCATCTAATAAACTTGAACCATTGTGCCCATCTATGTTGCGTATATGCTTGCGCTTTGTGAGTTTTGAATTAGCAGAACCATGCTGTCATGGGGAACACTTTAAACATTGCACTGGTACTTTGTACCTAGTTGATATCATGTTCTTTTGTCTATGGATGTCGTCGGTGTGAAATGAAAGGGGAGCTTCTAAGTCCATGGAATTATGCATGTGTGTTAGAGAAACGCCTGGGCCGCTGGTCTAATCCATGCTGACAT
The DNA here is from genome assembly GCA_910589775.1 of Avena eriantha. Taxonomy (NCBI): domain Eukaryota; kingdom Viridiplantae; phylum Streptophyta; class Magnoliopsida; order Poales; family Poaceae; genus Avena; species Avena eriantha. The sequence goes on from OU342742.1 coordinate 229,203,503, forward strand.
GGTGGAAACCTGCAGTGTAACCATAACGAGCTATGAAGCATTCTTCTTATAAAAAAGAGTCCAATATTGAGAAAAAGAGAAAAAGAAAAAAAGAAAAAAAAGAGATTATGAAAAGAGGAAAGCGAGAAAAAGCACCATATTCCCATGGTAAATAAGAAGATTGCTGAGATACTTGTTTTCTGCTTGCCTTGTCATTTTGATATGGGGATTCTTCCGTATCATCGGGCAATGGGTACCCCGTTGGCGGTTCTCTATGATACACATATGCTTACGATGACAAGAACTTACCGGTGACTAAACTTGAGTAGCATGAGGAGCGGCCCTAGTATTCAAGGGACATGAGATTCTCAATTTACAACTTGTCAATGTATATCCTCATATTTGATCACGTTAACCTTAATCACCTAAAGATGCCTATGATAGGGGCAATGAGAGCTGAAAGCTAATAAGTATCATAATTTTTTAGAGCTCTTTATGAAACTTGCAATCCCTGCTTCCCTCTGCAAAGGGCCTTTCTTTTACCTTTTAGTTGAGTCAGTAAACCTACTCCCTTCTATCTCAGCAAGTATTTTGAGTTGTTGTGTTTCATTCATTCATATGATGATTTATTCAATTATGTTTCTTATGTTCCTTGTTTTGCACATTGCTCTTATCTTGATGTTTACTACTTTGAAAGCTATCATTGAAAACCAGTTATTTGTGAACTCTAGCAAATTATCAACTATTCTTCGACCAAGAGCTAAGTTTGCCATTACCAATTATGATTTACTTTATGTATCTTTATTGTGTTTCCTTTACTTATTGCAAGTAAGTTATATAATAGTGAGTTGTCTTATATTATGATCTATGTATTGATGAATGTGATGCTTCTTGTCCGTATTCTTTTATCGACTCTTCACTCCATAAACCTGAGGCCATGTTTATTGAGCTCAGATTCGCTTGGGGACAAGCGAAGTCTAAGCTTGGGGGGAGTTGATACGTCCATTTTGCATCACTATTCTATGTCATAATTCACTGTTATTCATTAATATATTTCGTATTGAGAGGTGATACTTATGTTATTTCATCTGTTTTTGCATGGTTGATGACTTTTGGAGCATGGACCGCTGCAGTCAAGATTCTGATGGAAAAGGTGTTGTTTGGAGGAAAAATTCACGAAGATCAAAAAATCTGGGAAAATATACAGAAAATCCTATTTTTCCAGAAGACGAAGGAAGCCAGAAGGGGGGCTGGAGATGGGCTACAGGGAGCCCACACCACCCCCTGGCGCGGGCCACCCTGGGCCATGCCACCAGGTGGTGTGGCCGCCCTCGTTAACCCCTAGCACTCCTCTCTGGCATATGTTATCCTACCAAAACCCTAAGACTCGGGGAGCGACCACATAAAGATTCTGCCGCCTGTGCGGGGCAGAAAACACCGAGAGAGAAAGATCTCTCCGGCAGACAGATTTCTGCCGGGGGAATTCCTTCCCGGAGAGGGGAGATCATCGCCATCAACACCACCATCAAGCTGGACTTCATCAGGATCATCATAATCATCATCACCACCATCATCACCATCAGCACCCTCATCACCATCTCCAGATTGCTGTAACAATTGCATTGAATCTTGCATAGTTCGTAGGGGAAACTTTCCCAGTGTTGATTACTCTTTGTAGTTGATGCTATTGAGTGAACCATTGAATTGTTGTTTATGTTCACATTGTTATACATCATTATTCCATCTCTGATCATGATCCATATGATGTCTTGTGAGTAGTTCATTTTGTTCTTGAGGACATGGGAGAAGACATGTTGTTAGTAGTGGAGTTGTGTTGAGAAAGATTCAATAGTTTGATATTTAAGTTGTGGTGTACTTCTACTAGTGGTGTCATGTGAACATCGAATACATGACACTTCACCTATATGGGCCTAGGGGAATGCATTGTGTATTTGGCTACTAATCGTAGGGGTTGCTGGAGTGACAGAAACCTGAACCCCCGTTAGGAAACCATTGCACAAGGGACGTAAGGGTCTTAGAGTTTAAAGTTGTGGTTAGGTTTCTACCTTAATTACTTTCCTGTACTTACGGATGTTTGCAAGGGGTATAATCACAAGTATGTATTAGTCCTAGGAAGGTCGGTACATTAGCACAGGTTCACCTACACAACACTTAGCATGCTAAAGAAGATTAATCAACTATATGAAGCGAAAGCACTTGACAGTCTTCACATGTGTCCTCGAGAACGTTTGGTCATCTTAAGTAATACAACCGGCTTATCCTTTGCTGCATAAAGGATTGGGCCACTTGCTGCATTTATTCCTACTGTCTTTTATTTACTCGTACTTCGTTTACTTGCTTTATCAAAAACCCCTAAAAATCTGTTTGCTAAGTATTTGCAGAGAATTCCTGATCCACACCACTAGCCAGCACCTTCTGCTCCTCGTTGGGTTCGACACTCTTACTTATCGAAAATACTGCGATACACCTCCTATACTTGTGGGTCATCAGATGTGCCTACTCGCTGCGACCAAGCTCTAATGCCGAATGTCGTGCCAGCCGTTGCGACGATCTAGCCCGCCTCTACCGCCGACGAGCTGAGCAGCACGAAGGATGGCAGATCCATTTGCCGAGGAAGAAGTACTTCTGGCTAATTGCGGGTGAGCTACTCTTCTCGTTGCTATTCGCACTACCTATAACTGCTATCTGGCTATTGGCATTATAGAGATATATCGAACATAGAATTGTTTGCTAGCACGACGCTAACAAACAATTCTTATCTTTTGTCCCCAATTTTCTATCAAGTAGGATCTCCGCTGAACCCAAATACACGGTTATGGTCACCCTCTGCGGCTACCACATTAAATTAGCAGATGGGAAGAGCACATGGAATCAAGATAGCTGTCTGAAGATGGAAGTAGTGCCTATGCAGTTATGCATTATCCCTGGTTTGGTTGCTGCTGTGCGTGAACTTGCTGAAATGGGGCCGGAGCAGACTGCACGGTTTAGCTTTTTTGATGAATGAGGCTTCAAGGTTCCTATAGCGTGTGATAGTCAGCTTATTGGATTGATGAAACAGTATGTTGGGCTTCGCGTGGTTATGTGATGACCCACAAGTATAGGGGGTGTATCGCAGTATTTTCGAGGGAAGTTAAACCCAATATATTGATTCGACACAAGGGGAGCCAAAGAATATTTATAAGCCTTAACAACTGAGTTGTCAATTCAGCTGCACCTGGAAACAATCTTGCTCACAGCAGTTTATCAGTAGCAACAGTTTTGTAGTAGGAATAGCAAAGTAGCAACAGTAGTAAAGTAAAGACAGTAGTAACAATAGGAGTAAATAATAGGATTCGAGTGCGGTAGGCATAGGGATGGATGGACGGGCGTTGCATGGACAAGAAAATTCACATAGCAATCAGAACATAGGGCAATTGCAGATAAATAAGATAACGCATCCAAGTACTAGATAATCCTAGGCATGTGTGATACATTGCAAATGTATCTATAATTTTTGATGTTCCATGCTTGGTTTTATCCACTTTCTTGTGTTTTGTTCCAACTTTGGAGTACTATTCATATGATTTCTTGGACTAACCTATTAACAAGAGCCACAGTGCCAGCTGCCTGTTTTCTGCTGTTTTTTGGTTCCAGGAAAGTCAGAAAATGAATATTCTCAGAATTGGACGGGACAAAAGCCAAAGTGCCTATTTTTCCGGAAGTGATCAATTGCCAGAATATGAGACGGAGAAGGGCCAGGGAGCCACCACACCACCTAGCCGCGCGGCCAGGCCTGGCCCACGCCAAGGGGTGGTGCGGCCGCTCCCGGCACCCCCTCGGCCTCTCCTTCCGCCTATATATTGCCCTCGGGACGAAAACCCTAAGTACCCAATCAAAAATCCATGAAAGAGTCTATAGCCGCCGTCATCTCCATCCCTAGATCGGGAGGGATCTGAAGCTCTTCCCGACACCCTGCCGAAGAGGGGAATTCACCCTGGAGGCTTTCTTCATCACCATGCAAGCCTCCGGTGTGATGCGTGAGTAGTTCATCCTTGGACTACGGATCCATGTAGTAGCTAGATGGCTGGTTTCTCCTCCTTTGTGCTTTCATGTTTAGATCTTGTGAGCTCCGTTCATGATCAAGATCATCTATTTGTAATTCATACATGTTGTGTTTGCGGGGATCCGATGGATATTGAGATGCTATTTTAGATTGATTATTGATTCTATGATGTCTTTGTTATTTGAGATCTTGCATGCTTTCCGTTGTTAGTAGCTATCTTGGCCAAGTAGATGCTAGCAACTCCAAGAGTTAGTATTTATGATCGATAGTGGGTTCATGCCTCTAGTAATCTGGGGAAATGACAGAAATCTCTAAGGTACTAGATGTGTTGTTGCTACTAGGGAGAAAACAACAATCCTTTGTTCATAGAACAATCGTATTGTTTACTTTACGCGCAGTTCGTAAAGCAATAATCTGTTGCTTGCAACTTAATACTGGAGGGGGTTCGGATGATAACCTGAAGGTGGATTATTAGTCATAGATGCAGTTGGATGGCGGTCTATGTATTATGTTGTAATGCCCAATCAAGTCTCAGAGGAGTCAAGATGATTAGTATATGCATGTATTGTTTTCTTGCTGTTTGTCAATTGCCCCGCTATAATTTGTTCACCCAGCATGTTATCTATCTAAGGAGAGCCACCTCTAGTGAACTATGGATCCCGGTCCTTTTTCTTTACATACAATCTATAAACTTTTTCTGCTTTGTGTTTACTTTCTGCAAACTATTACTTCTTTCCATTCAATACATTTAATCCTTTGTTTTCTGAAAAACACGGTGAGATTGACAACCTCATCGCAAGTTGGGGACAAAGTTATGTGGTTGTGTTGTGCAGGTCTCCACGTTTCTACTAGCACCGGTAGTGCGCCTTGCCAAAGCTCAGCTAGTAACACCTTTGGGGTGTTTCCTTGCTCCTACTGGTTCGATTAAACCTTGGTTTCATAACTTAGGGAAAACTTACTGCTGTTCTCATCATACCTTCCTCTTGGGGTTCCCAACGAGCTCTACGTCGAAAGACGAGCGCATCAGTGTGTTCCATATATAGTCATATGTGCTTGCAATGAGAACTTCACAACATCTTTTGTCCTGCCAGCCCGTTTGCAGCGGGGCCTCAAGAGAACTACTGGCAATTAAGGTGCTCCTTTTAATAGAGCACCGGAGCAAAGCATTAACACTCCATCAACACATGTGATCCTCACATCAAAGCCATTCCCTCCGGTTATCCCGATTTCTGTCACTTCGAGGCCATTGGTTCCGGACAACAATGTGTGTATACAACTTGCAGGTAAGACCAAAAAAAATACTATCATAATGAATCGATAACTTGTTTAGATCTGAAATCATGGCACTCGGGCCCTAGTGAAAAGCATTAAGCATAACAAGTTGCAACAAAGTCATAAGGCACTAATAAAAGAAAGTAGGCACCATGACCTAACAATTTGATGACATTACATGAACGATCTCATACAATCCCTACCATCCCCATAGCCTACAGAGGGAGATTACTCACTCATAGATGGGGGAAACATGGATGGTCGATGGAGAAGCAATGGTGATGATGATGGCGATGATCTCCTCCAATTCCCCGTCCCGGCAGGGTGCCAGAACGGAGTTTCTGGTGCTATTTCATGAAATCTGGTGGTGGCGGCGGAGCGGAACTCCTTCTGGAAAAATGTCGAACCCCCCGAAGTTTTTAGGTCAGAAGGCTTCTTATAGGCGAAGAGGGAGACAGAGGGGGTGCCTGGGGGGCCACACCACCCCCTGGCGCAGCCTGGCCTGGCTCGCGCCACCAGGTGGTGTGGCCAACCCCTGGCTCTTCTCCGTCTTGTATTCTGGCTCCTGGAGTCTTAGGGTGAAATAGGATTTTTAGTCTTTGTCCCGTCCAATTCCGAGAATATTCATTTTTTGACTTTCCTGGAACCAAAAACAGCAGAAAATAGGCAGCTGGCACTGTGGATATTCTTAATAGGTTAGTCCAAGAAATCATATGAAAAGTACTCCAAAGTGTGGACAAAACACAGTTAAGTGGATAAAACCAAGCATGGAGCATCAAAAATTATAGATACATTTTCAATGTATCAACATCCCCAAGCTTAACTCCTGCTCGTCCTCGAGTAGGTAAGTGATAAAAAGAAATAATAATTTTTGAGGTGACATGCACCTTCATAAACTTGATCAAAGTATTTGTAAAACATTCAAAGCTAGGATCATAGTACTTCAATCATAACATGAAGAAAAAGTTCTAGCAATAAGACAAAGAAACTAAGATGCAACATGAAAAGTCACAAACAAAAGATTCATGAATAACAATGCTTTGCAAGACGTTTGTTTGTTTCACATAAAGAAAACATAGCATAATAGTATTCAGCTTGTCCCTCATAGAGTAGCAAATATAAATGCAGAGGACACCTTCAAAGTTCATAAGAGTGACTAGATACAAATAGTTTAAAACAAGCAATATCAATTTATTCATCAATCAACTAGTCTTCGGACAATGCACATAGAACTAAGAATGGCCACTATGCTCTCAAAGTAGGTGCATAAAGGTAGAAGGTGGAGACTCAATAATGGTGGAAGAAAGGCCTTCATTGAAGGAAGCAGAGATTCAAGTTTCATAAAGAGCTTCCAAAAATTATGGTACTTATTAGCTTTTAGCTCTCATTGCCCCTATCATAAGCATCTTGAAGAGATTAAGGTTAAAGTGAACAAACTATGGTGTACATGCTTGACGAAGTATAAGTTAGAAATCTCATGTCCCTTGAATACGAGGGCCGCTCCTCATGCTACTCAAGTTTAGTCACCGGTAAGTTCTTGTCATCGTAAGTACGTGTGTATCATAGAGAACCGCCAACAGGGTACCCCTTGCCCGATGATACGAAAGAATCCCCATATCAAAATGACAAGGCAAGTAGACAACGAGCATCTCAACAATCTTCTTATTTACCATGGGAATATGGTGCTTTTTTCTCTCTTTCCTCTTTTCATAATCTCTTTTTTTCTTTTTCTCTTTTTTCTCAATATAGAACTCTTTTTTATAAGAAGAATGCTTCATAGAAAACTCATTATGGTTACGCTGCAGGTTTCCACCATGTCAGCATGGATTAGACCAGCGGCCCAGGCGTTTCTCTAACACATATACATAACTCCATGGACTTACAAGCTCCCCTTTCATTTCACACTGACGACATCCATATACAAAAGAGCATGATATCAACTAGGTACAAGTACCAAGTGCAATGTTGAAAGCGTTCCCCATGAAAGCATGGTTCTGCTAATTCCCAATAAATAAGTGCAAGCATATACAACATAGAAGACACAATGGTTCAAGTTTATTAAGGGCAAAGAAAAGTAAAGTGTGCCATCAAGTTCGTGAGAGCTTTAATCCCTAGTTTTCTCATAACAAGTTTAATTTGGAAGGTAACAAAAGCATGAATATACTTGGAATAGCATAAGCTAGTAGGTAGGTATGGTGGACTCTTTGGAATAACTTGGTTTAGGGAGTTGGATGCATGAGTGGAACTCATACTTGGTTGCGGAGGCTAGCAAAAGACCGGGAGCGACAAACTAAGAGAGCAATAATGGCCATAATCATGCAGAGCGACAAAACATCATTGATCAAAGTCTAAAGTGATACTACAAGTTTAAAACCAAAGGATCATAAAGGCTATGGTGACTTGAGATAGTCATAACATGGTGTGAGCATGCGCCAAGTCAACCTAAATAAAGCATCAAAGGAGAATACCACTATACTATGCTTTAATATGCTAAAACAACGCATGATTCATCCAAGGCACATTAAGCAATCCCAATTGTTTATAACAAGTCATGCTACAATAAAGAATACTAATCATAAAGCCAAAACAACATCAAGCATGGCATGACAAAGCATAGGCCACAGTCAAAAACAAGCTCTCTTTACCACTTAAGCATGAACTTTCCTACTCTTTTCCAAACCAAACCAAAATATTTGAAAACCAATGTATGAAAGAGGGGGTCCAACCAATTTATTCAGCAAACGAAGCAAACCAAGCAAACTAAAATGAAAAAAGAAGACGCTCCAAGAACAACACAACTGTGAATGAAACAATAAAAATGAAGTGTTTGGAAGAAACCTGGGATTTTTATTGATGAAGAAGGGGATGCCTTGGGCATCCACAAGCTTAGATGCTTGTAATTCTTGGATATTTCTTGGGGTGACACGCGTAGCATCCCCAAGCTTGAGCTTTAGTCCATCCTTCATCTCATTACTCATTTCTTCCATACACCTGAAATTTTTCCTTCATACAAAACTTCACACAATCTTTATTAACAACATTAGTGCACTCAAGATAATAAGTCTTTGGGTTCAGTTACAACACCAATAAACTTCCATTAGAACACTAGATACTGTATCACTTCCCTCAAAAAGCTCAATTCCCCAAAAGAACTCAAAAAGGAACCAACAAGAAGCAAATGCAGAAAATGGCAAAAATCTATCAAAACAGACCAACAGGTAAAGACGATTTTTTTCGAAGACCTTCTGTTGCTCAAATCAAAAAGTGTTCAACTAATGAAAGATATATAACAACCTGGGTCAGAAGCACAAAAATTAACGCCTCAAAAGGACGTACAGAGATTTTACACGAATTTTTACGGTGAAGCACAGAAATCTGTTTCAGGACAGCAACTTTCCCAATCATTACTTCTCTCTAATTAGAGGTTACTCTTGGCACAAAAAGCAAATAAAAAGGATAAGGAGCGGTTATTACTGAAGTAATAACTTCCAAGACTCATCTAAAACTTTTGAGTTATCTCCCAATGAGTACTTTTCTTTAAGGCCTTTAAGTTAGGCATACAAAAACTAAAATGGATAGAATAGAAGTAACCGTAGATAATTATGGTGAAAACATTATTTTGTTTAATAAAATCCTTTTGTTAACAAGGTCGATCAGGTCTTGCTACCAAAACAATTCCATATGAGAAAAAACTTTGTATTCCACTAATGATTATGTTACCTCAACCTTGATAGCAATGGTCCCAATCATAATAGTTTCAAATTTTTTCTCTTGGTATGGGACAATATATTATCCAACTTGATTGCCCTCAACATGTTCAATTGAATTCAAACCATAAGTCCTTTCAATATTCTTGGGGAAATAGATAGTATGTTCCTTGTCATTAACATTGAAGGTCACCTTCCCTTGATTACAATTAATAACAGCTCCTGTAGTATTTAAGAAAAGGTCTCCCAAGAATAATAGACATATTATCATCTTCAGGCATAATAGTTTGAGAGGATGCGCACATAAGAAATATGAATTGAAGTAAAAGAGAGCATCGAGAAGCAATTTCAAAACACATTTAAGTCTAACCCACTTCCTATGCATAGGAATCTTGTATGCAAATAAACTCACAAAGAACAAAGTGACAGGCATAGGAAGATAAAACAAGAGTAACTTCAAAACTTTTAGCACATAGAGAGGTGTTTCAATACCATGAAAACTTCGACAACCATATTTTCCTCTCTCATAATAATTTTCAGTAGCCTCATGAGTAAACTCAACAATATAACTATCCCATAAAGCATGTTTTTCATGATCTACAAGCACTAGAGCTTTATTATAAACATTTTCAAAAGAATCCTCAGGAACATAACATTCATCCTCCTTTAGTAAGAATGGAGGACAATCAAGTAATGTAAGGGATAAAGAGTTACTCTCATTAAAAGGTAGGCATGGGTAGCTAATCCATTCTTCCTCCTTTTGTTCATCACTCTCCTACTCTTTTTCATCTAATGAGATTTCAGGTTCATCAATTTCTTCTTCCATAGGATCCTGCAAGGCATTAGTCTCTTCCATTTGTGGAAAGCATCTATTAAAATATTCAAGAATATAGCCATTTTCGTCCTTGTAATTATCAAAGCAAAATTTAAGTATACCATAAACCTCATGTTTGTAAGGTGAATCATCAATATTTTCAAGCAAACTAGCAAGTTCAAAAGCACCCTTCCAAGCAATAAATTCTTCAATTTGTTCCGCATCATAAAAGTCATAAATTCCTTTAGCATAAGAAGATATGGTAACATTATCATTATACTCACATTGAAAAGGGAGGTGTTTATAACTCTTTCTGCAACAAGATTTATCACAGCAATAAGTAACATGATAAGTAGATCACACGTTTCTAGCAATGGTATACAATCTATCAATTTGTTCCCATAAGTGTTTCCCTTTTTGTGACAAGCGGTGTTCCTTATAATAGTATTTTTGATCTTCCGTGAACCCACCTTGCCAATAAGATTCAGTTTCAAAGAAACCAACCATTGACATCAAGCATGATAAAGCAAGACAATAACAGACCAACGAAAATAACAACTGGAGTAGGAACTAATTTTTTTTTGTATTTTTTATAAAGAAACAAGCAAACAAGGTGAAAATAAACTTAGCTTGAACAATAGTAATTCCAAGTGGACTTGATAAATAAAGCTATGCTCCCCGGGAACGGTGCCAGAAAATAGTCTTGATGACCCACAAGTATAGGGGGTGTATCGCAGTATTTTCGAGGGAAGTTAAACCCAATTTATAGATTCGACACAAGGGGAGCCAAAGAATATTTATAAGCCTTAACAACTGAGTTTTCAATTCAGCTGCACCTGGAAACAATCTTGCTCACAGCAGTTTATCAGTAGCAATAGTTTTGTAGTAGCAATAGCAAAGTAGCAACAATAGTAAGGTAAAGACAATAGTAACAATAGCAGTAAACAGTGGGATTCGCATGCGGTAGGCATAGGGATGGATGGACTGGCATTGCATGGACAAGACAATTCACATAACAATCAGAACATAGGGCAATTGTAGATAAATAAGATAAAGCATCCAAGTACTAGATAATCCTCGGCATGTGTTCCATATATAGTCGTACGTTCTCGCAATGAGAACTTGCACAACATCTTTTGTCCTGCCAGCCCGTTTGCAGCGGGGCCTCAAGGGAACTATTGGAAATTAAGGTGCTCCTTTTAATAGAGCACCAGAGCAAAGCATTAACACTCCGTGAACACATGTGATCCTCACATCAAAGCCATTCCCTCTGGTTATCCCGATTTCTGTCACTTCGGGGCCATTGGTTCCGGACAACAATGTGTGTATACAACTTGCAGGTAAGACCAAAAACAATACTATCATAATGAATCAATAACATGTTTAGATCTAAAATCATGGCACTCGGGCCCTAGTGACAAGCATTAAGCATAACAAGTTGCAACAAAGTCATAAAGCACTAATAAAAGATACTAGGCACCTTGCCCTAACAATCTGATGCCAATACATGAACGATCTCATCCAATCCCTACCATCCCCATAGCCTACAGCGGGGGATTACTCACTCATAGATGGGGGAAACATGGATGGTCGATGGAGAAGCGATGGTGATGATGATGGCGATGATCTCCTCCAATTGCCCGTCCCGGCAGGGTGCCAGAACGGAGTTTCTGGTGCTGTTTCGTGAAATCTGGTGGTGGCGGCGGAGCGGAACTCCTTCTAGAAAAACGTCAAACCCCCTGAAGTTTTTAGGTCAGAAGGCTTCTTATAGGCGAAGAGGGAGACCGAGGGGGTGCCTGGGGGGCCCACACCACCCCCTAGTGCGGCCTGGCCTGGCCCGCGCCACCAGGTGGTGTGGCCACCCCCTGGCTCTTCTCCGTCTCATTTTCTGGCTCCTGGAGTCTTCGGGTGAAATAGGATTTTTGGCCTTTGTCCTGTCCAATTCCGAGAATATTCATTTTCTGACTTTCCTGGAACCAAAAACAGCAGAAAATAGGCAGCTGGTACTGTGGCTCTTTTTAATAGGTTAGTCCAAGAAATCATATGAAAAGTACTCCAAAGTGTGGACAAAACACAAGAAAGTGGATAAAACCAAGCATGGAGCATCAAAAATTATAGATACATTTGCAATGTATCATTATGCTGATTTGTAACATACTGGATGAGGAAGCTCCTACTATTGGGAGTCACCCAGCTATTATTGGACAGGGTGGTCTAACTCGAACCCCTGCTGTTGTTGACCAAAATGTGGTTCCTCGTCCGCGACATGCTTCTGTTAGGGAACCTCCTCGTAGGAGTCCCCGTATTGCCGTTGTGGAAAACTCTGCTCTAGAATCTGTTGGTACTGGTCGTCCCTGTGGTGTTGTTGCTCGGGCTGCGGCTGACCCAATCCATGTCGCTGTTGAGCAAACTAAGGCTTCCGGAGGCTGCCCCGCTGTTGTTGCCAAGACCGCTGCCTTGTGTGTTGCTCCTCCTCGAAACCGTCCTCAAGTTGTGCGAACCCATGCTCTAGAATCTGCTGGTACTGGTCGTCCTCGTGTTGTTGATCTGAACACTGTTGACCCAATCTCTGCCATTGTTGAGCAAACTAAGGCTTTCGGAGGCTGCCCCACTGTCGTTGCAAAGACTGCTGCCTTGTGTCCTCCTCGAACCCATGCTCAGGTTCATCGAGCTGCTGGTCTGGAGTTAGCTCATGGTCTGGACTCTTCTAGCACTCGAAACATTTCTATTGTGGGAACTGCTCCTGATCGTCGATGTGGCATGGCAACAGCTGATCCTATTGTGGATTCCGTTAGAAGGGGCCCTGCCTGTCCACCATGTAATGTAGCTCCCGTTGTTAAGGGCCCTCGCCTTGCTCCTAGTCCTGGTACTTCCACCGAGGTTGATCCAGCTAGCGATGATGATGGTGATGGCGACGGTGGCATTGTGGCTAGGTCTGATGGTGCCGCTCCACCTCTTGAACCTCTCAGAGGTTTCTATCCTGCAGAACCTGATGATGGCAAAGTAGTCATTCGTATCGGTGTCACAGATTGTACTACAAAATTAGATGATGGAACAGAAAAATTCTGTGACGAGTTTGATGTAATCCTTGGTAGATACGATCCTAAAGTGGTAGAGCTATCTGACCTGATGGCATCGTTACGTGTGAAGGTGCTATGGGGGTCCTCCCAGGAAGCACATTTGTTATATTTTGGTTACAGGAGCAAAAAGGCTATCGAAGTGAAAGATACAAGGGATTTAGTCGTACCATTTACAAGGAAACATTATAGAGGTGAAGTGTACTTCCACTTTATAGTGCAAATGGTTGGAGAGGAATTGGAACTCGACAATAGAGATGATGGACTTTTAGAAGGCATGCGTGACCTGATCCATGGCATCACTGGGGCTAGTGTGACTGGGGATAGCTTCGAATAGAGGAGAGTCTTACAGAGGAGCGTCATAAACAGGAGCAGGAAGAGCATCCCCAAAAAGGGCACCCCGAAGAAGAACGTCACCAAGGAGACCATGCCAGAGAAGAGGACGCCCAAGAGTTGCACGAAAAAAGGCACCACGCCACAGAGTACACCCCTGAGATCCTGTCAAAATGCCATACTGAACAGTTGTAGCAAAAACGCTAAGAGGGCTAGCACGATGGTGAACACTCCCAGGAGTGGTAGCAAAGATGCGAAGATGGCCAGCATGGAGGCTACCACACCCAGTGGGAGCAGAAAAATACTAATTTGGAGCAGAACACACTGCTAAGGTCAGGAAATAATGCCAGCACGAAGGAGAACATGCCTAATAGTAGAAGCAAAAGGGCTAATTTGGAGCGGAACACGCCGCTGAGGTCAGGCAATAATGCCAGCACGAAGGAGAACACGCCCAATAGTAGCAGCAAAAGGGCTAATTCGAAGAAGAACACACCATAGAAGTCAGGCAATAATGCCAGCACCCTGGAGCCAACACCCATGAGGGGAGGCAGGAAGGAGATCCCACCCAAGAGTGGCAGCAAAAAGCCTAGTTCAATGGGGAATGGAATGCAGATGTCATGCCCTACTGATACCATCAGAAAAGATTACATCAAGAAGGAGGATGTACACAGGAAGAGCAAGAGGGTTCTATATAGTCAAGATGAAATTGATTCTCACTACTGTTTGTCTACTGAAGTACCTGGGATGCATGCAAACGTAAGACCACCCCAAGTGGTTGCATCAGAACCAACCGAGTGTCTTGGAGAAAACAGAGTTGCCTGTGAGCTGGATTGGGGAAATGTTCCGGTCCATATGGGTGGAGACGATGGTGCAGCCCCACCCATGGGAGTCAATATGATGTGTGCAGTACTAGGCATTAGAGACGATGGCCAGGATTCTGAATCAGATGAAGAAGAAGGCACTGTAGAGGATCAAGAATCTGATGATGATGAAATAGACGAGGAACTTAACGATGAGGTTGGTATTCTAGTCAATGATTTGGGTGTTGAAGTAGAAGAAATGAAACATGACCACGAGTATCGTATAATTTCGGTCAGCATCGAGTTCAGTAGCATGCGTGAGTTCAGGATGTCATTCCAGCATTTTTGTATCAAGGGGGAGTTTGACGTTTATCGACTGAAGAACACTACCCAGAGGTATGAGGTCGTTTGCAAGTTAACGTGGATGAATGGACGGGCTGAGGTACATTGTCCATGGAGGATCACAGTAAGAGCCTTACCTGCGTCAAAGGCAATTAGGGTACTGGGGCAATGAATGCAGCAAACCATTAGAACTTTCTCTCTTTTCACTCTATAACTACAATTGTTGTGCGATATCTTTCTGGCAACTAGTCAACTCTTCTTATCTTTTTAATGAATCTATGTTGCAGGTGAACAAAATGGGCCCTCCACACATGTGTCCGACAGGCAGCAAACTGAAATCCTCAATGGATGATACGGAGTGGATGGCTATACAATCTATGTCCATACTAAAGGATATATCTAAGGAGACCGCGAAGAATATTCAGACTAGCCTCGGTTCTAAATACAACATTGTCCTACCGTATTACACGGTTTGGAAAGGTAAGAGAAAGCTCTGGGGTCTTGCACGGGGATTGGACCAATAGCTTCAGGATGTTGTACAACTTCAAGGCGTAGGTACAAGCTAGGTGTACGGGGAGTGTTGCTGAGATTGACACTGAATCACTACGTGGTAAAATATATTTCAAAAGATTATTCATGGCGCTTAAACCTTGCATCCATGGATTCAAGGACGGCTGTAGGTCGTATCTAAGTGTAGACAGCACTGTCCTAACTGGCAAATGGAAAAGCTGCCTTCCATCTGCCACAGCACTTGATGGTCACAACTAGATGTTCATAGTGGCATTCGAGCTGTTTGAAACAGAAACGGAGGAAAAGTGGGTCTGGTTTATGAGGCGACTCAGGAGATCAATAGGCCACATGGATCCATTGGGTATATCCACGGATGCATGCAAAGGGCTGACGAATGCAGTGAAGGAGGTTATCCCGCGAGCTGAAGGTAGAGAATTCCATGCCCATATGTTGCTCAACTTGTACTCACACTATGTAGGCAGCGTATTTCGTTACATGTTTCCTGCTGCTAGAGTTTACAAACCTAGTAGCAGCGAAAATTTCATGAGCAAGATTTTTGCGGAAGCCCGTGAATTTCCAGAGTACTTAGCCATCTATCATTCGCAGCTATGGAAGAGGAGTCAATTCAACCCTGACATCAAAGTTGATTACATAAACAACAACCTTGCAGAATGCCTGAATAACTGGGTGAAGGACATAAAAGTGCGTCCTGTTCATATCTTGATGGACAGCATACGTGGTATGATCATGAAGCTGTTAAATATAAGGAGAGAGATCGGTAGGAGACTTAGAGGACATATGCTACCGCCAGTTGTATAGCAACTGCACAACAGAAGCCGAGGACTTGCTCATCTTAAGGTTCTCCCGTCAACCAGCAGCAGCTGAGGTGGTCGATATGTCCAAGAGTGGCAAAAGGGGTGTTGTGAACATCCAGCTGCGAGAATGCACCTGCTTAGAGTGGAAGCATACCGGGAAACCTTGCGACCATGCCTTGGCCTTCTTGGTGAAGAAAAGAACTCTACCACATTTGGATCAGTATTTGTCAGACTACTACTCTATGGAAAAGTTCGGAGCTGCGTATGTTGGATCCGTCGAGCCATGTACATACCCATCTCAGTGGCCTCAAGTCCAACTGCCTTTCGAGCTTTGCCTGCCAGTTACAAAAAGGGGCAGAGGAAGACCTCAGGTGAATAGGTTTAAGAATTTTCTCGAGAAGAAGGGTTCGGCTTTCTGTGCTACCAAGAAGGGCAAAAACAGATGCAATACCTGCCATCTTATAGGCCATAGAGCAGCGGGTTGTCCCCTTAATGCTCCCAAACCTAGGTATGAGATGGTACATTCACAAAAAAATGTTTATAGTCTATAGATATAAGCTAGTAATCCATGTACTGTTTTTTTTTACAGGAAGCGCAAGGTAAGAAACAAGACAGACGACTCAGTGATTTTGCTGCAGGAAGAAAACCAAAATGAGTGGAGTGATGATGCTGGACAAGATTCTGGTGCTGATTGGCCTAACTTCCCTCGACCCGGAGATGCAGGGTACGTGAAGGTAAGAAAATTGGCACCCAAGAAGAGGAAGAAGGCAGGAGATGAAGAAGCCAGTGGACGTGAAGGCAAGAGGAAGAAAGTTGGCACCCAAGTAGAGAAAGAAGTCAAGCAGTGTAGAAGACTAATGATGTATTGAACTTGAACCTATATATGTAGTTCGGTTAAACCCTAGAGCTGTGTGCGTGGAACTTGTTGGGCAAAACAATCTGCCTCCTGTACTCGGAGTAAAATGTATCGCGACTTTAGGATTGGATACGGCCGAGGCCACTAGTTGAATCCGAAATTGTGATTGTGCCACTACTATCTGAACAATCGTGATAGTTGAGCGGTTAAGGGGTCTCCAAAATCGATGGGTGTTAGTGGCACAGACATGAATTATTTATAGGCGCTTAATAAATCCCTGCTATTGGCATTACACTTATGATAAGTTTCTAGGATGGAAAACAAGTTCTAAGCTGGCTGATACACTCCACAAAGCAGCAACTTATTCCAGCTGCTAGACAACGACATGGCAACATAAACTACAAATGCAACAGATAATGCCCAGATAATGAGGAAATTGTTTCCACCATCTGGCCAAATCTTGAGCCCGTTTGACTTACCGCCTCCCTGCCCCTGTGTAGCACCCTGATAAAATCACTACTAGAAAATCGCTTGGTGTTTCTGTTTGTGCATCATCATGACCGCATGCTCATGTCATCATGCCACCTTGCATTTGAGCATCGTCATCATCTTGCATATTTTGCCTAAAACTATTTCCCAAAAGCCTATCTTTGTTTTCTATTTGCCTCCCTCTTAATTTCAAATTAAAACCCCAATCTTTATCGGACCTTTTATTTATCTAAAAACTAACTACAAAAGTCTTTTAAATAAATAAATAAAACTTATATTATTTTTGGGAGGCAGCCAGCTAGGCCCAAAAGCCCAGCCGGCCACCTCCAGACCAAACCCTAGCCTACCCAGACCCTCACACCTAATCCTCCGCCGCCGCCACACTTGTCGCGCTATACACACCGCACACAGCAGCCGTGCAGCACACAGCAGCGTGCACCTACACGCGCTCGCGCGGAGCACACCACACCTAGGTGCACCACACGCCACCAACCCACCACTCGCGAGCCAGCCCCGTTAAAACCTGGCCCCACTCCCCCTCGACGGACACGCCCCGCATGTGGCTCCTCGCGATCCCCACGTCCACCCCGCGTCGCACCCCTGCTCGCCCTTGTCGCTTTTGCCCTGGCCCACCGCGACCACGTCGCCCATGCACGTGATCCCCTCTGCCTCTGCATCGCCCCGCATGGCTTCCGCCAGTGCCCCTGCAAGGTCCAGTTCCTCGCCTCCCTTTTCCCCGCGAGCCGCCGCCTTCGGCCGGCGCCCCGTCCGCATCGAGCCTGTCGCCACCAGGCCCCACTGCCTGCTGCGAGCCCGTCCTCATCGGAACCTTCTCTGCCTGCCTCGTGCGCCCCTCGCGAGATCCACCGTCGCGTTGTCAGAGCACCGTGGACGGCATCCCCCCTCTACTCGCCCAATCGCGCCAGCCTCCGCCCGCGTCCAGCGCCGCCCAGAGCCCCTGGCGTCGCTGTCGCTGCGACCTCGCCCCAACCCTGCCTCGCAACACTACCACTCGGCAAGCTCGCCAGCGTCGCAGGCCTCCCCGCAAGCCTCCTGCGCGTCGCCACCACCACCATCCTACCCGCCCATCTCGCGGCACCCTCCTTGTTCCGCCCCGCCAGCCCTGTACTACTTTGTTCCAGCACCGCCACCACTGGAGCTCCTCCCGCATCCCCGCGGCCTGCAACCTCGCCACCGATGACAGCCGGGCATCCCTCACCGTCCCTGCGCGTGCAGGTCTTCAAGGCCACCGACCCTGCCGGCCGCTTTTCCCCTGCATGCCATGGTAGCCGACCTCCCCTGCTCTGCCCTCCAGGTTGCCTCCTTTCTTGTTCATCGTCTGATGTTTGACCATGATGTTTGACCCTAGGAGCACCGGAGGGGCCTCCTTCTTGTTCCACAGATGTCGTGCTCCTCTCTGCCTCGATGTTTGTTCGGGCCAGCAGAAGCCGTTGGTAGATCTTCCCTGTGAATGCTGCAGGAATATGGAAGCTGAAGACTCCCTAATCAAGTTCTACGACAATATTAAAGCCGAAACAAGATCTCCCGAGACCAATCCGATGACGATGCACCGAGATGATCCGCAACCCCCACAAGGATATCGTGTCGCCGCCGAGATCTTCTTCATGGAGACTGGAGACGCTGAACCCTGGAGTCCGAAAACCAATCCCGAAGACCGAACCGAACCCTCGAAACCAAGATCGTCGACCCTAAACGCGATTCCCTTTCCGAGACCCCTTTTTTATAATATATGACATATACTTGTTGCATATAAATTGTCATGCTTGCATACATGTTTATTCGTTTGGGGGTATTTTGTCGATTCACCTCATAATTAAATATGGAGATTATATGCGGGCTATTCTAGTCTTATATTGGCTCCATTTAAATTTGTGTAGTGAACTAATGCCATGTTTTGCCTTGTTAATACAACATTTAAATTGCGGGGTAGCTAAATAACTTGAACCTTCTAATTAATTGTTGGGACCCCGGTTACGCTTAATATTGCCTAATTGCACCGCATCCTTGCCATGTCATGCATCATACATGCATCATGCCCAATCTTCTGTCATAGTATTAAATAGTGCATCCGGTGTTTCTTTTCGTGTTTTGCTTCTTCACGGATTAGGCTGCTGAGTTGATGCGAGTATCGACAAGTTTTTCAGTGTATCTTCGGCTATGTTTTCCAGGCGAGCATTCTCCCCCTTTCTACCTATTTTGCATTTTGTTGGGGATATACTTTCCGGGTATCCTCACAGTTCCTCACTGACCAGGGTGGCCCACTTCGGGTTAGAGCTTTGCTTCATGGGTGGCCCAGTCAGGATAGAACTCGGAGTCTAATCTGGCTACGGGAAGGCCTAGAAGACTTACCGACTTAGGCCCATAATGTTACTTGTAGTTCAAGATGTACACTGTACCAACTCTTAGTCGTAGCCGGATTGATCTCTCCTGTAAACCCTAGGCCGGATATCTATATAAGCCGTCCTAGGGAGAGCCTTTAGGGCAACACTCTAAACACCTCAATAGTCTACAATCTCAACTCGCATAGGCGAAACCCTTGTAACCCATATTCCGGCTCTGCCATATTACTGGATTGCTAGCAGGAGTAGGATTCGTCCAAAGCCGGCGGATTCGAACCTGGGTAAACTTGTGTGCTCATCGTCCCGAAATACCGTACGTCTCACACCCCTCTCTTCCGCATGCCCCGAGGACCCCCTCATGGTGTACTTGTCCTCAATCCGACGACAGTTGGCGCCCACCATGGGGCAAGTGAGCTACGGATCTGCGTTCCGAGCGGAATCTGCAAGAATCGGAATCGGCGAGACTATCACTGTCGGTCGCATCCTCTATGCTAGTGACGTCCCTCTCATCGTTCTCGACGAGACTTGGATTCCGGCTAGGGAGGCCGTGACTGCCTATACAATCATGTCTTTTGGCGAGATCGATGTGTACATCGGTTTTGCTGAACCTGCCCAACCACCCCAGCGGTGATGATAGAGGCAGAAGAAGCTTCTGGGTCCCCTTTGTCTGCGGAGGCGGCAGAGTTCCGGATCTCAGAAAACCCTAATCCCACCCAGCCCGCACCAGTTGCGGAGATAGTGGAGAAATCTGAGCCTGAAGAAGACCTCACGGTCCAAGTCGAATCTGAAGTGGATCTCCCTAGAGAAGCCGGATCTCAGATCGACCCACCCGTGGAAGTCGAAATCCAGGAGGAGCACATCAACGACACTGATTCCGGCTCTGACGATGCCGAGACAGACAGGCCTTTCCTCAGGTACACACTAAGACATATGATACTGTAAGGCGCTAGCGCAGATGAAATCCTCGAAACCATTAAAAGTTTCGACATGGCTGATCGTGAAAGCCGCAGGTACCTCAGGAAGCACGCGTCGCACTTTGTCGGATATGTTGGATCCGGATCCGGCTCTACTGATGCTAGAGAAAACACCAGTTCGGTGCTGGAGGCAATTGGAAACGCCGACGTTCCCGCATCCTCGGATGAATCTATGATGTCGGTAGATTTCCGAAAGTTCTCCGCGGAATACAAAAAGGAATACAACTCCAAAGCTGCAGAGGAAGGAGAAGCCATGGATGAAGGGTCCGAGGAACACTCTCCCAAAGCGCAGGATGACATGGACGTCGGAGACAATCCCGAGGTCCAGATGTCCGAAAGTACCGATCAGAGCTTGACTGCGGGAAACGAACCCAAAGCCGTCTTTGCTACCAGCGCTGCCAAAAAGGCAAATAAGAAGAACAAGAACCCGGCAAAAGACCCTCTCACAGAGGAGGTAATCGCCGAGGAATATGAAGAAGACTCGGATGGAGCGCTTATCCCAGAAGAGCCAAAAAAGAAGCATCGGTGGATGGACACGTGATCACTGAAGGTGCGCGTAAGCTCATCGATGCCGCATTAACCACACATATCCCTACAGCTGCAGAACTTACTGCAGATGAGCTGGACGAAAGGGCCCAAGCCCTAGAAGCGCGTCGTCAACAACTCCTCGATGAAGCCAAAAACATCGAGGTGGAGAAGAAACGCATGTCAACCAAGGAATATATGTCTCGGTTGCATCAGAAGACATAGAAGCGTCACATCAATGATGACCAATTCCCACGTGAATGTGCCGTCCTTTTCGGGGACGAGATGGGGAAGCCACGGAAAGACAACAACGGAGATTGGGTATACCCAACCCCAGTATAGAATACCGTGGCGGCCCGAGAAATTCTATCGGCTAATACAGGACCAGAGGAGATCCGTTTGGGTATCAAACTACTCGACAAGGGACTGGAACAGCAAAAGGTCACCCTGTTCGGAAGCCAAAAACTGGTCTCGGATTCTGACCAATGTCGCACAGATCCGGCATGGGCTGGCGTAAGATCCCATTACGTCCGGGCGCAGTATCATGACCTCGAATGCCGGGAAGACAATTATTCAAGAACCGGATCGTCGGGACAGCATCGCAGAGCTACGCATAACTGGAGCAATGTTGCTCCATCGGCTGAGAAAGACGCGATCGCTGAGAGTACAACGATCGAAAGGGAGAAGATAAGGAGAAACGTCGGGAGGAGGATCGTTAGAGAATGCCACCTCCTAGATATGAGAGCCGTCCGGCTGAGCCTCACCATGGTGGGAACGACGGACGAAGGAACGACGGAAACAACGCTGGAACAAGCCGGCAGGGGGCTCGTCGTAGTCAAGAACCTCCCCGGAACCAGAATAATGACGCTTCAGACAGAGACCGCGATCAGCCGGAAACAATTCGGCTGCCCCACCCCATCCACCAAGCAGTTATCACAACAGCCCCCAGGGAGGCCAAGGAGGACGACATGGCGGAGGAGGTGGTGGCAGAAGCTTAAGTCTGGCTAGGGCACCGCAGCCACAACCGACATTCGGGACAATCTCTATCCCCGAATGATGCAAGACACATGATCAACTCCAACATAGAGGCTCGGCGCTATGAAAACGATGATGTGTACGTAGGCCCAAAGTGCTTCGGACCACGCATCAGAGCTACAAAATTCCCGGAAGGATTTGCCATCTCAAGACATATCCAAGCCTACAACGGCATTGCTCGGCCAGACACCTAGTTACAGGACTTCTTCCAAGCTTGCTGCATCGCTAAGGGCGGAAACAGCCTGGTCGCAACCCGATATCTCCCACTTATGTTGCGGAAGACGGCACGATCATGGCTCAATGAACTTCCAGCGAACACCATCCATAACTGGTATGATTTGCAAAGTGCGTTATTTTGGAATTTCGAAGGCACATATCGGAGGCCATGTACGGTTGGAGACCTATAGCGTTGTACCTAGAAAGCCGGAGAAACTTGCCGGGATTACCTCAGACGATGGATCGACACCAAGAACTCATGTGAAGGAGTAAATGATCAAACCGTGATTGAAGCTTTCATCGCAGGTCTCCCAATTGGTTTACTGCGCCATCGCTAGAAGTGTGACAAGGTTACTAATCTGGGAGAGATGATAGAAACAGCGAGCAAGTATGCAGATGCTGACGACGATGCAGAGGGATTACTCAATGTCCTGGCTATGCCACAATCGGCAAAACAACCAAAGCAACAAGCTCAGAAGCGCAAAAATACCTCGGAAGAAAAACACAACGCGGAGGCAGCAGTGGTCACTACTGTTTCCGGGTCTGGAGGACGAGGCGGACGTGGCGGAGGCCACGGGCGTAACCGTGGGACATCAAGGGTCCAAGGTAGAGGAGAGAAACAACCAGGCAAAACCTACACTTGGGCCGACATTGCCAATAACCCATGTGTGCATCACTTAGACGCCAATGGGGGCTCGTCCCACACCAACGCTGAATGTCGTTTTAACGACGACATCAAGAGAGATGATACCGCTGGCTACAAAGCTAAGCGGAAGAAGGGAGAGAAAAATCCCGAAAAAGACAAGGAGACCAAGGAAGATTCTGACATGGAGGAAGCTGATGCTTCAAATCCCAAGCTGGAAGGGAAGAAAACTTTTCCCACCAAGAAGGACACTTACATCACCTTCCTCGGACCTCAACCAGCAAAGGTCAAGAAAGCAGTTCTCCACGAGCTCAATGCAACAGTTCCAGCTGTCCCTCAGTATCTGGACTGGTCGGAAGTGGCAATCACGTTTGACCATGCTGATCATCCGCCTAAACTACACAGGCGAGGAAAATACGCCTTAATCGTCAATCCACTTATTGACGGTTAGGGTTTCTCCAAGACCCTCATGGACAGTGGTAGCAACATCAATATTCTCTATGTCGAAACGCTACGCCGGATGAAGATCTCAGAAACACAGCTGAACCATAGCTCTGTGATCTTTCACGGAGTTGTCCCAGGAAGACAATCTAATTCCCTAGGCGAAATCACTTTGGATGTTACTTTTGGAACACCAAAGAACTATCGGACGGAGGCACTTTCCTTCGAAGTAGTCCCGTTCAAGAGCGCATATCACGCTATATTCGGACGTCCGGCTTACTAGGCTTTTATGGCTCGTCTGTGTTACATTTACAATATGATGAAAATTCTAGGTCCCAACGGTGTGATCACCATCAGGGGAGACCCGAAGAAGGCGCGAGAGTGCGAGGATGGAAATTGTCACTACCTCGGTGAATTACGCTCTTAGTTGCATGCTTGGATGAGCGAAAGTGACTAAAATAGTACGGTGGGGCCCAGGGGCCACTCACAGGTAGACCTTTCGGCCGTCCTAACCACTTTCAGAACATCGGGACAAGAACAAACGGCGTAATCGGCAGGCGAAGGGATCAACTACATACACAAGTGAGTATGTATGCAAGCCACCATACAACTGTTCACAGAGCCATTCCATCTAAAAGAAATAGAAATATTGCAACACCATAAGGCAAGACCCAAATATCCTAGGTAGAGATAATAGTTCAGGATAGCTCCTCATACATCAAACATCAGAGTATCAGGCGGAAGCGGAAAACAAGATCCGAGTACGGATAAGAAGCATATCGGCATAAGATGCCACATAAATAAACACATCCCGCCCACAGATCTCACGGATCCCCGTTCCCGGAATCTCTACACCGAGTGATCGTTGCCAACATCATCCGTCTCCTCCACCCAGTATCCATCTTGCGAGTACACCTGTTCATCTAAATCAAACAATATATCGTGTGAAACCCTAGGGGTACTCAGCAAGTCTTTATGCCTCTAAAGGGGACATATACCTGGGGTGACACAATTGCAGCAAAAGATAATAACTAACAAGCCTATTGATACTCACTAACCATCCGCCTAACCAATGATAGACTGATGTCCGTTAATTAGTAACAACAGTTATAACAGTATAATTAACCGATCCATCCTCCTTCTCGCTTACCAACGAGAAAGCGGACGAACAACCCATCCGTTGGCAGTTTTATTCACCATTCCATGAGTATTGCACTATTTACTAGGCAGGTATTTAGTCAAATTAACAGTGGTACTTTAGTTATACTTGTCTATGATCGAGAAACTGTGCTCCAAGTCGTCCATAACCGCGAACACGGCTTTCAGAAAGATTTACCCTGCAGGGGTGCACAAATAGCAACACACACTCGATCAACCTCGGAAAAACCAACTCAAAACCCAACGAGGCATTCACGACAAAGCGATCACAGGATTCAGGAATATTTCAGGGGGCCACCCCATTAAGCTACCCACAACGAAGCTAGCTGACTCCGAGACGGACTCAAGGTTTGTGTCAATGGCTGTAACCGACTGGGAACCCGAAAGTGTGACTAGGCTTGTCGATACCGCGAAAACACTCCACATACAAAACAGTACAGGTGCTCCACGCACAATCTTAAATAACACAGTAAAGCATGGCATAAGTACAGGATAGTAACAAAACCCCAAACTACTTTGTGGCCCCAAGAAATATAAATGAATCAAGCTCTGGCTCGGGGGGGCCATAAGGCCTCCCGGATGTGGATAGTGCGAATAGTCAAGGAACAGGAATCAAGTACTCGGGGTCCTACGGGACACAAGTGAGCATGCAAAACCAAATAGCAGATATTGCTCACCGGTGCCTCTTTCATTAGTTATCCCATTACTACCCAGGTTAAGTTGTTTAGGTACCTCATTATCCATCAAACACTCACATACCCTACACATGCTGTTCTACGACCCGCATGGCTCAAACAACTCCTGTAGTAATGGCTCATGGGATGGAGGAACAAGCTTCGGTGGGGTTTAAAAGTAAAGGCTATGCAGTACTTGGGATTCAATTTAATGCAATCGCGACTCAATGATGCAAGAATAAGATAGAGGCAATAGGTACTATATGTATGCAAGCATGTGTTAGTGCTTGCCTGGTAGCTCAGTTGAAGCGAGAGACGGATCTGTAGTACTCATGTGGTTCCTGATAATTCTCCTGCTGGGTGTCTATTCGAAAAAGAACCAAACAAACAAGGGCCAACATAAATAAAGTGCACAATCATACGAATTAAAATGTGACAAGCAAACAAGCATGCCATGATGAATGATGCACAATTAAATGGCAATAATGTCGCATGGCAAGGGTGAGGTGTGGGAACAAGAATAATTCATTTTATTATTTATTTAGTCAAGTTTTATTGCCATAAACAGTTCTGATTTTTAATACTGACATGATTCATGCTTCAATTCAGAACAAGGAATGCATTGTTAGAACGGGCTCGTCACGCTGATCGATTTAGACATATTATTTGTCGAATTTGGAGTTGTAGAGTTAAAGTTATTAATTTATTAAGAAAAGGGCATTTTATTGTACTTTTAATCATCTCGAAAATTTAAAGTGCTCAAACATTATTTTGAATGGCATATTTGAAATCCTCACATTTTTTTGATTCAAAAACATATATCATTTGTATTATTTGGAATTATAATTTAAAAGTTATTAAAAACAGATTTAAATTTGTATTTAAACATTTCTGAAATTGTTTTGTTAAAACAGAAAAATAGGAAAGCTTTTCATACTCAGAGGGGGTTAGCTCAAGACGCTGACGGGTGGGGTCCGTGCTGACTCAGCAGCAGGTGGGGCGCAGCGGCTGGGTCGGCGTTTCTCACCAGGGCCTTTCCTAGCCGCAACCGCCGACAGGTGGGGCCGGGTTCAGCGGGCCACGCGCGCGCATCGCCCAGCAGGGACGTGACACGTGGGCGGTCCAGGGACTGCGCGGTGGAAAAACCCAGACAACACGGGTATCTTTCTGTAAAACAACCCGCGCAGAGGGGCTGACCGGTGGGGCGACAAGGACTGCGGCTTGAGGTCTGAAATCTTCAGGGGCCTCAGAGCAAAACGTGCAGGGACAAAACTGACGAACTGAATCAAAAAAAACACGGATAGAAGTCTAACTCGGGCTGATCTTTCGACGAAGATTGCGACGAATCCATTAGGAATTTCACGGCGCCGCAAAAACCAAAAGAGTAGAGGGAACTAGGGCCTATAACTTTCGTCTAAGGGGTTTCGTCAGATGTGGAACGGGGTGCCGGAATCTGGACAGAAACAGAGGGGATTCGAGCGGTAGCAGACTGACAGGGAAACTGCCGAGAACGACAGCGAAATCGTCCTGACTTTCATGGATGATTCCCAGAGGTACAGGCAGTGGATTGGCGTGTGGTATGTGGCACCAGATAGGGGAAAGTACCCTCTGCGACGGAGCGGAAGAACGGCGGCAGAGGTGCACGAAGGCGACCGGAAGCTACTCATGAACAAGCAGCTGAGCTGATGCTGCACTGCTGCTACTGCGCGTCTGGCGGTCGTCTACCCTGCACGACCCGGTGAGCGGGCGGCAGCTACGGCGGCGCAGGAAGGACAAGGATGGGTAAAGGGGAGGTGAGGTGACGCGGAGCTCACCCAGGGTCGCATCGATGGTGGTCGGGCTCGGTGGAGAAGACGATGTCGGTGGTGACCGCGGCGGCAAGGGCTAGCAGAGACGGCGGTGCTAGGCACTGCTTGTAGAGGAAGAAAAAGGGGCGTGGCTCTGCTAAGGTTCGAAGGGGTCCGGGATAAGGGATAAGGAGGTGCAGGTCACGCGCTCGGCGTGAGCAGCTGGCACAGATGACGGGTAACGGCCACCTGCTCCCCTCCGTCGCGCGTAGAGAGGGAGGGAGAAGACGGCGTGAGACGCCGAGAGGAGAAGAACAGCAACAGAGGGATGAAGGGGTATGGGCTACAAATAGAAGGAGAAATGGTCGGGAGAGGGGACTGTGCCGTTGGGCTGCTACTCTGGCCCTACTGCTGGGTTGCTAGGTAAGCTGCTCCTGCCTTTTTTTTATTATTTGTTTTGTTTGTGTTTTTGATTTCTATCCAAACAAGAGTTTTAAACTCTTAACTATTTTTGAAACTTTGCAGATTGATTTGAAAAGAAGGGTTTTTGGGTTTTAGACAAGAGCCACAAGATCAAGCATGAGAAGGAAAGGAGATGTGGTGAGGTAAGGAGCTTTATGCACATGGCAAGGAAATAAAGATCAGATGAGGGGGTTTGAGAGTGAGAAGGGGAGCTTACAAAAGAAAAGGTCCAATCAAAACAAGGAAAATGAAGGAGAACAAGATGGTGGCGACTTGCATGGCCCATGCACAAGTAATAAATGCCATGTTTATTTTGTTAACACAATAATAAATAATCATGGCATTTATACACATGCATTCCAAAATATGCAATGGGGCCAAGCTAAAAGAATTAAACGGATGCTCCATGTGGAGTAGATGGAGTCGCTCAGATTTGAATATACTTTGGACTTGATAGTGTGTATGTTCCACTAGATGTATAATAGTCTCAAAAAATATTCCAACATGAGCCAAAATTTCAAGACAACCCATTTGGAAGCTTGAAAAAGGGGGGTACCCCTCATAATGCATGCAAAGGTGGCTCCACATATCAATAATGTGAAAACAACATGATGCTAATATGAGAGCATGTGGAATTAGAAGTGGATTCATCCCAACCCACATGAGCTAGAGGTAAAACCAAATAAGATGCAAAACTCACATATAGTTGGATGGTGGAATTATGGGGTGGGGACAAGAAAGGTGGTGGAGTTAACAAAAGATATGCCCCCAACTCAACTTGGGCATCAAGCATTTATCAAGAACCAAATACAATATATCAAGAGGCAAATACAATTACTAATGCATATGAGAGAAAAACCAAATGAAAAGGGTTTTATATGATGCTCAAATGCAAGGTGGCATGATGACATGAGCATGATATAATTATGATGCAACAATTATATGTAGGAAGTAGCAATTATATTACTAGACCATGTAGCATTACATATGTTAGACAGATGGGATGCTACAACTCTCCCCCACTAAACAGGAATCTTGCCCCGAGATTCTAGGAAGAAGAAGAAGACACAAAGAGGGTAGGATACTTGGCACGGAGCTCATCCTCGCGTTCCCAAGTGGCTTCATCAACGGAATGGTGCAACCACTGCACCTTGCAGAACTTGATGGACTTGTTGAGAGTCCGTCTTTCTACGACTTCAAGGATTTTTGTGGGGTGTTCTTGATAAGACAGATCTTCTTGGAGATTGATGAGTTCATGGTCCACGGTCCTGCCGGGATCCTTGAAGCACTTCTTGAGTTGAGAGATATGGAAAACATCATGGACCTTGAGTTTTTCAGGGAGCTCAAGAGCATAAGCAACTTCTCCTCTTCTTCCACAAATTTTGAAAGGACCGATGTATCTAGGAGCCACCTTTCCTTTGATACCAAAGCGGTGCGTGCCTCTCATGGGAGTGACATGAAGGTAAACGAGATCACCAGGGACATACTCCATGTCCGTGTGCTTTCTGTCGTAATTGCTCTTCTGGCGACTTTGAGCAATCTTCAGGTTTTCAAGAATGATGTGAACCTTCTCCTCCTCTTGAGTTACAATGTCGGGGCCAAACAATGTTCTTTCACCTGCGCCCGACCAACCAATCGGAGTTCTGCATTTGCGTCCATAGAGAACCTCAAATGGTGCCATCTTTAGACTTTTCTAGAAGCTGTTGTTGTAAGAGAATTCAGCATATGGAAGGCATTCTTCCCACTTCATGCCGAAGGAGATAACGCAAGCACGGAGCATATTTTCTAGAATCTGATTGATCCTTTCAACTTGTCCTTGCGACTGAGGATGGTAAGCTGTGCTGAAGTTCAATTTTGTTCCCAAAGCATTTTGGAAACTTCCCCAGAACTTGGAAGTGAAGATGCTTCCACGGTCTGAGCTGATCTCAAGAGGAAACCCATACAGAGAGACAATTCTGTTGATATAGAGCTCAGCCAACTGAATTGCAGAAATTGTTTCCTTGACGGGAAATAAGTGAGCCACTTTAGAAAGCCTGTCGATGACAACAAAGATTGCATTGTTGCCCATCTGCGACCTTGGAAAACCAGTTATGAAGTCCATCTCTACTTTCTCCCATTTCCATTCCGGAGGCTTCAATGGCTGTAGAAGACCGGAAGGTTTCTGATGAACAGCTTTAACTCTACGGTAGACATCACACTCCGAGACATACTTGGCACAATATCGTTTCAACCCAGGCCACCAATACTGTGTTTTCATGTCCATGTACATCTTAGTGCTGCCAGGGTGGATAGAAAGAACAGAATCATGCGCCTCCTTGAGAACTTGCTCTCTTAGACCCGGGTAGTTCGGAACAAACATCCGGTGTTCAAACAAAAGAGCGCCTTGGTCGTCGACGTGGAAGGACTCATACTTCGGGAGCTGAATGTTGGAGATGATCTTTTTAGTGTAAGGATCACCAAGTTGAATGGAGCGAACTTTTTCTTCCAAGAGAGGGGTTGCCAGAAGGTTCAGAAGATACCCTTGATCCACAATTTCAAGGTTGAGCTTGCGGAATTCCTCACACAAGAGAGGTTGTTGTTCTTCCACCGTGAGGTTGTTGACATAAGCTTTTCGGCTGAGAGCATCGGCCATGCCATTAGCTTTGCCCGGAGTGTAGTTGATGGTCAAATTGAAATCATTAATTGCTTCAATCCACCTCCTCTGACGAAGGTTGAGATCAGGTTGTGTGAAGATATACTTCAGACTCTTGTGATCAGAAAAGATCTCACAACGATTGCCAAGCAAGTAATGCCTCCATACTTTCAAAGCAAAGACAACTGCTACGAGTTCGAGGTCATGTGTAGGATAGTTGATCTCATGCGTCTTCAACTGTCGAGAGGCATAAGCAACAACTTGTTTTTCTTGCATAAGGACCGCACCCAATACTTGCAAGGAGGCGTCACAGAATATCTGGAAAGGCTTTGATGTATCTGGAGGAATCAAGACTGGTGTGGAAGTGAGCTTCTCTTTGAGTGTTTCAAAGCTTGCTTGACATGCAGGAGACCAAAGGTATTTCTTGCCTTTCTTGAGGAGATCGGTAAGAGGCTTCGCAATCTTTGAGAAGTTCTGAACGAAGCGACGACAGTAACTAGCCAAACCAAGGAAACTCCGGACTTCTTTGACATTTATGGGTGGAAGCCAGTCAACAATTGTCTTAATAGTTTCTGGGTTGACGGCAATGCCCTTGGCAGAGATGACGTGACCAAGATAGGTGACTTGA
The DNA here is from genome assembly GCA_910589775.1 of Avena eriantha. Classification (NCBI taxonomy): domain Eukaryota; kingdom Viridiplantae; phylum Streptophyta; class Magnoliopsida; order Poales; family Poaceae; genus Avena; species Avena eriantha. The sequence continues at coordinate 229,234,095 of OU342742.1, forward strand.
GGCAGCTAGAACTCACACTTGGAGAACTTTGCATACAGGCGGTTCTCACGAAGCTTGTTTAGGACACACCGAAGGTGTTCTTCATGTTCTTCCTTTGACTTAGAATAGACTAGAATGTCATCCAGGTAGACCACGACGAACTTATCAAGATACTCCATGAAAACCGAGTTCATAAGCCTCGAGAAGGTGGCAGGTGCGTTGGTGAGACCGAAAGACATGACCGTGTACTCATACAGGCCATAGCGGGTGGTGAAAGCTGTTTTGGGGACATCTTCCTTGCGAATCTTGATTTGATGATATCCACTTCTCAAATCAAGCTTAGAGAATACCACAGCTCCAGCTAGCTGATCGAAGAGATCATTAATCCGCGGAAGGGGATATTTATTCTTGATGGTTTTAGCATTGAGAGCCCGATAGTCGACACAAAGTCTATCAGTCTTGTCTCGCTTCTTCACAAAGATGGTTGGGCTACCCCAAGAAGAAGTACTGTGCTGAATGAAACCCAACTTCTCTTGTTCATCAAGCTGACGTTTGAGTTCAACCAACTCAGCCGGACCCATTTTATAAGGCCGCTTGGAGATAGGAGCGGTACCAGGTTCAAGTTCAATCACAAACTCGACCTCACGATCAGGAGGCATACCTGGAAAATCTTCAGGAAAAACATCTGGGAACTCACAGACCACCGGAACACTCTGAATAGCTTCCATAGCATCATCATTCAGTGCCGCCAAAGAGAAAAGCTGAATTGCAGGAGTTAGACTTGGAGAATAGACTATATGGCCTTCAGGAATTTTCAGAGAAACCGAGCGTTCAGCACAATCAATCACAGCTGCATTTGCTGTTAACCAATCCATGCCCAAGATAACATCAATGTCAGAGTTGCCCAGAATAATTAAGGAAGCCAGAAACGAAGAGCCACCAATCTCAATTTGATTATTATGGCTGATTTTTGAAGATGCCATTGTTGCTCCAGGAGAAAGGACCATTAAACGCTTAGGGAGAGGATCCATTGCTTACTCATTCTCATTTGCAAACTTGTGAGAAACAAAAGAATGTGAAGCACCAGAATCAAACAAAACTCGTGTAGGGACTGAGTTAACGGGAAGCGTACCCATCACAACTCCAGGTGCATGCTCAGCTTGAGCAACATTGACGCAGTTGGCACGAGCAACTGTAGACCCGGGCTTGGTGTTGATGTTGAGAGCCCGAGGTGGAGGTACACGAACCAAAGAAGAACTTGCCGCAGGTCTTGGAGGTGGTGGAGGAAGAGCTTTGTTGTTCATTGGACAATTCCAGTGTTGATGCCCAGTGTTTCCACAAGTGTAGCAAGCACCAGGTGGACGTGGAGCAACGTAGCCAGGGACTCCGCCAGGCGCTCCAGGGTAGTTGTGGTTGTAGCCCCTAGGAGCCGCGATGAAGGAGTTTTGTGGCCTTGCCGCGTAGCTTGACAGTCTTGGTGGAGCCGGGAGCGACGGTGGAGTGTTGGGAACCCACACGCGGCGCTTAGAAGGAGCTGTCATAGCTAAAGAGCTTGCTGCATCGCCGCTGTATTTCTTTGACTCCTCAAACACTTGCCTACTTGCTTCTTCCTACAGAGCTGTATGTTGGAGTTCTAGAAAAGACCCTGGCCTTGCATGAGTGATTGCATATTTGATTGATGCATTGAGCCCTTGCCTGAACCTCTTTTGCTTCTTCTTCTCATCAGAGATCTCATCGCCACCATACCGAGAAAGGTTCATGAAGTTCCTGATATAGGTATTGACATTATCATTGCCCTGCTTGAGGTTGAGAAACACTTCCTTCATCCTTTCCATGACAATTTCTGACAGATATTGCTCTTTGAAAGCCGCAGTGAATTGCTCCCAAGTAGGCTGAAAACTAGAGTGGTCTGCCTTCAGGTAATTTTCCCACCACAGAGCTGCATCTCCCTTCAGAAGGTGCGTGGCACATTTTATCCATTCTTGCTCAGGAACATCCACAATCATTAGCAACCTTGATATATCACGCAGCCAATCATCCGCATCAAGTGGCTGATCAGACACCTCAAATTGGCGTGGGTTGAATTTCAGAAAACTCTTGATGTCTCCTCGCTTGGGTGGTGGAGGTAGCAGAACAAACTCATTCCTCCTCACGCTTTCTTCGAATCGCTGCTGGTTCTGCTGCATTGTTCCCAAAGCATTAGCAATACTTGCCAAAGCAGCCCCAGTTCAGGTGGTATGTCCTCCTCAGAACGGCGTGGTGGTGCCATCCTGTGATTGATATAAAACACAAGTCAGTACTGTAATGGAGAATAATAATAATCCAAAATATTACCAAAATGGAATTAACCAAGATTAAAGGATACAATTCACTAAGGTGATATTAAAATATCAACAAAGTTCAAGGCACCTAGAAGATATTAAGCATATCGCACACGACTGAACAAGGAGTGTGGTACACAAGCTAACAAACAAAAATTTCCCGCAAATTTCGGCATTAAAATACCACTATATGCGCAAAACCACTTAACGAACCAAGATTAGTAACTCTACCAATTCAAGATACAAGAGCGAATGATAAGAGTAGTGGTATGGTCACGACTCCATCCCGCACTCAAATCATTACTCCGCACATGAATCAGTAAAACACATATCCCAACACCTTCTTCTTAAGATGACCCTAAAGATTAGTAACTACGGAAACGAACACCCCAAACAAGATAACGTCAGATAACAAAGAGTAAGACAGATCGCACCGGTATACAACAAATCAGATAGATCGCGTCGGTTTACAAAGGCCTGTCGGTATGGAATGTACCAATAGTTGATAACCAAAAGGCAGATAGAGATAACATTTGGATGCAACAGATAGACAAGGAATTCACACACACACACAACCTATGGTACTACGGAACCCAGAACACGTGAATCCTAGTTTGAATTTTTAGAAGAGGATTGAAAACGTTACACTTCCTTACCAGAAAAAGGGTGGGTGGGTGGGTAAGAAGAAAAATGGAAGCAGTCCTACTCTCACGTTTTGTTTTTCCCTAGTATACATAGCTACCAAAAATATTTGCTAGACTGACAACGACCATTTTGGCTGAGACCCTGAAGGGCGGGATGGCTCTGATACCAATTGTAACTACCTCGGTGAATTACGCTCTTAGTTGCATGCCTGGATGAGCGAAAGTGATTAAAATAGTACGGTGGGGCCCAGGGGCCACTCACAGGTAAACCTTTCGGCCGTCCTAACCACTTTCAGAACATCGGGACAAGAACGAGCGGCGTAATCGGCAGGCGAAGGGATCAACTACATACACAAGTGAGTATGTATGCAAGCCACCATACAACTGTTCACAGAGCCATTCCATCTAAAAGAAATAGAAATATTGCAACGCCATACGGCAAGACCCAAATATCCTAGATAGAGATAATATTTTAGGATAGCTCCTCATACATCAAACATCAGAGTATCAAGCAGAAGCAGAAAACAAGATCCGAGTACGGATAAGAAGCATATCGGCATAAGATTCCACATAAATAAACACATCCCGCCCACAGATCTCACGGATCCCCGTTCCCGGAATCTCTACACCGAGTGATCGTTGCCAACATCATCCGTCTCCTCCACCCAGTATCCATCTTGTGAGTACACCTGTTCATCTGAATCAAACAATATACCGTGTGAGACCCTAGGGGTACTCAGCAAGTCTTTATGCCTCTAAAGGGGACATATACCTGGGGTGACGCAATTGCAGCAAAAGATAATAACTAACAAGCCTATAGATACTCGCTAACCATCCGCCTAACCAATGATAGACGGATGTCCGTTAATTAGTAACAACAGTTATAACAGTATAATTAACCGATCCATCCTCCTTCTCGCTTACCAACGAGAAAGCAGACGAACAACCCATCCGTTGGCAGTTTTATTCACCATTCCATGAGTATTGCACTATTTACTAGGCAGGTATTTAGTCAAATTAATAGCGGTACTTTAGTTATACTTCTCTATGATCGAGAAACTGTGCTCCAAGTCGTCCATAACCGCGGAGACGGCTTTAAGAAAGATTTACCCTGTAGGGGTGCACAAATAGCAACACACACTCGATCAACCTCAGAAAAACCAACTCAAAACCCAACGAGGCATTCACGACAAAGCGATCATGGGATTCAGGAATATTTTAGGAGGGCACCCCATTAAGCTACCCGCAACGAAGCTAGCTGACTCCGAGACGGACTCAAGGTTTGTGTCAATGGCTGTAAACGACTGGGAACCCGAAAGTGTGACTGGGCTTGTCGATACCGCGAAAACACTCCGCAGCCAAAACAGTACAGGTGCTCCACGCACAATCTTAAATAACACAATAAAGCATGGCATAAGTACAGGATAGCACAAAACCCCAAACTACTTTGTGGCCCCAAGAAATAGAAATGAATCAAGCTCTGGCTCAGGGGGGTCCATAAGGCCTCTCGAATGTGGATAGTGCGAATAGTCAAGGAACAGGAATCTAGTACTCGGCGTCCTATGGGACACAAGTGAGCATGGAAAACCAAATAGCAGATATTGCTCACCGGTGCCTCTTTCATTACTTATCCCATTACTACTCAGGTTAAGTTATTTACGTACCTCATTATCCATCAGACACTCACATAATCTACACATGTTGTTCTACGACCCGCATGGCTCAAACAACTCCTGTAGTAATGGCTCATGGGATGGAAGAACAAGCTTCGGTGGGGTTTAAAAGTAAAGGCTATGTAGTACTTGGGATTCAATTTAATGCAATCACGACTCAATGATGCAAGAATAAGATAGAGGCAATAGGTACTATATGTATGCAAGCATGTGGTAGTGCTTGCCTGGTAGCTCAGTTGAAGCGAGAGACAGATCTGGGTAGAACTCCTGTGGTTCCTGATAATTCTCCTGTTGGGCGTCTATTCGAAGAAGAACCAAACAAACAAGGGCCAACATAAATAAAGTGCACAATCATACGAATTAAAATGCGACAAGCAAACAAGCATGCCATGATGAATGATGCACAATTTACGTGGCAATAATGTAGCATGGCAAGGGTGAGGTGTGGCAACAAGAATAATTCATTTTATTATTTATTTAGTCAAGTTTTATTGCCATAAACAGTTCTGATTTTTAATACTGACATGATGCATGCTTCAATTCAGAACAAGGAATGCATAGTTAGAACGGGCTCGTCGCACTGATCGATTTAGACATATTATTTGTCGAATTTGGAGTTGTAGAGTTAAAGTTATTAATTTATTAAGAAAAGGGCATTTTATTGTAATTTTAATCATCTCGAAAATTTAAAGTGCTTAAACATTATTTTGAATGGCATATTTGAAATCCTCACATTTTTCTGATTCAAAAACATATATCATTTGTATTATTTGGAATTATAATTTAAAAGTTATTAAAAATAGATTTAAATTTGTATTTAAACATTTCTGAAATTGTTTTGTTAAAACAGAAAAGCTTTTTATACTCAGAGGGGGTTAGCTCAAGACGTTGATGGGTGGGGTCCGCGCTGACTCAGCAACAGGTGGGGCGCAGCGGCTAGGTCAGCGTTTCTCACTAAGGCCTTTCCTAGCCGCAACCGCCGACAGGTGGGGCCGGGTTCAGCGGGGCCACGCGCGCGCGTCGCCCAGCAGGGACGTGACACGTGGGCAGTCCAGGGACTGCGCGGTGGAAAAACCCAGACAACACGGGTATCTTTCTGTAAAACAACCCGCGCAGAGGGGCTGACCGGTGGGGCGACAAGGACTGCGGCTTGAGGTCTGAAATCTTCAGGGGCCTCGGAGCAAAACGTGCAGGGACAAAACTGACGAACTGAATCAAAAAAAACACGGATAGAAGTCTAACTTGGGCTGATCTTTCGACGAAGATTGCGATGAATCCATTAGGAATTTCACGGAGCCACAAAAACCAAAAGAGTAGAGGGAACTAAGGCCTACAGCTTTCGTCTAAGGGGTTTCGTCGGATGTGGAACGGGGTGCCGGAATCTGGACAGAAACAGAGGGGATTCCAGCGGTCGCAGACTGACAGGGAAACTGCCGAGAACGATAGTGAAATCCTCCCGATTTTCGTGGATGATTCCCAGAGGTACAGGCAGCGGATTGGCGTGTGGTATGCGGCACCAGATAGGGGAAAGTACCCTCTACGACGGAGCGGAAGAACGGCGGCGGAGGTGCATGAAGGCGACCGGAAGCTACTCGTGAACAAGCGGCTGAGCTGATGCTGCACTGCTGCTACTGCGCGTCTGGCGGTCGTCTACCCTGCACGACCCGGTGAGCGGGCGGCAGCTACGACGGCGCGGGAAGGACAAGGATGGGTAAAGGGGAGGTGAGGTAAGGCGGAGCTCACCAAGGGTCGCGTCGACGGTGGTTGGGCTTGGTGGAGAAGACGATGCCGGTGGTGACCGCGGCGGCAAGGGCTAGCAGAGACGGCGGTGATAGGCACTGCTTGTAGAGGAAGAAAAAGGGGCGTGGCTCTGCTAGGGTTCGAAGGGGTCTGGGATAAGGGATAAGGAGGTGTAGGTCACGCGCTCGGCGTGAGCAGCTGGCACAAATGACGGGTAACGGCCACCTGCTCCCCTCCGTCACGCGTAGAGAGGGAGGGAGAAGATAGCGTGAGACGTCGGGAGGAGAAGAACAGCAACAGAGGGATGAAGGGGTATGGGCTGCAGATAGAAGGAGAAATGGGCCGGGAGAGGGGACTACGCCGTTGGGCTGCTACTCTGGCCCTACTGCTGGGCTGCTAGGTAAGCTGCTCCTGCCTTTTTTTTTATTTGTTTTGTTTGTGGTTTTGATTTCTATTTAAACAAGAGTTTTAAACTCTTGACTATTTTTGAAACTTTGCAGATTGATTTGAAAAGAAAGGTTTTGGGGTTTTAGACAAGAGCCACAAGATCAAGCATGAGAAGGAAAGGAGATGTGGTAAGGAGCTTTATGCACATGGCAAGGAAACAAAGATCAGATGAGGGGGTTTGAGAGTGAGAAGGGGAGCTTACAAAAGAAAAGGTCCAATCAAAACAAGGAAAACGAAGGAGAACAAGATGGTGGCGACTTGCATGGCCCATGCACAAGTAATAAATGCCATGTTTATTTTGTTAAAACAATAATAAATAATCATGGCATTTATACACATGCATTCCAAAATATGAAATGGGGCCAAGCTAAAAGAATTAAAAGGATCCTCCATGTGGAGTAGATGGAGTCGCTCAGATTTGAATATACTTTGGACTTGATAGTGTGTATGTTGCACTAGATGTATACTAGTCTCAAAACATATTCCAACATGAGCCAAAATTTCAAGACAACCGATTTGGAAGCTTGAAAAAGGGGGGTACCCCTCATAATGCATGCAAAGGTGGCTCCACATATCAATAATGTCAAAACAACATGATGCTAATATGAGAGCATGTGGAATTAGAAGTGGATTCATCCCAACCCACATGAGCTAGAGGTAAAACTAAATAAGATGCAAAAATCACATATAGTTGGATGGTGGAATTATGGGGTGGGGACAAGAAAGGTGGTGGAGTTAACAAAAGATATGCGCCTAACTCAACTTGGGCATCAAGCATTTATCAAGAACCAAATACAATATATCAAGAGGCAAATACAATTACTAATGCATATGAGAGAAGAACCAAATGAAAAGGGTTTTATATGATGCTCAAATGAAAGGTGGCATGATGTCATGAGCATGATATAATTATGATGCAACAATTATATGTAGGAAGTAGCAATTATATTACTATACCATGTAGCATTACATATGTTAGATAGATGGGATGCTACAGAAATGTCGCCTTTGCCAAAACCGTGCTACACGCCCAGGAGTACCAGGAGATCAAGAAGAGCATAGATCCTTCCGAGATGCCCGCAACAAAGAAGGAGGTCACAAAGCCAAATCCGGAGTACAAGGCATCAGAAGATACGAAGCAGACGCCGTTGAAGGATGATGACCCCTCCAAGGTGACCCAGATAGATGCAGGCCTAAGTAGCACATAGGAAAGCACGCTCGTCAAGTTCCTCCAAGCAAATCAAGATATCTTCGCATGGCAGCCATCTGACATGACCGGAGTACCTAGGGAACTTGCTGAGCACTCTCTAAATGTAAACCCGAACGCTAAACCCGTCAAACAGTCCTTACGACGGGTTGGCGATGAAAAGCGTAAGGCAATAGCTAAGGAACTAGCGCGGCTCGAGTTAGCCAGATTCATAGAAGAGGTCATCCATACTAATTGGTCGGCCAACCCTGTAATGGTCCCTAAAAAGGACACCACTGATTTAAGGATGTGTGTTGATTATACTGCCTTGAACAAGGCTTGTCAAAAAGATCCGTTCGCTCTGCCTAGAATTGATCAAGTTATCGATTCTACGGCAGGCTCGGAACTCCTCTATTTTCTCGACGCATATTCCGGTTATCACCAAATCCGGATGAAGGAATCTGACAAAGTCAAAACTTCATTCATAACCCCCTTCGGAACCTTCTATTTTGTTACGATGCCCTTTGGGCTAAAGAACACAGGAGCTACGTACCAGCGCACAATGCAGCGTTGCCTCCATGACCAACTCAGACGCAATGTACATGCATACGTGGATGATATCGCGGTCATGTCCAAAAAGAAGGAAACGTTGATTTCCGACTTGGAGGAGACGTTCGCCAATCTACGAAAATACAACATCATGCTTAACCCGAAGAAATGCTTCTTTGGAATACCAGCCGGAAAATTGTTAGGTTTCATCGTGTCTCAAAGAGGCATAGAGGTGAACCGGGACAAAATCAAGCCTATTCTCAATATTTCTAGGCCAACTCGCCTGAAGGACGTACAAAGGTTAAGTGGTTGCATTGCTACGGTCAGTCGATTTGTAAGCCGGCTTGGTGAAAGAGCCGCACCACTATACAAACTCCTGAAGAAGACCAAGGATTTATTCTAGACTGACGAAGCTGAAGCTGCACTACAAGATCTGAAAAGAGTACTCTCGTCTGCTCCTATCCTTGCAGCGCCGGAACCTCAGGAACCAATGTTGCTTTACATTGCTGCGACAAATAGGGTTGTCAGTATCGTCATGGTGGTGGAGAGGCCAGAGGAAAATCAGGAACACCTGGTGCAGCGTCCGACGTATTTTGTTAGCGAGGTCTTGATAGAGTCCAAACCGCGGTATCCGCATTACCAAAAGTTGGCTTACGGTGTTTTTCTAGCATCTCGTAAGCTACAACATTATTTTCAGGAGCATCCAATTACCGTGGTGAGCAAAGCTCCCATGAGAGATATAATCAACAACAGCGACGCCAGTAGACGCGTCGCCAAATGGGGAATAGAGCTTTCAGCTTTCGACATTGAGTATAAACCTCGGACAGCAATCAAATCCCAGATCCTTGCTGACTTTGTCGTTGATTGGACAGAGACCAAGGAGAACATGGTCCTCCCTGAGTCAGAATATTGGACCCTCTTTTTCAATGGGTCTAAGGCTCGAGGGGGCTCGGGGGCTGGCGTGGTGCTCAAATCACCCCAAGGAGATAAACTTTTATATGTGTTGCAGATCCACTTCACATCGACAAACAACATTGCCGAGTATGAAGCACTACTGCATGGAATCCGGATTGCTAAGGATATTGGCATCCGACGTTTGATGTGTTACGGAGATTTGAATCTTGTTGCTCAGAAAGTCTCGGATATTTGTAATGCAAATAAACACATGGCAGCATATAAAGCTGTCGTGGATGATCTATCTAAATCGTTCTAAGGGTTTGAAGTTCAACACATCCCTCGAGCAGAAAATGAGGAAGCAGATGCACTATCTCGTATAGGTTCTGCGCATAAGGAGGTCCCGGATGGCGCATTCTTAGAGCACCTCAAAGTTGCCTCAATAAAGGGAGTGGACGAGGAATATCTGACCAAATCCGACTCACCTTTGATAGTTGTTCTGGCTGTAATTCCCAGCTGGACTCAACCCTACCTCAATTATTTGGTAGATGGCAAATTACCCGAAGAGGAGGTGCTGAGCCGACAGATTATCCGACGAGCAAAAGCCTATACTATTGTTAAAGGTGAGCTCCATAAACGGAGTGTTTTTGGGGGGTTTCAGCGCTGTGTATCTCCGGAAGAAGGAGTGGAAATCTTAAGGGAAATCCACGAAGGCGAGTGTGTTCACCACACTGCAGCCAAATCTTTAGTGGCAAAAGCTTTTCGGCATGGCTTTTTCTGGCTTACAGCTCAGGCAGATGCCGAACGATTAGTCAAGACATGCAAAGGCTGCCAAAAGTACGCCAAGCAAGCTCATGTTCCGGCTGATCAGCTGCGAACAATCCCTATAACATGGCCCTTTGCGGTCTAGGGGCTTGATATGGTAGGACCATTTAAACGAGTTCCAAGTGGATTTACTCACCTCTTAGTGATGGTGGATAAATTCACCAAATGGATCGAGGCTAAACCTGTCACTAGTTGTGATGGAGCAACAGCCAAAAGATTTGTCGAGGATGTTATAATCCGGTATGGTTATCCGCATAGCATTATCACGGACAACGAGAGTAACTTCTCTATGGGAGAATTGGCTGAATTCTACGACGAGCAAAATATCCGGCTTGACATTGCGTCAGTCGCACATCCACAGGCTAACGGACAAGTCGAAAGAGCAAATGGTTTAATTCTACAAGGCTTGAAACCAAGACTCGAAGCACCACTACGACGTGCTACGGTATAACACCCTCGAATCGGCCCGATGCAAGTTTTGGCGCTTCCCGCCAAACCCGCATAGAAACGATTCAAGGACGCCCACCAGGCACTTTCGTGCAGGTGGATAACGAAGTAATACCATTACACGACAGTCCTCGATGGGACCCATAGAACAGATATATATACAACAGCGACTCAACGAGTCAAGGATACAGATATACAATACAAAGATCCAAATCACCTTGGAAACATTACAGCGTCCGAGTACGGACAAGATGCAAATGGGGCTAAGAGCCCTGAAGAATAACCAATGGCGTCCATAACCCTGCCTAGGCCAAGCCGAAAGGGTAACCCTGCTAACGACGTCGATCTCAAACCTGCTAAAACAAAAGGGGTGCCGACAAAGGGCAAAGTGAAGAGAGGAGCGTCAGTACTGAGGCCAGTACACGGCGAGGCTACAATTCGGCGGCTCTCGCCTACATAGGTATGGTCGGCTGAAGCGCAGCGGCACTAAACAACCTATAGAGACTCGATACAACTAGCGGTTATATAAGAGGGATAAGAAAGACCTATTCGGATCCAACCTGAAGCTAGCACCAAACAAACCCATCCTGGTATTTCCCCCTCGAGACCAAACGAGGAAGTCGAACCAAGGGACTCACACAGTTGGCAATTTTATTCATTCCATTATAGTTGAAGCACTTACTAGTCAGGTATAGATAGCATGAGTCATCCTGATAGCATCAGTAGTGGGCAGTTTTAATCGCCATGCCGTTGCAGTTGGAACAGTTACTAGTCAGATATAATTGTCCTGAGGAATCCCAAAACCCAGCAGTTGTTGGCACTTTTATCACATTCCATTGGAGTTGCAATACTTACTAGGCAGATATAGTATGTCACAAAACAACCCAGATCCACCAGCTGTTGGCATTTTTAATATCCATTCCGTTATACTTGAGCTGATTACTAGTCACATATTCAGTCAAATTTATAGCACTACTTTAGTTATGCTTGTCTATGATCGAGATACTGTGCTCCAAGTCGTCCATAACCGCGAACACGGCTTTCAGAAAGTTTTACCCTGCAGGGGTGCACAAATAGCAACACACACTCGATCAACCTCGGAAAAACCAACTCAAAAACCAACGAGGCATTCACGACAAAGCGATCACAGGATTCAGAAATATTTCAGGGAGCCACCCCACAAAGCTACCCGCAACAAAGTTGGCCGGCTCCGGAACGGACCCAGGGTTTGTGTGGACGGTTGTGAATGACTGGGAACCCGAATGTGTGACTGGGCTTGTCGATACAGCGAAAACGTGTCACGGTCCTAAACAGTACAGGTCTCCACGCACAATCGTAAATAAAGCAGTAACATGGCATAAGCACAGGATAGTAATAAAACCCCAAACTAGTTTGTGGCCCCAAGAAATAGAAATGAATCAAGCTCTGGCTCAGGGGGGTCCACGACCTCCCGGATGTGGATAATGCGAAAAATCAAGGAACAGGTATCAAGTACTCAGGGTCCTACGGGACACAAGTGAGCGTGGAAGAACCAAATAACATCTATTGCCCACCGATGCCTCTGCATTAGTTATATCTAGCAATTTAATGGTTGTAATTAAAGTCATGATCATCTCCACCAATAAACATCTCCACCAATAAACATCTGCCAGCATTCCAACAACGGTGGTACTCGACGACACGAGAACGCACCTGAGCAAGCATCTACGACTCGCAAGGCCATCTATCTACCAAACGAAGGTAATAGGAGGTGTCTAAGGCAATATAAAGGTTGCACGGGATTTAACTGGTGTACGGAAACTAAAGCATCGCGACACGGATAGCAATAGATCAACGGGAGGAAGTAAAGACTATAAATGCAAAATAGGTAGAAAGGGGGAGAATGATCGCCTAGGAAATACTGCCGAAGGATCATACCCGGAGAACTTGTCGGTACTCGCATCAACTCATCGGCCTAATCCACGAAGAAGCAAACACTAGAAGAAACACCGTATGCAATATTTAATACTACGGCAAAAGATCTGGCCTGATTATGATATGATGCATGGCATGGCATTGGTGCAATGCAATTAGGCAATATTAAGCGGAACCGGGGTCCCGACAATTAATTAGATGATTCAAGTTATTTAAAACCCCGCAATTTAAATGTTGTCTTAGCAAGGCAAAACATGGCATCGGTTCGCTACACCAATTTAAATGGAGCCGATATAAGACTAGAATAGCCCGCATATAGACTCCATATTTAATTATGATGTGATTCGACTATACAACCCAGTCCCACGAAGATATGTATGCAAGCATGTATAATTGATATGCAACATATATATATAACATTTATAAAATAGGGATAGGTAGGGGTCACACATCAAGGGTAGAAGATCTTGGGGTTCCGAAGGTTTGATGGGGTTCGGGCTTGGAGGATCGGTCTTCGGACTCCGGGAACGGGGCTCCAGGATCCATGAGGAGATCTTGGCGTCCAGGGTCTCGGCGTCTTCGGACTCCGGGTCGGAGAGCTTGGCGTGGCGCCGGGGTTCGGTCTTCGGATCCATGTAGGAGACCTTGTGTGTCCATGCCGGAGTGCTTGGAATTTGTGACAGAGATCTTTGGGTCCATGTCGTCGACAACTTTTGGTTCTTCGGTTTCAAACTTCGACGGCCACGCGAACATAGTCGGGGTAGCCAAGCCGCGTCTTCCACTTATCTATCTTGTCCAAGGGCATCGGCAAATATTGGGGAACTTATCTCTCTTCATCGGTTCATCAACTCCCTAACACCATCTCTCCTTGTTGTCCATCGTTCCTTGCATACAAGCACTGTTTCAACCAGAAAACTAGCAGATCATCACCCCGAAGTGGTTAAACGGAGGATTAACCAAGCGGCAGAGAAACGACCTGGTCGCATCGGACCCGAGTGTGGCCGCTGGCCTCGCAGGCCAGAGAGGCGGTGATGGAACACCACGTCGAGGTGGGAAGGGAGGCGCCGGGGCGAGCTCGCGGGTTGGTGCTGGGGCACGCCGTAGAGGAAGGGGATGCCGGGGGGACGCTAAGATGAAGGCGCGGAAGAGGGGCGTCGACGACGGTGACGGGGTTGAACGGAGAGGAGGCAGTCCGAGGTGGCAGATGGCGACCTTGGGGGCGCGTGGCAGCGGGGAAGCTCTTGGACGGGCAGCTAGGGTGAGGGAAGGGCCGTGACGGCAGGCTCGGCCAGCGGCGCCGGGGTGACACCGTGGTGGAGCGGCCAGGGAGCGGGTCGGCGAGGAAACTCGGAGGGAGGCGAGGAGGCACGTGGCGGAAGAGCGGGGCCCGGGGCGGCGAAGGGAAGCCGGTGGCGGGCGCCTGGGAGGAGGCGAGGTTGGTGGCGACGGGGTCACAGGTGGCGCTCGAGGAGGTAGGCCACGGGGCGCTAGCCGGAGCGGAGGGTGGGGCGCCGGACTTGGGGCTTGTCGGTCAGAGCAGAGGAGGCCGGCTCGAGCGGAGGAGACGGTCCACGACGGCGGCGGTGAGGTAGGGGGCCGAGAGGGAGGCGCCAGCGACACGGCGGGGTGCTCTGTGGTCAGGGCGGCGACCAACGGAGCAGGGCTCGACGGCGGGGTCTGCGGTGGAGGAAGGAAGGTGAGAGGGAGGAGAGGAACGTGGGGGTTGGTGGGGAAAAAGGGGCGACAAGTCCAAGGCGGCTGTCGGTCGGTGGGGTGGGGCCAGGGGAAGAGCAGGTGGGGTGTGGGGTGTGGGGAGCGGGGCCGGTGAGGAGAGAGAGGCGGGAGCGGCACACGGGGTTGGCGGGGTGAGGTGGAGCGGGGCGACCAGGTGGAGGTTGGAGGATGTGCAGGTGGTGGGCCGGAATAAAGGCAGGAGGCGGTGGGGATTGGGGCCAGGTGGATGATGTGGCGTGCAAAGATTGGGTGGAGTGAGGTGGAGGTATGCCAGGTGGCGGGCCAGGTGGGTGGAAGAGAGAGAGAGAGAGAGGGTGGCTAGCGGGGTGGTAGGGTAAGAGGGGGTAGGTGGAACTAGGTTAGGTGTAAGCTGGGTTGGGTCTGGGTTTTGGAGGTGGCCGACTAGGCTTTTGGACCTAGTTGGCTGCCTCCCAAAAATAATGTAAACTTTTATTTTAAATTACAATAGACTTTTGTAAATAGTTTTTAGTCAAATGAAAGACCCGGGAAAGACCGGAGTTTTGATTTGAATAAAGACAGGGGATATTTAGAAAACCAAAACTAGTCTTTTCGAAAATAGTTTTATGCAAACAAATGAAAGATGACATGACGATGATCAAATGCAAGGTGGCATGATGACATGAGCATGCGGTCATGATGATGCAATGCACAAAAACACCGTGATTTTCTAGTAGTGGTTTTTGCGGGATGCCACAATTCGACACCACTAACAATGAATCTCGCCCTCGAGATCCGCCTCGTGGTACCGAGAAGAAGGTCGGCGATCTGAATCTCCTCGCTTCATGTAGATCCTTGCGACACCACTAACAAGTGGTCGTTGTCCAGGATCGTCGAGAGAACACTCCGGAACAAGGACGAAGGCAGAGGCATCATAAGATTAAGCCACCTCTAACTTCGATAGAAAGAGAGAACCGATGCATATAATCCACTTCAATGTACGAGAGCAAATAGATTGAGTAGTCGGCATGGGGGCCAATCCATCACGCACCCAAACTATTACTGCGCACAATCAGTAGAACAGCGTGCAACCATTCTCGGAATTAGACTGAAGATCTTGACAAGCGAGGTTCGGAACAAAGAAGTGATGCAGACTCTGCATCGGATCTGGCGTAGATGATGTCGTCGTGTCGGAAACCACCGAAAGGCACAGGGAAGAACAAAGGGAAGTCCAACAAATGAAGGATTCCTCAGATAGCATGAAGACCGGATGTAGAAGCACCGTTACCAAAGGAGGAAGCGAAACCCTGAAGGTACGACAGAAACCCAACCACGAGAAATCCTAGACTAGAAGAAGGTAAGAGAGCAGATTCAAAACACGCAGAGGTAAGATGAGAACAGCAGAGGGGTAAGGAGTAAAATCAGACCTAATCAGATCTATCCAACCGATTTTGCAGAAATAGTTTTGACACTCTACTTCGGCCGTTAGCTAGGTTATCCTACAGGCTGGACTTGTGGGGTATCGCACCTGCTGAGCTCTGATACCACTCTGTAACACCCTCAAATCGGCGCTATGCAAGTTTTGGCGCTTCCCGCCAAACCCGCATAGAAACGATTCAAGGACGCCCACCAGGCACTTTCGTGCGGGTGGATAACGAAATAATACCATTACACGACAGTCCTCGATGGGACCCACAGAACAGATATATATACAACAGCAACTCAACGAGTCAAGGATACAGATATACAATACAAAGATCCAAATCACCTTGGAAACGTACAGCGTCTGCGTACGGACAAGATGCAAATGGGGCTAAGAGCCCTGAAGAATAACCAATGGCGTCCATAACCCTGCCCGGGCCAAGCCGGAAGGGTAACCCTGCTAACGACGTCGATCTCAAACCTGCTAAAACAAAAGGGGTGCCGACAAAGGGCAAAGGGAAAAGAGGAGCGTCAGTACGGAGGCCAGTACACGACAAGGCTAGAATTCGGCGGCTCTCGCCTACATAGGTATGGTGGGCTGAAGCGCAGTGGCACTAAACAACCTATAGAGACTCGATACAACTAGCGGTTATATAAGAGGGATAAGAAAGACCTATTCGGATCCAACCTGAAGCTAGCACCAAACAAACCCATCCTGGTATTTCCCCCTCGAGACCAAACGAGGAAGTCGGACCAAGGGACTCACACAGTTGGCAATTTTATTCATTCCATTATAGTTGAAGCACTTACTAGTCAGGTATAGATAGCATGAGTCATCCTGATAGCATCAGTAGTGGGCAGTTTTAATCGCCATGCCGTTGTAGTTGGAACAGTTACTAGTCAGATATAAGTGTCCTGAGGAATCCCAAAACCCAGCAGTTGTTGGCACTTTTATCACATTCCATTGGAGTTGCAATACTTACTAGGCAGATATAGTATGTTACAAAACAACCCAGATCCACCAGCTGTTGGAATTTTTAATATCCATTCCGTTATACTTGAGCTGATTACTAGTCACATATTTAGTCAAATTTATAGCACTACTTTAGTTATGCTTGTCTATGATCGAGATACTGTGCTCCAAGTCATCCATAACCATGGACACGGCTTTCAGAAAGTTTTACCCTACAGGGGTGCACAAATAGCAACACACACTCGATCAACCTCGGAAAAACCAACTCAAAACCCAACGAGGCATTCACGACAAAGCGATCATAGGATTCAGAAATATTTCAGGGGGCCACCCCACTAAGCTACCCGCAACAAAGTTGGCCGGCTCCGGAATGGACCCAGGGTTTGTGTGGACGGCTGTAAACGACTGGGAACTCGAAAGTGTGACTGGGCTTGTCGATACAGCGAAAACGTGTCACGATCCTAAACAGTACAGGTGCTCCATGCACAATCGTAAATAAAGAAGTAACATGGCATAAGTACATGATAGTAATAAAACCCCAAACTAGTTTGTGGCCCCAAGAAATAGAAATGAATCAAGCTCTGGCTTAGGGGGGGTCCACGGCCTCCCGGATGTGGATAGTGCGAAAAATCAAGGAACTAGTATCAAGTACTCGGGGTCCTACGGGACACAAGTGAGCGTGGAAGAACCAAATAACATCTATTGCCCACCAATGCCTCTGCATTAGTTATATCTAGCATTTTAATGGTTGTAATTAAAGTCATGATCATCTCCACCAATAAACATCTGCCAGCATTCCAACAACGGTGGTACTCGATGACACGAGAACGCACCTGAGCAAGCATCTACGACTCGCAAGGCCATCTATCTACCAAACGAAGGTAATATGAGGTGTCCAAGGCAATATAAAGGCTGCACGGGATTTAACTGGTGTAAGGAAACTAAAGCATCGCGACACGGATAGAAATAGATCAACGGGAGGAAGTAAAGACTATAAAAGCAAAATAGGTAGAAAGGGGGAGAATGATCGCCTGGGAAACACTGCCGAAGGATCATATCCGGAGAACTTGTCGGTACTAGCATCAACTCATCGGCCTAATCCGCGAAGAAGCAAACACTAGAAGAAACACCGTATGCAATATTTAATACTACGGCAAAAGATCCGGCCTGATTATGATATGATGCATGGCATGACATTGGTGCAATGCAATTAGGCAATATTAAGCGGAACCGGGGTCCCGACAATTAATTAGATGATTCAAGGTATTTAAAACCCCGCAATTTAAATGTTGTCTTAGCAAGGCAAAACATGGCATCGGTTCGCTACACCAATTTAAATGGAGCCGATATAAGACTAGAATAGCCCGCATATAGACTCCATATTTAATTATGATGTGATTCGGCTATACAACCCAGACCCGCGAAGATATGTATGCAAGCATGCATAATTGATATGCAACAATTATATATAACATTTCTAAAATAGGGATAGGTAGGGGTCACACATCTAGGGTAGAAGATCTTGGGGTTCCGAAGGTTTGATGGGGTTCGGGCTTGGAGGATCGGTCTTCGGACTCCGGGAACGGGGCTCTAGGATCCGTGAGGAGATCTTAGCGTCCAGGGTCTCGGCGTCTTCGGACTCCGGGTCAGAGAGCTTGGCGTGGCGCCGGGGTTCGGTCTTCAGATCCATGTAGGAGACCTTGCGTGTCCATGCCGGAGTGCTTGGAATTTGTGACAGAGATCTTTGGTCCATGTCGTCGACAACTTTTGGTTTTTCGGTTTCAAACTTCGACGGCCACGCGAACATAGTCGGGGTAGCCAAGCCGCGTCTTCCACTTATCTATCTTGTCCAAGGGCATCGGCAAATATTGGGGCACTGATCTCTCTTCACCGGTTCATCAACTCCCTAACACCATCTCTCCACATTGTCCATCGTTCCTTGCATACAAGCACTGTTTCAACCAGAAAACTAGCAGATCATCACCCCGAAGTGGTTAAACGGAGGATTAACCGAGCGGCAGAGAAACGACCTGGTTGCATCGGACCGGAGTGTGGCCGCTGGCCTCGCAGGCCAGAGAGGCGGCGATGGAACACCACGTCGAGGTGGGAAGGGAGGCGCCGGGGCGAGCTCGCGGGTTGGTGCTGGGGCATGCCGCAGAGGAAGGGGATGCTGGGGGGACGCTAAGAGGAAGGCGCGGAAGAGGGGCGTCGATGACGGTGACGGGGCTGAACGGAGAGGAGGCAGTCCGAGGTGGCAGACGGCGACCTTGGGGGCGCGTGGCGGCGAGGAAGCTCTTGGGCGGGCAGCTAGGGTGAGGAAAGGGCCGCGACGGTGGGCTCGGCCAGCGGCGCCGGGGCGACGCTGTGGTGGAGCGGCCAGGGAGCGGGTCGGCGAGGAAACTCGGAGGGTGGCGGGGAGGCGCGTGGCGGAAGAGCGGGGCCCGGGGCGGCGAAGGGGAACCACATTGATCAATTGTATACCATTGCTAGAAATGTGTGCTCTACTTATAATGTTACTTATTGCTTTGATAAATCTTGTTGCTGTAGG
Source organism: Avena eriantha (assembly GCA_910589775.1). Taxonomy (NCBI): domain Eukaryota; kingdom Viridiplantae; phylum Streptophyta; class Magnoliopsida; order Poales; family Poaceae; genus Avena; species Avena eriantha. The sequence goes on from OU342742.1 coordinate 229,253,349, forward strand.
AGGTATAAACACCTCCCTTTTCAATGTGAGTATAATGATAATGTTACCATATCTTCTTATGTTAAAGGGAATTATGACTTTTATGATGTGGAACAAATTGAAGAATTTATTGCTTGGAAGGGTGCTTTTGAACTTGCTAGTTTGCTCGAAAATACTGATGATTCACCTTATAAATATGAGGTTTATGATATACTTAAATTTTTCTTTGATAATTGAATGGTAGAAAATGGCTATATTCTTGAATATCTTAATAGATGCTCTCCACCAATGGAAGAGACTAATGCCTTGCAGGAACCCATGGAAGAAGAAATTGCTGAAACTGGAAGCTCATTGGATGAAAAAGAGGAGGAGAGTGATGATCAAGAGGAGAAAGAATGGATCTACCCATCCTTACCTTCTAATGAGAGTAACTCTTTACCCCTTACATTATTTGATTGTCGTCCATGCTTACCAAAGGAGGATGAATATCATGTTCTTGAGAATTATTTTGAAAATGTTTATAATAAAGCTCTAGTGTTTGTAGATCATGAAAAGCATGCTTTATGTGATAGTTATATTGTTGAGTTTATTCATGAGGCTACTGAAAATTATTATGAGAGAGGAAAATATGGTTGTAGAAGTTTCATGATAATGAAACACCTCTCTATGTGCTGAAAGTTTTGAAGTTGCTCTCGTTTCATCTACCCATTCTTGTTACTATGTGCTTATTTGATTTATTTTCTTATAAGATTCCTATGCATAGGAAGTGGGTTAGACATAAATGTGTTTTCAATTTGCTTCTTGATGCTCTCTTTTACTTCAAGTCATATTTCTTATGTGAGCATCTTCTCAAACTATCATGCCTAACTTAAAGGCGTTAAAAAAGTACTTATTGGGAGATAACCCAAAAGTTTTAGATGAGTCTTGGAAGTTATTACCTCTGTAATAACCGCTCCTTATCCTTTTTATTTTCTTTTTGTGCCAAGAGAAACCTCTAATGAGAGAGAAGTAATGATTAGGAAAGTTGCTGTCCCGAAACAGATTTCTGTGCTTCACTGTAAAACTTTGTGTAAAATCTCTGAATATCTTTTTGAGGCGTGAATTTTTGTGCTTCTGCCCCAGGTTGTTATCTAACTTTCGTAAGTTCAACAATTTTTGATTTGAGCAACAGAAGGTCTTCGAAACAATTCGTCTTTACCTGCTGGTCTGCTTTGACAGATTTCTGCCATTTTCTGTATTTGCTTCTTGTTGGTTCCTTTTTGAGTTCTTTCAGGGAATTGAGCTTTTTGAGGGAAGTGATACAGTAGCTAGTGTTCTAATGGAAGTTTATTTGGTGTTAGAACTGAACCTTAAGACTTATTTATCTTGAGTGCACTAATGTTGCTAATAAAGATTGTGTGAAGTTTTGTATGAAGGAAAATTTTCAGGTGTATGGAAGGAATGAGTAATGAGATGAAGAATGGACTAAAGCTCAAGCTTGGGGATGCCACGCATGTCACCCCAAGAAATATCCAAGAAGTACAAGCGTCAAAGCTTGGGGATGCCCAAGGCATCCATTTCTTCATCAATAAAAATCCCAGATTTCTTCCAAACGCTTCATTTTTATTGTTTCATGCACAGTTGTGTTGTTCTTGGAGCGTCTTCTTTTTCGTTTTCTTTTTGTTTTTTCATTTGCTTTGGTTTGCTTAGTTTTCTGAATAAATTGATTGGACCCCCTCTTACATACATTGGTTTGCAAATAGTTTGGTTGAGTTTGGAAAAGAGTAGGAAAGTTCATGCTTATGTGGTAAAAAGAGCTCGTTTTTGACTGTGGCCTATGCTTTGTTATGCTATGCTTGATATTTTTTTGGCTTTATGCTTAGTGTTCTTTTCTGTAGCATGACTTGTTATAAACAATTGAGATTGCTTAATGTGCCTTGGATGAATCATGCATTGTTTTAGCATATTAAAGCATAGTATACTGGTATTCTCCTTTGATGCTTTATTTGGGTTGACTTGGCACATGCTCACACCATGTTATGACTATCTCAAGTCACCATAGCCTTTATGATCCTTTAGTTTTCAACTTGTAGTATCACTTTATGCTTTGATCAATGATGTTTTGTCACTCTGCATGATTATGGCCATTATTGCTCTCTTAGTTTGTCGCTCCCAGTCTTTTTGCTAGCCTCCATAACCAAGTATGAGTTCCACTCATGCATCCAACTCCCTAAACCAAGTTATTCCAAAGAGTCCACCATACCTACCTACTAGCTTATGCTATTCCAAATATATTCATGCTTTTGTTTACCTTCCAAATTAAACTTGTTATGAGAAAACTAGTGATTAAAGCTCTCACGAACTTGATGGCACACTTTACCTTTTTGCATCTAATAAACTTGAACCACTGGGTCCTTCTTTGTTGCGTATATGCTTGCGCTTTATAAGTTGAAATTAGCAGAACCATGTACCATGGGGAACGCTTTCAACATTGCACTTGTACTTTGTACCCCATTGATATCATGTTCTTTTGCTTACGGATCCCGGTGGTGTGAAATAAAAGTGAAACTTGTAATATCATGGAGTTTGTATGTGTGTTAGAGAAACGCCTGGGCCGCTAGCCTAAGCCATGCCTAATCATGATGGAAACTTGCAGCATCACCATAATGAGCACTCTATGAAGCATCCTCAATAAAAACTTATGCAAATAGCAAATAAAAAGATCGCTGAGATGCTCATTGTCTGCTTGCCTTGTCATTTTGATTATGGGAAAGCTCCCGTATCATGTGCAAGGGGTACCCCGTTGGCGGTTCTTAATGATACACATGTACTTACAATGACAAGAGCTTACTCGTGACTGAAGTTGAGTAGCATGAGGATCGGTCTTCGTAAGTAAGGGGCATGAGATTTCAGTTTATAACTTGTCAAGCATATCCTCTTAGTTGTGTCACTTTAACCTTAACCACTTCAAGATGCTTATGATAGGGGAAATGAGAGCTGAAAGCTACAAGTACCATAATTTTTGGAAGCTCTTTATGAGACTTGAATCCCTACTTCCTTTTACAAAGGCTTTTCTTCCACCATTACATTGAGTCTCCACCTTCTATCTTTATGCACTTACTTTGAGAGCATAGTGGCCATTCTTAGTTCTATGTGCATTGTCGCAAGACTAGTTGACTTATGCATACATTGATATTGCTTGTTTTAAACTATTGTATCTAGTCACTCTTATGAACTTTGAAGGTGTCCTATGCATTTATATTTGCTACTCTATTGAGGGACAAGCTGAATACTATTATGCTATGTTTTCTTTATGTCAAACAAACAAACGTCTTGCAAAGCATTGTTATTCATGAATCTTTTGTTTGTGCCTTTTCATGTTGCATCATAGTTTCTTTGCTTATTTCTAGAACTTTGTCTTTCATGCTATGATTGAAGTACTATGATCCCAGCTTTGAATGTTTTGCAAATACTTTGATCAAGTCTTTGATGGTGCATGTCACCTCAAAAATTATTATTTCTTTTTATCACTTACCAACTCGAGGACGAGCAGGAGTTAAGCTTGGGGATGTTGATACATTGCAAATGTATCTATAATTTTTGATGCTCCATGCTTGGTTTTATCCACTTTCTTGTGTTTTGTTCCAACTTTGGAGTACTTTTCATATGATTTCTTGGACTAACCTATTAACAAGAGCCATAGTGCCAGCTGCCTGTTTTCTGCTGTTTTTGGTTCCAGGAAAGTCAGAAAATGAATATTCTCGGAATTGGACGGACAAAAGCCAAAGTGCCTATTTTTCCGGATGTCATCAAGTGCTAGAATACGATACGGAGAGGGGCCAGAGGCCGGCCACACCACCTGGCCGCGCGACCAGGCTGGGCCCGTGTCAGGGGGTGTTGTGGTGGCCCCTGGCACCCCCTCGGCCTCTCTTTCTGACTATAAGATGCCCTCGGGACGTAAACCCTAAAGGCCCGATCAAAAATCCACGAAAGAGTATGTAGCCGCCGTCATCTCCATCCTGAGATCAGGAGGGATCTGAAGCTCTTCCCGGCACCCTGTAGGAGACGGGAATTCACCCTGGAGGCCTTCTTCATCACCATGCAAGCCTCCGGTGTGATGCGTGAGTAGTTCATCCTTGGACTACGGATCCATGTAGTAGCTAGATGGCTGGTTCTCCTCCTTTGTGCTTTCATGTTTAGATCTTGTGAGCTCCGTTCATGATCAAGATCATCTATTTGTAATTCTGCATGTTGTGTTTGCGGGGATCCGATGGATATTGAGATGCTATTTGAGATTGATTATTGATTTTGTCATGTCTTTGTTATTTGTGATCTTGCATGCTTTCCGTTGTTAGTAGCTATCTTGGCCAAGTAGATGCTAGCAACTCCAAGAGTTAGTATTTATGCTCGATAGTGGGTTCATGCCTCTAGTAATCTGGGGAAGTGACAGAAATCTCTAAGGTACTAGATGTGCTGTTGCTACTAGGGAGAAAACAACAATCCTTTGTTCATATAACAATCGTATTGTTTACTTTTAACGCAATTCGTAATGCAATAATCTGTTGCTTGCAACTTAATACTGGAGGGGGTTCGGATGATAACCTGAAGGTGGATTATTAGTCATAGATGCAGTTGGATGGCGGTCTATGTATAATGTTGTAATGCCCAATCGAATCTCAAAGGAGTCAAGATGATTAGTATATGCTTGTATGCTTTCTCGATGTTTGTCAATTGCCCCGCTGTAATTTGTTCACCCAGCATGTTATCTATCTTAAGGAGAGCCACCTCTAGTGAACTATGGACCCCGGTCCTTTCTTTTACATTCAATCTACAAACTGTTTACTGCTTTGTGTTTACTTTCTGCAAACTATTATTTCCTTCCATTCGATACATTTAATCCTTTGTTTTCCACAAAACCGGTGAGATTGACAACCTCATCGTAAGTTGGGGGCAAACTTCTGTGGTTGTGTTGTGCAGGTCTCCACATTACTGCTGGCACCGGTAGTGTGCCCTGCCAACGTTCAGCTAGCTACACCTTTGGGGTGTTTCCTTGCTCCTACTGGTTCGATTAAACCTTGGTTTCGTACTGAGGGAAAACTTGCTGTTGTGCTCATCATACCTTCCTCTTGGGGTTCCCCAACGAGCTCTACATCAACACCGCCATCAAGTATTTTTCTGGGCGCCGTGCATTGAGCCATCACCCTACCATCGATTAGAGTGTCCAACCGGAGAGTAGTTCAGCATAGTATCATAAAGAAGAATATATTTATATGAGAGTGTTCACTAGCGAAAGTATGATCCCTAGGCCTTGTTTCTAAACATTGATACACCGTTTCAACCTAGATCTGTTACATGTTTGCTTGCTTCCATCTTTATTTCAGTTTTACTTTGGTCTTTTCCATGCCATCAAGCTATTTTCTATCACCATTACCACTTATAATTATCTATACCACTTGTATTTCACTATCTCTTCGCCGAACTAGTGCACCTATACACCTGACAAGTGTATTGGGTGTGTTGGGGACACAAGAGACTTCTTGTATCTTGATTGCAGGATTGCTTGAGAGGGGATACCTTTGACCACTTCCTCCCTAAGTTCGATAAACCATGGGTGATCCACTTAAGGGAAAACTTGTTGCTGTTCTACAAACCTCTGCACTTGGAGGCCCAACAACTGTCTACAAGAATAGAAGTGCGTAGACATCAAGCTATTTTCTGGCGCCATTGCCGAGGAGGTAAGGTAAAAGGTATTCACACCGGAGGATTAAAGAAGAAGAACCTCCCATGGTAAAACGCCTATTTTCTGGCGCCGTTGCCGGGGAGGTAAGGTAAATGGTACTCACATCCTCCGGTGTGAGTGCTCGAAGTTATTTCCTTTAGATTCTGCAATTTTGTCTTTTTGTTTCTTGTTTTCACTAGTTAGGCTTAATGGAAAATAACAACAAAAATTAGAGAGCTTTATAGTATTTATCTTGAGTTAGGACATGAAGTGTTTGAAGAGAAAATTAAAAAACCTATGGAACTTTATTTGCATGCTAATAGCAATGTTGTTAGTATGAATTCTTTGGACACCATTATTGCTAATGCTATGGAAAATTCTAAGCTTGGGCAAGCTAGTCTTTATGAAAATGATCTTTTTAGTCCCCCAAGCACGAAGGAGAAAATTTACTTTGATGATACTATGCCTCCAATATATGATGATTACAATGATGAGTATGATATTTTCAGTCCACCTACTATTGAAGAGGAAATTACTTATGACTACAATATGCCTCCTATATTTGATGATTATGGTGATGAGAATAATAATGATAGCTATTTTGTTGAATTTTCTCCTACAACAATTTATAAGAATGACTATGTTTATGTGGAGAGTATTAATTGTTTTATGCATGTGGCTCATGATAAGAATGTTTCTTGTGATAGTTGTATTGTTAATTTTATTCATAATGCTACTGAAAGTTATTATGAGAGAGGGAAACATGGTTTTATGTATCTCAACAATATTAAGTTTCCCCTCTTTATGTTGAAAATTTTGAAGTTGCACTTGTTTTGCTTTCCTATGCTTGTTGCTTTGTGCTTTCATGAGTTATTTCTTTAAAATATTCCTATGCATGGGAAGTGGGTTAGACTTAAATGTGCTTTGAATTTGCTTTCTTTATGCTCTCTTTTACTTCAATTCATATTTCTTATGTGAGCATCTTCTCAAACTATCATGCCTAACTTAAGGCGTTAAAGAAAAGTACTTATTGGGAGATAACCCAAAAGTTTAGATGAGTCTTGGAAGTTATTACTTCATTAATAACCGCTCATCCTTTTTATTTGCTTTTTGTGCCAGAGTAACCTCTAATGAGAGAGAAGTAATAATTGGGAAAGTTGCTGTCCCAAAACAGATTTCTGTGCTTTACAGTAAAAATTCGTGTAAAATCTCTAAACGTCCTTTTGAGGCGTGAATTTTTGTGCTTCTGACCTATGTTGTTATCTAACTTTCGGTAGTTCAACACTTTTTGATTTGAGCAACATAAGGTCTTCTAAAAATTCGTCTTTACCTGCTGGTCTGTTTTGACAGATTTCTACCATTTTCTGCATTTGCTTCTAATTGGTTCCTTTTTGAGTTCTTTTGGGGAATTGAGATTTTTGAGGGAAGTTCTTCAGTAGCTAGTGTTATAATGGAAGTTTATTGGTTTTAGAACTGAACCTTAAGACTTATTATCTTGAGTGCACTAATGTTGCTAATAAAGATTGTGTGAAGTTTTGTATGAAGGAAAAATTCCAGGTGTATGGAAGGAATGAGTAATGATATGAAGGATGGACTAAAGCTCAAGCTTGGGGATGCCACGTATGTCACCCCAAGAAATATCCAAGAAGTACAAGCGTCAAAACTTGGGGATGTCCAAGGCATCCCCTTCTTCATCAATAAAAATTCCAGGTTTCTTCCAAACACTTCATTTTTATTTTTTCATGCACAATTGTGTTGTTCTTGGAGCGTCTTCTTTTTCGTTTTCATTTTGGTTTTTCGTTTGCTTGGTTTTCTTAGTTTGCTGAATAAATTGGTTTGACCCCCTCTTTCATGCATTGGTTTTCAAATAGTTTGGTTTGGATTGGAAAAGAGTAGGAAAGCTCATGCTTAAGTGGTAAAGAGAGTTTGTTTTTGACTGCGGCCTATGCTTTGTCATGCCATGCTTGATATTGTTTTGGCTTTATGCTTAGTATTCTTTTCTGTAGCATGACTTGTTATAAACAATTGAGATTGCTTAATGTGCCTTGGATGAATCATGTGTTGTTTTGGCATATTAAAGCATAGTATTGTGTTATTCTACTTTGATGCTTTATTTGGGTTGACTTGGCACATGCTCACAGCATGTTATGACTATCTCAAGTCACCATAAGCCTTTATGATCCTTTAGTTTTAAACTTGTAGTATCACTTTATGCTTTGATCAATGATGTCTTGTCGCTCTGCATGATTGTGGCCATTATTTCTCTCTTAGTTTATCGCTCCCAGTCTTTTGCTAGCCTCCGCAACCAAGTATGAGTTCCACTCATGCATCCAACTCCCTAAACCAAGTTATTCCAAGGAGTCCACCATACCTACCTATTAGCATATGCTATTCCAAGTATATTCATGTTTTTATCTACCTTCTGAATTAAACTTGTTATGAGAAAACTAGTGATTTAAGATCTCACGAACTTGATGGCACGCTTTACTTTTATTGCCCTTAATAAACTTGAACCATTGTGTCGTCTATGTTGTATATGCTTACACTTATTTGTTGGGAATTAGCAGAACCATGTTGTCATGGGGAACGCTTTCAACATTGCACTTGGTACTTGTACCTAGTTGATATCATGCTCTTTTGTATATGGATGTCGTCGATGTGAAATGAAAGGGGAGCTTGTAAGTCCATGGAGTTATGTATATGTGTTAGATAAACGCCTGGGCCGCTGGTCCAATCCATGCTGATATGGTGGAAACCTGCAGCGCAACCATAATGAGCTGTCTATGAAGCATTCTTCTTATAAAAAAGAGTCCTATATTGAGAAAAAAAGAGATTATGAAAAGAGGAAAGAGAGAAAAAAGCACCATATTCCCATGGTAAATAAGAAGATTGCTGAGATGCTCGTTGTCTGCTTGCCTTGTCATTTTGATATAGGGATTCTTCTGTATCATCGGGCAAGGGGTACCCATTGGCGGTTCTATATGATACACATGTACTTACGATGACAAGAACTTACCGGTAACTAAACTTGAGTAGCATGAGGAGTGTCCCTTGTATTCAAGGGACATGAGATTTCTAACTTATACTTCGTCAAGCATGTACACCATAGTTTGTTCACTTTAACCTTAATCACTTCAAGATGCTTATGATAGGGGCAATGAGAGCTGAAAGCTAATAAGTACCATAATTTTTGGAAGCTCTTTATGAAACTTGAATCTCTACTTCCTTCTATGAAGGGCCTTTCTTTTACTTATATATTGAGTCTCCACGTTCTATCTTTATGCATCTACTTTGAGAGCATAGTGGCCATTCTTAGTTCTATGTGCATTGTCCCAAGACTTGTTGATTGATGCATAACTTTGATATTGCTTGTTTTAAACTATTTGTATCTAGTCACTCTTATGAAGTTTGAAGGTGTCCTATGCATTTATGTTTGCTACTCTATGAGGGACAAACTGAATGCCACTATGCTATGTTTTCTTTATGTGAAACAAACAAACATCTTGCAAAGCATTGTTATTCATGAATCTTTTGTTTGTGCCTTTTCATGTTGCAACATAGTTCCTTTGTATTATTGTTAGAACTTTATCTTTCATGCTATGTTGAAGTAATATGATCCCAGCTATCAATGTTTTACAAATACTTTGATCAAGTTTATGATGGTGCATGTCACCTCAAAAATTATTCTTTCTTTTTATCACTTACCTACTCGAGGACGAGCAGGAGTTAAGCTTGGGGATGTTGATACATTGAAAATGTATCTATAATTTTTGATGTTCCATGCTTGGTTTTATCTACTTTCTTGTGTTTTGTCCACACTTTGGAGTACTTTTCATATGATTTCTTGGACTAACCTACTAACAAGTGCCACAGTGCCAGTTGCCTGTTTTCTGCTGTTTTTGGTTCCAGGAAAGTCAGAAAATCAAAATTCTCAGAATTGGACCGGTCAAAAGCCAAAGTCGATATTTTCTCGGAAGATTCACGGAGCCAGAAGGAGAGCTGGAGAGGGGCCACAAGGTGGCCAAACCACCCCTAGGCGCGGGTCCACCCAGGCCACGCCAGGGCATGGTGTGGACCCCTATCTGGCCACCGACATTGCCTCCTTCGCCTATATATTCTTCCTGAGGCAAAAACCCTAGATAGTCAATCAGAAATCCACGAAAAGTTCCGCAGTGCCGCCGCCACCGAAGGGGAGTTCGGGGGATAGAAAGTCTCTGTTCCGGCGCCCTGCTGGGATGGGGAAGTGCCCCCGGAGCCATCTCCATCGATCTCCACCACCATCTCCATCACCGTTGCTGATTCCCATGATGAGGAGGGAGTAGATCTCTCTCGAGGCTAAGGGTTCTACCGGTAGCTATGTGTTCATCTCTCTCTATGCATGAACTTATTGAGATCATGAGCTTGTAATCTATAGATCTACCTTGCTACTCAAGTGCTTTAATAGATCTCTGCTCTCCCCATGTGTGTGAAAGTGACAGCGTGCTCACCATGGTGGCACTTAGGCTAGAGATTACAAATACTTGTTATGAGTTATATTTGGAGTTGGATGTCTTTATGAAATTGTGGTGTTTGTTGGACTCATCTAGTACTCAAGGTGACAGTGTGGGGTTATCTAGATGGGAAAGATGAACTTTTAGGTGTGCTGTTATAGCCCTACCATCGATTAGAGTGTCCAACCGGAGAGTAGTTCACCGTAGTATCATAAAGAAGAATATATTTATATGAGAGTGTTCACTAGCGAAAGTATGATCCCTAGGCCTTGTTTCTAAACATTGATACATCGTTTCCAACTAGATCTATTACATGTTTGCTTGCTTCCATCTTTATTTCAGTTTTACTTTAGTCTTTTCCACGCCATCAAGTTATTTTCTATCACTTTTACCACTTATAATTATCCATACCACTTGTATTTCACTATCTCTTCACCGAACTAGTGCACCTATGCACCTGACAAGTGTATTGGGTGTGTTGGGGACACAAGAGACTTCTTGTATCTTGATTGCAGGGTTGCTTGAGAGGGAATACCTTTGACCACTCCTCCCTGAGTTCGATAAACCTTGGGTGATACACTTAAGGGAAAACTTGCTGCTGTTCTACAAACCTCTGCACTTGGAGGCCCAACAACTCTCTACAAGAATAGAAGTACGTAGACATCACATTACTGCATTCAACAACGGGTGGCCGCCCCCATTTTCGAATTCATTTACAGGTTCAACATGGCAGAACTTGAGCTCCTGAAGGTACAACTCCCACATAGACCGCGGGAGGTGTGGAAGACCTGGGAGTGCGACCTCTTAGCGGTGTTCGACAAGGCAATCACATTCATTAGATGCCCAGAAGACAAGGAATGGATAGTATTGCGCGACGACTTCTTGCGTCCAGAGAAGTATGTCGACGCCGTCTTCACCTCCAGCTACCATTCGAACAAACCGTAATGCATTTATGCGGTCACTGAACCTAGCGGAGACGTGCGTGTTTGGAAGCCATCCATTTGGGGTGAGTCATGGTGTCATATAGCATGTAAAATCCCATTCAAAATTCTGCTTACTGACTGTAAGTAACACGCGGGTACCCACGCAGCCACGCGCATCATTCCAGCTCCGGTGATCGAAGATGCAGTAGCAGATGCTGAACTTGGGACACGGCGCTGGTTCCTGGCACCTCTCGGAGGCGACACGAAACATGATATTGAATTCATGTGGATTCATATCAGGGGAGCACTAAATAACATTGGTGATACAATAGAACATATGGGGACACAACTTTCTTCATACCCATCGCTGTGGTGTCATGTTTTCTCGAGGTCTGCATGCCCATCCAAAGACCTAGTAGAGCAAGTCTGGAGCAGAGTCGACAATCTGAAGGGACAATCTATGTTTCTTGGGATCAACTACCCTTTCTTTGTCGGAGCCCCTGGAGCTGTTGAATGATGGCCCAAAATATATCGAGCTCATTGGGGAACCCCAAGAGGAAGGTATGATGAGCACAACAGCAAGTTTTCCCTCGGTACGAAACCAAGGTTTAATCGAACCAGTAGGAGCAAGGAAACACCCCAAAGGTGTAGCTAGCTGAACATTGGCAGGGCACACTACCGGTGCCAGCAGCAACGTGGAGACCTGCACAACACAACCACATGACTTTGCCCCCAACTTACGATGAGGTTGTCAATCTCACCGGTTTGTAGAAAACAAAGGATTAAACGTATCGAATGGAAGGAAATAATAGTTTGTAGAAAGTAAACACAAAGCAGTAAACAGTTTGTAGATTGAATGTAAAAGAAAGGACAGGGGTCCATAGTTCACTAGAGGTGGCTCTCCTTAAGATAGACAACATGCTGGGTGAACAAATTACAGCGGGGCAATTGACAAACATCGAGAAAGCATAGAAGCATATACTAATCATCTTGACTCCTTTGAGATTCAATTGGGCATTACAACATTATACATAGACCACCATCCAACTGCATCTATGACTAATAATCCACCTTCAGGTTATCATCCGAACCCCCTCCAGTATTAAGTTGCAAGCAACAGATTATTGCATTACGAATTGCATGTAAAGTAAAAAATACGATTGTTTTATGAACAAAGGATTGTTGTTTTCTCCCTAGTAGCAACAACACATCTAGTACCTTAGAGATTGCTGTCACTTCCCCAGATTACCAGAGGCATGAACCCACTATCGAGCATAAATACTAACTCTTGGAGTTGCTAGCATCTACTTGGCCAAGATAGCTACTAACAACGGAAAGTATGCAAGATCACAAATAACAAAGACATGATAGAATCAATAATCAATCTGAAATAGCATCTCAATATCCATCGGATCCCCGCAAACACAACATGTATGAATTACAAATAGATGATCTTGATCATGAACGGAGCTCACAAGATCTAAACCTGAAAGCACAAAGGAGGAGAACCAGCCATCTAGCTACTACATGGACCCGTAGTCCAGAGATGAACTACTCACGCAGCACACCGGAGGCTTGCATGATGATGAAGAAGGCCTCCAGGGTGAATTCCCTTCTCCGGCAGGGTGCCGGGAAGAGCTTCAGAACCCTCCCGATCTAGGGACAGAGACGACAGCGACTATAGACTCTTTCGTGGAATTTTGATTGGGTGCTTAGGGTTTTGGTATCAGAGGCATCTTATAGGTGGAAGGAGAGGTCGAGGGGGTGCTGGGGTCGGCCACACCACCCCTTGGCGCGGGCCAGGCCTGGCCGCGCGGCCAGGTGGTGTGGCTGCCCCCTGGCCCCTCTCCGTCTCGTATTCTGGCTCCAAGTGTCCCCCGGTAAAATAGTGACTTTGGCTTTTGTCCCGTCCAATTCCGAGAATATTCATTTTCTGACTTTCCATGAACCAAAAACAGCAGAAAATAGGCAGCTGGCACTGTGGCTCTTGTTAATAGGTTAGTCCAAGAAATCATATGAAAAGTACTCCAAAGTGTGGACAAAACACAAGAAAGTAGATAAAACCAAGCATGGAACATCAAAAATTATAGATACATTTGCAATGTATCAACATCCCCAAGCTTAACTCCTGCTCGTCCTCGAGTAGGTAAGTGATAAAAAGAAAGAATAATTTTTGAGGTGACATGCACTATCATAAACTTGATCAAAGTATTTGTAAAACATTCAAAGCTGGGATCATAGTACTTCAATCATAACATGAAAGACAAAGTTCTAGCAATAATACAAAGAAACTATGTTGCAACATGAAAAGGCACAAACAAAAGATTCATGAATAATAATGCTTTGCAAGACGTTTGTTTGTTTCACATAAATAGAACATAGCATAATAGCATTCAGCTTGTCCCTCATAGAGTAGCAAGCATAAATGCATAGGACACCTTCAAAGTTCATAAGAGTGACTAGATACAAATAATTTAAAACAAGAAATATCAAGATATGCATCAATCAACTAGTCTTGGGACAATGCACATAGAACTAAGAATGGCCACTATGCTCTCAAAGTAGGTGCATAAAGATAGAAGGTGGAGACTCAATATAATGGTGGAAGAAAGGCCTTCATAGAAGGAAGCATAGATTAAAGTTATGGTACATGCTCTCATAGAAGAAAGGCTTCCAAAAATTATGGTACTTAATAGCTTTCAGCTCTCATTGCCCCTATCATAAGCATCTTGAAGTGATTAAGGTTAAAGTGAACAAACTATGGTGTACATGCTTGACAAAGTATAAGTTGGAAATCTCATGTCCCTTGAATACGAGGGTCGTTCCTCATGCTACTCAAGTTTAGTCACCGGTAAGTTCTTGTCATCATAAGTACATGTGTATCATAGAGAACCGCCAACGGGGTACCCCTTGCCCGATGATACGGAAGAATCCCCATATAAAAATGACAAGGCAAGCAGACAATGAGCATCTCAACAATCTTCTTATTTACCATGGGAATATGGTGCTTTTTCTCTCTTTCCTCTTTTCATAATCTCTTTTTTCCTTTTTCTCTTTTTTTCTCAATATAGGACTCTTTTTTTATAAGAAGAATGTTTCATGGACAGCTCATTATGGTTACGATGCAGGTTTCCACCATGTCAGCATGGATTAGACCAACGGCCCAGGCGTTTCTCTAACACATATACATAACTCCATGGACTTACAAGCTCCCCTTTCATTTCACACCAACGACATCCATAGACAAAAGAACATGATATCAACTAGGTACAAAGTACAAGTGCAATGTTGAAAGTGTTCCCCATGAAAGCATGGTTCTGCTAATCCCCAACAAATAAGTGCAACCATATACAACATAGACGACACAATGGTTCAAGTTTATTAAGGGCAAGAAAAGTAAAGTGTGCCATCAAGTTCGTGAGAGCTTTAATCACTAGTTTTCTCATAATAAATTTAATTAGGAAGGTAAACAAAAACATGAATATACTTGGAATAGCATAAGCTAGTAGGTAGGTATGGTGGACTCTTTGGAATAACTTGGTTTAAGGAGTTGGATGCATGAGTGGAAATCATACTTGGTTGTGGAGGCTAGCAAAAGACTGAGAGCGACAAACTAAGAGAGCAATAATGGCCATAATCATGCAGAGCGACAAAACATCATTGATCAAAGCATAAAGTGATACTACAAGTTGAAAACTAAAGGATCATTAAGGCTATGGTGATTTTGGATAGTCATAACATGGTGTGAGCATGCGCCAAGTCAACCCAAATAAAGCATCAAAGGAGAATACCACAATACTATGCTTTAATATGCTAAAACAACGCATGATTCATCCAAGGCACATTAAGCAATCTCAATTGTTTATAACAATTCATGCTACAGCAAAGAATACTAAGCATAAAGCCAAAACAATATCAAGCAAGGCATGACAAAGCATAGGCCATAGTCAAAAACAAGCTCTCTTTACCACTTAAGCATGAGCTTTCCTACTCTTTTCCAAACCAAACCAAACTATTTGAACACCAATGTATGAAAGAGGGGGTCCAACCAATTTATTCAGCAAATTAAGCAAACAAAGCAAACGAAAAACCAAAACAAAAACGAAAAATAAGACGCTCCAAGGACAACACAATTGTGCATGAAATAATAAAAATGAAGCGTTTGGAAGAAACCTAGGATTTTTATTGATGAAGAGGGGGATGCCTTGGGCATCCCCAAGCTTTGACGCTTGTACTTCTTGGATATTTCTTGGGGTGACACGCGTGGCATCCCCAAGCTTGAGCTTTAGTCCATCCTTCATCTCATTACTCGTTCCTTCCATACACCTGAAATTTTTCCTTCATACAAAACTTCACACAATCTTTATTAGCAACATTAGTGCACCTAAGATAATAAGTCTTTTAGGTTCAGTTCTAACACCAATAAACTTCCATTAAGACACTAGCTACTATAGCACTTCCCTCAAAAAGCTCAATTCCCCAAAAGAACTCAAAAAGGAACCAACAAGAAGCAAATGCAAATAATGGCAGAAATCTGTCAAAACAGACCAGCAGGTAAAGACGAATTTTTTCAAAGACCTTCTGTTTGCTCAAATCAAAAAGTGTTGAACTAAAAAAAGTTAGATAACAACCTGGGGCATAAGCACAAAAATTCATGCCTCAAAAGGACGTACAGAGATTTTACACGAATTTTTATGGTGAAGCACCAAAATATGTTTCGGGACAACAACTTTCCCAATCATTACTTCTCTCTCATTAGAGGTTACTCTTGGCACAAAAAGCAAATAAAAAGGATAAGGAGCGGTTATTACAGAGGTAATAACTTCCAAGACTCATCTAAAACTTTTGGATTATCTCCCAATAAGTACTTTTCTTTAATGCCTTTAAGTTAGGCACAAGAAGCAAGAAAAGAATCAAGTGTTCTCAAATGAAGAAGCATTAAAACCAAATTTCTTTCCCTTACCTCTCTTACTTTTATTCTTAACCTTGGGGAAAATATGATTGTTTGGTGGAGAAGCAAGGTGCATGGTCCCCTTTCCCCACATCTATTATCGCTCCAAGGAGTTCTAATAGGGACCTTCCAAGTGTATTTGTCCTTTTCCTGCACATTCAATAACAAGATAATTAGTAGAAATCATTTTCCCAAGGATCTTTGTAAACACTCCTTCAGCTATTCCAATAGGTAATATTGTAGCATTATTAGTAAGAGATATTTCTTTTCCTCCTTCAGTAAGCCCCCAAAGATTCACAGATTCATAAATATCTTTGGGCATAAGACAAAATTCAGACATGATATCACAGCGAGCTTGAAAAGTTTCATTATTTATATCAATTTTTACTGTGGGAAACCACTTGGATGGTTCAGAATTTATTGGAACATAATTATGATGCTCTCTAAGCGTGTTATAGCAATCCTTTAAGCTAGTAGTGCGTGTCTCAAGAGTGTTCAATCTAGCAAATATGTTTGTGAAAGAAATATCAGTTTTGCTAGACAAGTTGTAAGTAAAGATCAATTTCTTTATTGCATTAACAACATCATCCTCATTGCATTGGAGGAAATATCCTCCCACAACAGCATCTAAAGCATATCTATAGCAAAGAGCAATTCCAAGGTAAAAACTGCTAAGGAACAAGCTTTGAGTCATTTTCGGCTCAGTTTTTTCATGTAGATCAGAGATTCTAGACCAAGCTTCCTTGAAGCTCTCCTCAATTCCTTGTTTAAAAGTGAAAATCATTTCCTTAGGTGACATAGTGATTGGAGCAATGCTAGACATAATGGCAACTTAAGTTAAGAACTAGTTTTTTTTGTGTTTTCAATAAAGAAATCAAACTAGTAAGACTAATTTTTGTGTGTTTTTGATAAAGAAACAAGAAAACAAAACAAAAGGAAACTAAGCAAAACAAAAATAACAAAGTAAAGAGATTGGTTATGAGGGACTCTCCTTGTGAAGATGTCCTTGACTCCCCGGCAATGGCGCCAGAAAAATAGCTTGATGGCCCAAAATATATCGAGCTCGTTGGGGAACCCCAAGAGGAAGGTATGATGAGCACAACAGCAAGTTTTCCCTCAGTACGAAACCAAGGTTTAATCGAACCAGTAGGAGCAAGGAAACACCCCAAAGGTGTAGCTAGCTGAACGTTGGCAGGGCACACTACCAGTGCCAGCAGTAACGTGGAGACCTGCACAACACAACCACAGAAGTTTGCCCCCAACTTACGATGAGGTTGTCAATCTCACCGGTTTTGTGGAAAACAAAGGATTAAATGTATCGAATGGAAGGAAATAATAGTTTGCAGAAAGTAAACACAAAGCAGTAAACAGTTTGTAGATTGAATGTAAAAGAAAGGACCGGGGTCCATAGTTCACTAGAGGTGGCTCTCCTTAAGATAGATAACATGCTGGGTGAACAAATTACAGCGGGGCAATTGACAAACATCGAGAAAGCATAGAAGCATATACTAATCATCTTGACTCCTTTGAGATTCGATTGGGCATTACAACATTATACATAGACCGCCATCCAACTGCATCTATGACTAATAATCCACCTTCAGGTTATCATCCGAACCCCCTCCAGTATTAAGTTGCAAGCAACAGATTATTGCATTACGAATTGCGTTAAAAGTAAACAATACGATTGTTATATGAACAAAGGATTGTTGTTTTCTCCCTAGTAGCAACAGCACATCTAGTACCTTAGAGATTTCTGTCACTTCCCCAGATTACCAGAGGCATGAACCCACTATCGAGCATAAATACTAACTCTTGGAGTTGCTAGCATCTACTTGGCCAAGATAGCTACTAACAACGGAAAGCATGCAAGATCACAAATAACAAAGACATGATAGAATCAATAATCAATCTCAAATAGCATCTCAATATCCATCGGATCCCCGCAGACACAACATGTATGAATTACAGATAGATGATCTTGATCATGAACGGAGCTCAGAAGATCTAAACATGAAAGCACAAAGGAGGAGAACCAGCCATCTAGCCTCTACATGGACCCGTAGTCCAGAGATGAACTACTCACGCATCACACCAGAGGCTTGCATTATGATGAAGAAGGCCTCCAGGGTGAATTCCCCTCTTCGGCAGGGTGCTAGGAAGAGCTTTAGATCCCTCCCGATCTAGGGACAGAGACGACGGTGGCTATAGACTCTTTCGTGGAATTTTGATCGGGTGCTTAGGGTTTTGGTATCGGAGGCATCTTATAGGCGGAAGGAGAGGCCGAGGGGGTGCTGGGGTCGGCCACATCACCCCCTGTCGCGAGCCAGGCCTGGCCGCACGGCCAGGTGGTGTGGCGGCCGCCTGGCCCCTCTCCATCTCGTATTCTGGCTCCAAGTGTCCCCCGGTAAAATAGTGACTTTGGCTTTTGTCCTATCCAATTCCGAGAATATTTATTTTCTGACTTTCCTGGAACCAAAAACAGCAGAAAATAGGTAGCTAGCACTGTGACTCTTGTTAATAGGTTAGTCCAAGAAATCATATGAAAAGTACTCCAAAGTGTGGACAAAACACAAGGAAGTAGATAAAACCAAGCATGAAACATCAAAAATTATAGAGACATTTGTAATGTATCATTGAACCTGTAATTGTTCAGACAGCCCTAGCTCCTGATGCTACTACTTCTGCTGCTGCTGGTGGTGGCAGAGCTGACAAAGAACTAGCTGTTGTTGCTCCTGGTGAAGCTGACGAAATACTTGGTGATGCTGCTGCTGGTGAAGCTGACAAAATACTTGCTAATGTTGTTGCTGGTGAAGCTGACGAAATACCTGCTGAGGTTGCTGCTGGTGAAGCTGACGAAATACCTACTGAGGCTACTACCGGAGTCTAGGAAGAACATGTTGGTGTTGTTGCTGAGGTGCCAGCACTTCTAGTGTTTATAGCAGACTGTGTGTTTGCTGCACACTCACGCGCCTATCATGTTGACACTCTAGATCCGATTGGAGCCGAATCCACGTCGGGGGGAGGGGGCCTACAATTGGCTCATCAGTGGGGTCGTACGATTTGATGGAGAATGACAGATGGCCAAACGCAGAATTCTAGTTTGTTCCACGATACCACCAGCTCCAGGGACCTAGTGCTCATACTGGTAGATCTGATGAACCATTTGTCTTTATCTTTACCTTTAGTTACGCTTATTTGTGTAAAGACTAAGCTGTCTTATTTGTGTAAGACTAAGTTAGGCCTAACTGCATAATATTCAGTGAAGCCTAGCTTTTCTTTCTACGCCCATAACAGCAGAATTGCAGCATAGAACAGACAAAGGTAATGTGCATACTAGGCATTTTTGCTCAGGATAACAACCACTTCAAGTAAATGATACATGGTGTACGCATTTGAACGCATCAGTAGAATGTGCCACCTATTGATGATTGATGACATGGATCTAGCTTTTCTACACGTATTTGCATCGAATCACTCATTGATTTGTTCACCTATTTTTTGGCAATGGCTGATGAACTCCACTCTCTTGGTAACATGCTTTGTCAGCGAGCACTTGTTGATGTAATGCAAAGTACAGAACATGGTATACATCGTCGTTCCATTTAGGTTCCCTATGTTTCGTCATCACGGAGCTACTAATTTCAAATGAAAATCTCGTAAACAACATATGTGTACATTTTTAGAGTATGCTACGGACACAGTACATACATGTTTTTCTACAATCACAAGAAGAAAACTTGATACATTTCCACCTTGTTGGCGTTGTGCCGAACTGGGTAGATGTGGCTTTGGGGTTCGGAGAGGAAGGCACCGTGGCTGGCGTGTGCGACCACGGCGACAGCAAGCTCGGATTCTAGAGGAGGCCAATAGGACCGAGCATGGTCGGCATGGTGACAGATCTCACCCGAGAATGAATTCCCGTCCCAGCGCCGTGCCATGGGTGCGGCCATGGTGAGGGCGAGCTCCGATTCATGATGGGGAGGAGAGCGGGCCCGAGCAGGTTCGTCCAAGTCCTAGCTCCGTGCCATGGCTACGACCACAGATTGCAGCACCGGAGGAAGAAGAAGACGCGTAAAGGATGCATGCGCCACCGCTGCAAGCCTACATGGCAGCCACGACGGCAACGACATAACGGCGAAAGCTGACAGGAGGGGCCAACTTGACGGGCATTAGCCTGATATTTTGAATTGAAACATAAAGTTGAATTCATGCCAAAAAAGACCCTCTGAGTATTTGGCACGCCAACTTTGGGCAACACAGCTGATTGTAAGCAACTTGGGTACCGCGTTTCCTGGGTGCCCGAACTTTCGGGCTACAAAATGATATTCTCCCATGCGGCCCCTCCAGCCCATGGTTTCCCACCGAGATAATTACTTTTAATTATGAATATTATTCCGAAGCTTTCTGGAAAATACCAAACTCCTTCGAATTAACTCCGGAACCTTCCTAAAATATTCCCGATGTCTTCCATAACATGTCTAGAACAATTCCGTACATTCACGGTGATATCACAGATTCCTATGGAATATTCCAACACACTCCTAAACATCCTTTTTGGATTCCTTCATTCAAATATCTTAATCGCACACACGTTCTAAATATCGATAATGTTTTAAGTGTGTGACCCTGTAGGTTCGAATATTTATAGACATGTTCGGAACTCCTTCCATGACAATGATTACTATTAGTGTCTTGATACACAAAGTAATCCCCGCAAATAACATGAAGATATTTATCGCGTGAACCATAGTATTACGTCTGATACATATCATATTGTTTCGTTGATACTTTACATTACCAGAGATGAAACACTAGGTTATTTCCATTACTTGCATGCACTCTTTACTCATATCTCACTATCAAAGTCCCTGTGATCAACAACTTGATCACGTGTCCGGTCAGACGATAACGAACATTATAGTACATGAGTGGACTAAGAGTGTATCTCTTCATCGTAAGGAGTAGCAATTCCCGCAAGCACACCATGTGAATTATTGGCATACCATCCAGTAAGAGCAAAGACCAACTTTATGATTACTCATGTTTGAAGCAACATTTGAAGAATCCCGCCACATCCACATTGTAGTCAAGTTCACATGTGTCTCGTGGTCTAACGATCTTTAGTAAATTCAATACATTTTTTATGAGAAACTACCGACAAAAATTATTAATGATGCGTTTCACGGTATATCATGTTCGGTCTATCCATCGTCATTGTTCTGCCAACAACTCTGATCTCATATATCATTAGCAACTCCACAACACTTTGTCGTGTTGCCCATAGTCAGGAAACCGAGACTATCGTTGATACATGAATTAGTCTCAAAGGCAAAACTAGAGATATCTTATTGGTGTTTATTACTCCACACATGTATTAGGGTTTTCCTCCAAATACACATTATTCGGAACTAATACAATTATAACATAGAACAATAAACTTAATTATAAAAATAGAAATATGAATAATAATAATAATAATGTATTTATTATTTCCTATAGGGCATATTTCCATCATTTGGAGTAGCCCCCGAGTGTCTGACTGGGTCGTAAACTCGGGCAGAGTCTTAGCCGACATTCTCATAGGCATACACTGTGGACCCAGAAGTTCATCAGGTGCGCGACCAGGACTAGTTCTACTGGGTGTGTGTCCAACGTTGCTTCTGTCGGGTGTGCGCCCAATGCACCCGAGGCTATGGGCGGCAATGTGTGGACATGCATATGTTTATTCTTCAGCATCACCAAGCAATGTGGTCATTCGAGCAAAGTGTTGACTCGGGTCTTGGCGTATATTGACGTGACTGGCATTACTAGGCTCCGTTGAAGGATCCAATAGAATAGCTCGATATAGTTGATGTCCTTACAAGCTATAGAAAATATAAGGACTTATGAAGTACTCCCTCTGTTCCAAAATACAAGATCTTTTAGCTTTTGTGAAGCGAATGTATCTAGACATCTTTTAGTGTGTAGGTTCACTCCGAATCTACACACTAAAAGATGTCTAGATGCATTCGTTTCACAAAAGCTAAAACATCATATATTATGGAACAAATGTATCTTGTAAAGAATATTTGTCTTTTGGCTTGTTATAAGATTTAGTATGTGAGGCCTTTTCGTTAGCCTGATGCGCTTAGATCATATCCACTAGTATTCCTAGGAGGGTCATCCTAGGCCAATTTTTTATCCGGGCGGTGAAAATTCGCCCAGCCGCATTCCCATGTGCCTAGTTTTTGCCGGATTTGGCCCATTTTACATCTGGGGTTCCCAGGACGAACCCGGGGCGCTAGGAACCGCCTAGGAACGCTGGATGAAGCGAATTCAGCGAAAAAACCCGCGCTGGTAGCCACGCCCTATCAGCGTGTGAAACCAAGCCATTCTCATCCTATCGCTTGGGCTCCGGCGACGGACCGCCGGGCAGTGACCACCCGTCTCCTTGGCCACGCCATTGTAATGGCGCACCACTGCTGGCCCATCTTCCTGTCGTTTCCACGTTTATCGTCCATGTCTCTACACCCCTCCCGCCTTCGTCGTCCTTTCCTCTTCCAGCTACAATTGCCGGCGTTCGCCATCTCCCAGAGCACACAACCTCTTCATTCCTCCATTCCCCAACCAACAACTTCACTCCAGCGACGAAAAGAGAAGTCCGGTGTCAGTGATGTCTGAGCTCTACCCCGGCGACCCTGCGGTGGCGAACGGCTTCGGCCGGTGCTCTCTATAGTCGTGGGAGGCATGTCTGCTCCACGATGACGGCTACCCGGCACCGCCGGACTTTCGGTGCCTACCGGCCTGGAACCTCAGCACGGACGGCGTGACGATACCGCCGGTGCTAGCCCCCGACGAGCTCATCAAGGAGATCCAGGCGGCCATCGATGCAATGGAGGATCCGAAGGTCGCTGAGGACCCCGTTAACCTCTTCTACTAGGAGAATTTCTTCGTCGAGCGCTGGAACCAAGAACTGGCGTCACATGAGGAAGGAGTCCCACCATCGAAGCGGCACAACGCCACAGGACAACGTTAGTGGTGGAGCGCACCAGTCCGCACGCTAGCGGTCATCCTCGAGCACGTCACCGCCAGTGATCACCCTAAACTAGGCTATCCTCCGCGCTCGCTGCCGACGACCGCTAGGCAATACAATCCCCAATCCCCGTGCCCACATCCTCGGCGTCGTGCTCATCTTGCTCTGCGCCAGCCCAATCCCCGCACCCACGCTGCTCCGTCCGGTGAAGCGGGAGGCGGAGTCGCCTGCACGCTCGTCGCCGCAGACGCAGTCACGCAACATCGTCATCAACGAAGGCCGCGTGTTGTTGCCGCTAGTTGGCACCTTAGGCTGGCGAGGCTGAGAAAGTGCACGCCGAAACCGGAGCTGGTGGACTGGGTCATCCCCGTCGACAAGGACGAGTTCGTCCTGAAGATGGCATTGGAGCGCTCCTTAAACAACATGCCGCGGATGCCACCCCGATGTGTACGCTTGGTCCAGGACGGACTGGGAGCGGGATGAGGCCGAACGCATCCGGCGTCAGCACAAGCAAGCGGAGCACCACGCCGCGCGCGGCACTCGTTGGCAGCACGCCTACCAAGGCACGCCACTCATCGTCCTCGACGACGACGAAGACGAGGTCGGTCCCTCATCGCAGCCGTGGTGCCGCGGCGACGCTGGCCAAGGCAGCTATCGTCCACCGCATCCGTCTAGCAACGACGATGGTGACAATGAAGGCACCCAGGACGTCGAGTACACATTGTTCTATCGCCACTTCCGCATGTGAATGGCGCCTGCCGGCATCGGTGTCGGCATCGGCATCACTTAGTATTAGTTAATTCTATGTTTTTAAGTTTTTCTTAGCCTACTGCAGTCAAAATTCGGGTATATGTCCGAATTTGACATAATATGTAGGAACTCACCTATATTTTAATGAAATCGCCTATATTGATCTAAAATTTTCCGTATTTGTTTGAATTTTGGCCAAAGGCGGGAACTCGATCTCGGAACACGAGTGGGAAAATGGCCATTCCTAGGCCGAATGTTACATCTGTCCGGCGCTAAATAGCGCCGAAGTTGGGCCTGGGAACGCCGAACAAGTGGAGGTGCTCTTAGTTTCAGTACTTTTTCGACCTATCAGTTGGTCTACAACTAGGTCAGAGTTTTTAAGGATTCGAGGCTAGCCAAGGTCAGCTACTCAGGTAGTCGCGTAGCTGTTGCTTGAGTGTGCGGAGTTGATGGCACTTAGGTTACTCGAAAGGGCGCATCCCAGGAGTGTGTCGAGCGCGATCAAAGTAAACAATTATCTACTCTTGGTAGAGGAAACTTAGCTTCATTGGCAGTCCTCTATGTGAATAGACTCGACAAGGTGGCGGGTCATGCGGCATTTAGCCGAAGGAATCAACACGGCGGCGAGTCGAGTGGCGGTTAGCCAAAAGGAGTCGACGCAGAGAATGCGTAGTCGAGGTCGACGGAGGCCCACGATGGATGGAGTCGACATGGTGGCGAGTCGCGCGGTGGACACGGAGTCAACGTGGCAGCGGGTCACCGCAACCGAAGATTGCAGTGGGTAGCCGCATATGAAAACTACAATGGGTCGCTGGAGTCGATGGCGGTGATAGGTCACCACAGCCAAAAACCGCAGCAGATCGCCACAGCCGAAGACTTAGCCGGTCACCGGAGTCGAAGACCGCATGTCGCTTGGCGGAGTGGGTAGAGCCCCGTGCGTAGAGTCAATAAAATCAAATGGGATTCGACACGGCGAATGGAGTTGTCTTGGCAGACGTGTAGTCGAGCTTGACAAAATTGCGCAGTGGATGGAGTGCACACAACTGCGATTCACCGCAGCCGATCGTGGCAGCAAGTTGTGCGGTGGAGTCATCGAACATGGTAGTACCCGTAGTAGTCAGCGGCGATGGCGAAGTCGGCCATGTGGAAGTCCATGAAATAGGTTGTCGAAGTCGAGCCGCACGTGTAAAGCAGATAATCCGATGGCCGGAGACTTTCGGTCTTCAAGCAGATTTCTGCGATGCAATTTGACTCCAACCTCGCATGCAATCTATCTATCTATCTATATACTAATTTACGTTGGCGCACGAAGGAAATTTCCGTCTACCGTAAAAAGACGATTTTGCCCCTAACCTTTCGGTGATATTACAGCCCCTGCCACCGTCTATTTTTTTTCTTCCGCGAGTTGAGTTCCAAGCCGTAATCCACCACCTATCCCCTCCCAGCACCCCTTCTCGACTCCTCCTGTAGCGTGGAGCCGGATCCGGCCGCCGTCGTCCGGTTCTTCCGCTCGACGCGTTCTCCAACCCGCAACCGACCAACCACCACCCTCTCCCCACGCTACATCGCTGCTCCGCATCCATTGGCCCCTGCTCGCCGACGCGATCTTTGAAACGCGACCATGGATATCGGCGCGTGAGCTCAAGGTCACAGCCATGGCGCCCAAATCCAACTACCTACGAACTTAGGGACGCCTCCGTGGTGGGCGCCGCGACCATGGCAGGTGGCGTGACCTTGACCACGGATATCGGCGCGCGACCTCAAGGTCACAGCCATGGCGCCCAAATCCAACTACCTGCGAACTTAGGGGCGCTTCCGTGGTGGGCGTCGTGACCATGGCTGGTGGCGCGACCTTGGGCCGCGTCCATGGTGGCCCAAACCAGCGGCAACTCGGGAAAGC
Source organism: Avena eriantha (assembly GCA_910589775.1). NCBI lineage: Eukaryota > Viridiplantae > Streptophyta > Magnoliopsida > Poales > Poaceae > Avena > Avena eriantha. The sequence continues at coordinate 229,279,055 of OU342742.1, forward strand.
GACCATGGCAGGCGGTGTTATGGTGGCCAGTAGTATCTCTAGACGAGCCCCGTTTCTGCTCCAACGCAATTTTTTAGAAGGATCTTAATGTAGGAGACGAGTGTTCCGTCCGTGCGTCACCATCCCTTGCGGTGGCTGGTGGCTGATGTCCTCCCTGTTCCAATCAATTCGACCACAATCAAATCCGACCACAATCAAATCAAATCGTCTGCTAGCTCAGCTTCATGGCTACAAGCCCGCTGGGGTCGTTGTTGACATCTTCAAGCGGGGGACAGAGTAATGGGGAATTTTTGGTCAAGCGGTTGTCAGTGCTTGGGAAAGAACTAAAAAGAATATGCCAAGGAGAGACCAGGTTTAGACCCACGTTGCCACTTGCTTTCACAAAAAAAAGACAAATGTTGCCACTTGCTTTGTAGAAAAAGACCCACAGTTGAGGATATACTTTCCGGGTATCCTCACAGTTCCTCACTGACCAGGGTGACCCATTTCGGGTTAGAGCTTTGCTTCATGGCGACCCAGTCAGGGAAAAAAGATGGAGTCCCATCCGGCTAGGGAAGGTCCAGAAGACTTACCGACTTAGGCCAATAATGTTACTTGTAGTTCAAGATGTACTCTGTAACCGATTCTTAGTCGTAGCCGGATAGATCTCTGCTGTAAACCCTAGGCCGGATATATATATATAAGCCGTCCTAGGGAGAGGCTTTAGGGCAACACTCTAAACACCTCAATGGTCTACAATCTCAATTCGCACATGCGAAACCCTTGTAACCCATATTCCGGCTCTGCCGTATTACTGGATTGCTAGCAGGAGTAGGATCTGTCCAAAGCCGGCGGATTTGAACCTGGGTAAACTTGTGTGCTCACCATCCCGGAAAACCATACGTCTCACACCCCTCTCTTCTGCATGCCTCGAGGACCCCCTCATGGTGTACTTGTCCTCAATCCGATGACAGTTGGCGCCCACCGTGGGGCAAGTGAGCTTCAGATCTGTGTTCCAAGCGGAATCTGCAAGAATCGCAATCGGCGAGACTATCGCCGTCGGTCACATCCTCTACGCCAGTGACGTCCCTCTCATCATTCTCGACGAGACTTGGATTCCGGCTAGGGAGGCTGTGACTGCCTACACAATCATGTCCTTTGGCGAGATCGATGTTTACATCAGTTTCGCTGAGCCTGCCCCACCCACTGCAGCGGTGGAGGCAGAAGAATCTTCTAGGTCCCCTTTGTCCGCGGAGGCGGCAGAGTTCCGGATCTCAGAAAACCCTAATCCCACCCAGCACGCACCAGTTGCGGAGATAGTGGAGAAATCCGAGCCTGAGGAAGACCTAGCGGTCAAAATCGAATCTGGAGTGGATCTCCTTGGAGAAGTCGGATCCTAGATCGATCCACCCGCGGAAGTCGAAATCCAGGAGGAGCTCATCAACAACACTGATTCCGGCTCTGATGACGCTGGGACAGACAAGCCTTTCCTAAGGTACACACTGCGACGTATGATAATGCAAGATGCAAGCGCAGATGCAATTCTCGAGACCATCAAAAGTTTCGACATGGCTGATCGCGAGAGCCGCAGGTACCTCAGGAAGCACGCGTCGCACTTCGTCGGATATGTGGGATCCGGATCCGGCTCTGCCAATGACGTAGAAAACACCGACTCTATGCTGGAGGCAATTGGAACAAATGCCGACGTACCTGCATCCTCGGATGAATTGATGACGTCAGCGGATTTCCGAAAGTTCTCCGTGGAATATAAAGAGTATAACTCCAAAGCTATAGAATAAGGAGAAGCCATGGATGAAGGATCCGGGGAACACTCTCCCAAAGCGCAGGATGACATGGAAGTCGGAGATAATCCCGAGGTCCAGATGTCCGAAAGTACCGATCAGAGCTTGACTCTGGGAAATAGACCCAAAGCCGTCTTTGCTACAGGCGCTGCCAAGAAGGCAAAGAAGAAGAACAAGAAGAACAAGACCCTGGCAAAAAACCCTCTGATAGAGGAGGTGATTGCCGAGGAATACGAAGAAGACTCGGATGGAGAACTTATCCTAGACGAGCCGAAAAAATAAGAATCGATGGATGGACACGTGATCACTGAAGGTGCACGTAAACTCATCGATGCTGCATTAACCACACCTATCCCTACAGCTGCAGAACTTACTGCTGAAGAACTGGACAAGAGGGCGCAGGCCCTAGAAGTGCGTCGTCAAGTACTCCTCGATGAAGCCAAAAACATTGAGGAGGAAAAGAAACGCATAGCATCTACGGGGAAGTACAACTCCATGCAATACCAGAAGACCAGAAAGCGTCATACTAATGACAACCAATTCCGGCAAATCCACGCCGTACTTTTCGGAGAAGAGATGGGGAAGCCTCAAAAAGATAGAAAAGGAGATTGGGTATATCCAACCCTAGTACAAAATACTGTGGCAGCCCGAGAAATTCTATCGGCTAATCCAGGTCCGGAGGAAATCCGGTTGGGAATAAAACTACTCAACAAGGGACTGGAGCAGCAAAAGGTCGCCATGTCCGGAAGTCAAAAACTGGTCTCGGATTCCGACCAATGTCGCACAGATCCGGCATGGGCTGACATAAGACCCCAGCATGTTCCGGAGCAGCATCATCGCCCCGAACGCCGGGAAGACAATTATTCGAGAACCGGATCTGCAGGACAGCATCGCAGAACTACGCGTGACTGGAGCAACGTCGCTCCAGCGGCCGAGCAATATGCTATTGTTGCACTGTATCCGAGGAACCCTCCCCGACGAGAGTCGAATGATTGAAGCGGAGAAGATAAAGAGAAACGTCGGGAGGAGGATCGTCAAAAAATGCCACCTCCTAGACATGCAAGCCGTCCGGCTGAGCCTCACCATAGTGGGAATGACGGACGAAGGAACGATGGAAACCATGCCGGCACAAGACGGTAGGGGGCACGTCGTAGTGAAGACCCTCCCCGGAACCGGAATAATGACACTCCGGACGGAGGCCAGCGATCAGCCGAAAACTATCCAGCTGCCCCACCCTCTCCACCAAGCAGTCATCACAACGGCTCTCAAGGGGGACAAGGAGGACGACGTGGCGGAGGAGGTGGTGGCAGAAGCTGAAGTCCGGCTCCAAGGCACCACAGCCACAGCCGACATTCGGGACGATCTCTATCCCCGAACGATGCAAGGCACAGCATCAACTCCAATATAGAGGCGCGACGCTATGAAAACGATGATATCTACGTGGGCCCAAAGTGCTTCGAACCACACATCAGAGCTACAAGATTACCGGAAGGATTTGCTATCTCAAGACATATCCAAGCCTATGACGGCATTGCTCGGCCAGATACCTGGCTACAGGATTTTTTCCAAGCTTGCTGCATCGCCAAAGGCGGAAACAGCCTGGTCGCAACCCGATATCTCCCACTTATGTTGCGGAAGACGGCACGATCATGGCTCAATGAACTTCCGGAGAACACCATCCATAACTACTATGACATGCAAAGTGTGTTCTTTCGGAATTTCGAAGGCACATATCGGAGGCCATGTATGGTCGGAGACCTACAGCGTTGCACCCAGAAGGCCGGACAAACTTGTTGGGATTACCTCAGACAATGGATTGACACCAAGAAGTCATGTGAAGGAGTAAATGATCAAACTGTGATTGAAGCTTTCATTACAGGTCTCCCAATTGGTCTACTGCACCATCGCTTGAAGTGCGACAAAGTCACCGATTTGGGAGAGATGATAGAAACAATAAGCAAGTATGCAGATGCTGACGACGATGCAGAGGGATTGCTCAATGCCCTAGCTGTGCCTCAGTCGGCAAAACAACCAAATAAACAAGCTCAGAAGCGCAAAAATACCTCGGAAGAGAAACCCAACACGGAAACAGCAGTGGTCACTGCTACTTTCGGGTCTGGAGGACGAGGAGGACGCGGCGGAGGCCGCGGGCGTGGCCGTGGGACTTCAAGGGTCCAAGGAAGAGGAGACCAGCAACCAGGCAAAACCTACTCTTGGGCCGACATTGCCAATAACCCATGTGTGCATCACTTAGACGCCAATGGGGGCTCGTCCCACACCAACGCCGAATGTCGTTTCAATGACGACATCGAAAGAGATGACACCACGGGCTACAAAGCTAAGCGAAAGAAGGGAAAGAAGAATCCCAAAAAAGAAAAAGAGACCAAGGAAGATTCCGACATGGAGGAAGCAGATGCTTCAAATCCCAAGCCGGAAGGGAAGAAAAATATTCCGACCAAGAAAGACACTTATGTCACCTTCCTCGGATCTCAACCAGCAAAGGTCAAGAAAGCAGTTCTATACGAGCTCAACGCAACAGTTCCGGCTGTCCCCCAATTCTTGGACTGGTCGGAAGTGGCAATCACATTTGACCGCGCTAATCATCCGCCTAAGTTGCACAGGCGAGGAAAATACGCCTTAATCATCAATCCACTTATTGACGGTTATGGTTTCTCCAAGACCCTCATGGATGGCGGCAGTAGCATCAATATTCTCTATGTCGAAACGCTACGCCGGATGAAGATCTCGGAGACCCAGCTGAACCATAGCTATGTGATCTTTCACGGAGTTGTCCCAGGAAGACAAGCTAATTCCCTGGGAGAGATCACTTTGGATGTTACCTTTGGAACTCCAAAGAACTATCGGACGGAGGCACTTTCCTTCAAAGTGATCCCGTTCAAGAGCGCATACCACGTTATATTCGGACGTCCGGCTTACTGGGCTTTTATGGCTCGTCCGTGTTACATTTACAATATGATGAAAATTCCAGGTCCCAACGGCGTGATCACCATCAGGGGAGACCCGAAGAAAGTGCGAGAGTGCGAGGATGGAAATGCCGCCTTTGCCAAAGTCGTGCTGCACGCCCAGGAGTACCAGGAGATCAAGAAGATCATAGATCCGTCCGAGATGCCCGCAATAAAGAAGGAGGTGACAAAGCCAAATCCGGAGTTCAAGGCATCAGAAGAGACGAAGAAGACGCCGTTGAAGGATGATGACCCCTCCAAGGTGACTCAGATAGGCGTAGGCCTAGGTAGCGCATAGGAAAGCGCGCTCGTCAAGTTCCTCTAAGCAAATCAAGATATCTTCACATGGCAGCCATCTGACATGACCGGAGTACCTAGGGAACTTGCCGAGCACTCTCTAAATGTAAACCCGAACGCTAAACTCGTCAAACAGTCCCTACGACGTTTCGGCGATGAAAAGCGTAAGGCAATAGCTAAGGAACTAGCATGGCTCGATTTAGCCGGATTCATAGAAGAGGTCATCCACACTAAGTGGTAGGCCAATCCTGTAATGGTCCTTAAAAAGGACACCACTGATTTAAGGATGTGTTGATTATACTGCCTTGAACAAGGCTTGTCCAAAAGATCTGTTTGCTCTGCCTAGAATTGATCAAGTTATCGATTCTACGGCAGGATCGGAACTCCTCTGTTTTCTTGACGCATATTCTAGTTATCACGAAATCCGGATGAAGGAATCTGACAAAGTCAAAACTTCATTCATAACCCCTTTCGGAACCTTCTGTTTTGTTACAATGCCCTTTGGGCTGAAGAACGCACGAGCTACGTACCAGTGCACGATGCAGCGTTGCCTCCATAACCAACTCGGATGCAATGTACATGCATACGTGGATGATATAGCGGTGATGTCCAAAAAGAAGGAAACGCTAATTTCCGACTTGGAGGAAACATTCGCCAATCTACGAAAATATAACATCATGCTTAACCCGAAGAAATGCTTCTTTGGAATACCAGCCGGAAAATTGTTAGGTTTCATCGTGTCTCAAAGAGGCATAGAGGTAAACCGGGACAAAATCAAGGCTATACTCAATATTTCCAGGCCAACTCGCCTGAAGGACGTACAAAGACTCTGGTTGCATTGCTACAGTTAGTCGGTTTGTAAGCCGGCTTGGAGAAAGAGCCGCACCATTATATAAACTCCTGAAAAAGACCAAGGATTTTGTTTGGACTGACGAAGCCGAAGCTGCACTACAAGACCTGAAGAAAGTACTCTCATCTGCTCCTATCTTTGCTGCGCCGGAACCATAGGAACCGATGTTGCTCTATCTTGCTGCGACAAATAAGTTCATTAGTATCGTCATGGTGGTGGAGAGACCAGAGGAAAATCAGTAATACCTGGTGCAGCGTCCGACTTACTTCTTCAGTGAGGTCCTGACATAAACAAAACAGTGGTATCCGCACTATCAAAAGTTGGCTTATGGTGTTTTTCTAGCATCTCGTAAGTTACGACACTATTTTTAGGAGCATCCAATTACCGTGGTGAGCACAGCTCCCATGATAGATATAATCAACAATAGTGATGCCACAGGACGCGTCGCCAAATGGGGCATAGAGCTTTCAGCTTTTGATATTGAGTATGAACCTCGGACAACAATCAAATCCCAGATCCTTGCTGACTTTGTCGCTGATTGGACAGAGACGAAGGAGAACAAGACCCTCCCTGAGTCGGAATACTAGACCCTCTACTTTGATGGGTCTAAGGCTCGAGGGGGCTCGGGGCTGGCGTGGTGCTCAAATCACCCCAAGGAGATAAACTTCTATATGTGTTGCAGATCCACTTCACAGCAACAAATAATATCGCTGAATATGAAGCACTGCTACATGGAATCCGGATTGCTAAGGATATTGGCATCCGACGTTTCATGTGTTACGGAGATTCGGATCTTGTTGCTCAACAAGTGTCGGATATTTGTAATGCAAATAAACACATGGAAGCTTATAAAGCTGTGGTGGATGATCTATCTAAATCATTCAAAGGGTTTGAGGTTCAACACATCCCTCAAGCAGAAAATGAGGAAGCAGATGCACTATCTCGGATAGGCTCTGCATGGAAAGAGGTCCCGGATGGCGCGTTTTTAGAGCACCTCAAAGTTCCCTCAATAAAGGGAGTAGATGAGGAATATCCGACCAAATCCGACTCACCTCTAATAGCAGTTCTAGCTGTAATTCCCAGCTGGACTCAACCCTACCTAGATTATCTGGTAGACGGCAAATTACCCGAAGACGAGGAGCTGAGCCGGCAGATCATCCGACGAGCGAAAGTCTATACTATAGTTAAAGGTGAGCTCTATAAGCGGAGTGTTTCTGGGGGTTTTCAACGCTGCGTATCTCCAGAAGAAGGAGTGGAAATCTTAAGGGAAATCCACGAAGGCGAGTGCGGTCACCACGCTGCAGCCAAATCTTTAGTGGCAAAAGCTTTTAGACATGGATTTTTCTGGCTTACAGCTCAGGCAGATGCCGAACGATTAGTCAAGACGTGCAAAGGCTGCCAAAAGTACGCCAAATAAGCTCATGTTCCGGCTGATCAGCTGCGAACAATACCTATAACATGGCCTTTTGCGGTCTGGGGGTTTGATATGGTAGCACCATTTAAACGAGCTCCAAGTGGATTTACTCATCTCTTAGTGATGGTGGATAAATTCACCAAATGGATTGAGGCTAAACCTGTCACTAGTTGTGATGGAGCAACAACCAAAAGATTTGTCGAGGATGTTATAATCCGGTATGCTTATTCGCATAGCATTATCACAGACAACGGGAGTAACTTTTCTATGGGAGAATTGGCCGAATTCTGCAACGAGCAAAATATCCGGCTTGACATTGCGTCAGTCGCACATCCACAAGCTAACGGACAAGTCGAAAGAGCAAATGGTTTAATGCTAGAAGGCCTAAAACCAAGACTCGAAGCACCACTATGACGTGCTACGAGGGCTTGGGCAGAGGATTTACCCTCTATAATATGGAGTTTACGAACGACTCCGAACAGGTCAACCGGATACACACCTTTCTTCTTGGTCTATGGCGCAGAAGCAGTTCTTCCTAGTGATTTAATTCACACTTCTCCTAGAGTGGCCGCGTATATTGAAGAGGATGCCGAGATTTCTCGACAAAATGATCTTGACTTAGTCGAAGAAGTTCACGTCGTTGCTGAAATGAGATCAACAACCTATCAGCAGAAGTTACGCAAGTATCATAGCCAGAGAGTCAGAAATAGATCTTTCAATAAAGGCGATTTGGTTTTCCAGCTTGTGCAGCAAAGAAAGCACAAACTTTCCCCAGTATGGGAAGGTCCCTTTTTAGTTAGTCGAGTATTGCACAATGGTTCGTATTACTTAACTGACATGAGGCCAGTCAAAGAAAGACCTGCTACTAAGAAGAGAAAGAGAGCTAGAGGCAGTACGAATCCGGATGAGTTAGACAGACCATGGAATATTGCTCAGCTACGTCCCTTTTATTCTTAGTTTATCCTTCTTTGTAATCATATATATGTACATGTTCTATGAGAAATAAAAGTTTTGGTTGCCTCAAGTTTTTTCTGAGAAGTTTTTACCATCTTATTTCCGAATGATCATGTCATAGTCGAAAATCCTAGAATGCTTGAAAGTACTTTATGCTCATGTTCGTTCTGGTTTAGATTTCCGATTCTAAAACTGCTGCCCTCGGGTATAACTCTAAAGTTTCTAGTCTTTACTTTGGTTATTTGTCTAATTGTTGGATGCGGGCATTTTCCGAGTAGTGAATTGTTGGTACTGGAAGCCAGCTTTGTTTTCGAGTTTAAACCGGTTTAGCAATTGAGCTCCATTGCTCGGCAAAGTTTCCGGGCAGAAGGTTTAGCCGGCTCACGAAAGGGACGAGGCGGAAAGCCAGATAAACGATAAGTATAGGCAAAAATATTCAAAGTGCTTATGAAAATATTTCAAGCACAGAAAAATTTAAAGACAAAAGTGCTGAATAGATCAAAAGCTTAGCACTAGCAAAATCATAGTACTTCATATTTACAGACGCATCATGTTTTTCAGGATAATACAAATGTTTCTGGCAATCTATGATGCAAGAGGAGATGAAGGAGTTGCCGGCTCACTGGATACATCGCCTTGATATCGTTCCGACATGTCCACGTCCGAGGTGGTGCGTTCATCGTTGGAAACTTCTGATGTTTCTTCTAGAGGCGGAGGCGGAGTGTCCACGCGGTTGAAGAAATGAGTATCGTAGCTGGTCAAATCAGCCACGTGACACCCATATCCGGCACAGGAGTCCATAATGGCCTTGATGTCCTGCTCCTGGCCATCTTCATCCACTATAGAGTACCCTCTGGCCACTTGCCATATCTCCATGCTTCCATGGTGGCTCATGACCATGGTGAGAGCGTTCTGCACTGCGGATCGCGCGTAGGACATATTCCAATCCTGGACGAGCTGCGGCATTACCTTCGCCTTGTCCCGTACCTGAAAATCCGACATGCTATGCATGTCTGGAATCTTGAGAGCTTTGCCAATATCCTCAAGGGATTGGCAGAAGTCATGAAGCAGGTCACCGACTTGGGTAAACCGGTGGGTGCGAGGCTCGGTGGAGGTGGAGTCCGTCAAGTTCAGATGATCTGTACACAAAACAAGTTTAGAAAATCCAACATTAAAAGAAGTCGAAGAAAATAGACAAGTCAGACAGATGGAACGTACCGAAAATGACGTCGTCAACCTTGGTCTTCTCTTCCCGAAGACTCCGAAGTTCAGCCCAGAGCGCCTTGGAAAGGTCCCTCTCTCTGCAAAGCTCATTATTGAGGTCCGAATTTTTTGATCTTGAGCAGCAATCTTATGATCACGCTCGTTAGTGGCCATGGAGGAGGACTCGAGAATTTGAGCAATGCTCTTCTCATGATCTGCTTTGAGCAGGTCCAGCTCTTGGCGAAGCTCCTTGTTCTCCACCACCAAAGTCTTGAGGTTCTCGGCCTCTTCAATCATGGCGCGGGACTGTTTACCAGCGTTGTAAGTCAAAAAGGAACAACAGTTCAGTAAAAAATTCGACTATGAAAACATGAAAGACAAGGTTTGAGTCTCGAAATGTTTACCTTCGGCCTCATCCTTGGCAACTTTAAGCTCAGCATTTTTAAGTCGGAGAGCTTTGATCTCTCTCCGCTTATCACAGACATTTTTCAACAAATCCTGGTTATAGGAATATACTTTCTATAAGTCAGAATACCCAAAGTCAGAAAGCTACTAAAGACTCGGGCTAATATTTTTGCTAATATCAGCACGAGCCTTGGGGGCTACACTAGTTCGTTCTTTGGCATCCTAAGGAAGCATAAACCCAGATTATTTATCCTACTTCATGCTTGGGGCTAGAGGATATGATATGAAATAAAGGAAAAACAGGAGTTAGAATTCCGACTTACATATTGTTCGCGAGTAAGTTTATCCAAACTCGCATTCACTTCTACAGCAACCTTCTCCGCGAGAGTCAGAGGGGTCACTTGAGCAGTTGGAAGCTCACCGGACCTGATCCTCTCGTTCCGAAGACGCACTTGTTCAAGAAGGTCAGAGTGCTTGATGTCCTCTGCCTCTTGCGCTTCTTCTTTGGCAGATAAGTTTCTTTTCTCCAGGCATTGCCTGGCCAGCCGCTGGATCTCTTCAGCAGATTTCCGGGACAGGCCAAACTTGGCAAGTCTCGGATTGTTGAGAAGGTTTTCGGCAAAGGTTTCTGCCGAGGGATCATTACCCAAAGAGGGTTCACCCTTATCTAAACCTGACTCACCCATGGTGACGTCAGTTTGCGATTCAAGGATCGCAGGCTCCGTTGAAGGAGTCGGATCTTCTACGACAGCTGGAGAAGGTATAATCACCGGCATTGCGGAAGGTTGAGGGGCAGGAGTCGGAGGAGCCACGGCAGGAGAAGCTATGGTAAGCTTCGTCTGTCGCAATGGCTTCGAAGAAATTCCCTTGCCCTTGCCCTTGATGAGCTGTTTAGCTCTGAGAATGTAATAAGAGTTGGAAACATTACATCTCGGAAGAGAATTCGAGTAAAGTGCAAAGGCGGAAGTTGTGATTGAAAGTTACCTCTTCACGACGAGCACCTCCTTTATGTCAACAGCCACTGTCGGAGCCTTGCGCTTCTTGAGCGTAATATCTGGCAATGGGACCACCTCTGTCTCCTGAGAAAACTCTGGAGGATATCCTTCGAGTGGAGCAAATTCTGACTCGGGGAGGTCAGCAAGCTGAAAAGAAGAAAACATATCATTATTGCAATGTAATTTAAAGATTGAAACACACAAAAAGGTTTACTATTAAAAGCTTACCGGCACTACAGGGTTTTCTGCCGTATGCATATCCAGAGAAATCTCCGGGATCCTCCTCTCGATCCGCTCCCTTACCAGCCATTTAATCTGGCTTATATAGCCTTGTGTGGTGTAGGCTTTGGGGCTGATGCGGAGGGAGTCTTTCTTGGACGACGTGATGGAGTGCATCAGCCGGTCTCCATGGTACTGAAGGGGCTGGATCCGGCGTGATACCCAGCATTGGACCAGGTCGGATCCCTTCAGTCCTTTGTGTTTAATCAGATATTCGACCCGCCTCTTAGCGAGGATCAGATCGTCACTGAGAGCCGGAGCGGCCTCGTCCCAAGACGGTTGAGCCGTGTCAGCTCCGTCAATAAAAGTCGGCAAAGCAGTGGCTTTGCCGGGAGCCGGAATATCGTTGTGATAAAAGAATGTGGCTGGCCACTGTTTGACCGAGTCACTAGCTAAGATCCTGGGATATGCACGCTCGCGTCTAAGTGAAAAACTAATGGTACCGGTGATATAAGGAACACCGGCAGTGATAGAATTTCTCCGGACATGAAAGTAATACCGGAATAAGGTCAAACTCGGCCTAATGCCGAGAAATCCCTCACACAAAGAAGCGTAAGCGCTCATCTCTAGTAGAGAGTTGGGAGGAAGATGGTGGAGTTGAACACTATAATGATCTATCACCTCGGAAAAGAATTTCGAGGGAGGAAACGACAAACCTCTGTCGAGGTGGGTGCCGAAGTGGACCCGCTCGTCGGTGTGTGGGTTGGGGACGGTCTCCCCGGCACCGCTCCGCCAGTCGCCGGCGTGGAGGAGCCCTTCTGTCTCCACGCCGCAGAGCTTCTCATCATCTAGCACGCAGGGGATCCAGACCCCGCAGAAGCTTTCCTTCTCTGATGCCGCTTCCGTCACCGCCGTCGCCGCCGCTGCCGCCAAGCCGGAAGAGGATGAAGAAGCCATTTCCCCGGTGAGCAGATGACCTAAGATGGGCGGCGCTGGGGTTTTTTGGGGGAAAGCAGAGGAGCTCTGTGCACGCGGGAGAGATTTGGAGGAGAGGAAAAGGCAAAGGAACAGGTGAAGAAAGGAGGAGGAGAATCCTCACCCCTTATATCCACCTAACCGTGCCAAGATTCATGCATATGCTACAGTGTAACCGCCACGCGTCGTGGAAGGAACTGTGAAGGACCCACGCGATGATTACGTCGCCTCGATCTCTGCATACGCATTGAAACGGCGCCTCGGTTCCACGAACAGCGGACCCACCAACGGTCGTGCTGACAGGATGTCTGTCAGATGACGTGACTTGACCATGACTTGTGTCAGGTGGCGTTAGAGACCAAATTCCGGCTTAGTTTGAAATCAAGCTGGAAAATCCGAGTAACCTGTTGATATGTCCGACTTATTTTTAAGACCCAGATCGTATTTTTTGTTGTGAAGTTTCAGAAACCCTTCAAGATTCTGCAAGCCGAAGATCAAGCTAGACGACGATAAATCCGACTTTGGATCTTGGAGGACTCTGGGGGCTGCTGTTGGGGATATACTTTCCGGGTATCCTCATAGTTCCTCACTGACCAAGGTGGCCCACTTCGGGTTAGAGCTTTGCTTCACGGGCGGCCCAGTCAGGAAGAAAAGACGGAGTCCCATCCGGCTACGGGAAGGCCCAGAATACTTACCGACTTAGGCCCATAATGTTACTTGTAGTTCAAGATGTACTCTGTAACCGACTCTTAGTCGTAGTCAGATAGATCTCTCCTGTAAACCCTAGGCCAAATATCTATATAAGCCGTCCTAGGGAGAGCCTTTAGGGCAACACTCTAAACACCTCAATAGTCTACAATCTCAACTCGCATAGGCGAAACCCTTGTAACCCATATTCCGGCTCTGCTGTATTACTGGATTGCTAGCAGGAATAGGATCTGTCCAAAGCCGGCGGATTCGAATCTGGGTAAACTTGTGTGCTCACCGTCCCGGAATACCGTATGTCTCACACCCCTCTCTTCCGCACGCCTCGAGGACCCCCTCATGGTGTACTTGTCCTCAATCAGACGACACCTACGTTGCCACTTTAGGGTGTTATTTTATTTTAACAGAACATCAGGGAGTTAGGTAGCTAATTTAGGCAAATAAATGTCATGTAAAAATGGAACTAATTTGCACCACACATGTAGATTTACTTTTTGTTCTTCCCGCGGGCACTTAGTTTTTTCCAGAAATATTTATCAGTTAAAAATGGGCTTATGATAGATATTTTGCATAACTGAACTGAGCTTATTGTACAGCAATATGATTTTCGTCGTACACTTTAAAGTTAATGTTCCATGATGACCACTAATGAAAGCATGTAAATTGAGGATTCCATGACATTTGATTTCCATTTTATTTTGAAAGAACACTTGGCTTCAATAGATTAGATTCAAACATATAAAATGTCGTTTATTTGGTTTATTTGATTTTGTATGGCACCGTAGCAATCACACGGGCTTCGTGTTATCTATACTATTAATTACACTCACGTTCGTCACGCCGAAATTTTCATCTGCCGCTAAATAACTATTTTCCCACTAATCTCCTTCTAATTATTCAACCACTTAGAGCATATTCACTAGCATTCCCACGAGACCATTCCCAGGCCACTTTTTTCATCTGAATTGCAAAAAACGCTCCAGTAGCGCTCTCAGGCCTTTTTTTGTCCAATTTATGTCCGACGTTCCCGGGCCACTCTCGGGCGGTGGGAACGCCGGATGAAGCTGTCCCCCAATCCCTCTCTCCCACGTGCCCCTTCTCTCTCCCTGATCGATTCCCCTCACCAACCAGTGTCGCCTCCCTACTCGCCCTCCACCCGTCGGTGTTGCCCCCATCGCGGCCGAACCCCATCTCGATGATCCCAGCCACCTCCCACTCTCCCTCGTCATGGTGCCCGACCCCCTTCTGGGCGCGTCGCCGCTGCCCGCGTCAAGCTCCGCGACCGAACCCCGTGCCCCGAGCTCTTCTCTGACCCACTCTGGCACGCCTCTAGCTTCACAATGTCGCGACAACGCCTTGTCGTCTTCCGCCCAGTTTACCTACGCCCTTGCTGGTTGTTCCCGCACTCACCTCCCTCGGTTCCTAGAGTCACCGCCGCCTCATCCTAAGAGCCTCCAAGGCGGCGTCCATCCGAAGAGGGCAGCGAGGTCCGATAATGCCCGTCGCCTTCTCCACCCCCTCTAGCCCTAGGCAAGCACGCATGATGCGCGGGCAGCGAGGTCCACAATGCTGGTGATTCCGGCGGCAACCCCTTCTGAGGAGTGCCACCGCGTGCGCGCCTGGACAACGGCGTCCCAGCAACAGCGCCCGTGCCGTGGACAGCGAGATGCAGCGCAACGGCAATGGCGAGGCAAAGGGCAGCCAGCGGGGCGAGAGTAAGAGCGCTCCTCGACCATCCGCTTGGCCTCGTCGTCGTCGAGGCGAGCTGGGAAGACGGCTGGAAAAGTGGAGTTCCCAGGCCAAAAAAATTCATCCATCTAAATCAAAATTCATCCATCCGGGGCAAAATTTGGCATGGGAATGCCTGAATGAGTGGATATGCTCTTATGATCAACCCTCAATAGTATCATCCATATATTCTAGCACTACATCACATATGTTGTTTCTAATCCAATAAAGGACTTGTGAGCATGTTGAACTAAGACCCACATGGCGAAGCCTGCGGACTGTTCGGAAAAACTGATACCCATAGAAACTCAAGATTGTCGTGGCAGAGCAAAGTCAACCAATTGCCAAGATTTTTGGCACATAGAAATCAAGAAAAACTTGAACGTGATAGAACTCGACGAAATAATTTATCGGATGGACAAAAGGATTTCATCGGCCAGAAAAAGAGAGAAGATTATTGCACGTAGAAGAGCAACCCGAAAAACAACATGCTTGATTAGAGGAACACATGAAAAAAGAGTTAGCATGCAAAAGTTATATGCAGAAGAAAGGCTAGAGAAGAAAGAAAATCGACACACATTGATGCAAATTTCATCCTTTTATGAGATAAATTCCCATCAAAGGCAGTCCAGATAAAATACAGTAGCACATGAGAAGCTAGAGATGAATGCCTTCAACATTCAGGCAAAACATGCCTGAAGAGAAGAGGGTGGCTCAGTGTAGGCCAAATGCTATGTCTAGGAGGAACACCTTGTGAGCTGAATCCGTTGCAATGGCGTTCTCGAATGCAAAATCTTTTAAAAAATACAGTGATTGAAAATATTAATGAGTCTTTTAATACTATGTGGCCAATCCCTTTTCTATACGAGAATATTTATGAGCATTTATATTAATGTGAGATATACATGATGAAAGAAAATTTTGACAGTAGCAAGCACGGACATTCAGCCGTACGTTCGTCGCTAGGCAGAAGATTCCGTTTGCCATACTTTGGACGAATTTGCCCCTGTTTTTTCGAAGATATTACCCGGTATGCCACCGCAAAGTGTAAACTACCCGTTCGATTATAAAAGAAAAAAATCGGTCTTATCTTCTCCTCACCCGAGCCTCTCCCTGCGCCGTCGTCGCCCGCTTCCTCGCGACCATATCAAATCCGCGCCGCCCCTGCCGCCTACCCAGCGCCTCCCCTGCGCCGCCCCTGCCGCCTACCAGCACCTTCCCCCTCGCCGCCGCGATGCATCCCCGCGCGCTGCAGCCCTGGCTTTCCCCGCGCTTCCCCAACCTCCTGCGCGCCGCCCTCAGCCTTCTGAACAACCGTTGCCGTCAACCATCGATTGATCTCTGGCAGGATCCCCGACGCACAGCCGGTTGCCGGTGCCCCGCACAACGCTAGGCCTCTGTTTCCCGTCGACGCCATATCCAACTTCGTCGTTCCTATTCCTGCAGTACTCTCTCACGCGCCGCCGAGCACCCTCGATCTCCGGCCAGCGGAGACCCCCCCCCCCCCCCCCCCCTCGAGCTCCGGCCAGCGGAGCCTCCTCCGGTCGGTTGATCGGAACGGCCGCTGCCTCGAACTCCTGCCTTGTTCCTACTGCCCTCCCCTCACTCGCAGCTGCGACCTCCACGGGATCTTCTCCCAAACCGCCTCTGGTTCCACCCCCTTCACGGTCAGCCCCACGGATGAGACAAGGGAGATTGGGATATACCAGGAGAAGGAGCGGCAGAAGGTGTTGGAAGAAAGGAGCCGCGAGGTGCAAAGGACCTGCTGGCGTCAACCTATAGCTCATCGGACCATGATGTGAGTTAGATTGGGGAAGATCACAGGTAAAATTTCTTTCTGTGTTGTCTGGCCATCAGGGACAAGGAACAACATAAGGTTCCTTCGCTCAGGTCTAGGCTGCTTGTGCTTGGACACTCTGCCTCTACCACGGAAATGCAGAAATTTTCCTCCCGATCGATGCACTAAGAAACGTTTCTTCCAAAAATGGCAGTTTGTATGAGAATTAATGGAACGAGGTTCCTTCGCTTGAGGTTCCTATTTATTCCCGGATATCCTCATGACATCTACACAACTTGCAGCGTAGTGTGAGTTAAGGAGATGGAAAAAAATAAGCTACTCTGTTCAATTCTTTTTTCAGCTGTATGAGAAAGCCAAACAAATTCTAAGCCCCTAGGATTGGAGGCACAAATGACGAATGTGCAGGTTACCAAAGGGATTCCACCAACTAATGAGTGGCTGAAGGTAGTCAGGTTGACATGGAGACCTGGGATGGGTATAGTGAGAAGAACAAATTTATTTTCTCAACTTAGAATATTTCTGATGATTACAGATCAGCGGAAGAGTAAATGTCCTATTTTCTTAAACCGCTTATACTGATTGATTGCAGATTGGTGGGGGAGCCGGAATGTCTTGTTTTCTTAGACTGCGTATTTTGTGAGAGCATTGTCCCAACGAGATAGCGACCTTAAAGTCTGATTCAGAGCAGTTTTTGCTGACATGAAGTTTTGTGTGACAATGGCTTTGAACTATGTTTCATCATCCAAGAGGCTAGACAATTGCTGCAAAATGGGACTATGATATGATTGTTGAAAATTATGATTGTGTTGCCAAATAAGGTGTTGTGTCAGTATGCTAGGAGAGGCCTGAACTTAGGATTGTATTTTTGGGCAGTACTCCGGCTTGTGTTTGAGTGCAATATTTATAATTACATTGTTATTTAATATATGCTCTGTCTTATCAAAAGGGAAGTATTTATTAATCTCTAGGAGCGTGACTTAATTGTGCAATTGCTGTACTCCAATTAATAAATAGTTTCTTAATGTCGCAAAAGAAAGAGGGCTTTAGTAGTTGGATGTCATACTTTTAAATTATAATGCCACACTAATATAATATCAGACTTGTGGAGGAAGCAATGCATTGCACCGGGAGGAAAAAAACTAATATGCTCCAAAGAACCATCTCGATGACACTTCTCCTTTTTGCTACCTTGTCCCATTCATGACAGAACATGATCATTCCTAAGAAGATGAGCTTGCGAGCCCCTCTCTTCCCTGACTTATAATATTAGACTTGTAATGATTTTGGGTGCCATCCCTATGTAATTTAAACTTTTAAATTGTCATCTTTTTGTTTGCTGGAAATTTGAAGTTCACAAAGTATGTTGATGGCTTGATTCTGCAAAAGGAACAGGGCTTGAGTGAAGCGTCTTTTTTTCTTAAGCTATATCTATTTAGCATAGAACTTAGTAAAATTTGCATCTTGTGATCTTGTTTCTAAGTCCACTATTTGTTGCATAATAGTTTCTTAGTTTGCATGTGTAAAATAAAAATTCAATATGTTAGTAATTAAGTGATGAGTTTGACTGAATTCCCACAAATTTGGTCTAATAGTCAATTTTTCTATTCTTTAAGCATATGATTTGGTTTCAAGTCCGTTGCGAAGCACGGGCATTCAGCTAGTTCCTTTAAACATGCATGTGCTCATGCATAATCCGTGCACAGATTGATACACCTTGCCGCAAGATTCATGCCCGTACATGTAGATTAGGACCTAGCTTTCGTATTATATTCTCTTTTCTTCCTTTGATCCTTGAGTTTGATCGATCGATAGAATTTCTCTACTACTATAGTACAAGAATTTTTGAACATTTGAATCCACTGTCCTCTCCTCTAGTTTACGCGCAAGTGGCAAAGAAAATTTGCTAACAGCCATCGATGTCATTCAATCCAACGGCTGTACCTGCCCGGATTCGCCAACCCGCCAAGTTAGGAGTCGGACGGCCCTTCTAGAATACTCCACAGCACATCGTCCGCCTCTAGCAAAATCTGTAGCAGTTGGATTTCTTGCAAGCTTCCGTCAATTCACCTCACAATGAAGCATCGTCTGGCAGCGTTAATCTCTATAGCACGTGCGTCACAAATCACCACCCCCATCGGTTCATCCTCTCCCGATCGCTCCCCTCCGCACCACCACCACATCCAGATCACCTCTTAGTCTCTCACATCCACATTGCAGCTCAACCGCAATCTCTTTGCAGATTTGCAATTAGATTGAAAGCTTCCTGACTCCTGCTGGATTCAGTCAGACTGGAGCTGGGCGTCCTTCAATGGACAGCTGGTTGCAGCAGGCCATACGATAAGTTGTTCCTTCTTTGGTTGCCTATCTTTTTTAATTATTGTGAAATCTGCAACGATTCTTGAACATGAGACCTCTGCACAATTGATTCTTCTTGATATTGGTGATCACGTGTCACTATATTAGCACACAAGAATTGGAGATTGTACTGGTTGTACCTTTTTGTATTATACACTGTTTTTTCTTGCACGCAAAGTGTTTGTGTTTTTGTCCAAACTGCTATCTGTTGGTAGACCTTAAAAGGCAATGCTCCATGAAGGCAAAAAGACTACATATCATTACTTTTTCTTGTGAGCATTTCTCTACTCGTGCAACATAAAATTGATTTAATTCTTATACTGTATACCGTTGTAGAGGACACCGGAAGCCATCCGGCAAGATGGAAGGCAACAATCCTTTCAGGAATATTACAAATGTCTACTCGACAACTTCAAAAAATGGAACCAATGTACGTTTATTACATTCTGTAATTATTATTACTAGCAAAATTGTCCGTGCGTTGCACCGGATGTAACCATCTTAACTTTGAAGTACCAAAAATTCATATGTGAGGATTCACATCGCGGTGCGCGACGGCCCGCACACCGTTGGATGGATGCAAGCAACGGGGAGATGTCAATTTTAACTTTTTCTGTAATCGTCGCACGCGATTGGAGTCCTTAAAGTATACCCTAATTTTTGTTGCATCATTCTTATAATTAGAAGTATGTTGAGTTTCACCAAAATTTTATATTCCTCTTACATATTTCACTATACAATAATTCTCTCAGAGTTAAGGAAATACATCACTTACTTTCCGATCTTTTTATTTGCATCATGGATATCCAAAAGTATGATTACATGGGACACACCAAGGTAATCTTGTTAAATTGCTAAAACAATGGCTCACGTGGAAAAATCGTTGCTTCTCTTAGCAGATTGCACATAAGAAAAGCCATTCAATCGACCAGCAGAGAGATAATTGATTTCTAGTTCCATGTACGTGCATAAAACATCCACCTACCACATAAACAATTTTTCATATGAACATCTACACGAACACCTTATGAGCACAAACCCACGGACCTCACAAACATCCATTAGCCAGCTCGAGGGTTAACATTTTTAGCAAGAAAACAGCACGACCATGTTTATGCACTTCCGGGACGGGATGCCCTGTACTTCATAGTGTGCTTTCCTATTTTCGAATAATCTGAGCTCTAGCAATACGCTTGCAATCGGCCGTCGGGGAGTGAGGGAGCACGCTAAGGCTCTCGATGACTGTGACAACGCTGCTATAGCGTTCCTGTTGGCCAAGCGCAGCCACTGAAGCCTCCTTCGCGTGTCCTCCACCCAGCTCTGCCGCTGCCGTAATGTCTGTTGTTGCCGCTTATTATAAGGCTGCTAACTCCGGCAGCGTCGACCTGACCGTGCCGCGGCGATGCTACCAGAATCCAGGCTCTACATGTAGACCTGAGCTGACTTTACAGGCCCATCCCTGCATGGCTGCTTCCAGTACGGCTGTACATTGACGCCCTTGCCTCCTCTAATTCCTGAGGCGCCGCCTCGGCACTCCTCCACTACGTCCGCCCACTGTAAGGTGCTTCGGCGCTCCGGCCGCCGTGTGCGACGCCGGCCCCTGCCTCGTACCTGGTGCGGCGCCCGCCCCTCTGCCCCTCCCCATCCATGTGCGGCGCCCAGCCTTCTGCCCCTCCCCATATCCCAGGTGCGGCGCTGACACCGTGGTGGCATGTTCTGCAAGAAGTGGCCACTGCAAGATCTGAATCTCAGGGGCGCGGATGTTTGGGGCGTCCGCGGACCGTTCCACCGGGCGAAGGAAGTCGAGGCTGCGTGGTGGATCGAGGAGGATGTAGGCTGCGACGGCCGCTTGGAGCTTCCAGCGATGGAGCAGGAAAGGGGAAATATCCCACGGGACTCCGGCGAGTTTAGCCCATCACAGAGAAGATGGGGAGGCAACAACGTTGACATGGTCTGCGCCTCCGCTAGCTTGGCCGCCCTCCACCACCTCCTTCGTAAACTCTCTAAGGGATAGCGGGCTCGATCTCGGCCGGAGGAAACAGAGGCGGCCGCGGAGGGAGCCGTCCCCGTCTGCTCGGTAGATAGAAGGCGGCAGAGTTGGAAGCGGGGAAGCTATACACGTGTGTCGCCGTCGCCGCGGTGGAAGACCGAATTTTTTTTTTCGTTAAACATGGGAATCCATTAAACTAATCGCTGACCAAAACAGTAGCGATACGCTGGGAGCAGAGTCATCCGAGAAGGAGTCCGAAGACCCAGAGTTTGCTCCCAGCTTAGCAAGCAAATTGTCAGCATTGTTACAGACCCGACGGCTAAAAGAGAAACTATAAGATTCAAAGTTAAGAGAACACAGGCTTCTAGCTTCCTTAACCAAAACGCCAATCACAGATTTGTCATAGTCCTTGCTCTTGAGGGCTTTCACCAACGTAGAGGCATCCGACTCGAAGATGATCCTGTTGGAGCCCACCTTGTCCGCCCCCTGAATGGCAGCCAAGCAGGCCACGGCTTCAGATTGCAGCGCACTCCCCAGGTGCTCTGACTTACCCGCACCAGCCGCAATGAACTTGCCAGCCTGATCACGAAAAATGTAGCCCCAGCCACCATCCCCAGAATTAGCACTGAAAGAGCCATCGAAGTTAACTTTGACATGGCTATCAGGAGGTTTTACCCATTTGGAAATATCAGGTGGTTTGGGTGGCTTCTCCTGCCTCGTCAAAGATAGGAATCAATCAGCAACTTCTCAACACGACTACACACCACCTTGGGGTCCTGGACACTCTCGCCAGCATTGACCTTGTTTCTAATATTCCACCATTCCCACATGAGGGTCACAGCACGGAGCTGGGTTTCATCATCACATTTCCAGAGCTCATTGAGGAGATCGCACGGCGAGGAGCAGGGAAGCAGCCGATCCCGAAGTTCCCCCATCCCGAGCAAGCTCCAGCAAGTCCTGGCTCCCTTGCACTTAAGAAAAACGTGCCCCCCATCTTCATCAAGCCTGTTACAGATTGGGCATCTAGTGTCCAGCTCCACCCCTAGCTTTGAGATCTTCATTCGATTTGCAAGACTGTTATGTGCGAGACGCCACACAAACATCTTCACCTTGCCTGAGGCTTTCAAATTCCATATATGGTTCCAATCAAACACAGGCCCGGGATCAGCACAGGAAGCAGAGCAAGCAGCCTCCTGGCCCGAGCGCCTGTCCCTGAGCATGATGCCAAGCTTATAGGCAGACTTGACAGAGAACATGCCCTTCGAGTCATAGTGCCAAGCCAGATTGTCGTCCATGCCCTCGCGGATGTTGATAGAAAGGATGGCTTTCACATCACCCGGTTGAAATAAACTGGAGACAATGGCAGGGTCCCAGTCGCCTATGATAGGATCTAGAAGGTCAGCCACAAGAGAGACGGGGGAACGACCCCTCAAAGACCTGGGCTTGCGCGTGTCAGTAGGGATCCAAGGATCGCTCCAAACTTTGATGTTGGCCCCATCCCCCACGCGCCAGATGAGACCCTCTTTTAGAAGAGCCACTCCCTTAAGGATGCTGCGCCAAGTGTACGAGATGCCTGGGGCCGCCACTGCCTCCAGGATGTTGCCGCTGGGAAAGTACTTGGCACGAAGAACTCTGCCGCATAGAGAATCAGGGTCCTGTAACAACCTCCAGCCCTAGCGAGCAAGCATTGCCAGGTTGAAAAGGTGCAGGTCCCGGAAACCAAGCCCGCCCTCACATTTAGACTTGGACAAGCATTGCCAGCTCAACCAGTGGTGCCTCTCTTCCTCTTGATTGTTCCACCAATAATGGCAGACCATAGAACTGATGTCGTCGCAGAAGGTTTTTGTAATGTCAAAATAGGACATGGCGTACGTGGGGATTGCCTGAGCCACAGCTTTCACCAAAATCTCCTTTCCAATCTTGGACAAGAATTTTTGTTTCCAGCCCTGAATCTTCTTCCAAATTTTCTCTTTTAGATAGCCAAAAGCAGACGTGATTGATCTCCCGAGATGCACCGGCAGGCCGAGGTATCTATCAGAGAAAGCTTCGTCAGCGATATGAAGAAGCCCCTTGAATTTCCTCTTAGCAGCCGCAGAGTTGCCCTTGCTGAACATAACCGCGGATTTCTCTTTATTAACCATCTGCCCTGAGGCGTCCTCATAAAGAGCGAGGATTTCCTGAAGCTTCCTGGCACTTTGATCATTCACTTTCATGAAAATGAGAGAGTCATCAGCGAAGAAAAGATGGTTGATGCGAGGAGCAGCCGGGCAAACCTGAACCCTGTGCAAAGAACCATCCACTTCAGCCTTCTTGAAGAGAGCAGAGAGGCCCTCGGCACACAAAATGAAGAGGTAGGGAGATAAGGGGCATCCTTGGCGCAGACCACGCTGCGGGGTAATGACCTCAGTCAGGTTCTTGTTCACCTTTACCCTGTAGGTGACGGTGGTGATACAATTCATGATCAGTTGGACCCATTGGGAGTTGAACCCCAGCTTGAGCATCATATTCTGCAAAAAGGACCATTCGACACGGTCAAAAGCTTTGCTCATGTCGAGCTTGACAGCATCCAACCCATCTCTACCGCCCTTGCGCAGGTGCATGAAGTGAGTGGTCTCGTAGGCAATTAAGATGTTATCGGTAATTAATCTGCCAGCCACAAAAGCACTCTGGCTTTGAGAAATGATGACGTCCAGCACCTCCTTGAACCTACAAGTGATCACCTTGGAGACAATCTTGAAGATCAAATTGCAAAGGCTGATGGGGCGCAAATCTTTTAGTCGCTCAGGGTTCGTCACCTTCGGAATCAGAACAATCACAGTCTCGTTCCAGCCGGCTGGAATAGGACCACCATTCAGAATGCCCAGGATTTCATGTTGAGTCTTGACCCCGACAATATCCCAAAAACGCTTGAAGAAAATGGCAGGCATGCCATCTGGACCCGGCGCTTTGAGATCTCCCATAGAACCAAGGGCTTGTTTGATCTCATCCTCAGTGAAAGGCCTTCTAAGAAACGAGTTCATTTCCGGAGTGACAACGGACGGAACAGCAGCAAGAAGCTCAGCTTCCCTGGTACCGGCGCTGGAAGTAAAAAGGTCTTGATAGTAACTTGCAATTAAGGTTCTCAGGTTTTCCTCCCCCTCCACAACCCTGCCATCATCAGCTATCAACTTTTTCAGCAGGTTCACCTTTCTCCTCTCCGAAGCACAAGCATGGAAGAAGCTGGAGTTTTTGTCCCCATCTTTCAGCCAATGAGCCTTTGCCCTTTGCTTCCAGAAAGTGTTCTTCTGGTCTTGTAAACGCTCCAGCTTGTATCTCAACATGTGCTCCCTTGCAACCTGCCTAGAGGATATGTCGCGCCTTCTACAGCGATTGAGCTCCTTCTTTGCCTTCTTGATGCGGTTTTGGAGGTCTCCCAAAATCTCCTTGCTCCAGGAATGCAACTCCGCGCCCACCTTCCTGATAGCATCAGCAATCGTCTTGTCTCTAGATAGAAAGGCCAGGTCCCACGCATTGTGGACCACACCCTCGCACTCCTCCTCTTCAAGCCAACAGGCCTCAAACTTTGGCTGCTTCCTTACCCCGGGGAGACAAACGCTGTGGGGATCAGGGTCAAGAATGAGAATGACAGGCCTATGATCAGAGTGCCTTGGGTCCCCATTTATGGCCTTGAAGGCAGGGAAGTGGGAGCGCCATTCAAGATTGGCCACAGACCGGTCGAGTCTCTCCTTGATGTAAGTATCCGCATGCTGACTATGGTTTCGCCAAGTGTATGGGTCGCCGACAAACCCCAAGTCCTCCATCTCACAAAATTCCAGAGCCAACCTGAACTTGTCCATGCAAGCCTGCTTCTTTGGCAGGCCTCCCTGCTTCTCGCTTGCGAAAATGATCTCATTGAAATCGCCAAAACACATCCATGGCAAACTGGATTAACCATGGAGGGTGCGCAACAGCTTCCAGGTCTTCTCCCTCGCCCCCGATTGCGGCTCACCGTAAATGCCAGTGAGCCGCCATGTGAAACCATCCTCCCCGGTGATGACAACATCAATGTGGTAGCGTGACATCCCAGGATTGACCACTAAGTTGACATCTTTTTCCAGAGTAGAGCCAAACCTCCACTCCGGCCAACACAACACTTCACCTCCATGAAAGGCATATTCAACAGAACCTGAATTCTCTTCATCCCCTCCCTGTCCAACTTGGTTTCTGACAGGAAGAGAATATCAGGAGCTTCAGCCTTCCAAAGATCATGAAGGCCCTGCATTGCCGGCTGGTTCCCAAGCCCCCGGCAGTTGAAAGCAATGGCTTTCATTGCTTGCTGCAGGGCTGAAGAGGTAGCCCCGCGACATATTTTTCTCCCTCCTAGGAGGAGTTGCGATCCTTCACCGATCCCAAGATTTTGTGATCAGTTCCACTCCTGTGCTTCTTCTCATTTCCCTGACCTGTGTCAAAACTGGCTGCATTGGCATTGCCCGAAGCTACTGATATTCCCACAGGGATCACCACGAGGGCCGAATTTTTGTCAATCATCTCGATCAACCCTCCTTCTGGAGACAGACCCGCTGTCTCAGCACTTCCTCCACTTGGCTTCCGCTTCAGAGGCAGCTGAACTTGAGTGGTGTTGCATGGAAAAAGTTGCCGCGCGATCTCCGCAACCTTGGATTTATTAGCGCCAGCCGCACCTTTTGCAGGCGACGAATTAATGACCTGCTCCCCCGGCTTCAAGGCCTCGCCATCGCCAGAAGTTCTACTGGTGGCCGAGCTAGGGCCAGACTTCCTGTTGCCCCCCCCTCTCTCCCTGGAGTCACTATTCCAGGAGGCGGAGGCAGCCGCCTGGTCGAAGGACTGAATTCTCCTCCGCTTTTCTTCCGGTGCCCTCAGGATTCTGTCGAAAGGGAGCTTACCAGCAGCACCCCTATCCGCTGGAGTCTTGCACTCAAGCTCGCCGTGACCAATTAGGCCACAACCAAAGCAGTAAAATGGGAGCTTCTCATACTGGAGATGAAAAGCCTCATCGCGCCCCTCCCTTCGGATATGCACCCATCTTCGCAGAGGCTGGTCAAAAGAGATGGCCACCTTGGCGCGCAGGAAGGTGCCAGATGCCACCCCGAACTCATCGACATCGACAGTGCAGTTCTTGTCAATGATCTTGGCAATCTTCAGGCCCTTCTTATCATTCATCCATTCAAAAGGCAGATTCAGAATCCTCACCCAGATTGTCATGGAGTCGAAGCGGACGTCTGACGGGTGAAGGCGAGGGTCGTGGTGCTGCAGTAGAACCGCATGCCTGCCCACCATCCACGGTGTCCCCTCTAGCACCCGGTCACGGTCAGCCTTGATCGCGAAGACGGCGACGAAAACATTGTCCCCGGCCGGCCTCACCTGCAGGCCCCTTGGATTTCCCCAGGCTGGCTTCATCGCCGCCCGAACTGACTGAATGTGAGTGATGTGTGGCGAGAGCACCTTGCCATCTAGCGCCCACAGCTCCGGCGCCGCCTCCCCTTCCTCCTCATCATCGCTCATCTCCACCACATCAGTCTCGTCCGCTAGAAGGTTCAGGCGCCCCATCAAGGAGTCCACCCCCTCCTCCGCAACCATGCCCGGGGCTGTCTCCATACCCCTCCTCTGGACTTCGACTCCTGACATACGCAGGCAAATGTCCAACACCAAAATCAGCCGAAGCTGATACAATAGCCGCAGGAGTGACGAGAGTAAGGAATCCGCCGCCGGTCTTGACCTGCGGGGAAAAGGTTGCAACTCACCGGAGAGGCGAGGCAAAAGGGGAACTTGGGAGAGCAGGCTCGCAAGATCTGGCTGTGGGAGAGAGGTGGCCGTCCGTCGCGCTAACAGGGGCAGGCCATTGGAAGGGGGCGTCCGTCCACCGGAATGGAGAGTGGCCGGGGGCTATCGGAAAAGGAGGGCAGGGGTCGATGGCGCCGGCGGCGGGGGAGAACTACGTCGCGTCCATGGCTTGGGTCTAGGTTTTCCCAATATCCCACTACTCGCCGAATCGGAAGACCGAATTTTTAATCCACGGAGCCGTTCAGATCACTCAGCGGTGGCAAGAACTGTAATATCCCGAATCGTTAGGGGCAAAACGGTCCAAAACAGACGAAGGACAGAAACAGTCTGTATTTTATTATTAGGTATAGATTATTGTCGTCCTGCTATGCATAACCATTTTCCGTGCTTTTGTTTGGTTTGTTTTTTGTAATATAATCAGCTATCCTAGAAAGCAGAATAATCTTACTTAAAAAAAGTAGAATAATCCTTTAATTGAGAACAAAGGTGATGAACAATTGAGTTCTTCTCATCGTAAGCCTTAACAGGATCGAGATAGATATCTAGAAATGTCTCCAGATCAAAGGGAAGCCTATCTACAAAGGAATCATGAGTATAAAAGAATGAGGCGTGATTGTGGTGCAGGTTGTAACAATGCGAAATCAACACCACCACAAATAAACTCAAAACTGACAACACCATATATATGACAGATGAATTCGCTAAATCAATAGAAGGTACAGTTCTAATTTTACTATGGCAGCAGGGTGTTTGTTTATCTTCTTACAAATATTGTTTAATTTTGTGGCGGAAGAATATAAACCTACATTCCAAGAAAGGAAGACACGAACAATTCAAGTTTTCGTTCTTTACCATATGCTTGGTTACAAGAAAATGTTCTATTTTCAGATCATGAGAAGCACAATTCAGCGATTACTGAACAATGTTCGTCGTCAAAAGGCAAACAAGGTTGTGATACATTATCAAAGAATATTTAATATCAGGGTTATTCTTTTTTTGTTTTTGTTACACTGTTGTTGAATCATTTTCCATAAAAAAACTGTGGCAACTAATGGTGGTTATGACACATGTCGTCCAAGAGCTGGAACTCGGTTCACCATCAGTTCATCTGGCATACATTTATCATCGATTTCATCGGAAGATCAAGCTGTGGATTATGATTTGAAAACTGTGGCACATCGTAAGCTCATTTAGCAATGTCATATTTCTTTTGTGTTCCATTGATGCAACGTCCCTAGAGGAATTCGGTTTGGTCCTTGTGTAAGACACGGACCCAAATTTTTTTTGTAGTGGTACAATTGCAACATATGGTATGAGCTCTATGTGATTGCGGTTAACATTCATTTCTTAATGTAGCATACAGCAGGACATATATCCCTTTTCTAACAGAGAACCATTGGAATCCGAACGTATATGCATCATCTTTCGGTTTAGCATATAACAGAAGCATCCCAGCATATACCTGAGCAATGGGCCTGAAAGTGTTCGATAATTTGTCTCCAGCCCCTCTGTTCTAATATGCGACAACGACACAACAACTGTTGTAAAAGTGGCCTATACGAAGAGATCGACTACTTGAAGAATCGACCATGAAGGCAGGAAGATTGGAAGTGGGTATAATAGAGCTGCTCATGAGCTTAGGTTCTTTGGCCAGATTTCATAAACCTGGTGGTCCGTGTATTTCTAAATGAGTTGATTCCTGATTGTACATGAGATGAATGACTCCTGATGTATTTAATGAAACCTGCCTCATGAGATCATTTCCCATATACATTAAGCTGTTGGGCTTCACACAGTGTATTTAATATCCGATCATTTTGTTGTAAACGCCGATATTTCTTTACTCATGCTGGCAAATAGTTCTAACGGGTACAATTTACAGAAGATACAACTGTAGGTAGGTTGAGAAAATAATTATCTTAGAGAATATGTAGAATTCACATGATATTAACAAGCCATGTATGTTGCCTTTCATCCCGAATCCGGTGTATCATAATCGCCTACTACTAGTAGATCCAGTCCACTATTGTCGTAAGCCCACACCGCTTAGCCCAATCCAAGCGAGGCCACAAGATAACCCGCCCCAAAAATCCCAATCTTACCTGCACCATTCTCAGCGTGAGGTTAACTAAGATGAATTTATTTTCGTTTCCGGCAAAAAAAAACTAAGATGAATTTGGCAGGAGGCGTCGAGTTGATCGATATGCTGCGGATTGAGTCGGACCCGACAATTTTTGGCGATGAATAGTACTCCATCCAAGGCTGGCTCTATATTTATTTTGCAGGGCCCTGATGCGAAGGTGAAAAATGGATCCTATATATAGACATGTATCCTAATTTTGCTTCCAAAATATTTAAAGTTAACATTTAAAAACGGAAATACTCAATTGATCGCGAGCTCATGTGAGCTCGTTTTTTGGACCAATAGGATTCGGTGAGATTTGCGGTACGGAGCGGTATTCCTCCTGTATCCATATTATCTAATGTGCAGGCTGCAGAGCACTAGTCCACATCTGGACAGGCATTTAATTGTCATCGTGACGGATGGAGGTAGTCGGTACATAATATGTCAACGGAATGTACCGGGATCTTAAAACTTTCTGTACGAAAAACTGAACTTCGTCCTTGCTGTTTTTCAAAGCAGTGCATACACTGTGAAAGAATTCCCATCAGTAATTACAAGTTGTGCTGCACAAACTAGCAGTGGAGGGTCCGTTTAGAACATAAAAGATTTGCAAATTGCGAACAGATTTGTTTCACTGCAAATTAACAGCGGCGAGTCCTTTTGGTACACAAATTGCAACCATATACTCCCTCCGATTCATAATACTTATCGCAAAACTAGATGTATCTAATACTAAAATAAATTTAGATACATTCATTTGAACAATAAGTAATATGGATCGGAAGAAGTAATTTCAGACTGGATAGGAATCACGGTCACACAAAGAAGTTATTGCTACGCGTGAGCTAGCAGTAGCAAAGCTAATCCGACCTACCTTATAGATAAGGTTAGGGGTGGGGACGGGGCACCTTGCAGCTATCGGTGCTCCAGAGCTCGCCCGGTCTCCCTGCAGGGCTGCGCCGTGCACCTGCCTCAGGCTGCACCCGCGCCGAGTGTCTGGCCATTCTGTAATCTATGCCGTGGAGCAGGTGTAATGCCAAATCATAGGAGCCACCGGCCAGTGAAAAGTGCGGTAACACGTACTACCTCCGTTTCAAAAAATAAACGCACGCACGTTCCAAATCAAAGTTTGACCTAAAAAATTGAGCAGCAATATCTTAATTATATTATGCATAATTAGTACTCCCTTTGTTTCAAAATATAAGACGCCCGAGGATTAGTCAAAAATCAAATCTTACAAATATTTAAAAAAATCTGCATCTAGAATATTAAATAGACACATTAGTAGTGTCGGGGGACTTCCTCGTCGATTGGTCAAAGACGCAGTACCTATCTCCATGTCCCGACTCCAAGCACTGGAAGCTACACTTCGACGGCTCCAAGATGTACGGTGGACTCGGAGCCAGGGTCATCATCACCTCTCCAAAAGGGGACCGGCTAGAGTACATGTTGTAGATCCACTTCCGCGCATCCAACAACATCTTCGAGTACGAAGCACTCGTCCACGGCCTCAAGATGGAAAAAGAGATTGGCATTAGGCGCATCCTATGTTTTGGCGACTCCGACCTGGTGGTGCAGCAAATATCAGGAGATTGGGACGCCAAGGACGCAAATATGGTGCTATACCGTTTCTTCGTACATCAGCTATATGCCTGTTTCGAAGGATGCTATTTCCACCACGTGCCTCGACCAAACAATGAAGCCGCGGACGCACTCGCCCGTGTAGGGTCAACAAGAGCAGCAATTCTGCCTGGAGTTGCCCTCGAGCACTTGCGCAAGCCCTCCATCTCTCCGGAATCCAACTCCATCATGCTGGATGCGGACCCAAGCACCGCCGGCTCCTAGCAAACTAGCGCCACGCCGAACTCGGGGACTGCCACGCTGAACTCGAGGACTGCCACGCCGAACCCGGGGACTGCCACGTGATGGCTCTGAAATACATCTACATCCATATTTAAACTGGATATTATTTATATTTTTGATAAAATATCTCTCGAAACAATGCCACTAATGCCTAATGATTAAAGGGGTATGCAATCATTTCTTTCTATTTTTACATGCGCAGATAATAACGTTTGATGATGGAAATCATAACATTAAAGTCAAAGATACGAGATTTCCAACAACTCAAAGAAACCAGGAGTCGTGAAGTGAAGATAGCCGCTTTAACGACCAACTATACTGTCACGCCCCGAGACCCGGCCCAGTAGAATGACAACCGCCACGCGTATATAGACCTGGAGGCCTATATACCCGTAAGCCTAAAAATACAGGCAAAAGCCGATACAGTGGATCTCGAGAAGCTCATCTACACATATTATTACAAGTTTCTAACAAATATATGAAATACAATTATATTTATCTAAATCGCTTCCCGCCCACCGATACAGCATAATCTTCTGATGACGACATCTTCCGCAGCGCAACTCTGATAAAAACATTAGGAGAAAGATTGAGTACAAAAAGTACTCGGCAAACTAATCATACATGCAATCATATAAATTGTAAAATAGAGTTGCTTTTTGAAAACTGGTGAATAAAATTATTAAACAAATTAAAAACGCATGGTGTCACACATGAAAGTAAGCATTTCCAACCCGGAAGTCATAAGGGTTAATATTAACGTTTTTACACTCTGCAGACGGGTACTCCGATATTAACAACCTCAACTAGAACCACACAGACCTCTAGAAGAGCAGAGCCCTTTGACCCACTAAAACCCGGACACCTAAATTTACTAATGTCGAGGGTTCCTATGGATCCATCATCGACACGTTCCATTTCAGGACCGTCTCCAGCGGAGAACTCAGCCAGTCACATACCTGGACTGTAACCGGTACAATACGGTTACCTTCGTAGCACCAAGTTTTATTTACGAAAACAATACTATTAATTCTCATCTCTATTCATGTCAAATACCCGGACCGTATCGGTGGCTCCAAACGGATCCATCATTATATACCGACACCGGCGTATTAACTCATCAAGTATTCATTGGAATAGTCACAACTCTCATATCAAATGGTATAACATAATTTTAATAAAAAGAATCTACTTCACAAAATATATGAGAGTTGTATAAAAAGCTTGCCTGAAATAGAAAACATGTCTTCACATAATAAAGAACCAGATCAATAATTCCCGGACCAATAGAAATCCAACAAACATAATCTGATTCAGGGTGCAGGCGGGAGTGGGCTGCCCACGGAGCCCACTACCCAAGCTGACATAAAAGACTATGCGGGACTCCCGCGGGTAAATAAGAAAAAATAGTGGGTTTCCGTGGGAAGCCCGCGATCGAAAGAACATAAAAAAATATTTTGATCCAAATTAATATTTTTTATATTTGTCTAGATTTAAATATATCTAGTCATATTTCGCGGGGACATGTGGGTATACGTGGGATAGTGGACACGCGCATAAATTTTACGGGCTCCCGTGGGACATCCACTTAAATTGTGTGGGACTGTGCGGATATATGCGAGCCTCCCACGGACAGTCCCACCTGCACCCTGAAATCTGATGGGATATAAGTGCCGGCATCCTTCTAATCTTGACGTCCGCTCTCCCCTAGGGCCATATTTCCATTGCATGTCATGCATAAAATTCCTACCGGCATCCACTATGGCTCTCTCTGGCCTTCCTATCTCTACTTCTCTTTACAGCACTACCTATCTTATACACATACTCTCGCTCTGGCTCTGGCCTCTCTCTAGCTCGCTGCTCTTTGTTCTGACTTCTTTGGTCTTCACCGTCGCAAGCAGCAGAGTCTGCCTATTTATAGGATCGGGAGAACCATCTAAATATCTGACCACACTGTCTAACTCCAGCTAAAATATCTACGTTGTAGAGGTCCTGACCGTCCGCCGTCTTGCCGCTTTGACGCGAGTATAAAATATCATCCTGCCGACTTGCCGCCCGTGAGCAAAACTAACTGGCCAAACATCCTGGCTTACATGCAGCGACTCCACACAAGAAAAGAGGAGCTGACTCACCCACTCGGTCACTCACACGTTGCCACGCAACACAGAAGAAGCACACGGTACACTCGCTTACCTAGCAGCTGCGTGTCTTTCCTAGCTTCTAGTACTTGCTACCTCCGTCCCAAACCTTAAGGCATATAATTTTTTTTAAAGTCAAATCAACTAAAGTTTAACCAAGTTTTTAGAGAAATATATTAATATTTATACAATGTAATCCATATCCTTTTATACTGAAACATATTTTCACATGGTATCTATATAATATAATAGTACTTGATAGTTTTCTCTAAAAGTTTGGTCAAACATTATATGGTTTGTTTTTCAAAATAGTTATATGCCTTAAGCCTTGGGATGGAGGGAGTACTAGTATATGTGGATCATGACTAGCTAATCGTAGACTCACGTACATGCTAAGTACAAAAATATCTTCATTGACAAATATGCTTACTTCTAGTCTAGGCACCATGTACAAATAATTCTGTTCTAGCTAGTTTGAACGATGGATGCATTAGAAATACTAGTGATCATGCCCAAATAAATCAAACTCTATTACCACTTAATTAACTACACCAAAATTTATTTCATGCAACGATTAGCAAATCCAAATTTAATACTCGAAATTAGTCAAAACCAAATTATTTAGAAGCTAATCATCATTTAATTCAAAATTAATTAACAACTCGAAAATACGGGTTACTACATATACGATGGGAATAAAATTTCAACCATATAATTCTGATCGTATAGTTGCATGGACACCGCTAGGTCATACAAAACAACTTTCGTGAAGGGACCCTTATATAAAGAGGCCTCGGGCACGAGAAAAGAGAGCTCTTTCCGATCATCAGCCGTCTCCAGATCTCCATCCACAACTGTAACATCCTAAAAATATTAATCAAGCTTATCAAGCTTTAATCACTCAAGTTTAGAGTTAACAAAAACTTTTATTATTAAACTTAATATGAGTGCATGTGCGATTTGCATTAGTGTATGAATGCTTGAAATTACCATGATTGATTGCTACAAATGATAAGACTTAAGTTAAAAATGAATACTACATCATCTAGAATGGTCATTTTGGCCAAACTTATCCACTATACCACTTGTAGTGTTCCTAGTAAAAGATTTCCAACAGAAATAAATCCAATTCTTTTCACCCCTTGCTAGACCAACTACAAGTGAATCTAAGCAAACTTTACAAAGTGGCAGAAACTATTTTCAAATCTATTTAAGAGGCATTGCAAAATTGAATCAAGTTCATATGCCTAGATCATCACTTTTCAAAAACCATTCAAACCATTCCCCCTTGACCATTCCCAGCAACCATAGACTACTAAGCAATTAACAAGATCACTCACCAAAAACCATTCAAAAATTTGAAAGTAAATTTCATGCGGCCATTTGATCAAGCACCTGGCAGGCACAGTACAACCTCAACCACTCTACACTATTTTGAGCTATCAATTGCTCATCTCTTGTACATCAATCAACCCATTCAATTGTCCATGATCATGCCTGGTACTTGGCCGTGCAAAGGAGAGGCATCACTAGCCACATTGACCAGTGCCATGCTTGTACCGAGCCGGCCATGCCGGTCGAGCACGAACCACTCGCTGCACGCCGCGCCGCCCTCGCCCATGATGTCTAGCCAGTAGCCCTGACCTCACCGCCACCCCCTGTCCACCCCTTGACCCAAGGAGAGAAGTAGAGACACTGGTAATCGCACGCCCGTTTAAGCCTCTGCCATGCCGAGAGCACGACGGAGTGCTGCAAGTACCTCGCACGCACACGCCACACCTCGCTCTCTCCGCTTGTACCCGCCATCGCCGTGGCACCAGTGACCTCCCAGACATGATCGTTCACCACCGAGCGCCCCGTGACCACCGTACTGCGTGACGAGCACCCGCGTACTGGAACAGAGCGCCGATGTCGCTCGACCAACAGAGACCGCCCCTTGTCGTGCCATCACTCGCGTGACGATCGCCATAGTCCGCCGCACCGACCCATGCCCTCCGCCATGCTCAACGAGACATGTAGCAGCGTCGCCGGAGAAGCCAGACCATGCCGCCCTGCCTCCACCCTTGGGGTATAAATAGAGGCCACCCCAGACCTCATTCTCCACACCATTCCCCTCCCCACTCACCCAGGAACCTCACCGACCCTTTCCCGGAGCAAGGCGAGCACCACGACGCCGCAATTTGGCCGGAGTACGTCGCAGCAGTCGAGGAAGGAAGCCGTTGATTGCGGCCACCCCAGGAGCTACCGTGACTGCCAATCGAACTGCCGTCGTCGACAACCCCATTCGCCCCCATCGCCAACCCTAGTTGGAACCCCGGTAAGTCCCTAGCGACCCCCACCACCGCGTTAGGGTTTGAGTCTCACCAGAGCAGTTCGACGGAGATGACGAACCACAGTCGTAGATCCTAGTCTAATCGTAGGGCTGAGATTGAAAGATACCGTTTCGGTTTAGATGAGTCACTAACGCATGGGACCGTTCTGTCAGCAGCCCGCTGTGCCAACACCGTGTAGTTGGGCTGGCCCATGTCGTTTCCCGCGCAGAGACAAGTGATTCAAATATGATTTTACCATTTTAGCTAAAACTAGATTCTGTTAGTAGATTCAAAATTCAATTAAAAGAGATTCACTAAACCAAAATGCATGATTCCAATTTTGTTGGAAATGTATTGAAATTATCTAATCACTCCCGTTGGATTCAAACCATTTAGAATTATATATCACCTATACCAAAAATAACCAGGCAGAGACTTTTGACACTTCAAACATTTTTCTAAAATAAACTATAAATGTTTTTGAGATGATTCCACCTCTCAAAAATCACATTTTCCATGCTCTACATGAATATGTAAAAAGATTTGGTTTTACAAATATGAAACATGGCTTGGTATTAAAAGAGTGCTATATAGGCATTTCTAGTCACTTTAATATTATTAAATAGTAATATTAAATCTTGTAATATATTATCACCATTTTAAATCACATTGCCAAGTATTGGAATAGATGGTGATGACATGTGTCAACATGATCGACTATTTTAATTGGAGAATATTAAATCTTAAGGATTTAAAATGAGTAGAAATTACTTTCCTAAAATAAGAAGATTAAGAAAATGTTAATATTCCATATGATGATTGAGAAGATGCTAGATCATCTAGTATGAGCCATTGTGTGCTAAATAAAATTAGTGAAGTGTTGTTTGGTGATTGTGTACATTGAATGTATTTATAGACGCTAGTACCGACCTGGGCTACAATGAGGAGGAGTACTTCGAGGAGGAGGAGGAGAACTTCAACGACTGCACTCAACAAGGCAAGCCCACTATGCAAGCTATCAGTGCAAGCTAGAACTATGCACGCTACTTGTGCAAACCCCTTATACCAGATGCACTAGGCATGCTTGGTTACACAACTTTACCAATTTCTAGTTTTACTCCAAGCTTTACTTTTCCCTTTACTACGGTTCTTACCTAGTTAATGAATTGTGATTAGTGGAAACTAGATTGGATCCTATCAAGATCATAGGATTAGTCTTGGATACTTATACTTTATTAGCACCCCCAATAGTGATACCCTCAATACTAGTGGCTAGTGCTAAGCATAAAAGTAGATCACTTTAGATGGGAATACTTGGTAAAAATGATTATGAAAACCTTGGAATGAAGATTCATTCTATTGGAATGTTTTGACATGTGTTGTGAAACACAATGGTTTGATGATGAAACTGATGAGGCATGAGCCTTGACTTTAATAAAAACTGATGGTTGGGTTTGGATGCGATACCATTCCAATTTTACCGTACAACCACAATAACTGAGTTGGGTAGGGCTTGACTGGAAGTTTATATGTCTTAGTATGGCTGCCCTTGCGGAAGAGGTTGAGCTGAGGCTACCTTGTGATGAATGTCCACCTATGCAGTGCTCAGGATGGCAGATGGCCATGGCTGGGAGGCCAAACTCATAGGGGAGGTGCCTATACTAGGGTGTGTAATTGAAAGGTTAAGATTGATTATCCGCATACTAAGTATGATGATTCAGGGTTATCCTTGATGGATGTACCAAATTTTGTGGTGAAAGTGTACCACCTCTACAGAGTGTCAAACTATTCGAATAGCCGCGTCCGCGGTTATGGATAGTTGGAGTGGCCATACTGTTCCGTCGTCAGATGTTTTCAAAATGATTTGTGACTTGAAGGATGACCTTGACTTGACCACAAAAGAGTTGTGGCCATGAGATCTAAGTTCCCACTTAAGTGATGTAGAGAACTAAATTAGGTCTTTACTCTTGAAGATTTATGAAATAAACCTAGCTTTTTGCAAACAAACCTAGAGCTTATGATTCCTACTAGCTTTACTTTTACTTATACTAGTGATAGTTTGCGAGTACTTAAAGTGTACTCATGGCTTTGTGCCTGGCTATTCCCATGGCCAGACTATGAGGAGGATTACCCGGAAGATGGACAACATGAGCTCTATGATAACTAGGATCATCTCCCATCGTCAGCATTGCATGTGACCCCGAAGATGGAGCCTACTACATTTACTTTCTGCTGCTTTGATTGTATTAAGACTGGATCATGAGATCCTTTATTTGTAAGACCTTTATTATGGTTTGTAATGGATGATGTACTATGGCACCACTTCTGTTATGTCTCGCAAAAATGGTAATCCTAGGATTGTGATGTATGACATAACAGGCATCTGGACTTAAAAATTCGGGTGTTGACAAGTTGGTATCAGAGCCATCCTGACCATAGGAGACCCTAGTTAGAATGGACGCCTGGAAAACCTAGTTTCAACACAAAGAAAGTGAGTATTTACAAAAACCTATTCTCATTCTTATCCTGGAGATTCTTTCAAAAAGAGATCATTTATTACTCAAAAACTCTGACAAGTCTACCTAAAATTTGACACACTTGATCACCTCACTAACTTACTCATTCTAATTTCTTATAGATGGAGGTCAAATACACCAAGTTTTACCAGTTGGGAAACGAAGGACAACTTATCTTTGAGAGGGATCTGGATTCGCTCTCTGAGTATCTTGGACGCCGGCACCCGGAGTTCTTCAGAGCACAACTCAAGGACCACGCTGGAGGGGAGCTACAGTGGCTGATTGTTGCCGACCTGAGAGGCAAAATGGAGCCACCTCTTTCTGATAAGATTTAGTTCAGCGTTCGGGAGAACAACTGTCTAGATGGATTAGCCAGGGCTATGCAAGAAGCTCTCGCTCGCTTGTGTGCTCAGAACATCAACCAGATCATCGGCACCCATTTTGCTCACTATGCAAGACGTGACTCTACGGGACAACCTCTACCATATCAGCCCATCCGGAGTTGAAGCAGTACGTGGACCACATGGACTTCATGCTTCATGAGACACAGAAGGAGTTGGACAATGCCAGTGAGCACGCCAACCAGAGCAATGTTGAAGCTGTTGAGAGGAAGCAAACCCTCGCCATCCTCACCAAGGAACGCAAGTCACTTCACAGCTAGCGCGACAAAAAGGATCGCATCATCGCCCGCCTTCGTCAGAAGATAGCCACCTTGGAGGAGACCATCCATGACTAGGAGATCCAGCTGGAGGAACAACATGAGGAGGAGGGTGAAGACATCCAGGGGATATTCACTCTTACCTCAGTGATGACAATGACTACCTGGAGGACGAAGCCATGGAGGACAACACTTATGAGGATGATGTTGACTTCATTGATGATGATTAGTCACAACTGAGCACTATCGTAGGTGTGAGTTGTACCCGGTCCCACTATATCGTAGCTTCACAGAATGGTTCTTAAAACCATCCGTTCATGATTGGAATGAATGAATGAAAAGAAAGTTGCTAGTTTTCAAAAACCTGAGGTATACTCAAAGCTTAAAGTTTTGAAACGGACCCATGAACCCTAGAAATTTCCCTCTTGTCTCACTATCTATCTCAATCTTCGGATGACTCGTGGAAATCACGGAGGAAGCAGTTCATCTCAGGACCCAATGCCGCAGATTCAGCAAATGTTAGTTTTTGACCGTGAAGCTGGTAGAGCTGAACGTCAAGCCAACATAGCCACTCTTCAATAGATAGCCCAGATGGCCCATAATAATAAAGGCCATGGAAACCAATATCACCATGGATCCAAACTTAAGAACTTCTAGAATACCAACCCACCCATGTTTAGTAAGTCTGAGGAGCCTCTAGATGCTGATGATTGGCTACAAACCATGGCGAACAATCTAGAAGTTGCAGGAGTTGATGCTAACGAGAAGGTGTTGTTTGCCACCCACTATCTGTCCGGCTATGCCAGATCATGGTGGAATAGTACCCGTACGATGAACGGAGGTCAGATGATGACTTGGGAGGAGTTCAAACTCAAGTTCAGCAGGACCCATGTGCCCCTGGGTCTAATCAAGAGGATGAGAGATGAATTCAGAGACTTGAAGCAAGGAAGGATGACGATGGTTGAGTACCGTGACAAATTTCTATTAGTAGCTAGGTATGCACCTGATGAGATTGACAATGAAGCCAAGAAGAAGGAAAGATTCCTGAATGGTCTGCATGATGAGATGCAAACAGTGCTAGTCAACATTCCCTTTGATGACCTTGAAGCCTTAGTGGATTCTGCAATCCAGATGGAAGGCAAGATCAACCAGGCCAGTGAGAACCAAAAGCGTTGAATGATGCATCAACCAGGACCCCACCATACCCCGAAGTATCGCTCCAACCCGTCTACAAGATATGCACCCAGAAACAACAGACCCCCAATGAACCGTCCGAACTATCCCAACCATGGAGGAGGAAATCCAAGGTCCGGAGGAAACCACAACAACAATCCCGGCAACCCCAATAATTTCAACTGTGCACCGCCAAAGTCTAACAACAACAACAACAATACCGCCCCAAGGACTGGAAGCAATGTTGTGCCTGTCACAGGGAAAGACAAGCCAATGATAACTTGCTTTGAATGCGGAGTCACGGGTCACTATTCCAACGAGTGCCCCAAGAAGCTTGCTGCATCAACCAATGTGAATGCACCTGCCCAACAGCAATGTTGTGTCTAGCCTAGAAAGAGATTTGCCCCAGGAAACCCGCACAACCGTAATGGTCGTCTGTTCCACATGAATGCTGAAGAAGCCGAAGAATCGCCAGATGTCGTGCTGGCTATGTTTTCTGTTAAATCAGTATTAGCCCGGGTGTTGTTTGATTCTGGAGCATCGCACTCGTTTGTTACAGAAGAATTTGCATGCACTAGTAAGATCCAATCAACAAATCTGAAGCATGTTATGATAGTTCAAATCCCTGGTTCGACCACCAAAGCTAGAAAAGTTTGCAAGGCCGTACCTATCAGAATACATGGGATATATTTGTATCCCAATCTAATAGTACTTGGAACCAAAGGTTTGGAAGTAGTGCTAGGGATGGATTGGATGTCGAAACATCAAGGATTAATCGACTGTGCTAAGAAAGCCATAAGCATGACCAGTAGCACCGGAGTATCAGTAGAACATGTATCTGAGACTTTGCCCCGTCAATTCAAGTGCAACAAGAGTTTAGCCAAGACCACCATTGACCAAGTCAGAGTAGTTTGTGAATACCCCGACGTGTTCCCAGATGAATTTCCCGGTATGCCCCCAGATCGGGATATCGAGTTTATCATTGAACTAATCCCTGGAACCGGACCCATAGCTCAGAGACCCTATAGTATGAACCCATATGAACTAGTGCAGCTGAAGAAGCAACTTGATGGTATGTTGGGAAAAGGACTGATTCAACCAAGTGCATCGCCATGGAGATCACCCGTTTTGTTTGTTGATAAGAAGGATGGTGCCAACCATCTCTGTACGGATTATCTGAAGCTGAATGACGTCACCATCAAGAATAAGTACCATTTGCCAAAGATAGAAGATTTTTTTGATCAACTGACTAGTGCCAGAGTGTTTTCTAAGATTGACCTTAGAACTGGTTATCACCAACTGAAGATTCATGCAACAGATATCCCAAAGACTACCTTCACCACCAGATATGGATTGTATGAGTACAATGTAGTTTCTTTTGGATTTACCAATCCCCCCGCTTATTTCATGAATCTCATGAATAAGATTTTTATGAATTTTCTAGATAAGTTTGTCGTTATGTTTATCGATGATATTCTGATCTACTCCAAATCAGAAGAGGACCATGAGTAACATCTGAGAACCATCATTGAAACCCTTGGAGAGCATCAGTTGTATCCCAAGTTCAGCTAGTGTGAATTCTGGTTAAAAGAAGTAGGATTCCTAGGCCATATCCCGCCGACAGGAGGAGTCGCTGTCGATCCTGCCAAGATCAAAGATGTTGAAGAATAGAAAGCCCCAACCACCCAAACAGAAGTCCGCGCATTTCTTGGATTAGCCGTATACTACTGCAAGTTCGTGGAAGGATTCTCGAGCATCGCAAGACCGATGACCTAGTTGTTGAAGAAAGATAAGAAGTTTGAATGGACTGACAAATGTGAAGCAAGTTTTCAAGATCTCAAGAAGAGATTGATTTCAGTCCCAATTTTGATAATGCTGGATATCAAGAAGCCTTTTGATGTGTATTGTGATGCATCCAAGATTGGTCTCGGATGTGTATTGATGCAAGAAGGCAAAGTCATATCCTATCTGTCCAGGCAACTGAAGCAACATGAGCAGAACTACCCTACCCATGACCTCGAACTAGCAGCTGTAGTGTTAACTTTGAAGACCTGGCATCATTACCTTATGGGTAACCGCTGTGAGATTTATTCGGATCACAAGAGTCTGAAGTATATCTTCACCCAGAAGAAGCTTAATATGAGGCAAAGGAGATGGATAGAGTTAATCAAGGATTATGACCTTGACATTCACTATCACCCCGACAAAGCCAATATGGTAGCGGATGCTCTTAGCAGATTGCCGTGTAGATTAAACACCATGATAAAGGAAGCCCAACCAAGTCTGCATGAGGAGATGGAGAATTTCAGAGTAGAGCTAGTTAGCAAAGGATTCTTATCTAGCATAGAACTCTAACCCACTTTGATTAGTCAGATAAAAGAGGCCCAGAAAGGAAATGCCAGTATCGATGGAATCAAGCATCGTATCAAAACAGGGAAGGTACCCGGATTCACCGAAGATGAAGAAGGAGTTTTGTGGTACAAAGGACATATCTATGTTCTAGCAGATTCGGAGTTGAAACAAGTCATTATGCAGGAAGCTCATGATACTCTTTACTCTATCCACCCGGGAGGAACGAAGATGTATCAGGATTTGAAGGAGCAATTCTGGTGGCACAAAATGAAGAGAGAAGTCGGAAGCTACATAGCCAAGTGTGATATATGTCAAAGAGTCAAAGCGGAACATCAGAGGCCCGTAGAACTTTTGGAACCATTGCAGATCCTAGAATGGAAATGAGATTCTGTCGGAATGGACTTTATCACAGGTTTGCCTACATCTAGTAGGGGAAATGACTCTATTTGGGTCATAGTAGATAGATTGTCTAAGGTAGCCCATTTCATACCCGTCAAGACAACCTACCAAAGTTCGAAGCTAGGAGAGTTGTATATCGCTAGGATAGTCAGCCTGCATGGAACCCCCAAGACCATAGTGTCGGATCAAGGAACCCAATTTACCTCAAGATTTTGGCAGAAAGTCCAAGAAGGATTAGGAACCAAACTGAATTTCAGCACAGCTTATGACCCGCAAACCGACGGACAAACTAAAAGAGTCAACCAGATCTTAGAAGATATGTTGAGAGCTTGTGTGTTAGAATATGGATCTAAATAGGAGGACTGTCTTCCTTTCATGTAATTCTCTTACAACAATAATTATCAAGCCAGTTTGCAAATGGCCCCTTTGAATTTCTATATGGAAGAAAGTGTCGTACCCCATTGAATTAGTCGCAAGTAGGAGAGAGTCAGATCTTCGGACCCAACATTCTACGAGAAGCTGAAGAGAAGGTTCACAAAGTCCGTGAGCACCTCAAGACCGCTCAATCTAGACAAAAGAGTTATGTAGATAAAAGACGTCGAGACTTGACCTTCAATGTCGGAGATTTTGTGTATCTCAAAGTATCACCCTTGAAGGGAATGCAACATTTTTGTCTGAAAGGAAAGCTAGCCCCCAGATATATTGGACCCTTCAAGATTTTGAATCGCCGAGGAGAAGTATCCTATCAATTGGAACTGCCTGAGGAGATGTCAGCCATGCATAATGTGTTTCATATCTCGTTACTTCGCAAATGCTTAGAAGTTCCGGAGAAGACTGAAGTTTTCAAGAACATCGATCACAGAGCCATAGATATCGACAAGGATCTTACTTATCATGAAGTGCCCATCCATATATTGGAAGAAGCATTTTTAACCACCCGGACCAGAAGTATCAAGTTTCTCAAGATCCAATGGAGTAACCATACTAAAGAAAAAGCCACCTGGGAACGAGAAGACTATAGTAGGACTGAGTTTCCAAATCTCTTTAGTTCCTAGTTTTCCTGAATCTCGGGATGAGATTTTGTTTAAGGCGGGAAGGTTTGTAACATCCCAAAAATATTAATCAAGCTTATCAAGCTCTAATCACCCAAGTTTAGGGTTAACAAAAACTTTTAATATTAAACTTAATATGAGTGCATGTGTGATTTGCATTAGTGTATGAA
Source organism: Avena eriantha (assembly GCA_910589775.1). Classification (NCBI taxonomy): domain Eukaryota; kingdom Viridiplantae; phylum Streptophyta; class Magnoliopsida; order Poales; family Poaceae; genus Avena; species Avena eriantha. Next base: position 229,322,244 of record OU342742.1, read on the forward strand.
TGCTTGAAATTGCCATGATTAATTGCTAAAAATGATAAGGCTTAGTTTAAAAATGATTACTACATCATCTAGATCACTTACAAATAAAATCAAATGAAAAGAAATTCAAATATAGATCATAGGATCAAATGGTCATTTTGGCCAAACTTATCCACTAGACCACTTGGAGTGTTCCTAGTAAAAGATTTCCAATAGAAACAATTCCAATTCTTTTCACCCCTTGCTAGACCAACTACAAGTGAATCCAAGCAAACTTTACAAAGTGGCATAAACTATTTTCAAATCTATTTAAGAGGCATTGCAAAATTGAATCAAGTTCATATGCCTAGATCATCACTTTTCAAAAACCATTCAACCATTTCCCCTTGACCATTCCCAGCAACCATAGACTACTAAGCAAGTAATAAGATCACTCACCCAAAATCATTCAAAAATTTGAAAGTAAATTTCATGCGGCCATTTGATTGAGCACCTGGCAGGCACAGTACAACCTCAACCACTATAAACTATTTTGAGCTATCAATTGCTCATCTCTTGTACTGTAATCAACCCATTCAATTGTCCATGATCATGCCTGGTACTTGGCCGTGCAAAGGAGAGGCATCACTAGCCACATTGACCAGTGCCATGCTTGTACCGAGCCGGCCATGCCGGTCGAGCACGAACCACTCACTGCACGCCGCGCCGCCCTCGCCCATGATGTCTAGCGAGTAGCCCTAACCTCACCGTCACCCCCTATCCACCTCTTGACCCAAGGCGAGAAGTGGAGACGCTAGAAATCGTGCGCCCATTTAAGCCTCTGCCATGCCGAGAGCACGACAGAGTGCCGCAGCTGCCTCGCACGCACACACCGCGCCTTGCTCTCTCCGCTTGTACCCGCCGTCGCTGTGGCACCAGTGACCTCCCAGACATGATCGTTCACCGCCGCGCACCCCGTGGCCACCGTACTATGTGACGAACACCTGCATACTGGAACAGAGCGCCGACGTCGCCCGACCAACAGAGACCGCCCCTTGCCGTGTCGTCACTCGCGTGATGATCGCCATAGTCTGCCGCACCGACCCATGCCCTCTGCCATGCTCAACGAGACCTGTAGTAGCGTCGCCGGAGAAGCCAGACCATGTCGCCCTGCCTCCACCCTTGGGTATAAATAGAGGCCACCCCAGACCTCATTCTGCACACCATTCCCCTCCCCACTCACCCAGGAACCTCACCGACCCTTCCTCGGAGCAAGGCGAGCACCACGATGCCGCAATTTGGTCAAAGTCTGCCGCAACAGTCGAGGAAGGAAGCCGTTGATTGCAGCCACCCCAGGAGCTGCCGTGACCGCCAATCGAACCGCCGTCGCCGACAACCCCATTTGCCCCCATCGCCGACCCTAGCTGGATCCCTGGTAAGTCCCTAGCGACCCACATCGCCGCGTTAGGGTCCGAGTCTCGCCGGAGCAGTTCGACGGAGACGATGAACCACAGCCGTAGATCCTAGTCTAATCGTAGGGCTGAGATTGAAAGCTACCGTTTCGGTTTAGATGAGTCACTGACCCGTGGGACCATTCTATCAGCAGCCCGCTGCGCCAGCACCATGCAGTTGGGCCGGCCTATGTCGTTTCCCGCGCAGAGCCTAGTGATTCAAATATGATTTTACCATTTTAGCTAAAACCAGATTCTATCAGTAGATTCAAAATTCAATTCAAAGAGATTCACTGAACAAAAATGCATGATTCCAATTTTTTTGGAAAGGTATTGAAATTATATAATCACTCCCGTTGGATTCAAACTATTTAGAATTATAGATCACCTATACCAAAAATAACAAGACAAAGACTTTTGACACTTCAAACATTTTTCTAAAATAAACTATAAATGTTTTTGAGGTGATTCCACCTCTCAAAAATCACATTTGCCATGCTCTACATTAATATGTAAAAAGATTTGGTTTTACAAATATGAAACACGGCTTGGTATTAAAAGAGTGCTATATAGGCATTTCTAGTCACTTTAATATTATTAAATAGTAATATTAAATCTTGTAATATATGATCACTATTTTAAATCACATTCCCAAGTATTGGAATAGATGGTGATGACATGTGTCAACATGATCCACTATTTTAATTGGAGAATATTAAATCTTAAGGATTTAAAATGAGTAGAAATTACTTTCCTAAAATAAGAAGATTAAGAAAATGTTAATATTCCATATGATGATTGAGAAGATGCTAGATCATCTAGTATGATCCCTTGTGTGCGAAATAAAAGTAGTGAAGTGTTGTTTGGTGATTGTGTATATTGAATATATTCATAGATGCTAGTACCGACCTGGACATGATTTAATTTTCCAAACAATAATGATAATGACTTGCGCGCATCCTTTACTGGCTTAGAGACTTTTCTGAAACAATATTATAATAGAATGAGCTTCACTTCTAGTGTAAGCAAGGGGAAGAATATTCAATATCCTGCAATTCTCTATTTGTTGTATGTTATTGCTAACACCTTGCAGGCACGAAATGAGTTCACAAGACTCAGTGAGGAGGACAACTTAGTCCTTGCAGAGGTTGCTTTCAATAACACAAGCTTTTCACTCAACTTGGGCACAATCCTTGTGCGCTACCTGGAGCACCAATCCTCCCAAAGCCAAGGACCAATCACAGGTGGAGGCGTCATCACTGTGCTTGCCATTGCCCTAGGCATCGACCTAGGTGAGTTGCAACCCGTGCTAGGTGAGCGAAGTGCTGGTTTCTCTACTTTAAAGGCTTGTGAAATGCTCACTAGGAGAGGTGGTGTTTATTACCTGCATATTGCTGGAGCTAGGTGTCTATACCCCGCTCCTTCGCCTAATGATCTTTTCTCTATCGAGGAAGGACATTTGCTATATGACTTGCAGGTTGAGAAACACCAACCCGAGGAGGATATTCCAGATGAGGATGAGGAGCAAGAAGTTCCTTATCAAGAGGAGCAGCCACCAACCTGGTTTGCTGGATACCAAGATTTCCAAGAACTTGGAGGGGCTATGGAGAGGATGCATAACCTCTCCTTGAACCTCCGAGGAACAACTAGTAATTTATCAACTCAATTTGCGAACTGGAGTAACGACTTTTTCCACCACCACAATGATTTGAAGGGCTTGCAAAAGCCTAAGTTTGGGGAAGTTTCCTCATTTATATTTATTTGGCGTTCATTTGCTTTTATTTATTTGGAGGTTATGTTTTTAATTCGAGTTTATAAGCACCCCTGTTGGTCCCCAACACTTTATCTTTAGTTATTTCTATTTGCTTTCGAGATTTTCTAGCTGAGTGATGATCGACTCAACACGTCGATCTCGTTGGGGAACCCCAAGAGGAATGTATGATGAGCACAACAGCAAGTTTTCCCTCAGTTATGAAACCAAGGTTATCGAACCAGTAGGAGCAAGGAAACACCTCCAAGGTGTTGTGTCCAACTTGGAATCCTGCACAACACAACCACAAAACTTTGCCCCCAACTTACAGTGAGGTTGTCAATCTCACCGGTTTTGCTGAAAACAAAAGATTAAACGTATTGTGTGGAAGATAGTAATTGCTTGCAGAAAGTAAATAGAAAACAGTAAATATATTTGTAGATTGATGGTAAAAGAATGGACCGGGGTGCATAGTTCACTATAGGTGATTCTCCTTAAGATGGATGACATGTTGGATGAACAAATTACAGTGGGGCAATTGACAGACATCGAGGAAGCATACATGCATATACTAATCATCTTGACTCCTATGAGATTTGATTGGGCATTACAACATTATACATAGACCGTAACCCAACTGCATCTATGACTAATAATCCACCTTCAGGCTATCATTCGAACCCCCTCCAGTATTAAGTTGCAAGCAACAGATAATTGCATTAAGCAAAGTGTGTAAGGTAAACAATACGATTGTTCTATGAACAAAGGATTGTTGTTTTCTCCCTAGTAGCAACAGCACATCTAGTACCTTAGAGATTTCTGTCACTCTCCCAGATTCCTAGAGGCATGAACCCACTATCGAGCATAAATACTCCCTCTTGGAGTTGCTAGCATCTACTCGGCCAAGATAGCTACTAACAACGGAAAGCATGCAAGATCACAAATAACATAGACATGATAGAATCAATAATCAATCTGAAATAGCATCTCAATATCCATCGGATCGCCGCAAACACAACAAGTAAGATTGCTAATAGATGATCTTGATCATGAATGGAGCTCACAAGATCTAAACATGGTAGCACAAAGGAGGAGAACTAACTATCTAGCTACTACATGGTCCCGTAGTCCAGGGATGAACTACTCACGCATCACACCGGAGGCAGTCATGGTGATGAAGAAGGCCTCCAGGGTGATCTCTCCCCTCTGGCAGGGTGCCGGGAAGAGCTTCAGATCCCTCCCGATCTAGGGATGGAGATGGTGGCGGCTATAGACTCTTTCGTGGAATTTTGATCGGCTACTCAGCGTTTTCGTCCGGGAGGCAATATATAGGCGAAGGGGCAAGGTAGGTGGAGTGCCAGGGGCCCACACCCCTGGTGGCGTGGCTAGGGCTGGCCACGCCACCACCAGGTGTGGCTGCCCTAGCTCCCCTCTTCGTCTCCCCTCCTGTTGGGGATATACTTTCCGGGTATCCTCACAGTTCCTCACTGACCAGGGTGGCCCACTTCGGGTTAGAGCTTTGCTTCACGGGCGGCCAGTCAGGGAGAGAAGACGGAGCCCAATCCGGCTACGGGAAGGCCCAAAAGACTTACCGACTTAGGCCCATAATGATTACTTGTAGTTCAAGATGTACTCTGTAACCAACTCTTAGTCGTAGCCGGATAGATCTCTCCTGTAAACCCTAGGCCGGATATCTATATAAGCCATCCTAGGGAGAGCCTTTAGGACACCCGATACTTTAGACCCTCAACTCGCACAGGCGAAACCCTTGTAACCCATATTCCGGCTCTGCCATATTACTGGATTGCTAGAAGGAGTAGGATCCGTCCAAAGCCGGCGGATCCGAACCTGGGTAAACTTGTGTGCTCACCGTCCCGGAACACCGTACGTCTCACACCCCTCTCTTCCGCACGCCTCGAGGACCCCCTCATGGCGTACTTGTCATCAATCTGACGACAATTGGCGCCCACCGTGGGGCAAGTGAGCTTTGGATCTGCGTTCCAAGCGGAATCTGCAAGAATCAGAATCGGCGAGACTATCGCCGTTGGTCCCATCCTGTACGCCAGCGACGCCCCTCTCATCGTTCTCGACGAGACTTGGATTCCATCTAGGGAGGCCGTGACTGCCTACACAATCATGTCTTTTGGCGAGATCGATGTTTACATCGGTTTCGCTGAACCTGCCCCACCCACCCTAGTGGTGATGATAGAGGCAGAAGAATCTTCTGGGTCCCCTTTGTCCGCGGAGCCGGCAGAGTTCCGGATCTCAGAAAACTCTAATCCCACCCAGCCCGCACCAGTTGCGGAGATAGTGGAGAAATCCGAGCCTGAAGAAGACCTAGCGGTCCAAGTCGAATCTAGAGTGGATCTCCCCGGAGGAGCCGTATCCCAGATCGACCCACCCGTGGAAGTCGAAATTCAGGAGGAGCATATCGACGACACTGATTCTGGCTCTGATGATGCCGGGATAGACAGGCCTTTTCTGAGGTACCCACTGAGACGTATGATACTACAAGGCGAAAGCGCGGATGCAAGCCTCGAGACCATCAAAAGTTTTGACATGGTTGACCGCGAAAGCCACAGGTACCTCATGAAGCACGCGTCGCACTTCGTCGGATATGTGGGATCCGGATCCGGCTCTGCCGATGCTAGAGAAAACACCGACTCTGTGCTGGAGGCAATTGGAACAAACGCCGACGTACCCGCATCCTCGGATGAATCGATGACGTCAGCAGATTTTCGAAAGTTCTCCGCGGAATATGAAGAGGAGTATAACTCCAAAGCTGCAGAACAAGGAGAAGCCATGGATGAAGGAGACGGGGAACACTCTCCCAAAGCGCAGGATGACATGGACGTCGGAGATAATCCCGAAGTCCAGATGTCTGAAAGTACCGAGCAGAGCTTGACTCCGGGAAACGGACCCAAAGCCGTCTTTGCTACCGGCGCTGCCAAGAAAGCAAAGAAGAAGAACAAGAAGAACAAGACCCCGACAAAATACCCTCTGGCAGAAGAGGCGATTGCCGAAGAATACGAAGAAGACTCGGATGGAGCACTTATCCCAAAAGAGCCAAAAAAAGAAGAATCGGTGGATGGACACGTGATCACCAAAGGTGCGCGTAAACTCATCGATGCTGCATTAACCATACCTATCCCTACAGCTGCAGAACTTACTGCTGAAGAGTTGGACGAAAGGGCCCAAGCCCTAGAAGCGCGTCGTCAACAACTCCTTGATGAAGCCAAAAACATCGAGGAGGAGAAGAAACGCATGGCAACTAAGGATTACATGTCTCGGTTGCATCAGAAGACACGGAAGCGTCACACTAATGACGACCAATTCCCACATGTCCGTGCCGTCCTTTTTGGGGACGAGATGGGGAAGCCACGGGAAGATAGCAAAGGAGATTGGGTATATCCAACCCCAGTACAGAATACCGTGGCGGCCCGAGAAATTTTATCGGCTAATCCAGGACCAGAGGAGATTCGTTTGGGTATCAAACTACTCAACAAGGGACTGGAGCAGCAAAAGGTCGCCCTGTCCGGAAGTCAAAAACTGGTCTCGGAATCCGACCAATATCATACAGATCCGGCATGGGCTGACGTAAGACCCCATCGTGTCCCGGAGCAGTATTATCGCCCCGAACGCCGGGAAGACAATTATTCAAGAACCGGATCGTCAGGACATCATCACAGAACTGCACGTAACTAGAGCAACGTCGCTCCAGCGGCTGAAAAAGAGGCCATTGCTGCACTGAATCCGAGAAACCCTCCCCGACGAGAGTCTAACGATCGAAGGGGTGAAGATAAAGAGAAACGTCGGGAGGAGGATCGTCAAAAAATGCCACCTCCTAGACATGCAAGCCGTCCGGCTGACCCTCACCATGGTGGGAACGATGGACGAAGGAACGACGGAAACCATGCTGGTACAAGCTGGCAGGGGCTCGTCGTAGTGAAGACCCTCCCTGGAACCGGAATAATGATACTCCGAACCGAGGCCGGCGATCAGCCGAAAACAATTCAGCTGCTCCACCCTCTCCACCAAGCAGTCATCACAACGGTTCCCAATGGGGACAAGGAGGATGACGTGGCAGAGGAGGTGGCGGTAGAAGCCGAAGTCCGGCTCCAAGGCACCACAGCCACAGCCGACATTCGGGACGATCTCTATCCCCGAACGACGCAAGGCACAGGATCAACTCCAATATAGAGGCGCGGCGCTACGAAAACAATCTCGGATAGGCTCTGCGCGAAAAGAAGTCCTGGATGGCGCTTTTTTAGAGCACCTCAAAGTTCCCTCAATAAAGGGAGTAGGTGAGGAATATCCGACCAAATCCGACTCACCTCTAATAGCAGTTCTGGCTGTAATTCCCAGCTGGACTCAACCCTACCTAGATTATCTGGTAGATGGCAAATTACCCAAAGACGAGGTTCTGAGCCGGCAGATTATCCGACGAGCAAAAGCCTATACTATTGTTAAAGGTGAGCTCCATAGACGGAGTGTTTCTGGGGTTTTTCAGCGCTGCGTATCTCCGGAAGAAGGAGTGGAAATCTTAAGAGAAATCTACGAAGGTGAGTGTGGTCACCACGCTGCAGCCAAATCTTTAGTGGCAAAAGCTTTTAGACACGGATTTTTCTGGCTTACAGCTCAGGCAGATGCCGAACGATTAGTCAAGACGTGCAAAGGCTGCCAAAAGTACGCCATGCAAGCTCATGTTCCGGCTGATCAGCTGCGAACAATACCTATAACATGGCCCTTTGCGGTCTGGGGGCTTGATGTGGTAGGACCATTTAAACGAGCTCCAAGTGGATTTACTCACCTATTAGTGATGGTGGATAAATTCACCAAATGGATTGAGGCTAAACCTGTCACAAGTTGTAATGGAGCAACAGCCAAAAGATTTGTCGAGGATGTTATAATCCGGTATGGTTATCCGCATAGCATTATCACGGACAAGAGGAGTAACTTCTCTATGGGAGAATTGGCTGAATTCTGCAACGAGCAAAATATCCGGCTTGACATTGCGTCAGTCGCACATCCACAGGCTAACAGACAAGTCGAAAGAGCAAATGGTTTAATCCTACAAGGGCTAAAACCGAGACTCGAAGCACCACTATGACGTGCTGTGGGGGCTTGGGCAGAGGAATTACCCTCTGTAATTTGGAGTTTACGAACAACTCCAAACAGGTCAACAGGATACACACCTTTCTTATTGGTCTATGGCGCAGAAGCAGTTCTTCCTCATGATTTGATTCATACTTCTCCTAGAGTGGCTGCGTATATCGAAGAGGATACCGAGATTTCTCGAAAAAATGATCTCGACTTAGTCGAAGAAGTCCGCGTCGTCGCTGAAATGAGATCTACAGCCTATCAGAAGAAGTTACGCAAGTATCATAGCCAGAGAGTCCGAAATAGATCTTTCAATAAAGGTGATTTGGTTCTCTGGCTTGTGCAACAAAGAAAGCACAAACTTTCCCCAGTATGGGAAGGGCCCTTTTTAGTTAGTCGAGTATTGCACAATGGATCGTACTACTTAACTGACATGAGGCCAGCAAAGAAAGACCTGCTACTAAGAAGAGAAAGAGAGCTGGAGGCAGTACAAATCCGGATGAGTTAGACAGACCGTGGAATATTGATCAGCTACGTCCCTTTTATTCTTAGTTTATCCTTTTTTGTAATCATATATATATGTACATGTTCTGTGAGAAATAAAAGTTTTGGTTGCCTCAAGTTTTTCTAAGAAGTTTTTACCATCTTATTTCCGAATGATCATGTCATAGTCGAAAAATCCCAGAATGCTTGAAAGTAATTTATGCTCATGTTCGTTCTGGTTTAGATTTCCGATTCTAAAATTGCTACCTTTGGGTATAACTCTAAAATTTCTAGTCTTTACTTTGGTTATTTGTCTGATTACTGGATGCGGGCATTTTCTGAGTAGTGAATTGTTGGTACTGGAAGCCGGCTTTGTTTCCGAGTTTAAACTGGTTTAGCAATTGAGCTCTGTTGCTCCACAAAGTTTCCGGCAGAAGGTTTAGCCATCTCACGAAAGGGACGAGGCGGAAAGCCAGATAAACGATAAGTATGGGCGAAAAAATACAAGTGCTTATGTAAACATTTCAGGCACGCAAAAAGTTTAAAAGCCAAAAGTGCTGAATAGATCAAAAGCTTAGCACTAGCAAAATCATAGTACATATTTATAGACGCATCATGTTTTTTCAGGATAATACAAATATTTCTAGCAATTTATGATGCAGGAGGAGATGAAGGAGCTGCTGGCTCGCTGGATACACCGCCTTGGTATCGTTCCGAGATGTCTGTATCCGAGGTGGTGCATTCATCATCGGAAACTAATACATTGCAAATGTATCTATAATTTTTGATGTTCCATGCTTGGTTTTATCTACTTTCTTATGTTTTGTCCACACTTTGGAGTACTTTTCATATGATTTCTTGGACTAACCTATTAACAAGATGCCACAGTGCCAGTTGCCTATTTTCTGCTGTTTTTGGTTCCAGGAAGTCAGAAAATGAATATTCTTGGAATTGGACGGGACAAAAGCCAAAGTTCCTATTTTATCGGAAGACTCACGGAGCCAGAATACGAGACGGAGGAGGGCCAGGGCCTGGCCACATCCCCCAGGCGTGGGCTAGCCTTACCCGCGCCACCAGGTGGTGTGGGGACCCCTAGCACCCCCTCGGTCTCCCCTCTCGCCTATAAGAGCCTCCCGATACCAAAACCCTTAATCATCAAGCCTCCAGCCACGAAAAGTTCTGCAGCGCCGCCGCCACCGAAGGGGAGATTCGGGGGGACAGAAAGTCTCTGTTCTGGCACCCTGTTGGGATGGGGAAGTGCCCCCGGAGCCATATCCATGGATCTCCACCACCATCTCCATCACCATTGCTGATTCCCATGATGAGGAGGGAGTAGTTCTCTCTCGAGGCTAAGGGTTCTACCGGTAGCTATGTGTCCATCTCTCTCTCTCTATGCATGATCATATTGTGATCATGAGCTTTGTAATCTAGTAGATCTACCTTGCTACTCAAGTGCTTTAATGAATCTCTGCTCTCCCCATGTGTGTGAAAGTAACAACGTGCTCACCATGGTGGCACTTAGGCTAGAGATTACAAATACTTGTTATGAGTTATATTTGGAGTTGGAGGTCTTTATGAAATTATGGTGTTTGTTGGAACCATCTAGTGCTCAAGGTGACAGTGTGGGGTTTTCTAGATGGGAAAGGCTTACTTTGAGGTGTGCTGTTATAGCCCTACAGTCGATTAGAGTGTTCCACCGGAGAGTAGTTAAGAGTAGTATCATAAAGAAGAATATATTTATACGAGAGTGTTCACTAGTGAAAGTATGATCCCTAGGCCTTGTTTCTAAGCATTGAAACACCTTTTGCTACTAGATGTGTTACATGTTTGCTTGCTTCCTTCTTTATTTCAGTTTTACTTTAGTCTTTTCCACGTCATCAAGTTATTTTCTATGACTGTTACCACTTATAATTATCCATACCACTTGTATTTCACTATCTCTTCGCCGAACTAGTGCACCTATACACCTGACAAGTGTATTGGGTGTGTTGGGGACACAAGAGACTTCTTGTATCTTGATTGCAGGGTTGCTTGAGAGGGAATACCTTTGACCACTTCCTCCCTGAGTTCGATAAACCTTGGGTGATCCACTTAAGGGAAAACTTGCTGCTGTTCTACAAATCTCTGCACTTGGAGGCCCAACAACTGTCTACAAGAATAGAAGTGCGTAGACATGAAGCTATTTTTCTAGCGTCGTTGCCGGGGAGGTAAGGTAAAAGGTACTCACATCCTTCGGTGTGAGTGCTCGAAGTTATTTCCTTTAGATGCTGCAATTTTGTCTTTTTGTTTCTTGTTTTCACTAGTTAGGCTTAATGGAAAACAACAAAAAATTTAGAGAGCTTTATAGTGTTTATCTTGAGTTAGGACATGAAGTGTTTGAAGAGAAAATTAAAAAACCTATGGAACTTTATTTGCATGCTAATAGCAATGTTGTTAGTATGAACTCTTTGGACACCATTATTGCTAATGCTATGGAAAAGTCTAAGCTTAGGGAAGCTAGTTTTTATGAAAATGATCTTTTTAGTTCCCCAAATTTGGAAGATAGCTATTCTATTGCTTATGATGATACCAAACCTCCAATATATGATGATTACAATGATGAATATGCTATTTTCAGTCCACCTACTATTGAGGAGGAAATTAATTATGATTACAATATGCCTCCTATATTTGATGATTATGGTGATGAGAATAGTAATGATAGCTATTTTATTGAATTTGCTCCCACTACGATTAATAAGAAAGACTATGCTTATGTGGAGAGTATTAATTCGTTTATGCATGTGGCTCATGATAAGAATGTTTTATGTGATAGTTATATTGTTAATTTTATTCATGATGCTACTGAAAGTTATTATGAGAGGGGGAAACATGGTTTTATGCATCTCAATAATATTAAGTTTCCCCTCTTTATGTTGAAAGTCTTGAAGTTGCACTTATTTTGCTTTCCTATGCTTGTTGCTTTGTGCTTTTATGACTTGTTTCTTTACAAGGTTCCTATGCATAGGAAGTGGGTTAGGCTTAAATGTGCTTTGAATTTGCTTCTTGATGCTCTCTTTTACTTCAATTCATATTTTTTATGTGAGCATCTTCTCAAACTATCATGCCTAATTTAAAGGCGTTAAAGAAAAGTACTTATTGGGAGATAACCCAAAAAGTTTTAGATGAGTCTTGGAAGTTATTACCCCTGTAATAACCTCTCCTTATCCTTTTTATTTGCTTTTTGTGCCAAGAGTAACCTCTAATGAGAGTGAAGTAATGATTGGGAAAGTTATGGTCCCGAAACAGATTTTTGTGCTTCACCGTAAAAATTCCTGAGAGAGCTCTATACGTCGGATTGAGCTGTAATTTTTGTGCTTTTGCCCTAGGTTGTTATCTAAATTTCGTTAGTTAAGCACTTTGTGATTTGAGCAACAGAAGGTCTTCGAAAAAATTCGTCTTTACCTGCTGGTCTGTTTTGACAGATTCCTGCCATTTTCTGCATTTGCTTCTTGTTAGTTCCTTCTTGAGTTCCTTTGGGGAATTGAGCTTTTTGAGGGAAGTGCTACAGTAGCTAGTGTTCTAATGGAAGTTTATTGGTGTTAGAACTGAACTTTGAGACTTATTTATCTTGAGTACACTAATGTTGCTAATGAGATTGTGTGAAGTTTTGTATGAAGGAAAAATTTCAGGTGTATGGAAGGAATGAGTAATGAGATGAAGGATGGACTAAAGCTCAAGCTTGGGGATGCCACGCGTGTCACCCCAAGAAATATCCAAGAAGTACAAGCGTCAAAACTTGGGGATGTCCAAGGCATCCCCTTCTTCATCAATAAAAATTCCAGGTTTCTTCCAAACACTTCATTTTTATTTTTTCATGCACAATTGTGTTGTTCTTGGAGCGTCTTCTTTTTCGTTTTCATTTTGGTTTTTCGTTTGCTTGGTTTTCTTAGTTTGCTGAATAAATTGGTTTGACCCCCTCTTTCATGCATTGGTTTTCAAATAGTTTGGTTTGGATTGGAAAAGAGTAGGAAAGCTCATGCTTAAGTGGTAAAGAGAGTTTGTTTTTGACTGCGGCCTATGCTTTGTCATGCCATGCTTGATATTGTTTTGGCTTTATGCTTAGTATTCTTTGCTGTAGCATGAATTGTTATAAACAATTGAGATTGCTTAATGTGCCTTGGATGAATCATGCGTTGTTTTAGCTTATTAAAGCATAGTATAGTGGTATTCTCCTTTAATGCTTTATTTAGGTTGACTTGGCGCATGCTCACACCATGTTATGACTGTCACAAGTCACCTAAGCCTTTATGATCCTTTAGTTTTCAACTTGTAGTATCACTTTATGCTTTGATCAATGATGTTTTGTCGCTCTGCATGATTATGGCAGTTATTGCTCTCTTAGTTTGTCGCTCCCAGTCTTTTGCTAGCCTCCACAACAAAGTATGAGTTCCACTCATGCATCCAAATCCCTAAACCAAGTTTTTCCAAAGAGTCCACCATACCTACCTACTAGCTTATGCTATTCCAAGTACATTCATGCTTTTGTTTACCTTCCACTTGTTATGAGAAAACTAGTGATTAAAGCTCTCACAAACTTGATGGCACACTTTACTTTTCTTGCCCTTAATAAACTTGAACCATTGTCTCTTCTATGTTGTATATGCTTGTACTTATTTGTCGGGAATTAGCAGAACCATGCGTTCATGGGGAACGCTTTCAACATTGCACTTGGTACTTGTACCTAGTTGATATCATGCTCTTTTCTATATGGATGTCGTCGGTGTGAAATGAAAGGGGAGCTTGTAAGTCCATGGAGTTATGTATATTTGTTAGAGAAACGCCTGGGCTGCTGGTCTAATCCATGCTGACATGGTGGAAACCTGCAGCGTAACCATAATGAGCTGTCTATGAAGCATCCTTCTTATAAAAAAGAGTCCTATATTGAGAAAAAAGAGAAAAGAGAAAAAAGAGATTATGAAAAGAGGAAAGAGAGAAAAAAGCACCTTTTTCCCATGGTAAATAAGAACAATGCTGAGATGCTCGTTGTCTGCTTGCCTTGTCATTTTGATATGGGGATTCTTCTGTATCATCGGGAAAGAGGTACCCCGTTGGCGGTTTTCTATGATACACATGTACTTACGATGACAAGAACTTACCGGTGACTAAACTTGAGTAGCATGAGGAGCGGCCCTCGTATACAAGGGACATGAGATTTCTGACTTATACTTTGTCAAGTATGTACACCATAGTTTGTTCACTTTAACCTTAATCACTTCAAGATGCTTATGATAGGGGCAATGAGAGCTGAAAGCTATAAGTACCATAATTTTTGGAAGCTCTTTATGAGACTTGAATCCCTACTTCCTTTTACAAAGGCCTTTCTTCCACCATTATATTGAGTCTCCACCTTCTATCTTTATGCACTTACTTTGAGAGCATAGTGGCCATTCTTAGTTCTATGTGCATTGTCCCAAGACTAGTTGATTGATGCATACTTTGATATTGCTTGTTTTAAACTATTGTATCTAGCCACTCTTATGAACTTTGAAGGTGTCCTATGCATTTATATTTGCTACTCTATTAAGGGACAAGCTGAATACTATTATGCTATGTTTTCTTTATGTGGAACAAACAAACGTCTTGCAAAGCATTATTATTCATGAATCTTTTGTTTGTGCCTTTTCTTGTTGCATCATAGTTTATTTATCTATTGCTAGAACTTTGTCTTTCATGTTATGATTGAAGTACTATGATCCCAGCTTTGAATGTTTTGCAAATACTTTGATCAAGTTTATGATGGTGCATGTCACCTCAAAAATTATTCTTTCTTTTTATCACTTACCTACTCGAGGATGAGCAGGAGTTAAGCTTGGGGATGTTGATACATTGCAAATGTATCTATAATTTTTGATGTTCCATGCTTGGTTTTATCTACTTTCTTATGTTTTGTCCACACTTTGGAGTACTTTTCATATGATTTCTTGGACTAACCTATTAACAAGATGCCACAGTGCCAGTTGCCTGTTTTCTGCTGTTTTTGGTTCCAGGAAGTCAGAAAATGAATATTCTCAGAATTGGACGGGACAAAAGCCAAAGTTCCTATTTTACCGGAAGACTCACAGAGCCAAAATACGAGACAGAGGAGGGCCAGGGCCTGGCCACACCCCCCAGGCGCGGGCTAGCCTTACCCGCGCCACCAGGTAGTGTGGGGCCCGCTGACACCCCCTCGGTCTCCCCTCTCGCCTATAAGAGCCCCCTGATACCAAAACCCTAAATCATCAAGCCTCTAGCCACGAAAAGTTCTGCAGCGCCGCCGCCACCGAAGGGGAGATTCAGGGGGCAGAAAGTCTCTGTTCTGGCACCCTGCCGGGACGGGGAAGTGCCCCCAGAGCCATCTCCATCGATCTCCACCACCATCTCCATCACCATTGCTGATTCCCATGATGAGGAGGGAGTAGTTCTCTCTCGAGGCTAAGGGTTCTACTGGTAGCTATGTGTCCATCTCTCTCTCTATACATGATCATATTGTGATCATGAGCTTTGTAATCTAGTAGATCTACCTTGCTACTCAAGTGCTTTAATGAATCTCTGCTCTCCCCATGTGTGTGAAAGTGACAGCATGCTCACCATGGTGGCACTTAGGCTAGAGATTACAAATACTTGTTATGAGTTATATTTGGAGTTGGATGTCTTTATGAAATTGTGGTGTTTGTTGGAACCATCTAGTGCTCAAGGTGACAGTGTGGGGTTTTCTAGATGGGAAAGGCTTACTTTGAGGTGTGCTGTTATAGCCCTACCATCGATTAGAGTGTTCAACCGGAGAGTAGTTAAGAGTAGTATCATAAAGAAGAATTTATTTATACGAGAGCGTTCACTAGTGAAAGTATGATCCCTAGGCCTTGTTTCTAAGCATTGAAACACCTTTTGCTACTAGATCTGTTACATGTTTGCTTGCTTCCTTCTTTATTTCAGTTTTACTTTAGTCTTTTCCACGCCATCAAGTTATTTTCTATCACTTTTACCACTTATAATTATCCATACCACTTGTATTTCACTATCTCTTCACCGAACTAGTGCACCTATGCACCTGACAAGTGTATTGGGTGTGTTGGGGACACAAGAGACTTCTTGTATCTTGATTGCAGGGTTGCTTGAGAGGGAATACCTTTGACCACTCCTCCCTGAGTTCGATAAACCTTGGGTGATACACTTAAGGGAAAACTTGCTGCTGTTCTACAAACCTCTGCACTTGGAGGCCCAACAACTGTCTACAAGAATAGAAGTGCATAGACATCAGAAACTTCTGCTGATTCTTCTGGAGGAGGAGGCCGAGTGTCCACGCGGGTGAAGAAAGGGGTCTCATAGCTGGTCAGGTCAGCCACGTGACACCCATATCCGGCGTAGGAGTGCATGATGGCTTAAAGGTCCTGCTCCTGGCCGTCTTCATCTACTTTGCAGTACCCTCTGGTCACTTTCTTTATTTCCATGTTTCCATGGTGGTTCATGACCATGGTGAGAGCGTTCTGCGCTGCAGTCCGCGCGTAGGACATGTTCCAATCCCGAACAAGTTGCGGCATCTCCTTTGCCTTGTCCCGCTGATGCACTTGACGATCGACGTAGAGCTCGTTGGGAACCCCAAGAGGAAGGTATGATGAGCACATCAGTAAGTTTTCCCTCAGTTATGAAACCAAGGTTTAATCAAACCAGTAGGAGCAAGGAAACACCCCAAAGGTGTTGCTAGCTAAGCTTTGGCAGGGCGCACTACCGGTGCTAGTAGCAACGTGGAGACCTGCACAACACAACCACAGAACTTTGTCCCCAACTTGCGATGAGGTTGTCAATCTCACCGTGTTTTGCGGAAAACAAAGGATTAAACGTATCGAATGGAAAGAAGTAAAAGTTTGTAGAAAGTAAACACAAAGTAGTAAACAGTTTATAGATTGTATGTAAAGACAAAGGACCGGGATCCATATTTCACTAGAGGTGGCTCTCCTTAGATAGATAACATGCTAGGTGAACAAATTACAGCGGGGCAATTGACAAACACCGAGAAAGCAATACATGCATATACTAATCATGTTGACTCCTCTGAGACTTGATTGGGCATTACAACATAATACATAGACCGCCATCCAACTGCATCTATGACTAATAATCCACCTTCAGGTTATCATTCGAACCCCTCCAGTATTAAGTTGCAAGCAACAAATTATTGCTTTACGAACTGCGTGTAAAGTAAACAATACGATTGTTCTATGAACAAATGATTGTTGTTTTCTCCCTAGTAGCAACAACACATCTAGTACGTTAGAGATTTCTGTCACTTCCCCAGATTACCAGAGGCATGAACCCACTATCGAGCTTATATACTAACTCTTGGAGTTGCTAGCATCTACTTGGCCAAGATAGCTACTAACAATGGAAAGCATGCAAGATCTCAAATAACAAAGACATGATAGAATCAATAATCAATCTGAAATAGCATCTCAATATCCATCGGATCCCCGCAAACACAACATGTATGAATTACAAATAGATGATCTTGATCATGAACGGAGCTCACAAGATCTAAACATGAAAGCACAAAGGAGGAGAAACCAGCCATCTAGCTACTACATGGATCCATAGTCCAAGGATGAACTACTCACGCATCACACCGGAGGCTTGCATGGTGATGAAGAAGGCCTCCAAGGTGAATTCCCCTCTCCGGTAGGGTGCCGGGAAGAGCTTCAGATCCCTCCTGATCTAGGGATGGAGATGACGGCGGCTACAGAATCTTTCGTGGATTTTTGATCAGGTACCTAGGGTTTTCGTCCCGAGGGAAACTTATAGTCGGAAGGGGAGGCCGAGGGGGTGCCGGAGCCACCACACCACCCCCTGGCGGGGGCCAGGCCTGGCCGCGCGACCAGGTGGTGTGGCCGGCCCCTGGCCCCTCTCCGTCTCGTATTCTGGCACTTGATCCCTTCCAGAAAAATAGGCACTTTGGCTTTTGTCCCGTCCAATTCCGAGAATATTCATTTTCTGACTTTCCTGGAACCAAAAACAGCAGAAAACAGGTAGCTGGCACTGTGGCTCTTGTTAATAGGTTAGTCCAAGAAATCATATGAAAAGTACTCCAAAGTTGGAACAAAACACAAGAAAGTGGATAAAACCAAGCATGGAACATCAAAAATTATAGATATATTTGCAATGTATCACCCGCACCTGAAAATCCGACATGCTGTGCATGTCCGGAATCTTGAGAGCTTCGCCGATATCCTCAAGGGATTGGCAAGAGTCATGAAGCAGGTCACCGACTTGGGTAAGCCGGTGGGTGCGGGGTTCGGTGGAAGAAGAGTCCGTCAAGTTCAGAGGACCTATACACAAAACAAGTTAAGAAAAATCCGACACTGGTAGAAGTCGAAGAAAAAGCAAATAAGACAGACGGAACGTACCGAAAATGACGTCGTCAATTTTGGTCTTCTCTTCCCGAAGACTCTGGAGTTCAGCCCGGAGAGCCTCGGAAAGATCCCTCTCTCTGCAAAGTTCATTCTTGAGGTCCGATATTGTTTTATCTTGAGCAGCGATCTTGCGATCATGCTCATCAGTAGCCATGGAGGAGGACTCAAGGATTTGAGCAATGCTCTTTTCATGATCCGCCTTGAGCTTATCCAGCTCTTGGCGAAGCTCCTTGTTCTCCACCACCAAGGTCTTGAGGTTCTCAGCCTCTTCAATCATGGCGCAGGATTGTTTCACCAGCGCTGTAGGTCAAAAAGAACAACAGTTCAGATAAATTCGACATTGAAAATGACAAAGACAAGGTTTGAGTCTCAGAATGTTTACCTTCGGCCTCATCCTTGGCAACTTTAAGTTCAGCATTTTTTAGTCGGAGAGCCTTGATCTCTCTCCGCTTATCACATACATTCTTCAATAAATCCTGGTTATAGGAATATACTTTCTATAAGTCAGAATACCCAAAGTCAGAAAGCTACTAAAGACTCGGGCTAATATTTTTTGCTAATATCAGCACGAGCCTTGGGGGCTACACTAGTTCATTCTTTGGCATCCTAATGAAGCATAAACCCGGATTATATATCCTACTTCATGCTTGGGGGCTAGAGGATATGATATGAAATAAAGGAAAAAACAGGAGTTGGAATTCTGACTTACATATTGTTCGCGAGTGAGTTTATCCAAACTCGCGTTCACCTCAACGACAACCTTCTTAGCGAGAGTCAGAGGGGTCACAGGAGCAGTTGGAAGCTCCCCATACCTGATCCTCTCGTTGCGAAGAAGCACTTGTTCAAGAAGATTGGAGTACTTGACGTCCTCTGCTTCTTGCGCTTCTTCTTCAGCAGATAAAGTACTTTTCTCCAAGCATTGCCTGGCGAGCCGCTGGATTTCTTCTGCAGATTTCCGGGACAGGCCAAACTTGGCAAGTCCCGGATTGCTGATAAGGTTTTCAGTGAAGGTTTCTGCCGAGGGATCATTACCCAAAGAGGGTTCACCCTTGTCTAAATCTGACTCACCCATGGTGACGTCAGTTTGCAATTCAAGGATCGCAGGCTTTGTCGAAGGAGCCGGATCTTCTGCGACGATCGGAGAAGGAATGGTCACCGGCGTTGCAGAAGGTTGAGGGGCAGGAGTCGGAGGAGCCATGACAGGGGAAGCTATGGTAAGCTTTGTCTGTCACAGGGGCTTCGAAGAAATCCCTTTCCCATTGCCCTTGATGAGCGGTTTTGCTCTGAGAATGTAGTCAAGTCAGAAACATTACATCTCGGAAAGAAATTCGAGTAAAGTACAAAGGCGGAAGTTGTGATTGAAAGTTACCTCTTCACGACGGGCACCTCCTTTGTGCCAACAGCCACTGTCGGAGCTTTGCGCTTCTTGAGCGCAAGGTCCGGCAATGGTACTACCTCTGTCTCCTGAGAAAACTCAGGAGGATATCCTTCGAGCGGAGCAAGTTCCGACTCGGGGAGGTCAGCAAGTGAAAATAAGAAAACATATCAGTATTGCAGTGTAACTCAAAGATTGAAACACATAAAAAGGTGTACTGATAGAAGCTTACCGGCACTATGGGGTTTTCCGCCGTATGCATATCCGGAGAAACCTCCGGGATCCTCCTCTCGATCCGTTCCCTGATCAGCCACTTAATCTGGATTATATAGCCCTGCATGGTGTAGGCTTTGGGGCTGATGCGGAGGGAGTCTTCCTTGGACGACGTGATAGAGTGCATCAGTCGATCTCTGTGGTACCGAAGGGGTTGGATCCGGCGTGAGACCCAGCATTGGACCAAGTCGGATCCCTTCAGTCCCTTGTGTTTGATCAGATATTCGACCCGCCTCTTAGCGAGGATCACATCGTCACTGAGAGCCGGAGCGGCCTCGTCCCAAGACGATTGGGCCGTGGCAGCTCCGTCAATAAAAGCCGGCAAAGCAGTAGCTTTGTCGGGAGCCGGAATATCCCTATGATAGAAGAACGTGGCTGTCCATTGTTTGACCGAGTCACTAGCTAAGATTTTGGGATACGCACGCTCGTGTCTAAGCGAAAAACTAATGGTACCGGTGATATAAGGAACACCGACAGTAATAGAGTTTCTCCGGACATGAAAATAGTACCGGAATAGAGTCAAACTCGGCCTAATGTCGAGAAAGCCCTCACACAAAGAAGCGTAAGCGCTCATCTCTAAGAGAGAGTTGGGAGGAAGATGATGGAGTTGAACTCCGTAATGATCAATCACCTCGGAGAAGAACTTCGAGGGAGGAAACGACAAACCTCTGTCGAGGTGGGTGCCGAAGTGGACCCGCTCATCGGCGCACGGGTTGGGGATGGTTTCCTCGAAGCTGCTCCGCCAGTCGCTGGCGTGGAGGAGCCCTTCCTTCTCCATGTTCTGGAGCTTCTCGTCGTCGAGGACGCAGGGGATCCAGAGCCCATGGAAGCTTTCTTTCTCCGCCACCGCTTCCGTCGCCGCCGTCGCCGCCGCTGCCACCAAGCCGGAGGAAGAAGAAGAAGAAGCCATTTCTCCGGTGGGCAGATGACCTAGAACGGGCGGCGCTGGGATTTTTGGGGGGAGGAACAGAGGAGCTCTGTGCGCACAGAGAGATTGGGAGGAGAGGAAAAGGCAAAGGACTGGTGAAAGGAGAAGGAGAAAATCCTAACCCCTTATATTCACCTAACTGCGCCAAGATTCGTGCAAATGCTACAGTGCAACCGCCACGCGTCGTGGAAGGAACTGGGAAGGACCCACACGATGATTACGTTGCCTCGATCCCCACGCATGCATTGAAATGGCGTCTCGGTTCCGCGAACCGCGGACCCACCAACGGTCGTGCTGACGGAATTCCTGTCAGATGACGTGACTTGACCATGACTTGTGTCAGATGGCGTTAGAGACCAAGTTTTGGCTTAGTTTGAAATCAAGTTGGAGAATCCGAGTAACCTGTTGATAAGTCTGACTTATTTTTTAAGAACCAGATCGTATTTTTTGTTGTGAAGTTTCAGGAACCCTTCAAGATTCTGCAGGCCGAAGATGAAGCTAGACGATGATAAATCCAACTTTGGATCTTGGAGGCCTCCGGGGGCTGCTGTTGGGGATATACTTTCCGGATATCCTCACAGTTCCTCACTGACCAGGGTGGCCCACTTTGGGTTAGAGCTTTGCTTCAAGGGCGGCCCAGTCAGGGAGAGAAGACGGAGTCTAATCCGGCTACGGGAAGGCCTAGAAGACTTACCGACTTAGGCCCATAATGATTACTTGTAGTTCAAGATGTACTCTGTAACCAACTCTTAGTCGTAGCCGGATAGATCTCTCCTGTAAACCCTAGGCCGGATATCTATATAAGCCGTCCTAGGGAGAGCCTTTAGGACACCCAATACTTTAGACCCTCAACTCGCACGGGCGAAACCCTTGTAACCCATATTCCGGCTCTGCCGTATTACTGGATTGCTAGCAGGAGTAGGATCCGTCCAAAGCCGGCAGATTTGAACCTGGGTAAACTTGTGTGCTCACCATCCCGGAATACCGTACGTCTCACACCCCTCTCTTCCGCACGCCTCGAGGACCCCCTCATGGCGTACTTGTCATCAATCCGACGACACCTCCAGACTCCGTATTCCATCTGGTGAAATATTGACTCGGGCTTTTTTCCGGTCCAATTCCGAGAATATTTCCTTACTAGCTTTTCTGAAACCAAAAACAGTAGAAAACATGCAACTGGCACTGTGGCATCTTGTTAATAGGTTAGTTCCAGAAAATGTGTAAAAAATACTCCAAAGTGTGGACAAAACATAATAAAGTAGATATAAAACAAGCATGGAACATCAAAAATTATAGATACGTTGGCAACGTATCCACGTATCAATATCAAAGTTATGAATCAATCAACAAGTTTTGGTACAATGCACATTAAACTAAGAATGGCCACTATGCTCTCTCTATATGTGCATAAAGATAGAAGATGGAGACTCAACATAAAAGTAAAAGAAAGGCCTTCATAGAAGGAAGCAGAGATTCAAGTCTCATAAAGAGCTTCAAAAAATTATGGTACTTATTAGCTTTCAGCTCCCATTGCCCCTATCATAAGCATCTTTAGGTGGTTAAGGTTAAAGTGAACAAATATGAGGATATGATTGACAAGTTATAAGCTAAAAATCTCATGCCCCTTACTTACGAGTATCGTTCCTCATGCTACTCAAGTTTAGTCACAAGTAAGTTATTGTCATTGTAAGTACATGTGTATCATAGAGAAACGCCAACAGGGTACCCCTTGCCCGATGATACGGAAGAATCCCCATATCAAAATGACAAGGCAAGCAGACAATGAGCATCTCAGCATCCTTTTATTTCCTATTTGCATAGGTATCTTTTTTTCTTTTTTTTCTCTTTTTTTCTTTCCTATTTGCATAGGCTTCTTTTTTATAGAGGTTTCTTCATAGATTGGGCATGGATTAGACCAGCCGCCCAGGCATTTGTCTAACACATATACGAATTCCATGAGCCTTACAAGCTCGCCTTTCATTTCACACCGCTGGGATCCATAAGCAAAAGAACATGATATCAACTAAATAAAGTGCAATGTTGAAAGCGTTCCCCATGACAACATGGTTCTGCTAATCCACAACTTACAAAATGCAAGCATATACGCAACATAGATGGGCACGATGGTTCGAGTTTATTAAGTGCAAGAAAAGGAAAGTGTGCCATCAAGTTCGTGAGAGCTTTAATCACTAATTTTCACATAAAAAGTTTAATTCGGAAGGTAGATAAAAACATGAATATACTTGGAATAGCAAATGCTAATAGGTAGGTATGGTGTACTCTTTGGAATAACTTGGTTTTATTTGGAGTTGGATGCATGAGTGGAACTCATACTTGGTATGGAGGCTAGCAAAAGACTGGGAGCGACCAACTAAGAGAGCAATAATGGCCATAATCATGCAAAGCGGCAAAACATCATTAATTAATGCATAAAGTGATATTACAAGTCGAAAACTAAATGATCATAGAGGCTATGGTGACTTGGTGTAGTCTTAACATGGTGTGAGCATGCGCCATGTCAACCCAAATAAAGCATTAAAGGAGAATACCACAATATTATGCTTTTATATGCTAAAACAATGCATGATTCTTTCAAGGCACATTAAGAAATCTCAATTGTTTATAACATGTCATGCTAAAACAATAATCACTAAGCATAAAGCCAAAACAATATCAAGCATGACATGATAAAGCCTAAGTCACAGTCAAAAGCAAGCTCCTTTTATACCACTTAAGCATGAACTTTCCTACTCGTTTCTAATCCAAATCAACCTATTTGAAAACTAACGTATGAATGCGGGGGTCCAAACAAATTATTCAAGCAAACTAAGAAAATGAAAACTAAAAATAAAACGAATATGCTCCAAAAAAATAGCACAATTATGCATGAAACAATAAAAATGAAGTGTTTGGAAGAAACCTGAAATTTTTATTGATGAAGAAGGGGATGCCTTGGGCATCCCCAAGCTTTGACACTTGTACTTCATGAATATTTCTTGGGGTGACACGGGTGGCATCCCCAAGCTTGAGCTTTTGTCCATTCTTCATCTTATCACATTACTCTTCCCTACACTTTAAATTTTCCTTCACACAAAACTTCACACAATCTTCATTAGCAACATTAGTGTACTCAAGATAATAAGTCTTTTGGTTCAGTTCCAACACAAATAAAACTTCCATTAAAACAAAATCTACTGTAACACTTCCTTTAAAAAGTTCAAATGATCAAAGAGAACTCAAAGAGAAAGATATTAAGAGGCAAATGCAAATAATGGCAGAAATCTGTCAAAACAGATCATTAGGTAAAAACCAATTTTTTCGAAGACCTTTTGTTGCTCAAATCGAAAAGTGTTTAACTAACGAAAGTTGGATATCAACCTGGGGCAGAAGCACAAAAAATTATAGCTCAAACCGACGTACAGAGATATTTCCCGATTTTTTACAGTTGAAGCACAAAAATCTGTTTCGGGACAACAACTTTCCCAAGCATTACTTCTCTCTCATTAGAGGTTACTCTTGGCACAAAACCACACAAAAATGATAAGGAGAGGTTATTACTGAAGCAATAACTTACAAGACTCAACAAAAGATTCCCAACAAAATTTGGGTTATCTCCCAATAAGTGCTTTTCTTTAACGCCTTTGAGCTAGGCATAAGAAGCAAGAAAAGAATCAAGTATTCTCAAATGAAGAAGCATTAAGAGCAAATTTTGTTTTAATAGGTGAGGAAAAAGGAATCTTCTCTCTCTTCTTGGGGAAGTGTTCTATACCTTTCTTGAGTGGAAATTGATATTTAATTGTGCCTTCTTTCATATCAATAATGGCACCAACAGTTCTAAGAAAAGGTCTTCCCAAAATAATAGGACAAGAAGAATTGCATTCAACATCCAAAAGATAGAAATCAACGGGGACATAGACATTGTTAACCATAATAAGACATCATTAATACTCCCCATGAGTTTCTTTTTAGCATTATCATCAAGTTGGACATTTAAATAACAATCTTCCAATTGTGGCAAATCAAGCATTTCATAAATCTTTCTAGGCATAATAGAAACACTACTATCAAGATCACATAAAGCTTTGAGATCAAAATCATTCACTTTTATATTAATGATGAGTTCCGAACCATCTTCTAATTTCATAGGAATAGAAGCTTTATGTTTCATCTTTTCTTCTTTAATTTTTATGAGAGCATCAGTAATGTGTTTTGTAAAGGCCATATTCATAGCACTAGCATTAGGAATTTTAACAAGCTTTTGTAGGAACATAATTACTTCAGATATATTGCAACCATCAAGATCAAAATCATAATTACCATCTAAAGTAGTAGAGCTATTGTTTCCCATATTTCAAAGAATTTCAGCGTTTTTATTAGAAAAGGTTCCATTGGGTTTACTAGCTTCAACATTAGTGGTGGTGATATTAGAAATACTGATATTTCTAGCAATTTCATCTTCTATTTCCCACTTAGCATGCAATTCAGCTAATATTCTAACATTTTCATCAATTCTAACTTGTATGGCATTAGTAGAAGCAAAGGGATTTTCAATAGTTTCAGGTTTAGCAGCCATTTTATTCAAAAAAGATTATGCTTCAGACAATGATGCTATATTTCTTTCAACATTAGAGAGTTTTTCCTCAATAGTTTTATTGAAGGCAAATTGTTTACTAATAAAATCTTTAAGCGTGACTTCAAGTTCAAAGGGTGCACTTCTATTATTGTTGTAGGAATTTCCATAAGCATTACCATTATTGGGAGGATATGGCCTATAATTATTGTAACCAAAATTATTCCTGTAGGCATTGTTGCTAAAGTTATTATTTCGAATGAAGTTCACATCAACTTGCTCTTCTTGAGCAACCAAAGAGGCTAATGGAACATGATTTGGATCAATATGAGCTTTCCCATTAACAAGCATATACATAATAACATCAATTTTATCACTCAAGGAGGAGGTCTCTTCAACAGAATTTACCTTCTTACCTTGTGGAGCTCTCTCAGTATGCCACTTAGAATAGTTGACCATCATATTATCCAGAAGCTTTGTTGCAGCACCCAAAGTAATGGTCATAAAGGTACCTTCAGCAGCAGAATCCAGTAGATTTCTTGAAGAAGAATTCAATCCTGTGTAAAAGGTTTGGATAATCATCCAAGCAGTCAATCCATGAGTGGGACAATTCTTTACCAAAGATTGCATTCTTTCCCAAGCTTGATAACATGTTCATTATCAGATTGTTTAAATTTCATTATTTCACTTCTCATAGATATAATCTTAGCAGGAGGATAGTATTTTCCAATGAAAGCATCTTTGCATTTAGTCCAAGAATCAATACTATTTCTAGTTAGGGATAGCAACCATTCTTTAGCTTTTCCTCTCAAAGAGAAAGGAAAAAATATAAGCTTAATAATATCTCCATCTATATCCTTATGTTTTTGCATCTCACAAAGTTCAACAAAGTTATTAAGGTGAGCAGCAGCATCTTCAGTACCAACACCAGAGAATTGTTGTTGCATAACAAGATTGAGCAAAACAGGTTTAATTTCAAAGAAAGTAGCTTCAGGAACAGGTGGAGCAATAGGTGTGCACATGAAATCATTGTTGTTGGTGCTAGTGAAGTCACACAACTTAGTGTTTTCAAGAGTAGTCATTTTTTGTGTTTTTAATATAAAGAAGCAAACTAGTACAACTAATTTTTTTGTGTTTTTGATAAAAGAAACAAGTAAACAAAGAAGAAATAAACTAAGCAAAACAAATAAAACAAAGTAAAGAGATTGGTTATGAGGGACTCCCCTTGTGAAGATGTCCTTGACTCCCCGGCAACGGTGCTAGAAAAGAGCTTGATGATTGGCTCAACACGTCGATCTCGTTGGGGAACCCCAAGAGGAAGGTATGCAGAGCACAGCATCAAGTTTTCCCTCAGTTATGAAACCAAGGTTATCGAACCAGTAGGAGCAAGGAAACACCTCCAAGGTGTTGTTTCCTACTTGGAATCCTACACAACACAACCACAGAACTTTGCCCCCAACTTACAGTGAGGTTGTCAATCTCACCAGTTTTGCTGAAAACAAAGGATTAAACGTATTGTGTGGAAGATAGTAATTGCTTGCAGAAAGTAAACAGAAAACAGTAAATAGATTTGTAGATTGATGGTAAAAAATGGACCGGGGTCCATAGTTCACTATAGGTGACTCTCCTTAAGATAGATGACATGTTGGGTGAACAAATTATAGCGGGGCAATTGACAGACATCGAGAAAGCATACATGCATATACTAATCATCTTGACTCCTATGAGATTTGATTGGGCATTACAACATTATACATAGACTGTAATCCAACTTCATCTATGACTAATAATCCACCTTCAGGTTATCATCCGAACCCCCTCTAGTATTAAGTTGCAAGCAACAGATAATTGCATTAAGCAAAGTGTGTAAAGTAAACAATACGATTGTTCTATGAACAAAGGATTGATGTTTTCTCCCTAGTAGCAACAACACATCTAGTACCTTAGAGATTTTTGTCACTTCCCCAGATTCCTAGAGGCATGAACCCACTATCGAGCATAAATACTCCCTCTTGGAGTTGCTAGCATCTACTCGGCCAAGATAGCTACTAACAATGGAAAGCATGCAAGATCAAAAATAATATAGACATGATAGAATCAATAATCAATCTGAAATAGCATCTCAATATCCATCGGATCCCCGTAAACACAACATGTAAGATTACAAATAGATGATCTTGATCATGAATGGAGCTCACAAGATCTAAACATGGTAGCACAAAGGAGGAGAACCAACCATCTAGCTACTACATGGACCCGTAGTCTAGGGGTGAACTACTCACGCATCACACCGGAGGCAGGCATGGTGATGAAGAAGGCCTCAAGGGTGATCTCTCCCCTCCGGCAGGGTGCCGGGAAGAGCTTTAGATCCCTCCCGATCTGGGGATGGAGATGGCGGCGGCTACAGACTCTTTCGTGGAATTTTGATCGGGTACTTAGGGTTTTCGGCCCAGAGGCAATATATAGGCAAAGGGGCAAGGTCGGTGGAGTTCCAGGGGCCCACACCCCTGGTGGCACGGCTAGGGCTGGCCGCGCCACCACCAGGTGTGGCCACCCTAGCTCCCCTCTTCGTCTCCCCTCCGTACTCCATATTCCTTCTGGTGAAATATTGACTTGGGATTTTGTCCGGTCTAATTCCGAGAATATTTTCTTACTAGGTTTTCTGAAACCAAAAACAGCAGAAAACAGGCAACTGACACCGTGACATCTTGTCAATAGGTTAGTTCCAGAAAATGTGTAAAAAATACTCCAAAGTGTGGAAAAAACATAAGAAAGTAGATATAAAACAAGCATGGAACATCAAAAATTATAGATACGTTGGCAACATATCAACGAGCTTTACCGCCAATTTTCTATTCTTAAATTCCCCCTCTAAAAAACAACAACAAGAAAAAGTTTTCTCCGTTTATCTTTATTTTCCCTCTTTCTTTTCTTTTCACCTCGAGGTTCTCATATATTTTCAAGAAGAGTGATTGACTTCAAGTTTCCAAGAAACGAATCAAAAAGGAAGAGAGAAGTGGAACAAAACATGAGAGGTGTGCCTTATGACTTCCCACTTTTGAAGTTTGAGAAACTCATGCTAGTTAGTAGTAAATCTTGAGATATTATATTGGTGGAGTCAGTCTTTGTATTGGAGTAAACTTTTGTTTGTATGAGTATTTAGTTGGGTACATTTTGTGTTCCAGCTCTTGTTTTTAACCAAGTATTGCCTAAAAATTTGCTAAACAATCGTAATAAGAAAAAGTCTCACAATTGAAGGCTTGGGTGTTGTAGTGTTTAGTCTTGAAGGCTTATTTCTAGAGACACTCAACACTACAGAAAATGTTGATTGACTTGATAACTCTCTTTAAAAGGATTTGTTCAATTGAATTAATGTTTAGCAGTTTTTGTGAGCATGCCAAAATTTGACTTGTGAATCATAAGAATGATATATCTTTATGCGTGTCAAACTTCATGGGGTGCCAACAACTCCGCTAGCCTATGAACGATCTTCATGGAGGAAACTCCTAGATTTCGGCTATGAGTTGATTAAACATATGTAGCAGCAATGCTATAATGGGTAAGATTCTTGGCACTCCTGGGTAGCTGTGTTCATGATGGAATCACTCCTCTAGTTGTTATGAGTAATCATTATACAAAAGGAACAAGAACCTTAGTGATGCCACGAGTGTCCATCACAGCCCGATAAACTAATTAAAATCTTTGGCATGCTCTTAATTACTTAAGAACTGAAATTCTTGAAGGACAATGAATAGAAAAGTAGTGCTTGAAGGGTCTTGATTTATTGATGTGGGAGAATTGAGATACTCTAGTGTATATGTTTTTCATGACAAACTCTCACACTCTTAAATTTTACATGATTATACTTTATTGTTCAAAGGCAAGCGTATGAGTTGACTACATGACATGGAATAAAGTTTACTCATTTGAATCATCCATGTTTACAATAATTTTGATGTGCTATAAAGATGCATAAAACCTGTATGATATGCTCGCCATTACTCTATCTATGTTGAAGTTTTTCAGATTTATTAAGTGGAGTAAACATGAGACTACTGATGTCTATGAACGCTTCTATTCTTGTAGACAGTGTTGGGCCTCCAAGTGTAGA
Organism: Avena eriantha; assembly: GCA_910589775.1. Lineage (NCBI taxonomy): Eukaryota > Viridiplantae > Streptophyta > Magnoliopsida > Poales > Poaceae > Avena > Avena eriantha. Next base: position 229,351,665 of record OU342742.1, read on the forward strand.
GGTTTGTAGAACAGCAGCAAGTTTCCCTTAAGTGGATCACCCAAGGTTTATCGAACTCAGGGAAGGAAGTGGTCAAAGGTATCCCTCTCAAGCAACCCTGCAATCAATATACAAGAAGTCTCTTGTGTCCCAAACACACCCAATACACTTTTTAGGTGTATAGGTGCACTAGTTCGGCGAAGAGATAGTGAAATACAAGTAATATGGATATAAGACAACGGTGCCAGAAAAGAGCTTGACGGGAGGAAAGACTAAAGGCAAAAAGATGGAAGCAAGCAAACATGTAACAGATCTAGTTGCAAACGGTGTTTCAATGTTTAGAAACAAGGCCTAGGGATAATACTTTCGCTAGTGAACACTCTCATATAAATATCTTCTTTTCATGATACTACTCTGAACTACTCTCCGGTTGGACACTCTAATCCATGGTAGGGCTATAACAACACTCTCAAAGTCCGCTTTCCCCATCTAGATAACCCCTCACTATCACCTTGAGTGCTAGATGGTTCCAACAAACACCAATTTCATAGAGACATCCAACTCCAAATATAACTCATAACAAGTATTTGTAATCTCTAACCTAAGTGCCACCATGGTGTGCACGCTACCACTTTGAAACACGTGGGGAGAGCTAGAGATCTATTAAAGCACTTGAGTAGAAAGGTAGATCTACTTGATTACAAAGCTCATGATCACAATATGATCATGCATAGAGAGAGAGATGAACTACCGGTAGAACCCTTATCCTTGAGGAAGAACTACTCCCTCATCATCACGGGAATCAACAACGGTGATGGAGATGGTGGTGGAGTCGATGGAGATGGCTCCGTTGGCACTTCCCCGTCCTGGCAGGGTGTCGGAGCAAAGACTTTCTGTCCCCCGAATCTCCCCTTCAGTGGCGGAGGTGCTGCGGAACTTTTCATGGCTGGAGGCTTGATTCTTTAGGGTTTCTGCATTGGAGGCTTCTTATAGGCGAAAGGGCGATGTCAGAGGGTGGACCAGGGGCCCACACCACCTGGTGGCACGGCCAGGGGGACCCGCGCCACCACATGGTGTGGCCAGCCCCTGGCCCCTCTCCGTCTCGTCTTTTAGCTCCATGAGTCTTCCGGTAAAATATTGACTTTGGCTTTTGTCCCATCCAATTCCGAGAATATTCATTTTCTGGCTTTTCTGGAACCAAAAATAGAAGAAAACAGGCAATTGGCACTGTGGCATCATGTTAATAGGTTAATCCCAGAAATTGCATAAAAGTATCTCAAAGTATGAACAAAACATATGAAAGTAGATATAAAACAAGCATGGAACATCAAAAATTATAGATACGTTTATGATGTATCAGCATCCCCAAGCGTAACTCCTGCTCGTCCTCGAGTAGGTAAGTGATAAAAAAGAATAATTTTTGAGGTGACATGCACCATCACAATCTTGATCAATGTATTTGTAAAACATTAATAGCTGGGATCATAGTACTTTAACATAGCATGAAAGATATAGTTCTAACAATAAGACATAGCAACTATGTTGTAACATGAAAAGGTACAAACAAAAGATTCATGAATAACAATGCTTTGAAAAACGTTTGTTTGTTTCACACATAGAAAACATAGCATAGTGGAATTCAGCTTGTCCCTCATGGAGTAGCAAAACATAAATGCAAAGGACACCTTCAAAGTTCATAAGGGTGACTAGATATAAATAGTTCAAGAACAAGCAATATCAAAGTTAAGAATCAATCAACAAGTCTTGGTACAATGCACATTAAACTAAGAATGGCCAATATGATCTCTCAATAGGTGCATAAAGATAGAAGATGGAGACTCAACATAAAACTAAAAGAAAGGCCTTCATAGAAGGAAGCAGGGATTCAAGTCTCATAAAGAGCTTCCAAAAATTATGGTACTTATTAGCTTTCAGCTCTCATTGCCCCTATCATAAGCATCTTGAAGTAATTAAGGTTAAAGTGAACAAACTATGGAGTATATGCTTGACAAAGTATAAGTTGGCAATCTCATGTCCCTTGAATACGAGGGCCGCTCCTCATGCTACTCAAGTTTAGTTACTAGTAAGTTCTTGTCATAGTAAGTACATGTCTATCATAGAGAACCGCCAACGGGGTACCCCTTGCACATGATACAGGAGCTATCCCATAATCAAAATGACAAGGCAAGCAGACAATGAGAATCTCAGCAATCTTCTTATTTACCATGGGGAAATGATGCTTTTTTCTCTCTTTCCTCTTTTCTCATCTCTTTTTTTTTCTCAATCTGTATCTCTTTTTTTATAAGAAGAATGCTTCATAGATTGCTCACTATGGTGATGCTGCAAGTTTCCACCATGATTAGGCATGGCTTAGGCTAGCGGCCCAAGTGTTTCTCTAACACACATACATAACTCCATGGACTTACAAGCTCCCCTTTCATTTCACACCGACGACATCCATAAACAAAAGAGCATGATATCAACTGGGTAAAATGTACAAGTGCAATGTTGAAAGTGTTCCCCATGACAACATGGTTTTGCTAATTCCCAACGTATAAGTGCAAGCATATACAACATAGACGACATAATGGTTCAAGTTTATTAGGGCAAGAAAAGTAAAGTGTTCCATCAAGTTCGTGAGAGCTTTAATCACTAATTTTCAAATAACAAGTTTAATTCGGAAGGTAGATAAAAACATGAATATACTTGGAATAGAAAATGCTAATAGGTAGGTATGGTGGAATCTTTGGAATAACTTGGTTTTATTTGGAGCTGGATGCATGAGTGGAACTCATACTTGGTATGGAGGCTAGCAAAAGACTGGGAGCGACCAACTAGGAGAGCAATAATGGCCATAATCATGCAAAGCGACAAAACATCATTAATTAAAGCATAAAGTGATATTACAAGACGAAAACTAAATGATCATAGAGGCTATGGTGACTTGGTATAGTCTTAACATGGTGTGAGCATGCGCCAAGTCAACCCAAATAAAGCATTAAAGGAGAATACCACAATATTATGCTTTTATATGCTAAAAAACGCATGATTCTTTCAAGGCACATTAAGCAATATCGATTGTTTATAACAAGTCATGCTACAACAATAATCACTAAGAATAAAGTCAAAACAATATCAAGCATGACATGATAAAGTCTAAGTCACAGTCAAAAACAAACTCCTTTTTACCACTTAAGCATGAACTTTCCTACTATTTTCCAATCCAAATCAATTTTATTTGAAAAATCATGCATGAATGAGGGGATCCAACCAATTTATTCAAGCAACTAAGCAAATTAAAACTAAAAATGAAAGCAAATACGCTCCAAGAACAACACAACTGTGCATGAAATAATAAAAACGAAGTGTCTAGAAAGACCTGAGATTTTTATTGATGAAGAAGGGGATGCCTTGGGCATCCCCAAGCTTTGACGCTTGTACCTCTTGAGTATTTCTTGGGGTTACATAGGGTGGCATCCCCAAACTTGAGCTTTTGTCCATTCTTCATCTCATTACATCATTCTTTCCCACACCTGAAAATTTCCTTCATACAAAACTTCACACAATCTTCATTAGCAACATTAGTGCATTCAAAAGATAATAAACCTTTGGGGTTTTATTTTAAAACTGTAAAACTTTCATTAAAAACACAAGCTACTGTAGCAATTCCCTCAAAAAGATCAATTCACCAAAAAGAACCGAAAAAGAAATCGATAAAGAGGCAAATGCAAATAATGGCAGAAATCTGTCAAAACAGACCAGCAGGTGAAAACCGATTTTTTCGAAGACATTGTATTGCTCAACTCGAAAAGTTTTGAGCTAATGAAAGTTAGCTAACAACCTGGGGGATTTATTTAGAAAATTACAGATCAATACAACATACAGAGATTTTTCACGATTTTTTACAGTGAAGCACAAAAATCTGTTTCGGGACAACACTTCTCCAAATCTTACTTCCCTCTCATTAGAGGTTATTCTTGGCACAAAAATCAAATAAAAAAGGATAAGGATAGGTTATTGCAGAAGTAATAAATTCTAAGACTCAAGAAAACTATTGGGTTATCTCCCAAGAAGTACTTTTCTTTAACGCCTTTAAGATATGCATGTTAGTTTGAGAAGATGCTCTCATAAGAAATATGAATTGAAGTAAAAGAGAGCATCAAGAAGAAAATTCAAAGCACATTTAAGTCTAACCCACTTCCTAAGCATAGGAGTCTTATAAAGAAACAAGTCATGAAAGCACAAAGCAACAAGCATAGGGAAGCAAAACAAGTGCAACTTCACAATTTTCAACATAAAGAGGGGAAACTTAATATTGTTGAGACACATAAAACCATGTTTCCCTCTCTCATAATAACTTTCAGTAGCATCATGAATAAAATTAACAATATAACTTTCACATAAAACATTCTTATCATGAGCCATATGCATAAAAGAATTAATACTCCCCACATAAACATAGTCATTCTTATTAATTGTAGTGGAAGCAAATTCATCAAAATAGTTATCATTATTATTCTAATCAACATAATCATCAAATATAGGAGGCATATTGTAATCATAATTAATTTTCTCCTCAATAGTAGGTGGACTGAAAATATCATATTCATTATTGTAATCATCATATATTGGAGGTGTAGTATCATCATAAGCAATAGAATAGTTATCTTCCAAAGTGTGTTCATTTGTAAACATATCATCATTGGAAGGAACATGGGTAGTACTAATAGTACATCAATTATTAATATCATCATTTTCAGAATTGGTACCGAAGATATTTTCAATATCAAAAGTAGTGTGCTTTCCCAATCATGATCACTACTATAGGTAATAGGCATAGGAACATCATCGAGTTCAGACTCATCAAAAACTATAACAGGAGCAACATGCTTAGGGGAAAATACCGTTTCCTCTCTCCTTTTACTCCTCCTCCTCTTCTTCTTTTTCTTATTCTCTATAGGAGGGAGAGGCTTGAAAGGAAGCTTCTCCATATACCCTGGTTTATTGTTAGATACAATAGAAGAAACTTTGGAGGATTCCTTCTTTTCATTAATAAGATCAAAACACATATTAGTCCTATCATATTTTGGTAAAATCTCATATTTTATAATATTTTGTATGTAAGTATTTGTGTGGCAATTATCAACACAATAAAGATGACAACCATGCAGGACGCTATTCATACCAAAAGCACTCATATCTACGAAAGAAGTTTTTCTTGATAACTCTTCACACCCCAAAAATAATGTAAGTCCATCATGCTGATTAGGAGTGATCATGTCATCACAATACAAACTTGCAGTACTCATTGGATTAGAAGGGCTATTATTATGGCCTGAGCATTGAAAATTGAAATGACCCACTTCAAAGCAAAGTTCACAAATAAAATGATAGAGGGCACAAACGTTTTTACCAAGATCATTTAGAGCCCTATACCACGTTCTAGTTTTTTCATTCCTATGGGTGATACAATATTCTTCTTCAATTTGATTATTCTCACAAGGTCTATGTATTCCACAAAAATTAGCATGCTTATAAGAAATGGTACTTTCAGAGGTTTGAGCATGTTTATTGCTATCATTAATAACAACTTCATTTTCCATGCAACTGTCTTTCAAAGGCTCATGATACATGTCCCATTTTTCTTTAGGAGCATTAATATGAGAAGCAAAGGCTCTACAACAATCAACAAGAATTTGAGGATCAAGACCATATTTAGCACTAAGCTCTTGAAAATCAGCAGTTTCAGCGAAAGACTTAATGCAATCATACTCATAGTTTATACCTGGTTCTTTACCTTTGTCGTTATCCCAATCTTCGGTATTGCTTTGAATTGTTTCAAGAAGATCCCACTTAGGTTTGACCTCCTCACTTGTGAAGGATCCCTCTAAACAGGTATCTAGATAGTCCTTGTAATGTCCTGAAAGCCTTGCATAAAAATTGTTAATAACAATATTACTGGGGAGCTCATGAATGGGACATTTGAGTATTAGTGACTTCAATCTCCCCCATGCTTGGGCAATACTTTATCCATCATGTGGATGAAAATTATAAATGTAATTCCTATCTTTATGAATTTCATGAGGAGGATAAAATTTAGAGTAAAAGAGAGATTCAAGTTCCTTCCACTCCAAATGATGAGGATCATCTAGTAGCTCATACCACTCCCTTGCTTTGCCCTTAAGTGAAAAAGGGAATAACTTCCTCTTAACTTGGTTCATTGAAATACCTGCACACTTGAACAACTCGCATAATTTGTGTATAAAGAGTAAATGATCACCAGGATGGATAGTTCCATCTCCAAAATAACAGTTATTCATAACACGTTCAAAAAAAATTATAGGTATTTTAAAAGGGATGCTTTCAGTATGTGGATTTAAAATATCACAAGTATCATTAGAATTACCACATATGGGAGATAAAGTATCACCGGAGCAATTTTTCTTCTTTAAAGCTTGGGAACTAAAAAGATCATTTTCATAAAAACTAAGTTCCCCAAGCTTAGACGTTTCCATAGCATTAGTAACAAAGGTGTTCAAAAAATTCATACTAATAACATTGCTATTAGCATCAAAATAAAGTTCCATGGGTTTTTTAATTTTCTTTTCAGACCATTCATGTTCTACCTTAGGAAAAATACTAAAAAGCTCTCTAATTTTGTTGTTGTTTTCCATTAAGCCTAACTAGTGAAAAAAAAGGAACAAAAAAATATAATTGCAGAATCTAAAGGAAATAACTTCGAGCACTCACACACCAGCAACAGTACTAGAAGATAGCTTAGTAGCCAGAGGATGTGAGTACCTTTTACCTTACCTCCCCGGCAACGACGCCAAAAAATAGCTTGATGTCTATGCACGCTTCTATTCTTGTAGACAGTGTTGGGCCTCCAAGTGCAGAGGTTTGTAGAACAGCAACAAATTTCCCTTAAGTGGATCACCCAAGGTTTATCGAACTCAGGGAGGAAGTGGTCAAAGTTATCCCTCTCAAGCAACCCTGCAATCAAGATACAAGAAGTCTCTTGTGTCCCCAACACACCCAATACACTTGTAAGGTGTATAGGTGCACTAGTTCGGCGAAGAGATAGTGAAATACAAGTAATATTGATATAAGACAATGGTGCCAGAAAAGAGCTTGACGGGAGGAAAAGACTAAAGGAAAAAAGATGGAAGCAAGCAAACATGTAACAGATCTAGTTGCAAACGGTGTTTCAATGTTTAGAAACAAGGCCTAGGGATCATACTTTCGCTAGTGGACACTCTCATATAAATATCTTCTTTTCATGATACTACTCTGAACTACTCTCCGGTTGGACACTCTAATCCATGGTAGGGCTATAACAACACTCCTCAAAGTCCGCTTTCCCCATCTAGATAACCCCTCACTATCACCTTGAGCGCTAGATGGTTCCAACAAACACCACAATTTCATAGAGACATCCAACTCCAAATATAACTCATAACAAGTATTTGTAATCTCTAGCCTAAGTGCCACCATGGTGTGCATGTTATCACTTTCACACACGTGGGGAGTGCCAGAGATCTATTAAAGCACTTGAGTAGCAAGGTAGATCTACTTGATTACAAAGCTCATGATCACAATATGATCATGCATAGACAGAGAGATTAACACATAGCTACCGGTAGAACCCTTAGCCTCGAGGAAGAACTACTCCCTCATCATCATGGGAATCAGTAATGGCAATGGAGATGGTGGTGGAGTCGATGGAGATGGCTCTGGGGGCACTTCCCCGTCCCGGCAGAGTGCTGGAATAGAGACTTTCTGTCCCCTGAATCTCCCCTTCTGTGGCGGCGGCACTGCGGAACTTTTCATGGCTGGAGGCTAGATTCTTTAGGGTTTCTGCATCGGAGGCTTCTTATAGGCGAAAGGGCGATGTCAGGGGGTGGACTAGAGGCCCACACCACCTGGTGGCGCGGCCAGGGGGACCCGTGCCACCACATGGTGTGGCCAGCCCCTGGCCCCTCTCCGACTTGTCTTCTGTCTTCGTGAGTCTTGCGGTAAAATATCGACTTTGGCTTTTGTCCCGTCCAATTCTGAGAGTATTCATTTTCTGGCTTTTTTGGAACCAAAAATAGAAGAAAACAGGCAACTGACACTATGGCATCTTGTTAATAGGTTAGTCCCAGAAAATGCATAAAAGTATCTCAAAGTATGAACAAAACATAAGAAAGTAGATATAAAACAAGCATGGAACATCAAAAATTATAGATACGTTTACGACGTATCAACTACCAATCATGAGTAAGATCATCATCTCATTATTTCAGTTTAAATGTTGAGTTCCTTTCTGATTTTGGCTTTCTTGCTCGAGGACGATCAAGTTTAAGATTGGGGAGGTTGATGGCTCTGAAATATAGCCATCTATGTCCACATTTAAACTGGATATTATTCATATTTTTGATGAAACACTCTCTAAACCCTGCCACTAATGCCTAATGATCAAACGGGTATGCAATCCTTTCTTTTTATTTTTCCCTGCGTAGATAATGACGTTTGATGATGGGAATCACAACATTAAAGTCAAATATATGAGATTTCCAACAACCCAAAGAAACCAGGAGTCGTGAATTGGGGAAAAACGCTTTAACGACCAACTATACAGTGGGAATAAAATTTCGGCCGTATAGTTCCGGTCGTATAATTGCCATCGACACCGCTAGGTCAAACAGAACAACTTTCGTGAAGGGACCCCTATATAAAGAGGCCTCGGGCGACGACAAAAGAGAGCTCTTTCTGATCATCAGCCGCCTCCGTATCTCCATCCACAACACCGAAGAGCCACCGGAGGAATAGACTTAGATCTAATCTCTAAACCCTTATCCACCACCATAGCCATATTCTACCACTTGTAATAGTAGACCTCATCTTCGATTGGCGACATTGTAAGACTATTTGCTATCAATCTCATGATTTCTAGTACAATGTTTATGATATTTGATCTCATCTCTATGTGTGAGTAATTCTCCTTGGGCTAAGGGCTTCATCCTAGCCATGTATCTTTTGTGCATGTTATTTATCATAGATGGGATCATGTATTAGTTTATATGACATGATGATTATTGTATCCTTTCTTGCCTCAATCTAAGGACTTGTCAGGTACCCAAGACCCCAAGGATTGAGCCAGGTATACGGAGTATGAGTAATGACTAATCTGCAGGTTGGGAACCCTAGTAATAGAAGGGCTAGTACGGCTGTATGTGAGGGATTTACTTGGGATCAACGGTGACTTCACTATGCATAGCATTAGTTCTCTTTCTTCTATGGATGAAACTTGTAGGTTATTGTTATAAGCGGTTGCGGAGGCAGTAGCAATTATGGATGCACTACCCACATATAATTTATCTTGATCTAACAATTACATGCATACTTTATTTTTATCTTTTATTCCCATCAGATGTTTTGCACAGCTACAGGTGAAACCGAATGCCCTAGGCCCTCTCTCTCCATCATCGACAACAAGAAAAGTCAGCAAACTCTTGGCCCGATAAAAACACAAAAGGAATTCTAAAACTCCCAAAGGTCCGTTAAAGTAACTTCACTATGCTTTCTGCTTCCCGAGGATTCGATAAACCTAGGTCTACTAGGGAAAAAGAGCTATACTACATCCGTAATCCGGATCAAAGGTATGACCACGCCGCACCCGTGGACTGCCCTGCCTCACCCGGGGACTGTCGCCTCCATCCCGGGGACTGCCGAGCCGCAGGTCATGACACCCCCAACCGGCTCCAGCAGCCCGGGGACTACCGGCTCTGGCCTCCCACCCGGTAGACCACCTGACAAGCCCGAGCCGGTCGGGAGCGAGGAGGTCAAACTGATCATGCAAACCGTCTGCGCCATCCGGGAAACACCTCCATGGGGCAAGCCATTCATGGATTTTCTAGCCAAAGGATAGCTTCCGGATGAAGAGGTTGAGGCAAGACAAGTGAAGCGCAGGGCAAGCGCATACACAATCATCAACAACGAGCTCTACAAGAGCAGCGTGGGAGGATTATACCAGCACTGCGCAAGCCAGGAGGAAGGAATCAGGCTGTTGGTGGACATTCACCAATGCGAATGCGGTCACCATGCATCATCTAGAGCAATAGTGGCGAAGGCATTCCGCCATGGGTTCTACTGGCCCACGGCACTAGAGGACGCAAAGCAGCTGGTAAAGGCATGCAATGGATGCCAGCGATTCGCCTAGTAGAAGCACACTCCATCATTAGTGCTCAATACGATCCCTATCACCTAGCCCTTTGTCGTCTGGGGCTTGGACATGGTAGGCCCATTCAAAACGGCTCGATCCGACATGACACACTTGTTGGTGGCTGTGGACAAGTTCACCAAGTGGATCGAGCCAAAGCCAATCAAGATACTAGATGGACCGACAGTGGTCAAGTTCTTCACCGACATCATCACGCGTTTTGGCTACCCCAACTACATCATCACTGACAACGGCACGGACTTTGCCAAGGGGGCATTCGCGTGCTTCTGCGATGAAAATGGCATCCGCCTAGACCTGGCCTGCATCACGCACCCCCAATCCAATGGACAGTGTGAACAAGGAAACGGTCTGGTCGTAGCCGGAATCAAGCCAAGGCTAATCAAGCCGCTGATGAGGACTCCTAGATGCTGGATAGAGGAACTGTCCACTGTGCTATGGAGCCTACACACAACGCCCAACCGCTCCACCGGCTTCACGCCATTCTTCCTCGTCTATGGAGCAGAGACAGTCCTGCCAACCGACATCAAGTTCGACGCATAGCACAAACTGCTGTATACTAAGCAGCAAGCCAAAGAAGCATGAGAAGACAGCGTCGAGAGTTGGTCCTATCCAAATCTACTATCTACCAGCAGAACCTGCATCGCTACCACACTAGTCGGATCTGCAACGTCTCGTTCCGCGAGGGTGACCTCGTGTTACGGCTAGTACAAGACACCAAGGGGATGCACAAGCTTGCTCCACCTTGGGAATGGCCATTCATCATCAGTCAGGCACTACATAACAATGCTCGCCAGCTAGCGAAGAACAAGATGGTTCGCTCCGGCAAAGAAACCGAACACCCATGGAATGTGAACCTGCTTCGCCCATTCTACACCTGAGTAAAGGGCAAATGTACCTTACCTTTATGTAATGAAAAAGATGGGGAGCCTCGACATAGTCTCAGGGACTCCATAATAATTTGGCATTTTGTGCTGCAACACTTGAAGTTCTCCGGCTGCATTGTTTTTAACCCTGGACCCAGCAGTCTCTCTCAGGGGCTCGCCGTATGGCCCAAACAGCCGTGAATTCTGAAAAGACGAAGTACTATACACAACTCCAAGAGATCTCTCTTCGATACCGGCTGCAGACCGCAAGCCGGCTGATGACACAGCAAGAGCAAAAACTCGAAGACCCATATAGGAAAAGTCCTAAGGAAAACAAGATGTCTGGATGTTCCGGTTGCGCCTGCTCATTCGAAGTCGGTAGCCAAAATCCGAAGTATTATGCCGTATGCTAACTAAGAAAACCCTTGCTTCCAGCTAAGCGCTGACAAGGGCATAGCTTCAATGGCCAATGCTTGCTAAGAAAAGGAGTAAGCTACCAGTCTTGCGCGAAACAGAAAAAAATTCAACCAAACAAGCAACTAAAGTCTACGTTTATCCTACACACGTCTAACGTGCAAACCATTGTTTGTATCTTTCATCCTTGCACGAACCACAGCATCAGAGCCGGAGGCCAGCTACCAGATGGCAAAGGAACGCAAAGGAGCTTTGACCCGGCTGGATTCTCCGGTCGGTCCGAACCTCGGGGACTACACCCTGTGGGTTCACTCACGAGCCCCCACATAGGAAACCTGCAACAAACAACAACACAAAGGAGCTTTGACCCGGCAAGATTCTCCAGCCGGTCCGAACCTCGGGGACTACACCATGTGGGTGCACTCGTGCGCCCCCACACAGAAGAAAGCAAACAACAAGTGCAACGCGAAAAGAGCACAAGACAACATCACAAAAGGGAGACAAAGCTCCAAACAGAATTCACTGCAGTAGGACAAGTTGTTCAAGCAGGCAGACAAACAAGTTTTCAAACAAACACAAATACTCCTAGCATTTTTGGGATTAGGATTGAGGATCATTAGAACGGCAGAGGCATCGGCTGGAGCATGGCTGCTGGAGGCGAAGTCGGTAGAGGCAGGACTTGTCCAAGCTGGGGTGTCATCACGGGCTGAAGCCACCAGAGGGTTGTAGTGATATTCCTCCGATCCGGCCGGATCGTCGAAGTCTCGGTCTAGCTAGATGAAGCTTGCAATCTTTACACCGCAGGAGCGGATGTCAGGAACTTTAGCTCGAAGCTAGTCATAGTTGCTCCCCTGACGAAACCTCCTGGAGAGGCTCCGCAGGTCCACGTCAGGGTACCAAGACTTCAGCAACGCCAAGACCATCTCAGCACCGGCACGAGCAGCCCAGTCTCGCGGCACATCCATGAGCTCCGGGGCATCGGAGAGTGTCCTGGCCAAGGCGTCCATTGTGGTCGGGCGGTTGGTGTTGGGCCAGACATAGTCATAGACCTCGAGGGTAGCACCGCGCAGCCGGTTGGCCTCCTCGCTGACGACTATCACCAACTCCACCGGGTGTAGGTCACGCCCAGCGTCCGCCTCGGGGCACGCGCCAAGGCTTGGTCGGTCTCCTCGGGATACTGAGCTGCACTTGGAAAAAAGGAAAGTTGTTAATGCTCCAGCCACAGTAAAATGAGAAACAAGCTCACAAAGTGAATCACTTACTGACGACCATCTTAGCTATCTAGCACAGCGCCCCTAGAGCCTCCTTCTCCTCGGCCTGGCGGTCTTCAGATCTTCCGCCTGGCGGGCCTAGATCTTCTCGAGGTTTTTCAATGCCTCGGCCCGAATGTCGGCGGTCTTCTTCGCCTAGCCGGCCTTGACCTCCATATGCTGTTGATGTTGCAGCAATTGGCCGGTCTATGCTTGGTGTGCCTGGTTAGACTCCTCTAGCCGGGCCACCTTCGCCTTCATCCTCTCCACCTCCCGGTCCGTATCTGCTAACAGAGTTACAAGGGGTACCCAATGGTCAACAAGAAGCGCGAAAACTTGTGCAGCCGGGAAGACAAAGCAGAGCAAGCAATCTTATGCCCTAGGTCCTGCGAGGTCTTGGCGGCTTTAGCAAAAGCTTTCTGCAAGGAGGGCGCAATCAGAAAAGAGAGTAGACATGTGAATAGCAAAGGAGGGCAACAAGAACGATGAAGAAGCGGCTTACCTCCTGGGACACCCCCGGTGCCTTCGCATCACCAAGCCCCTGCTTCAGCACCTCCACCAGGTGGCGAACCTGGCCAAGGGCGACGAGCACCGACTCGGAAAGCTGTGCCAGGATGGAGTCTGGCGGCGACGCAACCGGAGCCTCCCGACTACTGGTAATCTAGAGCTTGTCATCATCACCGAAGGCCGCGCGCGACGCCTCTGGAACCACAGCGCCTGAGCCGGAGGCTGCCTCTGCCCCACCATCGTCAACCGCCGGCTGCGTGGTGACCTCCGTGGGTTCCTCCACCCGGTAGGCGGCAAAGCCTGCCGAATTCAGGCATGGAGCCGAGAAGACATCGGCGAGCCTAGAGGCGGTAGAGGCCCGGTGCAGGACCAAGGACCCAGCCGGCACTACCGTATCCGCCGCATCCGCCGTGGCCTCGGTCGGCTTGGCAGCAGAAACTGTATCCTCAACCGGCTTGGCAGCAAAGGCTACAGCCTTAGCTGGCTTCACACCAGAGGCAGCAGTCGGCATAGTGGACCCCTCCACTCCAGCCGGGGAAGGGTCGGACGCGGTGGCGATGGTCGTGGAGCCGATCAAGGATATCGCCTCACTGAAAGAAGGGCGAAGAGCATGATGAGTAAGGCGCATACCAACAGATGCGCAGAGAAAGGATAATAAGGGCAGGTACCCGACAATGCTAGGCGCAACGGCTGTAGCCCTTGGACGGCGACTCCTCTTCACCCCTCCCTAGGTCGGAGCGGTGCTGGTCGAAGTAGCTTGCTTCCCTCGAGCCCTCGACGCAGCGGCCTCGGCCAGGTCCACGTTCTCACCGTGGGTGGTTGTACCAGGATGTGGGCATAATGTCAAGCGCGTGGCCAAAGAAAAATAAAGAAAAGACGGGCAAGAAAAGCTACTCACCGGGTGGAAATTCGCAGCCCTCGTCGGCCCAGGTGGGAAACCGCTCTGGCTCTGTCTGTGGGAACTTCGGCGGAGAACACGGGAAGCTCATCCTCTCCCATGCCGTCTTCCGCTAGCTGCGCCGTAAAAATCTACTCAACAAGGAACATAAGAAACAAGGAGAAAAATTCCTCGGGAAAGGTTTAGCCAGAGAAAAGGAGGAAAGCCTGACCTTCAGGGGTAGCCGGCCGTGGTGGAACGGCCGGCAGGAGAAGACCCAGTCTTCTATCAGCGTACCCTTCGAGATAGTGGCAAGCCACTCCTGAAGGGCCACGAATGACACCTCCAGCAGGGACACCCGGGTGGGATCTAGCAGGCCGGATAGATGGAAGATCTTGTGTGACCGCTGCTGCAGCGGAAGCACACGATTTGTCATCCAGGACAGCAGGATGTCCCGGGCGGTGAGTTGCTCCTTATCCTCCAAAACCGTCACGCGGGTGGCCATCCGCTCCATGTCCGCCTGGGCACCCAAGGTCTGGACGGTCCAGGCCTTCTGGGTGGAGGGTACATTGGCAAACACCGGCGCCTTGATCCAGTCGACGTCAGTGTTGTTGCGCACGTAGAAGTACGAGCACTGCCACAACTTGACGGTGTCGACCATCTCCAAATGCGGCATCGATGATGACGACCTTGGGTAGATGGAGCAGAAGCCTGTCTCCGTCAGAGGGCCGCCCTTCCCCACCACCTGGACCTTGAAGTAGAAGAACTTCAAGAAGTTCGCCTCGTCCGGGTAAACCCCCAGGTAGGCCTCGTAGCAGGCTGCATGATGCGACAGCTGCGTGACGGCATTGGCGCTGAGGTGGTGAAGCTGGTGGTCAAACGACACCATCAGCTCCAAGACAAACCTACTCAGAGGCAGGCCGAGCCCACGGGCAAAGTGGGTGAGGAAGACGATGGCTTCCCCGGGTCGGGGGTTAGGAACCCGCTCCCCTTCCGGCACTAGGTGATGCTTCACCAGACGCTCCAACGGGATGAGTTTCCCCTGCCGGTACTTCTGCACGAGCTTGTTAGTGACGTACGAGCCACACCAACCACCCGCTTGGTCAAGCAACATGTTGGTAAGAGTGGTGGCCGTGTTGGAGAAGCGGGGTCCCGTCATCGCGATAGAGGAGTGGCGATGCCAGCGATCAAAAAGAGCAGTGGCGAGAGGCAGCAGCTAGGAGGCAAAGCGCAAAGGGCACGAGACGCAGGGAGAAGACGAAGTGAGGAAGGAGCCCTCCCTACCGCCCCTATTTATCGAGGTAGGGCAACCGTGCCTCATGCACTCCCCTCCTCCATGTGGCACAGAATTTCTCCACTCCACCACGATGCTTCGGTTTTGGATCGCATGCGCCAGAGCAACTCCCACAGAATATCCCGCAGGCATTGCCACAAAGGCCAAGCGAGTGCACGATCCCCGAGAAACTACTATGATGAAGGCGTGTGCGCAGTTACCAAAATGACAACGACAGGCCAAGAGGTCAAACTGACGCGACGCGCGCCAGAGGAGGCAGGCGGGCCTAACGCCAGCATTGATGTCATCGACTGGGCGATTCACCTCCCTAGCCGGGTGCGGCAGCCGGGAGATGCAATCGCCACTCACACCCTATGGGTGGGCCACCGGACCCGTAGCCGGTAAACTCCAGCCGGGAAAGCGGGCATCTCGAGCCGGAAAACGACAAGCACTACAAGACAATTTGCGATACATTCTTCATCCGCAATCATTTCAACATCAGCCAATGATCACGCAAGAACTTCACCACAAAGCGAAGCCCCAACACGCTCGGGGACTAGTGTCGGGGGGGATGACCCTCGGGTAGGCCAAGCCAGGCTCAACTGGCTGGCTCTAGGGAGATCTGGCCGGATGGCCACAAGACAAAGAACCACAATCGGGTGATACGCTTCATCCGGTCTGCATCTCTAGACGAGAGCCAGCAGAGCCGGCTAGGTGGTCACCTCTACCCGGCCGCCTCGGATTCGTTGGCCAAAGGTGTGGGAGGGGGTGGCGCTCCTTGTTGGGCGCACCCTTGACCAGACAGGCTGACACGCCGCCATGTCGGCACTACCAGACAAGGGTGCCAAAGTGCCAAGGCTAGGAGATGACGAGTAAAGCTCTGGCTGACAGATAAAGCTCCGGCTGACGGATAAAGCACCAAGCTGATGGATAAAGCACAGGGTGACGCCCAAAGCGGAGGCGCTGAGATGCTGTGGCGCTGTCCCCACCTGTACTGGAGCTTGACCAGGTCCTTGACCATCGGCTGGACCCAGCAGCCGGCCCGCTTTGTAAATCCAAATCTCAAACAGTAAAACCTAGAGCCCACATTGTAACCTACCTTTCCACCAGTATATGAGGAGGGGTAGTGCTAGGGTTCTAGGTAAGGCATTAAAAGCTAGAAGTTAGCCAGAATCGCTAAGTCAAGTAGTTAATCTTCCTCTAGCTCTCGATAGCAGCTAGGGAAACAGCTCAAGGAGCACTTGTATTGAGCATCTGCTCCCCATATAGTGGATCATTGCAGGAGTAGGAGTGTTACCTCGACAAGAGGGCTCCGAACCTGGGTACATCACTATGTTTGCAGTATCTGTGCCCAACCCGTTACGAGTAGCCACCGATAGCATCTTGATCGTCCCCTCTCATGCCATCCCTGATGGCACTGCCATGTTCCACACCACGACAAGTAGAATATACTTTACGCTAAATCTACTGATATTGATTCTATATTGTAAATTTTGATATTTTGTGTATAAACTTGGTCAAACTTTGAAAACATTGACCTTTAACTAATCCTTAGACGCCTTATATTTTGGGACGGAGGGAGTACTACTATTGGATTCGTATTAAAAACACTTTCTAACAATGCTAATTTTATACTAACATTATTTATATATTGAGAATAATTTTTGATCAAAGAATGTCGCCGGATTGATGACAAGTACGCCATGAGGGGGTCCTCGAGGCGTGTGGAAGAGAGGGGTGTGACACATACGGTGTTCCGGGACGGTGAGCACACAAGTTTACCCAGGTTCGAATCCACCGGCTTTGGACGGATCCTACTCATGCTAGCAATCTAGTAATACGGCAGAGCCGGAATATGGGTTACAAAGGTTTCGCCTGTGCGGGTTGAGATTGTAGACTATTGTGAGGGTAGGTGCCGTAAAGGCTCTCCCTAGGACGGCTTATATAGATATCCGGCCTAGGGTTTACAGGAGAGATTTATCTGGCTACGACTAAGAGTCGGTTACATAGTACATCTTGAACTACAAGTAACACTATGGGCCTATGTCGGTAAGTCTTCTAGGCCTTCCTGTAGCTGGACTGGACTCCGTCTCTTCTCCCTGACTGGGCTGCCCGTGAAGCAAAGATCTAACCCGAAGTGGGCCACCCTGGTCAGTGAGGAACTATGAGGATACCCGGAAAGTATATCCCCAACAGCAGCCCCCGAAAGTCTCCAAGATCCAAAGTCAGATTCATCATCATCTAGCTTGATCTTTGGCTTGTAGAATCTTGAAGAGTTCCTGAAACTTCAAAAAGATACGATCCGGGTCTTAAAAAATAAGTCGGACCTATTAGTATATTTATTCATGTTTCCAGCTCGAAATTCACACTAAACCGGGACTTGGTCTCTGACGTAATCTGACAACAGTCATGGTCAAGTCATGTCACTGATAGATATTTCCAATCAGCACGACCGTTGGTGGGTCCACCTTTCGTGGAACCGAGGCGTCGTTTCAATGCGTACGTGGAGATCGAGGCGGCGTAATCATCGTGCGGGGGTTTCCCCATCCTTTCCACGACGCGTGGCACGTCCACTGTAGCATTTACACGAATCTTGGCGCACCTGATGGATATAAGTGGTGTGGATTCCTTCCCCTATCTTCTTCACCAGTTCTCATCGCCGTTTCCTTCTCCTCTACGCCTCCCACGAACCTAGCGATCCACTGCCTCCAGCAAAAAACACCTCCAGCGCCGCCCATCTAAGGTCACCGGTGCACCGGAAAGAATGGCTTCATTATCCTCCGGCTTGGCAGTGGCGGCAGCAGCGGTGGCGGCGACAGAGAAGGAGAGACACCATGGAGTTTGGATCCCATGCGTCCTCGACGATGCCAAGCTCCACGGCATAGAAGAAGAAGGGCTCCTCCACGTCGGAGATTGGCGGAGCAGCTTCGGCGAGGTCGTCCCCAACCCTCATGACGGCGAGCGAGTGCACTTCGGCAATCACCTTGACAGAGGTCTGAGTTTTCCTCCCTCAGATTTCTTTTCCGAGGTTATTAACCACTATGGATTTCAACTCCACCATCTCCCCCCAAACTCCATCTTAGAGCTGAGTGCATTTGCATCTTTGTGCAAGGGGTATCTCGGCATTAGGCCGAGCCTTACTCTCTTCCGATACTACTTCTTTGTTCGGAGAAATTCCATCACAGCCGGTAATCCTTACATTACCAGTACGATTAGTTTTTCGGTTAGGCATGAGCGCGTCTATCCTCGGATCTTAGCTAGTGAGTCGGTCAAGCAATGGTCGGCTACCTTTTTCTATCATAAGGATATTCCCGCTCCCGGCAAAGCTACTGCTTTGCCGGCTTTTGTCAATGGAGCCGCCACGCCTCCAGAGTCTTGGGACGAGGTTGCTCCGGCTCTTAGTAACGATCTGCTTCTCGCCAAGAGGCGGATCGAATATCTGACGAAGCATAAGGGCCTGAGAGGGTCCGACTTGGTCCAGTGCTAGGTATCATGCCAGATCCAACCCCTCCAACACCACAGAGATCGACTGATGCATTCCATCACATCGTCTAAGAAAGTTTCTCTCCGAATCAGCCCCAAATCCTACATGGAGAAAGATTATACAAGCCAAATCAAATGGTTGATAAGGGAGCGGATCGAGAGGAAGATCCTGGAGGTATCCCTGGACATGCATATAGTGGAAGATCCTGTTGTGCTGGTAAGCTTTAGCAACAACCCTTTTTATGTGCTCATCTTTAAGTTATTTCGCAATACTAAGATACTATCTTTTTTCAACTTGCCAACCTCCCCGAGTCGGAATTAGCTCCTATCGAGGGAGGAGGAGGAATTGGTTCCACTGCCGAACGTTGTTCCTAGGAAGCGCAAAGCTCCGACAATGGCTATCGGCACAAAGGAGGTGCTAGTTGTGAAGAGTTAACTTTCCTCACAACTTTCGCCTTTGTACTTCATTTGTGATTTCTTCCGAGATGTAATGTTCTTCGTTCTATTACCTTCTCAGAGCTAAACAGCTCATCAAGGCAAGGGGAAGGGAGCTACTTCTAAGCCCCTGTGTCAGTCGAAGCTAACTTTGGCTTCTCTTGCCATGGCTCCTCCGACTCCTGCCCCTCAGCCTTCCGTAGCGCCGGAGATTACTCCATCTTCGACCATCGTAGAAGATCCATCTCCTTCAATAGAGCCAGCGATCCTTGAGTCGTGAACTGACGTCACCATGGGTGACTGATACATTGCAAATATATCTATAATTTTTGATGTTCCATGCTTGGTTTTATCTACTTTCTTGTGTTTTGTCCACACTTTGGAGTACTTTTCATATGATTTGTTGGACTAACCTATTAACAAGATGCCACAGTGCCAGTTGCCTATTTTCTGCTGTTTTTGGTTCCAAGAAGTCAGAAAATGAATATTCTCGGAATTGGACGAGACAAAAGCCAAAGTTGATATTTTACCGGAAGACTCACGGATCCAGAAGACGTGACCGAGAGGGGCCATAGGGTGACCACACCACCCCTAGGCACGGGTCCCACTGGCTATGCCAGGGCATGGTGTGGGCCCCCTGGCCAGCCACCGACCTTGCCTCTCTCGCCTATAAGAGCCTCCCGATGCATAAACCCTAAATCATCCAGCCTCTAGCCACGAAAAGTTCCACAGTGCCCCCGCCACCAAAGGGGAGATTCGGGGGACAACAAGTCTCTATTCCGGCACCCTGCCGGGACGGGGAAGTGCCCCCGGAGCCATCTCCATCGATCTCCACCACCATCTCCATCGCCATTGCTGACCCCCATGATGAGGAGGGAGTAGTTCTCTCTCGAGGCTAAGGGTTCTACCGGTAGCTATGTGTTCATCTCTCTCTATGCATGATCATGTTGTGATAATGAGCTTTGTAATCAAGTAGATCTACCTTGCTACTCAAGTGCTTTAATAGATCTCTGCTCTCCCCATGTGTGTGAAAGTGACAGCATGCAAACCATGGTGGCAGTTAGGCTAGAGATTACAAATACTTGTTATGAGTTATATTTGGAGTTGGATTCTTTATGAAATTGTGGTGTTTGTTGGAACCATCTATTATTCAAGGTGACAGTGTGGGGTTATTGATGTCTATGCACTTCTATTCTTGTAGACAGTTGTTGGGCCTCCAAGTGTAGAGGTTTGTAGAACAGCAGCAAGTTTTCCCTTAAGTGGATCACCCAAGGTTTATCAAACTCAGGGAGGAAGTGGTCAAAGTTATCCCTCTCAAGCAACCCTGCAACCAAGATACAAGAAGTCTCTTGTGTCCCCAACACACCCTATACACTTGTTAGGTGTATAGGTGCACTAGTTCAGCGAAGAGATGGTGTAATACAAGTGGTATAGATAATTATAAGTGGTAACGGTGATAGAAAATAGCTTGGTGGTGTGGAAAAGACTAAAGTAAAACTGAAATAAAGATGGAAGCAAGCAAACATGTAACATATCTAATAGCAAACGGTGTTTCAGTGCTTAGAAACAAGGCCTAGGGATCATACTTTCACTAGTGAACACTCTCATATAAATATCTTCTCTTTATGATACTACTCTTAACTACTCTCCGGTTGAACACTCTAATCGATGGTAGGGCTATAACAGCACACCTCAAAGTAAGCCTTTCCCATATAGATAACCCCACACTGTCACCTTGAGCACTAGAAGGTTCCAACAAACATCACAATTTCATAAAGACATCCAACTCCAAATATAACTCATAACAAGTATTTGTAATCTCTAACCTAAGTGCCACCATGGTGTGCACACTATCAACTTCACACACATGGGGAGAGCAGAGATCTATTAAAGCACTTGAGTATCATGGTAGATCAACTTGATTACAAAGCTCATGATCACAATATGATCATGCATAGAGAGAGAGATGAACACATAGCTTCCGGTAGAACCCTTAGCCTCAAGAGAGAACTACTCCCTCCTCATCATGGGAATCAGCAATGGTGATGGAGATTGTGGTGGAGATCGATGGAGATGGCTCCGGGGGCACTTCCCCGTCCCGGCAGGGTGCCGGAACAGAGACTTTCTGTCCCCCGAATCTCCCCTTTGGTGGCAGCGGTGCTGTGGAACTTTTCGTGGCTAGAGGCTTGATGATTTAGGGTTTCTATATCGGGAGGCTCTTATAGGCGAGAGGGGAGACCGAGGGGGCGCCAGAGGGGCCCACACCACCCCCTGGCGCGTGAGTCTTCCGGTAATATATCGACTTTGGCTTTTGTCCGGTCCAATTCCGAGAATATTGATTTTCTGACTTTCCTAGAACCAAAACAGCAGAAAACAGGCAACTGGCACTGTCGCACTTGTTAATAGGTTAGTCCAAGAAATCATATGAAAATTACTCAAAAGTGTGGACAAAACGTAAGAAAGTAGATAAAACCAAGCATGGAACATCAAAAATTATAGATACATTTGCAATGTATCAACATCCCCAAGCTTAAGTCTTGCTCATCCTCGAGTAGGTAAGTGATAAAAAGAAAGAATAATTTTTGAGGTGACATGCACCAACATAAACTTGATCAAAGTATTTGTAAAACATTCAAAGCTGGGATCATAGTACTTCAACATAGCATGAAAGATAAAGTTCTAAAAATAATACATAGCAATTATGTTGTAACATGAAAAGGCACAAACAAAAGATTCATGAATAACAATGATTTGCAAGACGTTTGTTTGTTTCACATAAAGAAAACATAACATAGTGGCATTCAGCTTGTCCCTCATAGAGTAGCAAACATAAATGCATAGGACACCTTCAAAGTTCATAAGAGTGACTAGATACAAATAGTTTAAAACAAGCAATATCAAAGCTATGCATCAATTAATAAGTATTGGGACAATGCACATAGAACTAAGAATGGCCACTATGCTCTCAAAGTAGGTGCATAAAGGTAGAAGGTGGAGACTCAATATATAAGTGGAAGAAAGGCCTTCATAGAAGGAAGTAGGGATTCAAGTCTCATAAAGAGCTTCCAAAAATTATGGTACTTATAGCTTTCAGCTCTCAATTGCCACTATCATAAGCATCTTGAAGTGATTAAGGTTAAAGTGAACAAACTATGAAGTATATGCTTGACAAAGTATAAGTTGGAAGCCTCATATCCCTTGAATACGAGGGATGCTCCTCATGCTACTCAAGTTTAGTCACCGGTAAGTTCTTGTCATTGTAAGTACATGTGTATCATAGAGAACTGCCAACAGGTTACCCCTTGCCCGATGATACAGAAGAATCCCCATATCAAAATGACAAGGCAAGCAGACAACGAGCATCTCAGCAATCTTCTTATTTACCATGGGAATATGGTGCTTTTTGCTCTCTTTCCTCTTTTCATAATCTCTTTTATTTTATTTTCTCTTTTTTTCTCAATAGGACTCTCTTGTTTTTTATAAGAAGAATACTTCATAGACATCTCATTATGGTTACGCTGCAGGTTTCCACCATGTCAGCATGGATTAGACCAATGGCACAGGCGTTTCTCTAACACATATACATAACTCCATGGACTTACAAGCTCCCCTTTCATTTCACACCGACGACATCCATAGGCAAAAGAGCATGATATCAACTAGGTACAAAGTACCAGTGCAATGTTAAAAGCGTTCGCCATGACAACATGGTTCTGCTAATCCCCAACAAATAAGTGCAAGCATATACAACATAGACTACACAATGGTTCAAGTTTATTAAGGGCAAGAAAAGTAAAGTGTGCCACCAAGTTCGTGAGAGCTTTAATCACTAGTTTTCTCATAACAAGTTTAATTTGGAAGGTAAACAAAAACATGAATATACTTGGAATAGCATATGCTAATAGGTAGGTATGGTGGACTCTTTGGAATAACTTGGTTTAGGGAGTTGGATGCATAAGTGGAAGTCATACTTGGTTGTGGAGGCTAGCAAAAGACTGGGAGCGACAAACTAAGAGAGCAATAACAGCCATAATCATGCAGAGCGACAAAACATCATTGATCAAAGCATAAAGTGATACTACAAGTTGAAAACTAAAGGATCATAAAGGCTATGGTGACTTGAGATAGTCATAACATGGTGTGAGCATGCGCCAAGTCAACCCAAATAAAGCATCAAAGGAGAATACCACAATACTATGCTTTAATATGCTAAAACAACGCATGATTCATCCATGGCACATTAAGCAATATAAATTATTTATAACAAGTCATTCTACAACAAAGAATACTAAACATTAAGCCAAAACAATATCAAGCATGGCATGACAAAGAATAGGCCACAGTCAAAAACAATCCCTCTTTAACACTTAAGCATGAGCTTTCCTACTCTTTTCCAATCCAAACCAAACTATTGGAAAACCAATGTATAAAAGAGGAGGTCCAACCAATTTATTCAGCAAACTAAGCAAACCAAAACCAAAACGAAAACCAAAAAGAAGACGCTCCAAGAACAACACAACTATGCATGAAACAATAAAAATGAAGTGTTTGGAAGAAACCTAGGATTTTTATTGATGAAGAAGGGGATGCCTTGGGCATCCCCAAGCTTTGATGCTTGTACTTCTTGGATATTTCTTGGGGTGACACGCGTGGCATCCCCAAGCTTGAGCTTTAGTCCATCCTTCATCTCATTACTCATTCCTTCCATACACCTGAAATTTTTCCTTCATACAAAACTTTACACAATCTTTATTAGCAACATTAGTGCACTCAAGATAATAAGTCTTTAGGTTCAGTTCTAACACCAATACAACTTTCATTAAAACACTAGCTACTGTAGCAGTTCCCTCAAAAAGCTCAATTCCCCAAAAGAACTCAAAAAGGAACCAAGAAGAAGCAAATATAGAAAATGGCAGAAATCTGTCAAAGCAGACCAGAAGGTAAAGATGAATTTTTTCGAAGACCTTCTATTGCTCAAATCAAAAACTGTTGAACTAACGAAAAAGTTAGATAACAACCTGGGGAAGAAGCACAAAGCAACAAGCATAGGAAATCAAAACAAGTGCAACTTCAAGACTTTCAACATAAAGAGGGCAAACTTAATATTGTTGAGATGCATAAAATCATATTTCCCTCTCTCGTAATAACTTTCAGTAGCATCATGAATAAAATTAACAATATAACTATCATATCAAACATTCTTATCATGAGCCACATGCATAAAACAATTATTACTCTCCCTGTAAGAATAGTCATTCTTATTAATCATAGTGGGAGCAAATTCAACAAAATAGCTATCATTATTATTCTCATCGCCATAATCATCAAATATAGGAGGCATATTGTAATCATAATTAATTTTCTCCTCAATAGTAGGTAGACTAAAAATATCATACTCATCATTATAATCATCATATATTGGAGGTTTTGTATCATCATAAGCAATAGAATAGCTATCTTCCAAAGCTGGGGAACTAAAATTATCATTTTCATAAACGCTAGCTTCCCCAAGCTTAGACTTTTCCATAGCATTAGCAATAATGGTATCCAAAGAATTCATACTAACAACATTGTTATTAGCATGCAAATAAAGTTCCATAGGTTTTTTAATTTTCTCTTCAAACACTTCATGTCCTAACTCAAGATAAATACTATAAAGCTCTCTAATTTTGTTGTTGTTTTCCATTAAGCCTAACTAGTGAAAAAAGTAACAAAAAGACAAAATTGCAGAATCTAAAGGAAATAACTTCGAGCACTCACATCGAAGGATGTGAGTACCTTTTACCTTACCTCCCCGGCAACAACGCCAGAAAAGAGTTTGATGTCTACGCACTTTTATTCTTGTAGACAGTTGTTGGGCGTCCAAGTGCAGAGGTTTGTAGAACAACAACAAGTTTTCCCTTAAGTGGATCAACCAAGGTTTATCGAACATAGGGAGGAAGTGGTCAAAGGTATCCCTCTCAAGCAACCCTGCAATCAAGATACAAGAAGTCTCTTGTGTCCCCAACACACCGGATACACTTGTCAGGTGTATAGGTGCACTAGTTCGGCGAAGAGATAGTGAAATACAAGTGGTATGGATAATTATAAGTGGTAACGGTGACAGAAAATAGCTTGGTGGCGTGGAAAATACTAAAGTAAAACTGAAATAAAGATGGAAGCAAGCAAACATGTAACAGATCTAATAGAAAACGGTGTTTCAGTGCTTAGAAACAAGGCCTAGGGATCATACTTTCACTCTCATATAAATATCTTATCTTTATGATACTACTCTTAACTACTCTCCGGTTGAACACTCTAATCGATGGTAGGGCTATAACAGCACACCTCAAAGTAAGCCTTTCCCATCTAGATAACCCCACACTGTCACCTTGAGCACTAGATGGTTCCAACAAACACCACAATTTCATAAAGTCATCCAACTCCAAATATAACTCATAACAAGTATTTGTAATCTCTAGCCTAAGTGCCACCATGGTGTGCACACTATCAACTTCAGACACATGGGGAGAGCAGAGATCTATTAAAGCACTTGAGTAGCAAGGTAGATCTACTTGATTACAAAGATCATGATCACAATATGATCATGAATAGAGAGAGAGATGAACACATAGCTACCAGTAGAACCCTTAGCCTCGAGAGAGAACTACTCCTTCCTCATCATGGGAATCAGCAATGGTGATGGAGATGGTGGTGGAGATCGATGGAGATGGCTCCGAGGGCACTTCCCCATCCCGGCAAGGTGCCGGAACAGAGACTTTCTGTCCCCCCGAATCTCCCCTTCGGTGGCGGCGGTGCTGCGGAACTTTTCGTGGCTGGAGGCTTGATGATTTAGGGTTTCTGTATCGGGAGGCTCTTATAGGCGAGAGGGGAGACCGAGGGGGTGCCAGAGGGGCCCACACCACCCCCTGGCGTGGCATGGCCTGGCCCGCGCCACCAGGTGGTGTGGCCAGCCCCTGGCCTCTCTTCGTCTCGTCTTCTAGCTCTGTGAGTCTTCCGGTAATATATCGACTTTGGCTTTTGTCCGGTCCTATTCCGATAATATTGATTTTCTGACTTTCTTGGAACCAAAAACAGTAGAAAACAGGCAACTGGCACTGAAACATTGAAACTTCGTTTGCAATTAGATCTGTTACATGTGTGCTTGCTTCCATCTTTATTTCAGTTTGCCTTTAGTCTCTTCCACGCCATCAAGCTATTTTCTAGCACCATTGTCTTATATCCATACCACTTGTATTTCACTATCTCTTTGCCGAACTAGTGCACCTATACACCTGACAAGTGTATTGGGTGTGTTGGGGACACAAGAGACTTCTTGTATCTTGATTGCAGGGTTGCTTGAGAGGGGATACCTTTGACCACTTCCTCCCTGAGTTCGATAAACCTTGGGTGATCCACTTAAGGTAAAACTTGCTGTTGTTCTACAAACCTCTGCACTTGGAGGCCCAACAACTGTCTACAAGAATAGAAGTGCATAGAAATCAAGCTATTTTCTGGCGTCGTTGCCGGGAACTAAAGAAGAAGAAGCTCCCACATCAACCACGCGCGAGCAAGTATTTTCTGGCGCCGTTGCCGGGGAGGTAAGGTAAAAGGTACTCACACACTCCGGTGTGAGTGCTCGAAGTTATTTCCTTTATATTCTGCAATTTTGTCTTTTTGTTTATTGTTTTCACTAGTTAGGCTTAATGGAAAACAACAAAAAAATTAGAGAGCTTTATAGTATTTATCTTGAGTTAGGACATGAAGTGTTTGAAGAGAAAATTAAAAAACCTATGGAACTTTATTTGTGTGCTAATAGCAATGTTATTAGTATGAATTCCTTGAACACCATTATTGCTAATGCTATGGAAAAGTCTAATCTTGGGGAAGCTAGTTTTTATGAAAATGATCTTTTTAGTCCCCCAAGCACGACGGAGAAAATTTACTTTGATGATACTATGCCTCCAATATATGATGATTATGATATTTTTCAGTCCACCTATTATTGAGGAGAAAATTAATGATTACAATATGCCTCCTATATTTGATGATTATGGTGATAAGAATAATAATGATAGCTATTTTGTTGAATTTTCTCCCACTACAACTAATAAGAATAACTATGCTTATGTGGGGAGTAATAATGATTTTATGCATATGGCTCATGATAAGAATGTTTTATGTGATAGTTATATTATTAATTTTATTCATGATGCTAGAGAAAGTTATTATGAGAGAGGGAAACATGGTTTTATGTATCTCAACAATATTAAGTTTGCCCTCTTTATGTTGAAAGTCTTGAAGTTGCACTTGTTTTGATTTCCTATGCTTGTTGCTTTGTGCTTCTTCCCCAGGTTGTTATCTAACTTTTTCGTTAGTTCAACACTTTTTGATTTGAGCAACAGAAGGTCTTCGAAAAAATTCATCTTTACCTTCTGGTCTGTTTTGACAGATTTCTGCCATTTTCTATATTTGCTTCTTCTTGGTTCCTTTTTGAGTTCTTTTGGGGAATTGAGCTTTTTGAGGGAACTGCTACAGTAGCTAGTGTTTTAATGAAAGTTGTATTGGTGTTAGAACTGAACCTAAAGACTTATTATCTTGAGTGCACTAATGTTGCTAATAAAGATTGTGTAAAGTTTTGTATGAAGGAAAAATTTCAGGTGTATGGAAGGAATGAGTAATGAGATGAAGGATGGACTAAAGCTCAAGCTTGGGGATGCCACGCGTGTCACCCCAAGAAATATCCAAGAAGTACAAGCATCAAAGCTTGGGGATGCCCAAGGCATCCCCTTCTTCATCAATAAAAATCCTAGGTTTCTTCCAAACACTTCATTTTTATTGTTTCATGCATAGTTGTGTTGTTCTTGGAGCGTCTTCTTTTTGGTTTTCGTTTTGGTTTTTGGTTTGCTTAGTTTGCTGAATAAATTGGTTGGACCGCCTCTTTTATACATTGGTTTTCAAATAGTTTGGTTTGGATTGGAAAAGAGTAGGAAAGTTCATGCTTAAGTGTTAAAGAGGGATTGTTTTTGACTGTGGCCTATTCTTTGTCATGCCATGCTTGATATTGTTTTGGCTTAATGTTTAGTATTCTTTGTTGTAGCATGACTTGTTATAAATAATTTAGATTGCTTAATGTGCCATGGATGAATCATGCGTTGTTTTAGCATATTAAAGCATAGTATTGTGGTATTCTCCTTTGATGCTTTATTTGGGTTGACTTGGCGCATGCTCACACCATGTTATGACTATCTCAAGTCACCATAGCCTTTATGATCCTTTAGTTTTCAACTTGTAGTATCACTTTATGCTTTGATCAATGATGTTTTGTCGCTCTGCATGATTATGGCCATTACTTCTCTCTTAGTTTGTCGCTCCCAGTCTTTTGCTAGCCTCCCCAACCAAGTATGAGTTCCACTCATGCATCCAACTCCCTAAACCAAGTTATTCCAAAGAGTCCACCATACCTACCTAATAGCTTATGCTATTCCAAGTATATTCATACTTTTGTTTACCTTCTGAATTAAACTTGTTATGAGAAAACTAGTGATTAAAGCTCTCACGAACTTGATGGCACACTTTACTTTTCTTGCCCTTAATAAACTTGAACCATTGTGTTGTCTATGTTGTATATGCTTGCACTTATTTGTTGGGGATTAGTAGAACCATGCTATCATGGGGAACGCTTTCAACATTCACGGGTACTTTGTACCTAGTTGATATCATGCTCTTTTATATATGGATGTCGTCAGTGTGAAATGAAAGGGGAGCTTGTAAGTCCATGGAGTTATGTATATGTGTTCGAGAAACGCCTGGGCCGCTGGTCTAATCCATGCTGACATGGTGAAAACCTGCAGCATAACCATAATGAGCTATATGAAGCATTCTTCTTATAAAAAAGAGTCCTATATTGAGAAAAACAGAAAAAGAGAAAAAATTGAGATTATGAAAAGAGGAAAGAGAGAAAAAAACACCATATTCCCATGGTAAATAAGAAGATTGCTGAGATGCTCGTTATCTGCTTGCCTTGTCATTTTGATATGGGGATTCTTCCGTATCATCGGGCAAGGGGTACCCCATTGGCGGTTCTCTATGATACACATGTACTTACGATGACTAGGACTTACCGGTGACTAAACTTGAGTAGCATGAGGAGCGGCCCTCGTATTCAAGGGACATGAGATTTCTAACTTATACTTCGTCAAGCATGTACACCATAGTTTGTTCACTTTAACCTTAATCACTTCAAGATGATTATGATAGGGGCAATGAGAGCTGAAAGCTATAAGTACCATAATTTTTGGAAGATCTTTATGAAACTTGAATCTCTGCTTCCTTTTATGAAAGCCTTTCTTCCACCATTATATTGAGTCTCCACCTTCTACCTTTATGCACCTACTTTGAGAGCATAGTGGCCATTCTTAGTTCTATGTGCAATGTCCTAAGACTTGTTGATTGATGCATAACTTTGATATTGCTTGCTTTAAACTATTTGTATCTAGTCACTCTTATAAACTTTGAAGGTGTCCTATGCATTTATGTTTGCTACTCTATGAGGGACAAGTTGAATACCACTATGCTATGTTTTCTTTATGTGAAACAAACAAAGGTCTTGCAAAGCATTGTTATTCATGAATCTTTTGTTTGTGCCTTTTCATGTGGCAACTTAGTTTCTTTGTCTTATAGCTAGAACTTTGTCTGTCATGTTATGATTGAAGTACTATGATCCCAGCTTTGAATGTTTTACAAATACTTTGATCAAGTTTATGATGGTGCATGTCACCTCAAAAAATATTCTTTCTTTTTATCACTTACCTACTCGAGGACGAGTAGGAGTTAAGCTTGGGGATGTTGATACATTGCAAATGTATCTATAATTTTTGATGTTCCATGCTAGGTTTTATCTACTTTCTTGTGTTTTGTCCACACTTTGGAGTACTTTTCATATGATTTCTTGGACTAACCTATTAACAAGATGCCACAGTGCTAGTTGCCTGTTTTCTGCTGTTTTTGGTTCCAGGAAGTCAGAAAATGAATATTCTCAGAATTGGATGGGACAAAAGCCAAAGTTGATATTTTACCGAAAGACTCACGGAGCCAGATGACGAGACAGAGAGGGGCCACAGGGTGGCCACACCACCCCTAGGCGCGGGTCCCCCTGGCCGCGCCAGGGCATGGTGTGGGCCCCCTGGCCGGCCACCGACCTTGTATCTCTCGCCTATAAGAGCCTCCCGATGCATAAACCCTAAATCATCCAGCCTCCAGCCACGAAAAGTTCCGCAGCGCCGCCGCCACTGAAGGGGAGATTCGGGGGACAAAAAGTCTTTGTTCCGGCACCCTACCGGGATTGGGAAGTGCCCCCGGAGCCATCTCCATCGATCTCCACCACCATCTCCATCGCCATTGCTGACTCCCATGATGAGGGAGTAGTTCTCTCTTGAGGCTAAGGGTTCTACCAGTAGCTATGTGTTCATCTCTCTCTCTATGCATGATCATATTGTGATCATGATCTTTGTAATCAAGTAGATCTACCTTGCTACTCAAGTGCTTTAATAGATCTTTGCTCTCCCCATGTGTGTGAAAGTGACAGCATGCTCACCATGGTGGCACTTAGGCTAGAGATTACAAATACTTGTTATGAGTTATATTTGGAGTTGGATGTCTTTATGAAATAGTGGTGTTTGTTGGAACCATCTAGTGCTCAAGGTGACAGTGTGGGGTTATCTAAATGGGAAAGGCTTACTTTGAGGTGTGCTGTTATAGCCCTACCATGGATTAGAGTGTCCAACCGGAGAGTAGTTCAGAGTAGTATCATGAAGATAATATATTTATATTAGAGTGTTCACTAGCGAAAGTATGATCCCTAGGTCTTGTTTCTAAGCATTGAAACTTCGTTTGCAATTAGATCTGTTACATGTTTGCTTTCTTCCATCTTTATTTCAGTTTGCCTTTAGTCTGTTCCACGCCATCAAGCTATTTTCTAGCACCGTTGTCTTATATCCATACCACTTGTATTTCACTATCTCTTCGCCGAACTAGTGCACCTATACACCTGACAAGTGTATTGGGTGTGTTGGGGACAAGAGACTTCTTGTATCTTGATTGCAGGGTTGCTTGAGAGGGGATACCTTTGACCACTTCCTCCCTGAGTTCGATAAACCTTGGGTGATCCACTTAAGGGAAAACTTGCTGCTGTTCTACAAACCTCTGCACTTGGAGGCCCAACAACTATCTACAAGAATAGAAGTGCGTAGACATCAGTGACTCAGGTTTTGATAAGGGTGAACCCTCTTCGGGTAATGATCCCTCGGTAGAAGTTTTCACCGACAACCTCCTGAACAATCCGGGACTTGCCAAATTTGGCTTATCTCGGAAATCCGTGGAGGAGATCCAACGTTTGGCCAAGGAATGCGTTGAAAGCCAGACCATTTCTGCCGAAGAAGAAGCACAAGAAGCAAAGAATATCAAGAACTCTGATCTTCTTGAACAAGTCCGTCTTCGAGACGTGAAGCTGAGGACCGGCGAACTTGCAGCTATGCCAGTTGTCCCCTTAACCCTCGCCGAGAAGGTTACCACCGAAGTGAATGAGAGTTTGAACAAGCTCGCTCGTGAACAATATGTAAGTCGGAATTCCAACTCACATTTTTCTTTATGTTACTTTATATCATATCCTCTAGCCCCCAAGCATGAAGTTGGATAGATAATCCGGGTTTATGCTTTACTAGGATGTCAAAGAATAAAATAGTGTAGCCCCCAAGGCTCGTGCTGATATTAGTATAATTATTAGCCCGAGTCTTTAGTAGACTTCTAACTTTGGGTATTCTGACTTACAGAAAGTATATTCCTATAACCAGGATTTGTTGAAGAATGTTTGCAACAAGCGGAAAGAGATCAAAGCTCCCCGGCTTGAAAATGCACAATTGAAAGTTTCCAAAGATGAGGCCGAAGGTAAACATTCCGAAACTCAAACCTTGTCTTGTGTTTTCATAGTCGAATATTTTGTTGAACTGTTGTTCTTTTGACTTACAGCATTGGTAAAGCAGTCCTGCGCTACGATTGAAGAGGTCGAGAACCTTAAGACCCTGGTGGTGGAAAACAAGGAACTCCGCCAAGAGCTGGATAAGCTTAAGGCGGATCATGAGAAGAGCATTGCTCAAATTCTCGAATCCACCTCCATGGCCACCGATGAGCGCGATCGTAAGATTGCGTCTCAGGATAAGAAAATCTCGGATCTCAACAATCACTTGTTCAGAGAGAGGGATATCGCTGATGCACTCCGGGATGAGCTCCAGAGCCTTCATGAGGAGAAGACCAAAGTTGACGATGTCATCTTTGGTATGTTTCCATCTTTCTGACATGTCTGCATTCTTCGACTCCTTCGATGTCGGATTTCATCTACTAACCATTTTGCATTATATGCATAGGTCCTCTAAACTTACTGGACCCAACCTCTGCCGAATCTCGCACCAGCCGGCTTACACAAGTCGGCGATCTGGTTCATGACTTCCGCCAATCCATAGAAAATATTGGCGAAGCTCTCAAGGTTCCGGATATGCATAGCATGCTCGGCTTTCAAGTGTGAGATAAGGCCAACGAGATGTCGCAGCTTGTCCAGGACTGGAACATGTCCTACACGCGGACCGCGGCGTAGAACGCTCTTACCATGGTTATGAGCCACCATGGAAACATGGAAATCTGGCAAGTAACCAGAGGGTACTGCAAAGTGGACGAAGATGGACAGGAGCAAGACATCAAGGCCATCATGGACTCCTACGCCGGATATGGGTGTCACGTAGCTGACTTAACCAGCTACGACACTCCTTTCTTCACCCGCGTGTACACGCCACCTCCGCCCTCCGAAGAATCAGCAGAAGTTTCCGACGATGATCATACCATCTCGGATTTGAACATCTCGGAATGTTATCAAGCCGAGGCCGATGTATCCAGCGAGCCGGTAGCTCCTTGATGGCTCAGTGTCGGCGCCAGAAAAATGCTGGAGCGATGATGATGTAGAGCTCGTTGGGAACCCCAAGAGGAAGGTATGATGAGCACAGCAGCAAGTTTCCCTCAGTTATGAAACCAAGGTTTAGTCGAACAAGTAGGAGCAAGGAAACACCCCAAAGGTGTTGCTAGCTGAGCCTTGGCAGGGCGCACTACCGGTGCTAGTAGCAACGTGGAGACCTGCACAACACAACCACAGAACTTTGTCCCCAACTTGCGATGAGGTTGTCAATCTCACCGTGTTTTGCAGAAAACAAAGGATTAAACATATCGAATGGAAAGAAGTAAAAGTTTGCAGAAAGTAAACACAAAGCAGTAAACAGTTTGTAGATTGTATGTAAAAGAAAGGACCGGGATCCATAGTTCACTAGAGGTGGCTCTCCTTAAGATAGATAACATGCTGGGTGAACAAATTACAGCGGGGCAATTGACAAACATCGAGAAAGCAATACATGCATATACTAATCATCTTGACTCTTTTGGAACTTGATTGGGAATTACAACATTATACATAGGCTGCCATCCAACTACATCTATGACTAATAATCCACCTTCAGGTTATCATCCGAACCCCCTCCTGTATTAAGTTTCAAGCAACATATTATTGCTGTACGAACTACGTGTAAAGTAAACAATACGATTGTTCTATGAACAAAGGATTGTTGTTTTCTCCCTAGTAGCAACAGCACATCTAGTAACTTAGAGATTTCTGTCACTTCCCCAGATTACCAGAGGCATGAACCCACTATCGAGCATAAATACTAGCTCTTGGAGTTGTTAGCATCTACTTGGCCAAGATAGGTGGAAGGAGAGGTCGAGGGGGTGCTGGGGTCGGCCACACCACCCCTTGGCGTGGGCCAGGCCTGGCCGCGCGGCCAGGTGGTGTGGCTGCCCCCTGGCCCCTCTCCGTCTCGTATTCTGGCTCCAAGTGTCCCCCGGTAAAATAGTGACTTTGGCTTTTGTCCCGTCCAATTCCGAGAATATTCATTTTCTGACTTTCCATGAACCAAAAACAGCAGAAAATAGGCAGCTGGCACTATGGCTCTTGTTAATAGGTTAGTCCAAGAAATCATATGAAAAGTACTCCAAAGTGTGGACAAAACACAAGAAAGTAGATAAAACCAAGCATGGAACATCAAAAATTATAGATACATTTGCAATGTATCAACATCCCCAAGCTTAACTCCTGCTCGTCCTCGAGTAGGTAAGTGATAAAAAGAAAGAATAATTTTTGAGGTGACATGCACTATCATAAACTTGATCAAAGTATTTGTAAAACATTCAAAGCTGGGATCATAGTACTTCAATCATAACATGAAAGACAAAGTTCTAGCAATAATACAAAGAAACTATGTTGCAACATGAAAAGGCACAAACAAAAGATTCATGAATAACAATGCTTTGCAAGACATTTGTTTGTTTCACATAAAGAAAACATAGCATAATAGTATTCAGCTTGTCCCTCAATAGAGTAGCAAATATAAATGCATAGGACACCTTCAAAGTTTATAAGAGTGACTAGATAAAAATAGTTTATAACAAGCAATATCAAGGTATGCATCAATCAACTAGGCTTGGGACAATGCACATAGAACTAAGAATGGCCACTATGCTCTGAAAGTAGGTGCATAAAGGTAGAAAGTGGAGACTCAATATAATGGTGGAAGAAAGGCCTTCATAGAAGGAAGTAGGGATTCAAGTCTCATAAAGAGCTTCCAAAAATTATGGTACTAGCTTTCAGCTCTCATTGCCCCTATCATAAGCATCTTGAAGTGATTAAGGTTAAAGTGAACAAACTATGGTGTACATGCTTGAAGAAGTATAAGTTAGGAATCTCATGTCCCTTGTATACGAGGGCAGCTCCTCATGCTACTCAAGTTTCATCACCGGTAAGTTCTTGTCATTGTAAGTACATGTGTATCATAGAGAACTGCCAACGGGGTACCCCTTGCCTGATGATACAGAAGAATCCCCATATCAAAATGACAAGGCAAGCAGACAACGAGAATCTCAGCAATCTTCTTATTTACCATGGGAATATGGTGCTTTTTGCGCTCTTTCCTCTTTTCATAATCTCTTTTATTTTATTTTCTCTTTTTTTCTCAATAGGACTCTCTTGTTTTTTATAAGAAGAATGCTTCATAGACATCTCATTATGGTTACGCTGCAGGTTTCCACCATGTCAGCATGGATTAGACCAATGGCACAGGCGTTTCTCTAACACATATACATAACTCCATGGACTTACAAGCTCCCCTTTCATTTCACACCGACGACATCCATAGACAAAAGAGCATGATATGAACTAGGTACAAGTACCAAGTGCAATGTTGAAAGCGTTCCCCATGACAGCATGGTTCTGCTAATTCCCAACAAAAAGTGCAATCATATATAACATAGACGACACAATGGTTCAAGGTTATTAAGGACAAGAAAAGTAAAGTGTGCCATCAAGTTCGTGAGAGCTTTAATCACTAGTTTTCTCATAACAAGTTTAATTTGGAAAGTAAAAAAAGCATGAATATATTTGGAATAGCATAAGCTAATAGGTAGGTATGGTGGACTCTTTGGAATAACTTGGTTTAGGGAGTTGGATGCATGAGTGGAACTCATACTTTGTTGTGGAGGCTAGCAAAAGACTGGGAGCAACAAACTAAGAGAGCAATAATGTCCATAATCATGTCGAGCGAGAAAACATCATTGATCAAAGCATAAAGTGATAATACAAGTTGAAAACTAAAGGATCATAAAGGCTATGGTGACTTGAGATAGTCATAACATGGTGTGAGCATGTGCCAAGTCAACCCAAATAAAGCATCAAAGGAGAATACCACTATACTTTGCTTTAATATGCTAAAACAACGCATGATTCATCCAAGGCACATTAAGCAATCTCAATTGTTTATAACAAGTCATGCTACAGCAAACAATACTAAGCATAAAGCCAACACAATATCAAGCATGGCATGACAGAGCATAGGCCACAGTCAAAAACAAGCTCTTTTTACCACATAATTATAAATTTTCCTACTCTTTTCCAAACCAAACAAAACTATTTGCAAACCATTGTAAGAAACAGGGGGTCCAACCAATTTATCCAGAAAACTAAGCAAACCAAAGCAAACGAAAAACCAAAATGAAAACGAAAAAGAAGACACTCTAAGAACAACACAACTATGCATGAAACAATAAAAATGAAGCGTTTGGAAAAAACCTGGGATTTTTATTGATGAAGAAGGGGATGCCTTGGGCATCCCCAAGCTTTGACGCTTGTACTTCTTGGATATTTCTTGGGGTGACACGCGTGGCATCCCCAAGCTTGAGATTTAGTCCATCCTTCATCTCATTACTCATTCCTTCCATACACCTGAAATTTTTCCTTCATATAAAACTTCACACAATCTTTATTAGCAACATTAGTGCACTCAAGATAAATAAGTCTTAAGGTTCAGTTCCAACACCAAATAAACTTCCATTAGAACACTAGCTACTGTAGCACTTCCCTCAAAAAGCTCAATTCCCCAAAAGAACTCAAAAAGGAACCAACAAGAAGCAAATGCAGAAAATGGCAGAAAACTGTCAAAACAGACCAGCACGTAAAGACGAATTTTTTAGAAGACCTTCTATTGCTCAAATCAAAAAAGTGTTGATCTAACGAAAGTTAGATAACAACCCGGGGCAGAAGCACAAAAATTCACGCCTTAAAAAAGACGTTCAGAGATTTTACACTAATTTTTACGGTGAAGCACAAAAATCTGTTTCAGGACAGCAACTTTTCCAATCATTACTTCTCTCTCATTAGAGGTTACTCTTGGCACAAAAAGCAAATAAAAAGGATAAGGAGAGGTTATTACAGAGGTAATAACTTCCGAGACTCATCTAAAACTTTTGGGTTATCTCCCAAGAAGTACTTTTTTAACGCCTTTAAGTTAGGCATAAGAAGCAAGAAAAAGAATCAAGTGTTCCCAAATGAAGAAGCATTAAGACCAAATTTCTTGCCCTTACCTCTCTTACTTTTATTCTTAACCTTGGGGAAAATATGATTGTTTGGTGGAGAAGAAAGGTGCATGGTCCCCTTTCCCACATCTATTATTGCTCCAAGAAGTTCTAATAGGGACCTTCAAAGTGTAATTTGTCCTTTTCCTGCACATTCAATAACAAGATAATCAGTAGAAATCATTTTCCCAAGGATCTTTGTAAACACTCCTTCGGCTATTCCAAGAGGTAATATGGTAGCATTATTAGCAAGAGATGTTTATTTTCCTCCTTCAGTGAGCCCCCAAGTATTCAGATATTCATAAATATCTTTGGGCATAAGACAAAATTCAGACATGATATCATAGCGAGCTTGAAAAGTTTTAGTGTTTATCTCAATCTTTACTGTAGGGAGCCACTTTGATGGTTCAGAATTTATTGAAACTGTTGGGGGGATACCCCCGGGTAGGGTCACGCCGGGGTATAAAGGCCGAGTTAGCCGAGGTTCGGCAAGGCCAAAGCAGATGCTGGCCGGGTCACCTCAAGGCAGGCCGAATCACGGGGTAACCCGGACCAGGGGGCGTTCGCCTAACTAAGTCTCAACCGACTTAAGCAGTAAGTCAGATGTGCATGTTTTACTTATATGCAGGAACAGGTGTGGCTAGATCAGCTATGATCCGGGTCACGTCTGGCTTCTAGGAGAAGGAAGGAATCTCGATGGTCAAAAGAAGCCCCGGTACGCACTACCTGAGCGAAGCAAGCAAGGACAGGACCACCGGGGCGTGGCCGACAAGGGTGACGACGCCCATGTCGGCTGACGCGGACGCCGCAGAGGCTCACGTAGCCAAAGCATGTGTGACGCGGGGGAAAAGCACCCCGGTCGGCTTACTACTTTGGGGGGAAGCATATTCTTAGGAATATGCTTCCACGTATGCCCTAAGCAGAGCCCGACCTCCCTCTATAAAAGAGGGGCTAGGGTTTCAGTAGAGGGGGTTGGTTTTTCTACTATTCTGGTTTGGCTAGGGTTTTTGGTGTGATCTGTGGATGAGAGTAAGAGAGCTCCTTCTTCCTCCTCTCGCCAATATAGCTCTAGGAGCAGTTGTAATCTTGGTAACTGAGCAATACAAACAACTGTGTGGAGAATCACTTCACTATCCCTCCCTGGATTCCCCTAGCGTGTATTAGTCCCCACCTTTAGCCTATCCATGGCATCTGCCGTGACACCACCACGACAGTTGGCGCCCACCGTGGGGCTAGCGGCGCTAGCAGGGGTCAATATCCGGACGGGAAACATCATCGGCATCGGCGAACGCATCGTCTCCGGGCTCGTTCAGCGCTTTCGAGTGCTGGATTTCGTCAGCGACAACGCTGGCTGCTTCGGCACACGTCCTCTTCCGTGCAATGGCCTCTTCGTCAGGCTCGGCGCGCACAAGGTCTACGTTGCTGTGGACATGTCGTGTGTTCATCCGCGTCACGTCGTCGAGGCAGGGGAGCCACCCCTCACCGTGGTTCCCGGAACGCGTATCGCTCGCTCCCAGGACCATGCGGAGGTGATGATGACCGCGCCAGGTGCAGGCGCGAGCAAAGATCCGGCGCCAGATCCGGAGGTAACGCCTAAGGTGCCGAGGAAAGGTAGGGGTCCTCCACTTGAGAGGCCAGAAAACGTGTTGAGGGAAGCAATGGATAGCTTGGCAAACCCTGTAGTAGCAGCAATAGATCCGGCTCGAGCGCAGGCCGAGCTAGAAGAAACTAGGCAGAAAATACTAGAGGGCGCAAAAAAGATAGCGGCGGCACAGCAGTTGTTGAATATGACGCTGCGTGAGTACGCAAAGGCGAACAAGGTTGACGCAGTAAAAGTGAAAGGAAGAAATCTCATGAGCGAGATGAACAGAGAGGGTGATATTGGAATCGAGGAATCAGAAAACTGTTTGTCTGCCGAGGTATAGTACCCCGGCAAAGAACCTCAGAGCAGCGGATGCAGCTGCGTCCGAGTTAGAGGGTCTGACGGGTGAAGCCCGGCAAAGACAACAGGATAGGGTTAATGAGCTGGTTCGGATCGCGAACAGGCAAAAGGAGGAACTAGTCAGAGCTAACCCAGAGAGAGCTGGAGCCTCCAAGATCGTCCATCAGCGGTGGGTAACCCGGAGAAATCCGCTGGAGCCGCATCGTCTCCTCATGGTGGTCCAAGGAGAGAAGAGGTAGTAACCTCAGCTAGACGGAACAAACAGATCGTCCCCTATGACCCAACACGGGCGGGGAAAGGAAAAGAAGCTCAGAAAAATGATGATCGACGGAGTGTGAGCCGAGGTGAAGCTGGCCGAGGTAACCATGACCAAGGCGATGCCGGTCAAGGGAACGTTGTCAACGGCAATGCCGGACAGCGAAACTCGGCTATAGCAGGACAACCGCAGCAGCGGAATATACCAAGGCAAGAGCAAAGTGCCGGCCGAGGTATGCAACAGAAAGGCGCTCCACGAGAGCAAGACAGGTATAATGATGGAGACTCGGAAATGGCAAACGCGGGATACCCAAGGCCGGACTATCATGTGATAGGGTCAAGACTGGGAAGCAGAGATTTGATGCCGGATGATGCCAGGTTGAAACTAGATCGACTGTATAGGTCGGAACAAATTGAATGTCAAGGTCCGCCGGGTCCAGCATGTTTTGGACCCCGGATCATGAAGGAGCCACCGGTACCGAACTTCCAGCTACCCAGGGGCACGAAGACGTATGACGGCACTACAAAGCCGGAGGATTGGCTGATAAATTATGCTACAGCTGTGAAAATTTCCACTCGCAACCTGAGATGGGTTGTATGATATGTACCCCAGATGTTGGAAGGACCGGCAAGGGTATGGCTGAACAATTTGCCACTAGGAAGCATCAACTGCTGGATAGATTTCGAGGAAATGTTCATCAGCAATTTTTCGAGTACGTATCAGAGGCCAAATAGGCCGCAGACCCTAGCTATGTGCAAGCAAAGGCCAAATGAGACAGATCGGGAGTTCTTAACCCGGTGGTGGACTGTGAGAAACTCGTGTGAGGGCGTGATAGAATCACAGGCCATAGCATGGTTTGCACAAGGGTGCAGGTATGCAAGCGAGCTGTGGCAGAAGTTGCAAAGGAAAATGCCAACTACGTTAGCAAAGATGATCCAGATTGCAGATTTGTATGCTTTGGGTGATCCGACTCAGCCTAGGCTCATATCAAACAAGTCAAACGATGAGTACTATGAGAGAGATGGGGCCGGATCATCCCGGAGGAATGACTACAGAGGAAAAAGGAGAGATGATAGACCGGATCAAAGATATGGTTCGCACCAAGTTGCAGCTGTAAATCAAGATCAGCCCGGAGCAGGGGGCAGTCAACGCCAAAAAACTGGAGGGCAGTGGACTCCGAGAAACGATGGCAGGAAGACTTGGACACCAGAGCAAAAGAAGCAGTGGC
The DNA here is from genome assembly GCA_910589775.1 of Avena eriantha. Classification (NCBI taxonomy): domain Eukaryota; kingdom Viridiplantae; phylum Streptophyta; class Magnoliopsida; order Poales; family Poaceae; genus Avena; species Avena eriantha. The sequence continues at coordinate 229,392,367 of OU342742.1, forward strand.
AAGAAAGGAAATACCGTCCGAGGTATACTTATGAGTCGATGTTGGACCAGCCGTGTAAGTTTCATACACCAAATCCGAACAACCCAGCGGGTCATACGACGAGGAAATGTGTGTGGATGCGCAAGGTTGAACAAGGTGGTTCGGGGAATGCTCAGGCACCCCGGAATGATCAGGCTCGGCAGGAGTTACCCCGGCAGCAATTGCTCTCCGGAGCAAACACGCAACAGCTAATGTTGCCTCCCCCTCCACCGAGGTATGATAACAATGAGAGAAGAGATGCAGTGCATCAAGTAGAAAATCAGCATCAGCCAGATCAGAGATACCCCGGAAACAGATAGAAAGAGCTTGCAGCGTAGGCATATGGAGGTGAATGCAGTAATGCCCGAAGTGATGAGGTACATGCCTTGGTCCGATCAGGAAATCACCTGGAGCATCAGGGATCATCCCAAGCTGATACCAAGCCCTGGTTCATATGCGTTGGTGCTGGATCCGACACTCATTGGACCTAGCATTAACGTAAGGTTCTCAAAGGTGTTGATCGACAATGGCAGTAGCATTAACATCATGTATGCGGACACAATGCGCAAGCTGGGTATCTCGGAAAACATGATGCAGGCCACGAGGACAACTTTCCATGGAATTGTGCCCGGCATCTCTTGCGAGCCCATAGGCAAGGTCCGGGTTGACGTCCTGTTCGGCACAAGGGATAACTGGCGAACAGAAAATTTGGAGTTCGAGGTGGTGAACTTGGAAAGTGCCTACCATGCATTACTCGGAAGGCCAGCCCTGAACAAATTCATGGCAAGCTGTCATGTTAGCTACTTGAAGATGAAGTTTCCCGGACCAAACGGGGTGATTACCATTGCAGGGGATTTCCGACGTTCCATGGAGTGTGCGTCAGCCGGGTCAAACTTAGCCAAGTCACTTGTGATTGCGCGGGAAAAAAGGAAAATTCAAGAGGTGGCGGAATTGGCTCAGTCCGCGCAGCAGTATATGCCGGTGCTGAGTAACCCGCATGGAAGTGTCTCCTTCTAGGCCACGAAAGATACCAAGAAAGTTCCTGTGGATGACATGTTCCCTGAGCGCACCGTAAAAATTCGTGTCGGGTTAAGTGATAAATAGGAAAGCGAGCTCGTCAGCTTCCTCCGTGAGAATCGGGACATTTTTGCTTGGTCCACACAGGACTTGCAAGGTGTTCCGAGGGAGTTGGCCGAGCACTCTTTAAATGGGAGACCCGGAGCTAAGCCTGTGAAGCAACCTCTCCGCCGCTTCGCCGAAGATAGGAGGAAAGTCATTGGGGATGAGATAGCTCGGTTGCTAGCTGCAGGATTTATCATGGAATTTCTTTACCCGGATTGGCTGTCTAATCCGGTGCTGGTGGAAAAGAAGAAGGATGACCCGGACGTGGCAGTGGTTTGGCGCATGTGTATTGATTACACGAACCTAAACAAGGCGTGTCCAAAAGATCCATTTCCGCTGCCAAGAATAGATCAGGTCATAGACTCAACTGCTGGATGTGAATTGTTGTCGTTCATTGATGCATATTCTGGTTTCCACCAGATACCTCTGAATCCGGATGATCAAATAAAGACTGCGTTTATTACCCCGTATGGGGCTTATTGCTATCGCACCATGTTGTTTGGTTTATGTAATGCAGGGGCAACGTACCAAAGATGTATGCAAAAATGTTTGCACGACCAAATAGGTCAAAATGTACAGGTGTACGTGGATGATGTGGTTATCAAGACCAAGGAAAGCAAAACGCTCCTTGACGATATCAGGCAAACGTTTGCGAATCTAAGGAGGTTCCGGATGAAACTTAACCCGGAAAAATGCACCTTCGGTGTCCCGGCTGGCAAATTGCTTGGTTTTCTTGTTTCCAGCCGAGGTATCGAGGTTAATCCAACCAAAATCCGGGCCATCGAACGAATGGAACTACCGAAGTGTCTTAACCCAGAAGTTCACAGGTTGCCTAGCCTCGTTAAGTCGGTTTGTATGTCAGTTGGGAGAGAAGGCATTGCCTCTTTACCAACTCATGAAAAAGTCGGATAAGTTCGTTTGGACGCCACAGGCCGATGAAGCCTTTACCCACCTGAAGAAGATGTTAGCCACGGCACCAGTGCTAGCCTCACCATTGTCAAAGGAGCCAATGTTGCTCTATATAGCCGCAACCAACCGAGTTGTAAGTGCAGTGATAGTGGTGGAGCACGACGAGGAAGGTAATTTAGTGCAAAGGCCAGTGTATTACTTGAGCGAGGTGTTGTTAGCCTCAAAGCAGAACTATCCACACTATCAAAAGGTGGCATATGGCGTGTACATGGCCGCTAAGAAACTGAAGCACTACTTTGAGGAGCATCATATCCGGGTCATATGTGAGGCCCCCATATCCGAGATAATGAGTAATAGGGATGCGAGTGGCAGAATTGCAAAATGGGCAATTGAGCTAGCTCCTTATGCGCCGCAATATGACAGAAGAGAGGCCATCAAATCTCAAGCTGTGGCGGACTTTTTCGTGGATTGGGCCGAGGTGCAATACGAACCGCCACTCCCAGATCCGAACTATTGGCGAATGCACTTTGACGGATCAAAAACCAAAAACAGGCTAGGTGCCGGAGTTGTACTTACTTCGCCAAAAAAGGACCAGTTGAAATATGTGCTGCAGATCCATTTCGCGGCATCAAACAATGTCGCTGAGTATGAAGCACTTGTGCATGGGATCAAGGTGGCAAAATAGATTGGGATACGTCGGATGATATGCTTTGGCGACTCGGATTTGGTGGTGCAGCAAGTATCGGGAGTGTGGGACGCCCTTGATCCAAACATGGCACTGTACAGATTTCATGTGCAGAAGATATCTGGTTACTTTGAGGGATGCGAATTTCACCATGTACCCCGGGTGGAAAATGAGGCTGCCGACATGCTGTCGAAGCTCGGGTCAACCCGACAAGCAATTCCACCGGGTGTAGCATTATAGCACCTCAGGAAACCATCCATCAGGCCCTCCCCAGAAACCGACTCGATCTATGTCCCAGAGGACACAGAATCCGGAGTTTTGCCCATGGACATTGACATGGGAAGTGGTGCGCGAAACCCGGGGACTGCCTCGGCAAACCCGGGGACTGCCTCGGCAAACCCGGGGACTGCTTCACTGAACCCGGGGTCTGCTTCGCAAGACCCGGGGACTGCTCAGCGTGATCCGGTTGAAGTTATGCCGGTGGATCAGATGGAGATTGATGAGGATGTGTTCCCAATGCGAGCAATACCAGCTTGGGCACTACCTATATTTCAGTTCCTGAAAGATGGAACGTTACCCACTGAGGAAGTGCTGTCCAGGCAAACACAGAGGAGGGCAAAGGCTTACACGATCATCCATTCCGAACTATACAAAAGAAGTGTGACCAATGTCCTCCAGTGATGTGTTGACCCGGAAGAAGGACATGAAATCATCCGAGATATACATCAGGGGGAATGCGGGCATCATGCCTCATCCCGAGCCTTGGTAGCAAAAGCTTTCCGGCACGGATTCTACTGGCCAAATGCCTTAGAGCAAGCGGAAGATCTGGTGAGAAAATGTAATGGTTGTCAGAGGTATGCTACCAAGACACATATGCCAATGTCGGAACTTAAGACCATACCAATCACTTGGCTGTTTGCCGTATGGTGCTTGGATATGGTTGGCCCGTTCAAACCAGCAAGGGGAAATATGACTCACATTCTGGTAATGGTGGACAAGTTTACGAAGTGGATTGAGGTAAAGCCTATAAGAAAATGTGATGGAGCTACGGCCGTAACATTTCTCAAAGATATCATCTTGAGGTACGGTTATCCTCACAGTATCATAACTGATAATGGCACAAATTTTGTGGAAGGAGCATTTGCGCGTTTCGGCCGGGATAAGAAGATCCGGCTGGACGTAGCCTAGATAGCCCACCCCGCATCGAACGGACAAGTGGAAAGATCCAACGGATTAGTATTGTCCGGGATAAAACCCCGGCTCATTGAGCCGCTGCAAAGATCAGCGGGGTGCTAGATAGAAGAACTACCAGCGGTACTGTGGAGTTTAAGAACAACTCCAAATCGATCAACAGGCTATACGCCGTTTTTCTGGTATATGGGGCAGAAGCTGTATTACCAGCCGACATAGAGCATGATTCGCCTAGGGTCACCCAATACACAGAAGCCGAAGTGCAAGAAGCCCGGCAAAATGATGTTGATCTGCTAGAAGAAGCAAGAGAACTGGCACTGTCCAAATCTGCCATATATCAGCAAAATCTCCGACGCTATCATAGCCGGAAAGTGTGCCCCAGAGTCTTTCGGGAAGGCGATTTGGTGCTCCGGTTGTTACAACGTACTACTGGCATGCATAAATTATCCCCCCCATGGGAAGGGCCATTCATCATAAGCAAGGCATTGCACAATGATTTTTATTATCTTATAGATACAAGGCCACAGGAAAAGAACAAGGCGGACAGGTCCGGAGAGGAATCTAAGCGACCATGGAATATAGCTCTACTTCGTCCTTTCTACACTTAACTAATAAGTGTATGTATCCGAGTCGTCTCATATGTCGGTATTTATGTCGGCAATAAGCTTATCAATGAAATGTTGGCACCTCGAGCAGTAACTCGGGGACTGCCTTAATAATGTTTGTTGTCTTTCGCGTGTCAGCTGGAATAAGTTATTCTACTTAACTCGAATTAGTAATGTGTGAGCACCAAGAACCCAACTCTTCGACTTGCTGTTGTCCAACAAGAATTGGCTTCATGGCAAGCAAGAGAACAAGTTTGGAATTGCGTAGCACGTGAAAAACGACTAAGGAAAATAATTTATTCAAGCCGACGTTTGTTTTTCGGAATAACCCTGTATTTATTTTCAAGTTATTATGCAGTTCTATTTTTGAGCTAAGTCTAAAAGTTTCCCAGTATTGTTAAGACAATTTCTGAAGCTCGGGTTCGTAAGTCATAAAACCGAATCAAGGTAGACACGAACCGAGCCAAGAGATTGAACGAACAAGAAAAAGAAACTCGGGGACTACGCCCAAGTTAATCCGGCATAAGAACTTAGTAGCAAAATATCACATGTGTTTGGAATACAACTCCACCCGACATACCGGGGACCTGATAAATTTTTGAGTTTTTTCGCTCAAGGAGCAGCAGGAGGAAGTTCGGCATCATCTTCGCCGCCTTCAATATCCGAGGTGTCATCTTCTCCTTCACCATCCGAGCTATCCTCATCATTCTCAACCTCTTCGTCTGCAGCGGCTTCCAGGAAGCTCGGCCCCTCGACCCATTCATGAATGAGAGCGTATTCGATGAGACTATGGGCGCAAGCCTGGCGCCGAGCTACCCACTCCGGGTCATTGGTCCATCTGGATCCGGTGTGCAGACGTGTCAGGAGGTTGAGATCGATCTTCTCATACCACGTGAGTATGTGGTGAAGAATGGTATAAGTTGCGGCACGTCCAGCGGATTCTCTCCAGAGGTCAAGCTGAGTCTCGGTTTCCATTAAATTCTCAATGAGAAGTGCGGTGGTCTCCGGGGCTTCTTCGCCGGGCCAGAATGTGTTGAAGATGCGAGCTGCAGCGCCGAGGATATCCTTGCCATAATTTTTGATGAGCTCCACGCGAGATGACAAGCTGACCAACAGGTCCTCCAGGTCATAAGGAATCCCTTCACCATCAGGAGCGGCCGGAGTACCCCTTTGTCAATGGAAGTTGGCAACTGCTGCGCTCGCAATGGGAGTGCCCTCTGGAAATTTGCCTGGAAACAAGGCAAAGGAGGAGGGCCAAGAAAAGACATATGAAGTAACTCGGGGAAGTAGGTCGGAAAAGGGAAAGGAACTTACGTGATATATGACTGAGGATCCGGGTCAACTCCTTGGTGCAGTCATCACGTCTCTCCTGAAGCTGCTCAAGCTCAGCGTTCGCCGACCCAAGGTGGATGCCGGACTCCTTGAGAAGATCCTGGTCCTTAGCGATCTGGAGGGTGAAGCGCTCGCGCTCTTCTGTGAAATTTTGGCCAGCCTTTTGAAGTTCGGATTGGTGCTGGGCCTTCATCTTCTCCATCTCAGCCTTGAGCCTGGCAATCTCATCGTCCTTGGTCCGGAGGAGGGCGAGCTCGTCATCTTTCTTCTTAAGCTCAGCTTGGTGCTGCCCTGCTTGTTCGAGAAAATGCAGCATCATATCAGGCACGGGCACACTATCTTCAAGCGATGCTGAAATAGTGTGTTGGCCCGGCAGAGCCGAGGTATGAATGTTTGCCGAGTCAAGGAGAAATAGAACTGGAAAGCATGGCAAGGTCGGACAGAAATGACTTACCCTTGATCTGCTCCAGATTTTTCCGCATAATAATGTTCTCAGCCTCCACCCCAGCTGCGGAAACCGAATGATGAGATTAGTTCGGCAAAGGAAGATGAAGAAAAACGAAGAAGCACTAAGGAAGAAATTTACCCCTCTTCTCGTACTCCGCGATAAGTGGAGCCTGCTTTGCACGTAGCATCTTGTGGGTATCCAGCAAGCATTGGAATTCAGCACTCCGGCGATTGGTGGTCACCTAAAAGGGATACAGAAACACAAGTTAGCTCGATACATATTCGAAGTGTACTAAAATCCGGGCCAAGTGGAACTTAACCCAGCTCTAAGTGTGTGCATATTCGAAGCGTACTAAAATCCGGGCCAAGTGGAACTTAACCCGGCTCTAGGTGTGTGCATATTCGAAGTGTACTAAAATCTGGGCCAAGTGGAACTTAACCCGGCTCTAGGTGTGTGCATATTCGAAGTGTACTAAAATCCGGGCCAAGTGGAACTTAACCCGGCTCTAGGTGTGTGCATATTCGAAGTGTACTAAAATCCAGGCCAAGTGGAACTTAACCCGGCTCTAGGTGTGTGCATATTCGAAGTGTACTAAAATCCGGGCCAAGTGGAACTTAGCCCGGCTCTAGGTGTGTGCATATTCGAAGTTCTCATGGAGCTACATTAGTTTTCTAAAGAGCATCCAGCCGAGTAACAAATTACTCCCCCGGAGGCTCGGGGACTAATCATTATTATCTACAGCATGTAAAGGGGAAACGACGTACCTCCATCATCCGCCCAGCGAGGTTAATTGCCTTTGCGACTGTGTTCATCTGAGCGGAAAACTCGGCGGGGTCGAACTTCTCCGGGAGATCAGCGTCTTGAACTACCTCCGCCTTATTCAAATTCATGACAAACTCAATCAGGCTCGGAGGGTACCGTTCACCGCTAGGCATATGGGGCGCCACCAAGCCCTTCGCGTGCGCTTCTTTCCTTTCAATCAAGGCAAGGGCTAGGCTGGTGTGCAGAACAATCTGCTGTGCATCAGTTGGCTCGGCAGGGGCGTCCTTCGCTGCTGGAGCTTTCTTGGGAAGCATTGATATGAGGGTATGCTGCCCAGCCTCGACGAATGTCGGCTTGGTAGCGTCCGGAGCCTTCTTGTCCTTGGTTTGCTGGGAAGAGGAAGCCGTCGCAGCGGATTTCCCCTTAGGAGCGGCCGGGGTAGTTCCTCGCCGAGGTTTAGAAGACTCGAACGAGGCAGAGGAGCTAGGCGCTGGTGCTCTCGTTGCTGGGCTTGGTGCCGTTGCTGATGTTTTTGCAGCCAGAGTTGGTGCTGATACCGGAGTTGGTGTTGGTGCTGGTCTGGTTGTTGGTACTGGTGCTGGAGCCGAGGTAGCTTCAGTGGCTGCTGGTTGCGGTGATGCCAAGGTGGTGGATGTCGTCGCCTCGGCCGGGCCGGTCTCCCCCGCTCCAAGGTTACCCTCCTCTTGCCGAGGTGGAGCAAAACCCGGAGCGGCCACAGAACCCTCTAGAATAGGGCTCAACGGACGTGACTCGTCATCGCGACGGGGAGAAGGGCTAGGTCAGAGAGGTGAAGAGATGCTAGATCCACTTTGAGGGACCTCCACCGGAGCCCTGCAAACTCAAACAATGTCAGAAGAGAAATTACATCGATGTAAGAAAGATCAAGTTACAGAAGGAAGAATGACTTACGCATCCGAGGTTTGGGCCTCCTTGGGCTTCCGAGCCCTTCGTGCTGGGGCCTTGCCTGCTGGCTTGGAGGCAGTCTTGTCCCCGGATTTCTTTCGCCTTTTAGCAGGCTGAGAAGGTCCGGAGGAAGAGCTTGAAGCAGCCCCGCGCTTCTTCTTCGATGCCACCGGAACAGGTTCGCCCGTAGCGAGGGGAGGGTCCTCGTGGATGTGACCACCGGGGTGAGCTGATGGCAGAAAAGCAAAAGAAAGGGGGACAGCCTCAACAGGTTCAATCACCTCGACATCCGAGTCATCTTCATCATCGGGCCAATCTCTAATATAAGCGGATTTACCCGTGGGTCGTTTCGTGGCGCCGGTCATCGGGAGGAACATCTCCTGGTACGGCTCCTCCTCATCCGGAGTCTCCCGGTCCGGCGCCCACTTAAGGGTCGGATCGGTGCCGTCCTCGAGGGTCTGCTGAAGAAATTGCTGAGGAAAAGGGATGAACAAGAGAGTCAAAAATACAACAATAACTGGCATGTAATTAGTCCGGGGTAAGTTTGCAACATGAAGCTTACCGTGGGAGGAAGCCTATCGCGGCAACAATGCTCAATCCCCCAAGTCCACTCGGAGGAGAAGTCCTTGTGGGTGGTGAAGAGAGCCTTAACCCAGCGATAAATCTCCGTGTTGCTCAGCTCGAAGGAGGAGGTCCGGTTGGGGTCGCAGCCGAAGCTCATGTGGCACACCTTGTGGGTGCGCTTCTGGAGGGGGGAGATTCGGTTACACATGAAAGTGATCATGGCATCCTCGTTGCGTAGCCCGAGCTTCTTCAGCTCCGCGAACCTTTTGTTGACCTGGTTGGCCAAGGCCGTGGGCTTCTTGGGGACAGCGTCCCACAGATCCAGGTTAGGTGGACCCGAGGTATATGGGAGCAGCCGGATTAAATCTTCGGTGCCTGTGTTCCGGACGTAAAAGAAGGTCCGGGCCCACTCTTTGCAGGACTCTAACCCGGTGACCCGGGGGAAAACGGAAAACCTCCGGGGTGAGATGGAAGCCGCTCCGAATTGAGTGAGCTGCTTGTCCTCTGGATCGGTGTGGATGTTTGGGATAACGTTGCGACGAAGGCCGAAAAACCGGATCCATAGCTCCTTCGTGGGCCACATTCCAGCGTAGCCTTCGATCGTAGAGGCAAAGGCAGAAAGAGAAGTGATGGCGTTGGCTGGAAGATGGTGCGGCTGGAGCTGGTACGTCCTGAGCCAGTCCCGCAAAAAATCACTCACCGGCAAGCCGAAGCCCCGTTGAAAGTGGGACAAGAACACGACGTATTCACCTGGATTGGGTGAGGGGGCCTGTTCAGAGGAGGCCAGGCGAGCCGCAACGCCGGCGGGGATGCGCCTGGTGCGGTAGAGCCAGTCCAGGTCGTCTTTGCAGACCCAGGACCCGGCCCACGCACCGCGGTCTGCCGCCGCGGCGTCCTCCTCCATCTCCTGCTCAGCAACGACGAGCTCTTCTTCCGTCATCTGATCTTCGCTGCCCTCGCTAGCACTGGCGACGGCGGGGGGCACAGGCCGGGATTGGCGAGGACCCGTGGCGAGAGAGTTGTGTAGCGGTGGCGGCGGCGCAAAAGTGTGAAGGAAAAGCGCGGCGGCGACGCTGCTATTTGGAGCACTAGCGGCGGCACGGTCGCAAGGAAGAGGAAGGAGAAGAGCAACGGGCAGAGGGGCGCGGAAGGGGAAAAATCCTAAGGGATGTGCCCCTCCGCTATTTAACCACTCCCTCAAGCGGTGAGTGGGATCGTGTCCTGCGGATCGGCCACACGCAGTGGCCGTGTATCACCTGCCCGGACCAATCAGTGGGGAGCCACACGGAGGGCCACAGAGCAGAGAAGATCCCATGATGTGACACTGTGATGCGATAAACGAGGAGGCAGGCATGACGTGACCCGCGCACAGTGATAACTGACAATTACTACGGCGGTCACTGTGCTGGCTCTTAAAATAAGACAACATAATGATTACCCTTCACATGGGTTAGCGTACGAGAGAAGGAAACAAGACCCAGATGGAACTGTGGTAACCCGGCCAGCAAGTGAAAACTTGGAATGTGCGGAGGGAAAGTAAAACCAGGAGGTCCGAGTTAAAGTGGTAACCCGGCCGGCAAGTGAAAACTTGGAATGTGCGAAGGGAACGTAAATCCATATAAATCCGAGGTAAAGAGGTAACTCGGCAATAACGACCAGAGCACAGAATTGAACCTGATGTGGCCTTAGCGGCCAAGGCAGCTAAGACTGCACCAGCTTCGGGGACTAATGTTGGGGGATACCCCGGGTAGGGTCACGCCGGGGTATAAAGGCCGAGTTAGCCGAGGTTCGGCAAGGCCAAAGCAGATGCTGGCCGGGTCACCTCAAGGTAGGCCGAATCATGGGGTAACCCGGACCAGGGGGCGTTCGCCTAACTAAGTCTCAACCGACTTAAGCAGTAAGTAGGATGTGCATGTTTTACTTATATGCAGGAACAGGTGTGGCCAGATCAGCTATGATCCGGGTCACGTCTGGCTTCTAGGAGAAGGAAGGAATCTCGCTGGTCAAAAGAAGCCCCGGTACGCACTACCTGAGCGAAGCAAGCAAGGACAGGACCACCGGGGCGTGGCCGATAAGGGTGACGACGCCCATGTCTGCTGACGCGGACGCCACAGAGGCTCACGTAGCCAAAGCATGTGTGACGCGGGGGAAAAGCACCCCGGTCGGCTTACTACTATGGGGGGAAGCATATTCTTAGGAATATGCTTCCACGTATGCCCTAAGCAGAGCCCGAGCTCCCTCTATAAAAGAGGGGCTAGGGTTTCAGTAGAGGGGGTTGGTTTTTCTACTATTCTGGTTTGGCTAGGGTTTTTGGTGTGATCTGTGGATGAGAGTAAGAGAGCTCCTTCTTCCTCCTCTCGCCAATACAGCTCTAGGAGCACTTGTAATCTTGGTAACTGAGCAATACAAACAACTGTGTGGAGAATCACTTCACTATCCCTCCCTGTATTCCCCTAGCGTGTATTAGTCCCCACATTTAGCCTATCCATGGCATCTGCCGTGACACCACCATGACAGAAACATAATTGTGATGCTCCCTAAGAGTATTATACCAATATTTTAAGCTAGTAGTGCTAGTCTCAAGAGTGTTCAATCTAGCAAATATTCTTGCGAAGGAAATATCAGTTTGGCTAGGCAAGTTGTAAGTGAGGATCAATTTCTTTATAGCATTTATGGCATCATCCTCATTACATTGGAGGAAATCTCCTCCCACAACAGCATCTAAAGCATATCTATAGCAAAGAGCAATTCCAAGGTAAAAACTACTAAGGAACAAGCTTTGAGTCATTTTAGGCTCAGTTTTTTCATGTAGATCAGAGATTCTAGACCAAGCTTCCTTAAAACTTTCCTCAATTCCTTGTTTAAAAGTGAAAATCATTTCCTCGGGTGACATAGTGATTGGACCAAGGCTGGACATAGTGGCAACTTAAGAAAGGAACTAATTTTTTTGTGTTTTTGAAATAAGAAAGAAAACTAGTAAAACTAATTTTTTTGTGTTTTTGAATAAAGAAACAAGCAAACAAAGCAAAAAGAAACTAAGCAAAACAAAAATAACAAAGTAAAGAGATTGGTTATGAGGGACTCCCCTTGTGAAGATCTCGTTGACTCCCCGCAACGGCGCTAGAAAAATGCTTGATGGCTCAGTGTTGGAGCCAGAAAAATGCTGGAGCGATGATGATGTAGAGCTTGTTGGGAACCCCAAGAGGAAGGTATGATGAGCACAGCAGCAAGTTTCCCTCAGTTATGAAACCAAGGTTTAATCGAACCAGTAGGAGCAAGGAAACACCCCAAAGGTGTTGCTAGCTGAGCCTTGGCAGGGCGCACTACCGGTGCTAGTAGCAACGTGGAGACCTGCACAACACAACCACCGAACTTTTTCCCCAACTTGCGATGAGGTTGTCAATCTCACCGTGTTTTGCAGAAAACAAAGGATTAAACGTATCGCACGGAAAGAAGTAAAAGTTTGCAGAAAGTAAACACAAAGCAGTAAACAGTTTGTAGATTGTATGTAAAAGAAAGGACCGGGATCCATAGTTCACTAGAGGTGGCTCTCCTTACAATAGATAACATGATGGGTGAACAAATTATAGCGGGGCAATTGACAAACATCGAGAAAGCAATACATGCATATACTAATCATCTTGACTCCTTTGGAACTTGATTGGGCATTACAACATTATACATAGACCGCCATCCAACTGCATCTATGACTAATAATCCACCTTCAGGTTATCATTCGAACCCCCTCCAGTATTAAGTTGCAAGCAATAGATTATTGCTTTACGAACTACGTGTAAAGTAAACAATATGATTGTTCTATGAACAAAGGATTGTTGTTTTCTCCCTAGTAGCAACAACACATCTAGTACCTTAGAGATTTCTGTCACTTCCTGATACATTATAAATGTATCTATAATTTTTGATGTTCCATGCTTGGTTTTATCTACTTTCTTGTGTTTTGTCCACACTTTGGAGTACTTTTCATATGATTTCTTGGACTAACCTATTAACAAGATGCCACAGTGCCAGTTGCCTGTTTTCTGCTGTTTTTGGTTCCAGGAAGTCAGAAAATGAATATTCTCATAATTGGACAGGACAAAAGCCAAAGTTACTATTTTCTCGGAAGACTCACGGAGCTAGAAGGAGAGTCGGAGAGGGGCCACAGGGTGGCGACACCCCCCCTTGGCACGGGCCAGCCTAGGCTGCGCCAGGGCATGGTGTGGGCCCCCTGGCTGGCCACCGACCTTGTCTCCTTCGCTTGTAAGAGCCTCCCGATACCAAAACCCTAAATCGTCAATCAGAAATCCACGAAAAGTTCTACAGCGCCGCTGCCACCGAAGGGGAGATTCGGGGGACAGAAAGTCTCTGTTCCGGCACCCTGCCAGGATGGGGAAGTGCCCCCGGAGCCATCTCCATCGATCTCCACTGCCATCTCCATCATCATTGCTGATTCCCATGATGAGGAGGGAGTAGTTCTCTCTCGAGGCTAAGGGGTCTACCAGTAGCTATGTGTTCATATCTCTCTCTATGCATGATCATATTCTGATCATGAGCTTTGTAATCAAGTAGATCTACCTTGCTACTCAAGTGCTTTAATGAATCTCTGCTCTCCCCATGTGTGTGAAAGTGACAGCGTGCTCACCATGGTGGCACTTAGGCTAGAGATCACAAATACTTGTTATGAGTTATATTGCAAGTTGGGTGTCTTTATGAAATTGTGGTGTTTGTTGGACTCATCTAGTACTCAAGGTGACAGTGTGGGGTAATCTAGATGGGAAAGGCTTACTTTGAGGTGTGCTGTTATAGCCCTACCATCGATTAGAGTGTCCAACCAGATAGTAGTTAAGAGTAGTATCATAAAGAGAAGATATTTATATGAGAGTGTTCACTAGTGAAAGTATGATCCCTAGGCCTTGTTTCTAAGCATTTATACACCGTTTGCATTTAGATCTGTTACATGTTTGCTTGCTTCCATCTTTATTTTAGTTTTACTTTAGTCTTTTCCATGCCACCAAGCTATTTGCCTTTAGTTTCAGTTTGCCTTTAGTCTCTTCCACACCATCAAGTTATCTTCTATCACTGTTACCACTTATAATTATCCATACCACGTGTATTTCACTATCTCTTCACCGAACTAGTGCACCTATACACCTGACAAGTGTATTGGGTGTGTTGGGGACACAAGAGACTTCTTGTATCTTGATTTCAGGGTTGCTTGAGAGGGATACCTTTGACCACTTCCTCCCTGAGTTCGATAAACCTTGGATGATCCACTTAAGGGAAAAGTTGCTGCTGTTCTACAAACCTCTGCACTTAGAGGCCCAACAACTGTCTACAAGAATAGAAGTGCGTAGACATCAAGCTATTTTCTGGCGCCGTTGTCGGGGAGGTAAGGTAAAAGGTATTCACACCGGAGGATTAAAGAAAAAGAACCTCCCACGGCAAACGCCTATTTTCTGGCGCCGTTGAAGGGGAGGTAAGGTAAAAGGTACTCACATCCTCCGGTGTGAGTGCTCGAAGTTATTTCCTTTAGATTCTGCAATGTTGTCTTTTTGTTTCTTGTTTTCACTAGTTAGGCTTAATGGAAAACAACAACAAAATAGAGAGCTTTTTAGTATTTTTCCTAAGTTAGAACTCGAATTGTCTGAAAAGAAAATTAAAAAACCCATGGAACTTTCTTTGCATGCTAATAACAATGTTATTAGTATGAATCTTTTGAACACGTTTGTTACTAATGCTATGGAAACATCTAATCTTGGGGAAGTTGGTTTTTATGAAAATGATCTTTTTAGTTCCCTAGCTTTAAAAAAGAAAATTTGCTCTGATGACGCTTTATCTCCCATATGTGGTAATTCTAATGATACTTGTGATATTTTAAATCCACATACTGAAAGCATCTCATTTAAAATACCTATAAAAATTGTTGAACGAGTTATGAAAAACTATTATTTTGGAGATGGAACTGTCCATCCTGGTGATCATTTACTCCTTATAAATGAATTATGCGGGTTGTTAAAGTGTGCAGGTATTTCAATGAACCAAGTTAAGAGGAATCTATTATCTTTTTCACTTAGGGGCAAAGCAAGGGAGTAGTATGAGCTACTAGATGATCCTCATCATTTTGAGTGGAAGGAACTTGAATCTCTCTTTTACTCCAAATTTTATCCTCCTCGTGAAATTCATAAAGATAGGAATTACATTTATAATTTTCATCCACATGATGGAGAAAGTATTGCCCGAGCATGGGGGAGATTGAAGTCACTAATGCTCAAATGTCCCATTCATGAGTTCCCCAGTAATACTGTTCTTAATAATTTCTATGCAAGGCTTTCAGGACATTACAAGGACTATCTAGATACTTGTTTAGAGGGATCCTTCACAAGTAAGGAGGTCAAACCTAAGTGGGATCTTCTTGAAACAATTCAAAGCAATACTGAAGATTGGGATAACAACAAAGGTAAAGAACCAGGTATAAACTATAAGTATGATTGCATTAAGTCTTTTGCTGAAACTGCTGATTTTCAAGAGCTTAATGCTAAATATGTTCTTGATCCTCAAATTCTTATTGATTGTTTTAGAACCTTTGCTTCTCATATTAATGCTTCTAAAGAAAAATGGTACATGTATCATGAGCCTTTTAAAGACACTTGCAGGGATAATGAAATTGTTATTAAGGATAGCAATGAACATGCTCAAACCTCTGAAAGTACTATTTCTTATAAGCATGTTAATTTTTGTGGAATACATAGACCTTGTGAGAATAATCAAATGGAAGAGTAATATTGTACCACCCACAGGAATGAAAAAACTAGAATGTGGTATAAGGCTTTAAATGATCTTGGTAAAAAAAGTTTGTGCCCTTTATCCTTTTATTTGTGAACTTTGCTTTGAAGTGGGTCATTTCAATTTTCAATGCTCAGGCCATAATAATAGCCCTTCTAATCCAATGAGTACTGCAAGTTTGTATTGTGATGACATGATCACTCCTAATCAGCATGATCAACTTACATTATTTTTGGGGTGTGAAGAGTTATCAAGAAAAACCTCTTTGGTAGATATGGGTGCTTTTGATATGAATAGTGTCATGCATGGTTGTCATCTTTATTGTGTTGATAATTGCCACACAAATACTTACATACAAAATATTATAAAAGATGAGATCTTACCAAAATATGACATGACTAATATGTGTTTTGGTCTTATTAATGAAAAGGAGGAATCCTCCAAAGTTTCTTTTATTGTCTCTAACAATGAACCAGGGTATATGGAGAAGCTTACTTTCAAGCCTCTGCCTCCTAAAGATAAGAAGAAAATGAAGAAAAGGAGGAGTAAAAGAAGAGAGGAAACGGTATTTTCCCCTAAGCATGTTGCTCCTATTATAGTTTTTGATGAGTCTGAACTCGATGATGTTCCTATGCCTATTACCATAGTAGTGATCATGATTGGGAAAAGCACACTACTTTTGATATTGAAAATCTCTTCGGTACCAATTCTGAAAATGATGATATTAATAATTGCTATACTATTAGTGCTATCCATGATCCTTCTAATGATGATATCTTTACAAATGAACACACTTTGGAATATAACTACTCTATTGCTTATGATGATACTATACCTCCAATATATGATGATTGCAATGATGAATATGATATTTTCAGTCCATCTACTCTTAAGGAGGAAATTAATTATGATTACAATATGCCTCCTATATTTGATGATTATGGTGATGAAAATAATAATGATAGCTATTTTGTTGAATTTGCTCCCAGTACAATCAATAAGAATGACTATGTTTATGTGGGGAGTATTAATTCTTTTATGCATGTGGCTCATGATAAGAATGTTTCTTGTGATAGTTATATTGTTACTTTTATTCATGATGCTACTGAAAGTTATTATGAGAGAGGGAAACATGGTTTTATGTGTCTCAACAATATTAAATTTCCCCTCCTTATGTTGAAAATTTTGAAGCTGCACTTGTTTTGCTTTCCTATGCTTGTTGCTTTGTGCTTTCATGACTTGTTTCTTTACAAGATTCCTATGCATAGGAAGTGGGTCAGACTTAAATGTGCTTTGAATTTTCTTCTTGATGCTCTCTTTTACTTCGATTCATATTTATTATGTGAGCATCTCCTCAAACTATCATGCTTAACTTAAAGGCGTTAAAGAAAAGTAATTATTGGGAGATAATCCAAAAGTTTTAGATGAGTCGTTATTACCTCTGTAATAACCGCTCCTTATCCTTTTTATTTTCTTTTTGTGCTAAGAGTAACCCTTTAATGAGAGAGAAGTAATGCTTGGGAAAGTTGCTGTCCCGAAACAGATTTCTCTGCTTCACCGTAAAAATTCGTGTAAAATCTCCGTACGTCGTTTTAAGGCGTCAATTTTTGTGCTTCTGCCCTAGGTTGTTATCTAACTTTCGTTAGTTCAACCCTTTTTGATTTGAGAAACAGAAGGTCTTCGAAAAAATTCGTCTTTACCAGATGGTCTGTTTTGACAGATTTCTGCCATTATTTGCATTTGCTTCTTGTTGGTTCCTTTTTGAGTTCTTTTGGGGGAATTGAGCTTTTTGAGGGAAGTGCTACAGTATCTAGTGTTTTAATGGAAGTTTTATTGGTGCTAGAACTGAACCTAAAGACTTATTATCTTGAGTGCACTAATGTTGCTAATAAAGATTGTGTGAAGTTTTGTATGAAGGAAAAATTTCAGGTGTATGGAACGAATGAGTAATGAGATGAAGGATGGACTAAAGCTCAAGCTTGGGGATGCCACGCGTGTCACCCCAAGAAATATCCAAGAAGTACAAGCGTCAAATCTTGGGGATGCCTTGGGCATCCCCTTCTTCATCAATAAAAATCTCAGGTTTCTTCCAAACACTTCATTTTTATTGTTTCATGCACAGTTGTGTTGTTCTTGGAGCGTCTTTGTTTTCGTTTTTGGTTTTAGTTTGCTTGGTTTTCTTAGTTTGCTTGAATAAATTGGTTGGACCCCCTCTTTCATACATTGGTTTGCAAATAGTTTGGTTTGGTTTGGAAAAGAGTAGGAAAGTTCATGCGTATGTGGTAAAAAGAGCTCGTTTTTGACTGTGGCCTATGCTTTGTCATGCCATGATTGATATTGTTTTGGATTTATGCTTAGTATTATTTTTTGTAGCATAACTTGTTATAAACAATTGATATTGCTTAATGTGCCTTGGATGAATCATGCGTTGTTTTAGCATATTAAAGCATAGTATAGTGGTATTCTCCTTTGATGCTTTATTTGGGTTGACTTGGCGCATGCTCACACCATGTTATGACTATCTCAAGTCACCATAGCCTTTATGATCCTTTAGTTTTCAACTTGTAGTATCACTTTATGCTTTGATCAATGATGTTTTGTCGCTCTGCATGATTATGGCCGTTATTGCTCTCTTAGTTTGTCGCTCCTAGTCTTTTGCTAGCCTCCACAACCAAGTATGAGTTCCACTCATGCATCCAACTCCCTAAACCAAGTTATTCCAAAGAGTGCACCATACCTACCTACTAGCTTATGCTATTCCAAGTATATTCATGCGTTTGTTTACCTTCCAAATTAAACTTGTTATGAGAAAACTAGTGATTAAAGCTCTCACGAACTTGATGGCACACTTTACTTTTCTTGCCCTTAATAAACTTGAACCATTGTGTCGTCTATGTTGTATATGCTTACACTTATTTGTTGGGAATTAGCAGAACCATGCTGTCATGGGGAACGCTTTCAACATTGCACTTCGTACTTGTACCTAGTTGATATCATGCTCTTTTGTATATGGATGTCGTCGGTGTGAAATGAAAGGGGAGCTTGTAAGTCCATGGAGTTATATATATGTGTGAGAGACACGCATGGGCCGCTGGTCTAATCCATGCTGACATGGTGGAAACCTGCAGCGTAACCATAATGAGCTGTCTATGAAGCATTCTTCTTATAAAAAAAAGGTCCTATATTGAGAAAAAAAAGAGAAAAGAGAAAAAAAGAGATTATGAAAAGAGGAAAGAGAGAAAAAAGCACCATATTCCCATGGTAAATAAGAATATTGTTGAGATGCTTGTTGTCTGCTTGCCTTGTTATTTTGATATGGGGATTCTTCCGTATCATCGGGCAAGGGGTACCCCGTTGGCGGTTCTCTATGATACACATGTACTTACAATGACAAGAACTTACGGGTGACTAAACTTGAGTAGCATGAGGAGCGGCCCTGGTATACAAGGGACATGAGATTTCTATCTTATACTTCGTCAAGCATGTACACCATAGTTTGTTCACTTTAACCTTAATCACTTCAAGATGCTTATGATAGGGGCAATGAGAGCTGAAAGCTATAAGTACCATAATTTTTGGAAGCTCTTTATGAGACTTGAATCCCTACTTCCTTTTATAAAGGCCTTTCTTCCACCATTATATTGAGTCTCCACCTTCTATCTTTATGCACCTACTTTGAGAGCATAGTGGCCATTCTTAGTTCTATGTGCATTGTCCCAAGACTAGTTGATTGATGCATAACTTGATATTGCTTGTTTTAAACTAATTGTATCTAGTCTTTCTTATGAACTTTGAAGGTCTCCTATGCATTTATATTTGCTACTCTACAAGGGACAAGCTGAATACTACTATGCTATGTTTTCTTTATGTGAAACAAACAAACGTCTTGCAAAGCATTGTTATTCATGAATCTTTTGTTTGTGCCTTTTCATGTTGCATCATAGTTTCTTTGTCTTACTGCTAGAACTTTGTCTTTCATGCTATGATTGAAGTACTATGATCCCAGCTTTGAATGTTTTACAAATACTTTGATCAAGTCTTTGATGGTGCATGTTACCTCAAAAATTATTCTTTCTTTTTATCACTTACCTACTCGAGGACGAGCAGGAGTTAAGCTTGGGGATGTTGATACATTGCAAATGTATCTATAATTTTTGATGTTCCATGCTTGGCTTTATCTACTTTCTTGTGTTTTGTCCACACTTTGGAGTACTTTTCATATGATTTCTTGGACTAACCTATTAACAAGATGCCACAGTGCCAGTTGCCTGTTTTTTGCTGTTTTTGGTTCCAGGAAGTCAGAAAATGAATATTCTCGGAATTGGACGGGACAAAAGTCAAAGTTACTATTTTCCCGGAAGACTCATGGAGCCAGAAGGAGAGTCGGAGAGGGGCCACAGGGAGGCCACACCCCCCTTGGCGCGGGCCAGCCTAGGTCGCGCCAAGGCATGGTGTGGGCCCCCTGGATGGCCACCGTCCTTGCCTCCTTCGCCTATAAGAGCCTCCCGATACCAAAACCCTAAATCGTCAATCAAAAATCCACGAAAAGTTCCGCAGTGCCGCCGCCACCGAAGAGGAGATTCGGGGGACAGAAAGTCTCTATTCCAGCACCCAGTCGGGACGAGGAAGTGCCCCCGGAGCCATCTCCATCGATCTCCACCGCCATCTCCATCACCATTGCTGATTCCCATGATGAGGAGGGAGTAGTTCTCTCTCGAGGCTAAGGATTCTACCGGTAGCTATGTGTTCATCTCTCTCTCTATGCATGATCATATTCTGATCATGAGCTTTGTAATCAAGTAGATCTACCTTGCTACTCAAGTGCTTTAATGAATCTCTGATCTCCCCATGTGTTTGAAAGTGACAGCGTGCTCACCATGGTGGCACTTAGGCTAGAGCTTACAAATACTTGTTATGAGTTATATTTGGAGTTGGATGTCTTTATGAAATTGTGGTGTTTGTTGGACTCATCTAGTACTCAAGGTGACAGTGTGGGGTTATCTAGATGGGAAAGGCTTACTTTGAGGTGTGTTGTTATAGCCCTACCATCGATTAGAGTGTCCAACCGAAGGGTAGTTAAGAGTAGTATCATAAAGAGAAGATATTTATATGAGAGTGTTCACTAGTGAAAGTATGATCCCTAGGCCTTGTTTCTAAGCATTGATACACCGTTTGCATTTAGATCTGTTACATGTTTGCTTGCTTCCTTCTTTATTTCAGTTTGCCTTTAGTCTCTTCCACGCCATCAAGTTATCTTCTATCACCGTTACCACTTATAATTATCCATACCATGTGTATTTCACTATCTCTTTGCCGAACTAGTGCACCTATACACCTAACAAGTGTATTGGGTGTGTTGGGGACACAAGAGACTTCTTGTATCCTTATTGCAGGGTTGCTTGAGAGGGGATACCTTTGACCACTTCCTCCCTAAGTTCGATAAACCTTGGGTGATCCACTTAAGGGAAAATTTGCTGATGTTCTACAAACCTCTGTAGTTGGAGGCCCAACAACTGTCTACAAGAATAGAAGTGCGTAGACATCACTTCCCCAGATTACCAGAGGCGTGAACCCACTATCGAGCATAAATACTAACTCTTGGAGTTGCTAGCATCTACTTGGCCAAGATAGCTACTAACAACAGAAAGCATGCAAGATCACAAATAACAAAGACATGATAGAATCAATAATCAATCTGAAATAGCATCTCAATATCCATCAGATCCCCGCAAACACAACATGCAGAATGACAAATAGATGATATTGATCATGAACGGAGCTCACAAGATCTAGACATGAAAGCACAAAGGAGGAGAAGCCGCCATCTAGCTACTACATGGATCCGTAGTCCAAGGATGAACTACTCACGCATCACACCGGAGGCTTGCATGGTGATGAAGACGACCTCCAGGGTGAATTCCCCTCTCTGGCAGGGTGCCGGGAAGAGCTTCAGATCCCTCCCGATCTAGAGATGGAGACGACAGCAGCTACAGACTCTTTTGTGGATTTTTTGATCGGGCACTTAGGGTTTTCGTCCCGAGGGCATCTTATAGGCAGAAGGAGAGGCCGAGGGGGTGCTAGGGTTGGCCAGACCACCCCCTGGCGCGGGCCAGCCTGGCCGCGCGGCCAGGTGGTGTGGCCGGCCCCCAGCCCTTTTCTGTCTCGTATTCTGCCATCTGATGACTTCCGGAAAAATAGGCACTTTGGCTTTTGTCCCGTCCAATTCCGAGAATATTCATTTTCTAACTTTCCTGGAACCAAAAACAGCAGAAAATAGGCAGCTAGCATTGTGGCTCTTGTTAATAGTTAGTCCAAGAAATCATATGAAAAGTACTCCAAAGTTGGAACAAAACACAAGAAAGTGGATAAAACTAAGCATGGAACATCAAAAAATTATAGATACATTTGCAATGTATCACTCCTACCTCTCCTCCTGCATCATAGAGTATCAGAAGAACAATATGTTATTCTGAAAAACAATTTGGGTTTGTAAATAAGTAGTACAATACTTTTGCTAGTGCAAAGTTTTAATTTATCTATTCAGCACTTTTGGCTTTGATATTATGTGCCAGAAATGTTTGCATAAGCACTTATATTTTTTGTCTGCACTTATCGTTTATCTGGCTTTTCGCCTTGTCCCTTTCGTGAGCCGGCCAACTTTTAGCACGGAAACTTTGCCGAGCAACATAGCTCAATTGCTAAACCAGTTTAAACTCGGAAACAAAGCTGGCTTCCAGTGCCAACAATTCACTACTCGGAAAATGCCCGCATCTAGCAATCTGAAATAACCAAAGTATAGACTAGAATATTTAGATTTATATCCAAAGGTATAATTTTTAGAATCGGAAATCTAAACCAGAACAAACAAGGGCATAAAGTACTTTCAAGTATTCTGGGATTTTCGACTGCGACATGATCATTTGGAAATAAGATGGTAAAAACTTCTCAGAAAGATTTTGAGGGAACCAAGACTTTTATTTCTCATTGAACATGTACACAGATATGATTACAAAGAAAAATAAACTAAGAATAAAAGGGACGTAGCTGAGCAATATTCCATGGTCTGTCTAACTCATCCGGATTTGTACTGCCTCCAGCTCTCTTTCTCTTCTTAGTAGCAAGTCTTTCTTTGACTGGCCGCATATCAGTTAGGTAGTACGAACCATTGTGCAATACTTGACTAACTAAAAATGGTCCTTCCCATATTGGGGAAAGTTTGTGCTTTCTTTAGTGCATAAGCCGGAGAACTAAATCGCCCTTATTAAAAGATCAGTTTCTGACTCTCTGGCTATGATACTTGCATAACTTCTCCTAATAGGTTGTTGATCTCATCTCAGCAACGACGCGAACTTCTTCGACTAAGTCGAAATCATTTTGTCGAGAAATTTCGGCATCCTCTCCAATATACGCGGCCACTCTAGGAGAAGTGTGAATCAAATCACTAGGAAGAACTGCTTATGCGCCATAGACCAAGAAGAAAGGTGTGTATCCGGTTGACCTGTTTGGAGTTGTTCATAAACTCCATATTACAGAGGGTAATTCTTCTGCCCAAGGCCCCGTAGCACGTCGTAGTGGTGCTTCAAGTCTTGGTTTTAGGCCCTGTAGGATTAAACCATTTGCTCTTTCGACTTGTCCATTAGCTTGTGGATGTGCGACTGACGCAATGTCAAGCCGGATATTTTGTTCATTGCATAATTCGGCAAGCTCTCCCATAGAAAAGCTACTCCCATTGTCCGTGATAATGCGATGCAGATAACCGTATCGGATTATAACATCCTCAACAAATCTTCTGGCTGTTGCTCCACCACAACTAGTGATGGGTTTAGCCTCAATCCATTTGGTGAACTTATCCACCATCACTAAGAGGTGTGTAAATCCACTTTGAGCCCGTTTAAATGGTCCTACCATGTCAAGCCCCCAAACCGCGAAAGGCCATGTTATAGGTATTGTTCGCAGCTGATCAGCCGGAATGTGAGCTTGTTTGGCGTACTTTTGGCAGCCCTTGCACGTCTTGACCAGCCGTTCGGCATCTTCCTTGGCTGTAAGCCAGAAAAAATCGTGTCGGAAAGCTTTTGCCACTAAAGATTTGGCTATAGTGTGGTGACCACACTCGCCTTCATGGATTTCTCGTAAGATTTCCACTCCTTCTTCCGGAGATGCACAGCGCTGAAAGACCCCACATGCACTCCGCTTATAGAGCTTACCACTAATTATAGTATAGGCTTTTGCTCGTCGGACGATCTGCCGGCTCAGAACTTCGTCTTCAGGTAATTTTCCTTCTATCAAGAAATCAAGATAGGCTTGAGTCCAGCTGGGAATCATAGCCAGAACTGCTACTAAAGGTGAGTTGGATTTGGTCAAATATTCCTCATCTACTCCTTTTATAGAGGGAACTTTGAGGTGCTCTAGAAAAGCGCCATCCGGGACCTTTTTCCGGGCAGAGCCTATTCGAGATAGTGCATATGCTTCCTCATTTTCTATTTGAGGGATGTGTTGAACTTCAAACCCTTCAAACGATTTAGATAA
This sequence comes from Avena eriantha, assembly GCA_910589775.1. Classification (NCBI taxonomy): domain Eukaryota; kingdom Viridiplantae; phylum Streptophyta; class Magnoliopsida; order Poales; family Poaceae; genus Avena; species Avena eriantha. The sequence continues at coordinate 229,416,236 of OU342742.1, forward strand.
TTCATCCACGATAGCCCTATATGTCGTCATATGGTTGTTTGCCTTACAGATATCCAACACCTATTGAGCAACAAGATCCGAATCTCCATAACACATTAAACGTCGGATGCTGATGTCCTTAGCAATCCGGATTCCATGTAGTAGTGCTTCATACTCGGCAATGTTGTTCGTCACCGTGAAGTGTATCTGCAATACATAGAAAAGTTTATCACCTTGGGGTGACTTGAGCACCACGCCAGCCCCCGAGCCCCTGAGCGCTTTAGACCCGTCAAAATGCAAGGTCCCATATTCTCACTCTAGCAGGGTCATACTCTCCGGTGTCTCTGTCCAATCAGCGACAAAGTCAGCAAGGATTTGGGATTTGATTACTGTACGAGGTTTGTACTCAATATCGAAAGCTGAGAGCTCTATGCCCCATTTGGCGACGCGTCCTGTAGCGTCACTATTGTTGATTATATCTCTCATGGGAGCTGTGCTCACCACGATAATTGAATGTTCCTGAAAATAATGGCATAACTTACAAGATGCTAAGAACACACCATAAACCAGCTTTTGATAATGCGGATACCGCTGTTTTGATTCCGTTAAGACCTCGCTGAGATAGTAAGTCAGACGCTGCACCAAGTGTTCCTGATTTTCCTCCGGTCTCTCCACCACCATGATGATACTGACGACTTTGTTTGTCGCAGCAAGATAGAGCAACATCGGTTCCTATGGTTTCGGTGCTGCAAGGATGGGAACAGATGAGATTACTGCTTTTAGGTCTTGTAGTGCAGCTTCAGCTTCGTCGGTCCAAACAAAATTCTTGGTCTTTTTCAGGAGCTTGTATAGTGGTATGGCTCTTTCACCGAGCCAGCTTACAAACTGAATGAATGCGGCAATGCAACCAGTTAGTCTGTGTACGTCCTTCAGGCGAGTCGGCCTGGAAATATTGAGTATAGCGTTGATTTTGTCTCGGTTTACCTCTATGCCTCTTTGAGACACGATAAAACCTAACAATTTTCTGGCTGGGATTCCAAAGAAGCATTTCTTCGGGTTAAGCATTATGTTGTATTTTCGTAGATTGGCGATTGTTTCCTCCAAGTCGGAAATCAGGGTTTCCTTCTTTTTGGACATCACCACAATATCATCCACATATGCGTGTACATTGCGTCCGATTTGATCGTGGAGGCAACGCTACATTGTGCATTGGTATGTAGCTCCTGCATTTTTCAACCCAAAGGGCATCGTAATGAAATAGAAGGTTCCAAAGGGGGTTATGAATGAAGTTTTTACTTTGTCAGATTCCATCATCCAGATTTGGTGATAACCGGAATATGCGTCGAGAAAACATAGGAGTTCCGAGCCTGCCGTAGAATCGATAACTTGATCAATCCTAGGCAGAGCGAATGGATCTTTGGGACAAGCCTTGTTCAAGGCAGTATAATCAACACACATCCTTAAATCAGTGGTGTCCTTTTTAGGGACCATTACAGAATTGGCCGACCACTCAGTGTGGATGACCTCTTCTATGAATCCGGCTAACTCGAATCGTGCTAGTTCTTTAGCTATTGCCTTACGCTTTTCATCGCCAAAACGTCATAGGGACTGTTTGATGGGTTTAGCGTTTGGGTGTACATTTAAAGAGTGCTCGGCAAGTTCCTAGGTACTCCGGTCATGCCAGATGGCTGTCGTGCGAAGATATCTTTATTTGCTTGGAGAAACTTGACGAGCGCGCTTTCCTATGCGCTATCTAGGCCTACGCCTATCTGGGTCACCTTGGAGGGGTCATCATCCTTCAACGGCGTCTTCTTTGTCTCTTCTGATGCCTTGAACTCGGGATTTGGCTTTGTCACCTCCTTCTTTGTTGCGGGCATCTCGGACGGATATATGCTCTTCTTGATCTCCTGGTACTCCTGGGCGTGCAGCACGGCTTCGGCGAAGGCGGCATTTCCATCCTCGCACTCTCGCGCTTTCTTTGGGTCTCCCCTGATGGTGATCACGCCGTTGGGACCTGGAATTTTCATCATGTTGTAAATGTAACATGGACGAGCCATAAAAGCCCAGTAAGCCGGACGTCCGAATATAGCGTGGTACGCGCTCTTGAACGGGACCACTTCGAAGGAAAGTGCTTCCGTCCGATAATTCTTTGGAGTTCCAAAGCTAACATCCAAAGTGATTTCTCCCAGGGAATTTTCTTGTCTTCCTGGGACAAATCCGTGAAAAATCACAGAGCTGTAGTTCAGCTGGGTCTCCGAGATCTTCATCCAGCGTAGCGTTTTGACATACAGAATGTTGATGCTATTGCCGCCGTCCATGATAGTCTTGGAGAAACCATAGCCATCAATAAGTGGATTGACGACTAAGGCGTATTTTCCTCGCCTGTACAACTTAGGTGGATGATCAGCACGGTCAAAGGTAATTGCCACTTCCGACCAGTCCAGGAACTGAGGGACCGCCGGAACTGTTGCATTGAGCTCATGTAGAACTGCTTTCTTGACCTTTGCTGGTTGAGATCCGAGGAAGGTGACGTAAGTGTCTTTCTTTGTCGAGAAATTATTTTTCCCTTCCGGCTTGGGATTTGAAGCATCGGCTTCCTCCATGTCGGAATCATCCTTGGTGTCTTTATCCTTTTCGGGATTCTTCTTTCCCTTCTTCCGCTTAGCTCTATAGCCAGCGGTATCATCTTTCTTGATGTCATCATTGAAATGACACTCGGCATTTGTGTGGGATGAGCCCCCATTGGCATCTAAGTGATGCACACATGGGTTATTGGCAATGTCGACCCAGGAGTAGGTTTTGCCGGGTTGTTGGTCTCCTCTACCCTGGACTCTTGATGTCCCGCGACCGCGTCGACGGCCACCGCCGCGCCCTCCTCATCCCCCAGACCCGAAAGTAACAGTGGCCACTACCGTTTCCATGTTGGGCTTTTCTTCCGAGGTGTTCTTGCGCTTCTGAGCTTGTTGCTTTGGTTGTTTTGCCAATTGCGGCACAGCTAGGGAGTTAAGTAATCCCTCTGCATCGTCGTCAACATCTGCATACTTGCTCACTGTTTCTATCATCTCTCCCAAATCAGTGACCTTGTCACACTTCAAGCGATGACGTAGTAAACCAATTGGGAGTCCTGCAATGAAAGCTTCAATCGCAGTTTGGTCATTTACTCCTTCACAGGAGTTCTTGGTGTCGATCCATCGTCCGAGATAATCCCAGCAAGTTTCTCCGGCTTTCTAGGTGCAACGTTGTAGGTCTCCTACCGTACAGGGCCTCCGATATGTGCCTTCGAAATTCCGAAAGAATGCACTTTGCATATCATACCAGTTGTGGATGGTGTTCTCCGAAAGTTCATTGAGCCATGATTGTGCCGTCTTCCGCAACATGAGTGGGAGATATCGGGTCGCGACCAGGCTGTTTCTGCCTTTGGCGATACAGCAAGCCTAGAAAAAATCCTGGAACCAAGTATCTGGCCGAGCTATACAGTCGTAGGTTTGAATGTGTCTTGAGATAGCAAATCCTTACAGGAATTTTGTAGCTCTTATGCGTGGTCCGAAGCATTTTGGGCCCACGTATATATCATCGTTATCGTAGCGTCGTGCCTCTATGTTGGAGTTGATCTTGTGCCTTGCGTCACTTGGGGATAAAGATCGTCCTGAATGACGGCTGTGGCTGCAGTGCCTTGGAGCCGGACTTCGGCTTCTGCCACCACCTCCTCCACCACGACGCCCTCCTTGGCCTCCTTGGGAGCCGTTATGATGGCTACTTGGTGGAGAGGGTGGAGTAGCTAGATGGTTTCCGGCTGATCGCTGGCCTCCGTCCGGAGCGTCGTTATTTCGGTTCCGGGGAGTATCTTCATTACGACGAGCCCCCTGCCGGCTTGACTCAGCACGGTGTCCGTTGTTCCTTTGTCCATAAGCTGGACGGCTTTTGTGTCTAGGAGGTGGCATTCTTTGACGATCCTCCTCCCGAAGTTTCTCTTTATCTTCTTCCCTGCGATCGTTCGACTCTCGCTGGGGAGGATTCTTTGGATTTTAAAGCGATTGCCTCTTGCTTCGTAGCTGGGGCAACGTTGCGTCAGTCACGTGCAGCTTTGTGATGCTGCCCTGAAGATCCGGTTCTTGACTAGTTGTCTTCCCGACGGTCGGAACGGTGATGCTGTTCTGGAACACGTTGGGGTCTTACATCATTCCAGTCCGGATCCGTGCGACATTGGTCAAATTGGGAGACCAGTATTCTGCTTCCGGACAGGGCGGCCTTCTGCTGCTCCAGACCCTTGTTGAGTAGTTTAATGCCCAATCGGATCTGCTCTGGGCCTGGATTACTTGATAGGATTTCTCGAGCCGCAATGGTGTTTTGCACTGGTGTTGGATACAGCCAATCCCCATTGCTGTCGCGCCGAGGCATCCCATGTTCTCCTCCGAAGAGGACTTTGTGAATCTGTGGGAATTGGTCGTCATGAGTATGACGTTTCCTAGTCTTCTGATGCTGCCGGGAGTTGTACTTCTCTGCAGTTGCCATGCGTTTCTTTTCTTCCTCAAGGTTTTTGGCTTCATCAAGGAGTACTTGGCGACGCGCTTCTAGGTCCTGGGCCCTTTCGTCCAGCTCTTCAGCAGTAAGTTCTGCAGTTGTAGGAATAGGTGTGGTTAATGCAGCATCGATGAGTTTACACGCACCTTCGGTGATCACGTGTCCATCCACGGACTCTTCTTTGGGCTCTTCTGGGATCAATGCTCCATCCGAGTCTTCCTCGTATTCCTCGGCAATCACCTCCTCTGTCGAAGGATGTTTTGTCTGGGTCTTGTTCTTCTTCTTTGCCTTCTTGGCAGCGCCGGTAGCAAAGACGGCTTTGGTTCCGTTTCTTGGAGTCAAACTCTGATCGGTACTTTCGGACATGTGGACCTCGGGATTATCTCTGATATCCATGTCATCCTGCACTTTGGGAGAGTTTTCTCCGGATCCTTCATCCATGGCTTCTCCTTCCTCAGCAGTTTTGGAGTTATACTCCTCTTCATATTCCACGGAGAACTTTCGAAAATCTACCGACGTCATCGAGTCATCCGAGGATGCGGGTAAGACGGTGTTTGTTCCGATCGCCTCCAGCACCGAGTTGGTGTTTTCTCCAGCATCGGCCGAGCTGGATCCGGATCCAACGTATCCGATGAAGTGTGACATGTGGGTCCTGAGGTAGTTGCGGCTTTCCTCGTGGGCTTCCTCGAAGATCCTGATAGTCTCCAGAACTTCATCCACGCTTGCATCTTGTATCATCATACGCCTCAACGTGTGCCTCAGGAACGGTTGATCTGTTCTAGCGTTGGTAGAGCCGGAACCAAGGTTGTTGCTATGCTCCTCCTGAATTTCGACCTCAGCAGACAGATCGATCTGGGATTCGACCTCACTAGGGAGGTCCACTCCAGATTCGACTTGAACCGCAAGATCTGCTTCAGGCTCGGATTTCTCCACTATGGCCACAACTGGTGCGGGCTGGGTGGGATTAGGGTTTTCTGAGATCCGGAACTCTGCCGCCTCGCGAACAAAGGGGACCCAGATATTTCTTCTGCCTCTATCATCACCGCTGGGGTGGGTGGGGCAGGTTCAGCGAATCCGATGTATACATCGATCTCACCGAAAGACATGATGGTGTAGGCAGTCACGGCTTCCCTAGCCGGAATCTAGGTCTCGTCGAGAACGATGAGAGGGACGTCACTGGCGTAGAGGATGCGACCGACGGCGATAGTCTCGCCGATTTCAATTCTTGCAGATTCCGCTCGGAACGCAGATCCGAAGCTCACCTGCCCCATGGTGGGCGCCAACTATCGTCGGATTGATGACAAGTACGCCATGAGGGGGTCCTCGAGGCGTGTGGAAGAGAGGGGTGTGAGACGTACGGTGTTCCGGGACGGTGAGCACACAAGTTTACCCAGGTTCAAATCCGCCGGTTTTGGACGGATCCTACTCCTGCTAGCAATCCAGTAATATGGTAGAGCTGGAATATGGGTTACAAGGGTTTCGCTTATGCGAGTTGAGATTGTATACTATTGTGAGGGTAGGCGCCCTAAAGGCTCTCCCTAGGACGGCTTATATAGATATCCAGCCTAGGGTTTACAGGAGAGATCTATCCGGCTACGATTAAGAGTCGGTTACAGAGTACATCTTGAACTACAAGTAACACTATGGGCCTATGTCGGTAAGTCTTCTGGACATTCTCGTAGTTGGATTGGACTCCGTCTCTTCTCCCTGACTGGACCGTCCGTGAAGCAAAGCTCTAACCCGAAGTGGGTCACCCTGATCAGTGAAGAACTGTGAGATACCCAAAAAGTATATCCCAACAAAGAAAAAATATAAAACTAGGACGCCTTATTTTTTTTAATGGAGGGAGCAGTGCATGTAACGCGGCCGTAACGGCTGGAGTTCTGCGTTCGAAATTGACGCATTAAATGTTGGAGTATATCTATTTCCCTATCGCACGTATCCTATAGGATAATAATTCTTACGCGGATCCCAAATCCAGAATCCACGGTACTGATATCGCGAGCAGATGCGCTCGTGTGCCAAAATGCCTCTCAAATCATCTTCTTATCCTAAGATGTCTATAAATAAGCTCAACACTACTTTGGAAAGTACCTCCTTAAATCAACTTTTTGTGATTCAATAAGTTTATTCTCTCGGTTCTCTCGTTTTCTTTTATGCCTTTCCGTAGCATCGAACTTTGGCTTCGGCATTGTAGCACCTATAATTCCGAAGGAATCAAATCCATCCAAATTCAATTTACCATAACTTTGGATATCCAAGGTGCAAATGGACACGCTCAAGAAAAGGACATGGACACGCCCGTAGAATGATCAGGTCGCGTGAATCAGAGCATGTTGCACCGCCTGTGTGTTACCCTTTTTACTCCCGTCGACCGGTATGTGAGCAAGTGTGACTAGGCTTTGCAACTGTTTTTCTAGGTAGTGTACAGAGACGCAGGTTATTATGGTCCCCGCCATGTGTGGCCCTTGCGTGGTGCACAAGGTGGCTATTGGTCAGAGTCGGGCCTGCGAGTATCGTCTTGGGGTACAAACTGCAATAGCACACAGGGATAGAATTGATGTGGACCTCCCGATCTCCATACTTATTTTCTGTGCTCGCATCCACGATCTGCAACACTGTTGTAAACAGGCTGATCGGACTCATCGACTCGATTGCGATGAGAATGATGTCATCTGTGATGGAGTTGTTGATGTCGCAAAGTATAGCGCGCCGGATGTACACGAACTAGACTGATGCAATATGGTCGATGTTGATGGTGAGGGATCTCGCCTGGGTGACGACTCCAAGCGCCTCTATCCCCATGGATGACTCCAACTGATGCAGTATTATTGACGAGTCATAGAATAGTCAGTTGTAGATTGCTAATGACGAAACCGCCGAAGTCGCAACATCAGCGCACGGGCTTCCCACATACAGCACTAGTTGACCTGGGGTGATCATGTCAATGTCCATACTTGATGGACTTGGGTTTTTCAGGAAGAGAGGTACGATGGATACTTCGTCGGCTAACATACAAACAATGGGGGGCACGAGGTTTACCCAGGTTCAGGCCCCCAGAGGGAAAACCCTACTCCTGCTTGTGTGTTCTTGATTGATTGAGAAACCGAAGGTTATAAGGGCACCGAGATGACTATGGTGCGCATATTGGATCTGACATGTGTGTATGAGAGTTTCGATGTCTATTGTGGGGGTGCCCTCCTTGTTGCACCCTCTTAGCCTTTATATATGGTGAGGCTAGGTCTTAGGTACCAATCTGAGTAGGTTATAGTAATGTGTTTGTATATAGTCTAATCTTGGACTTTTCTTGTCTTGCGTGTTTGGAGTCGGTATAGCCGAACTGTCTTGTGCTTCGTGGATCTTGGCAGGTTGTCGAGTGGGCCTTCTGTTGGGCCAAGCCGGGTAGGATAGAGTCGGGTGCCCATTGAGCATACCTATGTTAGAAGGAGGACGCAAGCCAGGAGCTGCACGAGTCACAAGTGAAATATTAAGAGAAAGTACAGGAGGGCGACGTGGCGAGCGAGTCTTGGAGGGTGAAGTGTTGGGAGTTTCTTTGGCTGATCTTCCTCCTAGTGTTGGCTCTTTAGTTCCCTTTGGGCCCTTTGGGCCCATCTGGGAAGGGGTGGGCCAGTGGGTCTTCTCGCGGTGGTGATGCCTCCTGGAGGTGGAGATGGTGAACCAGTTGTGTTGGTTGGTGGCGGCACATAGCGGGCCTGCCGCAGCGTGGCGACAGAGACTTTGTGGGCTCGATCTAGGCCAGACACGCCCTTCTAGGGCTGGTTCCTCTTCGGCCTTGCCTGTACAGGGGGCTCAGTGCCACCGGTCACCTTTTAGAGGGCCCAGCTGGATTCTGCTCCTGTTGCTATTGTGCTGGTTGTCGCTCCTTCTGTGTCGGCATAGGATTCTGCGTTTATGATCGCGGTCACCCCTTTTAATCCTAATCCCTCTACACCGCGTGGAAAGGAAATTCTGGAGTCACTTCCGGTGGGTTCTCCTCTTCGTGGTATCACGCCTGTTGTGGTTTTGCCATGTATCTCCCCTTCACAACTACAGGATGCTTTGCGGGTGGCAAGTGATTATGTTGTCATGGCTCGGACCTCCCCTCTTTCGGCATCTACTACGCGATGTAGGCCTAATGTGATGGGTCGTTCTATCCGCGGCGGGTGGAACCGGTGCTTCAGGAGGTCGTTCATGGGTGTTCAGCATGGAGACTGGCCCAGGAGGGGTTGGTCGATCGCGTTGCTGCTTCAGCCTCGTCGTCCCTGACCCGGGGAGCATACCCCAGCTGCTCGTCGACCCAGGCGGGTGGCTTTGGGCTGCATGGGGAGTTGGGCTCTACGTCGGCCCATGATGTGCTGCTGCCTAGCGGGACACCTGGTGGGCTGGTGTCCGATGGCGATGGTCGGGCGGCCCAGGAGGGGCAGCCGGGCCATGTCAATGGACCAGCCATGGAGGAGGTCCGCTCGGGGGACGGCCTAGCCCTGGTGGGGTTGGGATCGGCTCTTCTTGATGGTGGACAACACTTGGTGGTCGGGACTACGATGCGCATGAGTTCTCGTCATGGAGTTGACGCCTTTGGGGCATCATTGATGACCCACAAGTATAGGGGGTGTATCGCGGTATTTTCGATAAGTAAGAGTGTCGAACCCAACGAGGAGCAGAAGGTGTTGGCTAGTGGTATGGATCAGGAATTCTCTGCAAATACTTAGCAAACGGATTTTTAGGGGTTTTTGATAAAGCAAGTAAACAAGGTATGAGTAAATAAAAGACAGTAGGAATAAATGCAGCAAGTGACCCAATCCTATATGCAGCAAAGGACAAGCCGGTTGTATTACTTAAGATGACCAAACGTTCTAGAGGACACATGGGAAGACTGTCAAGTGCTTTCGCTTCATATAGTTGATTAATCTTCTTTAGCTTGCTAAGTGTTGTGTGGGTGAACCTGTGCTAATGTACCGACCTTCCTAGGACTAATACATACATGTGATTATACCCCTTGCAAACATCCGTAAGTACAAGAAAGTAATTAAGGTAGAAACCTAACCACAGCTTTAAACTCTAAGACCCTTACGTCCCTTGTGCAATGGTTTCCTAACGGGGGTTCAGGTTTCTGTCACTCCGGCAACCCCTACGATTAGTAGCCAAATACATAATGCATTCCCCTAGGCCCATATAGGTGAAGTGTCATGTAGTCGACGTTCACATGACACCACTAGAAGAAGTACACCACAACTTAAATATCAAACTATTGAATCTTTCTCAACACAACTCCACTACTAACAACATGACTTCTCCCATGTCCTCAAGAACAAAACGAACTACTCACAAGACATCATATGGATCATGACCAGAGATGGAATAATGATGTATAACAATCTAAACATAAACAATAATTCAATGGTTCACTCAATAACATCAACTACAAAGAGTGATCAACACCGGGAAAGTTTCCCCTATGAACTATGCAAGATTCAACCCAATTGTTACAGAAATATGGAGATGGTGATGAGGGTGCTGATGATGATGGTGGTGGTGATGATGATGATGATGATCCCGATGAAGTCCAGCTTGATGGTGGTGTTGATGGCAACGATCTCCCCTCTCCAGGAAGGAATTCCCCTGGCAGAAATCTGTCTACCGGAGAGATCTTTCTCTCTCGGTGTTTTCCGCCCCGCAGAGGCGGTGGAATCTTTCTGTGGTCGCTCCCCGAGTCATAGGGTTTTGGGAGGATAATATACGCCAGAGGGGAGTGCTAGGGGTGGACCAGGGCGGCCACACCACCTGGTGGCGCGGCCTAGGCTGGCCCGCGCCAGGGGGTGGTGTAGGCCCCTGTGGGCCATCTCCAGCCCCCCTTCTGGCTTCCTTCGTCTTCTGGAAAAATAGGATTTTCCGTATATTTTCCCGGATTTTCTGATCTTCGCGAATTTTGCCTCCAAACAGCACCTTTTCCATCAGAATCCTGACTGCATCGGTCCATGCTCCAAAAGTCATCAACCATGCAAAAACAGATGAAATAACATAAGTATCACCTCTCAATATGAAATATATCAATGAATAACAGTGAATTATGACATAGAATAGTGATGCAAAATGGACGTATCAACTCCCCCCAAGCTTAGACTTCGCTTGTCCCCAAGCGAAACTCAGCTCAATAAACAAGGTTTATGGAGTGAAGAGTCGATAAATGAATACGGACAAGAAGCATCACATTCATCAATACATAGATCATAATAGAAGACAACTCACTAATACATAACTCAACTTGAAATGAGTAAAGGAAACACAATAAAGATACATAAAGTAAATCATAATTGGTAGTGGCAAACTTAGCTCTTGGTCGAAGAAATTGATAATTTGCTGGAGTTCACAAATAACTAGTTTTCAATGATAGCTTTCAAAGTAGTAAACATCAAGATAAGATCAATGTGCAAAACAAGGAACATAAGAAACATGATTGAATAAATCATCATATCAATGAATGAAACACATCAACTCAAAATACTTGCTGAGATAGAAGGGGATAGGTTTACTGACTCAACTAAAAAGTAAAAGAAAGGCCCTTCAAAGAGGGAAGCAGGGATTGCAAGTCTCATAAAGAGCTCCCAAAAATTATGATACTTACTAGCTTTCAGCTCTCATTGCCCCTATCATAGGCATCTTTAAGCGATTAAGGTTAAAGTGATCAAATATGAGGATATGCATTGACAAGTTGTAAATTGAGAATCTCATGTCCCTTGAATACGAGGGCCGCTCCTCATGCTACTCAAGTTTAGTCACCGGTAAGTTCTTGTCATCGTAAGCATATGTGTATCATAGAGAACCGCCAACGGGGTACCCCTTGCCCGATGATACGGAAGAATCCCCATATCAAAATGACAAGGCAAGCAGACAACAAGCATCTCAGTAATCTTCTTATTTACCATGGGAATATGGTGCTTTTTTCTCTCTTTCCTCTTTTAATAATCTCTCTTTTTTTCCTTTTTCTCTTTTTTTCTCAATATCGGACTCTTTTTTTATAAGAAGAATGCTTCATATACTCGTTATGGTTACGCTGCAGGTTTCCACCATGTCAGCATGGATTAGACCAGCGGCCCAGGCGTTTCTCTAACACACATGCATAACTCCATGGACTTACAAGCTCCCCTTTCATTTCACACCGACGACATCCATAGACAAAAGAACATGATATCAACTAGGTACAAAGTACCGGTGCTATGTTGAAAGCGTTCCCCATGACAGCATGGTTCTGCTAATTCACAACTTACAAAGCGCAAGCATATACGCAACATAGGTGAGCACAATGGTTCAAGTTTATTAAATGCAAGAAAGTAAAGTGTGCCATCAAGTTCGTGAGAGCTTTAATCACTAATTTTCACATAACAAGTTTAATTTGGGAGATAGATAAAACAAGAATTTACTTGAATAGCAATAATGCTAATAGGTAGGTATGGTGGACACAAATGGCAAAGGTTTTGGTTTAAAGGAGTGGATGCACGAGAAGAATTCTCTCTCATTACAGGTTTTTGGCTAGCAAGGCTGGGTAGCAAGTATAAGAGTTGAAGGATACAAACAAACATACAATGATAAAGACAAACATGCAATCTTCCTTGGAAGCACAAAAGATCTTAACTAGAGAATACTAGACTTATGAGCAAATCAAGAAAGAAAGACGATGAAATAATTTTTCTTTAGAGTACTTTTATCTTTTCATTCAACTCTCAAAAATAGTGTTGCTACTGACCGAGCCAGGTTTGCCAAAACCAACTAAATTAACTCAATGATCCCAAAGTGGTACCAATACTAACAACAAGATCAATCATATAACCACGAATTGAAAACTAATATAAGCTATGCAAAAGAGTAAATGATAGAACTTCTCATTAATAATCCATAACGGCATCTCACACCAAGGGATACATATCTAACGAGAGGGGGGACACTTCCATAATGCAAACCATCCTACATAATAACTTCTCTATTCATGATATGACTCTACTAATAAGGTAAAAATATAGAAGATAGTGATGTGATACCACGGCACTCCCCCAAGCTTAGAACAAGCCAAGGGGATGCCAAACCTGATGACGAATTACTCCTTCGGTGGTGGTGGTATCCTCTCATCTTCGTCCGACTTCTAGGGTAAGGGCTTCCCATCAACAAAGGACATCATAGTTTCCAGCATCCTGAAACTTGCAGCAGCACTTATGCGTTTAAACCTAACCTCATACTCACAGTTTTGATTCTGAATGTCGTAGAGCTATGCTTGCAGTTCGTTGGTTGTTTGGCGGAGTGAGAGGACTTCATCCTTGAGCTCGGCAATCTCCTCTTGGTGCCCGGAGATAAGTTCGGAACAAATCCTATGGATGATATCCACTTCGCGTTCCGCCATCTTATTGTACCTAAAGACTTCTTGCTCCAGTGCTTCCATCCTGTCCTCCAGACTTCCTTCACCTTTAGGGCCTTGAACCTCTTTTATCCGGACCTCCCCATCTTCAAGCAACAACTCCTTGGGATGAATCTTCAACTCTCTCATGTATGGGTTGATGATATCTTCTAAGGAATCTCCCTTGGATGATCCAGTGGAAGACATTCTACCTGGCAGAAACAGATCGAAACGAAAAAATGACGAAAACACGATATACGAACCTCGGGGGATCTGGGGGATTATATAATACGAAGTTTCATAACAAAAGGAAGGTACTGGGAGAAAACGAGTCGGAGGCGGAGTCCGGGGTGGACTCACCACCTGGTGGCGCGGCCAGGGGAGGGCCCGCGCCACAAGGTGGTGTGAGCCACCCTGGCTCCATTTCCGTCCCTTTTTTGCTTCGTAGCTTCCCGTATTGACTAAAAACTGCGAAAATATAGTTGGTTAGTATTTTCGTAGAACTTTTCTTACCATAACTGTTACCTATTTGAAAACAGACTCTATAGGTCTCTGAATTTGGTCCTTGATAAATTTTTCTGGAGTTATAACTTGAAAGGCATCAACATCTTCATTATAAGAATCCTCAGCAATATAGTGTTTGAGTCTCTACCCATTCACTACTTGTGTAGTATTATATTTTAAAGAAGAAATTTTTATTGCTCTTGAACGGTATACTTCTTCAATAATGAAAGATCCTTCCCATTTGGACATTAGCTTTCCTGCAAAAAATTTGAGACGAGACCTATACAATAGAACTTTCTCACCAATATGAAATTCTCTCTTAAGTATTCGCTTGTCATGCCATCTTTTAACTTTTTCCTTGAAGAGCCTAGCATTTTCATAGGCTTCACTCCTCCATTCATCTAAAGAACTTAAGTCAAATAATCTTTTCTCACCAGTGAGCTTACAATCTCTATTTAGTTCTTTAACTGCCCAGTAAGCTTTGTGTTCTAATTCTAAAGGTGGGTGACAAGCTTTCCCATAAACCATTTTATAAGGAGACATCCCCATGGGATTTTTGTAGGCAGTTCTTTAAGCCCATAAAGCATCATTCAACTTTTTAGCCCAGTTTTTTCTAGATCTATTAACAGTCTTTTGCAAGATGGATTTATTTTTTCTATTTGATAACTCTACTTGCCCGCTAGTTTGGGGGTGATAGGCTGAAGCAATTCTATGATTAACATCATATTTAGCAAGGGTCTTTCTAAAACCACCATGAATGAAATGAGAACCCCCATCAGTCATGAGATACCTAGGCACTCCAAACCTAGGGAAGATAACATCCTTAAGCATTTTTAGAGAAGTTTCCCCGTCAGCACTCTTCGTAGGAATGGCTTCTACCCACTTAGTAACATAATCAACGGCAACAAGAATATGAGTATAACCTTTCGAGGGAGGGAAAGGACCCATAAAGTCAAATCCCCAGCAATCAAAGGGTTCAATAACTAGAGAGTAGTTCATAGGCATTTCATTGCGTCTAGAAATATTACCAACACATTGACATTCATCACAAGATAAAACAAATTTTCTTGCATCTTTAAAAAGGGTAGGCTAGTAGAAACCTGATTGTAGCACCTTTTGTGTAGTTCTATCTCCTGCATGATGTCCTCCATAAGCACTACCATGACATTTACGCAATATCTCCTTTTGTTCATATTCTGGAACACATCTTCGCATAATACCATCCACTCCTTCTTTGCATAAGTGTGGGTCATCCCAAAAATAATGCCTCAAATCATAGAAGAACTTCCTCCTTTGCTGAGCTGTAAAAGTTGGAGGCAAATACTTGGAGACAATAAAGTTAGCATAATCAGCATACCAAGGGCTCCCTCGCGAGCTTACCCCTACTATGGCTAACTTCTCATTTGGGAAACTATCATTAACAGGCATAGGGTCAAAAGAGATGTTTTCCAGTCGAGATAAATTATCAGCTACAAGGTTTTCAACACCTTTCCTATCTACTATATGTAGATCAAACTCTTGTAAACGCAGCACCCATTTAATAAGCCTAGGCTTAGCATCCTTCTTCGTCATAAGGTATTTAATAGCAGCATGATCAGTATGAATGGTGACTTTTGAGTCTACAATATAGGGCCTAAACTTATCACAAGCAAAAACGACAGCTAGAAATTCTTTTTCAGTGGTAGCATAATTCCTTTGAGCAGCGTCTAAAGTCTTACTAGCATAATGAATAACTTTTAACTTTTTATCAATTCGTTGCCCAAGGGCAGCACCTACAGCAAAATCACTAGTATCACACAGTATTTCAAAGGGTAAACTCCAATCAGGTGGTTGAACAATAGGGGTTGTAGTTAAAGCCTTCTTAAGAGTTTCAAAAGCTCCCTTACAATCATCATCAAAAACAAAGGGTACATCTTTTTGAAGAAGATTAGTGAGGGGTTTTGTTATCCTAGAAAAGTCTTTAATAAACCTTCTATAGAAACCAGCATGACCAAGAATACTACGAATACCTTTGATGTCTCTTGGGCATGGCATATTCTCAATTGCCTCAACCTTAGCTCTATCAACTTCTATACCTCTTTCAGAAACTTGATGCCCAAGGACAATCCCTTCATTAACCATGAAGTGGCATTTCTCCCAATTAAGAACAAGATTAGTTTCTTCACATCTCTGCAAAACTTTATCAAGGTTGTGCAGACAATTATCAAAAGAAGTTCCATAGACAGAGAAGTCATCCATGAACACTTCTACAATTTCCTCACAAAAACCGTGAAAGATAGCAGACATGCACCTTTGAAAAGTAGCAGGAGCATTACATAAACCAAAAGGCATACATCTATAAGCATAAGTTCCATAAGGGCAAGTAAAAGTAGTTTTTTATTGATCTTGTTGTTTAACAGCAATTTGAGAGAAACCAGAATAACCATCAAGAAAACAAAAATGGGTCTTTTTAGACAACCTTTCCAACATTTGATGAATAAAAGGAAGCGGGTAGTGATCTTTCTTAGTAACTTTATTGACTTTTCTAAAATCAATGCACATCCTATAGCCTACTACTATTCTTTGAGGAATAAGCTCATCATTATCATTAGGAACCACGGTAATACCTCCTTTTTGAGGAACACAATGAACAGGACTAACCCATTCACTATCAGCAATAGGGTAAATAATACCAGCATCAAGGAGTTTCAATACCTCATTCCTTACCACTTCCTTCATCTTAGGATTTAAACGTCGTTGGTGCTCCACTACTGGCTTTGCATCTGGTTCTATGTTGATAGAATGCTGACATATAGTAGGTGAAATCCCTTTTAAATCATCCAGAGTATAGCCCATAGCTCCTCGGTGTTTCTTCAAAACCTCCAATAACATTTCTTCTTCCTTTCCTGAAAGTTTAGAGCTAATAATAACAGGATATATCTTTTTATCATCAATATAAGCATATTTAAGATCATCCGGGAGAGGTTTTAGATCGAAGACCAGATCCTTTTTAGGTGGCAATGTGGTACCCAAGTCTTCTACAGGCATGTCATGCTTTAGCATCTTGGGTTGACGATGGAGGATCTCATCAATCTCATTCCTTCCTTCCATGAAGATCTCACTTTCATGATCTTCCATAAATTGCTGCAAAGCAATGTTAGGAGCAAGAGAGATAGAAGCAAGTTGTTCAACTCTAAAATCCTCATTATGGGTTTCCTCTTCACAAGGTTCTTTAGTAAATTTCAAAAAATTAAACTCATAAGATTCCCCATCAAACTTAGTCAAGATTTTCTCCCTCTTGCAATTTATAATAGCTCCACAAGTACTCAAGAAAGGTCTACCAAAAATGATAGGATAAGTTTTACTAGAAGCTGAACCAAGTACTAGAAAATCAGCAGGATACTTAATCTTACCACAAAGAACTTCCACATCTCGTACAATGCCAATTGGAGAGATGGTCTCTCTATTAGCAAGGTGAATAACCACATCAATCTATTCCAATTCGCAGGGACTGATTTCATGCATAATTTCTCTATAAAGCTCATAAGGAATAGCATTGGAACTTGCACCAATATCACATAAACCATAATAGCAATGATCACCAATTCTAACGGAAAGCACAGGTGAAAGGGAAATGGACGTCGCCTAGAGGGGGGTGAATAGGCGTTTTAAAATTATTACGGTTTAGGCTCTAATAAATGTGGAATAAAACTCAACGTTTAATTTAACAAGCCAAAACCTATATTCACTAGGTTCACTAAGTGCACCAACAACCTATGCTAAGCAAGAGAAACAACAAGGTGATAGCAAGATAATATACTTCAAGCACGAAGGCTATCACAATGTAAATTGCATAAGTAAAGGGCCCGGTTGAGAGATAACCGATGGACGCGGAGATGATGATTGGTTTCCCGAAGTTCACTTCCAAGAAGCTACCTCTCCGTTGGAGAGGTGCGGGGGCGCAATGTACTTTGAATGCCACAAGTGGCTCACCTCGAGGTGTGGTGGCACGATGCTCACCCAACGCCACACAAGGCCTCACCCCAAGATGCGAAGGCACGCAACCTACCGACGCCACAAAAGGCTCACCCTATTCTCCCATGAGCTCGCCACAAAGGCCTACTCACGATCCACTATGGGACACTTAAGGGCGGTCACCGAACCCGTACAAGGTTGGGGCAATCTCCACACCTCAATTGGAGGATCCCAACAACAATGCCACAAAGGCTACAAAGCCACAAAGGCAACAAGGCCACAAAAGGCTACAAGACCACAAAAGGTCAACCAATCCAACCACACAACCGTCTAGGGTTCCAAGAACCCAAGAGAAACAAGCCCAAGGGCTTGAACTCGCAGAATCTCCGAGGAGAACTCAAACCTATGCACCAAATGCAAGAGGCAAGTCCTTCACTCTCAAATTCCACCAAAGCTACAAAAGCTATTGGGGGAATAAGGGAGGAAGAACACAAGAGGAGAACACAAAACTCTCCAAGATCTAGATCCCAAGGATTCCTTCACAAACAAGGGATTTTGCTTGGTGGGGCTTGTAGATCTAGATCTACTCTCTCAAATCCCTCAAAAAGATGCAAGAATCATAGGAGGGAGAAGGGGAGAGGGCAATCTCTTCAAGGTCAACAATGGAGGAGAGAGACAGCCAAAACCGAGAAGAACAAGTTAGGGCCGAAGGGGAATGGGGAGCTCCTTTTAAAGGGCTCCCTGATCTGCCCGTTACCCACAGAATCGCGCACGTCCGGTAGTACCGGTGGGTGGCCGGTACTACCGGTGGCACCCAGCCAACGGTCAGAAAACAGCGAGAGAAAGAACAAAAACACGAGCCTGACCGGTACTACCGCCGCTTAGCCAGAACTACCAGTGGCGAGAATGTCCTAGCGGTACTACCGCATGAAAATCTGATCCAAGTTCCATCAAATAGCGCTAACCAGGCAGAGAGAGTACTGAACCAAAAATGGGTTCACCGGAAGTTGGGCCAGAATTAACACTGGTACTACTGGCGGCATTTCTGCCCGAGCGGTACTTCCGGCGTCTGGCTGGTACTTCCGGTCAGAGAAACTTCAGAACCAAAACTGCAAGAACTTTTGCATCCAAACTCCAAACGAGATGAAACCAATTTTGTTGGAAAGATAACGATGTGTAGAATCCAAAAAAATATAGAAATATGGGGTATCACCAAGGGAGAAAATACCATGAATATAAATGTGAGATACCTCCCAAGGTGTGGAGCTGGAAAACCCACAAGATCAAAAACACAATAAGATATGCAAGGGAAAACCATTTTTGATGAACTAGAGCTTGTAATGAAGATAACCACAAGCTCTAGATCCTCACATGGACAAGAATCAAACAACAACCAAGAAATATGATGCCATGTATGCAAAGGTTTGAGCTCTCTTCGAAAGATACAAACGAGTCACCCACTCGAGACCCCTCTTGATAGTACGGCTATCTATCCTAAACCTGGTCTCCCAACACTACAAGAACACTACAAGAGACCGGTAAAATAGAAACCCTATCAAGATCATACCTTTTCCTTGAGCATCCCACTTGAGCTTGATGTAGACGATCTTGTCACCTTCAAGATGGAACACCTTTCTTGATTGCACTTGCTTGCACTTGCTTGATGAAGTCTTGAGAATGGCTCCCCCATACTCCATGGGGAAACCTCTTCTTTGACCCTGTCTTCATCACTCCATGAACGTCGAGGAGGGCAAGCTCTAAGCATGAGATCTTCTAGAGATGGCGCATCTTGAGCTTGCACTTCAATTCTTGATGATGTCTTGAAGATAGCCATGAGGAAATCCATCTTCTTCTTCTTCAAGACATAATTGATCTTCTTCTTCTTCTACTTGATTCCAATAGGCACAAAGCCCTTGGATGATGCTTCTTCTTTTTCATCCTTGAAACCAACACATGGTCCAAGCGATGCCAATGGACAAACCTACAAGTGAAACTCAATTTGCACATTAGTCCATAGGGATTGTCATTAATTACCAAAACCACACATGGGGCATACATGCCCTTTCAACAGGGACACTAGCTTTTTTTAGCTCTATTAGGATGTGAAACAATATTAGAAGCATCCTCACAAAAGACTATGTGCCCATCTTCTATGCTTTTAGTGGCAAGGTCTTTAGCAATTGCTACCATAGGTTCAACATTTATTTGTTCATCAGGTTTTACAGTTCTCTTTTCACTTTTAGTGATTACACTAGTTATCATCGGATGATCCTTTACCTTATCTGGGAAGGGAATCTTCTCGATATAAAGCTCAGGTAAGATGTGATCAATAGTGCAACACTCAGTGCTCCCAACAGGAACACGGTCAACAATATCTTTATAAGGTGCCTGGTACTTATTCCATCCCCTTTTTGGAATTTCAATATAAGTAGCAAAAGCTCTAAAGCAATTCATAATAACTTGCAAATCAAGACTATAAGCATTACTAATATTTTTAAAGTCATCAGTTCCCATAAAAGATTCAATGCATTCATAATCAAAATTTATACCTGACTTTCTACCTTTGTCATTCTCCCAAGCTTCAACATTATCTTGAATACGGTCCAGAAGATCCCATTTAGCTTCTTCTTCCATGCGAGTGAATGATCCAGCGCAAGAAGCATCCAATAAATCCTTGTCATGTAGAGGGAGCCTTGCATAAAAGTTATTGATAATAATATTGTTGGGGAGCTCATGAATGGGACATTTGAGAATTAGTAACTTCAATCTCCCCCAAGCTTGAGCTGTACTCTTGATACGTCCAAAATGTATCTACTTTCCCGAACACTTTTGTTATTGTTTCTCCTCTAAACTTGTGTGATTTGAATGCAACTAATGCGGACTGACGCTGTTTTTAGCAAAATTTCCTTGGTGTCTACTTTTTGTGCAGAAAACCAACTATCAGGAAAAATCCCAGAAAATATGCCAAAGATCCTATTTCACCCGAAGACTCCAGGAGCCAGAATACGAGACGGAGAAGAGCCAGGGGTGGCCACACCACCTGGTGGCGCGGGCCAGGCCAGGCTGCGCCAGGGGGTGGTGTGGGCCCCCCAAGCACCCCCTCGGCCTCTCTCTTCGCCTATAAGGAGCCTTCTGACCTAAAAACTTCGGGGGGTTCGACATTTTTCCAAAAGGAGTTCCGCTCTGCCGCCACCACCAGATTCCATGAAACAGCACCAGAAACTCCGTTCTGGCACCCTGTCGGGACGGGGAATTGGAGGAGATCATCGCCATCATCATCACCATCGCTTCTCCATCGACCATCCATGTTTCCCCATCTATGAGTGAGTAATCCCCCGTTGTAGGCCATGGGGATGGTAGGGATTGGATGAGATCGTTCATGTAATGGGATCAGATTGTTAGGGCATGGTGCCTAGTGTCTTTTATTAGTGCTTTATGACTTTGTTGCGACTTGTTGTGCTTAATGCTTGTCACTAGGGCCCGAGTGCCATGATTTCAGATCTGAACATGTTATTGATTCATTATGATAGTATTGTTTTTGGTATTATCTACAAGTTGTATACACACGTTGTTGTCCGGAACCTATGGCCCCGAAGTGACAGAAATCGGGATAACCGGAAGGGAATGGCTTTGATGTGAGGATCACATGTGTTCACGGAGTGTTAATGCTTTGCTCCGGTGCTCTATTAAAAGGAGCACCTTAATTGCCAGTAGTTCCCTAGAGGCCCCGCTGCAAACGGGCTGGCAGGACAAAAGATGTTGTGCAAGTTCTCATTGCGAGCATGTATGACTATATATGGAACACATGCCTAGGATTGTCTAGTACTTGGATGCTTTATCTTATTTATCTGCAATTGCCCTATGTTCTGATTGTTATGTGAATTGTCTTCTCCATGCAGCGCCCGTCCATCCATCCCTATGCCTACCGCACTCGAATCCCACTGTTTACTGCTTTTGTTACTACTGTCTTTGCTTTACTACTACTGTTACTTTACTATTCCTACTACAAAACTATTGCTACTGATAAACTGTTGTGAGCAAGATTGTTTCCAGGTGCAGCTGAATTGACAACTCAGTTGTTAAGGCTTATAAATATTCTTTGGCTCCCCTTGTGTCGAATCAATAAATTGGGTTTCACTTCCCTCGAAAATACTGCGATACACCCCCTATACTTGTGGGTCATCAAGACTATTTTCTGGCGTCATTGTCGGGGAGCATAGCTTTATTTATCAAGTTCACTTGGATTCTCTATTGTTCGCTGCTATCCATCCATCATGGGTAAGTCTCGTGATGGCATGGTTCCTATTTTACCATCCACTACAAGAAGAGGTACGGTTCTAAACACCTCTGCTGCTCTTGATTCACCGTCTGTTTTGAGTAAGTTCCTTACACCACCACATACACATGCTACACACACTGCTACTACTGCTGAATCTGAAACTTCTAATGCTTATGATGTTGCTTCTACTGTGCTTGATAAGAGTGGTTCATTAGGTCCTTTCCTAGATGCTACGATTGCTAGAACTATAGCTGGAAATACCGAAACTCCTAATGAAGACACTACCACACCTATTAGCTCACCTGAGTCTAGTGAGAGTTAAGATATTGAAGATGGTTATGTTGAGATGACCGATGAGTTTATTAAAGAATGTAAGAACACCCATGATAGGAGCGCTGCTAAGAGTCTCCTTGAGAGGCATACTATTAGACCCAAATTGTCTCCTGATGCTAAGTTTGCTGCTTCTCCCATAAACATTACAGATGAAGATTATGATTTCTCTCTCGATCTATCTTACATAGCTATTGTCGAGAAAGAACCTTTTTGTGGGACTAAGAATGAAAGTGCGGTAGCACATATGAATGAACTTTCTACCATGAGTGGATTGTTTTCTGATGATATTAAGATGCGTACTTACTTTGTTGCTAAGATTTTTCCCTTTTCACTGAAAGGAGAAGCTAAAACTTGGTTTAGTAATTTACCTCCTGGATCTATTGATAGCCCTGAGTGCTTGATTAATACTTTCCTGCATAAATATTTTCCTCCCAGTGCTAGACATGTTATTTTGCAGGAACTTTTTGATTTTAAACAAGGAGAAAAATAGGTATTGCCCGAATCTTGGGAAAGGTTGTGTGCTTTGATTCATGCACAGGCTGGAAGTCCATTACCTAAGAATGAGCTTCTTGATATATTTTATAATGGACTAACCGAGGAATCTAGGACATACCTAGATAGTTGTGCTGATTGTGTTTTCAGGAATAGGACTCCTAAGGAAGCTGAGGAATTAATGGCTAAAATAAGCAAGAATTATGAAGATTGGACTCCTCCTAAACAAGCTATACCTGAAGTAATTATACCTGAACCATCTATTCTCGTGCCTATTCCAACATCAAAGAAGAGGGGAGTTATTGAATTAAATGATGAAGTGATGAAGGAAGCTAAGAAATGTCTTAAGGAGAAGGGAATTAAAGCTGCAGATGTCAAGAATTTACCTCCTATAGAAGAATTATGTAAGCCTATTTCCTACTCATCAACTATTGAGGTACACTCTCTCCAACACTTTGATGAAGGTGATATCCCTTACTCTAAAACTTCTGATCAATGCTTAGAAGAATTTGATATCTTTATTGTTAAGCAAGATAACTTTAATGAAAGGGTGCAAAATCATCTAATGGAAAACACTAGAGCTATTGTTGAGTTGAAAGATATTGCGGAAAGAACCTCTAATGATGTTAAAATGATTGTTAAACACTTTCAAATGGTTCAAACTCAAATAGATCAACTCGTTAAAGTGCAAAACGACTTGCTAGTTAATGCTGCTAAAGAAAAACATGCTTATGAAATTAGAACTAGAAGTGGAGCTGCTACCCAGGATCCTCTATATCCTGAGGGGCATCCCAAAAGAATTGAGCAGGATTCTCAACAAGCTGAAAATAGTGGCTCTACTCGTAAGAAAAGGAAAAAAGAAACATAAAACTGTTGTAGAACCCTCTGAACCTGCTATAGATCCTAATAGTATATCTATCTCTGATGCTAAAACTGAAAGTGGTAATGAAGAAAATGTTGTTCCTAATGAAGAAAAAGTTGAATAAGAACCTGAAAACCACACTAAGAATACTAAATACACCAAAGAAGATTTTATTTCTAAGAAACATGGTAGTGAAAGAGAACCTTGGGTCCAAAAACCTATGTCTTTCCCTGATAATAAACACAAGTCAAAGGAAGATGAACACTATAATAAGTTTTGTGAGTGGATGAAGCCTTTATTCTTGCAAATTCCTTTGACTGATGCTATTAAATTGCCTCCTTACTCAAAGTATATGAAGGACATTGTCTCGAATAAAAGGAAGATCCCTAATGAAGAAATTTCTACTTTGCTTGCTAATTATTCCTTCAATGGTAAGGTTCCTAAGAAACTTGGAGACCTAGGGATTCCAACTATCCCTTGCTCTATTAAGAACAGTTATGTTAGAACTGCTTTGTGTGATTTGGGAGCTGGAGTTAGTGTTATGCCTTTCTCTCTCTATAAGAGGCTTCAACTTGAAAAATTAATACCAACTGATATATCTTTGCAAATAGCTGATAAATCTACCACTACTCCTGTGGGTATATGTGAGGATGTACCTGTTCAGGTGGCTCACAATTTCTTGATATTAACTGATTTTGTTGTGCTTGAAATGCATGAAGATGATAATATGTCTATTATTCTTGGGAGACCTTTTCTTAATACGGCAGGAGCTGTTATTAATTTTAATCAAGGAAAGGTGACCTTCAATGTTAATGACAAGGAACATACTGTCTATTTCCCCAAGAATATTGAAAGGACTTATGGTTTGAATTCAATTGAACATGTTGAAGGCATTCAAGTTGGAGAAATATATTGTCCCATACCAAGAGAAAAATTTGAAACTATTATGATTGGGACCATTGCTATCAAGGTTAAGGTAACATAATCATTAGTGGAGTACAAAGTTTTGTCTCATATGCAATTGTTTTGGTAGCAAGACTTGATCAACCTTTCTAACAAAAGGATTCCATTGAACAAAACAATGTTTTCATTATGATTATCTCTGTTTATTTCTATCCTTTGCATTTTAGTTTTTGCTTTCATTTAGTTTTCTTTGTGTTGTTAGTTGCTTGCATGTTAGAACTTCTGTAGTTCTAGCCTTGTTTTGTCCTTGCATCATGTTTCCAAAAGAAAAAATAATCTGTCTGTCAGAAAAATCATTCTTCTATTTCTGAAAATTGCCCAAAAATAAAGTGTCTCGAAAAATTTCGGAGAATTCATATTAAATTGTTACATGAAAAAAGGGGTAGAGGAGTACCTGGGAGGTACCAGGGGGGACCACCAGGCAGGCACACCACATGGTGGCGCGGCCAGCCTTGGGTGGCGCCATGCCCTGGTGTGGGCCACCCTGGCTCCCTACTAACTCTCTCACCTGCCACTTTCTTCTCTCTCTCCCGAGTAAGCTCCAGTTCATTGCTCAAAATCGCGTTCTTGCTGTGCTTGCTCTCGATTTTTTCGATCTCCTAGCTCAGCCCATCTTTCTTGCTGAAATTTGGAGCATTTGTTCCCCGGTATGTGACTCCTCCCCTTGTCCAAGTAGATTTGTGTTTAGTGGATTATATGTCGAGTATTTTGCTGTTGTAGGTGACTGGTTATGAGGGATTGTAAGCTTGTTTGATGCTTATAGATATAGTTTTGATGCATGTTTAGGCCTCTTGCAAGTCCCTATGAGTAGAATCCTTCATTATATTTACTTTGCAATCACTTGTTTAATAGGTGTTTAAATTTCAGAATAGAAGATGAGTGAACACCACCTAAACCAACATGAGCTTTGGGTGCCTGAGGTCATGAAGTTCCATCGGGAGGAGGAAGTTTTTCCCTCCATTTATCCATGCCCTGAGTTCATGAGAGCTGCAGGAATTCTACAAGATTTCCACACTTTGGTTTCTAATGCAGGGTTGCAGCGCTCTTTGGAAGATGAACCTTGTCAATTTGTGAAGCTAACCATGTCTGTGGTGCATGATTTCCAATTTAGTCACTCTTTGCCTAACCCCATGGTCCATTACAAATTTACAATATTGCTCTCAACCTTTCTCTTGATGATTTTTGTGCAGCTATTAAGGTACCTCAATGGGGATCATGTAAGAAGATTAAGGAGAGACTTGAACCACTCATGGATTTATATGCAGAAATTTTCCAAGGGAGTAGCTTCTCGAAGGAGAGTGGAAAAATACGTAACATTCATCTTCCCTCCATTCGCTACTTTGCCTACTTTATTGCCAAGTGTGTTCTTGCTAGGAAAACTGCCAATAAGTTATCTTTGTTTGATCTAGCATTTATCTCTGCTGCTCTTAGACGAGATAGGTCTTACAACTTGGGTGCTTTGATAGCTTTCCATCTTGCTGCTAACCGTGAGAAAGGTGGAATTTGTGGAGGCCTCATTGCTTCTCATTTACTAGCATTGCATGGTTTAGTGCCTCATCATCTAGACCTACAGTTTCCCATAGAGACGCTTGATCTTAATTCCATGATACAGCATAAATTTGTTTCCTCGTGGGCTAGTATGAGTGAGTTATCTTATGAAATAACCTTTCTCAAAGTTGGTTGGAGAAAGAGCAAGTCCGAGCGTGTTGTTCTTTTGCCTGCACCTGTTTTGTTTAACCTTGATAACATGGAAGGATGGTCCCTCACTGAGGAGGAGCTTGACACGTGCTTGGGAGAGTTCTCCCAACAGGAGCAGGACACTAGAAGGGAGGTCACGAATGATTCGGTCCAGACCTTGAATGAGGGAGAGTCTTCATATCAGCAGCCCGCTTATGATTGGGGAGCTTCATCTTCTTCTCATGGGCCCATCTACGACCATTCTTACCAAGATCCACCCGCTTGGAACCCCTATTCGTACATGGATTGATACCCACTTAGGCCAAAAGCCTAAGCTTGGGGGGAGGTATGCCGACACCGCACTCATCTCCATATCAGGTCGCGTCGGTACTTTGTATATTCATGTTTTCGTTCTCTTTTTAGTTTTCGTTCTCTTTCTTTGCTTTTGCTTTCTAAAACACAAAAAGACCAAAAATATTTCTGTTGTTTCTCTTTGGTTTGCTTCTTCTTTTTGCCTTGGTTTGCTTTTCCCTTTTTGCTTTGTTTGAACTTTTCGAAAAACCTAAAAAGATTTTGCTTTGCTTGTTTTTCCCTTTTGGTTCTTGTTTAAAAATCGAAAACACCAAAAATATTTGTCGTTCTTCTTTGGTTTTTGCAAGTTTGCTATAGGGTTCGGCAGTCCTCAGTGGATATTTGTTTCATATTATTATTCAAGCCACACAAGTGAAGAGCAATAATGAGGATCAATCACAACTTGAGGCGTGGTAAGAGGCTGGTAACGAACTCTATTTGTTTTCATTTTGTACATATACTCATCATTGTGAGTTTGCCTAGCCCGTTCAAGTAGGGTGTATGTTATGTTTGGATGCTTAGTAGTTCTTGCTTTCTTATGATTAGCTCTAGCTCGCTAATAGTTTGTAGCATGTCTTATGAATGTTTGCTTGCATTGCTCTATTCATAAATTGGTATGACACCGCGGTATCCTCCTCTGAATGTTTCATTTGAATTGACTTGGCACATGCTCATGCATGCACATGACTGTGATAATCAGTTAAGCCTTGATGAATTATTTTTCCTTGAGGATCTTGAATCACTTTCATGCCATGAGTAGTCCTGTTTTGTTGCAAGCATGATAATGATAGCTATTTCTCTCTCGTTTGTCGCTCCCTTACTATTGCTAGCCTTCACTTTCACTGAGTATGTTTTACTCAAGTTCCCAACTCCCTAAACCAAATATTTCCAAAGTGTCCACCATACCTACCCATTAGCATCATTTGCTACCTCCGTGCATATTCAATATGCCTTGTTTTCTTCCGAATAAAATGTTTGCTTGTTATGAGAAAGTTAGTTAGTAAAGCTCTCACGAACTTGATGGCACACTTTATTTTCTTGCACTTAATAAACCTGAACCATTGTGTCCTTCTTTATTGCGTATATGCTTGCGCTTTATGAGTTGAAGTTAGCAGAACCATGTATCATGGGGACCGCTTTCAACACTTCATAGGTACTTTGTACCTAGTTGATATCATGTTCTTTTGCTTATGGATCCCGGCGGTGTGAAATAAAAGTGGAACTTGTAAGATCATGGAGTTTGTATGTATGTTAGAGAAACGCCTGGGCCGCTAGCCTAAGCCATGCCTAATCATGGTGGAAACTTGCAGCATAACCATAATGAGCATTCTATGAAGCATCCTCAATAAAAATCTATGCACATAGTAAATAAAAATATCGCCGAGATGCTCATTGTCTGCTTGCCTTGTTATTTTGATTATGGGATAGCTCTCGTCTCATGTGCAAGGGGTACCCCATTGGCGGTTCTCTATGATACGTATATACTTACAATGACAAGAGCTTACTTGTGACTGAAGTTGAGTAGCATGAGGATCGGTCTTCATAAGTAAGGGGCATGAGACTTCGATTTATAACTTGTCAAGCATATCCTCTTAGTTGTGTCACTTCCACCTTAACCACATTAAAGATGCTTATGATAGGGGCAATGAGATCTCAAAGCTAACGAGTACCATACTTTCGGCATTTGGAAGCCTTTCAAATTATTCAAAACCTTTTCTTCTACTTGCTGAGTCTCCACATATTCTTTGAGCACCTTCTTGAGAGCATACTTGTCATTCTTTGTGTTTGTTCCATTACTTGATTATTTGTGTTATGACTTTGATGCTTGTATCCTTGATATATTTACTTCTAGTCATCACTTGAACTTCAAAGGTGCCTTGGCATTCATAATCAAAGGCAAGCGAGATACCACTCTATCATACCTTTTTATGAGCATTGTAATGTTGCTTATGTTTGTGCTTCATGCTACTTATTATTCTTGAGTTGGAATCTCTTCATAGCTTGCAATGACTATTAAGTAGACTTAGTTGCATACACTTTATTATGAACTATCTAAGTAGTTGATCACATTGCTGAGAATATTTACATCATATGAAGCAAGTGTGTTCGTGAAAGTTCTTTTATCACACTCAGTTTTCAACTGAATTGCTTGAGGACAAGCAATAAGCTAAGCTTGGGGGGAGTTGATACGTCCAAAATGTATCTACTTTCCCGAACACTTTTGCTATTGTTTCTCCTCTAAACTTGTGTGATTTGAATGCAACTAATGCGGACTGACGCTGTTTTCAGCAGAATTGCCTTGGTGTCTACTTTTTGTGCAGAAAACCAACTATTAGGAAAAATCCCAGAAAATATGCCAAAAATCCTATTTCACCCGAAGACTCCAGGAGCCAGAATACGAGACGGAGAAGAGCCAGGGGTGGCCACACCACCTAGTGGCGCGGGCCAGGCCAGGTCGCGCCAGGGGGTGGTGTAGGCCCCCCAGGCACCCCCCCCCCCCCCCCCCCCCCTCGGCCTCTCTCTTCGCCTATAAGGAGCCTTCTGACCTAAAAACTTCGGGGGGTTCGACGTTTTTCCAGAAGGAGTTCCACTCCGCCGCCACCACCAGATTCCACGAAATAGCACCAGAAACTCCGTTCTGGCACCCTGCCGGGACGGGGAATTGGAGGAGATCATTGCCATCATCATCACCATCGCTTCTTCGTCGAGAGGGAAATAGCCCGGATCACCAGCTAAGGCCCCTAAATGACCGGTCAGTGATAAAGGAGGTGGGGGTGGATAGAGAGACATTCTATTGATTTGCGAAATGGCTCGTCGATCCAAATGAATCATTCTTCTGGTCTCTCTCTGCCCCCGCCCCAAAACTGACCCACGACACAGCGCCCATCGACCATCCATGTTTCCCCCATCTATGAGTGAGTAATCCCCCGTTGTAGGCCATGGGGATGGTAGGGATTGGATGAGATCGTTCATGTAATGGCATCAGATTATTAGGGCATGGTGTCTAGTATCTTTTATTAGTGCTTTATGACTTTGTTGTGACTTGTTGTGCTTAATGCTTGTCACTAGGGCCCGAGTGCCATGATTTCAGATCTGAACATGTTATTGATTCATTATGATAGTATTGTTTTTGGTCTTATCTGCAAGTTGTATACACACATTGTTGTCCGGAACCTATGGCCCCGAAGTGACAGAAATCGGGATAACCGGAAGGGAATGGCTTTGATGTGAGGATCACATGTGTTCATGGAGTGTTAATGCTTTGCTCTGGTGCTCTATTAAAAGGAGCACCTTAATTGCCAGTAGTTCCCTAGAGGCCTCGCTGCAAATGGGCTGGCAGGATAAAAGATGTTGTGCAAGTTCTCATTGCGAGCACGTATGACTATATGGAACACATGCCTAGGATTGTCTAGTACTTGGATGCTTTATCTTATTTATCTGCAATTGCCCTATGTTCTGATTGCTATGTGAATTGTCTTGTCCATGCAACGCCTGTCCATCCATCCCTATGCCTACCGCACTCGAATCCCACTGTTTACTGCTTTTGTTACTACTATCTTTGCTTTACTACTGCTGTTACTTTACTATTCCTACTACAAAACTGTTGCTACTGATAAACTATTGTGAGAAATATTGTTTCCAGGTGCAGCTGAATTGACAACTCAGTTGTTAAGGCTTATAAATATTCTTTGGCTCCCCTTGTGTCGAATAAATAAATTGGGTTTCACTTCCCTCGAAAATACTGCGATACACCCCCTATACTTGTGGGTCATCAACTATCTCCATCAAGAGGCCAAAAGTTGTATATTTGATTCTGATCTTTATGAATCTCACTAGGAGGATAAAACTTTGAATAAAAGAGAGGTACTATTTCCTCCCATTCCAGAGCTTGACCATTCTTCAGCAGCTTATACCATTCCTCAGCTCTTCCATTCAGCGATAATGAGAATAACTTATTCTTAACTTGATCTGTAGTAATACCTGCACACTTGAACAACCCGCATAATTCGTGTATAAAGAGCAAATGATCACCGGGATGGATAGTTCCATCCCCAACATAGTAGTTATCCATAACACGATCAATAATTCTTGTAGGTATTTTAAAAACATCATTCTCAGCAGGTGGTGGCTTATCTACTACCTTAGCAGTGGTAGTAGCATTACCAAATAAGAAACTCCGCGAATTATCCATAATGAAAATAAAGCAACTAGCAGAAGTAAACAATACTCACAGTAGAAGTTTCCTTTACCAGTTCCACTCTCCAATAGTGCTTCACTCCCCGGCAACGGCGCCATAAAATAGTCTTGATGACCCACAAGTATAGGGGGTGTATCGCAGTATTTTCGATAAGTAAGAGTGTCGAACCCAACAAGGAGCAGAAGGTGCTGGCTAGTGGTATGGATCAGGAATTCTCTGCAAATACTTAGCAAACGGATTTTTAGGGGTTTTTTATAAAGCAAGTAAACAAAGTATGAGTAAATAAAAGACAGTAGGAATAAATGCAGCAAGTGGCCTAATCCTTTATGCAGTAAAGGACAAGCTGGTTGTATTACTTAAGATGACCAAACGTTCTCGAGGACACATAGGAAGACTGTCAAGTGCTTTCGCTTCATATAGTTGATTAATCTTCTTTAGCTTGCTAAGTGTTGTGTGAGTGAACCTGTGCTAATGTACCAAACTTCCTGGGACAAATACATACTTGTGATTATACCCCTTGCAAACATCCGTAAGTACAAGAAAGTAATTAAGGTAGAAACCTAACCACAGCTTTAAACTCTAAGACCCTTGCGTCCCTTGTGCAATGGTTTCTTAGGGGGGGTTCAGGTTTCTGTCACTCCAGCAACCCCTACGATTAGTAGCCAAATACATAATGCATTCCCCTAGGCCCATATAGGTGAAGTGTCATGTAGTCGACGTTCACATGACACCACTAGAAGAAGTACACCACAACTTAAATATCAAACTATTGAATCTTTCTACACAACTCCACTACTAACAACATGACTTCTCCCATGTCCTCAAGAACAAAACGAACTACTCAAAAGACATCATATGGATCATGATCAGAGATGGAATAATGATGTATAACAATCTGAACATAAATAATAATTCAATGGTTCACTCAATAGCATCAACTACAAAGAGTAATCAACACCGGGAAAGTTTCCCCTATGAACTATGCAAGATTCAACCCAATTGTTACAGCAATATGGAGATGGTGATGAGGGTGCTACTGATGATGATGGTGGTGGTGATGATGATGATGATCCCGATGAAGTCCATCTTGATGGTGGTGTTGATGGCGACGATCTCCCCTCTCTGGGAAGGAATTCCCCCGGCAGAAATCTGTCTACCGGAGAGATCTTTCTCTCTCGGTGTTTTTCGCCCCGCAGAGGCGGCGGAATCTTTCTATGGTCGCTCCCTGAGTCTTAGGGTTTCGGGAGGATAATATACGCCAGAGGGGAGTGCTAGGGGTGGACCAGGGCGGCCACACCACCTGGTGGCGCGGCCTAGGCTGGCCCGCGCTAGGGGGTGGTGTGGGCCCCCTGTGGCCCATCTCCAGCCCCCCTTCTGGCTTCCTTCGTCTTCTAGAAAAATAGGATTTTCCGTATATTTTCCCGGATTTTCTGATCTTCGCGAATTTTGCCTCCAAACAGGACCTTTTCCATCAGAATCCTGACTGCAGCGGTCCATGCTCCAAAAGTCAACAAGCATGCAAAAAAAGATGAAATAACATAAGTATCACCTCTCAATATGAAATATATCAATGAATAACAGTGAATTATGACATAGAATAGTGATGCAAAATGGACGTATCTATCATCTACGGATGAGGACTCAATGGTCAAGGCCATGAGGAGGAAGGCAGAGAAGAACCTCGACTCGCAGGGTACTTTGAACTCTTCAAAATCTTTCCTTTCTTTTTCCAACGCATCGATGGCTCATAAGATGGATAATGTTGGTGTAAGTATGGGTAGATCTGTAAAGGAAATTATTTTATCTAGTTCTATGTTGAGGCATATGGAGGTTGATCGTTTGACGGTTACTCCTAAGGCTTCTGTTGTTTCTGATTCTTCACCGATGGAGGAGGAGGAGTTGCATGCCATAGTAGATGGTCAACTCCTATCTCACTTAGTTTGTGAAGTATCAGAGGTGGGTTTCGATGAGACTGAGTTGGGTTCATTATTTGACCTAACAGCTTCTAGTCGAAAATCAAAAAGCCACAAATCTCACAAGAGGTCTCGTGTATCCAAATCTCCTATTATTTCTCAATGAATGGTATGTTTTCAAAAAACAGAGGTCTTCGTGACTTGGCTAAACATCTGTTCTTTGCCAATTGTGTGAGAGATCATAATTTAGATTTGGGTATTTCTGAGACTGGTAGACGTGATTTCTCACAAGCTCAACTCAATCGCCTTTCTGGTGGAGTGTACTTTACATGGGTATCACGTTCGCTGCATGGTCGATTCGGAGGGATCCTGTTAGGCGTCAGAGATGAGACTATGGAAGTTTTAGCTAGTTTGGTTGGATATTTTTTTATCAAACTCCATATCCGTAACAAGGCTGATGATTTCATATGGTATCTAGTCGTTGTATACGGGGCTTCCCAAGATGTTTATAAGGTTGACTTTTTACGTGAGTTGGTTAAATCTGGCTAAGGACAATCCGTATCCTATTCTTATAGGTGGAGATTTTAACTTGCTAAGATTTCCTCATGAGAAAAGTCGGGGCCGTTTCGACGAACATTGGCCTTTCATGTTCAATGTTGTCATAGAAAGCTTGGACTTACGAGAGGTTACAATGTTAGGTAGACAGTTCACCTAGGCTAATAGTCTTCCGGAGCCTACATATGAAAAACTGGATAGCGTGCTTATGGATACCGAATGGGAAGAATTTTTTCCTATGTTTAACTGTTCATGCTCTTGAACGTATTGAGGCTTTGTCAGATCATGCTCCATTATTATTAACTGTTGGAACACCACCACGGAAATCCAAACATAGTTTCAAATTTGAACTTGGATGGATGAAACGAGATGGTTTCCATGATTTGGTGAAGGCTATTTGGGAGAAAACTATTAGTGGTCAAATGCCTATACAACGATGGAATAATAAAATGTGTGCCTCACGCAAATTCCTTCATGGTTGGGCCAGACATACTGCTAGAATCCTTAAAAAAGAAAAAATATTCCTTTCATCTATTATCAATGATTTAGAGGCTTCTGCGGAAGTCAAGCTTTTATCTGCCCAAGAGATTGAGCTTAAAACCGATCAAATGCAGAAATTGCCAGGTTTCTCCGCGAGGAGGAACTCAAATGGTATCAACGCTCTAAAGCACAATTCATTCTAGACAGAGATGCGAATACAAGATACTTCCATGTTGTGTCCAATGGCAAGTACAGAGCAGGCCCACAGGCCGGGCAAAAGGTGCACCCACACTAGGCCCCCGCGAGCCAGGGGCCTGGCCCAGGTAGTAGTATTACCACTAGTAGTTGAAATTTCTGGTTTTTAGGCATTAAAAAGGCAAAAGGCCCATGTGCGGCCCACCTAGAACAGCATATACGGGAGCATACCTAGCGAACAGATCCATTGCTCAGAAAAAAAGCACCAATCGTGCATGTGTGCGCGCTCTCTTCTCATCTAATCTCTCGACCCCTCCAGTAACCAGTACCATATGAGATGACTCGTCTCCTCGAGTCCTCCCCAAATTTCTAAAACGACCATAATTTTTTATTATACTCTAGATGTTAGCCATTAGGAACAAATGACCTTTCGATGTGTTAAATAACAAAATAAAAAAATACAAGAATTCTTTATGAAATTTTTGAAAGTGGATGACACGTCTAGTTTGGGACTTTTTATAATGTACTTATGGATGCTCTCAAGTCATATGGACTAAATATTGATGATGTGAGGGACCAAGGTTATGACAATGATTCAAATATGAAAGGGGATAACCAAGGGGTACAAAGTCGCTTACTTAGTAATCCAAGAGCTCTATGTATGCCATGTATGTGTGTCATAGTTCGAACCTTACTTTATACGATATGGCAAGTTCATGTGGTAAAGCTATTTTATTTTTCGGGATTGTCCAACGGATATACGTGTTATTTTTAACTTCTACTAAAGGATGGAAATTTTTGCTTAACCATATTCCAAGTTTAACTGTGAAGGATTTACCATTGGGAGAGTCGAATAAGTTAAAGCTATTATATTTCAAGCTCCAGAACTAAGGATTGCTTTGTCTGAGTTAGGTAAAATTTGCGAGGACGCCAAGTCAAAGAGTAACACGAAACAAATGTAAGTCGACGTAGTAACATTATACGTACAACAAGAAAGCTTCACACAATCATCAATTTTGACAAGCATCATTCCTTTTGCAGAAGAACTACGATGTTCTCTCTTGTCAAGCCTAGCAAAGCGATCTCTTATGGAACCATTATGGTTCCTTCCTTCAATGATTAGTCCTCTTGATCAAGATAAATAATGTTAGTTTAGAGTCAAAAGATTAGTATGAAAAGAGTCAAAAGATCATGGATCCATGCTAGTACTGAATATTACTTTGTTAATGAATATGAAGGTTTTTTAGCTTGAAATATATTGTTTTAGTAGTTTTGTGTGAACAAGGGTCCTTGCTATCATTTTGCACCTGGGCCCTGCATAAGTATGGGCCGGCCCTGGGCAAGTATAAGAAGAAACTTATTCACTCTCTAATTCAGGATGAAGATACGATTGAGGGCCAGGAGCAACTAAAATCTTATATTACTAATTATTATAAATCCTTATTTGGGGCACCGATAGAAAATACTTTCTCATTGGATGAGTCCTAAACTGCAGATATTCCGTAGGTTTCCGTTTAGGAAAACAACTTTCTAACTGCTCCTTATATGGAGGATGTGGTCAAAAAAGCTATTTTTCAAATGGAACATAACAAAGCACCCGGGCCTGATGGCTTTCCAGCGGAATTTTACCAAAAGTTCTGGGAAGTTATTAAGGAGGACCTGATGCAATTGTTTAAGTTTTTGCATGCCGGTCAGTTAGACCTTTTTAGACTCAATTTTGGCGACATAATTTTACTGCCTAAGGTTAATAATGCAGAACAAATACAACAGTATCGACCAATCTGCCTTCTTAACGTTAGTTTTAAAATCTTTACAAAAGTTGCTATGATTAGACTAAATTCGGTGGCGGGTCATGTTGTAAGCCCATCTCAAACTACTTTCATGTAAGGAAGAAACATTCTAGATGGTGTAGTAATTATGCATAAAACAACCCATGAACTACACTCAAAGAAATTAAATGGTGTTTTGTTCAAGACTGACTTTGAAAAGGTTATGACAAAGTTAATTGGTCTTTCCTTCAGCAAATACTCCGTATGAAAGGTTTTTCGAAGGAGTAGTGTGTTCTCATACAGTCCTTTGTATCTAGTGGTAGTGTTGCCATCAATGTCAATGATGACACTGGCAAATATTTCCAGACCAAAAAAGGACTAGGGGATCCATTATCGCCCATACTATTTAACATAGTGACTGATATGTTGGCTATCCTTATTGAGAGGGACAAGGCTGATGGTCAAATTGAAGGATTAGTTCCCCATCTAGTTCATGGTGGTCTCTCCATTTTTCAATATTCGATGATACAATCTTATTTATGGAACACGAGTTGGAGAAAGCTAAAAATCTGAAATTAATTTTGTCAGTATTTGAGCAACTCTCTGGCTTGAAAATTAATTTCCATAAAAGTTATTTGTATTGTTTTGGAGAGGCTCAAAATGAGGCCCACCTATGTGATGAACTTTTCGGTTGTGGTCTGGGAGAATTTCCAATCAACTATCTGGGAATACCGATACATTATCGGTGTCTCATGATTGCTGAATGGAAACTCGTTGAGGAAAGACTCCAAAAATGTCTTAATAGTTGGAAAGGTAAATTGCGATCCCTTGGCGGAAGACTTGTACTCATAAATTCAGTACTTACCAACATGGTACTCTATATGATCTCGTTTTTTCAACTACCAAAAGGAGTCTTGAAGTCCCAATCAAGATTCTTTTAGCAAGGGGATAGTGAAAAAACAAATATCGAATGGCCAGATGGAATGTGGTTTGCCGACCAAAAGAATACGGTGGACTAGGCATACATGATTTGCAAGTCAAAAACACCACGCTTCTTGGTAAATGGCTTTTCAAATTACTATCAGAAGATGGTGTCTGGCAAACCATTCTATGGAGGAAATATGTTGGTTCCAAAGTTGTGTCTCAAGTGGTTTGGAAACCCGGTGATTCACACTTTTGGGCTGGACTAATGGCGTCCAAAAAACATCTCTTCCGTTTTTGTGTTTTCAATATTAAATGGCTTGGCCAAACTTCTCTTCGAGAACAATATCCAGCTCTGTATTTGATTGTTAGTCACAAAGGAGATACACTTTCCACGGTAATGGGATTTGATCCTCCTAATGTGTCTTTTAGACAAAGTCTCATAGGTCCTCGACTCATATCATGGAACAATCTTTTATTAAGATTATCCACGATACAGCTGTCAGAGGGGATGGATGAGTTCAAATGAAAACTACTGGAAGGTGGTAATTCGGTTGACTCATTGTATAGAGTGTTGATCTAACCTGATATTTTAGTTGATGATAATTCTAAAATTTGGAAGATGAAAATACCCCTTAAAATGAAGATTTTCACTTGGTATCTTTGTAAAGGGGTCATTCTTACAAAGGATAATCTTGTTAAGAGGAATTGGCATGGAAATACAAAATGCATTTTTTGTCATAATAATGAGACAATCCGGCATTTATTTTTCCAGCGCAAATTTGCTCGTACTATATGGTCAATCATCCAAGTAGCCTCGGGTTTATCTCCTCCACGATAGGTAGCCAATGTATTTGGTAACTGGTTGCACGGGATATATGATAAATATAGGACTTTGTTTAGGGTGGAAGCACTTGCTATTATTTGGTCGCTTTGGCTATCTAGAAATAATAATATTTTTAATAATATGGTGTCTTCTTCTCTACAGCTGATTTACCGTGCCACGACAATCCTACGATCATGGACTACTTTCTAACGTATGGAGTTTCGTGACTTGTTTGCGGAGGGTTGTACGCGATTGGAGGACACGACGAAGGATATTTTCTCCCGACATGGATGGCAGCGTGATCTACGAATAGATTTGCCGTAGCTCGAGGCTTTTCCTCTTATGTTTATTACCCTTATGTAATGCTAGTACCTTTACTTTGATCACTTTGTGTCTGGTGGATTGGTTGTGTGCATCCTACCTATGCAGAGGCCGGGTGTAAATATTATTTATAATAATAAAGCTCCCATTTTCAAAAAAAAAAGTTCCCTCCCGCTCGGCTGTGGTGCTGCCACCCCAACTGCTGCCGCGTTTCCCGCTTACGTCCTCTAGATCCCGTGTCGATGACCACAGTGTGACGACATGGGTGGTCTCAAGCCCGTGGTGGCGCATGCTGGTGGGCTACGGACAGTCCAGGGTAGTGGGTTTTTGGGGTCGGGAGAAATCTCGTCGGCTTGGCCGACACCGACTCGGTGCTGGCTGTGGGTGACATCTTTCCTTTCTGAAGGGCGTTGTGGGTACCTTGCCCACTTACCTCAGCGATCCAGGGGAAACTCTAGAATTTATCCTGGCAGCAGCGTCGTCATCGCCGCACTCCTTCTTGAAGGTGATGATTGGTACGCGGTGCTTCGAAGTACGAGGAGCATAGTGGGACAACTCTGGAGGGCGTAGCGGTTGCGAGCCATCCTTGTTTTGTCAATCTTCCGGTGTTGGCCTTTGCTTTTTTTCTCTTCTTTTTCTTTTGGGCTTGTTTGTGTTGTTCGCTCCAGCAGATCAGTTATATCTTTGGTTTGCTATATTAATATAGCAGGGCCAAAGACTATTTCAAAAATTAATGGAAATTGGGAAATCACTTTTCTTAAAATAAAATAAAACTCCGCCTCCAGCTACTTCGGCGCTGCAGGCCAAGGCCAAGGCCTGCTTCTAGCAGCAAGTTTGGCGCAGCAACTTCAGCAGACTACATTGTTCACTGCTCTTTCACTTTTCATCATCACAAGATTTTCCATATTCCATAGAGTGTGAACTTCAAAGCGCATTTCCAAGCTAAGCTAGCTTCTAGGCTACAGGATAGACATTTCACTTTCAGATGTTTGTCTAGCACAAAAGCAAATGTAGTTTGCTATTTCAGAAATGCAATCTCACACT
Source organism: Avena eriantha (assembly GCA_910589775.1). NCBI lineage: Eukaryota > Viridiplantae > Streptophyta > Magnoliopsida > Poales > Poaceae > Avena > Avena eriantha. The sequence goes on from OU342742.1 coordinate 229,454,756, forward strand.
TTAGCGATGCTATATGTGCACGCTTCTCTTTTATAAAGTTCTGCTGAGTTTAATGAAAACCTTTTGTTCAAAAAAAAGAGAACAGTACGCGCTCATGGAAACTACCTTATTCATACATACTTCTCCCAACATCAAATACATGTGGGCCCTGTAACCTTTATTTTTTTTCAAGAGAAACATAAAAAAGGAACCCTTCCTATACACAACTGCTACATAACACAAATCTTAACTTTCGACGAAAGCATGCTTTTGCAGAGCACCGTGCTCAAGGCATGCTGTTGCTCTGCTAAATTTATCTTCTTATACATGTCACAGAAGATATCTCCATAAAGCCGTTGAGTCATCTCCACAGTTAATACCTCCAGGGCAGGGGCATTTCCCACAATATGCAGAAGAAATTCAAGTTGACCTATTGCCCCTTTATATCCTGTCATATACATACTCTTAAGATAATTATATTCACATTGTTCAAGGTGCTTCCTGCCTGAACCCTTCTTCATAAACCAGCTATTATCACCGCCTGAGAACTGCAAGATCAAAAAAGGGCATGTATGATTACCACATGGTGTGTATGTACATGTATGAAGGGGCCATTATTCAGAGTTAAATGACCAACTCAATTGTTTGTGACATAGAAATTTTGTATTCATCCTGGGAGTAAGAAGTGTAGCATAGCCTACCACGAAAGGAAACGAGGTGGAACGGCTACACCAAAATAGAACATGGTACCAAAAATTAATATAATCTAATGGCAAATAAGAATCAAGAAGACTACTTACATGGATCTCTAACTTCTCAATAAACGGAGCTGTCCTCAGAATGGAAAAGGGAAACTTGTTGACGCCATCAAGCGTTACACCCATTAACAATTGTAAGACCCTAAGATGGGAAACTTGCCTGTGTTACTCAAGGGAAATTGCGTCTGCAAGACAAGAACAATAGTCATTGTAGATCCAAAAAAAAGACAAGTTCATTGGATAGAAGATGTTAGCTAAATTGAATTGTAACTTCAGTGACTTTCCAGGAGCAAACCTCTAGTCGCTGCCAAGTAATTTGTAAAGTGAGATTTTGCATGCTCGGAATACCGTTGAGAAGTGCAGTGACGGCATCTTGGAAATTTGCCCCGGAAAACGTTATATGTGCATTATCCAACTTCGCATCTTGATTTAGAACAATAGGAACAAAACATCCATCGTATACAAAGGTAGCAAGCTTCATAACCCGGAGTTCTATCCTGGTTACCCTACAGCGGACAACTTTTAGGTGTAGTAGCCTGGACAACAGAAGATCCAACTTTAGCTCGCAATTCAGGAAGCATCTGACCAAACTCAGCCATCTAAGGTTACAGCAATTGGACATCAAGATCCTTCAGCGTGATATCCACAAACTCCAAATCAAGCTTTCTCAGGCTTGGGAAACCTCTGAATTCAGATGGCGGTCTGAAAGGTACAAAGCTAAGCTGTATACACTGTAGATGAGATATCTTGCTTTCACTATCCAGAAGGTGAAATGGGAATACGTAGCGATCAACATCCGTATGTCTCTTGTTAATAGGACATAGATAAATAGCTATGCACTTTGCCCGTGATGATACCGCAAAATTAACCCAATTATTTAGATGGTCAAGCAGCATTGTGTCAAACTCGAATTTGACATTGAATTCTTCAATCAACTTGCCATGGCACTTTTGCACGACCACATTAACATGATCAATGAATCTCTGCATGTATTGGCAGTACTGATCTCTTTCAAAACTGTCACGGCAACACCCGGCGGCACCAGTGAAACATAATTTGTAGAAGCAAATACCGCAGATATATTTCCAATTGGTTGATAAAACACTAGCTCTTGAAACCTCTTTAGCAGGCAACTTTGATACAATGGTGCACAGCACATCCTGCATCAGTATCCCTCAAGATTAGAAGTTCCATCTGTACTATACATTATCACCGAAAATATAAAGTTTGACATACCAGTGGAAGGTCTTCCAGTTTAACATTTGACCTTTCTTTCTTGTAGACTGGTTTCCCACTGATATGGTTTGAGGATGTTGTGTTCCATACTTTATGGTTGGTCATTTTGAACCTGAAATTAACAAGGCAGAGTTTCTTATATTTTTTGTTATTAACAAACGGATCACGATGGTCAGAACTCAGGCCTAAGGGTCACTAACTAAAAGATACTCCCTCTATTTGAGAACAGATCGGATTTGTTTACTTTACAACATCTCTAAAAATATGCATATCTTAATTAATAATTTGTGATAGAACTCAGGAAGAAGCTGTCGGCGTTTTGGTGATCGGGTGGTCGTGTATCCAGTTAAGGAGGATTTCAGCGGGGAGGTCGACAGGATTTGTCTAGGAAAAGGAATTGGACCTGTGGATGAACTTGGAGAAAATAATGCCGCCGACTGCTCCCAATCTTCCGACGCGAGCAAATTCAGGGATCTAAATCCCGTTCTCGGTTGCGGAAGTTTGGTTCTAATTTTATAACAAGGGGAGTTCGAAGGGTTCGTATCCGTGCCGGACCGTGTGAAGCCCGCCAAGTCGGAATACGCGATGGCCCAACGGCATGCGCGACCAGAGTTTTATGGAAGCAAAGATCCTTACGGCGGACAACACAAATGATCTCGAATCCCTGATTTTCCCAAGAGATTTGGTAACTTTTGATTCGTTTCGAACAAACAAAACCTACCAAATCAACTTCCCAAAACGCAAAGAACCACGACGGATTGATCCGCCGCTGTGCCTCCAAGGAAATCCCAGCTGCAGGATGCGGATTCGATCAGAGCCGCCGCCCCGACGCCGCGCTCTGTCTCCCCGAGCTCCTTTGACCGCCGCCGCGTGGTCATAATCTCTACTCCATTGGACGCCTGGAATCCAGGGCCGCCCGTCTGCCCGCCATCCACAAGGGTAGCGCCGGGGAGGGCGACTCCGGCGACCAAGGGCGCGGAAATCCGGTACACAGGCGACCCATTTTTTCCTTTTCCCTCTCGATTTCGCTCTCAATTTTTGCTCCGCTCCGGCCCAATCGTAGATTTTCCCTTCTGCATCAACTGTAGGATCCTCTGCGGGCACCGAAGAATCGACGAGCTGAAGAACACCAGAGGGAAACTTCAGCTTGCTTGTGTGCTCACTGCTCGGTGCTGATATGGTACTAAATTGCGACCTTGCGATTTGAGAGAAGAATATCGAGGGGAAAGGGGAAAGTTAGAGAGAGGAGTGGGTTACCTAGAGGTCGGAATCGCTGGAGTGGCTGCGCCGCACGTGGTCGGCTTGGTGTCGCCGGCGGCGCCCCTCCTCTGCTTCTTCCTGACGAACAGAGGAACACGAGCGGACTGCTCTGGTGTATGTTGGTTCAGTCCAACTAAATTACGCTTTTGCCACTGAAGTACCTGGGTCCTTACGTGTGGTTTTTTTGTTTGCGCAGGCCCGAACCTTTTTTTGTTGGCAAAAACGCTGCGTCGACATGTCTTGCCGAAGCGCTTTCTCGGAGGGCGCGCTACGCGTCCCCATGATCAAACCTCCCGATCCCCGGCTTACAGCTTGACATGTCCTAAAATCCTGCTTTTCAACTATTTCCTTTTTTTTTAAAAGGAAAACGTACGCATCCACAGTCTCCACAGCGTGAGGTGTGTCCCGTGGGCGTGGCAGAAAACGTGGGGCCCACCCTATCTCCAACCACGCGTCTTCTTCTCCCCTTTCCTCTTTCCTTCTCACAGGGAGAAAAGCTCTCACATGTCCTCTCGCACCGACGCCCTGCCGCAGGTTTCTCCCGCCCCATGCTTCGTCGATGTTGGTCTCGGGCGCACGCGCCTCTGCCCTCTGTCTCGCTCGCACGCACCGGCGTTATCTCAGCCACTACAACGCCGCTCGAAGCTCCGGCAAAAGTCCACGGCGGCTCTGCAGTAGCGCCTCCTCAACCACTACAACGCCGCTCGGAGCTCCAGCGAAAGTCCATGGCGTCTCTGTAGTAGCGCCCCCTATGAGCTCGCCACTCCCGCTTGCAGTTTCCACCATGGCCGCTGGCAGTAACGATGGCAAGGCTATGTAGCAGAGAGGTTGTCATCTGTAGCTGAACTATCGGAATACGTAGCAGAGATGAGCCCCGTATGTAGCAGAGGCGGCCGACATATGTAGCAGAGGCCGCCATCGTATGCAACATGCAATATCTCGTACATTTTCATACACGAAAATGTGTAGAGGATAGTTGTGTGCATTGCATCCATGCATAGAAAATTCGGGTCAACTAAAAACTTTTGATAGAACTTGTTAAAGTGATTGAAGTTCCACTTGAGTTGATGATTTATGACCAGTTCATCATGCTAAGTGTTCTAACTTTGAAATAATCTTTGGTAAACTTTTATGTTACGAAGGGTAAAAGTAAGATTAAATCAACACACCCACGTACTTAAAGAACAAGTAAAACTTGATGTTTAACTCATCTTCTCTAAATCTCATTTAACTTGATCACACCCTAAAACAAGATCAAATACATTCTTAAATCATCTCGTCTTATTCTATCTTATCTTAAACAAGATTCATTCTATCAACACTTTTGATTAACAAGAGTCAAGTAACAAGTAATTCTTTTAAGCCTATTGACCAAATCTTGATCTTCCAAATCTATCCTTCTTAATCAAATCATAACTTAATACATATATGTAATCTGATAAAACCAAAGTAATTTGCATTCCAAAAAATAGATCTAAATATTTGAATCAAATCACCCATGAGTGTTTTACAACTCAAAGAGTCATGCCTTGATGCCATCAAATCATCTACATTGTTAAGTTTTGACTTAATTAAGATGGAGGCATATAATTATTAATTGAGTTTTCACAAGGTTTAGCTTTGGCATGGATCGCAATTACCACCAGACTTCATCTCAATCAAACAACTCCTTTTCAAGAGTGCTATCAAGTCTATCAAAACATCTATGGTGTTAAGTATCTTTAAGGGTAAACTCCCAAGACAATCATTTATGAAACAAGTCATAGATTTGAGACTTTTTCTTATTGTACTTGTTTGGCAATATTATTTCCAAGGCAAGACTCGGTTAATTACAAGAACTAGAGCAAAAGCTTTCACAACTAACTACTCATGCAAATAAAAAGCTTTACTCTAATTATTATAAATTACTCCCACTGACATGGCATCTTAGCAAATCAATGAACTAAGATAAAAAACTCAAACTTCTAAAGTGGGAGATATAGGACATAGCTCTTATGAGTGACTTCATGATTGTCTTCCTTATGGGGATGTGTTCCTTCAATACTCAAGTTAAAATCACTCTCATAATGATATTGAAGCAAAGAGGCAATATGCAAATCCACTCTCGCGAAAAAGGAAAAAGGGAAAATATTTTTGTATTTTTGAGGATGTGGATTAAATAATAGAAAAGAACTTGCGATAAAGCAAGGAATTAAGAAAAGAAAAACAAAATAAAAAATCAAACAAAATGAAAGAAAAAGCAAAGTGTTGGAACAAACCAACACGAGTGTTTCAAACCTCACATGGATCTGGAGTACAACTTTATTATTACACAAATAAAAATGTCGGGGGACACATCCCCAAGCTCGGGATTTTGTAAGCTCTTTTGTTGCTCATTGTGATGGCGATGGATAATCTTCCAAGTTCCATTGGCTACTTCAATTATTGAACTAGGTTGAGAGGTTGGCAGTAGCATCTCGAAGATTGATGGAGTGGTTGCTCATGTTTTGGATGCTTCCTTTGAGAGCATAGATATCATCATATGTGGTGTAGTAGTTTGGTGGCCACACACCTTGTTTGGGTCCTTCTTGTTCTACTTCTTCATGTTCTCCTTCTTCTCCCGTGGGTTTCTCTTGTTGGGGTAGACTTGCCTCAACCTGCGCATAAAAATGCAAACATCCATCCTCGATAGAGAAAACCATTAGGCAAAGGAGCTGGGATCAAGTGATCCGCTCTAGGTATATCAAGAAAGTATCTACCATTATTTTTAGAAATCATACCACAAGCTCTTAGAGTAGAAAAACCAAGACTGTGGTCTCCCGCCAATTGTTGGATATTACCTAGGTTGATGTGAAGCGCTCGTGCAAGAATGGTTATGACTCCTCCGCATATAGGTCCACGAGGCTGCGAAGCTTGATGCTTAAGATACAATAATAGAAGGGTGCCCAAATTTGGTGTTAAGCTACAGTTAGGAATAGTGATACGTCGTAAACATATCTATTTTGATGTTCCATGCTGAAGGGAATATGCCCGAGAGGCAATAATAGAGTGGTTATTATCTTATTCCTTGTTTATGATAAATGTTTATTTTGCATGCTATAATTATATTAATTTGGAAACGTTAATACATGTGTGTTTAATAAACAAAAGGAAAGTTACTAGTTATGCCTCTCTTATAAACTAGCCGTTGATTAACAATATGATCAAGGTTTCCTGACTTGCTGCATCAAAAACTAAATCACAACCTTCTGATAAAAAACGAGCCGTTCTAGTGGACATTGGATGTTGTTAATAACGAGGTCACAACATTAGTGGAATGATGTGATGAACATTCATCCGAAGTATAGCATTACGATCAAAGTCATTGTGTTTATATTGCTATAACATCATATGAAGTAATCCTAGTCCTTAGACCATGAGATCATATCAATCACTAACACTGGAAGAGTATCTTGATAACATCAAACGTCACACCGTGAAAGGGTCATTATAAAGGTGGGTTCAATGCTAAAAAAGTGTTATGTAGAGGCTCATGGATCATGAGTGGGATTTGTCCATCCCGATGACGGATAGATATACTCTGAGCCCTCTCGGTGATATCACATTGGTTAGCTTGCAAGCAAGTGATAAGATCACTAGAATGTTATATCACGGGAACGAGAAAAGAGTGCATGTCGGCAACGAGATCAAACTAGGTATACCGATGATCGAATCTCGAACATGTAATATATCGCGAGAGAAAGGGATTTAGTTACTAGCGTTAAAGGTTCACACGATCACAATAGTCATCGTTGAATATGTGGGAGTCAGTACGGATCTCTAGGTCCCGCTATTGATTATTGATCAGAGAGGGGTCTCGATCATGTCTGCATTATTCGCGAATTGTAGGGTGACATACTTAAGGGATACCGACACTATTTGGAGCAAATATGTTTCAGATAAAGATTTAAGAAAGCACTAGAATTATTTCAATAAACACCGAAACTGTTTTGGGTGAAATTGCTGAAATTTGTTCTGCATGTAATATTGAAATGTTGCAGGGGGTTTTATGTGAATATTTGTTAATTAAAGTAATTAAAAAATTCTGAATAAAATTAATAAAAGGGTTTTATTAAATAAGAGAACATTAAATTTGGAGAAATTTAATGCATTTAAAGTGGAGACTTTAAAAGAGAATGTGAAGGGGCAAATTTATGTGGAGGGAGTTACCACCACATGAATGAGGAGGTGAGGGGTTACCCCTTGAGGCGCCGGCCTGGGGGAGGGGCACCCCCTCCTCCTATAAAAGGCCCCCCTCACACCCCTTCATCCTCACACCTCCTCGTGAAGGATCTATCTCCCCCTCTAGTATTTTTCCCATAGTCTCGGATTAGCGAGATATATGTTCTTGGTGGCTTTATCTGGAAATGAGTTGCTGCTTCCGCTGCTTTGCTAGAGCGAGGGACGGAGGTTGTCGGGGTACCGGACGTGTGTGCGATCGTGGATGCACCGCTGCTTTGCGGTGCTGGACTTGGTGGTGCTGGACTTGCTGGAGCTGGATCTGATGGACGTGCTGGAGCCAGACCTGCTGGACTTCATCACGATCTTGAGATCGACAAGTGTATGACTACATCATCCACGAGTTCCATCTCGTTAACAAAGCTTTGTTGTCTTCGAGGGTAAGTTCTCCATGGATGTATATCCACCTGTTGCTTGTATCTAGTAGATAGATCTTGGCGTATAGTTCCCATCATAAGATTTTTTTGTTTTCTATGCTGCGAACCCTTTAGTGGTATCAGAGCCTGATCTATGCGTAGGTGCTTTGCACGGGTAGAACACATAAGAGTATGTGGGCGATGATGATCATGTTATTGCTTCTTATATGTATTTTGGATATTGGTGGCATAGTGGGATGAAGCGGCCCGGACCAACCTTACATGTCATCGCACATGAGACCAGTTCCACGACTGACATGCAACTAGTTTTGCATAAGTGGCTGGTGGGTGTCTGTCTCTCCTACTATAGTCAATATCTGATTTACAACGAGTTGCTGATAACTTAGTTATCATCGTTGTGGTTTCATGTTCGTAGGTAAGAACGGTTCTATCTTAGAAAGCCCTAAGCCACGTAAAAACTTGCAATTGATAAATTAGAGGTGTCTAGTTTAGATCGTTGTTGGGCTAGTGTCATGATATGGAAATGTTGTAAGTTGATGTATAGTTGATACCCTTACAACACACTTAACGTGTAAGTTCCATAGACCTTGGCCTTACACACAAATGAATGATAATCATACCACGATGAATATGATGGTGATCAAATGCATGGACCATATCATCCCACTTTACACACATGATGTTCGCATCTTATATTGTTAGTTTGGCGCTTTTAGTAGCATTATAAGATAATCCCTCATTTATATATAAAGATAAAATGTGTTCTTCCTTAAGTACGCACCGTTTATGTTTCGCCGCTTCAAGACATCACGTGATGATTGGGTGTACTTAAATCCACGATCATATTTCTGGTGTAAGACAGTTTTACACATGCGAGTACTAAGGTTCTTACTTGGCGAGCCTAGCATGTATAGACATGGCCTCGAACACAGACCGTGAGTCATATAGTTGAGATGATGCCCATATAGATGCTCGCCTTTGAAGCTACACCGACTCACATGATGATCGGACTTGGTGTAGTGGATTTGGTTCATGTAATCACCAAAAAGGCACGAGGGATGTCGTTTTTGAGTGGGAGTTCATTTCTAATTTGGATTAGTCGAACCAAATTTGTCATAAACTAAATCAAAGTGAATTTGCATAATTTGTTGTAGTCATTGGCATCTGTTTACTACCTTATGCTTAATTTTAGTTGAGATAATAGAACTATAGAATTTTGGATATTTACTTTACGAACTGGTATCGTATTGTTTTGAATGTCAATTTAAAGTTTAGAAGTCCTATTGCAAACTTTCAGCAAACTCTATTTACTCCATGAAGTTTAATAAGTAGTATTAAATCAAGAGTAAGAATTCCGATGTTAGTATCTAAAGTATCATGTTTGCCTCCATGATTCTTGATATTCAAAAGTTGTTTTAATATCGAGGTTATCTAGGAGCTGAAATAATTGTTTCAGAAACCATCATGTGTGGAAGATATTGTGATATCTGAAACATTGTTTTTGGTTGCATTATGGTAGAGTATAATTTAGCAAAATACATGTTCTCATATTGTATGAGAATTTGTGAAGGTTGGAGACGCTAGGCGTCCTAATCTACCAAAAAGGTTTTGGAAACTGATATTATACTCGCAATTCTTCCTTATAGGCTATAGTAGCTTGATCTGAAAGTTATCATGATAAGGATGAATAGAAGATGTAAGTAAACTGTTTAGTACACTAATAGATTACTAAAGAATGGATTTTTGAAAGAATACCAAACATTTGCTGATGGTGATCCACTTCAAAGTGCAAGTCCAAAGGTATTAGTATTTGACTATATACACTTTGTACTGTGTGTCATCTGAATGACACCACTATTGATGTTGATAAATTCTTTTAAAAGAAATGGAATTGCTGAAAGAGAATCCATAAAATATTTGGCAGAAAAGAAAAGGTTGGAGATGTCCAACTTAGGTATATAGAAGATATACATGTTATGGTTGTATTCCTTGCTTGTTAAACAATGTGGTCCTTAGGTATTGGATACCGGTATTGGATACCGAATTGGTTGGTGTGAAGTGTCATACAGAACAACACAATTCATGAACTGCAATGGCCTAAGTAACTAGCAAGAGAATAAGTGATGATGTTCATCGAAAACAAATAAAGTGTTATTATGTTTCTCGTTGAGATCAAAGCTTGTCTTCAAGATTTGTTTAAATAATTGTTATTTTGTTCTGGTATTATGAGAACAATGATTGTTCAAATAATTACCGTATTCCATAAAGGATGGATGAACTTGTACAAGTCTAGTGGGAGAAATCACATCCATAAACACTATTGCTAAAATGTCGCAAGACAAATGATTGAAAGATCACTTATGAAGTGACATCGCTGTTTAAATTATATTGGAAAGAAAACATGAAGAAACTCCATGTTGATGGATTTTTGGAGTCTTTTGATTTTGATCAATTGATGCTTGTGAAACTTTCCTCGAGATAATTGAAACTCCGCTCATAGGCCAAAGAGGAACGGATGACTATCTTATTGTAAATTGTGCATGTTGATGTGCATAGTCCATTATGTGTAGCCATATGTGATGGATCTTTCGACTTCATATGCTTTCTCCGGAAATTTGAGTGAATATATCTGTATATTTACTTAATAAGGAAGAAGTATGAAACATTTGAAAATTGTTCAAAGACTTTCAAGATAAAGTGAAAAATCATTGTAACAAGAAAATAAAAGAGTGTATGATTTGATCATAAAGGATGATATTTGAGTTACATGTTTAGCAAAACACCTAAGATTTGAGGAATTGTTCCATGATTTATGTTTCCCGATAAACCATAGGAGTATGGCATATTCGACAGATGAAATCAAACCATGTTTGACATGGTAAGATCAAAGGTGTCATTTATAAAATCGCCACTGTGTTTTAAGGATTAAAGCTTTAGAGACTACCGCTTTTACACTGAAAAGAGCACCATCGTGATCCGTTTAAATGACACCATATGAGTTATGGTTTGGGATAAAACCCAAATTGTCTTTTCTTAAAATTTTGGTATGCTATGCATAAGTAAAATGTTTACAACCAAAGTCGGATAAGCACGTATTTGTAGGTTATCCCAAAGAATTTGTTGGGAATTCCTCCATAACACCAAGGACAAAAGAGTTTGTCGCTTGGAACGACAAGTTTCTTGAGAAGGAACTTTTCGCGAAAAGTTAAGTGGGAGGACAATAGAATTTTGATAAGGTTGTTGAACCTTAGCTATATGTGCTAAGTAGCGCAGCACCGGAAAGTGTCCCGATGGCGTCTAAAATGCTCATGGCTCCCGTTATTACAAAGGTTGTGATCTCGGATATTAGAGTTCCTATTGAACCGTGTGGGTCGGTAAGAATCAAATAGTAAGATTTGAAACAGAAGTCGTTATTGTTTTGACAATGATGAACCGACTGCATGCAAAGAAGCGATGATGGGCCCTGACTCCATAAAATGACTAGAAGTCATAGAATCCGTGATAGTATCCATACACGAGAAATCAAGTTTTTGAACTTGGAAGACCCTCCGGAAAGGCGTGAAGCCTATCGGTCGTGTTTGGATCTATAAAGAAATAGACATGGATGTTTGACATCTATGAAATAGTCGACATGTCGGAAAGAAGTTTACGGTAGTGTTCAGGGAGTTGACTATGACAAGATTTGATCTTTCATAGCGATATTTAGTCTTGACGGATTAATGTAGCAACCACTACATATAATTTGATGTATGGTAGTTGAACAAACAAAACAATGTTCTTCTAATAGAATGGTTACCTAGGACGTGTACAAGACACAGTTCGAAGGGTTTTGCTAATTCAAAGGGTGCTAAAAGGGCATACAAACTTCAATAGTTGAAGTGAGCATAGCGGAGTTGGAATCTTCACCATGATGAAACTGTTAAAAGAGTTTAAATTCATCGGAGATGATGAAGATGCTTGCATTTGCAAGAAATTAAGTGGGAACGCTAAGACATATTTCTAATACATTATGTAGAGGATATATTGTTGATTGGAAATGATGTATCTTGTATTGACACAAGTTAAGAATTTCATTAAAATAAGATTTCGATGAAAGACTTGGGCAAAACCAGAATATTTGGCATCAATATCTATATGGATAGATTGAGGCGCTAATACGGTTGTGCCAGACATACATATATGAGATATTGAAAGGGTTCAATATGGAAACAACCAGAAAGGTTCTTGCTGCATGGAAAGGATTGTATCAAGATTCAAGTGTTTCAACATTTGGTGAGTAAAATCACATGAAGATTTTGATCGATTATACCGTGATATGTATATATCCAGAATATCCTATGCTCTGAATGTTATGAGCACATACCAGAATGATTCATAAGATGATCATTGGACAATAGTAAAGATATTCTTATGAGCTTTGGAAGAACTAAGAATATATCATGTATAAGTGACAAATAGTTAAAGGTAGTTCATTATAAAGTGTTACATTGATACTAGTTTTGTCACAAGATACAAATTAAATTTATCTCAATTTATACTATGGGTGGCACAATGTAATGGAAAAGATGTTCCATGATGGATTTGGATGAGTTCCAAAGTTGAGACATTGTGACGGATACTACAAAAAAAGGCTAAGTATATGACTGCTATAGTAGCAGCAAAAGAGGGCATTTGTGTCAAGTAGTTTGTTATCAAACTAGGAGTGGTTCAAAGTGGGCTAATACTATGAAGATATATTGTATGACAATAATATCAACATATTTTAACCCGGACGAACTAAAGGTCTCACCAAAGGACCAAATTTATACAATGTCATCTCATTTGAGAATGAGTGATGCGTAGAGACGCAAAGACATCCAAATACACACGGACCTGAAACTGTCAGAACCAGAGATTATGTTAACCACTAGCAATCGCGTATATGCAACACCAGAAAGCCATAGGTGTTCAATACACAAAGTTTTTCAAACTAGATTATTGACTCTAGTGCAAGTGGGAGACTGAAGGGAATATGCCCGAGAGGCAATAATAAAGTGGTTATTATCTTATTCCTTGTTTATGATAAATGTTTATTTTGCATGCTATAATTGTATTAATTTGGAAACGTTAATACATGTCTGTTTAATAAACAAAAGGAAAGTTCCTAGTTATGCCTCTCTTATAAACTAGCTCGTTGATTAACAAGATGATCAAGGTTTCCTGATCATGGACATTGGATGTTGTTAATAACGAGGTCACAACATTAGTTGAATGATGTGATGAACATTCATCCGAAGTATAGCATTACGATCAAAGTCATTGTGTTTATATTGCTATAACATCATACGAAGTAATCCTAGTCCTTAGACCATGAGATCATGTCAATCACTAACACTGGAAGAGTATCTTGATAACATCAAACGTCACACCGTGAAAGGGTGATTATAAAGGTGGGTTCAGTGCTACGAAAGTGTTATGTAGAGGCTCATGGATCAAGAGTGAGATTTGTCCATCCCGATGACGGATAGATATACCCTGGGACCTCTCGGTGATATCACATTGGTTAGCTTGCAAGCAAGTGATGAGATCACTAGAATGTTATATCACGGGAACGAGAAAAGAGTGCATGTCGGCAACGAGATCAAACTAGGTATGGAGATACCGATGATCGAATCTCGGACATGTAATATATCGCGAGACAAAGGGATTTAGTTACTAGCATTAAAGGTTCACACGATCACAAGAGTCATCGTTGAATATGTGAGAGTCGGTACGGATCTCCAGGTCCCACTGTTGATTATTGATCAGAGAGGGGTCTCGATCATGTCTGCATTATTCGCGAATTGTTCAGATAAAGATTTAAGAAAGTGCTGGAATTATTTCAATAGACACCGAAACTGTTTTGGGTGAAATTGCTGAAATTTGTTCTGCATGTAATATTGAAATGTTGCGGGGGGTTTTATGTGAATATTTGTTAATTAAAGTAATTAACAAAATTCTGAATAAAATTAATAAAAGGTTTTATTAAATAAGAGAGCATTAAATTTGGAGAAATTTAATGCATTTAAAGTGGAGACTTTAAAAGAGAATGTGAAGGGGCAAATTTATGTGGAGGGAATTACCACCACATGAATGAGGAGGTGAGGGGTTACCCCTTGAGGCGCCGGCCTAGGGGAGGGGCACCCCCTCCTCCTATAAAAGGCCCCCCTCACACCCCTTCATCCTCACACCTCCTTGTGAAGGATCTCTCTCCCCCCTAGTATTTTTTCCCATGGTCTTGGATTAGCGAGATACATGTTCTCGGTGGCTTTATCTAGAAAGGAATTGCTGCTTCTGCTACTTTGCTGGAGCAATGGACGGAGGTTGTCGGGGTATTGGACGTGTGTGCGATCACGGATGCACCGTTGCTTTGCGGTGCTGTACTTGGTGGTGCTGGACTTGCTGGAGCTGGATCTGATGGACGTGCTAGAGCCGGACCTGCTGGACTTCATCACGATCTTGAGATCGGCAAGTGTACGACTACATCATCCACGAGTTCCATCTCGTTAACAAAGCTTTGTTGTCTTCAAGGGTAAGTTCTCCATGGATGTATATCCACCCATTGCTTGTATCTAGTAGATAGATCTTGGCGTATAGTTCCCATCGTAGGAAATTTTTTGTTTTCTATGCTGCGAACCCTTCACATGCTTGTTTAGTATCTAATTTCTTATGTTTTGTTCACACTTTGAGGTATTTTTATACATTTTATGGAACTAACCTATTAACAAGATGCCACAGTGCCAGTTGCCTATTTTCTGTTATTTTTGGTTTCAGAAAAGCTAGTAAAGAAATATTCTCGGAATTGGACGGGACAAAAGCCAAAGTCAATATTTTACCCGAAGTACTACGAAGACCGAAGGGTAGACGAAGTGGCGCACCAGGGCGACCACGCCTGGTGGCGGCGCGGCCTGGGGGGCGCGCCACCAGGGGTGTGGGCCCCTGGTGCTCCAACGACATTGCCCCTTCGCCTATAAAAGCCTCCCGGGACGAAAACCCTAAGGACCCGATCAAAAATTCCACGAAAGAGTTTGTAGCCGCCGCCATCTCCATCCCTAGATCGGGGGGATCCGAAGCTCTTCCCGGCACCCTGCCAGAGGGGAGAGATCACCCTGGAGGCCTTCTTCATCACCATGCAAGCCTCCAGAGTGATGCGTGAGTAGTTCACCCTTGGACTATGGGTCCATGTAGTAGCTAGATGGTTGGTTCTCCTCCCTTGTGCTATCATGTTAAGATCTTGTGAGCTCCTTTCATGATCAAGATCATCTATTTGTAATCTTACATGTTGTGTTTGTGGGGATCCAATGAATATTGAGATACTATTTCAGATTGATTATTGATTCTATCATGTCTATGTTATTTGTGATCTTGCATGCTCTCCATCGTTAGTAGCTATATTGGCCAAGTAGATGCTAGCAAATCCAAGAGGAAGTATTTATGCTTGATAGTGGGTTCATGCCTCTAGTAATCTAGGGAAGTGACATGAATCTCTAAGGTTGTAGATGTGTTGTTGCTACTAGGGAGAAAACAACAATCCTTTGTCCATGGGGCATCGTATTGTTTACTTTACACACTTTGCTAAATGCAATTATCTGTTGCTTGCAACTTAATACTGGAAGGGGTTCGGATAATAACCTGGAGGTGGATTATTAGTCATAGATGCAGTTGGATTACGGTCTATGTATAATGTTGTAATGCCCAATCAAATCTTATAGGAATCAAGATGTCTAGTATATCCATTGCTATGCTTTCTCAAATCTATCAATTGCCTCGCTGTAATTTGTTCACCCATCATGTTATCTATCTTAAGGAGAAACACCTCTAGTGAACTATGGACCCCGGTCCATGCTTTTACCATTGCTATACCATCTATTGTTTATCGTTTATTGTTTACTTTCTACAAGCAATTACTATCTATACGTTTAATCCTTTGTGTTCAGCAAAACCGGTGAGATTGACAACCTCACTGTAAATTGGGGCAAAGTTCTGTGGTTGTGTTGTGCAGGATTCCAAGTTGCCAGCAACACCTTGCAATTGTTTCCTTGCTCCTACTAGTTCGATAACCTTGGTTTCATAACTGAGGGGAAACTTGTTGTTGTGCTCATCATACCTTCTTCTTGGGGTTCCCAATGAGCTCGACATATTTTGAGCCATCAAATAGAAACTCTAGCGAGGATTATCATATCCTCCTCATTAACTCTAGTAAACTCATCATGTGCCTGCAAGGTATTGGCAATAACATAGAACAAATAACGAAAAACAAGGTGATGAATTTGGTTTCCCTTGGGTGTATTCCCACGAATTCTCATTCTATTAAAGTAAGCCAAGGGTGATGGATCAAGAACAAAGGTGGTGAGGCGTATGTCGGTGGCGTTGTTGGCGAACCCAAAGTAGTAAGCCCATTGGTCGAGCATCAAGGAATACTCATAGTTCATAAGATGGAAGTTGATGCGATCAACTCCAGGCATTTGTTCCTCGGGGCAATAGTGTAAGCACATTGTATGCATCGAGGTACTAAAAAACTCAAGCGTCAAGAAGCGGCACGTGACCTCATCCTGAAAAATAAAATCATACAAAGCAACGTTGTTGCAAAGTAAGTCAAAATCACGATGAATGTCTAGTTGGTTGAGGATGTAAGGACACACCCACTCGGTGGTCTTTATTTCTCGGAGCTTGAGACGGTTGATACAGTTGAGCTGAAACTTCTCGGTGAACTCGATACCAAATGACTCGATGGTTAGCGTATCAACGGGTGATGTGGCTTGTTCTGCAGCCATCACACGTTTACGGCTCCTCGTGTTCATCAAAGACAAAAACAAAATAATGCTAATAATTTTTTTAGTCCAATAGAAACATAGCACAAACGATCCTCTACACTTCTTGCAAAAGAAACTCCTCTAGAAACAAAAATAAGCATGTTCATAAGCAAGATTAGCTCAAGAACAAGACCTAAGTTTAGATTGATAATGAAGACTAGGGATTGGAGGATAAACATACCTTAGATCAATTGGGTGCAAAGAATTGAAGAAAGTACAAGTAGAATTGAAGATCCAATAGAGGTGGTCTGGAGTTTGGAGGTAGAAGAAAGAGAGACTTGTGTTTAGAAAATTTTAGGGTTACCTCTTCCTAGGGTAGAAATCGTGGCCGCATACTCGGTACGGGCGGAGCCCTCCCGTATCGAGTGTCCTACCTTGGGGTCAAAGGACCCTTCCGGCGGTGCACTCGGTACGGGTTCGTCCCCCCGTACGACTGGTCGTTATTCGGTCAGTATGTTTTGCTCCAAACTTGATGTTTTGCTCGAGATACAGTACATGCAGGTGGTACGGCCGCCTCGGATCGTACTAGTCGTCGTTACAGCCATTGTGTCCCTTCAGCAAAAATTAAAATTTCTATTTTCTTGATCCGCTATGTGGTACAGCCACGTGGTACGGGGGACTCCGGTCGTACCAGTGATCGTTATGTGCCCTGGAAGCTTAAAAACTTGTGGAATTGAGTTAGCAGCTTTGCCCGCCTTTACACATCTTAGTAATCAATAAAATAATAGCAAATAGACTTCATAAAATACAGCAGTATCTTAAGACCATGTATTAGCAAATATAAAAGATCGAGGATTACCTTGTTTTCTTCTCCTCTCTCCAAAGGACTTCTTGAACACTCTTTATTAAAACAAAACAAAACTAACACAAGAATAAAAACTTTTATTTCACATGGGTTGCCTCCCATGAAGCGCTTCTAGTTAAGATCAATTAGCTTGACCCAGATGGTGTTCGTTTAGGCTTTGCGAGTGGAACACCCACTCCAAAGTAATTAGCTTTTAGTGTGATTATACCATCATCATTACTATTATATTTGGCATTCTTCTTTTTAGGGAAGTGGACTATAAAAGGATCTCTAGGTGGTAGTCCTATGCTCACATTCCCTTTATGTAGATTAATCAAAGGATTTAATAGTTCTTAGGAAGGGACTACCTAGAATTATAGGTGCTATGGGATCTTCAGGCATGTCTACTATAACAAGATCAATAAGAGCGGGACATCCTTTAATTTCAACAACTATGTTTTATTTTATCCCAACAACTTGTTTATAAGTTGAATCAGCAAGAAGGAGTCTCATTTCAGTAGTTGCAAATGGGCCCAAGTTTAACTTGTCAAATAAACTCTTGGAAATTGTTGAGACGCTTGCACCAAGATCACAAAGTGCAGATATCTCATTAATATCAATCTTAACTTTAATAGTGGGCTCAAATATATCATCTAACTTAGATAGAAGCTTATGAGCTAGTTTCTTATACTCCATTTCTAGTTCACGAACTTTAGATGCTACTCCTTTTATAAATTGTTGGTATGTAGCATCGTTACCTTGTTCAATACCAGGATTTCTTACGGTGATCATCTTTAATAAATCTTCCACGGTATACTCTAGTGTTGGCGCATTGCTATAATCTAGCTCTTCAAGCTTTTCTTGTTTTACTTCCGCCCTCATCATCTTGAGGTACTCTACCAGATTTGGCTCGCGCTTTCTAGCGAATTTTGCAAGTATGAGAGCTTGGCTCTCAGCTACTTTGCCCAATTGTGCCTCCACGGTCTTGGTTCTTGTTGTAGAATCTGCACATCATTCCCAATTGCAACAGTGTGGTTAGACAATTTACCAATACTAGATTCATGGTTGATACCTTCGATCCGAATTCACGGATGTAGTATAATAGCCTTTTCCCTAGAAGACCTAGGTTTAATCGAACCTTGGAAAGCAATGCTAAAAGGAAATAAAAAGGACATGTCTACAAGACTTTATTTGTTTGTTTTACCTTAGTTTATCGGAGCAATCTAGTTTATTTTTATAATGGGTTCAATCAATGGATGGAATAGGCCAAGGTTGAAGATCCACCTGCAGATGCACATCATATGGGATAAAAGATAATAATAAGCATAGTCATGTGTAATGGTTGAATAGGGATAATCTCTCATGGGCAGCACATCCTTATACACTAGAGCCCCCGTGATGCAGCGGTCATAGCAATAGTCTTTTAATCCGACCGAGTGCACACCAAAGCAATGGGCTACAAACGATTATTAAGTGTAAAACACAGATCAAAGCATTAAGTGGTGATGTTGTTGTGATCCCGAATGGGTCACTGAGCGAAGATCATACTACCCTTTCTGTCACTAGGGTTCCTATGAGATCGCCACTAGCCAAGTATCTCACCTCAAGCCTTTATCAATCTATGGGATCTTGGGTACCTACAAGTCCATAGATCGAGACAACAGACAAAGAAACAAAAGATACAAATCTCTATTTGCAAACAAAACACAATACTCCCATGAATTAGATGCACATAATTGCTACGAGGTTTCTCCCCAACCCGCAGCCTGTGAGGACTACTCACTCATAACAAATAGATCAGAGATACAAAACATTGTGCACATACTTAGATTGAAATCGAATATTCTTACAATGCTTGCCAAATCACAAGGAGATCTAAAGTACAAAGCAATGACTGTGGCTAATGGAGGGGATGGATGATGAAAGTGATGAACAATGTCGTGGATCTCCTTTGGTGGTGTTGTGATGTAATCTGAGAATGACGGCTCTCTAGCCAGTGGCTGGAGCCTCAAAATATATATGCATCCTCACGAAAGTTGTAGGGTTTGATGAGACGAAGCCGTCGCCACATGGTATGGGCGGATGGTATGGGAGGGTTGTGCATGTACTAGTGGTCGTTAAGCTTGTAGACGTCAGGGAATGACTTCCCAATTACTTGGCCGTGTGGACTTCCTCAAAAACCTTCATTATGACTCCTGATTTCACATTAAAAAGCGTGATTTCCTGCACAACACAATTCAAAGTAAGGTTTCATATATTTGCAATTATTAGTCATTAGTGGCAAGGTTTGAGAGTTTCTTATTAATTGCTTGACCAAAAACAATGTTTAAACGTGGTGGAAGATGGGCATTTTTGGAGCCATCAACTTCCCCAAAGCTCAAACCTTGATCGCCCTCGAGCAAGAAGAAATAAAATAACTATAAGGAATTCAGCGTTTAAACTTGAAACAACGAGAATAAGAGTTCACTTACGGTTGGTAGTCATATGCTCTCAGCACTTCATTCATTTGCGAGGCTTATCAAAGTTAGAGAGATGACACGAGTACTATACAAGCTTCGATAAGTCAAGACAGTCAAAGTAAAGTTTAATATAAGTATAAGCAACTAGAAGCGTAGCAATTAGTCCAATTCTTCTAGTTAACTCTCAGCTAGACAAGGAACACTAGGATGTTTAAATAGCATAATTGAGTAAGAGAGTTGCATGTCCTAAGTATCATAACAACGAAGTGTCTTATTTACACCCACATCAATAAATCAAGTCTATCTAAAACACTTCTAATCTAATCATTGTTTTTTCAAGAAAATTCATAAAGTAGTAATGAGACCATGCCAATGACTTGTTATGTGGATCTTCATACATGTCTTTTTTATTTTTCTCATCAACATTGTTTTCCTCTTTCAAGGATCATTGGCTGTTTCTTTTACAAGTGCTTGCAGATCCTTCGAGAGTACCAATACTTTTGCCCATATATTGACACGTATGACACTCATGCCATCAACTCATAGCCAAAATCTAGGGTTATACCATAGATCGTTCAAAAGCTAGCGGAGTTATTGGCATCCCAAAGGTGTGCATGAGAAACATAGAACTTTTTCTTTCTCCCTTTTTATGCTAGTATCACAGTTTGATCCACGAGGTTAGTTTTGGCATGCATCACAATTACCACTAGACTTCATTTCAATCAAACAACTCCTTTCATGAGTGTTGTCAAGACTATCAAAACATCTAAAAGCGGACACCACTATTTTGGTTGATGCTCTTTTTATCTTGGGCGATTGTGTAAAATGTATTCCCATTTATCTCGTACCCTTGGAAAGTTGATATAGTCGAAGATGGTGACCTGGACAACAAGTATAGCTCATCTCCAAGAGTGTTGTTTTTGATGACATGTGCTTGCAACCAACCGCCGAAAATCTTCATATGTTTAGTTCTAATCCACTTGGCATGCTTCCCAGGGTTGTTGGAGCGTACAATTTTCTTGTGTTCCTCGATATACGGAGCCACGAAGGTGGAATTCTATAGAACTATGTAATGTGCTTCAGTGTAAGAATGCCCGTCCCCACATATTATTGATTTCCTTCCTAGAGTGCCTTTTCCACTCAGTCACCCCTCATGCCACGATTGAGGAAGACCAATCGGCTTAAGGTCAGGAACTAATTCAACACAAAACTCAATGATCTCCTCTGTTCCATAGCCCTTGGAGATGCTTCCTTCTGGCCTGGAATGGTTACAAACATATTTCTTTAATACTCCTATGAACCTCTCAAAGGGGAACATATTGTGTAGAAATACAGGACCGAGAATGGAAATCTCTTCGACTAGGTGAACCAGGAGGTGCGTCATAATATTGAAGAAGGATGGTGGGAACACCAACTCGAAACTGATAAGACATTGGACCACATCATTCTGTAACCGTTCTCGATCTTTAAGATTGATTACCTTCTAAGAGATTGCATTGAGGAATGCACATAGCTTCATAGTGGGTATTCGAACAATCCGGTAGAAGTCCCCTCAATGCAATCGGAAGCAATTGCGTCATAATCACGTGACAGTCATGAGACTTTAGGTTTTGGAACTTTTTCTCTACCATATTTATTATTCCTTTTATATTCGACGAGAAGCCATACATGACCTTGATACTGCTCAGGCATTCAAAAAAGATTTCCTTCTCTTGTTTGGTAAGAGCGTTACTGGAAGGTCCTTTAAACCATTCTAGATGCAGGCCTTCTGGGTCTTTCATATGCTGTCGGTCCTGCTGTGCTTCCGGTGTATATTTTGCCTTCCCATACACGCCCAAGAAGCCTGGCAGGTTCACGCAAAGATTCTTCATCACATACATCACGTCGATTTCAGAGTGGACCTCTAGGACTTTTCAATAGGGTATCTCCCAAAATATAGATTTCTTCTTCCACATGGGTGTGTGTCCATCACCATCCTTCGGAACAGATTGTCCGCCAAGACCCTTTCCAAACATTACTGTTTGATCCAAATTCTTGACCATATCAAATACATCAGCACCAGTACGTTCCTTAGGTTTCGACTGGTGACATGCCTGACCATTGAAATGCTTGCTTATTTGTGCATGCATTGTATCCCTTGTTTGACTATCTTGAAAGGTTATTAAGAGTAGGCTAATCATTGATGGTTATGAACAGCAACGCTCGTAGGTCAAATGGCTCCTATTTGTGCTCATCCCACACACGTACACCTTCGTCGCACCACAACTGTTAGAAGTTCTTTAACTAATGGCCTTAGGTACATATCAATGTCGTTGCCAGGTTGCTTCGGGCCTTGGATAAGCACTAGCATCATAATGAACTTCCTCTTCATGCACAACCAAGGAGGAAGGTTATAGATACACAGAGTTACATGTCAGGTGCTATGACTGGAGCTCTGCTCCTCAAAAGGATTCATGCCATCTGTACTTAGACCAAATCTTAAGTTCCTTGCATCATCTGCAAAGTCTGATATTATAGGAGTATACCATATCACCTTGGCAGGAACCCTCTTCCGGGGGGCTCACCCTCAACATCACCAGGGTCATCTCCTCTAATCTTATACCGCAATGCAGTGCATACTAGGCATGCATCCAAATTCTTGTACTCCTCACCGCGGTAGAGGATGCATTCATTAGGGCATGCATGTATCTTCTGAATCTCTAAACCTAGAGGGCAGACAACCTTCTTTGATTTGTACATATTGGCGGGCAAAACGTTATCCTTTGGAAGCATATCCTTCATCATTTTGAGCAACTTTTCAAATCTAGAGTTAGATAGACCAACTTTGCCTTCCATCGCAGCAATTCTAGTGTGCTACCCAGCTTTTTTAGACCATTTTTGCAATTTGGGTACAACGACCTTTTGTGATCCTCTAACATGCGATCGAACTTCTCCCTCTCATTTTCATTTCGCAGTCTCCGTGCATCAGGAATGGTCCGACCAAGATCATCAACGGGCTCATCATGTGCCTCTTCTTCAGCCTCCCCTTCAGCATCCCCATGGAAGTATCACCGTATTCAGGGAATCCATGATAGTTCTTATCATCCTCTTATTCTTTGTTGTCTTGCATTATAACTCCTCTCTCTCCATGCTTGGTCCAACAATTAAGTTGAGCATGGAACTAGCCAAAACAGGTGGATGTGAATGATTTTTTAGTCAGAGTAATCCTTTTGATTCTTACAGACACTACATGAACAGAATACAAAACCATTCCGCTTGTTCGCATCAGCCACACAGAGGAATTCATTCACGCCATTAATGAACTCGTCGGCGCGTCGGTCACTACCGTACATCCATTCCCGGACCATCTATATTATTGTATAAGTATATCAAAAGCCCTTACGCAACATCATGAATACAGATTAGTGACCAATTTACTACAAGTTGTTCATCACATTAAAACAACAATAGAGTATAGTGGACCAAATGTTATTATTGCAAAAATAAAAAACTAGGCACTAATTTAAAAAAATCTACTCCATACTCATTTTGATCAGTTACTAAGTAAACAACATCTACACATATGCAAATTAACAAGTTAATGTGAGCTTCTAGAGCACTAAATGAGCAACACTATTTTAAAAAAAACCCTATTTCCTCACTTCATTTACTTGTTGAAATCTAAAAATTTGAATTTTGAAAATTTTACATGAATCAATTTTTGAATTGGACAAAACAATTAACATGAAAACATGGAGTTTTTAATTATTGATCTACTAGTGAAAACCTAATTCCATTATGAGCGCTGAAACTCTAAAATTACACATTTCAATTTTCAGTAACTTTTTGCCTAATCAAAATTTGCCTAAAATTACACATCTAAAATTCTCTCTACTTCTAGAGCATGAAATGCCTCTCTATTTCTTGAGCATTGAGCTAAACTAACAATGAGAGATGAAAGGATGAAGTTGCTAACCTTTTAAAACCTTGGATTTAGGGGTTGTCACCAAATCTTGAAGAAAAATTGGCCATGAACTTAGCTTGCTTGGAGGAAAAATGGCCATGGGCTTGGGCATGGACGAAGCCGAATTATAGAGAAACCAATAGTCCTGGTTTGTATTACGAGTTGGGACTAGTGATTGACCTATAGTCCCGATTCGTAATATAAACCGGGACTAGAGACTCCCGCACGTGGAGCTAGCTGGCACGAGACCTCTAGTCCCGGGCCGTATCACGAACCGAGACTAGAGGTCCGGAACGACCCGGGACTAGAGCTACCCCAGCCTCCGTAGCCGCTGAAGCCGAGACGAACCGGGACTAGTGTGAGCACTAGTCCTGGCCCAAAACCAACACGGAACTAGACCTAGAATCAACTTGGAACCGAGGCCCTTGTTTCTACTAGTGAGAGTACATGATGACTGAGCTAAAAGAGAAGTTCATGAATCAAGATGTGGAACCTTTCATTAGTGGGACTAAGAATCTAAAATACAGTGTTAATCTAGATAAAAAAAATATCATAAATGAACATGATCATATAGAAAATAGGTTATTAAATTCACAAACATTAACACAAATGGACATAGAAAAATCAAATCTTAATGTCAGAGAAACGTTACATAAGCCCAAATTTCTGCTTGTGTTGCATCGGACACGCTTGCATGTTGCATGACCACTTATCTTTGTGGATAGATGAAAAGTATAAATGACTGTCTGAACTGATGGTGCCAAAGTGTAAGGTCATCCAACAGAACGTTGACATTTTTCATTCGCTTGTTATTTATTTTACACAAATTGAGAAAAAAATTAGGACAGTGGACAGAGATTACACATATGCTGCAATATAATAATCGCTTTTTGATATGGAGGCATGTTGATGGGTATGAAGAGGCGAGCCATGCTAATGATTGACCATCGTAGAGGGGTTCATATTAATAAACAATTCACATTGTCTACACATATGAAGCACAAAAATCATGTTACTTGGACTGCGGAGCTGATGCAAATACGACTAGTCAGAGAAAAATGAAACACTTTCTTTTTTGTGTTTTGCTGCCATATGCCCATATTGCCAATGGACACATGTCGCACCACCCTTAGGCTTTCCTTTTATTTTTCAAAGGACAACCCACATGCACTCTGAACCTGATGAATGCCAAAGATTCAGGTCCCAGAGCCTGAAAGAAGCTACCTAATTCAAAATGTATCCGAGGGCTTCTAACAACAACCACTTGTTTCGACTAATCGGCAAGCTTTACCCTGCGCATAGAAACCAGCTTTTTTTGTGCTAACTTTAATCACTGCACGCCTCATGTTTTCTCATGCCATTGTTGGTTTTCTGAATTACATATCATTGTTCCGTGGTTTCTGAATTTTTCATCTACTATTGCTCAGCATAGGGCCATGGTTTCCTTCTCATTAGTCTGAATACCAATAAGCAATGAAACAATATATATATATATGACATATTCATACTATTCTCGGGTGTAGTTACACCCTCGTGTGTTTCACACTATCTAGGCAGTATCTGTCATACCAAAGATTATGTATGGATAGTATGAAGTATATAAGTATATTTGGGCAATATATATACTGTTTTTTTTGTAGTATGTAACTTTTTTTGCACATACTCTTTTTTAATACAGATATGATGGCATTTTACATATATAATGCAAACTATGAGTGTACTTGCAATTTTTTCACCTAACTTGTTTGGAAGTATCTTAGATATAGTATATGAACATACTCAAATAGATAAAGTATTAGAAATACTTCCGTAAGGTAGTATATGAGATGTGGGTGTAGTTACACCCAGGAGTAAGAAGTATTTTTCATATATATATATATATATATATATATATATCAGTATACCATAAGAAAAACTAAAATCTTGAGACACTATTGTTGGTATTGACACTCCTTGTTCATGGATTCTGAATTAACAATTGCCTCTGATTTCATACTTTCATGTGGGCGAAAATTTAATAGGAATTTGCTTGACCCATTTGGGAAATGGGCCTTCTCAATATGCATAGTGGACTAAGGTCACCGGTTATTTATTTTATAACTTTTACAACCAGAAACATTTTAGAAATAAACTACAAAACTTCGTTGGTTTTCTAGATATTTCCAAGTTTTGTGCAATATACTAGAAGCAACCGTCTAGCAACCAAACATATCGATTTCAGAGGAGTATCGCCTCTACATTGTTCTTACCTTTCACTATTCTAACCTATACTTACTCCCTGATAGACTGGGAAGCTAATGTAAGTACGGATGCATGGTTCTTATTATGTTTTCATGCACCACCACGCCACCTCTTCTTTTCACCATTTGGCTTTTACAATTTAGGACATAATGCAACAAAAATCAAATAACAGCGAATCTAAATCCTCCGACAGACTAAATAACAAGACAACCAATTAATCAGTCCTGAATGATTTACAAATATATCTAGCCAATGTTATCAAAATGCATCTAGCTTATCAAACCACATTGAGTATGAACTGCAATATTAAGTAATAGATACCGTGATTTTCAAAATCAACTGAACTCAGCTGACCTCTATTTTGGGGCGGCAAATACGATTTGGTAGAACATGCATCATCTCCTCTCGATTCTTCTCCTACCTCTTGCCAGGAGGAGAACCTTGACCGGTGGGAGAAGCCTCAACCTGAGGGTTAGGGTTTGGTGGTTAGTTGAGGGAGCCAGGGCTAGCCTATAGGCTGTGAGACAAATGAGCGATGGTCGGACCTGCGTGGCCCAAGTCCGCTCTGGAGGGGAGGCTGGTGAGCACAAACAAGATGGAAAAAATGAGAACTACAACAGTGTGGGGAGGAGGAGAACGCGTGGAGAATAGGGAGAGGCGCTGTCACCACTCATGCTCCACATATTCAAACTGGCCTTATCCAGCTCCCATCAGGTCTCCTCCTTGTCCGCCTGCGACGGTCTGCCGCAGGGAGAACTCATGTAGCGGTGCAAGAGGGAGCTGAGCAACGGGAACTAACCGAGGCAGTGGCCGGGGCAGACACAGAGAAGAGGAGGGCGTCAGCGAGGGCGTAGAGCGTTTCCCGTGCAGGGAGAAGTTAGGGGCGGCGCAAGAGCTGGTCTGGTAGACACGTTGCAAGGCTTCATCTCTAATGAACCGGCTAAATGGATGGCAAAGATTGATGTACTCTTGACCCAATGAATGAAGACCAAGCTGACGGTCAAAACAACAGCAAAATCATCCCACGACAACCACACGCACGCACCGACATGTACCGAGCAACCATAGGCTCTAGATTGAGGGAGCTTAGAGCTCCTTAGGATTCTAAATTCGAAGAAAAAAACTATGTACAAAGAGATTCTCCCATGGAAAAAAAATAAAAGGATACATCTCGTTGAAGGCCTCTTCGAGACCTCGTCGGAGACTTTGTAGAAAAAAGTGTGCTACTATAGCAAAACCAACTTCGCTGGAGATACAGTAGCAAAAAAAGTTTTACAATCGTAGCAAAACCACAAAACGATTATCACAAAAAAATCAGGTATTGTAGTAAAGCCGACTTTGTTGGAGACCTCGTAGCAAATATAGTGTGCTACTGTAGCAAAACCGACTTTGCCGAAGACTCCTGCCGAATATCTCGTAGCAAAAACTTTGCACTATTGTAGCACAACCATAAAATAGTTGTAGCAAAAAAATATGCTATGGTAGCATCGTTGTGACATTTTTTCTAGTTAATACAATCATAGCATTTCAAAAACACAAAATAAGAAAAATAATAAGATTATGTATCTAGAAAATAGAAGTATGTAGCGAATCCAAAATGGCAACACAGTGCTCGTCGTCTTCCGGAATGCACAGCCTCCAGCACACACTGTGGGCGATCCGTGGTTAAGTCTTCGTCCATGGCCATCCACGACAGAGTGCACGAAGGGGAGGTGGGGGTTGTGACAGAGCTAGAAGAGCCAGGTTGGCGATGCATAGCGGTGGAAATAGGTGTGCCCGCGTCCGACGAGGCCCAACCAGCGCGAAGCCAGTGATGGCTCGTGGCATAAGAGGCTGATACGCATACTACCTCTGTTTAGGATTATTAATTTTAAAGATTAAATTATAAATACTAAGACACTTTATAACTCTTTCTTATTAATCTATACATGCACCAATAATTTTATATGCATGGGAGAAATGAGAAGAAAAGAAAAACATGTGTTAGACGAGAGAGACTATAAATAAGATAGCCCTTATAATCTTAAACAATATAAAAAAACTTTCCGAACTTATAATTCTAAACAGAGATAATACATGAAAGAGCACAGAACAAAGATGGAGAGCACGTGGACATAGGGGATTCCGCCGCCGCACCTCGTACGGGAGCTGGAGAGAGAAGAACAGAGACGAGGGCTTGTGCTAGGAGACATCGCATAGATAGGGCTGTGGGGAACTGAAGAGAAAACGCGTGGTAGAGTATGGAAAAGAAAAGGGAAAGGGGACGAGGATAGAAATCGTGGGTGGGGCTCATCATGTTTCTTCTGCCAGGAAGGCGTGACAAGCATGGGAGCCAGAGGACGCGTCGCCCAGGTGAATACTAGTACCCGTAGTATTATTTACCTTCTCGAAGAGACACACAATTGCATGCATTTGATGAAGTCCTTAACCAATTATGCTGATGACACATGTGAGAAATGCTGCATGATATATATGTGAGCTTTCTTGAACCACATTAATCTAGAGGTTTGACAAAATCTTGATAGGATAGGCCCACATACAGTCTAACTAGGGAACGTGACATGCCGCGCCCTTGGGTCCTTCTTAATCTTACAATTCTAGTGCAATGCTGAAATTGTAGATAGGGCTTCAGAGGCAAAAAGAACAATTCACTATGTGCTGCCAAGGTTGAGTACTTATCAAGCAGTGACGGCAAACTACAACAGCATTGCACAATTTTCCTTCTGTATATATGTACGTACTGTATGGTCACACCGAACAAATATAAAAAGCAGAAAACATGATTAAAATTTTCCAATTAGCAGATGTTCAACATATAATAAAGCCAGCCAGAAATTTGTCAGGCCAAACATGTGTTCATTGCCTCATAAAATTTGCATCAGCTCACGTAATTCTTCCTGAGTTAAAAGGCTGGCGATGACAGAGTACTCCCACTTGGTGCTTGGTGGTACTGGATCTGCCCTAAATATATAGTGATCTGACATAATTAACTGTAGGATCATTTCCACCAGTATAGCTTCAGAACGTTCACCTCAAGAACCTCTGTCAGCACATTTTCAGATTTCCTAGAAGGGAACATAATTTCTTCTCTTGAATTAACAGTATAACTTCAGAACTTCCACCTCAAGAACCTCTGTCGGCGCATTCTCAGAGTTCGTAGAAGCGAACATAATTTCTTCTCCTGAAATAACAGTATCGCAATTCTTATTTAATATATGGATCTATAGTGTTGTATGGCACACCAAAAGTGCTAATCTGATTGCCCTTTCAGATTTTAGATAGGAGTCCAACAATGTCTTCTTTTAAATATTTAGAACGTCTTCACTGTAGTGGATTTTTTTGGACCAACAGCTTGTTGAGGAATCAACATTTACTCGTCAAGATAAAACAACAAATTCAATTAACTACATGCTCGAAATGAATTGGCGCATACGCTAGATGTATAACCAGCGAGGGTCCAATTAGATGTGTATAAAAAGGCAGAACAGAGAAGAATATTTTGCCAATGCACCTATCTAGTTGCATGCAACAGAGGTCCTGTACTCGTATGAACACTAAATAAAAAATATCATACGAACACTAAATAAAAATATCAGATTGGCATGTATTTACTGTCAAATGTAAAACAAAGCAAGTAGTGGCCAAATCTGCATAGTGACACCAATACGCTTCTTTTAGGTATGCCCAGGATAGTTTCCAATGATCTATGAATTGGTCATTCAGAAGTAGGAACTGATGATACGTAGCAGAGGACTGATTGATATACTTCTAAAATTACCTCACAATGCTACTACATGTCAGGTTAATATGTAGTAAAGCTTAATAAAATTACGGAGTAATGTTCATGTATCTGCTTGGTAAATGGAATGTTGGAGAAATAATTGAGATTCGTGAAAATATATAAATCAGAAACATCTTGATCTCCTTCAATGCCAGAATTGCATAATTATGAACAGCTGAACAAACTACCTGACCCTGTTATTCTTGATTATCGCTA
The DNA here is from genome assembly GCA_910589775.1 of Avena eriantha. NCBI lineage: Eukaryota > Viridiplantae > Streptophyta > Magnoliopsida > Poales > Poaceae > Avena > Avena eriantha. Next base: position 229,484,878 of record OU342742.1, read on the forward strand.
AATTTCAGAGAAAATATGAAATCACCTCAATTACATACATAGATTAACCCCCCTATAAGTCTGACTGGGTTTTCGTTGAATGCCTTGTAGGGCTAGATAAAAAAAATGCATAGACAAAGATGAAAAGGCTGGGGGATTAAAATTTGCCAAACCACTGCAGCCCTTGATATGATCTAACCAATGCAAATGTTTTTGGATGGGGAAAGACAGAAGGTTCAGTAAAGAACTGAAGAACAGCACGAGAGATCCTTCAAATTTTCTTGTGAGTTCGGCACTGCTATGGGATTGAAATAAAAAACTGCAGCGAATCAAAGGAGAAAATAGGGCTGTGGTGATCTACTGATATACACTTGACTGAATATAGAAAGGAACATAAAAGATAATAGACCTGGATGGTTGAGTCCCCCGTCTGTGTTGCCGGACTCGACGCCACGCTCTCGCTGCACGTGCACAGGTCCCGGACCCGCGGCGAAGCTCGTGTGCGGCAGCGGCGCCTCTCGGCGTCCTGCAGATGCTGCTGGGTGAGTAATTGTGAGGTTGTCACAATTATTTATCTGTATTACTCAGCATGCTTTCCTTAAAAAGAGAGTCAGCATGCCGTTCCCTCTATGAAATTTTGCACCAAGAGCACTTGAGTCCATCAACAAACTCTAATCACCGATTCATGGAACAAAGAAACAAATCAGCAAGAAGATGGCGCAGATTAAACCCCGACCGGACCAAGCCTAGGTCAGTACGCATCCTAATACAACCACCAAAACAACCAGAGTTCAAAAACCTGCAGAACCACATACACAAAAGAGCAGATGAATAGAAGGGGGAAAGGAGAGAACGGAATAAACGCAAAAACCCCAGTTTACCTTTGACGTCTCCGAGGTGCACACAACCAAGTCGATGCGGAGGATGATGGTCGACATCTCCAGACGCTGCCCTCCATGAGTGCGAGCTCGCCGGCAGTGCCAGGCCGCTCAGTCGGCGGAACACATGGGGGGAGCGTTCCGGCCAGCAACGACACGACGGGGGAGAAAGGCACCGACCCAGGGGCACGATGTGGGCGACGGCCATGGAGAGGAGGAAGCGGGCGAGAGAAGACGGGAGAGTTGGGGCGGTTGGCCCGAGGCAATAGGGTCGGCGAGGCGAGGCGAGGAGCCGAGGACTGGGGGAGGCGTTTGGGATATTTCTCCTCCTCCACAGTTGGGTCAAAGCGGTGAGGGCAGGAGCTGGTGGGACCCGCCCAGTAGATGTTTCCAGAGGAGTTTTCGGTAGGGCTAATCACCGCAATTGAGGGGAAAAAATAACGGGAGATGATGATCGCGCGCGGAAAAAAATAGGAAGGGAAAACGTCTCGTGGTATCTACAGTATCAATAGCTGAGTTGGCTCTCTAATGGATCGCTGAAGGCCCCCACTTTCATATTATAAGCTATGGTGATATGCATGAGCAATGATGGTACTTGCACATCTTTGACTATGGAGTGCGGGTCCGGAGAGGCTCCATGGAGAATTTTTTTTGAAAATTCAAATTTAAAGTAAAAAAATCAGTAAGAATATTAGGATACAGATAATGATTTATAATACACGCGTACAAAATCTTACGTGAAAATACTTTGTATTCTGATCTCCGAAAAAGAAAAAATCCATATCTAGACGTAAACAATGCAATTTTGAATATGTAGTTAAGTGGCAACGATGTGTGAGACACAGACTTTTACAAAGTACATTCAAGAATAGAAAGGTACGACTCTCATAAGTTGAGATCACTGAAGAACTGAAGCCCTCTGTGAATAGTAACCCGAGAGCGAGCGAGTGCGTCCGGGCCGATCCCGAGCCCCTCCGGCAGGGCTGAGAGCGATCGAGTGCGTCCAGGCCGATCCCGAGCCCCTCCGGTGGCGTTGCCGGCCAGAGGTGACGGAGGGGAGGTGCCGGAGTAGTCTAAGATACTTCGTAGGTTTGTTTTGCGGTGTTCTTCGCCGCCGTAGTGGGCATTCTGCCCGGAGTTTGGGTTTCAATCACCGGCCTCGATCTGAAGCTCGCCGGAGTGGATCTGTCTCCTCAAAGTGCTCCGGTGGTCGGAGGCATGTGGGAGTGCGAGATTTGCAGATGGGGACTCGCAATAATGGCCTAGGAGCTGGCATCTGGCGGAGGAGGTGGAGTCCTAGGAATCTTTCTTGGCCAGCCGTGGTGGCGGGGGAGAATGATGCTGCGGTGACTGGTGTGGCGTTGTCTTCTTCCCGGCCGGCCGTGGAGGCGAGGGGGAAGCAGTCCACCGCGTTACCCTTCTTCGTCTTCGCTTGGATGCTGGTGTCGTTCGTGCCATGATGGGTTCTCCTCCTGGGGTTTCTGGCGACCAAGGTGGCCGCTCGGTCCGCAGGTGGTGGTGGCCTGCTGTGGAGAATTCTTCCTGGATCTTTTCTCCGGCGTGTCTCCGGTGGATTCTCTTCACCACCGCGTCGGACCCAATGACAGTAGGGCTCCCGACTTCGCTGCTCCTCTTGCTCTACGCCAGAGCTCGTCGACTCCTCTTCACCAAGTGGTTCTATCCCTAGTGATTTGGAGGCAGACTATTGATGGGTTCGTAGTATGGAAAACAAAAAAATTCTACCGCAAGAACGAACAAAACTCAGATCTAATCTAGATAAAAGCCAAGATCTAATCTATTAGACATGTGCAACGAGATAGATAGGAACTAACCCTCGTAGATCCGAAAGCGTTAACGAGATTAGATCTCGTGGTTGATGTAGTCGATCACTTGCCGATCTCAAGATCGTGTGGACGATCCTTCCGGCGTCGCGTTCCGGCAGTGCTTCCACAGTCGGTCAAGTGGACGATCCTTCCGGCGCCGCGTTTCGGCAGCGCTTCCGCAGTCGGTCACACGTGCGGAGTCGAAGCAGACCTTCCTCTCCTCGTTCCAGTGAGCAGCGGAGGTAGTAGATCTTCTCCACAGAATCCCAGCAGCACGACAGCGTGGTGGTGGTGGTGGAGTAGAGAATTCTGCAGGGCTTCGCCTATGCCTGTACAGAAGAAAGGAGGAGGAGAGAGGCGGCAGAGATTGGGAGTTATAGAGCAGGGCTTGGAGGTGGCGCCCCTGCCCCTCTATTTAAAGGGGGAGGGCGCCTTGGGGAGGGGGAGTCCTTGTAGGACTCCCCACCTCCTAGGCCGGCGGATTGGGGAGGGGGGAGGAGTCCTCCTCCCCCATGACTCCTAGTCTTGACCCACCAAGACTCCTTGATCCCTTCCTTGGTTTTCAAGCAAACTCCAAGAAACCTTCCAGAACCTTCCGAAACCTTCTAGAATCCTCATACAAACACTCCGGAACATTTCCTAACTCAGAAAATGATCCCCTATATATGAATCTTATTCTCCGGACAATTCCGGATCTCCTCGTGATGTCCCGGATCCATTCCGAGACTCCGAACAACATTCGGTCTCCAACGCATATTCCATATCTACTTAAAACAACTTCGAACCTTAAGTGTGTCACCCTACGGTTCGTGAATATGTAGACATGACAGAGACACATCTCCTATCAATAACCATCAGCGGGACCTGGAGATCCATAATGGCTCCCACATACTCAACGATGACTTCGTGATCGATTGAACCATTTACATACGAAACCAATTCCCTTTGTCACGCGATACTATACTTATCCGAGGTTTGATCGTCGGCATCTCCATACCTAGTTCTACCTCGTTACTGATAAGTAATCTTTACTCGTTCCGTGATATGTCATCCCTTGTGACCCAGTCACATGCTTGCAAGCTAATTAGATGACATTCCACCGAGAGGGCCTAGAGCATATCTATCCGTCATATGGATGGACAAATCCCAATCTTGGTCCATGCGCTTCAACACATACTTTCAGAATACCCAATGACACCTTTATGACCACCCAGTTACGAAGCGGTGTTTGATGTCATCAAAGTACCCATCCGGTGATGGTGATTAACACAACCTCATGGTCGAAGGATTAGGTTACTATGCATTTAAAAGCTTACAGCAATACGAACTTAATGACTTGATCTTATGCTACGCTTACTATGGGTGTGTGTCCATCACATCATTCTCCTAATGATAAAACCTTGTTATTAATCACATCCTAATGTCCATGATCAGGAAACCATGATCATCAATTAATCAACAAGCTAGTTCAACAAGAGGCTTACTAGGGACTCTCTTATGTTTACAAAACACACATGTATTAGTGTTTCCTAACAATACAATTATAGCATGGGATGTAAACATTCATCATAAACACAAAGATATAATAATAACCATTTTTATTATTGTCTCTTGGGCATATCTCCAACAGTCTCCCACTTGCACTAGAGTCAATAATCTAGATTACATGGTAATATACCGAACACCCATGGCGTTCTGGTGTTGGTCATGCTTTGCCCTAGGGAGAGGTTGAGTCAACGGATCTGCCACATTCAGATCAGTGTGTACTTTGCAAATCTTTATGTCACCATCTCGGACATACTCGCGAATAGCGTGGAAACGTAGCTTGATGTGCTTCAGCTTGCTATGTGACCTTGGCTCCTGTGCATTAGCTATGGCACCTGTGTTGTCACAGTAGATGGCCATTGGGTCCAACGCACTGGGAACCACGCCAAGTTCAGTAATGAATTCCTTCATCCATACGGCTTCTTGTGCAGCCTCCGAAGCAGCTATGTATTCCGATTCAGTTGAAGATTTCGCCACAACGCTTTTCTTCGCACTCCTCCAGCTCACTGCAGCACCATTCAAAATAAATACGTATCCCGACTATGACTTTGAGTCATCCGGATCAGTGTTCCAACTAGCATCGGTGTAACCGTTCACAACAAGCTGTTCATCACCTCCATAAGAAAGAACCATATCCTTAGTCCTATTTAGGTACTTTAGGATATTTTGGACCGCTGTCCAGTGCTCCATTCCAGGATCACTTTGATATCTGCTAGTTAAACTAACAGCATGTGCTATATCCGGTCTTGTACACAGCATGGCATACATGATAGAACATATGGCCGAGGCATAGGGAATATTATTCATCTTTTCTCTATCTTCTGCCGTAGCTGGACTTTGAGTCTTACTCAAGGTCTTACCTGACAACATGGGCACGAACCCTTTCTTGCTATCTTCCATTCTAAACTTCTTTAGAACTTTGTCCAAGTATGTACTTTGTGAAAGCGCTATTAGGCGTCTTGATCTATCTCTATAAATCTTGATGCCTAGAATGTATGCCGCTTCGCCAAGATCCTTCATTGAAAAAATATTATTCAAATAGGTTTTGACGCTATTAAGAAGTTTTATATCATTCCCAATCAACAATATGTCATCTACATATAGTACTAGGAATGCTACAGAGCTCCCACTCACTTTCTTGTAAATACAAGCTTCTCCATAAGTTTGTATAAATCCAAAGTTTTTGATTACTTTATCAAAACGTTGATTCCAACTCCGGGATGCTTGCTTCAGTCCATAAATGGAGCGCTGAAGCTTGCATACCTTGTCAGCATCTTTAGGATCGACAAAACCCTTGGGTTGTACCATATACAACTCTTCCTCAATGTCACCATTAAGGAACGCCGTTTTGACATCCATCTGCCAAATCTCATAATCGAAATGTGCAGCAATTGCTAACAAAATCCTCACAGACTTTAGCTTCGCTACTGGTGAGAAAGTCTCATCATAGTCAACTCCTTGAATTTGTCGGAACCCTTTCGCGACAAGTCGAGCTTTATAGACGGTAACATTACCATCAGCATCAGTTTTTCTCTTGAAGATCCATTTGTTCTCGACAGCCTTACGGCCATCCGGTAAGTCCACCAAAGTCCACACTTGGTTTTCGTACATGGATCCCATTTCGGATTTCATGGCTTCTAGCCATTTGTCAGAATCTGGGCTCACCATAACTTCTTCATACGTCACAGGGTCATCAGCGTTGTCCACCAACATGACGTTCAAGGCAGAGTCATACCAATCAGGAGTGGTACGAACCCTCGTTGACCTGCGAGGTTCAGTAGTAACTTCGTTTGAAGTTTCATGATCATTATCATTAGCTTCCTCTTCAATTGGTGCAGGCGGCACAAAAACATCTTCCGGTGCTGCGCTACTCTCAAATCCGAGAGAAGGTTCAATAACCTCATCGAGTTCTACTTTCCTTCCAGTCACCTCCTCCGAGAGAAACTCCTTCTCAAGAAAGGATCCATTCTTTGCAACGAAAACTTTGCCTTCGGATCTATGATAGAAGGTATACCCAATTGTTTCTTTAGGGTATCCTATGAAGACGCATTTCTCCGCTTTGGGTTCTAGCTTATCAGGTTGTAACTTCTTTACATATGCTTCGCAACCCCAAACTTTAAGGAACGACAACTTAGGTTTCTTACCAAACCACAATTCGTACGGTGTCGTTTCAACGGATTTAGATGGTGCCCTATTTAAAGTGAATGCGACTGTCTCTAATGCATAGCCCCAAAATGATAACGGTAAATCTGTAAGAGACATCATAGACCGAACCATATCTAAGAGAGTTCGATTACGACGTCTGGACACACCATTACGCTGTGGTGTTCCCGGTGGTGTCAACTGTGAAAGTATTCCACATTTCTTTAAATGCATGCCAAATTCATAACTTAGATATTCACCTCCGCGGTCAGAACGCAGAAATTTAATCTTCTTGTTACAATGATTTTCCACTTCACTTTGAAATTCCTTAAACTTCTCGAAAGTTTCGGACTTATGTTTCATAAAGTAGACATACCCATATCTACTCAAGTCATCCGTGAAAGTGAGAACATAACGATATCCATCACGCGATGCTACACTCATTGGACCGCACACATCGGTATGTATTATTTCCAATAAGTCTGTAGCTCGCTCCATTATTCCAGAGAATGGAGTCTTAGTCATTTTTCCCATTAGACATGCTTCGCATCTTTCAAGTGATTCAAAATCAAGTGATTCAAGAAGTCCATCAGAATGGAATTTCTTCATACGCTTCACTCCAATGTGACCAAGACGGCAGTGCCACATGTATGTAGAATTATCATTCAATTTTATTCGTTTAGCATCTATGTTGTGAACATGTGTATCACTACTATCGAGATTCAGTAAGAATAAACCATTCATCTCAGGTGCATTACCATAAAAGATATTAGTCATATAAATCGAACAACCTTTATTCTCGGACTTAAAAGAGTAACCGTCTCGCAATAAACAGGATCCAGATATAATGTTCATGCTTAACACAGGCACCAAATAACAATTATTCAAATTTAAAACTAATCCCGAAGGCAGATGTAGAGGGAGCGTGCCGATGGCGATCACATCAACCTTGGAGCCATTTTCAACGCACATCGTCACCTCGTCTCTTGCCAGTCTTCGTTTATTCCGCAGCTCCTGTTTCGAGTTACAAATATGAGCAACCGAACCAGTATCAAATACCCAGGCACTACTACGATTACTAGTAAGATACACATCTATAACACATATATCAAATATACCTTTCTTCTTGATGTTGCCGTTCTTCAGATCCGCCAGGTACTTGGGGCAGTTACGCTTCCAGTGACCAGCACCCTTGCAGTAGAAGCACTCAGTTTTAGGCTTAGGACCAGCCTTGGGGTTCTTAGGAGGTGCAGCAGCTTTCTTGCCGTCCTTATTGAAGTTGCCCTTGTTCTTAGGCTTGCCCCGTCTCTTGAAATTGGTGGTCTTATTGACCATCAACACTTGGTGCTCCTTCTTGATCTCCACTTCAGCAGTTTTCAGCATGGACGACAGTTCAGGCAACGTCTTGTTCATGCAGTGCATGTTGTAGTTCATCACAAAGTTCTTGTAACTTGGTGGCAGTGATTGAAGGAGACGGTGAATCCCCAATTCATTAGGAATCGATATTCACAACTCTTGGAGCTTCTTTGCGTACCCAGACATGGTGAGCACGTGCTCGCTAACGGAGCTTCCCTCTTCCATCTTACAGTTAAAGAATTTTTCGGAGGCCTCATAGCTCTCCATGGCCGCGCGAGTCTCAAAAATTAGCCTGAGCTCCTTAATGATCTCGAACGGGTCATGGTGCTCAAAACGCTTCTAGAGCTCCGCTTCTAAACCGTACAGGATGGCACACTGAACTGTGGAGTAATGTTTTTTCCGAGTGGCGTAAACATTCTTTACGTCATCGGTGGCATCATCTGCAGGTGGGTCACCTAGCGGTGCTTCGAGCACATAGGTCAACTGACCAGCCCTGAGGACGATCTTCAGTCCACGGAACCAGTCCGTGAAATTGCTTCCATTGTTCTTAAGCTTTTCTTTCTCTAGGAACGCATTGAAATTGATGGAGGGGGTCGCCATAATCTACAACAATTTGCAAGTAGTTTAGACTAAGTTTATGATAAATTGAGTTCAAATTTAATTCTTAAACTAACTAGGTGAACTCCCACTCAAAATAACATCCCTCACATTGTCTTAGTGATTACACGAACCAAGTGCACTACACCAAGTCCGATCTTCACGAGAGAAGATGTAGTTTCATCGGCGAACAATCTTCATGTTCATCATATCATTTATATGACTCATGCTCTACCTTTCGGTATTCCGTGTTCCGAGACCATGTCTGTACATGCTAGGCTCGTCAAGATAACCTTAGTTTCCGCATGTGCAAATCTGGCTTGCACCCGTTGTATGCGCACGTAGAATCTATCACATCCGATCATCACGAGATGCTTCGAAACGACGAGTCTTAGCAACGGTGCCAACTAAGGGTGAACACTTTATTACTTGATATTTAGTGAGAGGGATCATCTTATAATGCTACCGTCGCGATCTAAGCAATACAAGATGCATAAAGGATTAACATCACAGGCAATTCATAATTAGTGTGATATGATATGGCCCTTTCTTCTTGCGCCTTTGATCTTCATCTCCAAAGCACGAACATGATCTCCATCATCACCAGCATTGCGTCAAGGTCAGTGGCGCCGCTTCATGGTTATCCATCATCGCTAGCAACTATTACAACTACTTGGAATAAAGCTATTACAAGATGAATAGACAAGCAGGTCTTAACAGAATTAAAGACAACCATTAGGCTCCTGCCGGTTGCCATATTACAACAAGGATCATTGCATACATCAAATACAATCACAATCACATGATGGCCATATCACATCACAAAACCCCTGCAAAAACAAGTTAGACGCCTCTAATTTTCTTTGCATGTTTTACGTGGTTTGGGGCTTTCGCATAAGACCGATCTTACCTACGAACAAGGACCACAACGTTGATACAAGTGTTGTCAAATGCTCATTGTAAATTGAATCTTAACTATGGTGGGAGAGACAGACACCCGCAAAGCCACTTGTGCAAAGCAAGTTGCACGTCAAGCGTGGAGCAAGTCTCATGTGCGATGACATGTAATGTTAGCCCGAGCCGCTTTATCCCACCATGCCGCAAGATGCAAAGTACACGCTAAGACACCGACAACAAAAGCATCAACGCCCACAAAAACATTGTGTTCTACTCGTGCAACAGATCTACGCATAGATACAGCTCTGATACAACTGATGGGTTCGTAGCATGGAGAACAAAAAATTTCTACCGCAAGAACGAACAAAACCCAGATCTAATCTAGATAAAAACCAAGATCTAATCTATTAGACATGTGCAACGAGATAGATAGGAACTAACCCTCGTAGATCCGAAAGCGTTAACGAGATTAGATCTCGTGGTTGATGTAGTCGATCACTTGCCGATCTCAAGATCGTGTGGACGATCCTTCCGGCGTCGCGTTCCGGCAGCGCTTCCGCAGTCGGTCAAGTGGACGATCCTTCTGGCGCCGCGTTTCGGCAGCGCTTCCGCAGTCGGTCACACGTGCGAAGTCGAAGCAGACCTTCCTCTCCTCGTTCCAGCGAGCAGCGGAGGTAGTAGATCTTCTCCACGGAATCCCAGCAGCACGACGGTGTGGTGGTGGTGGTGGAGTAGAGAATTCTGCAGGGCTTCGCTTATGCCTGTGCAGAAGAAAGGAGGAGGAGAGAGGCGGCAGAGATTGGGAGTTATAGAGCAGGGCTTGGAGGTGGCGCCCTTGCCCCTCTATTTAAAGGGGGGAGGGCGCCTTGGGGAGGGGGAGTCCTAGTAGGACTCCCCACCTCCTAGGCCGGTGGATTGGGGAGGGGGGGAGGAGTCGTCCTCCCCCACGACTCCTAGTCTTGACCCACCAGGACTCCTTGATCCCTTCCTTGGTTTTCAAGCAAACTCCAAGAAACCTTCCAGAACCTTCCGGAACATTCCGAAACCTTCTAGAATCCTTATACAAACACTCCGGAACATTTCCTAACTCAGAAAATGATCCCCTATATATGAATCTTATTCTCTGGACAATTCCGGATCTCCTCGTGATGTCCCAGATCCATTCCGAAACTCCGAACAACATTCGGTCTCCAACGCATATTCCATATCTACTTAAAACAACTTCGAACCTTAAGTGTGTCACCCTACGGTTCGTGAATATGTAGACATGACAGAGACACATCTCCTATCAATAACCATCAGCGGGACCTGGAGATCCATAATGGCTCCCACATACTCAACGATGACTTCGTGATCGATTGAACCATTTACGTACGAAACCAATTCCCTTTGTCACGCGATACTATACTTTTCCGAGGTTTGATCGTCGGCATCTCCATACCTAGTTCTACCTCGTTACTGATAAGTACTCTTTACTCGTTCCGTGATATGTCATCCCTTGTGACCCACTCACATGCTTGCAAGCTAACTAGATGACATTCCACCGAGAGGGCCCAGAGCATATCTATCCGTCATATGGATGGACAAATCCCAATCTTGGTCCATGCGCTTCAACACATACTTTCAGAATACCCAATGACACCTTTATGACGACCCAGTTACGAAGCGGTGTTTGATGTCATCAAAGTACCCATCCGGTGATGGTGATTAACACAACCTCATGGTCGAAGGATTAGGTTACTATGCATTTAAAAGCTTACAGCAATACGAACTTAATGACTTGATCTTATGCTACGCTTACTATGGGTGTGTGTCCATCACATCATTCTCCTAATGATATAACCTTGTTATTAATCACATCCTAATGTCCATGATCAGGAAACCATGATCATCAATTAATCAACAAGCTAGTTCAACAAGAGGCTTACTAGGGACTCTCTTATGTTTACAAAACACACACGTATTAGTGTTTCCTAATAATACAATTATAGCATGAGATGTAAACATTCATCATAAACACAAAGATATAATAATAACCATTTTTTATTATTGTCTCTTGGGCATATCTCCAACAACTATTGCAGAGCTTCTTCTCACCGGAGGAGTGTGGTCGAGCCCGCTGGTCTGACCGTGATGCTGGCTTTGCCTCCGAGGTCGCCGACAATGGTGGCTGAGGCACCGTGGACCTGATTGCATTTTATTTCTTCAGCTAGGGTGTTTTCTGAAATTGTGGAGGCTCGTTTCTTCGAATTTTGGTCCGTTGCCAGTGTTGTATTGGGCCCCTTTGTAATCTTTCTCCTGCCACGTCTGTATCTCGCGGCTTATAAAAATTTGGGTGCGTTGCACCCTTGATCGTTTAAAAAGAAGAATAGAAAGGTAACCTTTTCCGTTCGACAAATCCAAGAGATATCAACGAAATAGATGACAGAGCCAAAATACAAATAACATAACTAAAACAAAAATACTCACTCGGATTCAAATTAATATTCTCAGATTTTGTCTAGTTTCAGATATATCCAGTCATGCTAGATATATTTGAATTTAGACAAATCTAAGAACATTAATTTGGACCAAAGAGAGTACATGCGCAGGCGGTTAATACGAAGCAAAGAAAGACACCACTATAGATATGGTGCTAATGTATACTGTGCAAACCGTAACGAGGGTTAATTTGAGGATGAAATTAACCTCTTAGACAAAAATTATAAACATTATGGAGCTTCGTTGGTACTACTTGGTGTGAGCTATAGTTCACGCTAAGGAGTTCCACGCATTAACCCTGTCGTGTCTCCCCTCCTGTGAGAAAAAAGAGGCGGCGGCTAGGATTCTGCTTCATTCTCGTTGTCTGCGACCGAGTATCGACGGATCCTCGTTTACTCTGCTTGCCGCTCCGGCGTTCGGAGGAGATGGGGACCTTGAACCTGCGCTCGGCGGTGTAGAAGGTATCTAAAGTTAGAGTTTGGTAATCTAGCATCGTCGTTATGGTGGCTATGGCGGCGTTGTACGGGATAATAATAAGGTATACCCATCTCCTCTTCCACCTCGTCGGCGACGATCCTGCTGCTGGCGTTGAGGAGGGTGAGGATTCGTCTAGTCGCCACTTCCATGGAGTGGTGGATCTCGTCCAGTCTACGTGTGTTTTAGGTTTGGTGTTACAAGTTTCAGATCAATTTAAGGGTTCAATGGCGACAACTTTATCTCTAGAGCGCTGGTCCTTAGGGGCACGTGCACGAAGACTTTCCGATTGTCATCAACGGCATGCTGGCTCCGGTAATGAAGCGGCGACAGCGGCGCGTCAGCGGCTCGCTCTGGCGGCGGTAGTGGTTGTTAGGTGGTTCAAAGATCTCGTTGTAATTTTTATTATGTTTAGGATACTTTGTATTTTTTTTAAGATACTTCCTCCATTTTCAAAATATAAGATGTTTTAGCTTTGTGAAAGAAGCGTATCTAGACCACTAAAAAGACTCTAGATACTCTATTCACAAAGCTAAAACATCTTATATTCTAAAATCGAGGGAGTACTTTGTACTTCTTATGAACTCATGAAATAGAACTGAATCCCCTCCCCCCAACACACACACGCACACAAAAAAGAGATCTATAGTTCATGGAAGAATTTGTGAAGCCATCACAAATTGGCAAATTCCAACGGAATAATTGCAAGGAGAAACGATCAAGTAGCGGGTCATCCGCTTTTCTCGTCGGGGATATTCCCCTTTTCTCCACCAAAGAAAAATAATTAAAACGAATACGTAGGGTGCCTCTTTTTCTTTCCTGTTCTGAAAACAGAAATCTCGTCGTCAATCAAGCGGTTCGACCGGCCGCCGCCGCACGGCCGCACCTCCCCATAGAAACCCTACTCCTCTCCCGTCCTCACCCCCGGAGCCGCCATTGCAGCGATGAATCCTCCCATCCTCCCGCCCCCCTCCACCGCCTACGAGTTCGTCCCCTGCTCCTCGGGCTGCGACTCCTGGGCCCCCCACCACTTCCGCCTCAACGGCGAGCTGTGCCGCCTCTGCTCCTCCTGCGTCCTCCTCTCCAACCCCAACGCCTACTGCTCCGCCTGCCTCTTCCTCCTCTCCCCCAGCTCCTACACCGCGGCCTCCCAGGAGGCCCACGTCAACTTCTCGCCGGGCGACACCACCGCCTGCTCCAGCTGCGGCGTCTTCGTCGCTCACCTCTCCTGCATCGCCGACCCGTACTCCTTCGTCTGCCCGCCGTGCGCCGCCTCCTTCGACAACAGGACCTTCTCCTACGATCTCGCGGGGATAGGGCAGCGCACGCTAGACGGGCGCTCAGCCCGCGTCCTCCTCACCGCGGCGCTGCTCGCGCACGACTCCGCCTTGCGCGACGCCGCCGCAGCGCGCGAGAAGGCGGAGCGCAGCGTTCAGGAGGCCGCGGCCGCACGGACGCAAGCGCGAGCCATGCTAGACGCGGCGTTTCGCGCAGCGGAGGCGGAGGCCTGCAGGGACGCCGATGAGCAGGTTACGCCATCCGGGTCCGCCGTCGTGCTGCTCAAGAAGAAGACGCCACAGAGCAACGGGACCAATAAGAAGACCCCGAAGAGCAACGAGGCGAACAGGGACAGGGACAAGCTGCTCAAGTTCAACCACATGCAGCAGCCGGCTCTGGCGTTTGCCACGGCGGCGGCCGCAGCCGCAGCCAGTTCAGTGTCATTGCCGATGCCATCATCAAGGTTGGACAAGAGTCAAGTGAAGCAGGAGGCCATGCCATTGCCGGTGCCGGTGCCGGTGCCATCATCAAGATTGGGCCAGAATCATGTGAAACAGGAGTCTGGAGGTGAATAAACTCGAGATTGTTTCAGATGGGGAACCTCTTAATTAATTGTGCTGCACAGTAATCGTGGTGTAATAGTTCTTGCAGGTTCAGCAGACAGAGCGGCGAAAGGTGACTACCGGGAGCTCTTCGGCACATTGCAATGGTGAGATTGGGGGTTCCATGCCATTGTGCTGGTGCACCTATGCAATCCTAGAAGTTACGGAACGCAAGTTCCAGGGGTCAAAGAATTCCCATCAATTGTGAATTTCTCTTACTGTAAATTCTAGCATCAAGGAGATGTTAACTGATCGTATTCAGACGATTGTTTTCATCTTTTATTACTAGCTGCTTTGCATACTTTATCAGTTTTGCTATTAATAGGAAACAAATATATGTTGCTGGTGGACAGTAGATAGATGCAATGCAATCAGCCATTTTCAAATACAAAATTCTTACCACTGAATGATTCAGTTTGATGAATGCAAAGAAGATCCGTGCTGGTAGAAGTTATGTTTGGAGTGTTGGTTCATGTAAGAAACCGTTGTCCAAAGCACGTGACTGTTGCACTTTGGGAGTGCATGTGTTCTTTCATTCTTGTTATTCGGCATGACATTGTACCTCTTTTTCCAAGATTTACAAGGCTTTAGAAATGCTACGAAGTGTCTCCGATCTTTCTTGTCGCTACATTTTTAGCATGTCACACTGTCGTTAATCCTGTTTTCAATTTTGTATCTAGATAGTACTATTGTTTATACTTTGTAGTGTATACTTGTAAAATCTGAACCTGGATGTACATTTTTTTTGGTTCCAGAGCAGGCTTATCAGATTCATAGCTTTGTGATCTTTTCTTATTTGCTTTTGTTTACATCTGACAGCAGTAATCTCAAAACCTCGCATATAGAGTAAGAGGAATAGGGGATACTGGGCAGGTATCTCAAAACTAAACCACGGACATAAAATTGATTACCAGTACTCCGTAAACTAACAAACTTAACAAAATATAAAAGTAAAATAATAAGTAAGTTACGAGTACATATTTGGATGAGGCGAAGTAGGATTTACCTTGTCGAAGAATTACGTGGATGATCTTCTACTATCAAATAATCAAAAAAAAAACAATTTTATAACAATGGCACAAAGTTATTCAAATAAAATTTTACTGATCAGTCAACAGCATACTAGTCGGTTATCGTGGATTAAGATAAATATGTTTCGAATCTACCATGCGATGGGAATCATACAGAAGGGAATATTAATGTCACCTAGGAAAACAAATTAGGATGGAATGTCATATGCAGGCAGGAACCTACTTTCATAACTACTCTCTCCTATCCAAATTAATTGACTCAAGTTTGTCTAGATTCGGATGTATCTAGCACTAAAACATGTCTAGATACATCCGAATCTAGACAAATCTAAGTCAATTAATTTGGATCGGAGGGAATACTTTTTTTTAAGGATGATAACTAGATTTGTGCTGAACCTCTATCAACTGACACTAGGGATTTTTTTTGAGAAGAGAGACTAGGGAATATTAAAGAAGCTAGGTGGACATGCGCGCCGCGCCGTTTATGGTCTATTTATCAGAGTGTGGTATGTATGTTGTATTCACTGCTGGTAACATATTTTATTTTATTTGTGTTACCATAAATTAAATATATGAGCATTTGCAGTGTTGAGTGTTTTAATCGGTACACAACTGTTACATGCTGAGAGATCTGACCTTAGACGCAAGAAGCGGGCCCTTATTTCATATTAAAGCTCATAAGCAACATAGAGGTACCGGTGTTTCTTCAAATAAACAAAAAGGTACATCGAGCAAACTTCAAACAAAAATACATCGAGCAATAGACCAAGTTTTGTACCACAAGAAACTGACATGTTACATGTTTTCAAAAGAAAAACTGGCATGTTACATGATCAAGGTAAAAAAACTAATAATGTCAAAACAAGCTAACTTATAAACATCACACGGTAACCTTCTTCGACTACCTCAAAACCGATGCTTTCAAATATTTGTATTACAGAGCTGCAAGGGAAGTCACAACTTTGTATTCAACACTTATAAGTGGCTGGATTAATGAAATGATTAGTTTAGTCAATATATACAACCAGATTACAGATGCTTTCAAAATGTAAAACAATACAAAAGCATCTATCTGGTCCATAAAAGCACAGGTTCTTCAACACATGTTCATACACACCACGATACCACAGAAAGTTAGAAGTTAATGCACACCACGATTCCACAACAAATTAGACGAAATTCAATTATGGAACAGATACCTTGTGATATCCTTGTCCAGAAAATGCAAGTCGACTTGAAATGGTGGGAAGGAATATCAATCCATCTACACAAAGAGATGGTTCGTGAATGTGTCATTAGTACAGAGAGCTAAAACCTATATCCATACGAACCTAAATATACTTCCTTACAAACTTGTAGGAGTTGATCGACCGAGAAGAGTTGCAAAAAGTTGGGGAAAGACATCAAATCGGCTAACCTAATGAGATTGCTCGTTGATCCCTTCTAGATCGAAGTATGGCATGCCCTTCCCAACCAAACGCCACCGCCATAGCTCACCCTGCCTACATGCTGAACAAGAATTGAATGGGACAGAGAGAGACAACAAGAATTGAATGGGACAGAGAGAGACAACACAACAAG
This sequence comes from Avena eriantha, assembly GCA_910589775.1. Taxonomy (NCBI): domain Eukaryota; kingdom Viridiplantae; phylum Streptophyta; class Magnoliopsida; order Poales; family Poaceae; genus Avena; species Avena eriantha. Next base: position 229,501,542 of record OU342742.1, read on the forward strand.
AATTGAATGGGCCATGTCTCCTTCATACTCAACAAGAATTGAATGGGACAGAGAGAGACAACACAACATAACACAACATCATACAACCTCACCTCATAGAACACAATGTCCTAAAGATCGAATAGTAGGGAGACTGGGCGCCCTCGCATTCCTCTTCCAGTCGGAACATGGGGAGCGAAATTTTGGAGCTCGCCTGCGGGTGATGGAGGTGGGGATCCGGCATGGGCTCTGTGGGCCGCAGTGGCCATAGTTCCATGGGAGGGAGGACGGAGCATACGGGAACCACGGATCGATCGGGTTTTCGGAGCTTCCTGATAGATCTCATATTATTGTTAGCCTCCATCCCTAACTATGATTTCCTTTCCATCGAATTGGCTTTGCCATTTCTTGATTAGAGAGCAAAATGGATCCCGCTTCTTCTGAAAGAAAACATGAGTGTTGAGAGAGAGAGGACAATAAAGAAAGACATCACACCCACCTTGCATGGAACAACCGCACACACCGCCCGCCAGTTTCCCTCCACACACGAAGCTAGTCCTCACCAGCCCACAAAACGTGGAGCATCGTAGGCCTACATGCAGCAGTAGCATGCCCGACAAGTGGCCTAAAATCAGCCACAGACTGGAGGAGGCAGCCCATTGGAGAGGGGAGGCGAGGAGAACACGCCATGCGAAAGGAAAGGGCGCATTGGAAGAACCGGAGGCGCCGCCTTTCTGCAGGGGTGAGCGACCAAGAAGTGGACACCGGCGAGGGCAAGTACCTAGTGGCGGAGCTTGACCATAGGGGAGGAGTTGCCCGAGAAAGAGGGTCTGCTGGGGGAGGAGGGAGACCGGGGCGGAGTCCTAGCCATCGGTGGGATGCCAGAGGAGAGGAGGAGAAGATGCGGAGGCACCATCTCAACCCTATACAACTGCTACTTCACCCATTCTAGGGTTTTAAGCAAGGGGTCACGCTAGGTCCAGAGGTGAGCAGATGATGGGAGAAGAGGTTATCATGAGTGGAGGGAATGGAGGTGAGAGGGGGAGCTCGGGAGCGGAGGGGGTGGTGCACATTGCAGGGGGAGATGGAGGAGGGGTTGTGATGGGCAAGAACTCCGGCCTCAGGAGCTCGGGTGGAGGGGAACAAGATCGAGATGGGGTGGGGACAGGGACGGGAGGGACCAACTCGTAAGACTTCGGTCAACACATGAAACTACATGGTTGAGATGGCTCAAAGTGAAGATCCGACGGCCACAAACACGAGCGCGGGCATATGGCCTCAGATGACTCGCTTTTCCTCACGCTTAAGCTATAGTATAATTAGTTTTTTAAAGCGGTGTGGCCGCCTTTATTAAAACTCACAGTTTATAGAGATACAGATGCCATCAGGTGACACAATTAGCTAAACATGGCGGCCCTGCTCATCAAGAAAACAACTCCTAGCTAATCTATGAGCTTCTTTGTTTGATTTCCTCCTCTCATGCACGAAGGTCAACTCATCGAAATCTGTTACCGCCTCCTTGATCTCCTGGATGATATGCGCATAAGCACCCATTGTACCTTGATGGATGCTCATAATAATATTCAAGAAATCACTTGACACTCGGATCCTATGCACGTTGAGATCTCGTGTTAAAGCCACTACTTCACGGCACACCAGTGCTTCTAGCGTTTCCACCTCCACCTTGAAAAATCATGGTTGGCGCTCCTCTAAAGATCCCCTGATCATCACGAGCTAATGCTGCTACAGAACCCCGGCCCGTGTTCTTGCTGACATCGGTGTCGACGTTGATCTTCAAAAACACCACAGGCGGTGGGATCCATTTGGTTTAGCGCTGATAGTTGCACTACCCGGTTGCCTGACCTTCTTCTCCGAATACAAGTTTAAATCTGTGAGAAAATTTTCTACAAAGAAATGCACCAAAAAGGGGACTCTAGAAAATTTGCTCGTGGATCACCTTCCTCCTCGTGTGCCAAATCGCCTATAAGGTTACGAAAACCTTGATCTAGTCATCATGTATGAGGGTATCCATCATGGTCGCTAGCTAGTTTCTCGCATCACCCTCATCTGAACTATGTAAAGGTTCAGTTACATCCTCGTTAGCGAGATCCCAAACACTCCGGGACATAGCACAGTCCAGCAAAGCATGGCGCCATGAATCTTGAGCTCCACACAGTTGGCATATCATGATCTATCATGTGGCCTATGCAGTAACGACGGTTTTTCTAGCTTCCATATGAACAACTTGATTTTCGAGGGCACCTAGATATTCCATAGTGATCCTCACTGTTTCTCCACTTCCACTGTATTAGAGGAAGAGTCTCTGCCATCTAACCACATCTCCCTCTTGTACCTTGCCGATACAAACATCCTATATGCCGATCGGATTGAGAAAACGTCAGATCGTGGTGTCATGGCCAGAAGTAGTCATGTTGTATTTTGCAAATTGGGATCTGCATGGTGGCTTCCACATCCATCGAATTAAAGAAATTATATTTGGCTGCGGTCTTGTCTTTCCTTTGCCATCTGGGCCGAGCCGAAGCCTACTTACAAAAAAACTAGGGCCCGTTCCCTCAAAATTTGTCGATTACGCTCAACGAGACCGATGATGGATCGATTACATGTTGATTAAAATATTCATGTGATTTCACTCACCAAGTGTCAAAACACTTGAATCTCGTTTCACTTACCAAGTGTCAATACACTTGAATCTTGATTCAATCCTTCCCATGCGGCAAGAACCTTTCTTGTCATTTCCATAGTGAACTTATTCAATATCTCATATATGTACGTCTAGCACAACCATATTAGCGTTTAAATCTATCCATATAGACATTGATGCTAAATATTTCGATTTTGCCCAAGTCTTTCATTTAAATCCAATTTTAATGAAATTCTTAATCTGTGTTAATAAAAGATACATTATTTCCAATCAACAACATGTCCTCTACATAATGTATTGGAAATATGTCTCGGTGCTCTCACTTAATTTCTTACAAATGCAAGCATCTTCATCATCTCCGATGAAATTAAACCTTTTAACAGTTTCATCATGGTGAAGATTCCAACTCCGCTATGCTTACTTCAACCATTGAAGTTTGCATGCCCTTTTAGCATCCTTTGAATTAACAAAACCCTTTGGACCATGTCATGTACATGTCCTAGGTAACCATTCTATTAGAAGAACTTTGTTTTGTTTTTTCAACTACCATATACCAAATTATATGTAGTGGTTCCTATATTAATCCATCAAGACTAAATATCGCTATGAAAGACCAAATCTTTTCATAGTCAACTCCTTGAACATTGTCGTAAACTCCTTTCCGACATGTCGACTATTTCATAGATGTCAAACATCCATGTCTATTTATTTATAGATCCAAATACGTTCGATAGGCTTCACACCTTTCTGGAGGGCCTTCCAAGTTCAGAAACTTGATTTCTCGTGTATGGATACTATCACGGATTTTATGACTTCTAGTCATTTTATGGAGTCAGGGCCCATCATCGCTTCTTTCCATGCAGTCGGTTCATCATTCTCAAAACAATAATAACTTCTGTTTCAAATCTTACTATTTGATTCTTACCGACCCACACGGTTCAATAGGAACTCTAATCTCTGAGATCAGAACCTTTGTAATCACGGGAGCCATGAACATTTTAGCTGCCTCCGGGACACATTCCGGTGTTGCGCTACTTAGCACATCTTACTTAGGTTCATCAACCTAATCAAAGTTCTATTGTCCTCCCACTTAACTTTTGTCAAAAAATCCTTCTTTAAGAAACTTCACGTTCCAAGCGACAAACTCTTTTCTCTTTGGTGTTATGGAGGAATATCCAAAAAATCTTTGGGATAACCTACAAAGATGTGCTTATCCGACTTTGGATATAAACATTTTACTTATGCATATCATACCAAAATTTAAGAAAAGACAATTCGGGTTTTATCCCAAATCATAACCTTTATGGTGTCATTTCGACGGATCACGATGGTGCCCTTTTCAGTGTAAAAGCGGTAGTCTCTAAAGATTTAATCTTTAAAACATAATGGAAGTTTTATAAATGACACCTTTGATCTTACCATGTCAAACAAGGTTCGATTTGGTCTCTCGAACATACCATAGTCCTATGGTTTATTAGGAAATGCAAATCCATGGAACAATTCCTCAAATCTTAGGTGTTTTGCTAAACATGTAACTCAAATATCATACTTGATGATCGAATCATAAATTCTTTATTTTCTTGTTACAATGATTTTCCACTACATCTTGAAAGCCTTTGAACAATTTTCAAATGTTTTATACTTCTTCCTGATTAAGTAAATATACAGATATATTCACTCAAATTTTTGGAGAAAGCATATGAAGCTTAAAGATCCACCGCACATGGCTACACGTAACTGACTATATACATCAACATGCACAATTTCCAATAAGTTAGTCACCCGTTCCCCTTTGGCCTATGAACGGAGTTTCAATTATCTCGAGGAAAGTCTCACAAGCGTCATTTGATCAAAATCCATCAACATGGAGTTTCTTCATGTTTTCTTTCTAGTATAATTTAAACGGCGATGTCACTTCATAAGTGATCTTTCAATCATTTGTCTTGCGACATTTTAGCATTAGTTTTTATGGACGTGATTTCTCCAACTAAACTTGTAAAATTTCATCCATCTTCTATGGAATACGGTAATTATTTAAACAACCATTGTTCTCATAATACCGAAAAAATAACAATTATTTAAACAAATCTTGAAGACAAGCTTTGATGTTAATGAGAAACACATTAACACTTTATTTGTTTTCGATGAACATCATCACATATTCTCTTGCCAGTTACTTAGGCCATTGTAGTTCATAAATTGTGTTGTTTGGTATGACATTTCACACCAACCAATTCAGTATCCAATACCCAAGAACCACATTGTTTAATAAGCAATGAATACAACCATAACATGTATACATCTATATACCTTAGCTAGACATTTCCAGTCTTTTCTTTTCTACAAAATATTTTATAGATTCTTTTTCAACATTTCCTTTTCCTTTTAAAAGAATATATCAACATCAAAGTGGTGCCATACATATGACACATAGTCCAAAGCGTGTATAGTCAAATACTAATACCTTTGGACTTGCACTTTGAAGTGGATCACCATCATCAAATGTTCGGTGTTCCTTCAAAAATCCATTATTTGTAATCTTTTAGCATAGTAAACATTTTACCCACATCTTCTATTCATCATTATCATGACAACTTTCATGATCAAGCTACTATAGCCTATAAGGACGAATCGTGAGTATAATGTCAGTTCCCAAAACCTTTTTGGGAGATTAGGATGCCTAGCTTCTCCAACCTTCGCAAATTCTCATACAATATGAGAACGTGTGTTTTGCCAAATTATACACTATCATATTGCAACCATAAACATTGTTTCATATATCATAATATCTTCCACACATGATGGTTTCTGAAACAATTCTTTCATCTCCTAGATAACCTCGATATTAAAACAACATTTGAATATCAAGAATCATGGAGGCAAACATGATAATTTAGATACTAACACTGGAATTCTTACTCTTGATTTAATACTACTTATTAAACTTCATGGAGTAAATAGAGTTTGCTGAAAGTTTGCAATATGACTTCTAAACTTTAAATTGACATTCAAAACAATACGATACCTGTTCGTAAATATCCAGAATTCTATAGTTCTATTATCTCAATTAAAACTAAGCATAAGGTAGTAAACGGATGCCAATGACTACAACAAACTATGAAAATTCACTTTGATTTAATGGTTTATGATAAATTGAGTTCAACTAATCCAAATTACAAATGAACTACCACTCAAAACCAACATCCCTCGAGTTGTTTTGGTGATTACATGAACCAAATCCACTACACCAAGTCCGATCATCATGTGAGTCGGTGTAGCTTCAAAGGCGAGCATCTATATGGGAATTATATCTACCAGATGACTCATACTTAACCTTTCGTTCCGTGTTCCGAGGCCATGTCTGTACATTCTAGGCTCGCCAAGTAAGAACCTTAGTACTCGCGTGTGTAAAACTATCTTACACCCGTTGTATGAAAGTGTAGAGTCAAGTACACCCGATCATCACGTGATGTCTTGAAACAACGATCCATAGAACGGTGCATACTTAAGGAAGAACACATTTTTAGCTTGATATCTAAAAAAGGATCATCTTATAATTCTACTAAAATGCCAAACAAACAATATAAGATGCAAACATCATATGCAAAAAGTGAAATGATATGGTTCTTACACTTGATCACTATCATGTGCATCGTGGTATGATCTTTACCATTCCTTTATGTGTAAGGACAAGGTCTATGGAACTTACACGTTACGTATGCTATAATTTCCAAGAGTATCAACTATACTTCAAATTATAACATTACCATATCATGACACTTGCCCATCAACAATCTAAACTAGACACCTCTAATTTATCAATTGCAAGTTTTACATGGCTTAGGGCTTTCGAAGATAGAACCGGTCTTACCTACGAACATGGAACCACAACAATGATAATCAAATTATTAACAACTCATTGTAAATCAGATATTGACTATAGTAGGAGAGACAGACACCCGCTAGCCACTTACGCACAACTAGTTGCATGTCAAGTGTGGAACAGGTCTCATGTGCAAGGACATGTAAAGTTAGTCCGGGTCGCTTCATCCCACTATGCCACCAATATACAAAATACATAGAAGATGCAATAACATGATCATCAACGCCCACATACTCATATGTGTTCTACCCGTGTAAAGCATCTACGCATAGATCAGGCTCTGATACCACTGTTGGCTTCGCAACATAGAAAACAAAAAATTCCTATGATGTGAACAACTAAGCACCAAGATCTATCTACCTAGATACAATCAACGGGTGAATACACATCCATAGAGAACATACCCTTGAAGAGCGACAAAGTGTTGTTAATGAGTTTGAACCCGTGGATGAAGTCCAGCAAGTCCAGCACCACCAAGTCCAGCAGGTCCAGCACCAGCAAGTCTAGCACCGCAAAGCAGCGGTGCATCCGTGATCGAACACACTTCCGGTACCCCGACAACATCCATGTCCTCTCTCCAGCGATGCAGTGGAAGCAGCAACTCCTTTCCAGATAAAGCCATCGGAAACATGTATCTCGCTAATCCGAGACCATGGGGAATAATTTCTAGAGGGGGAGAGAGATCCTTCACGAGGAGGTGTGAGTGTGATGGAGTGAGAGGGTGCCTTCTATAGGAGGAGGGGGCAGCCAAAGGCCATGGCGTGGCAGCCAGGGTGGGTTCCCCCACGTCTTCCTCATTCATGTGGGTGGAGTGCCCACTTACATAAAAGACCTCCACTCAAAATTCTACTCACACATGCATTAATTTTCTACCAAAATTAATGTATCTCTCATTTAATAAAACTATTTTATTTATTTTGTTCAGAATTTTGTTAATTACAGTAATTAACAAACATTCACATAAAACCCCTGCACATTTCGATATCACATGCAGAACCAATTTCACCCAAAACAATTCTGGTTTCCATCGAAATGATTCCAGTGCTTTCTTAAATCTTTATCTGAAACATATTTGCTCCAAATGGTGTCGGTAACCCTTAAGTGTGTCACCCTACGGTTCACAAATAATGCAGACAAGATCGATACCCTTCTCCGATCAATAATCATTAGCGGGACCTGGAGATCCGTACTGACTCCCACACATTCAACGATGACTCTAGTGATCATGTGAACCTTTAACGTCGTAACTAAATCCCTTTGTCTCGCGATATATTACATGTTCGAGATTCGATCATCGGTATCTCCGTACCTACTTTGATCTCGTTACTAACATGCACTCTTTTCTCATTCCTGTGATATAACATTCTAGTGATCACATCACTTGCTTGCAAGCTATCTCAATGTGATATCACCGAGAGGGCCCATAGTATATCTATCCGTCATCAGGATGGACAAATCCCACTCTTGATCCATGAGCCTCAACATAACACCTTTGGAGTATCTGAACCCAGCTTTATTGTCACCCTGTTACGGTGTGACGTTTGATGTTATCAAGTTACTCTTGTAGTGTTAGTGATTGACATGATCTCATGGTCTAAGGACTAGAATTACTTCATATGATTTTATAGAAATTTAAACACAATGACTTTGATCGTATTGCTATACTTTTGATGAATGTTCATCACACCATTCAACCAATGTTGTGACCTTGTTATTAACAACATCCAATGTCCATGATCAGGAAACCTTGATCACCTTGTTAATCAACGAACTAGTTTATAAGAGAGGCATAACTAGGAACCCTTTATTTGTTTATTAAACACACATGTATTAACGTTTCCAATTAATACAATTATAGCATGCAAAATAAACATTTATCATAAATAAGAAATAAGATAATGACCACTTTATTGTTGCCTCTCGGGCATATTCCCTTCATACAAAAAATTAATACACGTGTGGTATGTAAATAAACTGTGTCTCTAGTTATCTCTAGCAAGCTAGTTCATTGGTCATGAGGATGATCTGGGTTTCAAGATCATGGGCATTTATGCCAATTGACAATGAGGTCATGTCATTAGTTGAATGATATGATAGACAAACATCCGACAGTTGTATCTTGATGAGATCTAATTACAAAGTTCAACATTGATGATAAACATAGAAAACCTCACAACCTGATCCTTTGACTGTGAGGTAATGCAAATCACCGTTCTAGAGGAAGCTTTGATGGTATCAAGTATCATATCGTAAAAGGGTGATCCAAAAGGTGCCACTCAGGTTTTCCAAAGGGATGCGTAGAGGAGTACATATCAAGACCAGGATTTGTCAATCCATGGAACCGATAGATACATGTGGCCATCTCGGTGACATTGCATTAGCGAAGCTTCCAAGCATGTGACTTGGTCACGGAATGCAATGACATGGGAACGAGTAAACAAGTTCATCGGTAATGAGACCGAACTAAGGTATGGGGATATCGAAGATCAAGTCTCAGATGAATTAGGTATCAAATGACAAAGGGAATGGGGAACGACTATTTCATGGTTCGAGCGATAAAATTCATGAAACACACGGGGGTCACATGGCCATCCAGGTCCCTCTATTGATCATTGATGTGAGAGATGTATCAATCATGTCCAGAGTGTTTCTGAACCAAAGGATGTCACGCTTAAGGGTGGGGACGCTTAGGGTAGATGTGGTATCGTAGGAGAAATAGATAAAGAGAAACCAGAATAGTTCTAGGTAACATCCGATGTAGACCGGAAGGGGTCCGGAAGGTGTTCTGGAGTGAAGTAATGTAATAATATGTGTATTTGAATGTTAATTGGAGAATTAATATTAAATATATATTTTATTATTAAAGGCAACCCATTGCTAATGGGCCTTACCCGAAGGGGAGGTCCAAGGGGCAAGGCGCCTAGGGAGAGGGGGCCAGCCGTCCTAGGCTTAGTGGGCCGCCCAAGTGGGGCCCAAGTAGGGCTGGCGGCTACCCCTAGGTGGTCGGTGGGTGTGGGCATTAGTCCCACACCGCCTAGCCCGTGGGTGGTGTGCCCCCTCCCACTGTATAGGGGTCTCCCCCTCCCTTTTGGAATCATCCATTCTCCCATTCTCTCTCTCACATCCACCGAGGACTTCTCCGTAATATTGGAGATGACCTCTTGGGTTGTGAGTTCTCCACCTTCACACTACCATCGTGTGATCCTCGATCCGGCATCTACTTCTTCCGCTGCTTGGCTGGATCGGAGTCCGGGAGATGTCGCCTGCACCGAATGTGTGACGAACTTTGGAGACACCACACGTGAGGTGTTGCTAATTTTCATCAACATACGCCTACCTGCGTAAGGCGTTCATCATTCTTCAAGGGTATAAATACCATATCTCTCTTTCCGTTACTTATGTCTACATAGTATAGATCATGTATTAGTGTTCGCATAGTTAGAATTTTTTGTTTTCTGCTACGGAACCCTTTAGTGGTATCAGAGCGGGTCTATGGGTAGACATGTCGTACGGATAGAACACATAGAAATATGTGGACATTGATTTTCTAGTTTCTACCCTCTTTTATGTTCTTGTTCATATCGTCACACTGTTTGATGAAGCGGGCCCCAAGCAACCTCACGTGGTGATTCACGAGACTGGTCCACAATCAACGTGGCTTAGGGATGTGTCTGTCTCTCTATGGTAGTTGATATGGCATCAAAATTGGAGGGCCCTGAAAAGGGAAGTGAAATGACAATCATTGAATCCATGTTGTGGCTCCACGTTCATGGGTGGGAAGGGGTTCTACCGCGAAAGCCCTAAAGCCGCGTAAAACTTGCAATAGATAATATAGAGGCGTCTATCTTTATTGTTGCATAGGGACGTGTGTTGAGACATGGCAATGACAAGTTTGTGAAACTTACATTGAAGCTATTGATGCTGATCCAGATGTTATAACCACGTCATACCACTTTACTTTATGAAGTATTACTTATTATGCTAGTATGATTATATATTCGACAGTAGCATAGTAAGATTATCCCTGATAGTATTCCAGTTATCGTGTTCCCATTGTGTGTGCACCACCAAGAAAGTTCTTAAGTATGAGGCATGCCATGATGATAGGGTGTGAGACATATCTATGTTCGCATATAGTGGGTGTAAGCCATGTTGCACTGTGAATACACAAAAGTTAGAACTGGCGATCCTAGCATGTGTATACATGTCCTCGAAATACAAGAGACTGAAAGGTCGAGCATGAATCACATGGTTGATGTGATCGCCATTAGGGAATGTCCACCTTTGAAACTATTTTGCCAGTCGTGACGATCGGGGGTGGAGTAGTGGATTGGGGTCATGTGATTGCTAAACGAATGGAGGGATGTTCGTTTGAGTGGGAGTTCTTTTTTGTTTTAACTATGGTAGTATAGTTTAAAACTTTAACTCATTATTATGAACATGGTCTAAACACTTTGCAAATCCATTGTAGATGTTTCGCCCACCCACCTTCAACCTTAGCACTTTCCTCGAGAAGGACAAGCCGAAACCTGATGGAACCAACTTCACCACATGGTTCCACAATCTTAGGATCCTCCTAGTCTCCTACAAGTTGACCTATGTCATCAAGGCTAAGCTTCCAGCTAAGCCTGTAGATTCCGCATCCTAGGACGAAAAGAATGTCTAGCCGTCCAAGGCGAATGATTTCTCCCTCATCCAAAGTGGAATGCTCTATGCCATGGAGCCGGAGCTTCAAAAGTGTTTTGAGAAGATGAATGCTTTTGAGATCATTGAATATCTCAAGGACGTCTTTGCTCGACAGGCTCATGTAGAGAGGTATGATGCTTTCGAGCTCTTCTTCTCTACCAAGATGGAAGAGCACAACGGTATTAGTGAGCATGTAGTCAAAATGTCTGGCTACGTTAAGCGTTCGAACGCCCTGGATTGTAAAATCCTGAAGAAGCTTGCGATTGATAGGGTTATGCACTTGTTGCCCCTAGCTACAAGAGCTTTGTGATGAACTACAACATGCAAGGGATGACTAAGACCCTTCCTGAAGTATTCGCCATGCTCAAAACTGTCGAGGTAGAGATCATGAAGGAGCACACAATGTTGATCGTCAATAAGACCACCAATTTTAAGAAGACGAGGAAAAGGGAAAAGGCAAGGGCAAGAAGCCTAACAAGGATGGCAAGTTCTTTGCCAGCACCTCTAAGGCTGCCAAGCCTGGCCCTAAGCCCGGCACCATGTGCTACTACTGCAAAGGGGATGGGCACTGGAAATGCAACTGCCCCAAGTACCTTGAAGACAACAAAGCCGACAAGATAGCCGCCAAGGACAAAGGTATATGTTATATAAATGTTATTGATGTGTTCCTTACTAGCGCCAGGAGTAACACCTGGGTATTTGATACCGGTTCTGTTGCTCACATTTGTAACTTTCAGCAGGCACTGCAGAGTAAGAGACGCCTAAGGAAGGACAATGTGACGATGTGCATCGGCAACGGTTTGAGAGTCGAAGTGATGGCCGTCGGCACTTTACATCTGCGTCTGCCGTCAGGATTGATTTTAGTTTTGAATAAATGCTACTATGTACCTACATTGAGTATGAATATTGTGAGTGGATCTAGCTTGTTACAAGATCGTTATTCGTTTAAATCTAGAACAAATGGTTGTTCTATTTATATGAATGATATTTTCTATGTTCATGCGCCTGTTTGTAATGGTTTATTCTTGCTAGATCTTGATTGCAATACTCACATCCATAGTGTTGAAGCTAAACATTGTAAGCATAATGATGATAATTCCATGTTTATGTGCATTGTCGTCTTGGTCACATTGGCATAAAGCGCATGAAAAAGCTCCATTCAGATGGGCTTCTTGAATTGTTGGATTTTGAATCCCTCGATACATGTGAGCCATGCCTTATGGGTAACATGACTAGGACACCCTTCTCCGGCATAATGGAGAGAGCTGTGGACCTACTGGGAATCATACATACGGATTTATGTAGACCAATGAGCGTCTCAACATATAATGGTTATCGTTATTTTGTTACCTTTACTAAAGACTTAAGTAGATATGGATATATCTACCTAATGAAGCACAACTCTGAAACCTTTGAAAAGTTCAAAAAATTTCAGAAAGAAGTAGAGAATCAGCTTAACAAGAGAATCAAGCATCTTCGATCGAATCGGGGAGGTGAGTATTTGAGTTATGAGTTCAACATGCACTTGAAGGACCGTGGGATCATCCCACAGCTTACGCCAGCCGGAACACCGCAGCGTAATGGTGTGTTGGAATGATGTAACCGTACTCTATTAGATAGTGTGCGGTCCATGATGTCTTTAACTGATTTGTCTGTGTCGTTTTGGGAATATGAGTTAGAAACTGCCGCTTTTATTTTAAACCGACCACCATCCAAATCCATGGAGACAACCCCATATGAGATATGGTATGGCAAGAAGCCAATGTTGTCATTTTTGAAAGTTTGGGGATGTGAGGCTTACGTCAAGAAACTGTAGCCTGATAAACTTAAACCCAAGGCAGAAAAATGTCTCTTTGTAGGGATACCCAAGGGAAACAGTTGGGTATACCTTCTACAACCAAGCCGAAGGCAAAATGTTTGTCACGAAAAATGACACCTTTCTTAAGAAAGAGTTTCTCGCTAAAGGAGTTAGTGGAAGGAAAATTGAGTTAGATGAAGTTGTTGACCCTTCTCTCCAAATCCCGAGTAGAGCAACGGAAGCCGTTCTAAAACCGCTCTCCAACATGGACGAAGAGTGTAACATCCCAATTTCAGCAACCCTGATTAGTTATCCAGAATGCAAAAATCAGGGGGAACAAAAACTTTTTCTTGTCCATTGGTGCAGTGTTTTCTTGTTGTTTGTTTGTTCTTATGCATATGAATGTGTATTAGATGATATACTCCTCACCTTAACACCAGTTGACAAAAGCTACTTCCCAAAACAGTCTTGGCTTAATTTCTATACTCTCAAATGTTCTGGCATTTCAAAACATGAGCCAAGATGCTTATGTAACCAAAACTATTTTAGTAGCTTCTATTGACAAAACTATGGAGAGCGATATAACATAATCTCCTTATGTTTTCAAGACAGAACCTTCTACTATTCTTACCTCTAGATTCAACAAAACCCTTTTGTGAAACATTTGAATTCTACTCTTGGTAGAGATACCAAGGACTCTCATCCTATTCAAAATCCAACATTTTCAAAATCCCTACCCCTTACCTCAAGCTAGGCTTGATGGTAACCCAGTAGTTGATTTACTAAGTGTATAAGATGAGTTGCCTTGATCTGCTGTCTGATGAATTTCCTTGATCTGCTTGATTGCTTAGAAGTAGTATGAGCTACTCTAGGAGCTAATCACTAGGATCATGAGGTTTACAAATCAACACACCCTAAACCAGAATGCAAAGCAAGATCAAATCTCTAGCTACTAGAAATCATCTGAAACCCTTCACCAGATCCATTCTGAAGATATCCCTTCTAGAAGTTTCCAAGTCAATGAAGACCAATATCAAGCAAGGATACTTTCTACTAAATCTACACTTCAACATCAACCACTTGATGATGCTTTGGTACCTTGCCATCCATAAAAATCATCACCGCCCACATTCTAGTAAAAAACCCTAACTCTGCCAAATTTGGCTAAGTCTGGAAATCTGTTTCCAACATCACATTTTTGAATGCCTCCTTTTCTCAACCCTTGTGAATTTTTCGAAATGCATCTGAACCATCCTGTTAACCATCCTAAGGACTACCAAGGACCACTCTTGACCTTGGTTAGATCATACTCTTACCCACTTGTTATTGATGGTTTTGCAGGCAAGAAAATAACTTTGGCAAGAAAATAACTTTGGTAGCCAAGAAAACTTTTCCTGCAAATCTAGTCAGCATGCCTACTTTGGTAGAAGCTCACACCACCATCCAACCTTCTTTGGACCAAATATTTGCATGGTTGTGTTCTAACCATATAGTTCTATCATTACCTACTTCACTTAATCCAATTGGATCCTTGAGCTGTTTACACCCACAAGGTTTTGACGGCTAGTTGATAATCTGCTTTGGCAGGCTTATTTTATTCAAAGTTTGAAAGCCTGTCTTGGTGAGCTCAAGCAGGATCAAGCTCAAAACTCTACACCATTGCAATATACATAACTTGGTCTATCCATCCATATATCCCATGCCCCAAGGGGAGCTCTGAGCTCCAAGATCCAACCTGGTTTTAATGGTATGAAATTAACATCACCCTAGATCCTTAATCTAAGGTATTTCACCAAAATAAACTTGGATTCTCCAATCCCAAGGTTGAAAATGCTTGCTACACCTTGTATACATCATCTACCTTGATCATCAAGATTTAACAAATTCTATCCATAATTATTATGGACCAAAACTATTCAAATTCCTTTAATAGGCAAAGTCTCCAAAACTCCTCTCACAAAGGAAAGTTTGGTTTTTGCCAAAACACTTCCCCAACTTTTGGCTCATGTGAGTTCCACATATCATACCCTATCTTTCCATCTCAAAAATAAATATTTTTGAGATTCTTTATTATTTCTTTTTGCCCCTTTTCTTAAATGGTAGAAACAAGAAATAACCGTTTAAAAATACATTCCCACCTCAATAAATCCCAATAAAATTCCCCAAGATGTAATATGGTATCTAGGACCATTTCACACCAAAATATCACCTTGTCAGAGGTAATAATATCAAATGATCTCCTAGAAACTACTTTTGTACCTTGTGAATAAATGGTTTTAAGTGGACTTAAAGTCCTCTGAAAAATCCCAAATAATTCCTAGGGTTATGCCTTGACCCTATCTACCTATTAGTGCCATTCTATCATATTGCCAAAGACAACTTTTGAGACTTCCTTCATAATCTTACAATTGCTCATGTTTGCAATCTAAGCAAACCCTCCACTCAAAACCCCCACAAAACCTTACCAACCTGGTCAAGCAAGCTTCCCCAGCACACCTCTTCACCCTCTGGTCGAAATGCACTTTAGCACCACTGTAGCAAACCTTTTCCCCTTGTCTTTAGTGCTTGGAGCTAAATTGAGGGTGAGAGAGTGTGGTAATTACAATTGGTGGACAATGTTGCTGCAGCAGGCCAGCCACCCCTCCCAGCACGACCAAATTCCCCTCTTACCCCTCCCCACCTCTCCTTTAGACCAATCCTCAGCTAGTTCTCCCCTCCTCCTTGTCCAAGATGGACATTTCACCTTCTCAAGATCTCACCTCGGTATAAAGGAGCCAGAGGCCCTCCCAGCACGCTCTGCCCCCTCCATTTGCTTCCCCTCCCCTCCACTCCCCTTCCCAGAGCCCCTCTCTTCTCCCCCTTGCTCTGTCCTGCTCAAGAGAAGGAGAGAGAAGCATCTCGGCCTCCTCCATGGTTTTGAGCTAAGCTCCCTCTCCTTCGCTCCCCTTCTCCTGCATGTCGCTATACTAGGGCCCCTCGACCTCCTGTATCTAATCCTACCCCTTTTTCTTCCAGGGAGAGCCCCTGCCGGCATCGCCATCGACCTCCCGAGCGTGGTCTTCGGGAATCCTTGTGCGAGCTCCATCGTGGCGTCGAACCCCGTCGCCCCGCCCCTCGTTGGCCTCGCCATGGTGCTCCGCGTTGCCCCGTCACAATCCTCGCCGGCCTCCGCGCCTTAGGTGAGCTCCCCCACGCCGCCCGACCCCCAGCTAGGGTTTCCCCCTCTGTTTTCTCTGGCCCAACGAGGAAGAAGAGCCACTGCCGTCCATCGCGGCTTGATCCAACGGCGGGGAAACGCTCCATACCCCCTGGCCTTGCTGCCTCGCTGACCACTAGGCCCCGCCCCGCTGGTTTCAAACCCGTCCTCCCGCGCCTAACACAGCCCGGGTGGGCCAGTTTTCCCCTGCTCGACCCAACTGCCCCAGAGATCAGGCCCGTTCCCCTTTTTACTGTTTTAACCTCTTTTTTTAGGAGATCGGCCAGATTCCCTTGCTAGGATTTAATCAAGATAAAAATGGAAAAGACCATACTCTGTTTAGATCAATTTTTCCTAGGGTTACTAAATGTTTACTCTAACATGCAGTATCTTTGTATTCCTCAATAATTGCCCATACTAACTATAATAAATATTCTACTAAAATGTATCTTATTCTACTATAAAATTTCCCTGTGAGTTTCACAACTCCAAATGGAGTAAACCCAATTGCCCCTGGTAGGTACTAGATGTACCTATCACTGGACCTTGGTCTCATGCCAAGGTGAACAATATTTTGGCCCTAGTAAAAATAACAAAAACCCTTAGTTTCTGACTTTAGGAATTTCTCTAGGTTAAACCAACAGAGGTATTGACCCAATTCCAACTCCCAGTGCAACTCTCTATCAATATCTATCAAAACCCAGGAGCACATAATTTTCTAAGACCCAGTTGAATTCTTGTGAATTAAACTACTCTGTGCATGGTTTATTCACCTCTAAATTCACTACAGTAGTTCTACTAATTCAAAACAGTTGATTACAATTTCTACAGAAAGGTATCCTCAATACCTACCATGTTCCCCTGGAATCAAATCAAAATCTCCTGTAGATTTAATCTGGTGAAAAAGACAAAACAGCTCCAGAACTGCCTTTGGGAATTTCCTGAGGGTATTCTGGTAATTCTATTGACCTGATTCCAACTATTAGTGAACAAGTACATTAAAGACTACTTAACCATCCAAGGAAATAATTTTTGGAGCTCCAGAACTCTTCTGGTGAATTATTTCCTAAAACTAGATTCTTTCTCACTATAAAAATCACTATAAATCTTTTGTAAGTGATAAAATAGTGAAACCACTTTTGTTGGTTTCATTTTATCAACATCTACCTGAAGGTATCATTTTTATACAGTTGTACCATACAGATTATGTCTTGGTCCAAAATCCATCTATTAGGTAATTGCTAGACTATAAATCCTAAGGGATTTTCCTTCCACTCTACAAGACAAGGCCAATATCATTAATCCATTCTCCCTAAAACCCCAATGATGTGTAAACTTGAGTTACTCTCCGATTGATGTATGTATGGTAGTTTGTATGCCTTGTGTTGATTATGGTTTGGTTTGCTTGCATGTGCTTTCTTGACGACGATAGTTGCGGTGAAATCAGAGATCAGAAGATGGTTATTCTTATTGGTTATTATGGGTTTCTAAAGAAGAAGTCCAGGGAAATTTATACCATTTTGCTGATCATCAGGCAAGCCACCCTCTTGCTCATAAGCCTTGTCCTACTGTTTTACTTATGCATGTTTTATCTCCTGTTTGCCAAAACTGCATGGTTTTACTATATGTTGGTAATATATATCTATGGTAGTGGTTTGGCTCCTCCGAACTACTACGCCTTTGTACTAGTAAGTACAACCCCCTTGGTGGTACCTATTTGCCCGTAGTGGAATAGATGGTGTATTACACCATACCCCTTTGGAGACCCCGAATTAGCCAAAGCAAAGCTAGAGGATGGGAAGACCCCGGAAAAAGTTTTACCAAATGTTTTATGATAAAACCTTGGCGAGGTGGGACCTCCAAAGAGATGTTGAGAAATAAAAAGGTTTTGTTTTATAAATGCTGGAGGAAAATTGGAGGAAAAAGGTTTACGAAAATGCACCTGGTTCTTTGCAGTTTTGCTAGAACAATTAACCCTGTGTAACCACATTACTCTGGTATGGGACAGGGCTGGATTTGATGTTTGTCTATTCTGGTATAAGCTGCCTCGCAACAACTACAGGGGATCGGGGATCCCTAGAGGGTGGGCCTTCTCCGATAGAGGTCCCTGTGGAACATCGACCTGGAGAAGGAACGAAGGGTCGGCAGGCCTCCACGCGTTACTATGGGCCCCTCATTGAAAGCGCACACTCTCGAGGAGTGGAAAAAGCGCTCCGGTTGGTCCTCGCCCGATGTCCTGGTGTTGAGGGGATTAACACTCATAGGGTAGGCACTTATATTGGTGTGGGCATCCGGAGAGTCTTGATCGGTTACTCGACCCACGATCGGTGAAGATCAAGGTAGTGTACCCGGATGGTGTGGGTAAAGTGTACAACCTCTGAAGAGTGTAAATCTATTCGAATAGCCGTGTCCGCGGTCATGGACGGTTGGGAAGGTTGCTGTAGAGCGGTGTTGGTTTTGTTTTCAAAAAGGATTTCAGAAAAGAAGTGTTTATGGGAATGTTTTGACCATGGGATGGTCAGGAAGGATACCTGCTTTGACCATGGGATGGTCAGAGAGGTATGGAAGGAGTTTGGTCTTGGGATGACCTAAAAACGAGAACAAATGGGTGACCCAGTCCTAATGTTTTACAAAACTTCTCAAAACGGTTTCCAAAATGTTTACAAAAGTTTTCAACAAAGATATGTAGATGCTATATCTACAAGAGAAACTATTTGAGAAAATAACCTCTCTTGGAGCCCATCCTACTACCACAGCCATAATGCATATCCTCTTATTACTACTGTTATCTTAAGGTGGTTTGCGAGTACATTCAATGTACTCACTGGCATTGTCCCTGGTTATTAACTTGGCCAGATATCAAGAAGAAGATGGCGTTGGCGACTATGCGAGCTAGGACGTTGTCCCAGTCAGTTGCCCGTAGGTTATGGCATGGCTCGGGCTCTGTGCTTGATGAATCTCCGCTGGTGATTATCGATGTAGCCATAGTGGCACCTATGTAAGTATTGTAATTCGGTATGTTTCTGATGCTGTAATGATACTTGTCGGTTATGTACCACGACTAACTGATCATGGGATCGTGGTTGTATGCATAACATGGATTCTCGGAGGATTAATCCGGAGGCCCCATAGACTTGGTATCAGAGCCATCCTGACTGTATGAGAACCTTAGTTAGCATGGTCGTAGACAGGAACCTTATTTTGAAAACCCTGGTTTTCAAAAACTAGTTTCTCAATGAGTTTCAAAAAGTTCTTCTTCTTCTCTTACTCTAAGTAAAAGCTTTCAAAAATGGTTTACTCCAACTCTTGATCCCAAACTTCAAACCTCTGGATTTTAAATAAATAGGATCTAGAACCCGGTGAAGACAATGAGGACAAGATGAAGACAAGCAACTACTAGCAAACACAAGAAGACTACAACATCGTTCGACCCGCAGAATCCTCACAATCAAAAGACCTCAGGTGTTGCCCTATCAAGAATGCGTCCAAGATATGATGAAGGCTTCATCTGCAAGATAAGTGACTCCGACCTGATGAAAGACGGTAGGGTCAATAGTCCTAAGGATTGGATTCCCCAACATCGCGACTAGTTAACTCCTTGGTCCCTGGCGTTGACCGTGTTTGCTTGCCTAAGTGCATCCTGTGTTGCTTGATGTGTGTGGTTTGCCAAGGACATTGCGACCCCCCTCGCTCTATTTGCCTTGTTTGTATGTTCTGTTTTGCTTTGACCTATTTAAAAATGTGACTCGAGGAGCGATAACCCACCTAGTAACTCAGGAAGCCCCTGTGTTAGATGTCGGTATTGAGACCCAGACTAACCTCGAGAGTATATGAGAGGAAAAGCATCGCAAGAACCAAGAGTTCGACATCATCAAGTCTGAGTCAACTCGAAGATTTCACCTCCGCATGACGACATACCTCGTCAAACTCACCTTGCAAGACTCGTCAATGGCTCAAACCTCCCTTGTTCATCAGACTACTACAGCAAGAATCCCGTTGAAATCGGAAGTCAATCACCGAAGGATCCCCAATAGCCACAAGAGACCACCTGATAAGTCAACTAAGAAAAGAAGTGAAGACCAAATCACCCTAACCTTAGTGTATTAGAGCTTCTAACCGCCTCAGGAGACTAACTAATCTAGTTGACCCTACCCAAACCAACGGAATGATCCTCCCTAGAAATTCAGAACCACCCCTGAAGTCAGATGATTAGGAAGCGTGAAGACAGTCTCCTCGAAACTGGATGTCTCTACTTTGACTGAAGACTATCCCGAAGAGTCATGAACATCTAACTTACCTTGAGCTAACACCCTATTATAAGCTTCGTTAGGAAACCACCCCCGCCAAGGTTGATAAAATAAGGCGTCACTCGAAAACCCCAACTCAAGACTCCGAGAAGATACAGCCTTCCGCTAACATCGGGTTAGCACTCCAAGACAGAAGATCCGCAACCCCCCTAAAGCACCTTAGTGAAGCCCTAAGGTGGAAAGACGGCGTATTTCCACTCAATCTTCAGAAGACTGTCTACCAAACGATACTTCGGAAAATATCTCCGGCTCCGAAGTCGTCCCGCCAAGCAACAACCCGTGAGTATCCAATGATGAAATAACTGAAGATTCTACAAAGTCCCTCCGCTACTTCAACTGAAGACCCACCCGAAGGACCACCAAACCGCTAACTCCTGGGTCCTTAATGCTTAGAGGACGTGAGAATCCAATGACTCCACCAGGCTCAGTATGAATTATAGTAGTATATAAGCCCCATAGGCCATAGCTCCACGGACGCCTTCCGAAGACCTCGACTACAGGAAAAGACAGACGTCAATCTTCAGAACCGCCACCAATGAAGTCAAGAAGGAAGGAATGCGTTATCTCCGAGCTAACCCAGTTTAACCCGAAGGGGGAAAGACTGCGTCTTTCCCACATAATAGAATAACCCTCTGCCCGAAGCAACCTCAGGAGTCCCGACCCAAAAATTGTTAAATAGGATACGCTACGACCCTAAGGAAAAGCTGTGAATCCTTATAGAGAGGTACTCCCCGCTGTAAATTCTATCCTCCGACGAGTACTCCGTGAAGTTCAGCATCGAGATAGTCCGCCCAGTCTAAGCCCTCGAGATATAGAGTCCGGAAGGAAAAGAAGGTCATCCCTCGCAATCAGGACTAGACTCTGCTCAACTCCCCGTGCATCCCGGAAGACTGAAGCTCAACTTCATCGTCAGAGTAGTCACTTTCAAAGACGGGGTCCTTAAGATAGTACGCGTAAGACACCTAGTATCAAGCCGGCTCAAAATCCCCTAACCCTATTCTCCGGAATCTCGGGACGAGATTCTTTTAAGGGGGAAAGATCTGTAACATCCCAATTTTTGCAACCCTGATTAGTTATCCAGAATGCAAAAATCAAGGGGAACAAAAACTTTTTCTTGTCCATTGGTGCAGTGTTTGCTTGTTGTTTGTTTGTGCTTATGCATATGAATGTGTATTAGATGATATACTCCTCACCTTAACACCAGTTGACACAAGCTACTTCGCAAAATAGTCTTGGCTTAATTTCTATACTCTCAAATGTTCTGGCATTTCAAAACATGAGCCAAGATGCTTATGTAACAAAAACTATTTTAGTAGCTTCTATTGACAAAACTATGGAGAGCTATATAACATAATCTCCTTATGTTTTCAAGACATAACCTTCTACTATTCTTACCTCTAGATTCAACAAAACCCTTTTGTGAAACATTTGAATTCTACTCTTGGTAGAGATACCAAGGACTCTCATTCTATTCAAAATCCAACCTTTTCAAAATCCCTCAACCTTACCTCAAGCTAGGCTTGATGGTAACCCAGTAGTGGATTTACTAAGTGTATTAGATGAGTTGCCTTGATCTGCTGTCTGATGAATTTCCTTGATCTGCTTGATTGCTTAGAAGTAATATGAGCTACTCTAGGAGCTCATCAATAGGATCATCAGGTCTCCAAATCACCACACCCTAAACCAGAATGCAAAGCAAGATCAAATCTCCAGCTACTATAAATCATCTGAAACCCTTAACCAGATCCATTCTGAAGATATCCCTTCTAGAAGTTTCCAAGTCAATGAAGACCAATATCAAGCAAGGATACTTTCTACTCAATCTACACTTCAACCTCAACCACTTGATGATGCTTTGGTACCTTGCCATCCATCAAAATCCTCACCACCCACATTCTAGTCAAAAACCCTAACTCTGCCAAATTTGGCTAAGTCTGGAAATCTGTTTCCAACATCACCTTTTTGAATGCCTCCTTTTCTCAACCCTTGTGCATTTTTGGAAATGCATCTGAACCATCCTGTTAACCATCCTAAGGACTACCAAGGCCCACTATTTACCTTGGTTATATCATCCTCCTACCCACTTGTTCTTGATGGTTTTGCAGGCAAGAAAATAACTTTTCCTGCAAATCTAGTCAGCATGCCTACTTTGGTAGAAGGTCACACCACCATTCAACCTTCTTTGGACCCACTCTTTGCATGGTTGTGTTCTACCCATATATTTCTATCATTAGATAATTCACTTAATCCAATTGGATCCTTGAGCTGTTTACACCCACAAGGTTTTGAAGGTTAGTTGATAATCTGCTTTGGCAGGCTTATTTTATTCAAAGTTTGAAAGCCTGTCTTGGTGAGCTCAAGCAGGATCAAGCTCAAACCCTTACACCATTGCAATATACATAACTTGGCCTATCCATACATATATCCCATGCCCCAAGGGGAGCTCTGAGCTCTAGGATCCAACCTAGTTTCAATGGTATGAAATTAACATCACCCTAGATCCTTAATCTAAGGCATTTCACCAAAATCAACTTGGATTCTCCAATACCAAGGTTGCAAATGCTTGCTACACCTTGTTTACATCATCTACCTTGATCATCAAGATTTAACAAATTCTATCCATAATTATTATGGACCAAAACTATTCAAATTCCTTTAATAGGCAAAGTCTCCAAAACTCCTCTCACAAAGGCAAGTTTGGTTTTTGCCAAAACACTTCCCCAAATTTTCGCTCATGTGATTTCCACATATCATACCCTATATTTCCATCTCAAAAATAAATATTTTTGAGATTCTTTATTATTTCTTTTTGCCCCTTTTCTTAAATGGAAGAAACAAGAAATAACCCTTTAAAAATACTTTCCCACCTCAGTAAATCCCAATAAAATCCCCCAGGATGTAATATGGTATCTAGGACCATTTCACACCAAAATCTCACCTTGTCAAAGGTAACAATATCAAATGATCTCCTAGAAACTACTTCTTTACCTTGTGAATAAATGGTTTTAAGTGGACTTAAAGTCCTCTGAAAAATCCCTAATAATTCCTAGGGTTATGCCTTGACCCTATCTACCTATTAGTGCCATTCTATCATATTGCCAATGACAACTTTTGAGACTTCCTTCATAATCTTACAATTGCTCATGTTTGCAATCTAAGCAAACCCTCCACTCAAAACCCCCACAAAACCTTACCAACCTGGTCAAGCAAGCTTCCCCAGCACACCTCTTCACACCTGGTCGAAATGCACTGTAGCACCACTGTAGCAAACCTTTTCCAGTTGTCTTTAGTGCTTGGAGCTAAATTGAGGGTGAGAGAGTGTGGTAATTACAATTGGTGGACAATGTTGCTGCAGCAGGCCAGCCACCCCTCCCAGCACGACCAGATTCCCCTCTTACCCCTCCCCACCTCTCCTTTAGACCAATCCTCAGCTAGTTCTCCCCTCCTCCTTGTCCAAGATGGACATTTCACCTTCTCAAGATCTCACCTCGGTATAAAGGAGCTAGAGGCCCTCCCAGCACGCTCTGCCCCCTCCATTTGCTTCCCCTCCCCTCCACTCCCCTTCCCAGAGCCCCTCTCTTCTCCCCCTTGCTCTGTCCTGCTCAAGAGAAGGAGAGAGAAGCATCTCGGCCTCGTCCATGGTTTTGAGCTAAGCTCCCTCTCCTCTGCTCCCATTCTCCTGCATGTCGCTATACTGGGGCCCCTCGACCTCTTATATCTAATCCTACCCCGTTTTCTTCCAGGGAGAGCCCCTGCCAGCGTCGCCATCGACCTCCCGAGCGTGGTCTTAGGGCGTCCTTGTGCAAGCTCCATCGTGGCGTCGAACCCCGTCGTCCCGCCCCTCGTTGGCCTCGCCATGGTGCTCCGCGTCGCCCCGTCACCATCCCCGCCGGCCTCCGCACCCTAGGTGAGCTCCCCCGCGCCGCCCGACCCCCAGCTAGGGTTTCCTCCTCTGTTTTCTCTAGACCAACGAGGAAGAAGAGCCACTGCCGTCCATCGTGGCTTGATCCAACGGCGGGGAAACGCTCCATACCCCCTGCCCCACTGACCACCGGGCCCCGCCCTGCTGGTTTCAAACCCGTCCTCCCATGCCTGACACAGCCCGGGTGAGCCGGTTTTCCCCTGCTCGACCCAACTGCCCCAGAGATCAGGCCCGTTCCCCTTTTTTACTGTTTTAACCTCTTTTCTTTTTAGCAGATCGGCCAGATTCCCTTGCTAGGATTTAATCAAGATAAAAATGGAAAAGACCATACTCTGTTTAGATCTATTTTTCCTAGGGTTACTAAATGTTTACTCTAACATGCAGTATCTTTGTATTCCTCAATAATTGCCCATACTAACTATAATAAATCTTCTACTAAAATGTATCTTATTCTACTAGAAAATTTCCTTGTGAGTGTTACAACTCCAAATGGAGTAAACCCAATTGACCCTGGTAGGTACTACTTGTACCTATCACTGGACCTTGGTCTCATGCCAAGGTGAACAATATTTTGGCCCTGGTAAAAATAACAAAAACCCTTGGTTTCTGACTTTAGGAATTTCTCTAGGTTAAACCAACAGAGGTATTGACCCAATTACAACTCCCAGTGCAACTATCTATCAATATCTATCAAAACCCAGGTGCACATAATTTTCTAAGCCCTAGTTGAATTCCTGTGAATTAAACTACTCTGTGCATGGTTTATTCACCTCTAAATTCACTACAGTAGTTCTGCTAATCCAAAACTGGTGATTCCAATTTCTACAGAAAGGTGTCCTCCATACCTACCATCTTCCGTTGGAATCAAATCAAAATATTCTGTAGATTTAATCTGGTGAAAAAGACAAAATAGCTCTAGAACTGCCTTTGGGAATTTCCGGAGGGTATTCTGGTAATTATATTGACCTGATTCCAACTCTTAGTGAACAAGTACATTAAAACCTACTTAACCATCCAAGGAAATAATTTTTGGAGCTCCAGAACTCTTCTGGTGAATTATTTCCTAAAACTAGATTCTTTCTCACTATAAAAATCACTATAAATCTTTTGTAAGTGATAAAATAGTGAAACCACTTTTGTTGGTTTCATTTTATCAACATCTACCTGAAGGTATCATTTTTATACAGTTGTACCATACAGATTATGTCGTTGTCCAAAATCCATCTATTAGGTAATTGCTAGACTATAAATCCTAAGGGATTTTCCTTCCACTCTACAAGACAAGGCCAATATCATTAATCCATTCTCCCTAAAACCCCAATGATGTGTAAACTTGAGTTACTCTCCGATTGATGTATGTATGGTAGTTTGTATGCCTTGTGTTGATTATGGTTTGGTTTGCTTGCATGTGCTTTCTTGACGATGATAGTTGCGCTGAAATCGGAGATCAGAAGATGGTTATTCTTATTGGTTATTATGGGTTTCTAAAGAAGAAGTCCAGGGAAATTTATGCCATTTTGCTGATCATCAGGCAAGCCACCCTCTTGCTCATAAGCCTTGTCCTACTGTTTTACTTATGCATGTTTTATCTCCTGTTTGCCAAAACTGCATGGTTTTACTATATGTTGGTAATATATATCTATGGTAGTGGTTTGGCTCGTCCGAACTACTATGCCTTTGTACTAGTAAGTACAACCCCCTTGGTGTTACCTATTTGCCCGTAGTGGAATAGATGGTGTATTACACCATGCCCCTTTGGAGACCCCGAATTAGCCAAAGCAAAGCTAGAGGATGGGAAGACCCCGGAAAAAGTTCTACCAAATGTTTTATGATAAAACCTTGGTGAGGTGGGACCTCCCAAGAGATGTTGAGAAAGAAAAAGGTTTTGTTTTATAAATGCTGGAGGAAAATTGGAGGAAAAAGGTTTACAAAAACGCACCTGGTTCTCTGCAGTTTTGCTAGAACAATTAACCCTGTGCAACCACATTACTCTGGTATGGGACAGGGCTGGATTTGATGTTTGTCTATTCTGGTATAAGCTGCCTCGCAACAACTACAGGGGATCGGGGATCCCTAGAGGGTGGGCCTTCTCCGATAGAGGTCCCTGTGGAACATTGACCTGGAGAAGGAACGAAGGGTCGGCATGCCTCCACGCATTACTATGGGCCCCTCATTGAAAGCGCGCACTCTCGAGGAGTGGAAAAAGCGCTCCGGTTGGTCCTCGCCCGACGTCCTAGTGTTGAGGGGATTAACAGTCGTAGGGTAGGCACTTATATTGGAGTGGGCATCCAGAGAGATCGGTTACTCGACCCACGATCAGTGAAGATCAGGGTAGTGTACCCGGGTGGTGTGGGTAAAGTGTACAACCTTTGCAGAGTGTAAATCTATTCGAATAGCCGTGTCCGCGGTCATGGACGGTTGGGAAGGTTGCTGTAGAGCGGTGCTGGTTTTGTTTTCAAAAAGGATTTCGGAAAATAAGTGTTTTTGGGAATGTTTTGACCATGGGATGGTCGGGAAGGATACCTGCTTTGACCATGGGATGGTCAGAGAGGTATGGAAGGAGTTTGGTCTTGGGACGACCTAAAAACGGGAACAAATGGGTGACCCAATCCTAATGTTTTACAAAACTTCTCAAAACGGTTTCCAAAATGTTGACAAAAGTTTTCAACAAAGATATGTAGATGCTATATCTACAGGAGAAACTATTTGAGAAAATAACCTCTCTTGGAGCCCATCCTACTACCACAGCCATAATGCATATCCTCTTATTACTACTGTTATCTTAAGGTGGTTTGCGAGTACATTCAATGTACTCACTAGCATTGTCCCTGGTTATTAACTTGGCCAGATATCAAGAAGAAGATGGCGTTGGCGACTATGCGAGCTAGGAAGTTCTCCTAGTCAGTTGCCCGTAGGTTATGGCATGGCTCGGGCTCAGCGCTTGATGAAGCTCCGCTAGTGATTATCGATGTAGCCATAGTGGCACCTGTGTAAGTATTGTAATTCGGTATGTTTCTGATGCTGTAATGATACTTGTCGGTTATGTACCACGACTAACTGATCTTGGGATCGTGGTTGTATGCATAACAGGGATTCTCGGAGGATTAATCCAGGGGCCCCACAAAGAGCCTAATGATGATGATCAAAACAACAACATCGAAACTCCTACGATTCGCAAGTCTACAAGAGTTCGTACTGTTTCTGATTGGTACAGTAGCCTTGTGATGTCTATCATACTAGATGAATAGGAAAAACCTACAAACTATGAAGAGGCAATGGATAGTGATGATTCCGAGAAATGGCTAGAAGCCATGAAATCTGAAATAGGATCCATGTATGAAAACCATGTTTGGACTTTGTTAGATCTTCTGGAAGGCCGCGAGGTCGTGGAAAATAAATGGATCTTCAAGAAAAAGATAGTTGCAAATGGTAACATGACCATTCACAAAGCTCGACTTGTCGCAAAGGGGTTTTGACAGATTGAAGGAGTTAACTACGATGAGACTTTCTCTCCCGTAGTGATGCTTAAGGTTGTTCGAATTTTACTAGCAATTGCTACTCATTTCGACTATGAAATATGGTAAACTGATGTCAAAACCGTGTTCCTCAATGGATACTTCGATGAAGAGTTGTATATGATGCAACCGGAAGGTTTTGTTGATCCTAAGGATGCTGGAAAGGTGTGCAAACTTCAGTGTTCCATTTATGGATTAAAGCAAGCGTCTCAAAGTTGGAACCAACCTTTTGATCAAGTGATCAAGAGTTTTGGATTCATCCAAAATCAACAAGAGTTCTGTGTTTACAAGAAAGCGAGTGGGAGCTCAGTGGTTTTTCTAGTAGTATATGTGGATGACTTATTACTCATGGGAAACGATGTGGACCTTATGAAAAGCGTGAAAGAATATTTGAGTAGTCAATTTTCCATGAAGGACTTAGGTGAAGCTGCATACATATTAGGAATCAAGATCTATAGAGATAGATCAAGGCGTCTAATTGCATTAAGTCAAAGTACTTACATCGAAAATATTTTGAAGAGGTCCAAAATAGATAATGCCAAAAGTGGTTTTGCGCCGGACGAGGGTTTAACTCATCAATGCCCAATGTTATGGACTTGGGTTTTGGAGAAGGAGGGAGCACTGGAGGCATCAGTCGGCTAGCAAACAAGCACACATGGACGCAAGGTTTACCCAGGTTTAGGCCTCGCAGAGGTCCCTACTCCTGCTTGTCTGCTCTTGGAATTAACGAAGGAATCGAAGATTACAATGGTGCGCAGATGCAATCTGGCGAAGGTTATGGAAACTAGGGTTGCGTGTATCCTTCCCGCCTCCCCTCCTAGCCTTTATATAGATAGGCTAGGTCTTTGGTAGCAGGTCGAGTCGGTTACAGGTTAGGGTTTTCCCTTTAAACTTTCTATCTTTGGCTTCTTCTTGTCTCGCAAGCAATCGAGAGTCCTTGGGCCACTCGAGTTCTCCATTTGGGCCTTGGCAATGCCGTGGGCTTCCACTGTATCCAGGCCGTATATACCAAACTCGAGTACATGTAGGGTATACCCATGTCAGTAGCCCCCGAGTGTCCAGTGGAATCGCAGATTCGACTGGGGACTTTATGAAGCCTTTCGAGTGCATGATTGAGTATTTTTTGAGTGTTCAGTTCGTGTCATATGGATTGTTGATATACGTGCCTAATTTAGCCGATGTATCAGTATCAGTTAACTGCCTTAGGGCAAAACAATGCAATCTACTCAAATTCGAGTCCCCGGACTCGAATTTGGAAAAGTTCTAGCGTAACTCGACTCAGGCCACGGAGGTCTTACATGTGTCGAATTCCAGTGCACAGGTGTGAGCACTTGACGCGTCCATCAAGGCATGTTCATAGTACCTACAAGTATAGATATGTTTCTGGTAGTGCGCGGCAGATGTGTTGCCAGGCCTTATTCAGGTCTTATCTTCACGCTGTAAGCGCGACATCTGAATTTTTTTCATCGCGGAGATGATTCGGGTGGCCCAGGAGATGTAGTCTCTTTGTAGGGAAAGTATGAGGCAGAGTCGCCATAGCATTCGAGTGTGGATGTTATGAAGACACAATATGATGTACAAATAATCATAGGGTGCGCGACCAGCGCTCCCTATGGGAGTAGCCCCCGAGTGCCTGGTTGAGTCGAAGACTCAGGCAGGGACTAAAAGAAAACTTTTGCAACTGCTATCGTCTTTTGTTTCTTGTTTCAGTCGAATTTGCCTCCGGCGCTCCCTATGGGAGTAACCCATGATCCATAATCGAATCGTAGATTCGAGTTGTTGGGTATGCTTTGAATGTTCATATTCCTGCATAAAAAGAATCATAGGGTACGCGACCAGCGCTCCGTATGGGAGTAGCCCCCGAGTGCTTGGTGGAGTCGAAGACTCGAGCAAGGACTAAAGTAGTCGGAACCTTTAGTTGCTGATGTTCATGACGTCAGTGCTGACGATGCGATGACCTCAGTGGCCCGTGTGAGCGGTTTTGACGGGACGTGACGAGCGGTGGGTCCCACTTTCTGACTTCGATTTGACTGGGCGTGCATAATCTTCCATTTTAACCGTGTCTCCTTGATTTCCCCGCGTAATGGAGATAGTGGGGGACGGTTCGTGTTTTGGCCTCTCCACGTGTCGACGGCGATGTGCGCCACACATCCAGTAGGGTTTCTGCTGGCCGTTGGATTGCATCTGCAAGGGAGTTAAGTAGCAGCGCAACTGCGGTAATTTTCCCATATGCCCTTTCTCTGCTTGTGCTTCCATTGCCATTGCCGCTACTCTCTGCTTCCTAGCACTCGTCCTCTTCGTGGCGCTGTACCAACTCCGAAGAAGGGCACGGGTACCCACGTCACCAATGGTGCATGGCGCGCATCCACCATCAAGTCCTCAGATCTCCGTCTCCTGCGTCAAGATGGAGTTCTGTCTCCCGTGGAGGATGAATCATGAGTGCCAGGTGGCAAGGTAACTCCTTGTCCTCCAGCTGGTTTTCAGGTGATGTTCCTCGCGTTCATCATCTGCGGTCTTTCTCTGCCCCTGCATCCTTTCTTCAAGGGCCTCCTTTGCTTCTATGGGCTCCAGCTGCATCAGCTGTCCCCAAATTCTATTCTCCACATCGCCTTCTATATTACTCTTTGCGAGTGCTGGCTCGGAGTCGAGCCACACTTTGGCCTCTTTAAGAGGATTTTCAAACTGAAGCGCCAGTCAACATCTGGTTCCGTAGTCTATGACGTAGGAGGCTGCGGAATCCATGTCGACTCCTTCGCCACATATTTCGATAACAAACTCATGGCGTCCGTCCAAGGGTGGAGAGACAAGTGGTTCTACATCCGCGACTAGAAGGCCGACGGAGAGCACTACGGACTCACGCCATTCGATCCCGCGACACCGTGCAAGAGGAGGCATTCCTGGAAGAACGTAGTGATGCCTGGTGAGTCCGAGGAGACGGAAGTGCTGTACAAGCGCGTCTGCGACCTTGAGAGTCACGTGGGTAAAGAAGAGGGAGGCGCCACTCTCATTCGCACATGGTTGCGCCGTCGCATCCAGCCTCTACAGGCCAGAATTCACCCCATGTTCCAATGGGCTGGTGCGGACGATGCTACTCGCGTATCTGCCGATGGCATTTCTGTGGGTGAAGTAGATAGGAGGATGCGACTGGTGACAAAGTACACAGCCAAGGAGGTTCTCCCAGGTGAACCAGTCATGCCTCCCTTCAACGCCTCAAACCCACCTCCTGAGGTAGATTTGCACTACGAATAGCTTTATATATCGATTGCCATTAATTTCTTGATGTATAATGAAATGTTTTCTGAATGCAGGATTGGAAGGTATCTCCCAGTTTTCCCCCTCTTCCTGAGGGGATTATTCCTCGCGAAGTGGATGAAGAGGACGAGTCGGAATCGACCGTCCCGCTTGAAGAGGAGGAGGGAGCCCCCGAGTCCAGTGATCCGGACACTCGCAAGCGTTCTCATAGCAAGGATTCGGATGCTTCATCTCCGTCGACTCCAGAAGGCCCATCTATTGGTGCAGAGGAGCCGATTCCCGCTGTTCCTGTAAGGTCCATGGTGCCACCTGCTCGCAAGAAGATGCGACTGCCAAAGGAGTCGTCGGAGTCAGAGGAGCAAACTTTCGACTTTGACAAATTTGACTGGTAAGTCTACGACTTTTGTCTTGGTTCCTTTTGGAGTTGCATTTCCTGATGCTGGATTTTCTTTCGTAGTCAAGTGGTGTCGTCGTCTTCTAGCGACATCCAATTTGTGAAGGAATCCAGAGTCGCGGACTCCAAGGCCAAGGAAGTGGCTGAACAATCTTCCTCTCCTCATTGGCGGCCCACTCCGGGCACAACTCGTCGAGTTCTCCACATGCTGGGGATCACAAGATGGTTGCCCGGACGACTACGCGGCAGTCATCTTCAGAGTCTCTAGAGGGGCATGTAAGTGTGATTTTGTTTCGCAGTCGTATTTGTAATTCGTGCTATCTGCTAATCCTTTGTTTTCTTCTAAGGTAGCTCATCGTGAAGGAAGCAACTCGTGTGGCGGAGCAGGTCCTTGCAATGGGTCGACCGCATGCGATGCTGGACAATCGCCATCGCATCGTCGAAGGTTAGTATTTTCTTCTTCTTTGTTCTTGTGGAGTTTATACATTCGACTGATGATCCATCTTGTATTTTTGCAGCTGAGCATAACAAAATTCTTCGCGATGCTGCTTCTCTTGAAAAGACGCTTGCCGCAGTGGTGAAGAGTCGCGACGAGGCAGTCACTGCGCTGGATGAGTCGCGGAAACGCGAAGAGCATTTGCGCACCTCCATCGCTGAGAGGGCAAAGTTGTTCGAAGAACAACTCTTCTCTATTGCCAAGTCTCTTTTAGGTATTCTTTCATCTGGATTTTCATTGTTTCTTTCTTCGATATCTTGTTATTGTGCTGACCCTTTGGTCTATGTAGATGTTGGCAATCTGAGCTTCGACGCCCAGGCACTTCATCGTGATGATGCTTTGGCAAGCGCCGTCGCGGCAGTCGAGGACCGCAGCGCTTCCCATCAGGGGACGCTGACTAAGGCCAAGGCTGTGCTCAGTCGCATCCACGAGGAGCTGACACCCAAGGTTGAGCTGATTGAGAACTTGGAGGACCTAGTGGAGTCCCTCTCTGGAGATATTCCTGCGGACTTCAGGAAGTCACAGCGTGCGGTTGGCGCTTCCATGGCACTCGCAATGGTGCAAGCCCATGACGTGGAGGTGGATCCTGCTGCGGTCTCCAAGGCGATGCCTATCGGTGCAGATGGTCAATAGGTAGTTTTTGCTCCTTTTGCAACTGTCTGCGGCAAGTACGGGCCGCAACTCATCAACACAGTCGCCAAGTATTCCGAGGAGCTACAGCGGGCCAAGAAGGCGGCGAAGTCTGTGGCGTCAGGGGCTGGCGGGAAGTCTGTGGCGTCTGATACTACCACTGACTCGATGAGGCCCCCGAAGTCGAAGTTCAAGTCGAAAAAGCAGGCTTCTCCTCAGTAGTTATATTGTAATAGTTAATAGTTTGACTTCTTTTGTTGAAAACATGCAGTTGGCCAAGTATCTCTGTTGATACTTTTGTCATGTTTGAATGCACTTGAGCTTTTCTCCATGTATTGCCTGGTCCCTTTTTCGCTCTTGCCTGGATTGTGATAGGGTACGTCGAGTGGTCCTTTGGGTGATCCTCGGGATCCGCCATCCGCTGGTGAGACCTTGGCGTAGTCGTGTTCAAGGGTGGACGAGCTGTCCCTGCTTTCGCGACTGCGCGATCACGTTAAGCAGCTGGAACGTGAGTTGCCCATCCTCCGCGGTAACGCGGATGTATGGAAGTCAAGAGCGGAGAAGGCTACAGCCCGAGAGCAGTATCTATTGGAGGAGGTGACGCAGCTGCGCGATCAGTTCAAGTGTTAGCTTCTTGTCCTCTTATCTTTTCTTGTAGTCAGTCGCAGTAGTTCCTTGTCTTCATATGTTGCCTTTTTTGCTTGGTGTAGTTGTCAGTGCTCGTCATCCATAGGATGAGAAAGACAGGATCGCCATTCGAATGAACGACCTGACCCAAGAAAAAATTCAAGCAAGTGGGTATTTTTGGGTGGACCATGATCGCGCGATCGCACTTGCGACCCTACAGGATCGTGTTTCTCGAGTACTCCATTTTCTGAAGAAGGCGCAGTCATGCCTGAAGAATATCCACCAGATGATGTTTCCACTGGATGCCGTCCCTTCGAGCCTGTTGGCTCTCCTGGCTAAGTTTCAGGATTTGAGTGCGGTTCGCGAGTGCATGCGGCAGCAGTTGGTGGCTGGTGCCAAGGCTGCTTTGTCGTTGGTGCGACTGCATAGACCTGATGTAGACATTGCAGCTGTTGCTGCTGGACCACTAACTCCGCCGGCAGGTTCGACCAGGAACATGGTTCCCCATTACCAGGCGGTGGATCGTCCAGCAGAAGAAATTGTCGACTTCTTTGAGGAACATACAAACGTTCTTCTACTGCAGCAGTAGTTTAACCTGTATCCTGCATATAAGTGTACCAGTGTTGTAAAGTTCATATGTATATGTTGGGTGTAATTGATTTTATATTGATATGTAAAGAGCTTGCTAGCTTATATGTTCTGCGAGTGCGTTGCACTATGTGATTCCTTTTCGTTAGCCTGGCGTGTGTTTATCTTAGTGCCTTGCTAACCTGCCAGGTGCGTTGCAGCTGGGTTGGTATTTGTCAAGGGTTCGATTATTGCGTCAGCTACTCAGGATATCGCGATTAGTTCGTAGAACGGGTGTGTAAAGGGTGGCGCAGCCCCCGAGTAATAAGATTGCAAAAAAATAATAAAAAACACAGAGTTTTGGGGCACTTAGCTTTATTTATTCGTAGAACAGTACGAGGTAAAATGTGTGGCTAAGTAGCCTGGCTGAATAGCCTTATTTGTAATGTAAAAGAAAAAGAACGACTAGGGGTAGAAGCGCCGTATCTGCGCGACGTTCCAGGGGTTGGAGTATGCGACTCCAGTCTCGAAATATTTAAGGCGATAGGCACCACCTGGGATTACTTCTGTAATCACGTATGGTCCTTCCCAAGGGGACTCGAACTTGAGGTTCCCTTGCTGCTTCAGTCGCAGGACCGGGTCTCCTTCGACGAAGGATCTGGGGCGTAGCTTTCTGCTGTGGTAGTTGCGCAGGTTCTGCTGGTAGATCGTTGGTCTTTTTGCCACGATGTCCCGTGCTTTGTCAAGGTGATCGATGGAGTCTTCAAGTGCAAGTGTTGACTCCTGCTCGCTGTACGCGACCACCCATGGGGCTTTAAAGCGTACTTCTGCGGGTAGTACTGCTTCAACACCATGCACCATGAAGAACGGGGTATATCCCGTGGCGCTATTTGGGGTTGTGCGCAGGCTCCACAGTACAGACTACAGCTCGTCTGGCCAACATCCGGCGGCTTGCTCGAGTGGCCGGAGGAGTCGCTTCTTGATTCCACTACAAACAAGGCCGTTGGCCTTTTCGACTTGACCGTTGGTCTATGGATGAGCTACGGAGGCATAGCTTATGTTGATTCCCTGGTTCTCGCAGAAACCCTGGAACTCCTTAGAGGTAAAGTTTGTTCCATTGTCCATGATGATGTTGTGTGGTACTCCGAAGTGATAGACAATGGACTCGAAGAACTTGACGGCACTGGCCCCTGACTGGTTTGTCACCGGCATGGCCTCTATCCACTTGGTGAATTTGTCGACTGCGACCAGGAGTTAGACATAGCCCCCACGCGAGGATTTTGGGAGCTTGCCGACCATGTCGAGTCCCCATTGCGCAAAGGGCCAAGCCAATGGTATTGGCCGGAGTTCCGCGCCAGGTGCGTGCGGTTAGTCCGCGAATCGCTGGCAAGCATTGCAGCGCTGGACGATGTCCTTGGCATCGCGCATGGCCATGGGCTAGTAGAATCCAACTCGTAGAGCTTTAGTGACGAGGGCGCGACTGCCAGCATGGTGCCCGCAAGTCCCTTCATGGATGTCGAGGAGGACGACCCTTCCGTCCGCATTGGAGACGCACCGTTGGAGTACTCCTATGATGCTGCGCTTGTATAATTCGCCGTTGATAACGGCAAATGCCTTGGATCGCCGCGCAATGTGTCGCGCGTCCGTCGGGTCGTCCGACAGCCTCTTGCTGAGAAGATATGTGATGTAGGGTTGAGTCCAAGATGGCTCGGTCATCATTACCCCCATTGGTCCCTCGAGTCCTGTGTCAAGCTCCAAGTCGTCGAGTGCCATTGGCTCATTGGGTGGCGTAGCCCCCGAGTCCGTTGTTGCGCTTGTTTTCTTCTCTGTGGCCTTCGGCTTGATGGAGCGTTCACATATACGCTCGAGAAATACCCCAGGTGGTATGGGGGTGCAGGTGGAGCTAATGTTGGCGAGTGCATCCGCTTCTTCATTGCTTTTGCGGCCTACGTGCCACAGTTCGTAGCCATCGATGTCCCCTTCGAGTGTGTCGTAGAGGTCGCGGTAGGCAATCATGTTGTCGTTCAACACGTCTCACTCGTGCATCGTTTGGTTGACCACCAGTTTGGAGTCACTGTAGATGATGAGCCTCTTGGCGCTGCAGTTTTCTCCATCCGCATCCCGTGCAACAAGGCCTCGTAGTCAGCTTCATTGTTGGAGGCGGTGAACTGCATTCGCAGAATGTATTTCAGCTTGTCTCCTTGGGGCGATGTCAGTATGACACCTGCGCCGGCCCCGTCCTTTCTTTTGGATCCATCGAATTGCATTGTCCAGAGGTAGGACATATCTGGCTTTTCAGGGAGCTGGTTCTCCATCCAGTGCACGAGGAAGTCAGGGAGGACTTGCAACTTGACCACGTCATGCTTTTCGTATGTAATGTCTCGTGGAGACAGTTCAATTCACCAAAGCACGACTCGCCCGATGGCATCGGGGTTGTTGAGGATATGCCCAAGCGGGGCGTCGTTGACCACCACGATTGGGTGCTCCTGGAAGTAGTGGAGTAGTCGCCTGGCTGTCATGAAGACGCCGTATGCCAGCTTCTGATAGTGCGGGTACCGCTGCTTTGTTGGCGTGAGCACCTCGCTGAGGTAGTAGACTGGGCGCTACACTCCGTGGACCTTGTTTTCCTCGGCGCGTTCCACTGCGAGCACCATGCTGACCACTTGGTTAGTGGCGGAGATGTAGAGAAACAGTGGTTCTTTTTCGCGTGGAGTCACCAGTACTGGCGAGGTGAATAGTAGATGCTTGAGGTCTTCGAATGCTTCTTGTGCTTCGTTGGTCTACTCGAACTTATCAGCTTTGCGGAGAAGTTGGTAGAAAGGCAGTGCCTTTTCGCCCATTCGACTGATGAATCGGTTGAGCGCCGTGATTCACCCAGCCAATTGTTGGACGCCTCTTACATTCTTCGGTTTCTCCATGGCCAATATGGCTTTTATTTTCTTCGGGTTTGCCTGAATCCCCCTCACGGAGATGAGATACCCGAGTAGTTTCCCATATGGTATGCCGAAGGCGTATTTGTTCGGGTTGAGCTTGATCCGGTAGTGGTCGAGGTTGGCGAAGGTCTCGCGTAAATCGTCGATTAGCGAGGCTTCCTCTTTGGTTTTGATGACGATGTCGTCAATGTAGACTTGGATGTTGCGACCAAGTTGATTCTTGAGGCAAGCCTGCATGCACCGCTGATAGGTGGCTCCTGCGTTTTTGAGCCCGAAGGGCATTGTATTGTAGCAGAACACACCGAAAGGCATTGTAAACACCATTTTTTCTTGATCTTCCTCCTTCATTCGAATCTGATTGTAGCCTAAGTAGGCATCGAGGAAGCAGATGCGTTCTCATCCCGCGGTGCAGTCGATGATTTGGTCGATTCGCGGCAGCGAGAAGTGATCCTTTGGGCAGTGCTTATTCAGGGAGGTGAAGTCCACGCACATCCACAGGATATCCGTGTCTTTTTTAGGTACCAGCACCGTGTTGGCAAGCCAAGTGCTTTCCTTGATCTCGCGTATGAATTTGGCGTCAAGGAGTCTGTCTCCATTCCGACCGCTTTTGCTCTTGGTTCAGACAGTCGCCGAATTGTCTTCTTGACTAGCCTTGCGTCTGGGTTAACATTGAGTGCATGCTCGGTGAATTCCCTGGGAACTCTTGCCATGTCCGCTAGACACCAGGCGAAGATTTCCCAGTGCTCATGGAGGAATTTGACGAGCGCGAGTTCCTATGCGGAACTCAAGTTGTTGGCGATGAGGGTCGTCTTGGTCAGGTCCGTTGGGTGGACCTGGACTTTCTTCGTGTGCACCGACAAGTCGAAGGACAGGTCGGGTGAGCTTGGCCAGCTTAGGGGAGGTAGACTATTGTCTGTCGACTCCTTCAATCTTGCAAGCTCCTCCTGCATGCCGAAGGACTGGGAGATTCTATTGAATTCCCTGTCGCAGCTGTTGGACCTCTCAAAGCTTCTGTTGATTGTGATAACGCCGTTTGGACCTGGCATTTTCATCTGCAGGTAGGCGTGCGGCACGACCATGAACCTGGCAAACGCGACGCGTCCAAGGATGTAGTGGTACTGCGAAGGCCAGTCGACGACTTCAAAGTCGATGTGTTCGCGTTGAAAGTTTTTCGGCGTGCCAAAGATGACTTCGAGGTTGATTTTGCCCAGGGGATATATTCCCTTGTCTGGGACAATGCCGTGGAACATCGTGTCTGAGACCTCCAGGCATGTCAGAGGGATCCTCATTGCACGCAAGGTACTTGCGAACATGAGGTTAATGCTGCTTACACCATCCATTAAGATGCGACTTATGTCGAAGCCTCCGATCTGTGCCTCGAGTACGACGGGACAGTGGCCTGGACGAGGGAATTGGCATGGATGGTCACGCCTGTCGAAGGTGATGCATGAGTCACTTCCACTGAGGTACTCAGTGGTGGAGGGCAAGGAGTTTGTCGCCAAATTGACTTGGCGAGTGATGGCCTTCTGCACCCGATTTGAGGGGCGTCCCTTTTGGATCATCATGTTGCCTACGGCCCATGGGTACGGCTCGCCTCCGTGATGCTATACCGGTGCAGCTGCTGGTGGTGGTGACCCGAGTGGTGGTGGAGGAGCTCCATGTGCTACACGCCTGGGGCGGTTCCATAACCCCTGTTGACTGCGTCGCGATTCATCCGGGCCAGGCCCTCATGGAGCTTGAGGAACTCGCGGCAGTCCTTGAGGAGGTGGTTGGATTTTTTCTTGCCGTCGTGCTTGTCGATGTAAAAGTGCACGTTGCATGGTCCGGACAGTTTGTCCTCGATAGATTCTGTGGGTGCCTCTTCGTGAGTCCGGCGTTGCCATACTTGCGTGGTTTTCCCAGAGTCGCGCTATCCGCCGCTGCGATAGCCGCTGTTGCGGTTGTTGTCGCATTTGTCAGTGTAGCCTGCTACGACCATGTTGACGTCGTCGCGGTCATCGTAGATGCGCATTCGATGCTTGCTTCGGCAGTCGCGTCTGCGTTCGAGTTCTGCTTCATCGTCAGAGTGGATGCGGTTTTTCACCGAGTCTTCTCCATCCGCCCACCAATTCGCGATTTCCATCAAGTGGTCAATTGTCTTGGGCTTCGAGCGACCCAGCTCCTCCCTGATCTCTATGCGGCGAACACCGCCATTGAACGCGTCAATCGCGTGATCCTCCGAGATGTTTTCTACGAAGTTCTTGATGATGGACCACCTCTAGATGTACGAGCATAATGACTCACCCGATCTCTGTTGGCAACTCCTTAGTTCTTCAATTGATGCGGGCCTTTTGAAGGTGCTCTTGAAGTTGCGGATGAAGCTGTAGACCAGCTCTTCCCAGCTGCGAATGGATCCGCGCGGGAGCGGCGCCCTGTAGCTGCAGCTGCAGGCACTGCATGGCCGTGCTTTGACTCCCACCATGGAGCCTGATGGAGGAGATGTGGTCCTCCAACCAGATTTTCGGGTCCTATAAACCGTCAAATTTTGGGTTCTCCGATGGGAGTTTGAACCCCTTAGGCATGCGTTTCTGTCTGATGGCTCTGCTGAAACATATGGCGCCGCAGAGCTCTACGTCTTCGTCCTCTTAGTCAGTCGAGCGGGCACGTCGTGCCCTTGATTTGTCGATTTTGCGCAGTGTGAGGTCATCACGCGCATCGTAGTCGTGATCTAGTCGCCATGAGCGGCGACGTCAAGTCAGATCGTGACTGTCGTCGCTGGATGAGGGTGAGGAATAGCGTTTTTCCAGGGCCTTGCCTTTCTTCGGCTCTAGCGTCGGCTCTTTGTCGAGAGCGGCCTCGACTAGCCCCAAGCCCATGATCGTAGATCGGTGCATGGCGGCTCGGGGATCTCCAGCTGGCGGCTGGTTGTTGAGGAGGTACATGGTGGCCGCTGTTACCGCAGCTTGCCGTGTCTTCGGGACCACGTTGCCCCGCGTGTCGACTATCATAGAGCTGAAGTCGAGGACCTTTGCAGCTTCTATGCGTTTTTGCTCGGTGAGATGGGCCATTCGAGATCGCCTCTTGTTGGCGACGTAGTCATTGCCTTTAGAGGAGGATCCTTGTAACATCCTAGCATTAGAGCTTAGAAATAAGCCGAGACAAGGTGTGTGCATTGCATTCATGCATAGAAAATCCGGGGAATTTTCGCGCAAAACTAAAGAAGTCATTGAGGGATCGGGATCTCTCTTGCTCTGATGGCAGCATCCGGGCAAGTGCGATAGATTTCGACATGACCCCCACTGTATCTTTGCTTTTGAGGGGGTAGCCATTCAAATTTGAACATTCAAGAGTTATGTTTGAATTCAAATAGAATTTGAGATGAATATAGAAAATGCATTGCAAAAAATAGAATAAAGTACAGCTTGTATGAATAAATAATACATTACCCTTTAGAATAAAGGCACTTCAAGACAAAGGCAAGATTACATTAATAAATGAGAATACACAAAAAGATAAGTATAAATAATAACAAGCCTTAAACTCCAAAAAGGAAGAAAAATCAAACTTTATTATCTCAAACAAATAATAATACATTGTCCTTACACATACATAAAATAATAAATGAATTACAAAAGAATCTAGAATAAAGATTACAATTAGGATCAATAACAATAAAAAGGTCCCAACTATTCCTTCATCTTGTGTCTTCATTCGTTACTCTGATTCCTGCAAAAGAACACAAAAGATAACAAAACAAATGTAAAATAATAAAATAAAGGGAATTGTTTAGATTAATGCTACTCTCAGTCTGGCATAGTGTTACTATGCTAAGTACATCATTGAGTATGGCTTAAAGGGGCCACATTGGATCTGATCTTATCAAATTTAGGCTTCAAACTTGTGCATCATTAGCATAGAGTTAATATTCCACTTGGCAATTAAAAATAAAGTTCAAGATCAAATAATACCAAACCAGCCGAGCACATCCTGAGCAAAAATATCTCACAGATGAAACCTGGACAAGGGGAGGTTTCCTGGACCAGTAGCACACAAGTAGCTTAGTCATACATGCACTCTATGTGCTGTCAACACAAGACCTCCACAAGGGAGGATAAGAACACAGCCATAGCAGCAGAGTACCACCTTGTTGGTCACTCACCACACACTTCATTTCACCATACGGCACCTCAACATGTTCACAGCCCAAACCACAAGAACAACATATGTTCTTGATGGATCATCACAGATCTGCTTCACACATACCAACCAATATCACATGGATTCCTAGATCAAGATTTACACCAAGAATCACCAAGAGGATCGGGACAGGATCATAAGCTAACTCAAGAGGAGGAACTAGTCAACCATCAATAAGAAGGCCAGCAGAAGATCAAGGTCAGCAGGAGAATCCTAGGTGCAAGTAACAACAACCACACAACCAGTAGTAGGTTGATTCTTAAGCTCATCATTTAGCACATACTTTTATGAATGCGGAGCTAAGGTTGGATTGATGTGGTATTACTCTCAGTCTAGCATGCAAGTGGCATGTCTAGATCATCATTGAGTGTTTAGGAAAAGAAAGTAGCAGATCATGTTGCTTAGACCTACTATTGTGCACACTCCATATGAGAGGCACCACAATAGCATCTCTTGTAGCAGCAGAAGCCACCAAGTTGGTTAAACACAAAAACCAATATCAGATCTG
The DNA here is from genome assembly GCA_910589775.1 of Avena eriantha. Lineage (NCBI taxonomy): Eukaryota > Viridiplantae > Streptophyta > Magnoliopsida > Poales > Poaceae > Avena > Avena eriantha. The sequence continues at coordinate 229,543,073 of OU342742.1, forward strand.
TTCTTATTTAAAATTGGGCCTCAGCCTATGCATTATCGGCAGCCAAATATGGATTCCTAGTTAGTCAACCAGGTAGCATGTTCAATAGATGTGGTGTTCACAACTGTGCACACTTCTGAGGAAGGCACCACAGTGGCAAACACCACAACCACAGCTACAAGATCAAGCTAAACCAGAATAGTATATTTAAGCAAAAGCCAATCACAAGGCATCACCACAATATATGTTCTTATCAAGGCAGAGCCTCAACCTGTGCATCATAAGCTAAATCATGAAATATATATATATATATATATATATATATATATATATATATATATATATATATGGACGCGGATTTTATACCGTGGCGGCTACCTACACACGCGGTCAGTACCGTTGGATATAGAGATCATAGCTACATAAGGGATCATGGTGAAATGGGGTGGATTGTTCGTGTCCTAACGGCCATCATTTTCCATCAAAATGCAGACGCATGTGATGCATGGGTGAGAGTTTGTGAAAAGCATTTAACCATGACGTTTGACCACGATCACGAGAAAATGGCTGATGCTCTTGGTGTTTCTCTTTTGAACCATGGCAACAAATCCACCACGCTAGTTGAACCATGGCCCCGAACGATGGCTGGTTTTCCAGGTGTTTCACTTTTCATCATTGCAAAAACATCCGTCCGCACCACTCATCTACTCGTTCACGTTCAAAGTTAATTTCACGTGGTGTTTCTCTCTCTGAGCCATGGTAGAAAAACCACCACGTGGCATGTCCATTATCTTGAAACGTGGCTGATTTTACCATGCCGCTTGTCCATGACGTTGAAACGTGGCTGATTTTACCATGCCGCTTGTCTATGACGTTGAAACGTGGCTGATTTTACCATGTCGCTTGTCCATGAAGTTGAAACGTGGCTGATTTTATTTTGGAGGGAGAGCGTGTGCCGATGGACAAAGAATTGAGAGAGGACCTTAAATTATTGCTGGCTAGCAAAAGCAAATGGCCATGAATTTTTTTGTGGATACAAATATGTGTGGCGTGTTCTGTGGATGTTTGCTTTATGCGTACCCTAGTGGCATGGTTTGTGGCTTAAAAAATATGTGGTGTTTGTATATGGCAATGCTAGATTTATGGCTTGACGTGGTGGTGGTTTTGAATTAGAAATTTTGCACCCGGTCTAACGCTGTACGTGAAGGTTGTGCTCCTGGGTTCATATCAAGTGATATGTGTAGTTGATCCAATGGCTATATGGACGTGCGTAGCTAGCCGCCTGAGTATCCCACTATTTCTGATATATATATATATATATATATATATATATAGAGAGAGAGAGAGAGAGAGGAGCAGATAGGGGAACCAGATCAACCAGCTGAGCTGGTGATCCCTGGTATAACCAGGAATTTATACCTTAACTGCATAAAGAGAGAGCATCAAGGTCAAGAATGGAAAAGTAGCACTGTTACATAGTATATAAGTAATCGAGGAAGATATCCCATACATTTGGGTAATCAAATGATGCCAAGAACAAGTAAATATAAACATAAGTAAATCACCACCAAGTATATTAGCAATAGATCATATACTTATACAAACTTCAATTACATCGTGTCAAACACATTTAGATGATTTTCTTTTAAGAATTAATTGTAGAAATCAAGCAGCAAAGCTACTAAGCAATTTACTGAAGCATCATGACTAGGAAAACCAACCAGAGGCTGATTTTATGAAACTTAATCAATGAGACATGAGAGGAACCATAGGCCAAGCAATCAATAGCATGAATAATTAGCACCTGTAGTAAACCTTGTATTATCATGCAATGGTACAAGAAGGTGAACCAAAAAATTATTAGTATGAGTGTATATATATTCCAGCATGATCAGGTGTACTAGAGAACATCACATGCACCTCTAATTTAAGTAAACAACATGTATTTTTATTTTTAGAAGAAACATATTAGATACAAGCAAATATTAGCATGTAGATAAAATCGAAGTATTACTTGCCAATACACATTGTCTAATGGTCATGAGATCATCAGGAAACCACACACAAGCAAAATACCAAAACCAACAAGTGTTAATTTGTCCAACTCCATTTGTTCATGCTTGAATAAATGCATTTCACCTACAAGGAATCAATGGAGCCTATATTTCCCAAAACCTACCAACAATCAGTAACACTCAATAGCATGTCAAGGAAGATGCTCGCTATGAAAATCATCTGCTAGAGCTAGCTATTCATCTAGAAATATAGCAGCAACAACATATGATGTAAGAATTGGACTACTAGAGGAAAATCAAATCATTTCAACCACTGGCATAACAAATAACATGGAGCATCGCACTCAACCACAAATCATTTACAAGATTAGCAGACCAACCAGTACAGCCAGTTTTGAACCTAACCTAGATCATCCGCTCAAAGACCAGTCACCGAAGCAACTCACCTGACCCGAGGATGTAACTATGGTGGAATGTCAAAGTAGTAGCAGGTCGTGGATGCCGGGGTTGCAGCCACGCTACCGTCCCGCCGGCATCGACTTGAGGAAGGCATGGCGGAGAAGGAGCATGAGTAGGAGACAGAGAAGGGGTAGTAGTCCGAGAGAAGCCAGGGGGTTGAATGCATCACCATCGATGCCGAGCCTTGAGGAGGAGAAGGAGGAGCTCGTGGTGAGGAAGGTCACGTGCGACGAGGAGTTGCTGGGGCATAGGTGCCGAGCTGGCGACCGAACCCTAGACAGGGATAGGGTTCCAGGGGCGTGCGTAGGGGCGCATGCATGATAGAGGTGGCGGGGATTAGGTGGAGAGCCTGGAGCGGAGCTTAGTCGGCAAGCGGCCATGGCTGATGCGGTCGGTGGCGGCCGGAGTGGCAGGCGGCGGTGCTGGCGGCGATGCGGTCGCGCGAGAGGAAGGGGGCGATGCTGTGTCGTGTGCGTGTGTGTGAGTGAGAGTAGGAAACTAGGTTAGGCTGGGGTGGGGTATGACCCAAGCCCAACTGGGCCGAGTTGGTCTTAACCAGCCCACGGGCCAGAATAATTGTATAGGAAATAGAAAAATAAATATTGTAAAAGAAATAATAAACCAAATGTAAAATTACCAAAGTACCCGTGAAATTGTTTTAGCCCTAGAAAATATAGAAAAATCCTAAAAATAAATATGACATATTGGAATGGTCACAAAAATAATATCTACCTAAGAAAAATATAACATTATTTGTTTGAGTAAAATAAAATGCAGATAAATATTAACACCATTAAAACCTAAGTGAAATTTCACAAAATAATGAAAAGATCTAAAAATGAATAAAAATCATTTTTGCAATGAAAATAAATCTACTATTATATAAAAATACTAACTTAATTTGTTTTCAAATAAATCTTGAAGCAAATATTTAAAGATATATAAGCATTTATGGAATTTTGTAAAAATAAAGATAACACTTAAAATTGAATAAAATTCACTTCTAAGATCTTAAGTAAGTATGTTTTACTAGAAAAATACTAATTATATTATACCAACACATTTTAAGGTTATTAAGAAATAAATCCTTATTTACTATTGATGACCCACAAGTATAGGGGGTGTATCACAGTATTTTCGAGGGAAGTTGTGGCGCCCCGCAAAACCACTACTAGAAAATCGCTGTGTTTTTGTGCATTGCATCATCATGACCGCATGCTCATGTCATCATGCCACATTACATTTGAGCATCGTCATGTCATCATGCATTTGTTTGTCTAAAACTATTTTCTAAAAGCCTAGTTTTGTTTTCTAAAATATCCCCCGTCTTTATTCAAATTAAAACCCTAGTCTTTTTCGAATCTTTTATTTGTCTAAAATCTATTTACCAAAGCCTCTCTAAAAATAAAACAAATAAAATAAAAAGTTTTAGTGGGGGAGGCAGCCGTCGGCCATGCCCGAAAGCCCAGCCAGCAGCCACCTACCACCCCATAAGAAAACCCTAGCTAACCACCCCAGCCACCTACCCCTAATTCCCCCTCCAATTCTCCCACCCAGCGCCACACCGCCCACACCCTTCCTCCACCCCGCCGCCAGAGACCACCACACGCGACCCACGCACGCACACCACCTACCGCCTGTAGCCCAGTCCCACCAGAACTCCACGCGCCGCACGCTTCCCTGCCCTCCCGCACTCACCCTGCCAGCCGGCCCCACCCCTGGTCGCCAACCCCATCCCGCAACCTCCGTGTCGCCCCTCTCCTCGTCCACGCTCCCGCAAGCCCCTACCACCGCGCCGCCTTCCTCTGTATCCTCGTCGCCGGCCGCGGGAGCCGCCTCGACAACCCCGCCCGGACCTCTAGGTTGCGCCTCGCTCGTGCTCCTCCGACAACCACAGCCGCGACCTCACCATGCCTCTCTCGGCTTCCTTCACGTCAGCCCAACCTCGCAGGCACCCCCTCGGGTCTGTGCGTGCTCCGCCGCTGAGCCATGGCCTCTGTTCCGCCCCGCCAGGGTGCCCCGCGCTCCACCCGTGGCCCTCGTCAGCCCGGCCTTGCCGTCCACCTCCTCTGCCCCGCGATGCTCTGTCCGCCGGCCCCGAGCTTGCCCACCGCGCCGCCGCGGGCCCCCGCCTCGCTGACCTTCCCCGCCACCCTCTGCGTCTTCCTCCGCCTCCCGCCGCCGCTCACCCCGAGCCCAAGCTTCGGCCCGCCGGCGCCCCCTCGTGTTCCGCTTCCTCGACCTGGAGAGCCCGCCGCCGCGGCCCTTCCTCTGACACCAGGAGCTCCGCGTGTCCTCCTCGTCCTGTGGCCTACAAGGTGCCCGTCTGCCGAGCCTCTGCCTTCGTGCCTCGCCGCCTGGGATGCCGCCCCCTGAGTAGAGCCCCGGGTCCACCGTCCCCGCGCTCGCTCCAACCACCGCTAGCGCAGTCTTCCGCCACATGGACAGCACTCCCTAGCAAGCTCCCCGTCGTCGGCCCCGCGCATCCTCCTCACCCCTGCAGGCGCCTGCGTCCCGCGTCGAGGAATTAGGAGCACATCGCCGTCTTCCTACCTCGAGCACTGCCACATGCTGCTGCCCACAAGGCCACTCCCTTGCAGCACAACTGCTGGACATCAAGGGCTGCAGCAACCCATGGACATGGTGATGCTTTTATGTATTTGTTTGTGCTATGGAGGTGTTGTGTCAGTTGAATTTGAAGTGAGGTTTTGACACGGTGGCAACCAAAGAAATTTGGTTTGATGTGGTGTGTGTAGCGGTATGGTGCCACCAGAAACATCGATGCAAGATCCCTATGTAGCCACCAAGTTCCGAGGTTCCCGAGACCGACGCCTCAAAAATTTCTCGCACCGTCAAGAAAGATCGACCCTGGAGACCCGAGCACCGCAACCCAAGTACGCCACCGATCAATAAATACGGAACTCCAAGTTCTCCTTCCGGATCCGAAGACCGATCCCTCGAACGGCAAGTTCTTCGACCTGGGATCCGAACGACAAGATCGCCTTCCCGGAGCCGAATCCCCCGAAAGCCCCGATCCTCGAACCCGGACCCTCAGAACCAAGTTCATCGAACCCTAAAGTGTGGCCCCTTTTCCGAGACCCCTTATTTTATAATATATATTATCTATCTGCTGCATATAAATTGATCATACTTGCATACATCGGATCATGAGGTTTGGGGTATTTAGTCGAATCACCTAAATTAAATATGGAGACCATATGCGGGCTATATTTGTCTCATATGGCCCCCATTTAAATTTGCATAGCGAACCGATGACATGTTTTGCCTTGTTAAGACAACATTTAAATTGCGGGGGTTCTAAATAACTTGAACCATGTAATTGATTGTCGGGACCCCGGTTCCGCTTAATATTGTCTAATTGCACCGCACATGCATCATATCATGTTCATGCCGGATCTTCTGCCGTGGTATTAAATATTGCATCCGGTGTTTCTTCCAGTGTTTGCTTCTTCGTGGATTAGGCCGATGAGTTGATGCGAGTATCGACAAGTTCTCCGGATATGATCCGTCGGCAGTGTTTCCCAGGCGAGCATCTCTCCCCCTTCTACCTATTTTGCATTTATAGTCTTTATTTCCTCCTGTTGATCTATTGCTATCCGTGTCGCGATGCTTTAGTTTCCGTAAACCAGTTAGATCCCGTGCATCCTTTATATTGCCTTGGACACCTCCTATTACCTTCGTTTGGTAGATAGCTGGCCTTGTGAGTCGTAGTTGCTTGCTCAGGTGCGGTCTCGTGTTGTCAAGCGCCACAGTTGTTGGAATGCTGGCAAATGTTTATGGTGGAGATGATCATGACTTTAAATACAACTATTAAAATGCTAGATATAACTAATGCAGAGGCATTGGTGGGCAATAGATGTTATTTGGTTCTTCCACGCTCACTTGTGTCCCGTAGGACCCCGAGTACTTGATACCTGTTCCTTGATTTTTCGCACTATCCACATCCAGGAGGCCGTGGACCCCCCTGAGCCAGAGCTTGATTCATTTCTATTTCTTGGGGCCACAAAGTAGTTTGGGGCTTTATTACTATCCTGTACCTATGCCATGCTTTACTGTTTCATTTAAGATTGTGCGTGGAGCACCTGTACTGTTTAGGATTGCGGAGTGTTTTCGCGGTATCGACAAGCCCAATCACACTTTCGGGTTCCCAGTCGTTTACAGCCATTGGCGCAAACCTTGGGTCCGTCTCGGAGTCGGCCAACTTCATTGCGGGTAGCTTAATGGGGTGGCCCCCTGAAATATTTATGAATCCTATGATTGCTTTGTCGTGAAAGCCTCGTTGGGTTTTGAGTTGGTTTTTCCGAGGTTGATCGAGTGTGTGTTGCTATTTGTGCACCCCTGCAGGGTAAAACTTTCTGAAACCCGTTTCCGCGGTCATGGATGACTTGGAGCACAGTATCTCGATCATAGACAAGCATAACTAAAGTAGTGTTATAAACTTGACTTAATACATGACTAGTAATCAGATTCAACTATAACAGAATGTACATTAGAAATGCCAACAACTGCTGGACCTGGGTTGTTTTGTTATATATGCCTAGTAAGTATTGCAACTCCAATGGAATGTGATAAAAGTGCCAACAACTGCTGGGTTTTGGGATTCCTCAGGACTATTATATCTGACTAGTAAATGTTGCAACTACAACGGAATGGTGATTAAAACTGCCCACTACTTATGCTATCACGATGACTCCTAATATCTATATCTGATTAGTAATTGCTGCAACTATAACGAAATGAGTAAAATTGCCAATTGTGTGAGTTCCTTGGTCCGACCCCCTCGTTTGGTCTCGAGGGGGAAAATACCAGGATGGGTTTGTTTGGTGTTAGCTTCAGGTTGGATCCGAATAGGTCTTTCTTATCCCTCTCTAATAACCGCCAGTTGTATCGAGTCTCTATAGGTTGTTTAGTGTCGCTGCGCTGCCGCTTCAACCCACCATACCTATGTAGGCGAGAGCCGCCGAATTCTAGCCTCGCCGTGTACTGGCCTCAGTACTGACGCTCCTCTTTTTCCTTCGCCCTTTGTCGGCACCCCTTTTGTTTTAGCAGGTTTGAGATCGACGTTGTTAGCAGGGTTACCCTTCCGGCTTGGCCTGGGCAGGGTTATGGACGCCATTGGTTACTCTTCAGGGATCTTAGCCCCATTTGCATCTTGTCCGTAGTCGGACGCCCTATCGATTTCAAGGTGATTTGGATCTTTGTATTGTATAGCTATATTCTTGACTCGTGGAGTCACGTTGTATAAATATCTGTTCTGTGGGTCCCATCGAGGACTATTGTGTAATGGTATTACTTCGTTTTCCACCCGCACGAAAGTGCCTGGTGGGCGTCCTTGAATCGTTTCTATGCGGGTTTGGCGGAAAGGGCTAAAACTTGCATAGGGCCGATTTGAGGGTGTTACATAAGTGAAACCCAATTTATTGATTCGACACAAGGGGAGCCAAAGAATATTTATAAGCCTTAACAACTGAGTTGTCAATTCAGCTGCACCTGGAAACAATCTTGCTCACAGCAGTTTATCAGTAGCAACAGTTTTGTAGTAGGAATAGTAAAGTAGCAGCAGTAGTAAAGCAAAGACAGCAGTAACAAAAATAGTAAACAGTGGGATTCGAGTGCGGTAGGCATAGGGATGGATGGACGGGCGTTGCATGGACAAGACAATTCACATAGCAATCAGAACATAGGGCAATTGCTGATAAATAAGATAAAGCATCCAAGTACTAGACAATCCTAGGCATGTGTTCCATATATAGTCATACGTGCTCGCAATGAGAACTTGCACAACATCTTTTGTCCTGCCAGCCCGTTTGCAGCGGGGCCTCTAGGGAACTACTGGCAATTAAAGTGCTCCTTTTAATAGAGCACCGGAGCAAAGCATTAACACTCTGTGAACACATGTGATCCTCACATCAAAGCCTTTCCCTTCTGGTTATCCCGAGTTCTGTCACTTCGGGGCCATAGGTTCCGGACAACAACGTGTGTATACAACTTGCAGATAAGACCAAGAACAATACTATCATAATGAATCAATAATACGTTCAGATCTAAAATCATGGCACTCGGGCCCTAGTGACAAGCATTAAGCACAACAAGTCGCAACAAAGTCATAAAGCACTAATAAAAGATACTAGGCACCATGCCCTAACAATCTGATGCCATTACATGAACGATCTCATCCAATCCCTACCATCCCCATAGCCTACAGCGGGGGATTACTCACTCATATATGGGAGAAACATGGATGGTTGATGGAGAAGCGATGGTGATGATGATGGCGATGATCTCCTCCAATTCCCCGTCCCGACAGGGTGCCAGAACGGAGTTTCTGGTGCTGTTTCGTGGAATCTGGTGGTGGCGGCGGAGCGGAACTCCTTCTGGAAAAATGTCAAACCCCCCAAAGTTTTTAGTTCAGAAGGCTCCTTATAGGCAAAGAGAGAGGCCGAGGGGGTGCCTGGGGGTCCCACACCACCCCCTGGCGCGGCCTGGCCTGGCCCACGCCACCAGGTGGTGTGGCCACCCCCTGGCTCTTCTCCAACTCGTATTCTGGCTCCTGGAGTCTTCGGGTGAAATAGGATTTTTGGCATATTTTCCGGGATTTTTCCTGATAGTTGATTTTCTGCACAAAAAGTAGACACCAAGGCAATTCTGCTGAAAACAGCATCAGTTCGCATTAGTTGCATCCAAATCACACAAGTATAGAGGAGATACAATAGCAAAAGTGTTCGAGAAAGTAGATACGTTTTGGACGTATCAACTCCCCCAAGCTTAGCTTATTGCTTGTCCTCAAGCAATTCAGTTGAAAACTGAGTGCGATAAAAGAACTTTCACGAACACATTTGCTTCATATGATGTAAATATTCTCAGCAATGTAATCAACTACTTGGACAATTCATAATAAAGAGTATGCAACTAAGTCTACTTAATAGTCATTGCAAGCTATGAAGAGATTCCAACTCAAGAATAATAAGTAGGATGAAGCACGAACATAAGCAACATTACAATGCTCATAGAAAGGTATGATAGAGTGGTATCTCGCTTGCCTTTGATTATGAATGCCAAGGCACCTCTGAAGTTCAAGTGATGACTAGAAGTAAAGATATCAAGGATACAAGCATCAAAGTCATAACACAAATAATCAAGTAATGGACCAAACATAAAGAATGACAACTATGCTCTCAAGAAGGTGCTCAAAGAATAAGTGGAGACTCAAAAATTAGAAGGAAAGGTTTTGAATTTTTTTGAAAGGCTTCCAAATGCTGAAAGTATGGTACTCGTTAGCTTTGAGCTCTCATTGCCCCCATCATGAGCATCTTTAATGTGGTTAAGGTGAAAGTGAGGTCCAATCTGAGTTATATGCTTGACAGCCTATAAATTAGAAATCCCAAGTCCCTTGAGTACGAGGGCTGCTCCTCATGCTACTCAACTTTAGTTACCGGTAAGTTCTTGTCATCGTAAGTATGTGCGTATCATTGAGAACCGCCAACAGGGTACCCCTTGCTCGATGATACGGAAGAATCCCCATATCAAAATGACAAGGCAAGCAGACAATGAGTATCTCAGCAATCTTCTTATTTACCATGGGAAAATGGTGCTTTTTTCTCTCTTTCCTCTTTTCATAAAACTCTTCATTTTTTTATTTTTCTCTATAGCTATCTCTCTCTCCTTTTTTTATAAGAAGAATGCTTCATAGATATCATTATGGTTATGCTGCAGGTTTCCACCATGTCAGCATGGATTAGACCAGCGGCCCAGGCGTTTCTCTAGCACACATACATAACTCCATGGACTTACAAGCTCCCCTTTTATTTCACACCGACGACATCCGCAAACAAAATAGCAAGTTATCAACTAGGTATATATTTACAAGTGTTGAAAGCGTTCCCCGTGACAGCACGGTTCTGCTAATCCCCAGCCTATAATTTGCAAGCATATAACTTTCGTGGAGAGTTCACAATGGTTCAGGTTTATTAAGTGTGGAAAATAATGTGTGCCATCAAGTTCGTGAGAGCTTTACTAACTAATTTTCCCATAACAAGCAAACATTTTATTCGGAAGAAAACAAGGCACATTGAATATGCACGGGAGTAGCAAATGATGCTAATAGGTAGGTATGGTGGACACTTTGGAAATATTTGGTTTAGGAGTTTGGAACTTGAGTAAAACATACTCAGTGAAAGTGAAGGCTAGCAATAGTAAGGGGCAACAAACGAGAGAGCAATAGCTGTCATTATCATGCTTGCAACAAAACATGACTACTCATGGCATCAAAATGATTCAAGATCCTCAAGGCAAAATAATTCATCAAGGCTTAACTGATTATTACAGTCATGTACATGCGTGAGCATGTGCCAAGTCAAATCAAATGGAACATTCAGAGGAGAATACCATGGTGTCATACCGATTTATGAATAGAGTAATGCAAGTAAACATTCATGAGACATGCTACAAACTATTAGCGAGCTAGAGCTAATCATGAGAAAGCAAGAACTATTAAGCATCCAAAGAAAACATTCACTCTACATGAACGGACTAAGCATGCCCACAATGATGAGTATATGTACAAAAATGAAAACAAATAGAGTTCGTTACCAGCCTCTTACCACGCCTCAAGTTGTCATTAATCCTCATTATTGCTCTTCACTTGTGTGGCTTGAATAATAATATGAAACCAATATTCCACTGAGAAGTGCCGAACCCTATAGCAAACTCGCAAAAACCAAAGAAGAACGGCAAATATTTTTGGTCTTTTCGATTTTTAAACAAGAACCAAAAGAGAAAAACGAGCAAAGCAAAATCTTTTTGGGTTTTTCGAATATTTCAAACAAAGCAAAAAGGGAAAAGCAAACCAAGGCAAAAAAAGAAGCAAACAAAAGAGAAACAACAAAAATATTTTTGGTCTTTTTGTGTTTTTTAGAAAGCAAAAGCAAAGAAGAACGAAAACTAAAAAGAGAACGAAAACATGAATATACAAAGTACCGACGCAACATGATATGGAGATGAGTGCGGTGTCGGCGTACCTCCCCGCAAGCTTAGGCTTTTGTCCTAAGTGGGAATCAATCCATGTACGAATAGGGGTTCCAAGCGGGCGGATCTTGGTAAGAATGGTCGTAGCTGGGCCCATGAGAGGAAGAAGAAGCTCCCCAATCATAAGAGGGCTGCTGATATCAAGACTCTCCCTCATTCGAGGGCTGGACCAAATCATCCGTAACCTCCCTTCTAGTGTCCTGCTCCTGTTGGGAGAGCTCTCCCAAGTACGTGTCAAGCTCCTCCTCAGTGAGGGACCATCCTTCCCTGTTATCAAGGTTAAACAAAACAGGTGCAGGCAAAAGAACAACATGCTCGGACTTACTCTTTCTCCAACCAGCTTTGAGAAAGGTTATTTCATAAGATAACTCACTCAAACTAGCCCACGAGGAAATAAATTTATGCTGTATCATGGAATTGAAATCAAGCCTCTCTATGGGAAACTATAGGTCTAGATGACGAGGCACTAAACCATGCAATGCTAGTAAACGAGAAGCAATGAGGCCTCCACAAATTCCACCTTTCTCATGGTTAGCAGCAAGACGGAAAGCTATCAAAGCACCCAAGTTGTAAGACCTATCTCGTCTAAGAGCAGCAGAGATAAATGCTCGATCAAACGAAGATAACTTATTGGCAGTTTTCCTAGCAAGAACACACTTGGCAATAAAGTAGGCAAAGTAGCGAATGGAGGAAAGATGAATGTTACAGATTTTTCCATTCTCCTTCGAGAAGCTACTCCCTTGACAAATTTCTGCGTATAAATCCATGAGTGGTTCCGGTCTCTCTTTAATCTTCTTACATGATCCCCATTGAGGTATCTTAATAGCTACACAAAAATCATCAAGAGAAAGATTGACATCAATATTGTAAATTTTGTAATGGACCATGGGGTTAGGCAAAGAGTGACTAAATTGGAAATCCTGCACCACAGACATGGTTAGCTTCACAAATTGACAAGGTTCATCTTCCAAAGAGCGCTGCAACCCTGAAGGGTAACGGGTAGGCTACACTAGCGTAAAATCAAAAATTTCTACCGCGTCAACCAGGAATACTATTGTCATAGATCACGGGATTACCGCTAGACGCGCAGGTGCGGAACTCGATGAAGCACGTTGCGGCAGTGTAGATGTTCTACGTCTCCTCCTCGTCCTCGTCCCACGAGCAGCTCCCCTTTGCGCGGCTCGTCCAAGTGCTACAGATGCAGCACCTCCGAGGTATCCACACGTCCGGAGTGGAAGTCGTCACACGCCAGACTGCTAGGTCTGCGCGTGCAACACAGGCGGAAGAGGAGTGGCGGCTGGGTGGAATGCTCTCCCCTTTTCAGCTCGCCTTACTCCCTCTTATATAGGCATCCCTGGTGGGCTTCTACATTAGCAGCCCATTAGCAGCCTAAGCCTGGTCTAATTCGGATCCAATCCTCATTAGGCTTCCAGCCCCTAAAGTGTGTGACCCTATAGGTTCATACACGTATAGACATGACGCGAGTACACTTACTCCGTCAATAGTTGGTAGCGGCCTCTAGCAAGACGTGCCAACTCCTAAACGCATATAAAGATCATTCGGACGAACCATCACAAGGTTGAGTACATGTCTTTCCCTTTGCCTCACGATATTTGGTCTAGCTCTAAGCTGACCTCTCTTTCTCGATACTGTGATTCAGAATCCCTTTACTAGGTTAACTCTTAACCATATGTAGCACGGCCATGCATTTCTGGATCCGATCACTCGAGGGGCCCAGAGATATCTCTCTCAAGTAGAGAGGGGCAAATCCCATCTTGATTGACCGATGCCTTGCAGCATGTATCAGGACAAACCCGAAAGCTACCTTTATAACTACCCAGTTACGGAGTAGTGTTTGATAGCCCCAAAGTAGGTCGATCCACATCTCAAGTACATGCGACAATCTCAGGTCTAAGGACAAAACGTACACGATGTGTAGAGAGAGCTGCAAGTATTATTGCTAGTCTCATGTTGGGTCAGTCCAACCCCATGTTCATAACATGTGTCCACATCATTGGTTTGACATCTCCATGTCAATGACTTGCGAAACATAGTCATTAACCAATCGATGTGCTAGTCTAATATTCACGTGTGTCCTCGCATGAACTCCGACTAGGGACAATTATTAGATAACCATACAAGTAAAGAGTTTCACAAACAATTCACATAATTGCCAATCAATACAAGTTGCCTGGTATATGGATATTCAAGGAACATTATAATAACTCATGGATACACATGAAATACAATCATCTCTATGATTGCCTCTAGGGCATATTTCCTTCAGTCTCCCACTTGCACTAGAGTCAATCTAGAGAGTATCTAATACCTATTGCTCTTGTGTGCGCTTCATGCGCAGGCTGCGGGAGTGGCTTAGTCAAGGGATCAGCAACATTTGAGTCCGTATGTATTTTGCATAACATGACACTACCTTCATCAATGAACTCACGAATCAGATGGTAGCGCATGCGAATATGTTTGTTCTTCTGGTGCTGTCTAGGTTCTTTGGCTTGTGCAATAGCACCATTGTTGTCACAATAAACGTCCAAGGGATTGGACGAGCCCTGAACCACACCAAGAGCGATCAGGAAATTCCTAATCCAAACAGCTTCCTTTGCAGCCTCCGAGGCAGCAATATATTCAGCTTCTGTTGAAGAGGAGGCCACTGTATCTTGCTTGGAACTTTTCCAGCTCACAGCACCACCATTCATGACAAACACATAACCTGATTGCGATTTCGAGTCGTCTGAGTCATTAAGGTAACTCGCATCTGTGTAACCCTTTACACTGAGTTCAACCTCACCTCCATAAACTAGGAACATATCCTTAGTCCTTCTCAAGTACTTAAGGATATTCTTTACCGCTGTCCAGTGAATCTCACCTGGATCAGCCTGGTATCTGCTCGTAACACTTAGAGCATAGGAAACATCTGGGCGAGTACATGTCATTGCATACATGATGGATCCAATAGCCGAAGCATATGGAACCCTACTCATGCGTTCTCGCTCATCAGTGGTCGAAGGACACTGAGTCTTGCTGAGTTTAATGCCGTGAGACATGGGCAAGAACCCCTTCTTAGCCTCTTCCATGCTGAACCGTTTCAACACTTTGTCAATGTACGTACTCTGGCTTAATCCAATTAGCCTCCTTGATCTATCTCTATAGATCTTGATACCCAGAATATATGCCGCTTCTCCCAAGTCCTTCATAGAAAAACTATTTTTCAATGAGGTCTTAACAGACTCGAGCATCGGAATGTCATTTCCAATCAATAATATGTCATCCACATATAAGATTAAAAACACAAGTGATTTCCCATTTTCTTTCTTATACACACAAGGTTCTTGTTCGTTTTTGGTGAAGCCAAACTCCTTTACAACTTCATCAAATCGAATGTTCCAACTCCGAGATGCTTGCTTCAGCCCATAAATAGACTTTTGAAGTTTGCATACCTTTCCAGCATTGTTTGGATCGACAAAACCTTCGGGCTGCATCATATACACGTCCTCAGAAAGGATTCCATTTAAGAAAGCCGTCTTGACGTCCATCTGCCATATCTCATAATCGAAATGTGCAGCAATGGCTAGAATGATCCGTATAGATTTAAGCATCGCTACGGGCGAGAAAGTCTCGTCGTAGTCAACTCCTTGAACTTGTCGAAAACCTTTTGCAACAAGTCGAGCTTTATGGATGTGAACATTTCCATCCATATCAATCTTCTTCTTATAGATCCACTTGCACTCGATGGCTTTAAAACCATCAGGCAGGTCAACCAAGTTCCAAACTTGATTGTCTCCCATGGACTCTATCTCGGATCTCATGGCAATCAGCCATTTCTCAGAGTCTGGGTCCACCATCGCTTCTGCATAGGTCGCAGGCTCATCATTGTCTAACAATAATAACTCTCGCGCTTCGCGGAGCCTCGCCGACCTTCGTGGTTGTGGTGCTTCTATTGCCATGGGTTCCTCAACTTGTTCTGCTACAATAGCATCACTCGTAGAAGCATCCCCGACTGGCTCATCTTGAACTTCTTCAAGTCGCACCGACCTTCCACTCGTTCCCTTTGTGAGAAACTCTTTCTCTAGGAAAACACCGCTACGAGCGACAAACACTTTGCCCTCTTCTCGGTTGTAGAAGTAATACCCTAAGGTTTCCCTTGGGTATCCCACAAAAATGCACTTATCCGATTTGGGTGTTAGCTTGTCCGACTGAAGTCGCTTGACAAATGCATCACAACCCCAAATCTTCAGAAAAGACAAACTGGGATTCTTTCCAGTCCACATCTCATATGGTGTCTTAACTACGGATTTAGATGGTACCCTATTTAGTGTGAAAGCTGCTGTTTCTAGCGCGTAACCCCAAAATGATAATGGTAAATCCGACTGGCTCATCATCGATCGAACCATGTCCAACAAAGTTCGATTACGCCGTTCAGAGACCCCGTTTCTTTGAGGCGTTCCGGGCGGCGTGAGCTGTGGAACAATTCCGCAACTCTTAAGATGATTGCTAAACTCGTGACTCAAATATTCGCCTCCGCGATCAGATCGCAAGGCCTTTATTTTCTTGCCACGTTGATTCTCTACCTCATTTTGAAACTCTTTGAACTTTTCAAAAGTTTCAGACTTATGCTTCATCAAGTAGACATAGCCATATCTACTGAAATCATCAGTGAAAGTAATGAAGTAGTGATATCCTCCTCTGGCTGTCGTGCTCATTGGTCCACATACATCAGTATGTATGAGTTCCAACAAGTCTGTCGCTCTCTCGGGAAACCCCGTAAAAGGCGTCTTGGTCATCTTTCCAAGTAAACAAGCTTGACATGTCTCGTATGATTCAAAATCAAACGAAGTTAGAAGACCATCACCATGGAGCTTCTTCATGCGCTTTTCACTTATATGCCCCAAACGACAATGCCATAGATAGGTAGGACTCAAATCATTTGGCCGAAGCCTTTTAGCACTAACATTGTAAACACATGCATTATCAAGATTTAAAATAAATAACCCATTCACAATGGGAGCATCAGCCACAAACATAGCATTCTTAGAGATTACACAACCATTGTTTGTACTCACGAATGAATAACCATCCCTCATCAAACATGAAGGTGATAAAATGTTTCGACCCATACTAGGAATGTAATAACAATTATTCAACTCCATGATAAATCCTGACGGAAGGTGAAGTTGCATGACGCCGACGAACAATGCAGCAACCCTTGCTTTATTTCCGACGCGAAAATCCACTTCGCCTTTTTGCACTTCTCTAGTCCTTATTAGCCCCTGCATCGAATTGCAAATATGAGCAACCGATCCGGTATCAAATACCCAAGAGTTAACATAAGAATCTGCGAGAAAAATGTCTACAACATTTACAACAAGCGTACCTGAGTGGGAAGTACTCTTACTTCCACTTTTCTTCAAAGAAGCCTGGTACTTGCTGCAGTTTCTCTTCCAGTGGCCATATTCGTGACAAAAGAAACACTCAGTGTCTCCTGCAGGACCAGCCTTTTGCTTGGGTGCAGGGTTTGGCTTAGGGATCGTATCCTTAGCCTTGCCCTTCTTCTTCTGCCAAGAAGTGCCCTTTTTCTTGAAGCTAGGCTTGTTCTGCACAGCCATCACATGGCTATGCCCTGCACACTTCTTAATGTCACATTCTGCTGTTTTTAGCATCCCACATAATTCATTAAGGCCCCTCTCCACCCCATGCATATGGTAGTTCGAAATGAAATGCCCATAGCTAGATGGAAGAGATGCCAAAATGAAGTCAGTGGCCAACTCTTGGCCTAATGGAAAACCAAGCTTTTCCAAAGTCTGACTGTAACCAACCATTTTGATCACATGGGGGCCTACAGCTGCTCCCTCTGCCAGCTTGCATTCCACAAAGGACTTAGCGACATTGTACCTCTCAGTCCTAGCCTGAGTCTGGAACATGTCCTTAAGCGCAACGATCATATCGTACGCTTCCTGATCCTCAAACTGTTTTTGAAGATCAGGTTCCATGCATGCAAGCATAAGACAACTGACCTCAAGAGATTCATCACATGCTTTCTTGTAGGCATTCTTAAGGGTAGCAGTTGCATTATCAGCAGGTTCATCCGGGATTGGGGTATCCAGAACAGTTTCCTTTTTCTCAGCCCTGAGAACAATTCTCAGGTTACGGACCCAGTCCGAATAGTTTGTTCCATTTAGTTTATCCTTTTCAAGAATCGAACGCAAAGCAAAAGGTGATGAATTGTTCGGTGCCATTGATCTACAACAAAAAATATGCAAAATACTAAGCCATGTAACCATGAAAGAGTAAAACATATTAAACAATTTAATAGCATATACTCCCACTTAAATCAACATCCCTCTATTGATACTAAGTGATTCAAGATCCACAATTAACAAGTCGACTAGTGAGCTTTAGCATCACTGCTAGAAGACAAGGTAAATCGGTAAGCAACCTTTGCTAATCATATCACATATGACTCTTGTTGTTGGGTGACATCTCTATGTCAAACCTAGGCGCCCAACCTTTATGCCCCAAGGTCCTTAACTGTTAAGATGACCTTGTTAAGCTCACCAACCCTTATGCGTGTAGGTATCCGATACAAACCCATCCAGCCAAGGAAAACCGTGGCACCCTAATTTCATAGACCCACCAACGATTGTACAGGGCATAGGATGGTGCAAGGTTTGGTTGGGAGGGCATGGTTTAACTTAAACTTTGTGAGGGATCGTTCTACTTCTATCATCTAAGCATGCATAGTAGTAAAACGTATAAGAATAGCATTCACATAGATGTGATACAGTATGGCCCATTTTCTCATGGTGATCTCCATCGCCATAGAACCTGTCCACCATGATGATCTCCATCTTCATGCTCTATGCGAGCCATCCTCCAAGTGATGAGTTCTCCAAGAACTAATACAAGCTATTACTCCTAACATCTAGTAATCAAAATTACATGGTATTGGGATCATCACAAGTTGGCACGCAGGCCATTACAATAATTGACAACACATATGGCTCCAGCCGTGTTGCCCAACTCACGACACGCAGGTCATGAAAAAATACATACATGCATCACATACATTTTTGGGCCATACTGATCACATAAATCCTGCAAAAACAAGTTGTGCATAGAATCGCATTCTACCGAATCATGTGAAATCGTACCACCTATGAACCTTAACGAGATACAAAAAAAGGGGGCTACGACTAAGGGGGGTCTAGGGGGTCTCCCCCTGCGGGGTTCGAAGGGGCAGCGCCCCTCGCGGTACATTCGTGAAAAATGAGAGATCAAATCTATACAATTTTCTTTAAGGATTTTGATCGGCAAATCCAATTTACCATAAACCGACCATAGTTCCGATTTGACCAAACTCCTTTGATCACGGTACGTCGATTCAGATCTAATTCCCGATTCGATCAATCATATTGATCTTCGCGTGATTCAGAAGGATTTATGTGTCACTGTCTACCCCGATGGCGGAAACCGACCGGTAGGGGTAAGTCGTTCGACGACCTTAGAATCACGATCACGGAAATTAAGATCATAGATCAATCCAGAAACACCGCCATACAAACGATCATATCAATCTACATATCACCATATGCAAACTTCCCGAACCTATGACTGAATAGCATCGGCTCTGATACCACTGAAGGGTAACGGGTAGGCTACACTAGCGTAAAATCAAAAATTTCTACCGCGTCAACCAGGAATACTATTGTCATAGATCACGGGATTACCGCTAGACGCGCAGGTGCGGAACTCGATGAAGCACGTTGCGGCAGTGTAGATGTTCTACGTCTCCTCCTCGTCCTCGTCCCACGAGCAGCTCCCCTTTGCGCGGCTCGTCCAAGTGCTACAGATGCAGCACCTCCGAGGTATCCACACGTCCGGAGTGGAAGTCGTCACACGCCAGACTGCTAGGTCTGCGCGTGCAACACAGGCGGAAGAGGAGTGGCGGCTGGGTGGAATGCTCTCCCCTTTTCAGCTCGCCTTACTCCCTCTTATATAGGCATCCCTGGTGGGCTTCTACATTAGCAGCCCATTAGCAGCCTAAGCCTGGTCTAATTCGGATCCAATCCTCATTAGGCTTCCAGCCCCTAAAGTGTGTGACCCTATAGGTTCATACACGTATAGACATGACGCGAGTACACTTACTCCGTCAATAGTTGGTAGCGGCCTCTAGCAAGACGTGCCAACTCCTAAACGCATATAAAGATCATTCGGACGAACCATCACAAGGTTGAGTACATGTCTTTCCCTTTGCCTCACGATATTTGGTCTAGCTCTAAGCTGACCTCTCTTTCTCGATACTGTGATTCAGAATCCCTTTACTAGGTTAACTCTTAACCATATGTAGCACGGCCATGCATTTCTGGATCCGATCACTCGAGGGGCCCAGAGATATCTCTCTCAAGTAGAGAGGGGCAAATCCCATCTTGATTGACCGATGCCTTGCAGCATGTATCAGGACAAACCCGAAAGCTACCTTTATAACTACCCAGTTACGGAGTAGTGTTTGATAGCCCCAAAGTAGGTCGATCCACATCTCAAGTACATGCGACAATCTCAGGTCTAAGGACAAAACGTACACGATGTGTAGAGAGAGCTGCAAGTATTATTGCTAGTCTCATGTTGGGTCAGTCCAACCCCATGTTCATAACATGTGTCCACATCATTGGTTTGACATCTCCATGTCAATGACTTGCGAAACATAGTCATTAACCAATCGATGTGCTAGTCTAATATTCACGTGTGTCCTCGCATGAACTCCGACTAGGGACAATTATTAGATAACCATACAAGTAAAGAGTTTCACAAACAATTCACATAATTGCCAATCAATACAAGTTGCCTGGTATATGGATATTCAAGGAACATTATAATAACTCATGGATACACATGAAATACAATCATCTCTATGATTGCCTCTAGGGCATATTTCCTTCAAACCCTGCATTAGAAACCAAAGTGTGGAAATCTTGTAGAATTCCTGCAGCTCTCATGAACTCAGGGCATGGATAAATGGAGGGAAAAACTTCCTCCTCCCGATGGACCTTCATGACCTCAGGCACCCAAAGCTCATGTTGGTTTAGGTGGTGTTCACTCATCTTCTATTCTAAAATTTAAACACCTATTAAACAAGTGATTGCAAAGTAAATATAATGAAGGATTCTACTCATAGGGACTTGCAAGAGGCCTAAACATGCATCAAAACTATATCTCTAAGCATCAAACAAGCTTACAAGCTCTCATAACCAGTCACCTACATCAGCAAAATACTCAACATATAATCCACTAAACACAAATCTACTTGGACAAGGGGAGGAGTCACATACCAGGGAACAAATGCTCCAAATTTCAGCAAGAAAGATGGGCTGTGCAAGGAGATCGAAGAAATCAAGAGCAAGCACCGAAAGAACACGATTTTGAGCTATGAACTGGAGCTTACTCGGGAGAGAGAATAAAGTGGCACGTGAGAGAGTTGGTGGGGGGCCAGGGGTGGCCCACACCAGGGCATGGCGCCACCCAGGGCTGGCCGTGCCACCACATGGTGTGCCTGCCTGGTGGGCCCCCCCTGGTACCTACCAGGTAGTCCTCTGCCCCTTTTTTCACGTAAAAACTTAATATGAATTTTCTGGAATTTTTCGAGACACTTTATTTTTGGGCAATTTTCAGAAATAGAAGAATGATTTTTCTGACAGACATATTTTTTTTCTTTTGGAAACATGATGCAAGGATGAAACAAGGCAAGAACTACAGAAGTTCTAGCATGCAAGCAACTAACAACACAAAGAAAACTAAGCGAGAGCAAAAACTAAAAAGCAAAAGATATAAATAAACGGAGATAATCATAATAAAAACATTGTTTTGTTCAATGGAATCCTTTTGTTAGCAAGGTTGATCAAGTCTTGCTACCAAAACAATTGCATATGAGACAAAACTTTGTACTCCACTAATGATTATGTTACCTTAACCTTGATAGCAATGGTCCCAATCATAATAGTTTCAAATTTTTCTCTTGGTATGGGACAATATATTTCTCCAACTTGAATGCCTTCAACATGTTCAATTGAATTCAAACCATAAGTCCTTTCAATATTCTTGGGGAAATAGACAGTATGTTCCTTGTCATTAACATTGAAGGTCACCTTTCCTTGATTAAAATTAATAACAGCTCCTGCCGTATTAAGAAAAGGTCTCCCAAGAATAATAGACATATTATCATCTTCATGCATTTCAAGCACAACAAAATCAGTTAATATCAAGAAATTGTGAGCCACCTGAATAGGTACATCCTCACATATACCCACAGGAATGGTGGTAGATTTATCAGCCATTTGCAAAGATATATCAGTTGGTATCAATTTTTCAAGCTGAAGCCTCTTATAGAGAGAGAAAGGCATAACACTAACTCCAGCTCCCAGATCACACAAAGAAGTTCTAACAGAACTGTTCTTACTAGAGCAAGGGATAGTTGGAATCCTTGGGTCTCCAAGTTTCTTAGGAACCTTACCATTGAAGGAATAATTAGCAAGCAAAGTATAAATTTCTTCATTAGGGATCTTCCTTTTATTCGAGACAATGTCCTTCATATACTTTGAGTAAGGAGGCAATTTAATAGCATCAGTCAAAGGAATTTGCAAGAATAAAGGCTTCATCCACTCACAAAACTTATTATAGTGTTCATCTTCCTTTGACTTGTGTTTCTTATCGGGGAAAGGCATAGGGTTTTGGACCCAAGGTTCTCTTTCACTACCATGTTTCTTAGAAATAAAATCTTCTTTGGTGTATTTAGTATTCTTAGTGTGGTTTTCAGGTTCTTCTCCAACTTTTTCTTCATTAGGAACTTCATTTTCTTCATTACCACTTTCAGTTTTAGCATCAGAGATAGATATACTATTAGGATCTATAGCAGGTTCAGAGGGTTCTACAATAGTTTTATGTTTCTTTTTTCCTTTTCTTATGAGTAGAACCACTATTTTCAGCTTGTTGAGAATCCTGCTCAATTCTTTTGGGATTCCCCTCAGGATATAGAGGATCCTGGGTAGCAGCACCACTTCTAGTTCTGATTTCATAAGCATGTTTTTCTTTAGCAGCATTAACTAGCAAGTCATTTTGCACTTTAACGAGTTGATCTATTTGAGTTTGAACCATTAGAAAGTGTTTAACAATCATTTTAACATCATTAGAGGTTCTTTCCACAATATCTTTCAACTCAACAATAGCTCTAGTGTTTTCCATTAGATGATTTTGCACCCTTTTATTAAAGTTATCTTGCTTAACAATAAAGATATCAAATTCTTCTAAGCATTGATCAGGAGGTTTAGAGTAAGGGATATCACCTTCATCAAAGTGTTGGAGAGAGTGTACCTCAATAGTGGGTGAGTAGGGAATAGGCTTACATAATTCTTCTATAGGAGGTAAATTCTTGACATCTACAGCTTTAATTCCCTTCTCCTTAAGACATTTCTTAGCTTCCTTCATCACTTCATCATTTAATTCAATAACTCCCCTCTTCTTTGATGTTGGAATAGGCACAGGAATAGATGGTTCAGGTACAATTACTTCAGGTATAGCTTGTTTAGGAGGAGTCCAATCTTCATAATTCTTGCTTATTTTAGCCATTAATTCCTAGCTTCCTTAGGAGTCCTATTCCTGAAAACACAATCAGCACAACTATCTAGGTATGTCCTAGATTCTTCGGTTAGTGCATTATAAAATATATCAAGAAGCTCATTCTTAGGTAATGGACTTCCAGCCTGTGCATGAATCAAAGCACAAAACCTTGCCCAAGATTCGGGTAGTACCTCTTTTTCTCCCTGTTTAAAATCAAAAAGTTCCTACCAAATAGCATGTCTAGCACTGGGAGGAAAATATTTCTGCAGGAAAGTACTAATCAAGCACTCATGGCTATCAATAGATCCAGGAGGTAAATTACTAAACCAAGTTTTAGCTTCTCCTTAGCAACAAAGTAAGTACGCATCTTAATATCATCAGAAAACAAGCCACTCATGGTAGAAAGTTCATTCATATGTGCTACGCACTTTCATTCTTAGTCCCACAAAAAGGTTCTTTCTCGACAATAGCTATGTAAGATAGATCGAGAGATAAATCATAATCTTAATCTATAATGTTTGTGGGAGAAGCAGCAAACTTAGCAGCAGGAGATAATTTGGGTTTAATAGTACGCCTCTCAAGGAGACTCTTAGCAGCGCTCCTATCATGGGTGTTCTTACATTCTTTAATAAACTCATCGGTCATCTCAACATAATCTTCTCCAATATCATAACTCTCACTAGACTCAGGTGAGCTAACAGGTGTGGTAGTGTCTTCATTAGGAGTTTCGGTATTTCCAGCTATAGTTCTAGCAATCATAGCATCTAGGAAAGGACCTAATGAACCACTCTTATCAAGCACAATAGAAGCAGTATCATAAGCATAAGAAGTTTCAGATTCAGCAGTAGTAGCAGTGTGTGTAGCATGTGTATGTGGTGGTGTAACGCGCTTACTTATAACAGATGGTGAATCAAGAGCAGCAGAGGTGTTTAGAACC
The DNA here is from genome assembly GCA_910589775.1 of Avena eriantha. Lineage (NCBI taxonomy): Eukaryota > Viridiplantae > Streptophyta > Magnoliopsida > Poales > Poaceae > Avena > Avena eriantha. The sequence goes on from OU342742.1 coordinate 229,567,127, forward strand.
GTACCTCTTCTTGTAGTGGATGGTAAAATAGGAACCTTGCCATCACGAGACTTACCCATGATGGATCGATAGCAGCGAACAATAGAGAATCCAAGTGAACTTGATAAATAAAGCTATTCTCCCCGGCAACGGCGCTAGAAAAAAGTCTTGATGACCCACAAGTATAGGGGGTGTATCGCAGTATTTTCGAGGGAAGTGAAACCCAATTTATTGATTCGACACAAGGGGAGCCAAAGAATATTTATAAGCCTTAACAACTGAGTTGTCAATTCAGATGCACCTGGAAACAATCTTGCTCACAGCAGTTTATCAGTAGCAACAGTTTTGTAGTAGGAATAGTAAAGTAGCAGCAGTAGTAAAGCAAAGACAGCAGTAACAAAAACAGTAAACAGTGGGATTCGAGTGCGGTAGGCATAGGGATGGATGGACGGGCGTTGCATGGACAAGACAATTCACATAGCAATCAGAACATAGGGAAATTGCAGATAAATAAGATAAAGCATCCAAGTACTAGACAATCCTAGGCATGTGTTCCATATATAGTCATACGTGCTCGCAATGAGAACTTGCACAACATCTTTTGTCCTGCCATCCCGTTTGCAGCGGGGCCTCTAGGGAACTACTGGCAATTAAGGTGCTCCTTTTAATAGAGCACCGGAGCAAAGCATTAACACTCCGTGAACACATGTGATCCTCACATCAAAGCCTTTCCCTTCCGGTTATCCTGATTTCTATCACTTCGGGGCCATAGGTTCCGGACAACAACGTGTGTATACAACTTGCAGATAAGACCAAGAACAATACTATCATAATGAATCAATAATACGTTCAGATCTGAAATCATGGCACTCGGGCCCTAGTGACAAGCATTAAGCATAACAAGTCGCAACAAAGTCATAAAGCACTAATAAAAGATACTAGGCACCATGCCCTAACAATCTGATGCCATTATAGGAACGATCTCATCCAATCCCTACCATCCCCATAGCCTACAGCGGGGGATTACTCACTCATAGATGGGAGACACATGGATGGTTGATGGAGAAGCGATGGTGATGAAGATGGCGATGATCTCCTCCAATTCCCCGTCCCGACAGGGTGCCAGAACGGAGTTTCTGGTGCTGTTTCATGGAATCTGGTGGTGGCGGCGAAGCGGAACTCCTTCTGGAAAAACGTCGAACCCCCCGAAGTTTTTAGGTTAGAAGGCTCCTTATAGGCGAAGAGAGAGGCCGAGGGAGTGCCTGGGGGCCCACACCACCCCCTGGCGCGGCCTGGCCTGGCCCACGCCACCAGGTGGTGTGGCCACCCCTGGCTCTTCTCCGTCTCGTATTCTGGCTCCTGGAGTCTTCGGGTGAAATTGGATTTTTGGCATATTTTCTGGGATTTTTCCTAATAGTTGATTTTCTGCACAAAAAGTAGACACCAAGGCAATTCTGCTGAAAACAGCGTCAGTTCGCATTAGTTGCATCCAAATCACACAAGTATAGAGGAGAAACAATAACAAAAGTGTTCGGGAAAGTAGATACGTTTTGGACGAATCAATTATGTAGTTGGTAAATTCTTTAACAACATTCTTAAATACAAAATAATCATAATTTTATATAGAACCATAAATCTTATACATTGAATACTATTTCTAAAACCATAACTCAAGTCTATAATAATACTTAAAAGTAAAACTATTAACATTCAGAAAACTCACTTAAACTAAAAGTAAATGATTCTATACCTTCAAACATGCTTGTTATAAGATTTAAAGTTTATTAATACTTTTAAACACATCACACCCTAGATTTAATTATGTTTTATAGTTAACTTTTGTCTGTTCCAAATTAAGTCATAAGGCATATCAAATCCGAACTTATTGAACAAACGCAAACAATATCGATCAGATTCGATTAACCACAAAGATTGGTTAAACCTTATCAAAGAAACCTTCTCTTCAAAAGTTATCTGTTTTGCCACTTTAAACAACAATCTCATTATAAGTTCTTCAACTCTTATCAACCTAAAACATGAACTTTCATAATAGACACATAATATGAAATAACTCTAAACATGTATTGTTATATTTACTCTATATCATACATGTTAGTCTTAAGTTCCTTGTATAGGTATATTGGCTTATAAAGTTAACTTATAGACAAACTAAACCTTAAAGAAATCACCTAGGTTTAACTCATTCATCATATTAGGGTATTACTTCGGGGTTTTCCAAATTGCATTACACTACTTATGCACAACTGCATCTTGCTTCTTTAAACATTAGTCCTTACTAGACCAATTATGTTGCTTACAAAATTTGGATCTTCTATTGTCTTGAAGACCGTGAGCACATAATCTTGCAATCACAAAAGGCAACTTGCTCATGTCCTTTGCTTATTTTCTATCAAACGCTTGTAACTCAAATGTTGTCATCACCTACATTCCAAAAAGGTCAGAAAACATTATTTTCATAATAATATTATTATGGATTATTTACTAGATGGTAATAATCTACTCATACAGTTCCAGTGGTAAAGGAACATAATATCTAGGACTTAACAACCAATGTCGCTAGTGATTCTAGCGCCGTATATTACGCGTCAACCATAAGACTTGGAATGGGATGGGAAAGTCAGCTGTATCTTCTCCCTTTCGTATGGACGGATGACCTTATCGTGAGGTTGTTGATTTCTCGTGGAGTTCCAGAGAATCCAGCACATGGGTGGGACTCCTTAGTTTCCCTCGATCTAGGTGTCTAGATTATCTGTGCATCTCTGACTAGGTTTGAGTTCACCATAGTTGATGGTGACCACCGGACAGAGCTGTGTACGGAGTCTCTGAGAGGCTACCCAAAGAGTAACCGTGGTAGTTATCTCGGGGGATCATGTCTCATACGGGGTCGCGGAGAGGGTAGTACTGGCTTGGATCTTAAGTTGGGCCTCAAACCATGGAAGTTTGAAGGGGGACATACTCCCGGCTGTGCAACAAGGCTTAAGGTCTCTTGTGGGAAAAGTGATGAACCTCTGCAGAGTGTAAGAATTGTGACATGTTACTCCCTGTTCTGGGAAGTAGCTACGAACGCGGCAGGAAAGGAACTCCATGAAGTTCTGGTCAACCTGTGAAGGCTGCCGGACATAGTTTTCAGAATAAAAGCAACATTTGAAGAAATGTTTATGGAAACCTGCATTGCCTATGACCTATGGTCCATGGCTGTAGAGATAGTGCATTATACACTCCTTTTTAGTGAACTTGCTGAGTACGCTCGTACTCAACCGTACCTTCTTAACCCTTGCTAGGTTCTAAGCTATTGAAGACGATGTCAACATCAATTTCTGCTCAAGAAACCTTCATCAACAACTCAAGTTCTTCAATAAAGTCAATGAATTCAACATATACATCAGCTGAAGTAAAGATAAAGTGCCGGTTTAGATAGGAGTAGATTCTTGATACATTGCAAATGTATCTATAATTTTTGATGTTTCATGCTTGGTTTTATCTACTTTCTTATGTTTTGTTCCAACTTTGGAGTACTTTTCATATGATTTCTTGGACTAACCTATTAACAAAATGCCACAATGCCAGTTGCCTGTTTTCTGGACTTTTTGGTTCCAGGAAGTCAGAAAATGAATATTCTCGGAATTGGATGGGACAAAAGCCAAAGTTACTATTTTCCCGGAAGACTCACAAAGCCAAAAGGAGAGTCGGAGAGGGGCCATAGGGTGGCCACACCCCCCTTGGCGCGGGCTATCCCTAGCCGCGCCACCAGGTGGTGTGGCCCCCCTGGCCGCCCACCGACCTTGCCCTCTGGCCTATAAGAAGCCTCCCGAGGCATAAACCCTAGATCGTCAATCAGAAATCCATGAAAAGTTTCGCTGCACCACCGCCACCGAAGGGGAGATTCGAGGGACAGAAAGTCTCTGTTCCGGCACCCTGCCGGGACGGGGAAGTGCCCCTGGAGCCATCTCCATCAATCTCCACCACCATCTCCATCACCATTGCTGATTCCCATGATGAGGAGGGAGTAGTTCTCTCTCGAGGCTAAGGGTTCTACCGGTAGCTATGTGTTCATCTCTCTCTCTATGCTTTAATAGATCTCTTCTCTCAAGAGTAAGTCCGAGGCATATTGTAATCAAGTATATCTACCTTGCTACTCAAGTGCTTTAATAAATCTCTGCTCTCCCCATGTGTGTGAAAGTGACAGCGTGCACACCATGGTGGCACTTAGGCTAGAGATTACAAATACTTGTTATGAGTTATATTGGAGTTGGATATCTTTATGAAATTGTGGTGTTTGTTGGACCTATCTAGTACTCAAGGTGATAGTGTGGGGTTTTCTAGATGGGAAAGACTTACGTTCAGGTGTGCTGTTATAGCCCTACCAACGATTAGAGTGTTCAACCAGAGAGTAGTTAAGAGTAGTATCATAAAGAGAATATATTTATGTGAGAGTGTTCACTAGTGAAAGTATGATCCCTAGGCCTTGTTTCTAAGCACTGAAACTTCGTTTGCTACTAGATCTGTTACATGTTTGCTTGCTTCCATCTTTATTTCAGTTTTCCTTTAGTCTTTTCCACGCCATCAAAGTATTTTATATCACCGTTTCCACTTATAATTATCCATACCACTTGTATTTCATTATCTCTTCGCTGAACTAGTGCACCTATACACCTGACAAGTGTATTGGGTGTGTTGGGGACACAAGAGACTTCTTGTATCTTGATTGTAGGGTTGCTTGAGAGGGAATACCTTTGACCACTTCCTCCCTGAGTTTGATAAACCTTGGGTGATCCACTTAAGGGAAAACTTGCTGCTGTTCTACAAACCTCTACACTTGGAGGCCCAACAACTGTCTACAAGAATAGAAGTGCGTAGACATCAAGCTATTTTCTGGCGCCGTTGCTGGGGAGGTAAGGTAAACGGTATTCACACCGGAGGATTAAAGAAGAAGAACCTCCCACAACAAACGCCTATTTTCTGGCGCCGTTGCCGGGGAGGTAAGGTAAAAGGTACTCACATCCTCCGGTGTGAGTGCTCGAAGTTATTTCCTTTAGATTCTGCAATTTTGTCTTTTTGTTTCTTGTTTTCACTAGTTAGGCTTAATGGAAAACAACAACAAAATTAGAGATCTTTATAGTATTTATCTTGAGTTAGGACATGAAGTGTTTGAAGAGAAAATTAAAAAACCTATGGAACTTTATTTGCATGCTAATAGCAATGTTGTTAGTATAAATTCTTTGGACACCATTATTGTTAATGCTATGGAAAAGTCTAAGCTTGGGGAAGCTAGTTTTAATGAAAATGATCTTTTTAGTTCCCCAACTTTGGAAAATAGCTATTCTATTGCTTATGACGATACCAAACCTCCAATATATGATGATTACAATGATGAATATGATATTTTCAGTCCACCTACTATTGAGGAGGCAATTAATTATGACTACAATATGCCTCCTATATTTGATGATTATGGTGATGAAAATAATAATGATAGCTATTTTGTTGAATTTGCTCCCACTACAATCAATAAGAATGCCTATGTTTATGTGGGGAGTATTAATTCTTTTATGCATGTGGCTCATGATAAGAATGTTTCTTGTGATAGTTATATTGTTACTTTTATTCATGATGCTACTGAAAGTTATTATGAGAGAGGGAAACATAGTTTTATGCATCTTAATAATATTAAGTTTCCCCTCTTTATGTTGAAAGTCTTGAAGTTGCACTTGTTTTGCTTTCCTATGATTGTTGCTTTGTGCTTTCATGACTTGTTTCTTTACAAGATTCCTATGCATAGGAAGTGGGTTAGACTTAAATGTGCTTTGAATTTGCTTCTTGATGCTCTTTTTTACTTCAATCATATTTCTTATGTGAGCATCTTCTCAAACTATCATGCCTAACTTAAAGGCATTAAACAAAAGTACTTATTGGGAGATAACCCAAAAGTTTTAGATGAGTCTTGGAAGTTATTACCTCTGTAATAACCGCTCCTTATCCTTTTTATTTTCTTTTTGTGCCAAGAGTAACCTCTAATGAGTCAAAAGTAATGATTGTGAAAGTTGCTGTCCCAAAACAGATTTCTGTGCTTCACCGTAAAAATTCGTGTAAAATATCTGAACGTATTTTTGAGGCGTGAATTTTTGTGCTTCTGCCCCAGGTTGTTATATAAGTTTCGTTAGTTCAACACTTTTTTATTTGAGCAACAGAAGGTCTTCGAAACAATTCGTCTTTACCAGCTGGTCTGTTTTGACAGATTTCTGCCATTATTTGCATTTGCTTCTTGTTGGTTCCTTTTTCAGTTCTTTTGGCAATTGAGATTTTTGAGGGAAGTTCTGCAGTAGCTAGTGTTCTAATGGAAGTTTATTTGGTGTTATAACTGAACCTTAAGGCTTATTTATCTTGAGTGCACTAATGTTGCTAATAAGATTGTGTGAAGTTTTGTATGAAGGAAAAATTTCAGGTGTATGGAAGGAATGAGTAATGAGATGAAGGATGGACTAAAGCCCAAGCTTGGGGATGCCACACGTGTCACCCCAAGAAATATCCAAGAAGTACAAGCGTCAAAGCTTGGGGATGCCCAAGGCATCCCCTTCTTCATCAATAAAAATCCCAGGTTTCTTCCAAACGCTTCATTTTTATTGTTTCATGCACAGTTGTGTTGTTCTTGGAGCGTCTTTTTTTTGTTTTGGTTTTTCGTTTGCTTGGTTTGCTTAATAAATTTGTTGGACCCCCTCTTTCATACATTGGTTTGCAAATAGTTTGGTTTGGTTTGGAAAAGAGTAGGAAAGTTCATACTTATGTGGTAAAAAGAGCTCGTTTTTGACTGTGGCCTATGCTTTGTCATGCCATGCTTGATAATGTTTTGGCTCTATGCTTAGTATTCTTTGCTGTAGCATGACTTGTTATAAACAATTGAGATTGCTTAATGTGCCTTTGGATGAATCATGCGTAGTTTTAGCATATTAAAGCATAGTATTGTGGTATTCTCCTTTGATGCTTTATTTGGGTTGACATGGCACATGCTCACACCATGTTATGACTATCTCAAGTCACCATAGCCTTTATGATCCTTTAGTTTTCAACTTGTAGTATCACTTTATGCTTTTATCAATGATGTTTTGTCGCTCTACATGATTATGACCATTATTACTCTCTTAGTTTGTTGCTCCCAGTCTTTTGCTAGCCTCCACAACAAAGTATGAGTTCCACTCCTGCATCCAACTCCCTAAACCAAGTTTTTCCGAAGATTCCACCATACCTACCTACTAGCTTATGCTATTCCAAGTATATTCATGCTTTTGTTTACCTTCCACTTGTTATGACAAAACTAGTGATTAAAGCTCTCACGAACTTGATGGCACACTTTACTTTACTTGCCCTTAATAAACTTGAACCATTGTTTCTTCTATGTTGTATATGCTTGCACTTATTTGTTGGGAATTAGCAGAACCATGCTTTCATGGGGAACGCTTTCAACATTGCACTTGGTACTTGTACCTAGTTGATATCATGCTCTTTTGTATATGGATGTCGTCGGTGTGAAATGAAAGGGGAACTTGTAAGTCCATGGAGCTATGTATATGTGTTAGAGAAATGCCTGGGCCGCTGGTCTAATCCATGCTGACATGGTGGAAACCTGCAGCGTAACCATAATGAGCTGTCTATGAAGCATTCTTCTTATAAAAAAATATTCCTATATTGAGAAAAAAGAGAAAAAAAGAGATACTATGAAAAGAGGAAAGAGAGAAAAAAGCACCATATTCCCATGGTAAATAAGAAGAATGCTGAGATGCTCGTTGTCTGCTTGCCTTGTCATTTTGATATGGGGATTCTTCCATATCATCGGGCAAGGGGTACCACGTTGGCGGTTCTCTATGATACACATGTACTTACAATGACAAGAACTTACCGGTAACTAAACTTGAGTAGCATGAGGAGCGGCCCTCGTATACAAGGGACATGAGATTCCTAACTTATACTTCGTCAAGCATGTACACCATAGTTTGTTCACTTTAACCTTAATCACTTCAAGATGCTTATGATAGGGGCAATGAGACATGAAAGCTATAAGTACCATAATTTTTGAAAGCTCTTTATGGGACTTTAATCCCTACTTCCTTTTATAAAAGGCCTTTCTTCCACCACTATATTGAGTCTCCACCTTCTATCTTTATGCACCTACTTTGAGAGCATAGTGGCCATTCTTAGTTCTATGTGCATTGTCCCATGACTAGTTGATTGATGCATACTTTGATATTGCTTGTTTTAAACTATTTGTATCTAGTCACTCTTATGAACTTTGAAGGTGTCCTATGCATTTATGTTTGCTACTCTATGAGGGACAAGCTGAATGCCATTATGCTATGTTTTATTTATGTGAAACAAAACGTCTTGCAAAGCATTGTTATTCATGAATCTTTTGTTTGTGCTTTTTCATGTTGCATCATAGTTTCTTTGCTTATTGCTAGAACTTTGTATTTCATGTTATGATTGAAGTACTATGATCCCAGCTTCGAATGTTTTACAAATACTTTGATCAAGTCTTTGATGGTGCATGTCACCTCAAAAATTATTCTTTCTTTTTATCACTTACCTACTCGAGGACGAGCAGGAGTTAAGCTTGGGGATGTTTATACATTGCAAATGTTTCTATAATTTTTGATGTTCCATGCTTGGTTTTATCTACTTTCTTATGTTTTGTTCCAACTTTGGAGTACTTTTCATATGATTTCTTGGACTAACCTATTAACAAGATGCCACAGTGCCAGTTGCCTGTTTTCTACTATTTTTGGTTCCAGGAAGTCAGAAAATGAATATTCTCGGAATTGGACGGGACAAAAGCCAAAGTTACTATTTTCCCGGAAGACTCACGTATCCAAAAGGAGAGTTGAAGAGGGGCCACAGGGTGGCCACACCCCCTTGGCGCGGGCTAGCCCTAGCCGCGCCACCAGGTGGTGTGGGCCCCCTGGCCGCCCACCGACCTTGCCCTATGGCCTATAAGAAGCCTCCCGAGGCATAAACCCTAGATCGTCAATCGGAAATCCATGAAAAGTTCCGCTGCACCGCCGCCACCGAAGGGGAGATTTAGGGGATAGAAAGTCTTTGTTTCGACACCATGCTGGGACGGGGAAGTGCCCTCGGAGCCATCTCCATCGATCTCCACCACCATCTCCATCACCATTGCTGATTCCCATGATGAGGAGGGAGTAGTTCTCTCTCGAGGCTAAGGGTTCTACCGGTAGCTATGTGTTCATCTCTCTCTCTCTCTCTATGCATGATCATATTGTGATCATGAGCTTTGTAATCAAGTAGATCTACCTTGCTACTCAAGTGCTTTAATAAATCTCTGCTCTCCCCATGTGTGTGAAAGTGACAGCGTGCACACCATGGTGGCACTTAGGCTAGAGATTACAAATACTTGTTATGAGTTATATTGGAGTTGGATATCTTTATGAAATTGTGGTGTTTGTTGGACCTATCTAGTACTCAAGGTGATAGTGTGGGGTTTTCTAGATGGGAAAGACTTACGTTCAGGTGTGCTGTTATAGCCCTACCAACGATTAGAGTGTTCAACCAGAGAGTAGTTAAGAGTAGTATCATAAAGAGAATATATTTATGTGAGAGTGTTCACTAGTGAAAGTATGATCCCTAGGCCTTGTTTCTAAGCACTGAAACTTCGTTTGCTACTAGATCTGTTACATGTTTGCTTGCTTCCATCTTTATTTCAGTTTTCCTTTAGTCTTTTCCACGCCATCAAAGTATTTTCTATCACCGTTTCCACTTATAATTATCCATACCACTTGTATTTCATTATCTCTTCGCTGAACTAGTGCACCTATACACCTGACAAGTGTATTGGGTGTGTTGGGGACACAAGAGACTTCTTGTATCTTGATTGTAGGGTTGCTTGAGAGGGAATACCTTTGACCACTTCCTCCCTGAGTTTGATAAACCTTGGGTGATCCACTTAAGGGAAAACTTGCTGCTGTTCTACAAACCTCTACACTTGGAGGCCCAACAACTATCTACAAGAATAGAAGTGCGTAGACATCAATTCTCTAGCCATAAAACCTATTTCTATAGAGCATTGCAATAGCAGCAATGTCAAGACAAATAGTTTAGATGCTAGACTTAGTTACTAGATAGTTCTTATTGTTTCTAGTTCTTCTTTATAAGAAGTTATTTCCCTCTCTTTAACCTAGAGTGTTCTCTGGATCTTATGTAAAGAGTCGAGTTGTAATCTATAGTCATGTCTTGGACCTGCTGTGTTTCTGTTGTACCACTCTGAGGGATGTAATACTAGTGAACGGTGTTTCATTGGTGTTATGTCAACGACTATAGTGTACTACATCATGCAGTGGAATGCTGGGTCACCGCAGCTGGTATCAGAGCATATGCTTTGACCTTAGGATTAAAACCCTTTTAGGAAGATCTGTAGGTTGGATAGTGACTATAGGAGCCATCTTATCTAAACCAAGACTTGTGATGGATATCCACTTGAGGATAAACCTTGTCACACTTAAGTTGGATGTTCTTATCATCTTTCTTAAGGATTAGTTATATGTATTCTCTAGAGAAATGTCTTTTCAGTGTAACTCTAAATAGGTGTAACACCACTAAGATATCTGAAGTTAGATGAAATATCAAAGAAGATGGAGTTTGTGTTTAGAAACCCTGTGAAGTAGCAGAATCTTACCATTAGTTGATACCACTATACCACATAAGGTAGACCATCCGAGTATGTATAGATACAAATGGAAGTAAATCATGTGGCATCCACTTGATAATTCCATGTGATGGAGTATAATTTTGGTGAAGAATCATTAATGGTAAGCTAAGAAAAAGATTCGTCATGGTGAGATTAGCTCTTTAATCATGATGACTAGGTAAATCTAGACAAGTTCGTGGTGAGAATAGCTCCGAGACCATGATAAGTCTGTAATTAGGACAAGTACTTAGAAAATAATCTTGTAGTAACAGTAAGTAAAGAATAGTGTAGGTCTATGATAGAAGTCATAGATGTTATAACATTACGACAATGTTGGATTAAGGTAGTAACTACAATTATGTTATTAGTTTTGAGAGATCATGTGAGGATAGTTTACGATAGAATGAAAATTTGGTAATATTTAGTAGTCCCGAAATAAAGGTAAGTGGTTAGTCAAAACCAATGTGAGACCACTTTGCTCAAGATTATCCAGTTGCAACTGAGCAAGTTAGGTAAGTAATGAGACAAAGAGTAGTTTAACCCCTAAGTACTAACTATCACGAAGTAAATTTATACTAGGAGGTGTTATATACTTCACAGCTAAGCTTGGATTCTAGAGGTATTATACTCAGCTACTATATTCCGGGCTTAGAATGTTGTGTGTTATATGAGCCACATTTTGATTTCTTGGTTTTTCTTGCATCTTCTTGATTGACTAGATCTATACATGAAGTTTGACTTGGTGTGCAAATTCATGTTGCATCACCAAGTTATTACTTGATGTTATGGACCTAGATAGAAAAGGGAAATCGTGTAAGGGAGTGACGAGTTCCGAAGATCAAGATGAAGACTTGCACGAAGAAGAAGCCAAATATAAGATGTATCAACATTATTTGGAAGGATAGATCAATTCCAACTCATTATTAGTTGGCAGCAAGAAAGAATATTGGTGTAGAAAAAAGGGTGGAGCAACATACAGGAATGAACTTAAGTTCACTTAAAGTAGGTGATATTGCTCCAAAGCTAATAAAGTAATGGTACCAGGTTCATGGAAGTATCACGAATCAATGCAAAGAAGAAGTTTTGGAACAAAAGTGGTACTCCAGCTCTGACAACTTAGAGAGAATGCCAGTAAGAAAGTCGAATACCCGTAGAGTAATTCATACACCTAGGAGGATCCGCAATTAGTATCCGCAGCTAGTATCCGTAGCTGGTATCCTAGCGGTTTAGCTGATCATGCCATCTTTGTATGACTTAAAGAGTATAAAACTTGGCCTAAGTTGGCTTAAGTCTAAAGGAGTATACAATTAAAGATCGTCTTTCAAGACGCTTCGTGAAATCAAGGTTACCAAAGCGAAAATGTCCAGAAGGTTAAGGGTAAGACAAGTAGCATTGGAAGATTTATTACGGAGATCCACTACTATGTGGGTGTACCGTAGATTCTTTCGTGAAACCTTATATAGGTAAGATTCAAGCTAGACAGAGACCAATACCTAAACTATTGGGTATTATACATGAAGTGTTGGGGGATACCCCTGGGTAGGGTCACACCGGGGTATAAAGGCCAAGTTAGCCGAGGTATGGCAAGGTCAAAGCAAGAGCTGGCCAAGTCACCTCAAGGTAGGCCGAATCACGGGGTAACCCGGACCAGGGGATGTCCACCTAAATGGGTCTCAACCGACTTAAGACGTATGTTGGTAAGATGTATCTAACTTGTGTGCAGGAACAGATGTGGCCGGATCAACTAGGTACGATCCGGGTTATATCAAGCTTGTAAGAGAAGGAAGGTATCTCGCTGCTCAAAGGGTGACCACTGTGCACAGAGCGTGAGCGAAGCAGACAGAGGCCAGGACCACCAAGGCATGGCTGACAAAGATGACGATGCCAATGTCGGATGACGCAGGCGCCGCAGAGGCTCACGTAGCCTCTGCATGGATGACGCTGGGCTAAAGTGACCCGGTTGGCTTACTATTTTGGGAGGAGGCATATTCCTTGGAATATGCCTCCACGTATGCCCTAATAGGAGACCTAGTTACCCCTATATAAGGAAGGCTAGGGCCTCAGTAGAAAGGGTTGATCTCGAGTGGGTTGTGTTTTACTAGTGTGTTCCTGGGAGCTAGCTAGAGGTTAGAGTAAGAGAGTCCCTTCTTCCTCCTCTCCCCAATATAGCTTGAGGAGCACTTGTAATCCGTGGAAGTGAATCAAATACAAAGCTACTGTGTGTGGAATCACCACACTATCCCTCCCTGGATTCCCCTAGTGCATTTAGTCCCCACCTTTAGCCTATCCATGGCATCTGCCGTGACACCACCATGATAGTTGGCGCCCACCGTGGGGCTAGCGGGGGTGAAAATCCTGACGGGAAACTTCACCGGTACCGGCAAACACATCGTCTCCGGGCTCGTTCAGCGCTTTGGAGCGCTGGACTTTGTCAGCGACAACGCTGGCTGCTTCGGCAAGCGTCCTCTTCCGCGCAAGGGCCTCTTCGTCAAGCTCGGTGCGCACAAGATCTACGTTGCTGTTGATGTGTCGTGCATTCACCCGCAACACGTCGTCGAAGGAGGCGAGCCACCCCTCAGCGCGGCTTGCGGGGAGCGTATCACTCGCTCCCCGGTTCACGCTGAGGTGATGATGACTGCGCCTGGCGCGGGCGCGAGCAAGGATCCGGCACCAGATCCGGAGGTAACACCAAAGGCACCAAGGAAAAGTAGAGGACCTCCTCTAGAGAGGCCAGAGAATGTGCTGCAGCAGGCGATGGACAGCTTGGCAAACCCAGTAGCATTAGTAGTAGATCCGACTCAGGCACAGGCCGAGCTAGAGGAGACTAGGCAAAAAATACTAGAGGGTGCAAAAAAGATAGCCGCGGCTCAGCAGTCGTTGAACATGACACTGCGTGAATACGCAAAGGCAAATAAGGTAGATGCTGTAAAAGTGAAGGGGAGAAACCTCATGAGTGAAATGAACAAAGAGGGTGATACTAGGATTGAGGAATCAGAGAACTGCTTGTCCGTGGGGCTGCCGAAGTATAGTACCCCAGCAAAGAACCTCAGAGCAGCAGATGCGGTTGTGTCCGAGTTAGAGGGTTTGACGGGTTAAGCCCGGCAAAGACAACAAGATAGGGTCAATGAGTTGGTTCGGATCGCGAACAGGAAAAATGAGGAGCTGCTCAGGGCTAACCCGGAGAGAGCTGGGGCTTCCAAGATAGTTCATTCAGCAGTGGGTAACCCGGAGAAATCCGCTAGAGCTGCATCGTCTCCTCATGGTGGTCCTAGGAGAGAAGAGGTAGTAACCTCGGCCAGGAGGAACAAACAGATAGTCCCGTATGACCCGACAAGGGAAGGGAAAGGAAAAGAAGTACAGAGAAATGAGGATCGAAGGAGTGTGTGTAGAGGTGAAGCTGGCCGAGGAAACCACGACCAAGACAATGCCGGTCAAGGAAATGCTATAAACGGCAATGCCAGACATCGCAACTCGGCGGGAGCAGGGCAACCACAGCAGCGGAATATACCAAGGCAAGAGCAAAGTGCCGACCGAGGTATGCAACAGAGAGGAGCTCCACAGGAGCAAGATAGATACAATGATGGTGATTCGGAAATGGTGAACGCTGGATATCCCAGGACGGACTATCACGTGATAGGGTCAAGATTGGGGAGCAGGAATTTGATGCCTGACGATGCCAGGTTAAAACTGGATCGGCTGTAGAGGTCGGAGCAAATTGAATGTCAAGGTCCTCCGGGTCCAGCATGTTTTGGGCCCCGGATCATGAAGGAACCTCCGGTACCTAACTTCTAGTTACCTAGAGTCACTAAGACATATGATGGCAGCGCGAAGCCGGAGGATTGGTTGATTAACTACGCAACAGCTATAAAAATTGCTACAGGCAACTTGAGATGGGCTGTGAGATATGTACCACAGATGTTGGAGGGGCCAGCGAGGGTATGGCTAAACAATTTGCCGTCTGGAAGTAGTAACTGTTGGATCGATTTTGAGGAGATGTTTGTTAGAAATTTCTCAAGCACGTGTCAGAGGCCCAATAGACCATAGACCCTAGCGATGTGCAAGCAGAGACCGAATGAGACAGACCGGGAGTTCTTAACCCGGTGGTGCACAGTGCGAAATTCATGTGAGGGCATGATTGAGTCACAGGCCAAAGCATGATTTGCACAGGGGTGCAGATATGCAAGCATGTTGTGGCAAAGGTTGCAAAGGGATATGCCAACTACATTGGCAGAGACAATCCGGATCGCTAATTCGTATGCCTTGGGTGATCCGACTCAACCTAGGCTAATGTCAAGCGAGTCCAACGAGGAGTACTACCAGAGAGATGGAGCCAGATCATCCCGAAGAAATGATTACCGAGGTAAAAGAAGAGACGACAGACCGGATTACAGGTACAGTTCGCAACAGGTTACTGTGGTGAATCAGGATCAACCCGGAGCGGGGAATAATCAGCGTCAGAAAACTGGAGGGCAACAATGGACCCCAAGAAATGATGGCAAGAAAACTTGGACGCCAGAGCAGAAGAAACAGTGGCAATAAAAGAAGGACCGTCCGAGATATACTTATGAAGCAATGCTGGATCAACTGTGTAAATTTCACATGCCAAATCCGAGTAACTCAGCGGGTCACACAACCAGGCAGTGTGAATGGATGCGAAAAAGAGAACAAGGTGGTTCGGGGAATGCTCAGGCACCTCGGAATGATCAACCTCAGCAGGAGTTACCCCGGCAACAATTGCTCTCCGGAGCGAACATGCAACAGTTAATGTTGCCTCCCCCTCCGCCGAGGTATGACAACCATGAGAGAAGGGATGCAGTGCATCAAGTGGAAAACCAACCTCAACCAGATCAGAGGTACCCCGGAAACAAGGGGAGAAATGAGTATAGAGAGCATCATCAGAGTTACTGTGTGTTCACCATAGAAGAGACAGACAGAAAGAGTTTGCAGCACCGACACATGGAAGTTAATGCAGTAATGCTAGCTGTGACGAGGTATATGCCTTGGTCAGACCAGGAAATTACCTGGAGCATCAAAGATCATCCCAAACTTATGCCAAGTCCTGGTTCCTATGCGCTAGTGTTGGACCCAACATTCATTGGGCCAAGCATCAATGTGAGGTTCTCAAAGGTGCTAATTGACAATGGCACTAGCATAAATATCATGTACTTGGACACGATGTGCAAGTTAGGTATCTCGGAGAACATGTTCCAAGCTACAAGGACAATGTTCCATGGCATTGTGCCAGACATTTCTTGTGAGCCCATAGGCAAAGTCCGGGTTGATGTATTGTTCGGCACAAGAGATAACTGCCGGACTGAGAATTTGGAGTTCGAGGTTGTAAATTTGGAGAGCGCATATCACGCGTTACTCGGCAGGCCAGCTCTGAACAAATTCATGGCAAGTACTCACATCAGTTACTTGAAGATGAAGCTGCCCGGGCCAAATGGTGTGATTACCATAACTGGTGATTTCCGGCGTTCCATTGAATGTGCATCAGTCGGGTCTAACCTGGCCGAGTCACTCATGATTGCGCAAGAGAAGAGAAAAATCCAAGAGGTGGTAGCATTGGCTCAATCCGCGCAGCAGTATATGCCAGCGCTGAGTAACCCGCATGGAAGTGTTTCGTTCCAAGCGACAAAAGATACCAAGAAAGTGCCTGTTGATGATATGTTCCCAGAGCGCACCGTAACAATTGGTGCCGGGTTAAATGACAAATAGGAAAGCGAGCTCGTCAACTTCCTCCGTGAGAATCGGGATATTTTTGCTTGGTCCACACAGGACTTGCAAGGTGTTCCGAGGGAGTTGGCCAAGCACTCTTTGAATGTGAGACCTAGAGCAAGGCCGGTGAAGAAACCTCTCCGCCTCTTCGCCGAAGATAAGAGAAAAGTCATAGGAGATGAGATAGCTCGGCTGCTAGCAGCTGGGTATATCATGGAAGTGCTTTACCCGGATTGGCTGTCTAACCCAGTGCTTGTGGAAAAGAAGAAAGATGATCCGAATGTGGTAGTGGTTTGGCGCATGTGTATCGATTACACGAACCTGAATAAGGCATGTCCTAAAGATCCATTCCCACTGCCAAGGATAGACCATGTCATAGATTCCACTACTGGGTGTGAACTATTATCATTCATTGATGCATATTCTGGTTTCCACCAGATACCTCTGAACCCAAGTGATCAAATAAAAACTGCGTTTAGCAACCCGTATGGGGCTTATTGCTATCGCACCATGCCTTTTGGTTTACGTAATGCAGGGGCAACGTACCAAAGATGTATGCAAAAATGTTTGCACGACCAAATTGGTCAAAATGTGCAGGTGTATGTGGATGATGTTGTTATCAAGACCAAGGAAAGCAAAACGCTCCTTAACAATATCAGGCAGACATTCGCGAACCTTAGGAGGTTCCGAATGAAGCTTAACCCGGAGAAATGTACCTTCGGTGTCCCGGCTAGGAAATTACTCGGATTTCTTGTCTCCAGCCGAGGTATCGAAGTTAATCCAACTAAAATCCGAGCCATAGAGCGAATGGAACTGCCGAAGTGCCTTAACGATGTCTAGAAGTTCACTGGTTGCCTGGCATCCTTAAGTCAGTTTGTATGTCGGTTAGGAGAAAAGGCACTGCCTCTCTATCAACTCATGAAAAAGTCGGACAAGTTCATTTGGACGCCGCAGGCCAATGAAGCCTTTATCCAATTAAAGAAGATGTTAGCCACTGCACCTGTGTTAGCCTCTCCACTATCAATGGAGCCAATGTTGCTCTATATAGCCGCAACCAATCGAGTTGTAAGTGCAGTAATTGTGGTAGAGCGCGATGAAGAGGGTAAGTCAGTGCAAAGGCCAGTATATTACCTAAGCGAGGTCTTATCCGCATCGAAGCAGAATTATCCGCACTATCAGAAAGTGGCATATGCTGTGTACATGTCGGCTAAGAAGCTAAAACACTATTTTGAGGAGCACCCCATCAAAGTAATATGTGAAGCTCCCATATCCGAGATAATGAGTAACAAGGATGCAAGTGGCAGGATTGCAAAATGGGCAATTGAACTAGCCCCTTATGCGCTACAATATGATAGAAGAGAAGCAATCAAATCTCAGGCTGTGGCTGACTTTTTCGTGGACTGGGCCGAGGTGCAATATGAACCACCATTACCAGATCCGAATTATTGGAGGATGCACTTTGACGGATCAAAAACAAAAACCGGGCTAGGCGCCGGAGTAGTACTTACCTCGCCAAAAAATGATCAGCTGAAGTATGTGCTGCAGATCCATTTCGCAGCATCAAACAATGTCGCCGAGTATGAGGCACTTGTGCATGGGCTCAAAGTGGCAAAGAAATTGGGATACGTCGGATCCAGTGCTTTGGAGACTTGGATTTGGTAGTTCAGCAAGTTTCAAGGCTATGGGATTCTCTTGATCCAAACATGGCATTATACAATTTCCATGTGCAGAAGCTATCTGGTTATTTTGAGGGATGCAAATTTCACCATGTACCCCGGGTGGAAAATGAGGCTGCCGATGTATTGTCGAAGCTCGGATCAACCCGACAAGCAATTCCACCGGGTGTAGCATTAGAAAACCTCAGAAAACCATCTATCAGGCCGTCCTCAGAAACTGACTCAATCTACCTCCCGGAAGATCCGGAGTACGGAGTAGTACCCATGGACATTGACGTGGGGGGTGGTGCGCGAAACTCGAGGACTGCCTCGGCAAACCCAGGGACTGCTCAGCGTGATCCGGCTGAGGTTATGCCGGTGGATCAGATGGAAGTTGATGAGGATGTGTTCCCAGTGCGAGCTATACCAGCTTGGGCACTACCCATATTTCAATTCTTGAAAGATGGAACCTTACCCGCTGAGGAAGTGCTTTCCAGGCAAACTCAGAGGAGAGCGAAAGCATACACGATCATCAATTCCAAGCTATACAAAAGGAGTGTGACTAATGTCCTCTAGCTATGTGTTGACCTGGAAGAAGGACTTGACATCCTTCGAGATATACATCAAGGGGAATGTGGGCATCATGCCTCGTCTAGAGCCTTGGTAGAAAAAGCTTTTCGTCATGGGTTTTACTGGCCAAGTGCCTTGGAACAAGCAGAGGATTTGGTAAGAAAATGCAATGGTTGTCAGAGGTATGCTACCAAGACACATATGCCAATGTCTGAGCTCAAGACCATACCAATTACCTGGCCATTTGCCGTATGGTGTTTGGACATGGTTGGCCCCTTCAAACCAGCAAGAGGGAACATGACCCACATCTTGGTCATGGTCAACAAATTTACAAAGTGGATTGAGGTAAAGCCGATAAGAAAATGTGATGGAGCTGCCGCCGTGACATTCCTCAAGGACATCATCTTGAGATACCGTTATCCTCATAGCATCATAACAGATAATGGCACGAATTTTGCTGAAGGAGCATTTGCGCGATTCTGCCAGGATAAGAAGATCCGGCTAGACGTAGCCTCGGTAGGTCACCCCGCATCGAACGGACAAGTGGAAAGATCCAACGGATTGGTATTATCCAGGATAAAACCCCGGATCATTGAGGCGCTGCAAAGATCAGTGGGGTGCTGGATATAGGAACTACCAGCGGTGCTATGGAGTTTAAGAACAACTCCGAACCGATCAACAGGCTATACGCCATTCTTTCTGGTATATGGGGAAGAAGCTGTATTACCAGCCGACATAGAGCATGACTCGCCTAGGGTCACCCAATACATAGAAGCCGAAGTGCAAGAAGCCCGGCAAAACGATGTTGATCTGCTGGAAGAACCGAGAGAATTGGCATTGTCCAGATCCGCCATATATCAGCAAAATCTCCGACGCTATCATAGCCGGAAAGTAAACCCCCGAGTTTTCCGAGAAGGTGATCTGGTACTCCGGTTAGTACAATGAACTGCTGGCATGCACAAGTTATCCCCCCCATGGGAAGGGCCATTCATTGTGAGCAAAGCATTGCACAATGATTCTTATTATCTTATCGATGCAAAACCACACGAGAAGAACAAGGCGGACAGGTCCGGCGAGGAATCTAAGCGTCCATGGAATGTAGCTCTACTTCGTCCTTTCTACACTTAGCAAAGAAGTGTATGTATCCGAGTCTCTCATATGTCGGTATGTATGCCGGCAATGAGCTTATCAATGAAATCTGGGCACCTCGAGCAGTAACTTGGGGACTGCCTTAATGATACCTCTTATTTGTTTTCTGTATTCATTATTTATGCGTCAGCTGGCGTAAGTCGCTTCTGCCTAAGCCGGATTAGTAGTGTGTGAGCACCAAAAACCCAACTCTCCGACTTGCTGCCGTCTAACAAGATTTGGCTTCATGGCAAGCAAGAGAACAAGTTTGGAATTGCTTAGCACATGAAAAACGACTAAGGAAAGAAACTTAATCGAGCCGACGTTTGTTTTTCGGACTAACCTTATGCTTATTTTATCTTCACTTTGCTGAATTATTTTGAGCTAATCCTAAAGTTTCCAAGTATTATTAAGTCAATTTTTGAAGCTCGGACTCGTAAGTCATAAAACCGAACCAAGGTAGAGCCAAGAAATTGGAGGAACAAGAAAATGAAACTCGGGGACTACGCCCATGTTAATCTGGCACAAAAACTTAGTAGAAAAATATCACTTATGTGCTTAATACAATTGCACCCTGCATACCGAGGATCTGATGAAATTCAAAGTGTTTATAATCAAGGAGCAGCAGGAGGAGGTAATTTGGCGCCAGCGGGTGCAGCTCCAGCTTCGGCTCCAGCATCATCTTCATCCTCCTCGACGTCCGAAGCTTCGTCCTCACCCGAATCATCTTTAGCATCTTCAACGTTTTCGTCCTCAGCGGTGCCAAGGAAGCTTGGTCCCTCGTTCCACTGATGAATGGGGGCATATTGAATGAGGCTATGGGCGCAAGCCTTGCGCCGAGCTACCCATTCCGGGTCAGTAGACCACCTTGATCCGGTGCGCATGCGCTCGAGAAGCTTCAGGATTATCTTTACGTCCCAAGTGAGCACATAGTGGAGGACAATTTCAGCTCTGGCACGTCCAGCAGATTCTCTCCAAAGATCAAGCTGAGTCTCGCACTCCATAAGCCGGGCAACAAGAGCAGCTGTCGTTGGATTGAGGACAAGTACGCCATGAGGGGGTCCTCGAGGCGTGCGGAAGAGAGGGGTGTGAGACGTACGGTATTCCGGGATGGTGAGCACACAAGTTTACCCAGGTTCGAATCCGCCGGCTTTGGACGGATCCTACTCCTGCTAGAAATCCAGTAATACGGCAGAGCCGGAATATGGGTTACAAGGGTATCGCCTGTGCGAGTTTAGATTGTAGACTATTGTATTGTGCCCTAAAGGCTCTCCCTAGGACGGCTTATATAGATATCCAGCCTAGGGTTTACAGGAGAGATCAATCTGGCTACGACTAAGAGTTGGTTGCAGAGTACATCTTGAACTATAAGTAACATTATGGGCCTAAGTCGGTAAGTCTTCTGGGCCTTCCCGTAGCCGGATTGGACTCCATCTTCTCTCCTGACTGGGCCACCCGTGAAGCAAAGCTCTAACCCGAAGTGGGCCACCCTGGTCAGTGAGGAACTGTGAGGATACCCGGAAAGTATATCCCCAACAGCAGCCCTAGGAGGGCTCCGAGATCCAAAGTCGGATTTTATCATCGTCTAGCTTGATCTTCGGCTTGCAGAATCTTGAAGGGTTCCTGAAACTTCACAACAAAAAATACGATCCGGGTCTTAAAAATAAGTCAGACCTATCAATTAGTTACTCGGATTTTCCAGCTTGATTTTAAACTAAGCCGGAACTTGGTTTCTACGCCACCTGAGACAAGCATGGTCAAGTCACGTCATCTGACAGGCGTTCCATCAGCATGACTGTTGGTGGGTCCGCGGTTCACGGAACCGAGGCGCCGTTTCAATGCGAGCATGGAGATCGAGGAGACGCAATCATCGCGTGGGTTCTTCCCAGTTGTTTCCACGTCGCGTGGCGGTTTACACTAATCTTGGCGCAGTTAGGTGGATATAAAGGGTTTGGATTTCTCCTTATCCTTTCCACCAGTCTTTGCCGTTTCCTTTCCTCCCAATCCTCCTGCGCGCTTAGAGCTCTCTCGTCCTTCCCCCCACAAAAACTCCCAGCGCCGCCACTTTTAGGTCATCTCACCGGAGAAATGGCTTCATCGTCTTCTTCCTCCGGTTTGGCGGCAGCAGCGGCGGCGGCGACGGCAGAAGCAGCAGCGGGGATGGAAAGCTTCCGGGGAATCTAGATCCCATACGCCCTTGACGAGGACGGCCTCAAGAACGTGGAGAAGGAGGGGCTTCTCGTCGCCGGCGACTGGCGGAGCGGCTCCGGCGAAACCATCCCCAACCCGCGGGATGGCGAGCGGGTCCACTTCGGCACCCATCTCGACCGAGGTCTATCTTTTCCTCCCTCAGAGTTCTTCTCCGAGGTGATAGATCATTACGGAGTTCAACTCCACAATCTTCCTCCCAACTCACTGCTAGAAATGAGTGTGTATGCGTCGCTTTGCGAGGGCTTTCTCGGCATTAGGCCGCGTTTTCTTCTCTTCCGGTACTATTTTCATGTCCAGAGAAATTCCATCACTGCCAGTGTTCCTTACATCACCGTCACCATTAGCTTTTCTCTTAGACGAGACCGGGCCTATCCCAAAATCGCTGCCAGTGACTTGGTCAAACAATGGCCAGCCACTTTCTTCTATCATAGGGATATTCCGGCTCCCGACAAAGCTACGGCTTTGCCGGCTTTTGTCGATGGAGCCGCCATGGCCCAGCCTTCCTGGGACGAGGTTGCTCCGGCTCTCACCGACGATCTGATCCTCACTAAGAGGCGGATCGAATATCTAATGAAGCACATGGGTCTGAAGGGATCCGACTTGGTCCAGTGCTGGGTCTCAAGTCGGATCCAGCCACTTTAGTACCACAGGGATAGACTGATGCACTCCATCACGTCTTCCAAAAAAGACTCTCTCTGCATCAGCCCCAAATCCTACACCACTCAAGGTTACATCAGCCAAATCAAGTGGCTGATCAAGGAGCGGATCGAGAGGAGGATTCCGGAGATTTCTCTGGATATGTACACAACGGAAAACCTCGTGGTGCCGGTAAGCTTCCATCAATACACCTTTTATCTGTTTCAATCTTTTAAGTTATATACTGCAATGCTAATATGCTTTCCTGTTTTCAGCTTGCTGACCTCCCCGAGTTGGAGCTTGCTCCACTCGAAGGATACCCTCCTCAGTTTTCTCAGGAGACTGAAGTGGTCCCATTGCCGGACCTTGCGCTCAAGAAGCGCAAAGCTTCGACAGTGGCTGTTGGCACAAAGGAAGTGCCTGTTGTGAAGAGGTAACTTTCATTCACAATTTCCGCCTTTGTACCTTTCTCGAATTTCTTTCCGAGATGTAATGTTTCTGTCTTTGCCCCATTTATCAGAGCAAAGCCGATCGTCAAGGGCAAGGGGAAAGGGATTCCTTCAAAGCCCCATTGACAGACGAAGCTTACCATAGCTTCTCCTGCCGTGGCTCCTCCAACTCCTGCCCCTCAACCTTCTGCAACTCTGGCGATAATTCCTTCTCCGGTGGTTGTCGAAGATCCGGCTCCTCCAACAGAGCCTGTGATCCTTGGGTCATAAACTGACGTCACCGTGGATGCGTCAGCTCAAGATAAGGGTGAACCCTCTTCGGGTAATGATCCCTCGGATGAAGTCTTCGCCGACAACCTCATCAGCAATCCGGGACTTGCCAAGTTTGGCCTGTCCCGGAAATCTGCAAAGGAGATCCAGCGGCTGGCCAGGCAAGTCCTGGACAAAAGCCATCTATCCCCCGAGGAGGAAGCGCGGGAAGTAGAGGACATCAAGTTCTCCGATATTCTCGCTCAAGTCCGCCTTCGCGACAAGAGGATTAGGGCTGGTGAGCTTCCAACAGCCCCAGTGATCCCTCTTACTCTTTCCGAGAAGGTGGCAGTTGAAGTGAACGCGGGTTTAGACAAACTCACCCGCGAGCAATATGTAAGTCGGAATTCCAACTCTTGTTTTTTACATTATGTTATATCATATCCTCTAGCCCCCAAGCATGAAGTAGGATATAGAATCCGGGTTTATGCTTTCATTAGGATGCCAAAGAACGAACTAGTGTAGCCCCCAAGGCTCGTGCTGATATTTAGCAAAAAATATTAGCCCGAGTCTTAACTAGCTTTCTAACTTTGGGTATTCTGACTTACAAAAAGTATGTTCCTATAACCAGGAATTACTGACCAATGTCTACAATAAGCGGAGAGAGATCAAGGCTCTCCGGCTTAAAAATGCCGAACTCAAAGTAGCCAAGGATGAAGCCGAAGGTAAACATTCCGAGATTCAAACCTTGTCTTTTACTTTTTGAGTGCCAAACTTTTTCTAAACTGTTGTTCTTTTTTTTGACTTACAGCGCTGGTAAAACAATCCATCGCTATGATTGAAGAGGCCGAGAACCTCAAAATCCTGGTGGTGGAGAACAAGGGACTTCGCCAAGAGCTAGAGAAGCTCAAGGCAGATCATGAAACGAGCATAGCTCAAGTCCTGGAATCCTCCTCCATGGTCACTGAAGAGCGTGATTGCAAGATTGCTGCTCAAGATAAAGTTATCTCGGACCTCCAGAATGAGCTTGGCAGAGAGAAGGACATCTCCTAGGCACTCCGGGCTGAACTCCAGAGTCTCCGGGAGGAGAAGACCAAGATTGACGACGTCATTCTCGGTACATTCCATCTTTCTGACATATCTTTTTCTTCGAGTTTTATCAATGTCGGAATTTTCTTAACTTGTTTTGTGTATAGGTCCTCTGAACTTGACGGACTCTTCCTCCTCCGAGCCCCGCACCCACCGGCTTACCCAAGTCGGTAATCTTCTTCATGACTTCCGCCAGTCCCTTGAGGACATTGGCGAGTCTCTCAGGATTCCGGACATGCCAAGCATGTCGGATTTTCAGGTGCGGGACAAGGCCAAGGAGATGCCGCAGCTTGTTCGGGACTAGAACATGTCCTACGCGCGGACTGTTGCACAGAAAGCTCTCACCATGGTCATGAGCCACCATGGAAACATGGAGATATGGCAAGTGACCAGAGGGTACTGCAAGGTAGACGAAGACGGCCAGGAGCAAGACCTTCAAGCCATCATGCACTCCTGCGCCGGATATGGGTGCCACGTAGCTGATCTGACCAGCTACGAGACCCCCTTCTTCACCCGGGTAGCTACTCTGCCACCTCCTCTAGAAGAAGCCGAAGAAGTTTCCGACGATGAACGGACCACCTCAGATCCGGACATCTCGGAACGATATCAAGGCGGAGTAACCAGCGAGCCGACAACTGCTTCATCTCCTCCTGCATCATAGACCACAAATTTATGTATTATTCTATGAAAGAATATGATGCATTTGTAAATATTAAGTACTATTGATTTTGGTAGTGCTAAGTTTTTTATCTATTCAGCACTTTTGTCTTAGATTTTTGTGTGTGCCTGAAATGTTTACACAAGCACTTGAAATTTTCCGTCTCTACTTATCGTTTATCTGGCTTTCCGCCTCGTCCCTTTTGTGAGCCGGCTAAACCTTCAGCCGGAAACTTTGCCGAGCAACGGAGCTCAACTGCTAAACCAGTTTAAACTCGGAAACAAAGCCAGCTTCTAGTACCAACAATTCACTACTCGGAAAATACCCGCATCCAGCAATAAGACAAATAACCCAAGTAAAGACTAGAATTTTTAGAGTTATACTCGAAGGTAGCAGTTTTAGAATCGGAAATCTAAACCAGAACGAACATGAGCACAAAGTACTTTCAAGCATTCTGGGATTTTCGACTATAACATGATCATTTGGAGATAAGATGGTAAAAACTTCTCAGAACAAACTTGAGGCAACCAAGACTTTTATTTCTCAAATAACATGTACATATATATGATTTACAAAGAAGGATAAACTAATAATAAAAGGGACGTAGCTAAGCAATATTCCACGGTCTGTCTAACTCATCCGGATTTGTACTGCCTCCAGCTCTCTTCCGCGGAGAACTTTCGGAAATCTACCGACGTCATAGATTCATCCGAGGATGCGGGAACGTCTGCGTTTGTTCCAATTGCCTCCAGCACCGAATCGGTGTTTTCTCCAGCATCGGCAGAGCCGGATCTGGATCCAACATATCCGACAAAGTGCGACGCGTGCTTCCTGAGGTACCCGCGGCTTTCGCGATCAGCCATGTGGAAACTTTTAATTGTTTCGAGGATTGCATCTGCGCTAGCGCCTTGCAGTATCATGCTCCTCCGAGATTTCGACTTTCACGGGTGGGTCGATCTGGGATCCGGCTTCTCCAGGGAGATCCACTCCAGATTCGACTTGGCCTGTGAGGTCTTCTTCAGGCTCAGATTTCTCCACTATCTCCGCAACTAGTGCGGGCTGGGTGGGATTAGGGTTTTCTGAGATCCGGAACTCTGCCGCCTCCGCGGACAAAGGGGACCCAGAAGATTCTTCTGCCTCTATTATCACCACTAGGGTGGGTTGGGCAGGTTCAGCGAAACCGATGTAAACATCGATCTCACCAAAAGACATGATTGTATAGGCAGTCACGGCCTCCCTAGCTGGAATCCAAGTCTCGTCAAAAACAATGAGAGGGACTTCGCTGGCGTAGAGGATGCGACCGACGGCGTTAGTCTCGCCGATTCCGATTCTTGCAGATTCCGCTCGGAACGCAGATCCGTAGCTCACTTGCTCCACGGTGGGCGCCAACTGTCGTCGGATTGAGGACAAGTACGCCATGAGGGGGTCCTCGAGGCGTGCGGAAGAGAGGGGTGTGAGACGTACGGTATTCCGGGACGGTGAGCACACAAGTTTACCTAGGTTCGAATCCGCCGGCTTTGGACGGATCCTACTCCTACTAGCAATCCAGTAATACAGCAGAGCCGGAATATGGGTTACAAGGGTATCGCCTGTGCGAGTTGAGATTGTAGACTATTGTATTGTGCCCTAAAGGCTCTCCATAGGACGGCTTATATAGATATCCGGCCTAGGGTTTACAGGAGAGATCAATCCGGCTACGACTAAGATTTGGTTACAGAGTACATCTTGAACTACAAGTAACATTATGGGCCTAAGTCGGTAAGTCTTCTGGGCCATCCTGTAGCCGGATTAGACTCCGTCTTCTCTCCTGACTGGGTCGCCCGTGAAGCAAAGCTCTAACCCGAAGTGGGCCACCCTGGTCAGTGAGGAACTGTGAGGATACCCGGAAAGTATATCCCCAACAGCAGCGGTTCCCTCCAGAGTATCTTCTTCAGGCCAAAAGACGTTGAAGATCTGGATTGTCACATCCAGGATGTCCTTGCCATAGTTCTTCACAATTTCGACAGGAGAAGACAAGCTGACTAGCAAGTCCTCCATGTCATAAGGGATTTCTTCGGCGCCAGGAGCAATTGGAGTACCCCTTTTCTGGCGGAACTTGGGAATAGCGGTAGTTTCAATGGCATTGCCCTCTGGAAATTTGTCTGAAAACAAGACAAGTGAAGCAAGTAAGGAAATTTGTCTGACCCGGAGAGATTCATGCCGGCTAAAGGAAAAGAACTTACGAGAGATGTGCCTGTGGATCCGGGTGAGCTCCTTGGTGCAGTTGTCACGCCTTTTCCGAAGTTGCGCAAGTTCAGTGTTCACCGACTCAAATTTGGTGTCGGCCTCCTTCAACAGTTCTTGGTCCTTGGCAATTTGAAGGTTGAGACGCTCGTGCTCTTCGGTCAAGTCTTGGCCTGCCTTGTCCAGTTCGGACTTGTGCTGCGCCTTGAGCTTCTTCATGTCTGCCTTCAGCTTGGCAATCTGTTCATCTTTGGCCCGGAGGAGGGCAAGCTCATCATCTTTCTTTTTTAGCTTGGCCTGGTGCTGCCCTACTTGTTCGAGAAAATGCAGCATCATGTCAGGCACGGGCACACTATCTTCAAGAGAGGCTGAAATAGTTTGTTGACCCGGCAAAGCCGAGGTATGAATATTTGCCGAGCCAATGAAAAATAGAGAGCATAGCAAAGTGGCACAAGAATAACTTACCCTTTATCTGCTCCAAGTTTTTCCTCATGATAGTATTCTCGGCCTCCACCCCAGCTGCGAAATCCGAATGATGGATTAGTTCGACGGAAAAAGACGAAGAAAAATGGAAAATGCCAAGGAAAAAACTTACCCCTTTTCTCGTGTTCGGCGAGAAGTGCAGTATGTTTCACGCACAACATCTTGGGAGTATCCAGGAGACGCTGAAACTCAGCGCTCCGGCGATTGGTGGTCACCTAAAAAGAGTAAAAAATGACAACTTAGTCATGTGCATATTCGAAGTGTAAAAAATCGGGCCAAGTGGAAATTAACCTGGCTCTAGGTGTGTGCATATTAGAAGTGTACAAAATCTGGGCCAAGTGGAACTTAACACGGCTCTAGGTGTGTGCATATTCGAAGTGTACAAAATCTAGGCCAAGTGGAACTTAACCCGGCTCTAGGTGTGCGCATATTCGAAGTGTACAAAATCCGGGCCAAGTGGAACTTAACTCGGCTCTAGGTGTGTGCATATTCGAAGTGTACAAAATCCAGGCCAAGTGGAACTTAACCCGGCTCTAGGTGTGTGCATATTTTAAGTGTACAAGATCCGGGCCAAGTGGAACTTAACCCGCCTCTAGGTGTGTGCATATTCGAAGTGTACAAGATCCGGGCCAAGTGGAACTTAACCCGGGTCTAGGTGTGTGCATATTCGAAGTTATTAAGGAGCTACGTTAGTTCTCTAAGGAGCATCCGGCCGAGTAACAAGTTACTCCACCGGAGGCTCGGGGACTAATGGCTATATCACTAATACCTACTAAATGCTAAGGAAAGGGCGAAGCAACGTACCTCCATCATCCGACCTGCAAGGTTGATTGCCTTGGCAGCGGTATTCATTTGGGTAGCAAACTCAGCGGGCCTGAATTTCTCCGGGAGATCATCGTTGTGGACGAACTCCGCCTTGTTCCAGTTGTTTACAAACTCGATCAAGGTCGGAGGATAGCGTTCGCCGCTGAGCATGTGGGGTGCAACTAGACCCTTAGCATGGGCTTCCCTCCTCTCAACCTGGGCAATGGCCGGGCTGGTGTGCAAAACGAGTTGCGCATCAGCTGGCTCGGCAGGGGCATCCTTAGGTGGTGGAGTCTTTTTCGGGAGCATGGACGCGAGTGTACGCTGTCCAACCTCGATTGACGTTGCCCTGGTGGTGTTAGGAGCCTTTTTTTCCCTTGGGCTGCTGCTATGAGGTGGAAGTTGCTGCGGCGGATTTGCCCTTGGGAGCTGCCTTAGCGCTTACCTTGGTGCTGCTGGTGCCTTCTCGCCGAGTCTTGGAAGACTCGAACGAGGCGGACGGGCTCGGTGTTGCTGCTGTTGCTGCTGGTGCTGGTGCTTTTGCTGTTGCTACTGGTGCTTTTGCTGTTGCTGCTGGTGCTGGAGTTCATGATGGTGCTGGTGCTGATTTTTGTTTTGGCGGAGGTGCTGTGGGTATCTCGGATGAAGCTGGTTGCGGTGGAGCTGAAGTGGCGGTTGCTGCTGCCTCAGCAGAGCCAGTTTCCCCCGCTCCGAGGTTGCCCTCCTCTTGACGAGGGGGGCTAGAACCCGGAGCAGTCGCTGAACCCTCCTGAATGGGGCTCAACGGGTGTGAATCGTCGCCACGAGGGGGAGAAGGGCTATGTCGGAGCGGCGAGGCAGTGCCGGATCCGCTCTGAGGGACCTCCACCGCGGCCTTGCCGAATCAAATCATGGATGATGAGAAACTATAGCAAAGGAAGAACAAGTGAATGGCAAAGGGAGAAGTGGCTTACTCATCCGAGGTCAAGGGATCCTTGGGCTTGCGAGCTCTCCGAGCCATGGCCTTAGTCATAGACTTGGTGGCAGCTTTGTCCACGAATTTCTTTCAACTTTTAGCTGCCTGAGAAGGTCCGGAGGAAGAAGCAGATGTGGCCCCCCTCTTCTTCGGTGTGACCTGGACAGGCTCACCCGTGGCAAGGGGAGGATCTTCATGGATCTGCCCACCGGGGTTAGCTGATGCCGGAAAAGCATAAGAAAGGGGGACAACGTCAAATGCCTCCATCACCTCAACGTCCGAATCATCTTCATCATCGGGCCAATCTCTAATGGAAGAGAGTTTACCGGTGTGACGCTTGGTCGCATCAGCCATTGGCAGGAACATCTCCTGATCCGGCTCCTCCTCGTCCGAGGCAGCTCGATCAGGCGCCCATTTGAGTGAAGGCTCGGAGCAATCCTCGATGGTTTGCTGAAGAAACATCTAAGGGAAAGAAAAGGCAAAAGGATTAAACCCACAACAAAAACCGACATATGATGTAATTCAGAAAAGGTTTGGGGCACAAGACTTACCGCAGGGGGAAGCCTATCTCGGCAGAAATGTTCGAGCCCCCACGTCCACTCAGCAGAGAAGTTCTTGCTTGTGGTGAAGAGGGCCTTGACCCGGCGGTAGATCTCGTTGTTGATTAACTCGAATGAGGAGGTCCGGTTGGGGTCACGGCCCCAGCTCATGTGACAGAGTTTATATGTGCGTTTCTGGACGGGGGAGATCCGGTTGCGGACAAATGTGATCATGGCGTCCTCGTTGCGCAGCCCCAGATCCTTCAGCTCTTGGAACCTTTTGTTAACTTGGTTCGCCAGGACGGTGGGCTTCTTGGAGATCTGGTCCCAGATATCCGGGTTAGGAGGACCCGGAACGTACGGGCGCAGCCGGATCAGATCCTCAGTTGTGCCATTTCTGACGTAAAAGAAGGTCCAGGCCCAGCCCTTGCAAAATTCAAGCCCCGTAACTCGGGGGAAGATGGACTGCTTCCGGGGAGAGATAGATGCAGCGCTGAACTGTGTGAGCTGCTTGTCCTCCGGGTCAAGTTCTCTGTTCGGAATGACGTTCCAGCGGAGGCCAAAGAACCGGATCCAGAGCTCCTTCATGGGCCACAGTCCGGCTTAGCCCTCCATGGTGGAAGCGAAGGCGGAGAGAGAGGTGATGGCGTTAGCCGGAAGATGATGCTGCTGAAGCTCATACGTGTTGAGCCAGTCATGGAAAAAATCGCTAACAGGCAGACCGAACCCACGTTGGAAGTGGGAGAGTAATACCACATACTCACCCGGATTTGGCGAGGGGGCAAGTTCCTCGGCGGCGAGGTGGGCGATGACGCCCTCCGGAATATGTCGGGTACGGTACAGCCAGTCGAGATCATCCTCGCAAACCCAGGACCCAGCCCAGGCACCACGGTTAGCGTTCGCAGCGTCCTCCTCCATTTCTTGCTCTGCAACGGCGAGCTCCTCCTCTGTCATCTCAAGGTCACTATCCTCACTGGCGCTAGCGGAGGTGGGGGGCAGTGGCCTGGACTGGTGAGGACCCATGGCGGAGGAGATGCGTGGAGATGGCGGCGACACTGGTGCGCAAGGAAGCGGTGCAGCGGCGGCGCGGCTAAGCGGAAGCGGTGCGGCGGTGCTGTCGCTGGAGAGAAAGAGGAAGAAGAAGAGGCAGAGGGGCGCGAGAGTGAGAAAAGACCCAAGGGGCGTGCCCCTCCCCTATTTAACCACGCCCTTGAGGGGAAGTGGGATCACGCTGTGCGGACGGGCCACACGGTGTGGCCGTGTATGGCTCGGATCGACCAATCAGCAACAAGCCACAGGAGGGGCCACAGGGCGTAGGAGATCCCACGACGTGACGTTATGATACAGTTAACGAGGAGGCAGGCACGATGTGACGTGTGCTACAGTAATTTCTGACAATAACTGCGGCGGTTACTGTCGCAGGCCCTTAAAATGAGGCAAAGTAATGATTACCCTCCACGTGGGGAAGCATACGAGAGAAGGAAGAATAACTTGGATGAGTATGAGATGACCCGGCCAGCGAGTGAAAACTCGGAATGTGCCAAGGGAAAGTAAACCTATGAAATCCGGACTATGAGGTAACTCGGAAAATGAGCAAAAGGCTCGGTAAAATTGAACCTGCTGTGGCCTTATCCACTAAGGCAGCTAAGACCGCACCAGCTTCGGGGACTAATGTTGGGGGGATACCCCTGGGTAGGGTCACGCCGGGGTATAAAGGCCAAGTTAGCCGAGGTACGGCAAGGTCAAAGCAAAAGCTGGCCGAGTCACCTCAAGGCAGGCCGAATCACGGGGTAACCCGGACCAGGGGATGTCCACCTAAATGGGTCTCAGCCGACTTTAGACGTATGTCGGTAAGATGTATCTAACTTGTGTGCATGAACAGATGTGGCCGGATCAACTAGGTATGATCCGGGTTATATCAAGCTTTTTAGAGAAGGAAGGTATCTCGTTGGTCAAAGGGTGACCACTGTGCGCAGAGCATGAGTGAAGCGGACAGAGGCCAGGACCACCGAGGCGTGGGTGACAAAGATGACGATGCCAATGTCGGATGACGCAGGCGCCGCAGAGGCTCACGTAGCCTCTGCATGGATGACGCTGGGCTAAAGTGACCCGGTCGGCTTACTATTTTGGGAGGAGGCATATTCCTTGGAATATGCCTCCACGTATGCCCTAATAGGAGACCTAGTTACCCCTATATAAGGAAGGCTAGGGCCTCAATAGAAAGGGTTGATCTCGAGTGGATTTTGTTTTACTAGTGTGTTCTTGGGAGCTAGCTAGAGGTGAGAGTAAGAGAGTCCCTTCTTCCTCCTCTCCCCAATACAGCTCGAGGAGCACTTGTAATCCGTGGAAGTGAATCAAATACAAAGCTACTATGTGTGGAATCACCACACTATCCCTCCTTGGATTCCCCTAGTGCATTTAGTCCCCACCTTTAGCCTATCCATGGCATCTGCCGTGACACCACCACGACATGAAGTTTAGAGACCATTAGGAAACCCCAAGGGGAGAGTAAACAATAAACACTGAAGTGTTGTTGTCCAACTTTCTAACTAAAGGTTGGAGAAGTACTAACTATGATGAGATTAAGCCTTATTCTCATAAGGTTATAAGAAATCATCTGTATAAGAGTACTCTCTAGAGTATGTCTGGATAAAAGACCGAAGGAGAGATAACTGCTTAACCCTAGTTGATTAGTTTAGAAGAAATGAATCGTAGGTTGTCCTTAAGAAGGAGGAGAGCCTACTAAAATAGTCCAGTGTAAAATAGAAAGAAAACTGGATTGGAATGGACAAATGTGTCCACAACCAATCCTAAGTAAAAATTTAAAGACATAACTCAGGGGATTGTAGTAGGAGTTAAGCTACATATTGGAAGCGACAATTGGAGTTGCTCAGTATGAAAGAAAAAGATCTGGATAAAGGATACCACAACTATTTCCAATTGTGATCACAATGGAATTTGAGAAATGGTGTGATCAATACAAGTCAACTCCTTATTCCGAAACGCAAGAGAGTACGAACTTCGGGGACGAAGTTTATTTTAAGGGGGAGAGTCTATAACATCCCAGAATTAGAGCTTAGAAATAAGCCGAGACAAGGTGTGTGCATTGCATTCATGCATAGAAAATCCGAGGAATTTTCGCACAAAACTAAAGAAGTCAGTGAGGGATCGGGATCTCTCTTGCTCTGATGGCAGCATCCGGGCAAGTGCGATAGATTTCGACATGACCTCCACTATATCTTTTCTTTTGAGGGGGTAGCCATTCAAATTTGAACATTCAAGAGTTATGTTTGAATTCAAATAGAATTTGAGATGAATATAGAAAATGAATTGCAAAAAATAGAATAAAGTACACCTTGTATGAATAAATAATACATTACCCTTTATAATAAAGGTACTTCAAGACAAAGGCAAGATTACATTAATAAATGAGAATACACAAAAAGATAAGTATAAATAATAACAAGCCTTAAACTCCAAAAAGGAAGAAAAATCAAACTTTATTATCTCAAACAAATAGTAATACATTGCCTTTACACATACATAAAAGAATAAATGAATTACAAAAGAATCTAGAATAAAGATTACAATTAGGATCAATAATAATAAAAAGGTCCTAATTATTCCTTCATCTTGTGTCTTCATTCCTTACTCTGATTCCTGCAAAAAAACACAAAAGATAACAAAACAAAAGTAAAATAATAAAATAAAGGGAATTGTTTAGATTAATGCTACTCTCGGTCTGGCATAATGTTACTATGCTAAGTACATCATTGAGTATGGGTTAAAGGGGCCACATTGGATCTGTTCTTATCAAATTTAGGCTTCAGACTTGTGCATCATTAGCATAGAGTTAATATTCCACTTGGCAATTAAAAATAAAGGTCAAGATCAGATAATACCAAACTAGCCGAGCACATCCTTAGCAAAAATATCTCACAGATGAAACCTGGACAAGGGGAGGTTTCCTAGACCAGTAGCACACAAGCAGCTTAGTCATACATGCACTTTATGTGCTGTCAACACAAGAACTCCACAAGGGAGGATAAGAACACAGCCATCGCTGCAGAGTACCACCTTGTTGGTCACTCACCACACACTTCATTTCACCACATGGCACCTCAACATGTTCACAGCCCAAACCACAAGAACAACATATGTTCTTGATGGATCATCACGGATCTGCTTCACACATACCAACCAATATCACATGGATTCCTAGATCAAGATTTAGCCCAAGGATCACCAAGAGGATCAGGACCGGATCATAAGCTAACTCAAGAGGAGGAACTAGTCAACCATCAATAAGAAGGCCAGAAGAAGATCCAGGTCAGCAGGAGAACCCTAGGTGCAAGTAACAACAAGCACACCACCAGTAGTAGGTTGATTCTTAAGCTCATCATTTAGCACATACTTTTATGAATGCAGAGCTAAGGTTGGATTGATGTGGTATTACTCTCAGGCTAGCATGCAAGTGGCATGTCTAGATCATCATTGAGTGTTTAGGAAAAGAAATTAGCAGATCATGTTGCTTAGACCTACTATTGTGCACACTCCATATGAGAGGCACCACAATAGCAGCTCTTGTAGCAGCAGAACCCACCAAGTTAGTTAAACAAAAAAACCAGTATCAGATATGTTCTTATTTAAAATTGGGCCTCAGCCTATGCATCATCGCCATCCAAATATGGATTCCTAGTTAGTCAACCAGGTAGCATGTTCAATAGATGTGGTGTTCACCACTGTGCACACTTCTGACGAAGGCACCACAGTGGCAAACACCACAACCATAGCTACAAGATCAAGGTAAACCAGAATAGTATATTTAAGCAAAAGCCAATCACAAGGCATCACCATAATATATGTCCTTATCAAGGCAGAGCCTCGGCCTATGCATCATAAGCTAAATCATGAAATCAAGTTCAAGATCTGAGCTTATAAGTTAGAGAGAGAGAGAGGAGCACATAGGGGAACCAGATCAACCAGCTGAGCTGGTGATCCCTGGTATAACCAGGAATTTATACCTTAACTGCATAAAGAGAGAGCATCAAGGTCAAGAATGGAAAAGTAGCACTGTTACATAGTATATAAGTAATCGAGGAAGATATCCCATACATTTGGGTAATCAAATGATGCCAAGAACAAGTAAATATAAACATAAGTAAATCACCACCAAGTATATTAGCAATAGATCATATACTTATACAAACTTCAATTACATCGTGTCAAACACATTTAGATGATTTTATTTTAAGAATTAATTGTAGAAATCAAGCAGCAAAGCTACTAAGAAATTTACTGAAGCATCATGACTAGGAAAACCAACCAGAGGCTGATTTTATGAAACTTAATCAATGAGACATGAGAGGAACCATAGGCCAAGCAATCAATAGCATGAATAATTAGCACCTGTAGTAAACCTTGTATTATCATGCAATGGTACAAGAAGGTGAACCAAAAAATTATTAGTATGAGTGTATATATATTCCAGCATGATCAAGTGTACTAGAGAACATCACATGCACCTCTAATTTAAGTAAACAACATGTATTTTTATTTTTAGAAGAAACATATTAGATACAAGAAAATATTAGCATGTAGATAAAATCGAAGTATTACTTGCCAATACACATTGTCTAATGGTCATGAGATCATCAGGAAACCACACAAAAGCAAAATACCAAAACCAACAAGTGTTAATTTGTCCAACTAACTCCATGTGTTGATGCTTGAATAAATGCATTTCACCTACAAGGAATCGGTGGAGCCTATATTTCCCAAAACCTACCAACAATTAGTAACACTCAATAGCATGTCAAGGAAGATGCTCGCTGTGAAAATCACCGGCTAGAGCTAGCTGTTCATCTAGAAATATAGCAGCAGCAACATATGATGTAAAAATTGGACTACTAGAGGAAAATTGAATCATCTCAACCACTGGCATAGCAAATAACCTGGAGCATCGCACTCAACCACAAATCGTTAACAAGATTAGCAGACCAACTAGTACAGTCAGTTCTGAACCTAACCTAGATCATCCGCTCAAAGACCAGTCACCGAAGCAACCACCTGACCCGAGGATGTAACTGTGGTGGAATGTCAAAGTAGTAGCAGGTCGTGGAGGCCGGGGTTGCAGCCACGCTGCCATCCCGCCAACATCGACTTGAGGAAGGCATGGCGGAGAAGGAGCATGAGCAGGAGCCCGAGAAGGGGTAGTAGTCCGAGAGAAGCCAGGGGGTTGAACTGCATCACCATCGTGCCGAGCCTTGAGGAGGAGAAGGAGGAGCTCGTGGTGAGGAAGGTCACGTGTGACGAGGAGTCGCTGGGGCGCAGGTGTTGAGCCCGCGGCCGAACCCTAGACAGGGATAGGGTTCTAGGGGCGTGCGTAGGGGCGCAGGCGCAGATAGAGGTGGTGGGGATTAGGTGGAGAGCCTAGAGCGGAGCTTAGTCGGTGAGTGGCCGCGGCTGATGCGGTTGGTGGCGGCCGACGTGGCAGGCGGCGCTGTTGGCGGCGATGCGGTCGTGCGAGAGGAAGGGGCGAGGCTGTGTCGTGTGCATGTGTGTGAGTGAGAGCAGGAAACGGGGTTGGGCTGGGGTGGGGTATGACCCAAGCCCAACTGGGCTGGGTTGGTCTTAACTAGCCCACGGGCCAGAATAATTGTATAGGAAATAGAAAAATAAATATTGTAAAGGAAATAATAAACCAAATGTAAAATTACCAAAGTACCCCTGAAATTGTTTTAGCCCTAGAAAAATATAGAAAAATCCTAAAAATACATATAACATATTGGAATGATCACAAAAATAATATCTACCTAAGAATAATATAATATACTTTGTTTGAGTAAAAAAAATGCAGATAAGTATTAACACCATTAAAACCTAAGTGAAATTTCACAAAATAATGAAAAGATCTAAAAATGAATAAAAATCATTTTTGCATATGAAAATAAATCTACTATTATATAAAAATACTAACTTAATTTGTTTTCAAATAAATCTTGAAGCAAAGATTTAAACATATATAATCCTTTATGGAATTTTGTAAAAATAAAGATAACACTTAAAATTGAATAAAATTCATTTCTAAGATCTTAAGTAAGTATGTTTTACTAGAAAAATACTAATTATACTATTCCAACACATTTTATGGTTATTAAGAAATAAATTCTTATTTATTATTTAGTTGGTAAATTCTTTAACAACATGCTTAAATAAGAAATAATCATAATTTTATATAGAACCATAAATCTTATACCTTGAAATACGTTTTCTAAAACCATAACTCAAGTCTATAATAATACT
Organism: Avena eriantha; assembly: GCA_910589775.1. Lineage (NCBI taxonomy): Eukaryota > Viridiplantae > Streptophyta > Magnoliopsida > Poales > Poaceae > Avena > Avena eriantha. The sequence continues at coordinate 229,604,489 of OU342742.1, forward strand.
TAAAAGTAAAACCATTAACATTCAGAAAACTCACTTAAAGTAAAAGTAAATGATTCTATACCTTCAAACATGCTTGTTATAAGATTTAAAGTTTATTAATACTTTTAAACACATCACACCCTAGATTTAATTATGTTTTATAGTTAACTTTTGTCTGTTCCAAATTAAGTCATAAGGCATCTCAAATCCAAACTTATCGAACAAACGCAAACGATATTGATCACATTCGATTAACCATAAAGATTGGTTAAACCTTATCAAAGAAACCTTATCTTCAAAAGTTATTAGTTTTGCCACTTCAAACAACAATCTCATTATAAGTTCTTCAACTCTTATCAACCTAAAACATGGACTTTCATAATAGACACATAATATCAAATAACTCTAAACATGTATTGTTATATTTACTCTATATCATACATGTCAGCCTTAAGTTCCTTGTATAGGTATATTGGCTTATAAGGTAAACTTATAGACAAACTAAATCTTAAAGAAATCACCTAGGTTTAACTCATTCATCATATTAGGGTATTACTTCAGGGTTTTCCAAACTGCATTACATTACTTATGCACAACTGCATCTTGCTTCTTTAAACATTGGTCCTTACTGGACCAATGATGTTGTTTACAGAATTTGGATCTTCTATTGTCTTGAAGACCGTGAGCACATAATCTTGCAATCACAAAAGGCAACTTGCTCATGTCCTTTGCCTATTTTCTATCAAATGCTTGTAACTCAAATGTTGTCATCACCTACATTCCAAAAAGGTCAGAAAACATTATTTTCATAATAATATGATTATGGATTATTTACTAGATGGTAATAATCTACTCATACAGTTCCAGTGGTAAAGGAACATAATATCTAGGACTTAACAACAAATGTCGCCAGTGATTCTAGCGCCGTATATTACACGTCAACCATAAGACTTGGAATGAGACGGGATAGTCAATTGTATCTTCTCCCTTTATATGGACAGATGACCTTATTGTGAGGTTGTTGATTTCTCGTGGAGTTCCTGAGAATCCAGCACATGGGTGGGACCCCTTAGTTCCCCTCGATCTAGGTGTCTACATTATCTGTGCATCTCTGACTAGGTCTGAGTTCACCATAGTTAATGGTGACCGCTAGACAGAGCTGCGTACGGAGTCTCCGAGAGGCTACCCAAAGAGTAACCATGGTAGTTGTCTCGGGGGATCGTGCCTCATACGGGGTCGCGGAGAGGGCAGTACTGGCTTGGATCTTAAGTTGGGCCTCAAACCATGGAAGTTTGAACGGGGACATACTCCCGGTTATGCAACAAGGCTTAAGGTCTCTTGTGGGAAAAGTGATGCACCTCTGCAGAGTGTAAGAATTGTGACATGTTACTCCCTGTTCTGAGAAGGAGCTATGAACGTGGCAGGAAAGGAACTTCATGAAGTTCTGGTCAACCTATGAAGGCTGTCAGACATAGTTTTCAGAATAAAAGCCATCTTTGAAGAAATGTTTACGAAAACCTACATTGCCTACGACCTATGGTCCATGGCTATAGAGATAGTGCATCATACACTCCTTTTTAGTGAACTTGCTGAGTACGCTCGTACTCAACCATACCTTCTTAATGATGACCCACAAGTATAGGGGGTGTATCGCAGTATTTTCGAGGGAAGTGAAACCCAATTTATTGATTCGACACAAGGGGAGCCAAAGAATATTTATAAGCCTTAACAACTAAGTTGTCAATTCAGCTGCACCTGGAAACAATCTTGCTCACAGCAGTTTATCAGTAGCAACAGTTTTGTAGTAGGAATAGTAAAGTAGCAGAAGTAGTAAAGTAAAGACAGTAGTAACAATTGTAGCAAACAGTAGGATTCGAGTGCGGTAGGCATAGGGATGGATGAATGGGCGTTGCATGGACAATACAATTCACATAGCAATCAGAACATAGGGAAATTGCAGATAAATAAGATAAAGCATCCAAGTACTAGATAATCCTAGGCATGTGTCCCATATATAGTCATACATGCTCGCAATGGGAACTTGCACAACATCTTTTGTCCTGCCAGCCGGTTTGTAGTGGGGCCCCAAGGGAACTATTGGCAATTAAGGTGCTCCTTTTAATAGAGCACCGGAGCAAAGCATTAACACTCTGTGAACACATGTGATCCTCACATCAAAGCCATTCCCTTCGGTTATCCCGATTTCTGTCACTTCGGGGCCATTAGTTCCGGATAACAACGTGTGTATACAAGTTGGAGATAAGACCATAAACAATACTATCATAATGAATCAATAACATGTTCAGATCTAAAATCATGGCACTCGGGCCCTAGTGACAAGCATTAAGCATAACAAGTCGCAACAAAGTCATAAAGCACTAATAGAAGATACTAGGCACCATGCCCTAACAATCTGATGCCATTACATGAACGATCTCATCTAATCCCTACCATCCCCATAGCCTACATCAGGGGATTACTCACTCATAGATGGGGGAAACATGGATGGTCGATGGAGAAGCGATGGTGATGATGATGACGATGATCTCCTCCAATTCCTCGTCCTGGCAGGGTGCCAGAACGGAGTTTCTAGTGCTGTTTCATGGAATCTGGTGGTGGCGGCGGAGCGGAACTCCTTCTAGAAAAACGTCGAAGCCCCTGAGTTTTTAGGTCAGAAGGCAACTTATAGGCGAAGAGGGAGACCGAGGGGGAGTCTGGGGCGGCCAGACCACCCCCTAGCGCATCCTAGGCTTGCCCGCACGGCCAGGTGGTGTGGCCTGGGCCCAGCCCCCCTCCGTCTCGTATTCTGGCTCCTGGAGTCTTCTGGTGAAATAGTATTTTCGGCATATTTTCCGGGATTTTTCCTGATAGTTGATTTTCTGCACAAAAAGTAGACACCAGGGCAATTCTGCTAAAAACAGCGTCTGTCCGTGTTAGTTGCATCCAAATCACACAAGTATAGAGGATAAACAATAGCAAAAGTGTTTGGGAAAGTAGATACGTTTTGGATGTATCAACTCCCCCCAAGCTTAGCTTATTGCTTGTCCTCAAGCAATTCAGTTGAAAACTGAGTGTGATAAAAGAACTTTCACGAACACATTTGCTTCATATGATGTATATATTCTCAGTATGTGATCAACTACTTAGAAAATTCATAATAAGGAGTATGCAACTGAGTTTACTTAATAGGCTTTGCAAGCTATGAAGAGATTCCAACTCAAAAATAATAAGTAGCATGAAGCATAAACATAAGCAAAATTACAATGCTCATAACAAGGTGTGATAGAGTGGTATCTCGCTTGCCTTTCATTATGAATTCCAAGGCACCTCTGAAGTTTAGGTGAAGACTAGAAGTAAAGATATCAAAGATAGAAGCATCAAAGTCATAACACAAATAATCAAGTAATCAGACAAGCACAAAGAATGACAACTATGCTCTCAAAAAGTGCTCAAAGAGTATGTGGAGACTCAACAAGAAAATGAAAAGGTTTTGAATAGTTTGAAAGGCTTCCAAATGCTGAAAGTATGGTACTCATTAGCTTTGAGCTCTCATTGCCCCTATCATGAGCATCTTTAATGTGGTTAAGGTGAAAGTGAAGTCCAATCTGACTTATATGCTTGACAGACTATAAACTGAAAATCCCAAGTCCCTTAAGTATGAGGGCCGCTCCTCATGCTACTCAACTTTAGTTACCGGTAAGTTCTTGTCATCGTAAGTATGTGCGTATCATTGAGAACCGCCAACGGGGTACCCCTTGCCTGATGATACGGAAGAATCCCCATATCAAAATGACAAGGCAAGCAGACAATGAGTATCTTAGCAATCTTCTTATTTACCATGGGAAAATTGTGCTTTTTTCTCTGTTTCCTCTTTTCATAAATCTCTCTTTTTCTTTTTATTTTTCTTTTTCTCAATAGCTATCTTTCTCTCTTTTTTATAAGAAGAATGCTTCATAGATATCATTATGGTTACGCTGCAGGTTTCCACCATGTCAGCATGGATTAGACCAGTGGCCCGGGCGTTTCTCTAACACACATACATAACTCCATGGACTTACAAGCTCTCCATTCATTTCACACCGACGACATCCGTAAACAAAAGAGCAAGGTATCAACTGGGTATATATTTACAAGTGTTGAAAGCGTTCCCCATGACAGCACGGTTCTGCTAATCCCCAGCCTATAATTAGCAAGCATATAACTTTCATGGAGAGTTCACAATGGTTCAGGTTTATTAAGTGCAGGAAATAAAGTGTGCCATCAAGTTCGTGAGAGCTTTACTAACTAACTTTCTCATAACAAGCAAACATTTTATTCGGAAGAAAACAAGGCATATGGAACATGCACGGAAATAGCAAATGATGCTAATAGGTAGGTATGGTGGACACTTTGGCAATATTTGGTTTTAGGGACTTGGAAACATGAGTAAAATACTCAGTGAGAGTGAAGGCTAGCAATAGTAAGGGAGCGACAAATGAGAGAGCAATAGCTGTCATAATAATGCTTGCAACAAAACAGGACTAATCATGGCATGAAAATGATTCAAGACCCTCAAGGCAAAATAATTCATCGAGGCTCAACTGATTATTTCAGTCATATACATGCGTGAGCATGTGCCAAGTCAATTCAAATGAAACATTCAGAGGAGGATACCACGGTGTCATACCAAGTTATGAATAGAGTAATGCAAGCAAACATTCATAAGACATGCTACAAACTATTAGCAAGCTGGGACTAATCATATGAAAGCAAGAACTACTAAGCATCCAAAGATAACATACACCCTACACGAACATGCTAAGCATGCCCACAATGATGAGTATGTGTACAAAAATGAAAACAAATAGAGTTTGTTACCAGCCTCTTACCACACCTCAAGTTGTCATTAATCCTCATCATTGATCTTCACTTGTGTGGCGTGAATAATAATATGAAACCAATATCCACTGAGGACTGCTGAACCCTGCAACAAACTCACATAACCAAAGAAGAACAACAAATATTTTTGATGTTTTCGATTTTTAAAAGAAGAACCAAAAGGGAAGAGCAAGCAAAGCAAAATCTTTTTGGGTTTTTCAAATAGTGCAAACAAAGCAAAAAGGAAAAAACAAACCAAGGTGAAAAGGAAGAAGCAAACCAAAGAGAAACAATAGAAATATTTTTGGTCTTTTTGTGTTTTAGAAAGCAAAACCAAAGAAAAAAACGAAAACTAAAAATAAAACGAAACATGAATATACAAAGTACTGATGCAACATGATAAGGAGATGAGTGCGATGTTTGCGTACCTCCCCCCAAGCTTAGGCTTTTGTCCTAAGTGGGAATCAATCCATGTACGAATAGGGGTTCCAAGCGGGCGGATCTTGGTAAGAATGGTCGTAGCTGGGCCCATGAGAGGAAGAAGAAGCTCCCCAATCATAAGAGGGCTGCTGATATCAAGACTCTCCCTCATTCGAGGGCTGGACCGAATCATCCGTAACCTCCCTTCTAGTGTCCTTCTCCTGTTGGGAGAGCTCTCCCAAGTACGTGTCAAGCTCCTCCTCAGTGAGGGACCATCCTTCCCTGTTATCAAGGTTAAACAAAACAGGTGCAGGCAAAAGAACAACATGCTCGGACTTACTCTTTCTCCAACCAGCTTTGAGAAAGGTTATTTCATAAGATAACTCACGCAAACTAGCCCACGAGGAAATAAATTTATGCTGTATCATGGAATTGAAATCAAGCCTCTCTATGGGAAACTATAGGTCTAGATGACGAGGCACTAAACCATGCAATGCTAGTAAACGAGAAGCAATGAGGCCCCCACAAATTCCACCTTTCTCGCGGTTAGCAGCAAGACGGAAATTTATCAAAGCACCCAAGTTGTAAGACCTATCTCGTTTAAGAGCAGCAGAGATAAATGCTAGATCATATGAAGATAACTTATTGGCAGTTTTCCTAGCAAGAACACACTTGGAAATAAAGTAGGCAAAGTAGCGAATGGAGGCGAGATGAATGTTACGGATTTTTCTACTCTCCTTCGAGAAGCTGCTCCCTTGGCAAATTTCTGCGTATAAATCCATGAGTGGTGCAGGTCGCTCTTTAATCCTCCCACATGATCCCCATTGAGGTACCTTAATAGATGCACAAAAGTCATCGAGAGAAAGGTCGACATAAATATTGTAAATTTTGTAGTGGACCATGGGGTTAGGCAAAGAGTAGCTAAATTGAAAGTCCTGCACCACATACATGGTTAGCTTTACAAATTGACAAGGTTCATCTTCCAAAAAGTGCTCCAACCCTGTATTACAAACCAAAGTGTGGAAATCTTGGAGAATTCCTACAGCTCTCATGAACTCAGAGCATGGGTAAATGGAAGGAAAAACTTCCTCCTCCCGGTGAACCTTCATGACCTCAGGCACCCATAGTTCATGTCAGTTTAGTTGATGCTCATTCATCTTCTATTCTGAAATTTAAACACCTATTAAACAAGTGATTGCAAAGTGAATATAATGAAGGGTACTACTTATAGGGACTTGTAAGAGGCCTAAACATGCATCAAAACTATATCTCTAAGCATCAAACAAGCTTACAAGCTCTCATAACCTATCACCTACAGTAGCAAAATACGCAAGATATAATCCACTGAACTCAAATCTACTTGGACAAGGGGAGGAGTCACATACCGGAGAACAAGTGCTCCAAATTTCAGCAACAAAGATGGGCTGAGCTAGGAGATCGAAAAAATCGAGAGCAAGCACGACAAGAACGCAATTTTGAGCAATGAACTGGAGCTTGCTCGGGAGAGAGAAGAAAGTGGCAGGTGAGAGAGTTAGTGGAGGTCTAGGGTGGCCCACACCATGGCATGGCGCCACCCAGGGCAGGCCGCGTCACCAGGTGGTGAGCCTGCCTGGTGGGTCCCCCTGGCACCTCCCAGGCACTCTGCCCTTTTTCACATAAAAAATTAGTATGAATTTTCTGGAATTTTACGAGACACTTTATTTTTGGGCATTTTTCAGGTATAGAAGAATGATTTTCTGACAGACAGATTTTTTTTGGAATGATGCAACGACAAAACAAGGCTAGAACTACAGAAGTTCTAAGACACTCTAACATGCAAGCAACTAACAAAAAAAGGAGAACTAAACAAAAGCAAAAACTAAAATGTATAGAATAGAAGTACACGAAAATAATCATAGTGAAAACATTGTTTTGTTCAATGAAATCCTTTTGTTAACAAGGTTGATCAGGTCTTGTTACCAAAACAATTCCACGTGAGACAAAACTTTGTATTCCACTAATGATTATGTTACCTCAACCTTGATAGCAATGGTCCCAATCATAATAGTTTCAAATTTTTCTCTTGGTATGGGACAATATATTTCTCCAACTTGAATGCCCTCAATATGTTCAATTGAATTCAAACCATAAGTCCTTCCAATCTTCTTGGGGAAATAGACAGTATGTTCCTTGTCATTAACATTGAAAGTCACGTTTCCTTGATTACAATTAATAACAGCTCTGCAGTATTAATTAAAGGTCTCCCAAGAATAATAGACATATTATCATCTTTAGGCATTTCAAGCACAACAAAATCAGTTAATATCAAGCAATTATGAGCCACCTGAACATGTACATCCTCACATATACCAACAGGAATAGTGGTAGATTTATCAGCCATTTGCAAAGACATATCAGCTGGTATTAATTTTTCTAGTTGAAGCCTCTTATAGAGAGAGAAAGGCATAACACTAACTCCAGCTCCCAAGTCACACAAAGCAGTTCTAACATAACTATTCTTAATAGAACAAGGGATAGTTGGAATCCCTGGGTATCCAAGTTTCTTTGGAACCTTACCATTGAAGGAATAATTAGCAAGCAAAGTAGAAATTTCTTCATTAGGGATCTTCCTTTTATTCGAGACAATATCCTTCATATACTTTGAGTAAGGAGGCAATTTAATAGCATCAGTCAAAGGAATTTGCAAGAATAAAGGTTTCATCCACTCACAAAACTTATTATAGTGTTCATCTTCCTTTGACTTGTGTTTCTTATCAGGGAAAGGCATAGGTTTTTGGACCCAAGGCTCTCTTTCACTACCATGTTTCTTAGCAACAAAATCTTATTTAGTGTATTTAGTATTCTTAGTGTGCTTTTCAGGTTCGTCTTCAACTTTTCTTCATTAGGAACAACATTTTCTTCATTACCACTTTCAGTTACAGCATCAGAGATAGATATACTATTAGGATCTATAGCAGGTTCAGAGGGTTCTTCAACAATTTTTTGTTTCTTTTTCCTTTTCTTACGAGTAGAGCCACTATTTTCAGCTTGTTGGGAATCCTGCTCAATTCTTTTGGGATGCCCCTTAGGATATAGAGGATCCTGGGTAGTAGCACCACTTCTAGTTCTAATTTCATAAGCATGTTTTTCTTTAGCAGCATTAACTAGCAAGTCTTTTTGCACTTTAATGAGTTGATCTATTTGAGTGTGAACCATTTGAAAGTGTTTAACAATCATTTTAACATCATTAGAGGTTCTTTCCACAATATCTTTTAACTCAACAATAGCTCTTGTGTTTTCCATTAGATGATTTTGCACCCTTTTATTAAAATTATCTTGCTTAACAATAAAGATATCGAATTCTTCTAAGCATTGATCAGGAGGTTTAGAGTAGGGGATATCACCTTCATCAAAGTGTTGGAGAGAGTGTACCTCAATAGTGGATGAGTAGGGAATAGGCTTACATAATTCTTCAATCGGAGGTAAATTCTTGACATCTGCAGCTTTAATTCCCTTCTCCTTAAGACATTTCTTAGCTTCCTTCATCACTTCATCATTTAATTCAATAACTCCCCTCTTCTTTGATGTTGGAATAGGCACCGGTATAGTAGGTTCAGGTATAATTACTTCAGGTATAGCTTGTTCAGGAGGATTCCAATCCTCATAGTTCTTGCTTATTTTAGCCATTAATTCCTCAGTTTCCTTGGGAGTCCTATTCCTAAAAACACAATCAGCACAACTATCTAGGTATGTCCTAGATTCTTCGGTTAGTCCATTATAAAAATATATCCAGTAGCTCATTCTTAGGTAATGGACTTCCAGCCTGTGCATGAATCAAAGCACAAAACCTTGCCCAAGAATCGGGCAATATCTCTTTTTCTCCCTGTTTAAAATCAAAAAGTTCCTGCAAAATAGCATGTCTAGCACTAGGAGGAAAATATTTCTGCAGGAAGGTACTAATCAAGCAATCAGGGCTATCAATAGATCCAGGAGGTAAATTACTAAACCAACTTTTAGCCTCTCCTTTCATTGAAAAAGGGAAAATCTTAGCAACAAAGTAAGTACGCATCTTAATATCATCAGAAAACAAGCCACTCATGGTAGGAAGTTCATTCATATGTGCTACCGCACTTTCATTCTTAGTCCCACAAAAAGGTTCTTTCTCGACAATAGCTATGTAAGATAGATTGAGAGAGAAATCATAATCTTTATCTTTAATGTTTATGGGAGAAGCAGCAAACTTAGCCATAGGGGACAATTTAGGTCTAATAGTACGCCTCTCAAGGAGACTCTTAGCAGCGCTCCTATCATGGGTGTTTTTACATTCTTTAATAAATTCATCGGTCATCTCAACATAACCATCTTCAATATCATAACTCTCACTAGACTCAGGAGAACTAATAGGTGTAGTAGTGTCTTCATTAGGAGTTTCAGTACTTCCAGCAATAGTTCTAGCAATCGTAGCATCTAGTTAAGGACCTAATGAACCACTCTTATCAAGCATAGTAGAAGCAGCATCATAAGCATTAGAAGTTTCAGCTTCAGCAGTAGTAGCAATGTGTTTAGCATGTGTATGTGGTGGTGTAACGAGCTTACTCATAACAGATGGTGAATCAAGAGCAACAGAGGTGTTTAGAACCATACCTCTTCTTGTAGTGGATGCTAAAACAGGAACCTTGCCATCACGAGACTTACCCATGATGGATGGATAGCAACGAACAATAGAGAATCCAAGTGAACTTGATAAATAAAGCTATGCTCCCTGGCAAGGTGCTAGAAAATAGTCTTGATGACCCACAAGTATAGGGGGTGTATCTTAGTATTTTCGAGGGAAGTGAAACCCAATATATTGATTCGACACAAGGGGAGCCAAAGAATATTTATAAGCCTTAACAACTATTGTTAATTCAGCTACACCTGGAAACAATCTTGCTCACAGCAGTTTATCAGTAGCAACAATATTGTAGTAGGAATAGTAAAGTAGCAGCAGTAGTAAAGTAAAGACAGTAATAAGAATTGTAGCAAACAGTAGGATTCAAATGCGGTAGGCATAGGGATGGATGGACGGGCGTTGCATGGACAAGACAATTCACATAGCAATCAGAACATGGGGCAATTGTAGATAAATAAGATAAAGCATCCAAGTACTAGATAATCCTAGGCATGTGTCCCATATATAGTCATACGTGCTTGCAATGAGAACTTGCACAACATCTTTTGTCCTGCCAGCCCGTTTGCAGCGAGGCCTCAAGGGAACTACTGGCAATTAAGGTGCTCCTTTTAATAGAGCACCGGAGCAAAGCATTAACACTCTGTGAACACATGTGATCCTCACATCAAAGCCATTCCCTCTGGTTATCCCGATTTCTGTCACTTCAGGGCCATTGGTTCCGGACAACAACGTGTGTATACAACTTGCAGATAAGACCATAAACAATACTATCATAATGAATCAATAACATGTTCAGATCTGAAATCATGGCACTCGGGCCCTAGTGACAAGCATTAAGCATAACAAGTCGCAACAAAGTCATAAAGCACTAATAGAAGATACTAGGCACCATGCCCTAACAATCTGATGCCATGAACGATCTCATCCAATCCCTACCATCCCCATAGCCTACAGCAGGGGATTACTCACTCATAGATGGGGGAAACATGGATGGTCGATGGAGAAGTGATGGTGATGATGATGGCGATGATCTCCTCCAATTCCCCGTCCCGGAAGGGTGCCAGAACGGAGTTTCTGGTGCTGTTTCGTGGAATCTGGTGGTGGCGGCGGAGCGGAACTCCTTCTGGAAAAACGTCAAACCCCCCCTCAGTTTTTAGGCCAGAAGGCAACTTATAGGTGAAGAGGGAGACCAAGGGGGAGTCTGGGGCGGCCAGACCACCCCTAGCGCGGCCTAGGCTTGCCCGCGCGGCCAGGTGGTGTGGTCTGGGCCCAGCCCCCTCCATCTCGTATTCTGGCTCCTGGAGTCTTCTGGTGAAATAGGATTTTCGGCATATTTTCCAGGATTTTTCCTGGTAGTTGATTTTCTGCATAAAAAGTAGACACCAGGGCAATTCTGCTGAAAACAGCGCCAGTCCGTGTTAGTTGCATCCAAATCACACAAGTTTAGATGAGAAACAATAGCAAAAGTGTTCGGGAAAGTAGATACGTTTTGGACGTATCACTTAACCCTTGCTAGGTTCTAAGCCATTGAAGATGACGTCAACATCAATTTCTGCTCAAGAAACCATCATCAACAACTCAAGTTCTTCAATAAAGTCAATGAGTCAACATATACATCAGTTGAAGTAAAGATAAAGTGTCGGTTTAGATAGGAGTAGATTCTCTAGCCATGAAACCTATTTCTATAGAGCATTGCAATAGCAGCAATGGTAGGCCAAATAGTTTAGATGCTAGACTTAGTTACTAGATAGTTCTGAGTTATTGTTTCTAGTTCTTCTTTGTAAGAAGTTCTTTCCCTCTCTTTAACCTAGAGTGTTCTCTGGATCTTATGTAAAGAGTCGACTTGTAATCTACAGTCATGTCTTAGACCTGCTGTGTTTCTGTTGTACCACTCTAAGGGATGTAATACTAGTGAATGGTGTTTCATTGGTGTTAATGTCAACGACTATAGTGTACTACGTCATGCAGTGGTATGCTGGGTCACCGAAATCCTCCATGGGAGGAGAGCCCAGCCCGTCGAAGACTCGACTCGTCTGCCGCCTTTTTACGCGCTTCGAGTTGCGCGACTACATGCACCTGGCACCTGAATTCTTCCTTCAGCAGCCAATGGTAACCCATCAGCATGTTCTACAGGGAGTCGAAAGGCAGAGGAATTCCTCGTAGGGCCTCTCGATAGCGGGCCCACTCGTTGTCGTTGAGCCTGATCACCACGCGCTCTCTAGTGTTTTCGTTCACAATGGTTGGTGGTTCGACTGCCCCTCCATTGTTGACGGGCACGCCATTGTCACTGTTGATGGGGCCGCCGTTGAGCGTCCCGCCATTAGGTGTGCCACAGTTGGGCGAATCAGATCCGTTGCCACCGTTTTCGTGATTGGCACTAGTGTCGCCGGCGTTGATGACGGCGCACATAAAGTGGTTTGGAAAGCTGTTGCTTCCGCAACTTTCGGATCTAGAGCCGTAGACTCCATCTTCCATTGCTAGGTCACCCAGATCAGATTCGCGACTTCTGTCGTTGTCCGTGCTCTCAGCTGCTGCTGAGGTGTTAAGCTCGCTGAGGGTGCCGATTGGTGGCGGGAACCACGATGCTGGGGCAATCACGGGTGCCGTTGGCTGGTCAGGCATGTGAAGCGTGCCCATCTGACCAACTTGGAAGCGGAAGCTCCCAATCGCCAGGCTGATTCCATCGCCCACGGACTCTAAAGCCGGGCGAGTGGTCGGCGTGTGGACGGTGAAGTCGAACGCGCTGAAAAGCTGGCGAATCTCCGCTGTTGCGGAGTTGTAGATCGCGGTTGATGGAGCCAAAGAAGCCGCGACATTAGCACTCCAAATTCCCACAGACGGCGCCAATTGACGAGGGTTTAACTCATCAATCCCCATTGTTATGGACTTAGGTTTTGGAGAAGGAGGGAGCGCTGGAGGCATCAGTCGGTTTGCAAAGACGCACACAGGGACGCAAGGTTTACCCAGGTTCAGGCCTCGTAGAGGTCCCTACTCCTGCTTGTCTGCTCTTGGAATTAACGAAGGAATCGAAGATTACAATGGTGCGCAGATGCAATCTGGCGAAGGTTGTGGAAACTAGGGTTGCATGTATCCTCCTCGCCGCCCCTCCTAGCCTTTATATAGATAGGCTAGGTCTCGGGTAGCAGGTTGAGTCGGTTACAGGTTAGGGTTTTCCCTTTAAACTTTCTATCTTTGGCTTCTTCTTATCTCGCAAGTAATCGAGAGTCCTTGGGCCACTTGAGTTCTCCATTTGAGCCTTGGCAACGCCGTGGGTTTCCACTATATCGAGGCCGTATATACCAAACTCGAGTACCTGTAGGGTATACCCATGTCAGCGCCTATGATGAAGAATTGCATAGTGAGTTTGACTCAATGTCCGGTAACGGATGATGATAGAGAAAAGATGTCTTACGTCCCCTATGTTTCAACCATAGGATCTATCATGTATACAATGTTACGTACTTGACCTGATATGGCATTGGCTCTTAGTCTAACAAGCCGATACCAAAGTAATCCAGGACCAGATCACTAAACAGCTGTTAAGAATATCCTGAAGTATCTCAAGAGAACAAAGGATATGTTCCTAGTCTATGGAGGAAGCTCTAAACATAACCGGTTACGTGGATGCGATCTAGAACTCAGATCATGATGACTCGAAGTCTTAGACAGGATTTGTGTTCCTAGTGAATGGTGGGGCGATAAGATGGAAGAGCAAGAAGCAGCCGGTGGTGGCGCAGTCTTTAATGGAGTCTGAATACATTGTTGCAGCTGATGCGGGGAATGAAGCTATTTGGCTAAGAAATTTCATCATCAAACTAGGAGTCATTCCAAGTTCACAAGACCCCGTGACGATCTATTGTGACAACATGGGCGCTATGGCAAATGTAAAGGAACCAAGGACTCATTCCACAGCCAAACACATCAAGCTTCGGTTTCACGTCATCCGACAAAACATCGACAAAGGTGAAATCAAGATTTGCAAAGTACACACAAATCTGAATGTGGCAGATCCTTTGACTAAAGCTCTCCTAAAAGTCAAGTACGCACAACACCGAGATGCCATCGGTGTTAGGTTCCTTCCTATTGTAAACTAGATTTATTTGTAGTCTAGTGCAAGTGGGAGACCGAAGGAGTTATGCCCTAGAGGCAAATAATAAAGTGTATTGTTTGATATATCTCCTATATGTTCATACTATGTTTCATACTATGCTATAACTGTATTAATACGAAATGTTAATACACATGTGGTATGTAAACAAACCGTGTCCCTAGTTATGTCTAGTGAACTAGTTCATTGGTCATGCATGAGGATGATCTGGGTTTCAAGATCATGGGAATTTATGCCAATTGACAATGAGGTCATGTCATTAGTTGAATAATGTGACAGACAAACATCCGGTAGTTGTATCTTAATGATATATAGTTAAAAAGTTCACCATTGATGATAAACACAGAAAACCTCGCAACCTGATCCTTTGACTGTGAGGTAATGCAAATCACCGTTCTGGAGGAAGCTTTGATAGTATCAAGTATCATCTCGTAAAAGGGTGATCAAAAAGGTGCCACTCAGATTTTCCAAAGGGACACACAGATGAGTACATATCAAGACCAGGATTTGTCAATCCATGTAACAGATAGATACATGTGGCCATCTCGGTGACGTTGCATTAACAAAGCTTGCAAGCATGTGACTTGGTCTTGAAATGCAACGACATGGGACCGAGTAAACAAGTTCATTAGTAACGAGACCGAACTAAGGTATGGGGATACCGAAGATCAAGTATTGGATGAATTAGGTATCAAATGACAAAGGGAATGGGGAACGACTATTTCAAGGTTCGAGCGATAAAATACGTGAAACGCACGGGGGTCACATGGACATCCAGGTCCCTCTATTGATCATTGATGTGAGAGATGTGTCAATCATGTCCGGAGTGTTTCCGAACCGAAGGATGTCACGCTTAAGGGTGGGGACGCTTAGGGTAGATGCAGTATTGTAGGAGAAATAGAGAAAGAGAAACTGGAATAGTTCCAGGTAACATCTGATGTAGATCAGAAGGGGTCCAGAAGGTGTTCTGGAGTGAAGGAATATAATAATATGTGTATTTGAATGTTAATTGGAGAATTAATATTAGATATATATTTTATTTTATTATTAAAGGCAACCCATTGTGAATGGGCCTTACCCGAAGGGGAGGCCCAAGGGGCAAGGCGCCTAGGGAGAGGGGGCCAGTCGGCCTAGGCTTAGTGGGCCGCCCAACTGGGGCCCACCTAGGGCCGACGGATGCCCCTAGGTGGCCGGCAGGTATGGGCATTAGTCCCACACCGCCTGGCCCTTGGGTGGTGCGCCCCCTCCCACTATATATAGGGATCTCCCCTCCCTTTTAGAATCATCCATTCTCCCATTCTCTCTCTCTCACATCCACCGAGGACTTCTCCGTAATATTGAAGAGGACCTCTTGGGTTGTGAGTTCTCCACCTTCACACTACCATCATGTGATCCTCGATCTGGCATCTACTTCTTTCGCTGCTCGGCTAGATCGGAGTCCAGGAGATGTCGCCTACACCAGACGTGTGACAAACTTCGGAGGCACCACACTTGAGGTGTTGCTCGTCTTCATCAACATACGCCTACCTGTGTAAGGTGTTCATCGGTCTTCAAGAGGGTGAACACCATATCTCTCTTTCTGTTACTTATGTCTACATAGTATAGATCCTGGTATTAGTGTTCGCATAGTTAGGTTTTTTTGTTTTGTGCTACGTAAACCTTCACCTAGTGCATGCTCTCCAGGTAGGTGCTCTCTTGGCCTCACTCTGATCCTCTATTTCTCATTTCTTCCCTAGTCTACACCTAAAGTGCTACCCTTACTGGTGCTCTCTGATGGGCATATCTTTCTCCTATGTTCTTCTAGGGTTCATGATATCTTTTGTTGATTTTGCTTAAGTTGGTAGCTTGGATAATAAATTGGCTTGGATTGCTAGTCTTCATCTACTATTAGTCTTTATTGAAAATATTCAGTTGCCATGTTGTACTACTTTTGCTAGTGGCCTATCTGTAATTTGCATAATGCTTGGAATACTACTAGTTGTGTTAATGATGTTAGGCTTGCTTCAGTGATTCATAATTTGGTTATAGTCATCTTGATAGTGAACCTGGAATATGTGGTATTTGTCTATATAGACATACTTGTTTACTTCTTCTCCATTCCAAAGCTCCTGTTTAGGAAGATGATATAATTTATATTCTCCTCTTTAGAAGATTAAGTAATATTGTAATGTAGCACTAGTTTCTATACTAGGATTCTGCAATTCTATGTATCAACTTGATTTTATTGACTAGATCCTATGAATGGCTTCTCCTATATGAGGCTATTACTATGGTGCCTCTCCCTTGAGAGTGTGCACAGTGATAGTTTTACTGGCATGATTTCTTGTTCTCGAATGCTACTATATACTATCATCTATCTGTAGTAAATAATAACGCTAGATTGTTTAGGCTCAAACTGCTATCCACGTCGTCTCGATTCTTTTTAGCCATGGGATGGACACCGAGAAGGGCACGCGGCGATGTCGTAACGGATCCCTGCTATCTCGTGAGGCAAGCCCCACTGCAGGCTAGGGAAAAATATTCCATACCACGGAGATGTATACCGCGCGCCGTCGTACCCTGCATTGCAGACAAGTGGGCCATGCACGCGACATGGTCCCGCCATTATCATCCACGCGCAGTACCGCGCTCTGCGAGAGGCGTTCTCATCGCGACATGGTTCTGCACCAGTCGGGTGGTGGGATCCTAGACGAGCACTCCTTGCATGGCGGGGAGGTGAGCTGGCAGCCTAGGTGGCATCGGAAGTCATGGGCGGATGCTGGTCCCATGCTGGTCCTCGTGGCAAAGAGACAAGATGGAAGCATAGACCATAGGCGTCCACATTTTCTCGTGGCGATATCGTATGATGGATCCTGGCGATAGCAAAGCTATTGTAGGGCATATGTGCATGCGGTTTCTCGTGGTGAGGTCACACGTTGGGTCCCGTCCAGAGTCGTCGTGGACAAGTAAACTCTTGACGGACGCGAGTTCTTGCGGGCAAGATCCTAGCTGGCTTCCTAGACTATTGGCGTCCACGAGTTATCGCGCTAGAGAGACGAGCTCTCAGCATCCCATGTTTTCGTGCCCACGCATCGGCTATAAAACACTAAGCGGCAACTCCTTCCTCCTCAACGTATTACGTACCATTTCTTCTCTCCCACCTCCACTCCAACCTCCTCTCTGCTTTCTTTAGCTCCGGCATTCCGC
Source organism: Avena eriantha (assembly GCA_910589775.1). Lineage (NCBI taxonomy): Eukaryota > Viridiplantae > Streptophyta > Magnoliopsida > Poales > Poaceae > Avena > Avena eriantha. Next base: position 229,621,690 of record OU342742.1, read on the forward strand.
TTTCGGCATCGTCGATGAGGGAGAACATGGAACATGTGTATAACCACTTCGATGTACAAGACGAATGATCCTGCCACCAGACCAACTCCGTGGTTGTCTCGGTACCGTCCGCTTATTCCTTTGTCGCGTACACTGGTAAGACGCTCTTCCATCTCTTTTTTCTTCTTTCGTATTGTGCTCAATCCATTTTTAGATTTTTAATTTGTTTCTTTGTATGTGCTTGTAGGTGCTCTAATTCTGGTGGCGCAGGTAGGCAACAAAGATGGAGTGTACAAGCATCGTCGCCTTAACAACCACACTGTGATCGTCTGCATGTCTGTCCTCAGCTCTCCTTTCGTGTCTGGGGTAGCCTACCTTCTACGCCGTCTATGGACGTCGCTGCTACAGGATGATAGTCGGCGCTTCGGGAGGATGAGCATGCCATCTGCGTGCCCTATCTCTTCCACGGACAGGTGTTCATGCTTGTGGTCATGGACAACGAGCTTCTAGAGCTGACTTCTTCTCATTGTTCTGGGTAGCTTAGAGTAGGACTAGGGATAGCTAGGAGTAGGGGTAAGACGTCCGTTAGGACTTTTTACTCGGTTAGTATGCTGGAAAAGTTGTTTCTGTGTAATAGTTAGGTTTGTATTACGTGACAAGAAATAAAAAATTTGGTAACATGTTTTTTTGCGTCAGATTAAAGAAATATATATTTTTGTCAGATTTATTTTTTAATAGAATTTTTGTTTACCTAATGGAAATATCGTGTCTCTATAACACTTTGGGTTGTAATTGGAAAATAAAAGAACGTTGCGTAATGTGTTCGTTTACACGAGACAAAGAAAAAAGCGTTGTTATGACGCTTGACTGTAATACTTATACTTATGTTTCTAATCGAATTGAATAAATAATTATCGTCGTTTTATGTGTATGCGTACGTGAGAAGAATTTTTGTTCAGTTCCTGTGTAATACTTAGACTTATGTTTCCGATCGGATTGAATCAATAAATTGTCGCTGTTTTACGTGTATACGTCCATGAGAACAACTTTTGTTTGCTATTTCTTTCCTTTGTAGTCGGATTAAAATAATCAAAAAGATATGAGCGTAGGTTAATGTGTTTTCTTGTTAGGATTTTTTCGTACGTTTACTTCTTTGACTTGTCATCTATTGAGTTATCAATGGTCAGATTTTCGGTTTTACTTTCGATTTGAGCTACAGAGGTCGCTTCGAGGTCGCTTCGTAGGTCGGGGCATGGGTATTGAACGTGTGTGAGACTGTCTCTTATATTATTTTATAAGCGTTTTCTCGAATGCACGTCGTGTATGCTTCATAGGTCGGGTCGTGGGTATCGAACATGTGAAAGACTATCTCTTATATCATTGTATAATTTTTTTCTCTGACGCGCGTCGTGTATATGCCCGTGTGCATCTTATCTCGACGTCCTAGATGCCATGATCACAGAAAACTATAAGAGTTTACTTTCTTTGCTTCATTGACGTGTTATATAATGTTATGGTTGACAAATTCAAATGATTTGGTCATCGACTATTTTTTCATCAACGTGTTTACCATGTTCTGCTTCTTAGGAGCCTTTCTATTACGCTAAAATGTAGCACGATCATATCATCAAGCGTTATGCCTGCTGGCCGCACCCGGGGAGCGTAGAGAGAAGTCTAGTTTAGATGATACTTAAATAAGATTGGGTTAGATTAGCCCCTAGGCTTGTGATGCCTAGACCGAGGCCTTACTTTTTGTAAGAGTAGATGCTTCCTGGGATCCTAGGATGCTTGCATCTAGTTCTAAGGAAATCCACTACTGTTCTTATTATTATGCTTATAAAAATATTGGAGATGATCATATTGACATAAATCAAATGATCGACCTGCTATTTGCAAAGTAGAAACATATTATGTTTGGTTGTTGAGGATGATCTAGTCTTGTTCTTGATCTTGTGGTGCTTGCTGTCCCTCTCCTATTTCCTTGGCCTGCTCCTCCTAGTTGCTGGCCTTAATCTTATTTCTCCTGGTCCTTCTTGAGCAAGCTTACCTAGCTAAAAGTCATGGTGTGTGTGTTGTGTGGTGATGAGAAGTGAAAATGTATGGCTCTCTCCCTTGCTATAGCTATGACTTTGATCTTATCAGTGGGCTACTTGCAATGTTATGGTGTCACACAACAATGTGTGTGATTGCTTAGGCTTTCAGCCATGTGGTCTTGGTTCAGGTTATCAAGTTTACAGATATTTGTTCAACGTGGATGAGATCAAGTGATACTTTGGAAATTACTTGTGAAGTTTATCTTCTCTTACTATCCATGGTAAAACTTGCCCCTTCTAGGCAATGATTTTAAATTGAGACAAATTATGATAAGAACATATTCAAACTTTGGCCCCAAATTCCTGGAAAGCCCATTGATGATTCAACAATGCATTCCATTGCCATTCTGAGTGTCTTTCTAACACTAATGTGGGGCCCTAGACCAGCAGTCCGAGAATCCCTGTTATGCATATCGCCACGATTTCGTGATCAGTCCGTCGTGGCACATAATCAACAAGTATCATTGTAACATCCAAAACATAATGAACATGACTTACAATAGTGCCATGATGGCTATACCTTATAGGAGCCTAATCGGGCTACACCAATCATCGGCAGAACTTCACCAAACATAGAGCCCAAGTCATGCATTAAACCTACAGGCAGCTAACTAGGAGAACATCCTAGCTCACATAGACATCAAGATATCCTTCATGTTCATGCTTCTAATAGTCTGGCCAAGTAAATATCCAGGGACACAAAGCCAGTGACTACATTTGAATGAAATCGCACAACACCAAGATAAGATGGACAAGATAATGCAGTTTGGTTGTGGTGAGATAGCTCTATCTAAAGTTGTTTTTGAAAAGCCTAGTTTCTCTTGTAGGTATGAAATCTCTATATATTTGTTGAAAAAGACTTCTGAAAACATGACTCCTCCGTAAAATCTTGATATATCTATACCTTTGTTAAAAACAGTTTTGTAATATCCTTTTTGGCATAAAACATTTTTACGGGAAAACCCTTTTTTAGAACACCTTCGACGATCCATGGTCAAAACAAAACCTTTACCTCCAGTCATCTTTTTACCAAAACACATCATTTTCTCTTTCCAAAATCATCACTTGTATCCTCCTAGCAATCACCTTTCCAACCGTCCTTGACTATGGACACATCTATTCAAATAGATTATACTTCGCAGAGTTTGTGCACTTTACCCACAAGAATAAATACATCCACCAGCATTCAACCACGGCCCTCTACACACGGTACACGGGGGTTCGGATAATCAAACATAATTTTTGATTTCTCGACCCTAGCAAAGGCACATTTCCCTTTGGGTTTGTTCTCCTCGGAACGAGTACACCATGGCGTATATCCTTTACTACCATGATAACATAGTCCTGGACTAGCATATCATTTTATATATCTTTCCTTCTGTACTTCCAAAATTGTACCATCCGCGGGAGACCCATTGTTGTATTCGGTTTTTGACAGAGTCAGTTCAACAACCCCAGGTCCATACACCTTTACAAGGGAAATCCGGATTCTGAGAATTTCTTATTTATATGGTAAGGGCTGCCCATTCTAAGGAGAACAAACTACGAGATAAGCCCCATCTCCTGGGGTAATGTGGTTTCACAGATAAGTTGGTCCGGTAAAGCCGTAGAACATCCCTTCTCTTTGTAATTTCCACCATACCTATTTATCAACTCACTTTTTCTCCTTTTAAAAACCATCCACTTGGAAATGATGCCCTTCCCAAGGGTTTTACCAAAACATTTTTTAAAACATTGGTTTGTAGGGTAATCCCGAAATAGTTTTGTTTCCAAAACCTGAGGTTTCAAGCGAGGTAGGATGCTAACCATCATACTCACGTTCTAAATGGAATAGTAGGTGTCAACCAAGGTGTGTGTCCTGCTGGACAGCAGGTCATAACTTGGAGGTGAAGGGAATATGCCCGAGAGGCAATAATAAAGTGGTTATCATCTTATTCCTTGTTTATGATAAATGTTTATTTTTCATGCTATAATTTTATTAATTGGAAACATTAATACATGTGTGTTTAATAAACAAAATACAAGGTTCCTACTAATGCCTCTCATATAAACTAGCTCGTTGATTAACAAGATAATCAAGGTTTCCTGATCATAGACATTGGATGTTGTTAATAACAAGGTCACATCATTTGTGAACTGATGTGATGAACATTCATCCGAAGTATAGCATTACGATCAAAGTCATTATATTTATATTGCTAAAGCATCATATGAAGTAATCTTTATCCTTATACCATGAGATCATGTTAATTGCTAACACCGAAAGAATATTTTGATAACATCAAACATCACAATATAGCAGGGTGACTATAAAGATGGGTTCGGGTATTCCGAAGGTGTTATGTTGAGGCTCATGGATCAAGAGTGGAATTTGTCAATCCCGATGACATATAGATATGCTCTGGGCCCTCTCGGTGATCTCACATTAAGATAGCTTGCAAGCAAGTGATGTGATCACTAGAATGTTATATCACGGGAATGAGAAAAGAGTGCATGTTGGTAACGAGATCAAACTAAGTATTGAGATACCGATGATCGAATCTCGGACATGTAATATATCGTAAGACAAAGGGATTTATTTACTATAGTTAAAGGTTCTCTTGATCACAGAAGTCATCGTTGAATGTGTGGGAGTCAGTATGGATCTCCAGGTCCTGCTTTTGATTATTGATCTGAGAGGGGTCTCGATCATGTCTGCATTATTCACGAACCATAGGGTGACACACTTAAGGGTTTCCAAGCACCATTTGGAGCAAATATGTTCTATACGAAAGAATTGCAAAGCGCTGGAATTATTTCAATAGACACCGAAACTATTTCGGGTGAAATTGCTGAAATTGGTTCCGCATGTGATAATGAAATGTTGCAGGGGGATTTATGTGAATGTTTGTTAATTAAAGTAATTAACAAAATTCTGAATAAAATTAATAAAAGAGTTTTATTAAATGAGAGAGCATTGAATTTGGAGAAATTCAATGCATTTAAAGTGGAGACTTTAATAGAGAATGTGAAGGGGCAAATTTATGTGGAGGCGGTTACCACCACATGAATGGGGGAGGTGAGGGGTCACCCCCCATGGGGCGCCATCCATGGAGAGGGGTACCCCCTCCTCCTATAAAAGGCCCCCTCTCACTCCTCACTCACACCTCCTCATGAAGGATCTCTCTCCCCCTCTAGAATTATTCCCCCATGGTCTCGGATTAGCGAGATACATGTTCCCGGTGGCATTTTGTCTGGAAGGACTTACTGCTTCCGCTGCATCGCTGGAGCGAGGAGGTGGAGGTTGTTCGGTGGCCTGAACGTGTGTGCAAGGACGGATGCGCTACTGATTTGTGGTGCTAGGACTTACACACGATCTTGAGATCGGCAAGCGTTCGAATACATCATCCACAAGTTCCATCTCGTTAACAAAGCTTTGTTGTTCTTCGAGGGTATGTTCTCTATGGATGTATATCCACCCATTGCTTATACCTAGTAGATATATCTTGGTGTATAATAGTTCCCATCGTAGGAATTTTTTTGTTTTCTATGGTGCAAACCCAACAGGAGGGACCAAGTTACTCTTGCGGTAGTAGTATGATTACTGCAAGTGCACAAATCAATTGTAGCTAGTTTCAAAGTAAAAATATCGAACCCATAGAGAGTTATTGGTAAAGGTCTTTATACCCCTCGTTACTCTCTACCAAAGGTACTTATAAGCTGCCTTTGATCTCAAGTAAAGGGTGTTTGAAAGGTTTATGGTTGTTTGTAGAAAAGTAATTAAAACAAGTAACAAGTTTGTACGAAAGCATGGTTGAACTCAATAGGGCTAAAATATTCTCGGGGATGTAGGATACACCACTAGCATAGTATTATTGTTGTATGTAATCAAGATAACGTACTCCTTGTGTCATGAGATGTGTGGAGAGAGCTCCATAATAAGATGTTCACTACAAGGCTCGTAGGAGGTACCTTTGTTAAGCCAAGAGTAAGGTCGCCTCTAAATAACCACTGCGATGTCTGAGAGCAGTCACCCATAGAAACCACCGCAATTAAGGGTTTCCCCATGGATATCATAATTAGCTTAGGGAGTCCCTCTTTAATTCTCCTTTGACCATGTAGGTTACGAGCCGACGCCAATCTATCACGGGGCCATTTCGGGTACGCTTCCAAGACACGTCCAAAGGATTTCTCCCTCCCTTTAGTCCTGAGGGCAAATGATATGTGGTCGACTACACATACCATCTAAAGAGAGAGATCAAACACAAATCATAATTATATCATAAACGGGCAAGTCATATGGACACAAGAATAGATCATCTTTATTACGAATTCATAATATTGCTAGGATTTCTCCATCTTCCCAAGAACAAGGGAACTACTCACTCATGGAAGCAATCAACAACATCATCATAATCAAATGAATGGATAAACCACAATTGAATCTAGAATTACAACAAGATCTAATAGATGAAAGATGGGGATAATCGTGGTAGTGGAGATGCAGCGGTTGATGATGAAGGGGATGATGCGTTGTCCTCCAATGGTCCGTGAAGCAGCTGCATTTTGCGCCAGCCAAGTACCTCCTTCAGATCCCTTTTAGATGTGGATTTTCGTGGTTTCTGGTGGCCGTGAATGTCGGATCTCCCTCTTGTCTTCGCCAGGAGAAAGTATTTGACGAGGCGGTCATGATGGCACTTGGTACGGGCGGACGGTACGGGTGGGTTTCGCCCGTACCACCGGTCGTTATCAGTACTGGTTGTTCCTCCTTGCTTGGTATCCTCCCAGGTGCGAAGGTAAATCCATAAAATGACTTTTATCACTTAGAAATATCATATAATTGCACAATATGACAGTTCCAATTGATATGTTCATATAGGACTCAATGATTTGGGATCCTATTAAAACAAGAACAAAATGGCGCATGCAAACACGGTGAAATACAAAGATTCTTACTCTATTTATGAAAAAACAAAAGGTAAAAATGCTTCAATTTTGGACTCATCATAGTAAAACAAATCATGTAGGTGGTAATGAAATTTATAAAGGAGATATAAATAGGTACATAAAAGGATTAGGACAAGCATCGGAGTTCTAGAAGGGTGGCTTTCCTATGATCATTAATAGGTCCCTGGACTTCTTCTTCTTAGACAACCAATTGTAATATAAGGTGCCTTCTTATTCTTGACATCATCACAATCGCAACTATCATCCTCACCGAGCACACACGCAAACAAGCAAGGTGCCACAATCAACACGAGGCAAACAAGCACTAGTATAATACAGCAAGCAATTGAACAAGACATCAATACACTTCAGTAGGCCTTGACAAATTGAGTTCAAGGCAATTGGAATTATCTTATTTGCCTTTGTAGAACTTCCTTTATGATTTAATTGCCAAATACTACTTAATTGAGAGGTATTATACCAAGGAAAAGTTATGTATAATACCAATGAAAAAAGGTATCAACAGGTAGGTATTGAAATAACAAAGCCACTAGAAGTGGTTTCATCATTTTTATTTATCTAGTTATGAGTTTTCTAGTGAAAATAACCCTAGTTTTGGTATCTAAATCACCAAAAAATATTGGTAAGTCAAATAAATATTTTCTCTTAGGGTTAGAATGGCATTTAAGTACTGGTTCACTAGGACTTGGTTTCATCTCAAAACAATTAACAGAATGCCATTGGAAAATTCCCAAAGTCAATTATGCAAGTAATTTGTCTTTTTCATCAAATTTATTGAACAGGTCCAAATGCCATGAGACCAAGGATAGTAGGTGCTCATTCATACCTTTCTGTAGAATTTGGTTTCACTATTTTTAGAGTAGTAGAACTCTAGTGATGATTTATTGAGTGAAACCATCACATGGAGGAGTGTTTAAATCACTAAAATTCATAAATTGCTTAACAAATTATGTAAACTTGGGATTTGGTAGATCTTGCAGTATTTCATCAAGGAGAGTTGGAATCAATTCAAAAAATGTGGTATATCTACCTAGAGATATTGTCAAAGTAAGATCTGAGGCTAATTTGTTATTTTTGCCATTGTACATCTATGGATCCTTTTGGAATGGGACCAAGGACATATGAAGGGTGTCAAATACACCTCCTAGTAGGATTTTGTTTTGATGTATTTAGTTCTGTGTAATTCCAAATATAGTTTGTTGATTGAAAGGGACACAATTTGGTAAACTATTCTCAGTAAAATAACCAAGTTTATTCTGGGAACAGGGCTTGTTCTGCATGTTGTAGAAAATATGCAGGAACATGAGGAATTTTAGATTTGGAGGTTTTCATGCAATTTCCCTTTTTTGTTTGGATTTGACTTGAACTACATGCAAACAAACTAGGGGATTTAATAAAAGGTTTTCAAAGAAAAAGTGGGCTGGGCTGAGACTACTAGATCTGAGTAGATCCGCAACAGGCCCACCCAACTAGCCTTCCCATCTAGCATGGGTGGCGATTCAAATCATGGATGGGTTGGCCTCGCTAGTCAGCAACATCGGAGGGATGAAGAGGTATGAGAGGATGACGATCGTAGGATTAGGCAACGATCGACGGCTCCCTGATGCGCTCGACTTTCGACGTAGAGCTTGTTGGGAACCCCAAGAAGAAGGTACGATGAATATAGCAGAAAGTTTTCCCTCAGTTATGAAACCAAGGTTTAATCGAACCAGTAGGAGCAAGGAAACACCCCAAAGGTGTTACTAGCTGAGCTTTGGCAGGGCGCACTACCGGTGCTAGTAGCAACGTGGAGACCTGCACAACACAACCACAGAACTTTGTCCCCAACTTGCGATGAGGTTGTCAATCTCACCGTGTTTTGTGGAAAACAAAGGATTAAACGTGTTGAATGGAAAGAAGTAAAAGTTTGCAGAAAGTAAACACAACGCAGTAAAAGATTGTAGATTGTATGTAAAGTAAAAGGACCGGGATCCATAGTTCACTAGAGGTGGCTCTCCTTAGATAAATAACATGATGGGTGAACAAATTAGAGCGGGGCAATTGACAAACACCAAGAAAGCAATACATGCATATACTAATCATCTTGACTCCTTTGAGACTTGATTGGGCATTACAACATAATACATAGACCGCCATCTAACTACATCCGAACCACCTCTAGTATTAAGTTGCAAGCAACAGATTATTGCTTTACGAACTGCGTGTAAAGTAAACAATGCAATTGTTCTATGAACAAAGGATCGTTGTTTTCTCCCTAGTAGCAATAGCACATCTAGTACCTTAGAGATTTCTGTCACTTCCCCAGATTACCAGAGGCATGAACCCACTATCGAGCATAAATACTAACTCTTGGAGTTGCTAGCATCTACTTGGCCAAGATAGCTACTAACAACGGAAAGCATGCAAGATCTCAAATAACAAAGACATGATAGAATCAATAATCAATCTAAAATAGCATCTCAATATCCATCGGATCCCCGCAAACACAACATGTATGAATTACAAATAGATGATCTTGATCATGAACGGAGCTCACAAGATCTAAACATGAAAGCACAAAGGAGGATAAACCAGCCATCTAGCTACTACATGGATCCGTAGTCCAAGGATGAACTACTCACGCATCACACCAGAGGCTTGCATGGTGATGAAGAAGGCCTCCAGGGTGAATTCCCCTCTCCGGCAGGGTGCCGGGAAGAGCTTCAGATCCCCCCAATCTAGGGATGGAGATGACGGCGCGTATAGACTCTTTCGTGGATTTTTGATCGGATACTTAGGGTTTTCGTCTCGAGGGCAACTTATAGGCGGAAGGAGAGGCCGAGGGGTGCCGGGATCCACCACACCACCCCCTGGCGCGGGCCCAGCCTGGCCGCGCGGCCAGGTGGTGTGGCTGGCCCCTGGCCCTTCTCCGTCTCGTTTTCTGTCACTTGATCCCTTCCGGAAAAATAGGCACTTTGGCTTTTGTCCCGTCCAATTCCGAGAATATTCATTTTCTGACTTTCCTGGAACCAAAAACAGCAGAAAACAGGCAGCTGGCAGTGTGGCTCTTGTTAATAGGTTAGTCCAAGAAATCATATGAAAAGTACTCCAAAGTTGGAACAAAACACAAGAAAGTAGATAAAACTAAGCATAGAACATCAAAAATTATAGATACATTTGCATTGTATCACTCCCGCTTGTCTCCATCCTCGCGACGACGCACGGGAGAGAAAACCCTAGGCCCGGTAGAGATCTGTACATGGGCTTACCATGGGGCACTGGGCGACTGGGACAAGGCATCATGGAAACATGGGGACGATGGGCGGGAACAGTGGATCTAGTGCCTGTGGGGGGTGATGCGAGCATCCTCGTCGGCGAACTTGTTTGGGTGGATGACGGGGTTCTCCAGATTCGATGCATGTTGATGGAGAGGTGATCGGGAGTACTTGAGACATGGTTGATGCCATGGGGTGGCACTTGGTGAAGCTGGATGTGCTGGGAGACACTAGGCTCGCCGAGAGAGCTCTAATCGGACATGCACAATTGTCGATGTCTCTCGCGTCCTTGTGACAAAAGGAAAGGCACGAGGAGGGAGATCAAGATGAGAGAAGAGTGAGGTAACACAGAGAGAGAGCAGAGGTAGTGGGGATCGATGGTAAGCCTATAACCACGGTACCATGACGGTCTTATCCCTTGTCTCAGTGATGTGGGGAAGGGATCGAGCCAGGGCTCCAGGGAGACCAATGTGGGGGAGGGGTAGGTGGAGCTAATGGGGTGGAGAAGAGCGCTGGGGTGGCATCTGGACTTATAACTCGAAGAGGAGTAGTCCATGGTGGACTAAGCTCATAAGGGAGCTCGGGAGGGGGCAAGGGCTATGGATTGGCTGTCGGGCGGTGGATGGGTGGTGTATGGGGTACTGGTGCGAGCAGGGGAGTGGCGGAAGGGATGGTGCTGCTGCTGCTTTTCATTCACCCAAGATTTGCTTTTCTCTCCCTCCTTCCAAGCACAAGGGAAAAAGGGAGTAGTGCCCAGCTATAGTGGTTGTCGACCAGGAATAGAGAGGAGTACTGGTGGTAAAAAGGGTTGTTTTAGTAATGGTTCAAAATATTTAGGGCTATGGTTGTTGATAGAAGGACAAAAGGGATTAAAAGTGGATTTTAGGCTCAAATTCCAATTTTTTGATCATGGCAAAGAGAAACAAGTACACTAGTGGATGGGTATGCTCAATGCACCTTCTAGATTTATTTGGGATTTTTCTGATGATTTTAGCTTTATTTAATATCAATTATTCCTAGAGTGCTGAAACTGTTTTATGAAATCACTTGATATTTTTGAACTTTACAAATGGTTTTTTTGGTGTGAAATGGTCCCAAATACCATTCCACACATTGGCTAATTTTCCTAGAATTTATTGATGAAGGAAAGTATTTTTAAACATTATTATTCTATTTCTATCATAACAGATGATATGCAAAACAAAATATTAAAACCTTTCAAGAATATTTATTTTTGAATTAGAGAGAGAGTACATAATATATGTCTTAATTGGTCTTTTTTATGCACAAGTGTTTTGCATAAAAACAAAATTTTACTTATAAAGGAGGTTTTGGGGTTATTGGAAATGAGGGAATTATAAATCATTTTAGGGCACAAAAATTATAGAAGAGCCTTTAATAAATTTTATTTCCAAAAAGTTCCATGGGTGAGTCTAGGTAGAGTACTAAACATGGAACTTGATAACAGTCTCAGACTTAGTCAAATTTTGACTGTTTCAGGTTTTTTGACTAGGGTATAAGATCTAGTGGTTTTGGAGGGATGCAAGGTTCCAAACTCATCACCAAGTGGATGTGGTTAAATATTAGGTTGGGTGGAAAGGTGACATGCTTTGGGTTGGTCTCTAATGATTTGTAAACTATAAAAAGAAAGTGGCTCAGAATTGATCCTAATAAGAAGATATATGGTCAAGTTAATGACTAGAGGCTAAGTCTAGCTTGGGAAACTTGATAGATGGGTTCCTTGATGATAAGAAAGTAGGGGTGATGGAGGAACACATCACAAGGAATAGTATAGAATAAGCACATTGCCTAAGGAACAAGAATAAGGGTCTTGATTAGAGTTCCAAATAAGTGATCCTGATAACAAGGAGGAAGATAGTCCTCCTATTAGGGTTTGGATGATTCCTTCTCAAGTGTTGTAGAGGTTGCATAGTGGGTTTGGTTTAGTTACTAGAGGATGAGCTCCTAGAATAGCTCATACTATCTTCTAATCAAGCAAGTCAAGATAGTCATGTTTCAAGACAAGATATTAAGACAATTCATACAAACATCTCAAAAATACTATAAACAACCATAAGTATTACTTAAGGTCTAAGTAAGAGAAGCTTTGAAAGGTTGGTGTTTTGAAGAAGGTGAGAATTCCTTGGCATTTCTACCAAGAGTGGGAAACAAATAGCTTTATAAAATAGTTTAGAAAGACTAGAGGTAGGGATATTTGGAAGGTTCTGTCTTGAAAACATAGGGAGATGGTATCATATAGATCTCCATAATTTTGTCAATAAAAGATAAGAAAACATTTTTTTGTTGCAAAGTCATCTGGGCTCTTGTTTTCAAATAGCAGAACATTTGAAATATGTAAAGTAAGCCAAGACATGGTCTTTTGTTAAATAGATTTTGCAACTGATGAGAAGGTAGAGAAGTATCTTAGCTACTACACAATCAAAAATATAAGCACAAGCAAGCAAACAACTGCTTCAGCACTAAGCAAGATTTTTTTCCTCCTAATTTTTGGCACTCAGGAGAACTAAACAAGGTTTCGAGAATTGGGGTGTTACAACTAACCCCCTTTTCTCTTTAATTTTATTTTTTCTGTTATTTTTTTGTAGGAAATGAAGAATTAGGAAGATCTTGAAGATTTAAGATTTATTTTAAGTTTAGTCTAGGGTTTTATTTTTATCACTTTTGTAGTTTTCTTTTATTCTTTTCATTGTAAATACAATGTAATATTACTTAGTAATAAATATATCCCTTGTTCTTCCTTTACATTTCCTCCTATTATAATTGTACAATGTACGATGAGTTGTATAATAAATTTATTCTTTTAATCCTTTATTTATTGATTCTATTTACCTATTTTGAATTACTTTATTATATTTCATATTACATGACTTAGTAATATAATCTACTTCTTTTAATAACATCTTATAAATTCAAATGTATTATTTGAATATATAAATTTGAATGTTTAACCCCCAAAACACCTATAATCTCTAAAGATCATGTCGAAACTTAAAGCATCCACATCACATGAACTAAACCTTAAATCATCGAAGTAAAAGAAGTTTTGATCCCTCTAGGTTTTAGTTTAGTGAAATATTTACCCTACTTTTCAAATACATGCATGCCAATACACAAAATTCTAAATTCTACCCTTCGCTTGATCCTAAACACTGGATTGTTACAACCACGATGGACGTCGGAGGAAGGGGCATCTCCACCTAGCTTAGCCAGAGCATCATGTACTTCTCGCTGAATAACACGCTCGTCTCGCCACTAGGTCGCCGCCATCTGATAGCACATAGCTCTATCGGTGAGTCACACTTGACTGATTGGCTATTAAGAGCAACTCCGATAGAAGCGCTAAATTTTGGCATGTAAAAGCGGTTTACATCGCATGATATACAGATTTAGCGCGTGTAGTTGGCTGCCGCTTCATCGGGCGGTGTATTTTGCAGCGCGCAACAATCAATACTTCACCAGGTGCTGCAAAATACAATGCGCGTGACAGCACAAACACCAAATCCACACAAATATACAACCAACAAGATCAAACACATGAAATAAATAGTCTAATTATTATTACAACACAAATTTGTCATCTCCAATACAACAAATTGTTCATCAACAATAAAACAAACATACATGACACTAATTGTTTTGTTGTCCATTATATTTCCACCACTCCTCGATGAGATCACGTTGAAGATCATCATGCACCTCACCGCACCGAATGGAATGATACGATACTGTAATGTGCTACCCTCTGTTCTCTCTTCCCCTTCCTCACTTGTAGGGAACCCCCATCAAATCATAATAGGAGTAGTCTAAATCTTGGCCATGCTCATCCTCTATGATCATGTTATGCACGCACGATCACACAAGTGTTCATGATATACTAAAAGATCTCTTGATCCCAAAATCTAGCCGGTCCTCTCACAATTATACTATAGATTAAGCCTGAGCAAAAGCGACCCATCTGAGGCCATCTGTCCGCGCGCACGTTTTTGGCCGTCTAATCTTCACTCTGAGTCATCTTAACCATGCAGTCTCAGGTGTTGATCAAAGTATTACAAGCTGGTCCCTCCCGTCCCTGCTCACCCCCATCTCGATCATGTTCCCCTCCGACCGAGTTCCCGAGTCCCGAGCTCCCGCCCATCCATCCCCTCCTCCGTCTCACTAGCAATGTGTGCTGCCCCTCCGCTCCCGAGCTCTCCATGTCACCTCTGCTCCCTCCGCCCCTCCACTCCTGAGGCCACCGCCTCCCGTATAGCTCCCACATCCAACGCCGTCCCCCTCTGCTTCCCCGCCTCGAACCTGCCCAGTACTGATTCAACATCGCCACCGACCTCGTGCACCCGTCCACCGCCATGCTTTCCTGGTGCGCGTGGGATGGTGGGGGTGAGAGAGACAGGGTGACACTGGTAGAGATGCTCCAATATGGGACTATGCAAAGATGTTGCATCATCCTCACCGCTTTGACTAGAAAAATCAGGGACGGATGACGGAAAAAAGGAATTGAAAAGGAGAAGCCCCCTTCGCTCCTGAGCTCTCCCTTTCACCTCAGCTCCCTCCGTCCCTCCAATCACGAGGCCACCACCTCACATCCAGCTCCCGCTTCCAACATCGACCCCCTTTGCTTCCCCGCCTCGAACCTTCCCAGTACCGATTCAACATCTCCCTGGCCTCGTGCACCCGTCCGCCGCCACTCTTTGTAGGTGGTGAGGAAGATAAGGAGGAGGTCGGCACATGGGACGGTGGGGGTGAGAGACACTAGGCGGCCCGGGTAGAGACGCTCCTATGCGGCACTACGCGAAGATGATGCTTTGACTGGAAAAATCAAGGATGGATGGCGAAAAAAGAATTGAAAAAGAGAAGGCCCCTTTGCTCCCGAGCTCTCGCTCTCACCTCCGCTACCTCCACCCCTCCACTCACGGGACCACCACATCCTGTCCAGCTACCGCATCCAGCGTTGGCTGGCTCTGCTTCCCCGCCTCGAACCTGCCCAGTACCGACTCAACATCGCCCCAACCTCGTGCACCCGTCTGCTGCCTTTGCCGGTGGTGAGGAAGATAAGAAGGAGGTCAGCTCGTGGGATGGAAGGGGTGTGAGAGAGAGGGGGCAACGCAGGTAGAGACGCTCTTATGCGGGACTAGGCGAAGATGTCGCATCATCCTCACTGCTTTAACTAGAAAAATCAGGGAGGGATGGCAGAATTTTTTTTGAAAAGGAGAAGGTTCGTGAGGCATGCGATGACGCGGAGCATATCGATTGGCCGGAACCCGGAATCTATAGTAACCAAATGGAAGAATTGCTAAACAGAAAACATGGAGCGCTAACAAGGCGGTAAATGGTCGTGCCTTGCGATAAACAGTCACGTTTTATGTTACTTCAACAATTAACATGTATGTATTCCTGAAAGAAAGCCGAATAAGCTGATTTTGGCCCCTCTTAGGCTCTAAAAATGAATTTGATTTTTAATATATTAGCATATCTCGAGAATACATGAGATGCTTGTTTAAATTGGTACATGTTCTACGTTGTTCTACAATTTCTACACGAGTTAACAAAAATTTCAGTACCCTTGACTTGGAGCATGCTCTATGATTAATGAACAAGCGAATTCCATCAACTAAGTGGGTCCTAAAGAAATATCATAACTTCTATTTTTCATTTTGATATACAGAAATTATCAAACTTGATTACATATTAGATTTTTCTTTTATGTAAAGATTCATGGCAACTTCCAGGCATACCTTCTCTTTTAAATTTTATTGAACCAATGAATAATTTGGAATATATCAAGTATAAATCCTGCATAGAATTAGTATATATGTAATTTGGTAGTCTATATTGACTAAACTAATCATTTAATAATCCAACCACTTATAAGTGTTGAATACAAAGTTGTGACTTTCTTTGGAGCTCTGCAATCCAAATAGTTGCAAGTCTCGAATTTGAGGCAGTCGAACAAGGTCACTGTGTGATTTTTATATGTTAGCTTGTTTTGAAATCATTAGTTTTTTATCTTGATCATGGAACATGCCAGTTTCTTGTGATACTGAACTTGGTATATTGCTTGATGTCGTGGTGGTGGCACGGCAGATGCCATGGATAGGCTAAAGATGCGGCCGATGAGCACTAGAGGAATCCGGGGAGGGATAGTGTGGTGATTCCACACACAGATGTTTGTATTTCACTCTATCAATGGTGGATTACAAGGGCTCCTTGAGCTATTTGTGAGAAGGAGACTAGTTCTCTTACCCCCCACTACAACGCTCTAGAGTTCTTCTAGGACAGAATGATCGATCCCCCGCTATGGAGGTCCTGGTGCTCCTTATATAGGGGAGCCCAGGTTACATTATTAGGGCACATGTGGAGGCATATTTCCCGAATATGCCCTTTGGTTAAAGCTAGATGCTTCTTTATTCACTTTAATGGTCCATCCGCACTATGGACGTAACCCTCTGCGTGCCCCTTGCCTTTAGGCGTCACCAGACACAGACTACGTCAGCCGACATCACCCGCGTCGTCTTTGTTGGCCACGCCTCGTTGGTCCTTCCCTCTGCTCGCTTCGCTCACGCTACAGCGGGCAGAGGCCACCTTTTGACTAGAGGGAGATTCCTTTCTTCTCTTGGAAGCCAAGTGGTAGCCCGGCTAGCGCTTGGCTAACCTGGCTACGAGGGTACCTACATACATGGCAAATCAAGTCTGGCCGACTTATATTTTATGCCGGCCGGATTAATGTTAGGCAAACACCCACCAGGCCAGGTTACTCCGTAATTCAGCCTGCCTTGAGGTGACCCTGCCAGCACTTGCTTTGACCGTGTCGTACCTTGGCTAACTCGGCCTTTATACCCCGGCGTGACCCTACCCGGGGGTATCCCCCCAACATTAGTCCCCGAAGCTGGTGCGGTCTTAGCAAGTTCAGCTGTTAAGGCCATAGCAGGTTCCCCTTATCTGAATTTGCGCTTCTTTAGCCGAGTTATTCTGTAACCCGGACCCTCTGCATCGATGCTCCCTTGGCTCAATCAGAGTTACTTCTCGCTGGCCGGGTTTTTGCCCATGTATCCGGGTTACTTTTGCCTCTCTCATACGCTTCCCCACGTCCTACGTGGAGGGTAATCATCACTTTGCCTTATTTTAAGGGCCGTGCCAGTTTACTACGCCGGTTACTATAGTAAATGTCAGGAATAACTGCTCTACATGTCTTGTCATGGCAGCCCCTCTTTAACTATATCATAACATCACGTTGTGGGATTCCCTGCTCCTTCTAACCTTCGCTATGGCACGAGCCTGATTGGCTGATTTGGAGGATACACGGCCACAACATGCCGTTGGGCCACAGCAACCGATCCCACTACGCGCCTGTGACGCGCAGTTAAATAGGGGCAGGGGCAGCTCTTGGGGAAGTTCCCCCACTTCGCACGCCCCCTGCCCCTTGCCCCTTCTTCTTCACAGCGATGCCACCACCGCCATTGCTTCTGCGTTAGCGCTGCGCCGCCGCTGCCGTAGCCAGCCGCTCCTTGCGACCATGCCACCGTTTCCGCTCGAGCCTTTCGCCATGGGGCCTGCACTTCCAAATTCTCCACGGTTGGCTACTATTTCTCTGATTATCTTCTTGAGGATCTTGACTTAACCATGACAGAAGAAGAGGCCACCATTGTTGCTGAGGAGGAGGAAGAGGACAAAGCTCACGAGCATGGTGCTTAGGCGGGTGCCTTCGTCTGCCAGGACGATCTAGACTGGCTCTATGCGACCCGCCCCTCGCCTGCCGCCGAGGAAATTTCCCCTTCGCCAAATCCAGGCGAGTATGTCGTCTTCCTCTCCCATTTTTAGTGTGGCTTCGGCTTGCCTGCATCCGAATTTTTTTCCATGATTTCATCTCCATCTACCAGCTACAGCCTCACCACCTTCCTGCCAACGCAATCACCTCTCTTTCCTCTTTTGCCTCCGACATAGAGGGGTACCTTGGCCTCTGGCCCTCCAAAGAAATGCGCATCAAGTTTTTTAGTCTCCGCAAGAACGTTATCCCGGATCCTGAGCTCTTGCCAACTGACAAACACCTTACCCAGTGCAGTGGAGCCTCCATTTCTCCCTACAAGAACTCTGCTTTCCCCCAGGTTACCAGCCTCGAATCCTGCAAGGGCTAGGCCCGAACCTTCTTCTATGTCTAGAATACTTCGGACGTAGACTTGATCCGGCTCCTCCCCTTCAAGATGGGTGTCCCGGACACCTCTCTGTGGGAGAAGATCCCGAAGCAGCCCACAGCCTTGGTGAATCAGGCTGATCACCGGATCAAGGAGCTGGTCAAGATGGGGTTGTGGGGAGAGGACGTTATGATCACTTTCGTCCGCAGCCGGGTCTCCCCCCTGCAGAAACGCTCCCACAAGATTTTCTATCTGAGCGCCCCCCTTGACCCCCACCGGATCTCCTCCTTCGAACTTAAAAATTCCGAGGAGTTCCGCCAGGTCAAGGCCATCTTCAAGGTGGAGAAGGAGTTCTTCGAGGCTTGGAAATGGGGGCTTGCACCCTTTACCTGGGATAAACCGCCTCCTAAGGTAAACTCTTCTCTTGGTATTTTTTCTGGGTCTTTCGGTATGTCCGATAGCTTCCTAACTTAACCATTTAGTATTGTTGCTCCCAGCTGTTTCTCCAGAAGTCAAATGAGGATGGCAAGGAGCTGACCCTCAAATGGGTTGCAGACCACACAAAGCCGGACGAGGTGGAGCCTCACTCGAAGAGGTTCTTGCCTACTCCAGACGACACCAAACGGCCCTCTGGTAAGGTGTAACATCCCAAGTTTTTAGAAATTGGGAGAAAAAAATTGTTTTTACATGTCATTCATGAGCATTGCACCCATGAAAAATTGTGCAAGAATTGAATTTGAAAACCCAAACCCTAATTGCAGTGTGCTAATTTATTCCTATAAGGAGTTCAATAGAATTTATAAAATCCATTATCGATAAGACAACAACTATTGCTAAATATTAGCTTATTATGATCCATTGAATATTTGAAAATTTTGGAGACAAAAATGAACTCATTTGGAGTTGATTTAAAAATGTTATTAAACAAATAAGAAATAGAAAACGGATAAAGAAAAGGAATAAAAAAAGTAAAACTAACTACCCAGGCGGACCACCCGACCCAGCCCACCTAATCAGCGCCCTATCCACCACACACGCGACACAGCGCGCTGCGCACAGTGGCCCGTCAGTGGCCCATCAAGCAGCCGGAACGCGGCCAACAACCCGCATTCTCTATGCTTTTTTTTCCATCGTGTCGGACTCGCTCGTCAGCCTCACACCATCACTGACACGCCGGCCCCACCCCGGTCACCTACCACCTCCCGACGCGGTGACCGCGACGAGGAAGTCCTCGGCTCTGAACAAACTACCCGAGAAATTCGGCCGATTCGGCCTCAATCTTGCCCCTCTTCCACGCCAACCCCCCTTATAATCCCCCTACTCTCTCTCTGATCGGTTTTTCGACTAATTCCGAACCCTACCGCCTCCACGATTGAAACCGATCTCGCCACCGTCCGCCGCCTCTGCAAACTTGCGAACGAGGTACCCGAGCCTCCCGCGCCCTTCCTTTTTCCCCCTAACACCTTCTCCTCTCTTCACTGCATCGCCTTGACCTCCTCCCCCGTCCGCAGGAGTAGTAGGATGCCCAGGAGGCATCGCCGAAGCTCACCGACGGTCAAGCCACTCCGTTCACCCCTCGTCGTCACTAGAAGAAGAAACCGACAACGCCGCGCCCACATTCTGTCTCGCCCTACCGCCGGATCCTTGTTAGACTCTTATCCACGCGGAAGCACCACCGGAGCGCCGCCATGACCACCACCTGAGCCACCCGTCGTCGCCCGCCGTCGCCCAGGCCAGCAAGCTCAGAAGCTTTGCTTCTCCGCCATCGGATCAGAGAGGGACGACCAGGATCTGTTGGAGCCCAGCTAGCAGCCGAAGTTCCAGCCGCCAGGCTCAAGCCGAGCCACACCTCTAGCCGATGATCTCAGCCGTTTGATCCAGATCCAGTGGCCCACGACAATCCACTTATGCGAAGAGGTATCGACCAATGAAATCACGCCACCTGGACGGCTGACTATGCAATTCGAACTATGAGTATTTAAAATAGCCAGAAATGTATCCAATATTGTAAAATTCCTATAAAATCGAATGTAAGTCCAAATTGAGCAAATAATATACCCATGGATTCATAAAAATATATAAAATAATAATATACTGTTATATCCAACTCTTACTGTATATATTTGCTGTAGTTATTTAAATGATTTAATCACCTAATTGGAGTATATAAATCATAGTAAATTGTATATGTATCAGAAAAATACAAATAAAGTATCAATGGAATCCTTGTGACATGTGTAACATTAACCCCGCCTTAGATATAATTATTCACATGGAAACTATTTTACATGATTTAAACCCTTCTAATTGCTATTTAAATCATAGTAAAATATCCAGAACTCCAAATTGAGTGAATCCAATTGGTGCGGATTTGTATCAGTAATACTCATCTGTAGAAAATATAAAACAAATTATTTGAAACTGTGTTAACAGAAAAGTTTGCAGAAAGCTATAAACCCAATTACAATAGTAATTAAATCATAAAACAATATCTATAAATGATCTTTAGGTGATTCCATTTGCTACTATCTCTAAATTGAACTACCTATCCATCAGTATTTAATCTACAATTTAATACGACAGAAACATCAGAAGTTGAATTAAAGTGAATTAAACCCTATTAAATCAACATATCTTTATTAATAATTTGTCTTATGCATTAAATACTTTTCCATGTGCATCATGAGACATATTAATGTTCAGGGAACTAAATACAACCATTGTGACACATTAAATCATCATGCATGCATTTGTTCATCATTGTTTTATTGTATTGTGCATAATTGCAATGTTTTGAATGGTGTGTTTGTTGTGTTTTTCTTCAAACGCTAGATTGCGAGGAGTGCAACTATTGTGATTATGACGAGTGCAGCTTTTTCTATTGTGAGGTTATCTGAATGACTACATCTACAATAAAGGCAAGTAGAGCTATCATAAATGTCCTACTGCTTTTCCTATGCATGTATTATGTTTTTAATAGTGATGCATGTGTAGGTGTTTTACTCTATGCTATGCTATGACACCTAGGCATGATTGCCATATTTCCATCGCTTGAGTCCCTTTGAGCCATCGTATTGTAGTTGCTTATCCATGCTTATTAGATGCGCAATGGGAATTCATGATTGATTCTATTATGGAAAGATGTGTTTTGCTATAATGAAAAGAACTCGAAAGTAATGAACCTCCTAGGTGTGATGGGATTGATATTTTTGGTGGTTTCAATGCGGAAAGGCACCTAGGATACTGAGATTGGACAGGTTTCTTGTGTAGTAGCTTCCAGTACAACCGTATGTCATTATATGTCTTGACTAAGTAGGTTGTGGGAACCTGACCCGATGTGACCAGCAGATGTAGGGGATGTAGGTTGGTATGGGTCCGTCCTGAGGGCTCAGGGTTCTGCTTCTGAAAGGTTTCGTCTTGGTTTTCTCCCTACCATGGCACAAAATGAGTGTAGTGGTACGAGCGGGTTGAATAGGTCGTGCGAGTAAAGTGTACAAACCCCTGCAGGGTGTAAAACTAACTACTTAGCCGTGTCCCCGGTTATGGACAACTATGAGCAACTAGGCCTGGAACTGTTTGGAAGATCTCACTCATCCCAATTTCTTAATTATTAAAACTTGATGGGTGAACATGGGTTTAGGAGCATACGAAGCTAAACTGTCTTGTTTCTACATGGGTTTATGCTGGTATGTCCTTAGAAGAATTGTTTTAAGGAAAGAAAAGTATTTCAAAAGTAGGGAAAAGTTATATCGCTTTTATGCAAATGAGCCTGAGCTCCACCTAGCCAAATATGCATGTAATTGGTAGGTTCCATTATACATCCACATACTAGTCCTACTTGCCAATACAATCAAAGTATTGATCATTTGTGGCTGCAACCTTTCATGTTGCAGGTTATTCTATTTTGAGTGATCGTTCATAGGTCGCGAGACTCCACTCAACAATTGTTCGCCTATGGCAAATTTGAAGGATGGAGATATATCTTGTATTTGTTTCCGCTGTGTACTTGGATAATGTAATGTGAATTCTGGATCATATTCGTTATATTTATGATGCACAGTTATATTTGGTATCATTTTGTATTGTGTGTGCTAGTGAACTGATCCAGGGATTAGCACTATACACAAGAACTCATCCTTATCAGGAGAAGGTGCTACAGGATGGTATCAGAGCTGTGTGTTGACTGTAGGATCGTGACCTAGAATTGGAATATGAAAACCATATGAATTATAAGGACTAATTCATTCTATCTATTCTCATCTTACAATTCTTTCTTGTATCTTCTTGTCACTTCAATTCTCATACTCTCCTCTTTTAAAACGTAGAAGGAAGACTCTTTGTAGGATGAACTCAAAACTTTGTACTTACTAGATTCTTGTAATCCTGGATCCTTCTTTTCTAATCTTATCTTGTTCAAAAGTTACAGATGAGCGCTCGTGCGAAGAAGTCCGAGATCCAAGAATAGTTAGATGATGACCACCATATAGTTTTGATATGATTTCATTTAGATCTAGCAATCGATAATGGCAAGAACTTGTGTGATAGTTGGTTCATTGTGTTTAGGTTGTGCTATTTGATACCCCAAAGTTTTAGAATATTTTGATAGTTTTTATAATGAATTAATGAAGGTTTTGATTAAAAATTCGTGGTATTACTGCTGCAGTTTTCTGCCTGACCAGTTATACCGCGCGATTTTTAATTCCTTACTGATAACTCGTATTGCTCTCATATTTTAGGATCTGAAGAGTAATTACCTGTAGCACCTGCAAAAAAATTGGCTAAAATTCCTGATGAGTTTAAGGTGCCCAGAAAAATCCGTGAACACTGCTGTAGTTTCAGG
This sequence comes from Avena eriantha, assembly GCA_910589775.1. Lineage (NCBI taxonomy): Eukaryota > Viridiplantae > Streptophyta > Magnoliopsida > Poales > Poaceae > Avena > Avena eriantha. Next base: position 229,644,950 of record OU342742.1, read on the forward strand.
ACAGATTTTGTCTAATGCTTTTAATATTGTAGGTGCACCCCTAAATGAATTTTAATCAAATGAAAACTATTTTGTGGATGGTATGCCACTAAAACAAAACTTCTAGAACATAAACAAAATTATTTTGGCTTGAGTGTTGCTTGTCATGATTGTTTGCTTGTGTGCCTATTGTTTGCTTCATATAGTTATGGGTAGTAATACTTTTCTTAGTCCTATTCTATCTATACTCATCTATGTTATCCCAAACAGATACCTCCTCATCATCAACCCGCTAAGATGGAGAAAGTGATAGTAGCACAGATGCAACTAGCACAAGTGGTGGCTCAGTTCATAACAAACAACAACAACAATGGGAACAATGACAATGGCAATAACAACCCACCCCAAGTGGATGCACTCACTAGGTTCTTGAAACTGAGGCCTGCAAAATTCTCAAGCGCACCTGAGCCTATGATAGCACTTGATTGGCTTCGCTCAGTGAATAAGGACTTAGTAACAGTTGGATGCATAGACAAAGAGAAAGTAAGATTTGCCGCTCACTTAATTGAAGGACAATCAGCTACTTGGTGGGATACTTTTCAGATCACCCACCCCATTGATATTGTCACCTGGGAGATGTTCGAGGAAGGATTCAAAACAAACCATGTATCGCCTGGAGTGATGAGTCTGAAGAGAAGGGAATTTCGTAACCTGCATCAGAACAATCGCATAGTGTCGAAGTACATAGAAGAATTCACCAACCTATCTCGTTATGCCCCAGAGGATGTTGACACTGACGATAAAAGGAAAGAGAGATTTCTAGATGAACTGAGTGATGAGCTCTCTATTCAACTGCCAGTAGTTTACTCTCCCACTTTCCAAGATCTGATGGACAAAGCTAGAATTCTTGAAGACAAGCAGAATCGAGTTGAAAGGCGCAAGAGGAAGCACAAGAACAACTACAACTCAGGATCATGCTGGAGGATCTGTACTCTCCATGATGGGAATGGAGGTTCGGAACATCACATGCATGAAGGCAATGGATACAACGACCATGATGGTAATGGACATCAGCATCACGAAGGGAATGGACACCACCATAATGTCCACATGAGTCGCAGTAACTGCAACTCTGAAAGAGGGAATGATCATAACCATGGAGACAATTATGTTGAAGCCCACAACACCAATCTCGTTAGGAAGGACATAAGCAAGGTTGGATGTTTCAAATGCAAGCAGAAGGGACAATATTCGAGAGACTGCCCTGAGAAGAAGAACAAGATTGATGGCTACAAGCCAAACCCATTTCAGAAGGGACATGTTAACCATGTCAATGTTGAGGAAGTTCTAAGGGAACCTGATGTTGTGATTGGTACGTTCTGGCTCAATACCTTTCTAGCACTCATTCTATTTGATGATGGAGCATCACATTCATTCATATCAAGGGAATTTGTGGATAGAAATAGAATTCCAACTAAAACTATTAACAAGCCATCAGAATAAGCTCTCCTAGTGGAGAAGTGGTAGCAGCTTTTGGATGTCATCAATTGAACCTAAGGATTGGGGCATACGACTTTCCCACTAGCTTGAATGTGCTAGAATCACAAGGCTTGGATGTAACTTTGGGAAAGGATTGGATGTCTAAGTATGAAGGCCAGATAGATCATGCACGACGAGCAATTTCACTCACAACCCCAGAGGGAAGAAGAATCAGATATAGCACAGTAACTGAAGTTGGAGAGGCCAACGTAAATTCTCTTAAGGGGGTTAGCTCGGAAAGCTTACCCATAGTGAAGAAGAGCTACACGGGACAAGAAGATATCATACGCCTATTTGCTAGCCATTCCGAATCTCGAGGACGAGATTCATCTTGAGGGGATTAGTCTATAACATCCCAAGTTTTTAGAAATTGTGACCAAAAAAATTGTTTTTACATGTCATTCATGAGCATTGCATTGCACCCATGCAAAATTGTGCAAGAATTGAATTTGAAAACCCAAACCCTAATTGCAATGTGCTAATTTATTCCTATAAGGAGTTCAATAGAATTTATAAAATCCATTATTGATAAGACAACAACTATTGCTAAATATTAGCTTCTTATGATCCATTGAATATTTGAAAATTTTAGAGACAAAAATGAACTCATTTGGAGTTGATTTAAAAAAGTTATTAAACAAATAAGAAACAGAAATAGATAAAGAATAGGAATAAAAAAAGTAAACCTAACTACCCAGGCGGACCACCCGACCCAGCCCACCTAATCAGCGCCCTATCCATCGCACACGCGGCACAGCGCGTTGCGCACAGTGGCCCGTCAGCGGCCCATCAAGCAGCCGGAACGCGGCCAACAGCCCGCATTCTCTATGTTTTTTTTCCATCGCGTCGGACTCGCTCGTCAGCCTCACACCATCACTGACACGCCGGCCCCACCCCGGTCACCTACCACCTCCCGACGCGGTGACCGCGGCAAGGACGTCCTCGGCTCCGAACGAACTACCAGAGAAATTCGGCCGATTCGGCCTATATCTTGCCCCTCTTCCACGCCAACCCCCCATATAATCCCCCTACCCTCTCTCCTGATCGGGTTTTCGACTAATTCCGAACCCCAGCACCTCCACGATTAAAACCGATCTCGCCGCCGTCCGCCGCCTCTGCAACCTCGCGAACGAGGTACCCGAGCCGCCCGCACCCTTCCTTTTTCCCCCTAACACCTTCTCCTCTCTTCACTGCATCGCCTTGACCTCCTCCCCCGTCCGCAGGAGTAGTAGGATGCCCAGGAAGCATCGCCGAAGCTCACCGACGGTCGAGCCACTCCGTTCGCCCCTCGTCGTCACAAGAGGAAGAAACCGGCGACGCTGCGCCCACCTTCCGTCTCGCCCTACCGCCGGATCCTTGTTAGACTCTTATCCATGCGGAAGCACCACCGGAGCGCCGCCATGACCACCACCTGAGCCACCCGTCGTCGCCCGCCGTCGCCCAGGCCAGCGAGCTCAGAAGCTTTGCTTCTCCGCCATAGGATCAGAGAGGGACGGCCAGGATCTGTTGGAGCCCAGCTAGCAGCCAAAGTTCCAGCCGACCAGGCTCAAGCCGAGCCGCACCTCTAGCCGATGATCTCAGCCGTTTGATCCAGATCTAGTGCCCCACGACAATCCACTTATGCGAAGAGGTATCGACCAATGAAATCACGCCACCTGGACGGCTGACTGTGCAATTCGAACTATGAGTATTTAAAATAGCCAGAAATGTATCCAATATTGTAAAATTCCTATAAAATCGAATGTAAGTCCGAATTGAGCAAATAATATACCCATGTATTCATAAAAATATATAGAATAATAATATACTGTTATATCCAACTCTTACTATATATATTTGCTATAGTTATTTAAATGATTTAATCACCTAATTGGAGTATATAAATCATAGTAAATTGTATATGTATCAGAAAAATACAAATAAAGTATCAATGGAATCCTTGTGACATGTGTAACATTAACCCCGCCTTAGATATAATTATTCACATGGAAACTATTTTACATGATTTAAACCCTTCTAATTGCTATTTAAATCATAGGAAAATATCCAGAACTCCAAATTGAGTGAATCCAATTGGTGCGGATTTGTATCAGTAATACTCATCTGTAGAAAATATAAAAAAAATTATTTGGAACCGTGTTAACAGAAAAGTTTGCAGAAAGCTATAAACCCAATTACAATAGTAATTAAATCATAAAACAATATCTATAAATGATCTTTAGGTGATTCCAGTTGCTACTATCTCTAAATTGAACTACCTATCCATCAGTATTTAATCTACGATTTAATACGACAGAAACATCAGAAGTTGAATTAAACCCTATTAAATCAACATATCTTTATTAATAATTTGTCTTATGCATTAAATACTTTTCCATGTGCATCATGAGACATATTAATGTTCAGAGAACTAAATACAACCATTGTGACACATTAAATCATCATGCATGCATTTGTTCATCATTGTTTTATTGTATTGTGCATAATTGCAATGTTTTGAACGGTGTGTTTGTTGTGTTTTTCTTCAAACGCTAGATTGCGAGGAGTGCAACTATTGTGATTATGACGAGTGCAGCTTTTTCTATTGTGAGGTTATCTGAATGACTACATCTACAATAAAGGCAAGTAGAGCTATCATAAATGTCCTACTACTTTTCCTATGCATGTAGTATGTTTTCAATAGTGATGCATGTGTAGGTGTTTTACTACTATGCTATGGTATGACACTCAGGCATGATTGCCATATTTCCATCGCTTGAGTCCCTTTGAGCCATCGTATTGTAGTTGCGTAGCCATGCTTATTAGATGCGCAATGGGAATTCATGATTGATTCTATTATGGAAAGATGTGTTTTGCTATAATGAAAACAACTCGAAAGTAATGAACCTCCTGGGTGTGATGGGATTGATATATTTGGTGGTTTCAATGCGGAAAGGCACCCAGGATACTGAGATTGGACAGGTTTCTTGTGTAGTAGCTTCCAGTACAACCGTATGTCATTATATGTCTTGACTAAGTAGGTTCTGGGAACCTGACCCGACGTGACCAGCAGATGTAGGGGATGTAGGTTGGTATTGGTCCGTCCTGAGGGCTCAGGGTTCTGCTTCTGAAAGGTTTCGTCTTGGTTTTCTCCCTACCATGCCACAAAATGAGTCTAGTGGTACGAGCGGGTTGATTAGGTCGTGCGGGTAAAGTGTACAAACCCCTGCAGGGTGTAAAACTAACTACTTAGTCGTGTCCTTGGTTATGGACAACTATGAGAAACTAGGCCTAGAACTGTTTGGAAGATCTCACTCATCCCAATTTCTTAATTATGAAAACTTGATGGGTGAACATGGGTTTAGGAGCATACGAAGCTAAACTGTCTTGTTTCTACATGGGTTTATGCTGGTATGTCCTTAGAAGAATTGTTTTAAAGAAAGAAAAGTATTTCAAAAGTAGGGAAAAGTTATATCGCTTTATGCAAATGAGCCTGAGCTCCACCTAGCCAAATATGCATGTAATTGGTAGGTTCCATTATACATCCACATACTAGTCCTACTTGCCAATACAATCAAAGTATTGACCATTCGTGGCTGCAACCTTTCATGTTGCAGGTTATTCTATTCTGAGTGATCGTTCATAGGTCGCGAGACTCCACTCAACAATTGTTCGCCTGTGGCACATTTGAAGGATGGAGATCTACCTTGTATTTGTTCCGATGTGTACTTGGATAATGTAATGTAAATTCTGGATCATATTCGTTATATTTATGATGCACAGTTATATTTGGTATCATTTTGTATTATGTGTGCTAGTGAACCGATCCAGGGATTAGAACTATACACAAGAACTCATCCTTATCAGGAGAGGGTGTTACAAGAAATGAGGATGGCAAGGAGCTGACCCTCAAATGGGTTGCAGACCACGCAAAGCCGGACGAGGTGGAGCCTGACTCGGAGAGGTTCTTGCCTACTCTAGACGACACCAAACGACCCTCTGGTAAGGCCTCTTCTCTAAGGGATTGGCCGGATGACGATGAATTGACCCTCAAATGGGTTGCAGACCGCGCAAAGCTGGATGAGGTGGAGCCTGACTCGGAGAGGTTCTTGCCTACTCCGGACGACACCAAACGACCCTCTGGTAAGGCCTCTTCTCTAAGGGATTGGCCGGATGACGATGAATTGGATGTTGAGGTTATGGAGGTACTTGATATGGTGCCTATCTCTTACGCATTCCCGGTTATGTCCGAATCTTCAGCTAACCCGGCCGGTCAGGTCCTCGATGTTCCCCCTCTCGCCACGGATGATCCAGCTCCTGCCCCTTCCCAGAAGTGCACGGCTACCTCAGCCGCAGCTTCGGAGGCGCCACCACCCAAGAAGAGGTAGAAGAAGTCCCAGGTGAAAGCTCCGGCCAAGCCTGCTATCAAGAGCACCGTCCGGAGGACACCGAAACCTCGGGAGCCTCCTACCTCGGACGAGTAAGTCCTTTTCCTTTCCTGCTCATCTCTGAGTCTTGCTCCTTCTGCCTTTGCCCTTTATTTGCCTTTATTTCTCCTTTTGACTTGCCGCTTTTCGTTTCTTCAGCGCTCCTAGGGTTATTCCCAGAGTGGCCCCAACATTTCCTCTCTAATCCGGAGCGGCTCTTCTCCCCCCGTAACAACGACGTTCGTCCGCTAAGTCCTATCCAAGAGGACTCCGCGGCAGCGCCAGATCAGAGTCCACCTCGTCATGAGGAGGTTAACATCAACGTGGGGGGGGGGGGGGGGGGTAGTGGGGCATTAGAGGATACGGCGATGCTAGATCTCCCCAGTTCCTCTGCTTCGCCGCAACCGTCTAGTTCTAAGGTGCCAGCTTCATCGGCACCGCCCCAAACCGGTTTTTCCTCAGTTCTAGTCTCTCCGGCATTACCAGTATCAGCACCAGCAGCATCAGTAGTACCAGCACCAACAACGCCAATAGCAACAGTAGCACTAGCAGCATCAGCAGCACCACCAATAGCAGCACCACCAATAGCACCAGCAATAACCACGACCACAGCCAAGTCATCTTCCGAGGGAGTAAGTTATTACTCGGTCATATGCTCTTAGAGAATTAGTGCAAGTCCTTAGCATTTTCGGATAACCACGCACCTAGAGCCGGGTTAAGTTCCACTTGGCCTGGATCTTGTAGACTTTGAATATCCACACACCTAGAGCCGGGTTAAGTTCCACTTGGCTCAGATCTTGTAGACTTCGAATACCCACACACCTAGAGCCGGGTTAGGTTCCACTTGGCCCGGATCTTGTAGACTACGAATATCCACGCACCTAGAGCCGGGTTAAGTTCCACTTGGCCTAGATCTTGTAGACTTCGAATATCCACACACCTAGAACCGGGTTAAGTTCCACTTGGCCCGAATCTTGTAGACTTCGAATATCCACACACCTAGAGCCAGGTTAAGTTCCACTTGGCCCAGATCTTGTAGACTTCGAATATCCACACACCTAGAGCCGGGTTAAGTTCCACTTAGCACGGATCTTGTAGACTTTGAATATCCACACGCCTAGAGCCAGGTTAAGTTCCACTTGGCCCGGATCTTATAGACTTCAAATAATTTCCTTTTTATTTGTGAACTAACATTGGCTCGTTTTTTTGATCACCACCAACTATCGAACTGCTGAGTTCCAACGCTTCCTGCACTCATACAAAGATCTGCGTGCTAGATATGGCAAGTTGTTGGTTGATCACTAGAAGAAGGGTAACTTTCTTTGCTTAAGACCTTTTCCTTCTTGTTCCTTCGAGTTACTTGCTATCTGTATTAACTTGTTATCCAAATCATACAGCCGAGGTTGAGGCTGAAAATGTCATTATGTGCAAAAATCTAGCTGAAATCCAAGGTAATTTGTCTTGTTCACTTAGCCATTGCATGCTCTCTCCTTGACTCGGTAGATATTTATACCTCGACTGTGCCGGGTCAACTCACTATTGCAGCTACACTTGAAGATAGCGTGCCCATTCCTGACATGATGACACATTTCTCGAACAAGCATGGAAGCACCAGGCTGAGCTAAAGAAAAGGATGACGAGATTGCTCAATTGCGCCTCAAGGATACAGAGATTACTCGGTTGAACGCCGAAATCCAAAGGCTCAAGGACCTCCACAAATCCGAGCTGGATAAGGCTGATTAGGAGTTTGCCGAGGAAAAAGAACGCTTGACAACTCAAATCTCCAAGAATAAGGACTTGTTGCAGGAAGCCGACGTAAAACTTAAGTCGGTGACCTCCGAATATGAGAAACTCTAGGCCCGCAATGCAAATGTGTATGCCAATCTCACTCGTATCCTTTTCCAGATTTCACATGAGTTCTCTTCCTCCTTTCAATTCTTATCCCTCTGGATTAAGTGTTCTTGCTTACTGACATCCTTCGTTATGTTCGCAGGCAAGTTCCTACATGGTGACTCTATTGCTTCTGGTGCTGTGGCTAGGTCTCGCCAGCAGGTGGGTATTCCAATAGGTCCTGCCACTGGGTCAATCCCTTATGAGGTGGAGGATTTGCTTGTTAACCTCGCTACCCGCATGGAACTAGTGAAGAACTATGGGGCAGACATTATGCCATCAGCGATGCAAATGTTCAATTCTCTTTGGCCCACCGAGCCCACTCCCAAGGGAAGTGCTGCTTTTATAGCAAAATTGATGGAGTGCGAAACTCAGGTGAACCCGTGGCGGGAATCTGCTACACGAGCCGGAGCTGATACCGCGCTGCACTTCGTTCTATCTTGGTATGAAGAGCTAGATTTGGGGTTGCTTGACCGTATGCGCACCGGATCTAAATGGTCCAATGACTCGGAGTGCATCGCTCAACGCAAAGCCTGCGCCAACAAGCTCATCCAATATGCCTTCTGCCACAGTTGGAACGAGGGTCCGAGCTACCTTGACACATTTGATGACGCCTACATTTTTGATGGTGCTGAGGCTGAAGAGGGTGAGGAAGAGGCCTCCAAGCTTGGTGATGATGCCGAAGACCCGGAGGACGAGGAGGCCAATCCTGAAGATGAGGCCGAGGCTAGCGCCCTGCCTACAAATGCCGAAGTACCTCCCCCTCGACCGATGATTCGGCTCCTACTTCTGCTCCATGAGCTTTGAAAACACTTAACAATATTCGTCAGATCCCTGGTATGCCAGGTGAAGTTGTATCTATGCATACTGATTTGGTTTGCTACAATTAGTTTTGTTTGCTACTAAGTTCTTAATGTTGGATTAATGTGGGCGAAGTCCCCAAGTTTCCTTTTCTTGTTCCTCTAATTTTATGACTTGGCTCGTGTCTACATTGATTCGGTTTTTTGACTTGCGAGTCCAAGGTTAAAAAAATTGACTTAACAATACTTGAAACTTTGAGATTAGCTCAAAATAATCTGACGAAATATGAATGAAGTAAATACAGGGTTAGTCCAGATAACAAACATTGGCTCGATAACTTTCCTTTCCTTAGTTGTTTTTCATGTGTTTTGCGATTCTAAACTTGTTCTCTTGCTTGCCATGAAGCCAATTCTTGTTGGACAACAGCAAAGTCAAAGAGTTGGGTTTTTGGTGCTCACACACTACTAATCCGGCTAAGGCATAAGAAACTTAAGCCAATCGACGTATATTAAACATAAAGATAGTAAAGACAATTATTAAGACAGTCCCCGAGTTTCTGCTAGGGGTGCCGAAGTTTCATTAATAAGCTCATTGCCGATATACATACCGGCATACGAGTAACTCGGATACATTCACCTCTTTGTTAGGTGTAAAAAGGACAAAGTAGTGCTACATTCCACGGACGCTTAGATTCCTCTCCGGACATGTCTACCTTATTCTTCTCCTGTGGCTGGGCATCAATAAGATAGTAGGAATCATTGTGCAAATCTTTGCTTACAATGAAAGGTCCTTCCCATGGGGGAGATAACTTATGCATGCCAGCAGTGCGCTTCGCCATCCGGAGTACAAGATCACCTCCCCTGAAGACTCGGGGGTTTACTTTTTGGCTATGATAGCGTCGGAGATTTTGCTGATATATGGTGGATCTGGACAAGGCCAGTTCTCTCGCTTCTTCCAGCAGATCAACATTGTATTGTCGGGCCTCGTGCACTTTGGCTTCTATGTATTGGGTGACTCTCGACGAATCATGCTCTATGTCGGATGGTAATACAGCTTCTGCCCCATATACCAGAAAAAATGGCGTATAGCCTGTTGATCAATTCGGAGTCGTTCTTAAACTCCACAGTACCGCTGGTAGTTCTTCTATCCAGCACCCCGCTGATCTTTGCAGCGGCTCCATGAGCCGGGGTTTTATCCCGGACAAGACTAGTCCGTTGGACCTTTCCACTTGCCCGTTTAATGCGGGGTGAGCTACAGAGGCAACATCTAGCCGGATCTTCTTCTCTTAGCACAATCTGCAAATGCTCCTTCAACAAAAAATTTGCCATTATCAGTTATGATACTATGGGGATAGCCATATCTCAAGATTATGTCCTTGAGGAATGTCACTGCTGTTGCCCCATCACATTTCCTGATTGGCTTAACTTCAATCCATTTTGTAAACTTGTCTACCATAACCAGTATATGGGTCATTCCTCCCTTTGCCGGCTTAAATGGTCCTACCATATCCAGGCACCACATTGCAAATGGCCATGTAATGGGAATAGTTTTGAGTTCCGACATTGGCATGTGGGATTTCGTGGCGTATCTTTGGCAGCCATTGCATTTCCTTACCAGATCCTCTACTTGTTCCAGGGCACTTGGCCAATAGAATCCATGTCAAAAAGCTTTTGCCACTAATGCTCTAGATGGATGCATGATGACCACATTCTCCTTGATGAATATCTTGGAGTATATCAAGCCCTTCTTCCGGGTCTACGCATCGCTGCAGCATAGCGGTTACGCTTCTTTTGTATAGTTCGGCGTTGATGATGGTGTATGCCTTTGCCCTTCTCTGGATTTGCCTTGAGAGTACCTCATCATCCGGCAAAGTTCCCTCCTTTAGGAATTCAAATATCAGTTTGGCCCATGTAGGTATAGCTCGGATGGGAAAAAGCTCCTCATCAACTTCCATTGCATCCAGCGACATTACTCTGGCCAGACTGAGCTGGACTGTCCCCGGGTTCTGCGCGACAGTACCCGGGTTCTGCGCGACAGTACCCGGGTCTACTGAGGCAGTCCCCGGGTTAGCTGAGGTGCTTCCCCAGTCTATTTCCATTGGAGTAGCTTCTGATCCAAAGATTGCCGGGATATATATTGACTCGGATTCTGGTGATGGTGTGATAGATAGTTTTATCAAGTGCTCCAAGGCAATGCTTGGCGGAATTGGTTGCCAGGATGATCCCAGTTTGGATAATACATCAGCTGCCTCATTTTCAATCCGAGGTACATGATGGAATTCGCACCCCTCGAAGAAACCACTTATCTTTTGGACATAAAATCTGTAGAGTGCCATGTTTGCATCCAGGGCATCCCAATTGCCAGATACTTGCTGCACCACCAAATCTGAATTGCCAAAACATAGTATCCAACGTATGCCTACCTCCTTTGCTACTTTGTGTCCGTGCACCAGTGCCTCATATTCAGCCACATTATTTGACGTGCTAAAATGGATCTGGAGGACGTATCTCAATTGGTCCTTCTTGGGCGAGGTAAGAACTACCTTGGCTCCTAGTCCTTCCTTTAGCTTTGATCCATCAAAGTGCATTCACCAGTAATTTGAGTCTGGCAGAGGTGGTTCATACTGCATCTCATCCCAATCCACAAAGAAATCCGCCACTGCGTGTGACTTGATCGCATCTCTTCTATCAAACTATGGTGCATATGGGGCTAACTCAATTTCCCATTTTGCAATTCGACCATTGGCATCTTTATTACCCATAATCTCGGATATGGGTGCTTCACACTCCACCTTGATGGGGTGCTCCTCAAAGTAATGTTTAGGTTTCTTAGCCGACATATACACGCCATATGCCATCTTTTGATAGTGAGGGTAGTTCTATTTTGAAGCCGACAATACCTCGCTCAAGTAATACACAGGCCTTTGCACTGACTTCCCTTCCTCGTCGCGTTGCACTATGATTACCGCACTTACGACTCGGTTGGTCACGGATATATAGAGCAACATTGGCTCCTTGGGTAGTGGCGCAGCTAATATTGGTGCAGAGGATAACATCTTTTTCAACTCATGGAACGCGCTATCAGCTTGCAGTGTCCATGTAAATGTATCTTCCTTTTTCATTAACTGGTAGAGGGGCAAGGCCTTCTCTCCTAGCCGACTTACAAACCGACTTAACGATGCCAGGCAGCTAGTGAACTTCTGCACATCGTTAAGGCACTTCGGTAGTTCCATTCTCTCTATGGCCCGGATTTTTGTGGGATTGGTTTCAATACCTCGGGTAGAGACAAGGAAACCGAGTAATTTTCCCGCCGGCACACCAAAGGTACATTTTTTCGGGTTAAGCTTCATCCGGAACCTCCTTAGGTTCGTGAATTTGTGCCGGATATCCTCAAGGAGCATGTTGCTTTCCTTAGTCTTTATCACCACATCATCCACATAAACCTGCACATTCCGACCTATCTAGTGATGCAAACATTTTTGAATGCATCGCTGGTACGTTGCTCCTGCATTACGTAATCCGAATGGCATAGTGCGATAGTAATAAGCCCCATACGGGGTGATAAACGCAGTCTTTATTTGATCATCCGGGTTTAGGGGTATCTGGTGGAAACCAGAATATGCATCTATGAATGACAACAACTCACACCCAACATTTGAATCTATGACCTGATCTATCCTTGGCAGTGGAAATGGATCTTTTGGACACACCTTATTCAGGTTCGTGTAATCGATACACATGCGCCATACCACTGCCACATTCGGATAGTCCTTCTTTTTCTCCATGAGCACTGGATTAGAGAGCCAATCCGGGTAAAGTACTTCCATGATAAATCCGGCTGCGAGGAGCCGACCTATCTCATCTCCAATGGATTTTCTCCTATCCTCGGCGAAGAGACGGAGAGGTTGCTTCACTGGCTTTGCTCCGGGTCTCACATTTAGAGAGTGCTCGGCTGATGGCCCAAAATACACCGAGCTCGTTGGGGAACCCCAAGAGGAAGGTATGATAAGCACAACAGCAAGTTTTCCCTCAGTACGAAACCAAGGTTATCAATCCAGTAGGAGCAAGGAAACACCCCAAAGGTATTGCTAGCTGAACGTTGGCAGGGCGCACTACCGGTGCCAGCAGCAACATGGAGACCTGCACAACACAACCACAGAACTTTGCCCCCAACTCGTGATGAGGTTGTCAATCTCACAGGTTTTGCTGAAAACAAAGGATTAAACGTATCGAATGGAAGGAAGTAATAGTTTGCAGAAAGTAAACACAAAGCAGTAAACAGTTTGTAGATTGTATGTAAAAGAAAGGACCGGGGTTCATAGTTCACTTGAGGTGGCTCTCCTTAAGATAGATAACATGCTGGGTGAACAAATTACAGCGGGGCAATTGACACACATCGAGAAAGCATACAAGCATATACTAATCATCTTGACTCCTTTGAGACTTGATTGGGCATTACAACATTATACATAGACTGCCATCCAACTGCATCTATGACTAATAATCCACCTTCAGGTTATCATCTGAACCCCCTCCAGTATTAAGTTGCAAGCAACAGATTATTGCATTACGAATTGCGTGTAAAGTAAACAATACGATTGTTTTATGAACAAAGGATTGTTGTTTTCTCCCTAGTAGCAATAGCACATCTAGTACCTTAGAGATTTCTGTCACTTCCCCAGATTACCAGAGGCATGAACCCACTATCGAGCATAAATACTAACTCTTGGAGTTCCTAGCATCTACTTGGCCAAGATAGCAACTAACAACGGAAAGCATGCAAGATCACAAATAACAAAGACATGATAAAATCAATAATCAATCTGAAATAGCATCTCAATATCCATCAGATTCCCACAAACACAACATGCAGAATTACCAATAGATGATCTTGATCATGAACGGAGCTCATAAGATCTAAACATGAAAGCACAAAGGAGGAGAACCAGCCATCTAGCTACTACATGGACCCGTAGTCCAGAGATGAACTACTCACGCATCACACCGGAGGCTTGCATGGTGATGAAGAAGTCCTCCAGGGTGAATTCTATGAAGACGATGGCGGCTACAGACTCCTTCGTGGATTTTTGATCGGGTACTTAGGGTTTCCATATCAGAGGCAATATATAGGCGGAAGGAGAGGCCGAGGGGGTGCCTGGGGCGGCCAGACCAGCCCCTGTCACGGGCTAGGCCTGGCCGTGCGGCCAGGTGGTGTGGCCGGGCCCCAGCCCCTCTCCGTCTCGTATTCTGGCTCCAAGTGTCCCCCGGTAAAATAATAACTTTGGCTTTTGTCCCGTCCAATTCCGAGAATATTCATTTTCTGACTTCCTGGAACCAAAAACAGCAGAAAACAGGCAGCTGGCACTATGGCTCTTGTTAATAGGTTAGTCCAAGAAATCATATAAAAAGTACTCCAAAGTGTGGACAAAACACAAGAAAGTAGATAAAACCAAGCATGGAACATCAAAAATTATAGATACATTTGCAATGTATCAACATCCCCAAGCTTAACTCCTGCTCGTCCTCGAGTAGGTAAGTGATAAAAAGAAAGAATAATTTTTGAGGTGACATGCACCATCATAAACTTGATCAAAGTATTTGTAAAACATTCAAAGCTGGGATCATAATACTTCAATCATAACATGAAAGACAAAGTTCTAGCAATAAGACAAAGCAACTATGTTGCAACATGAAAAGGCACAAACAAAAGATTCATGAATAACAATGCTTTGCAAGACGTTTGTTTGTTTCACATAAAGAAAACATAGCATAATAGTATTCAGCTTGTCCCTCATAGAGTAGCAAATATAAATGCGTAGGACACCTTCAAAGTTCATAAGAGTGACTAGATACAATAGTTTAAAACAAGCAATAACAAGTTATGCATCAATCAACTTAGTCTTGGGACAATGACATAGAACTAAGAATGGCCACTATGCTCTCAAAGTAGGTTCATGAAGATAGAAGGTGGAGACTCAATATAATGGTGGAAGAAAGGCCTTTTGTAAAAGGAAGTAGGGATTCAAGTCTCATAAAGAGCTTCCAAAAATTATGGTACTTATAGATTTCAGCTCTCATTGCCCCTATCATAAGCATCTTGAAGGTGATTAAGGTTAAAGTGGCACAACTAATAAGAGGATATGCTTGACAAGTTATAAACCAAAATCTCATGCCCCTTACTTACGAAGACCGAACCTCATGCTACTCAAATTTAGTCACGAGTAAGCTCTTGTCATTGTAAGTACATGTGTATCATAAAGAACCGCCAACGGGGTACCCCTTGCACATGATACAGGAGCTATCCCGTAATCAAACTGACAAGGCAAGCAGACAATGAGCATCTCAGCGATCTTTTTATTTGCTATTTGCATAGGTTTTTATTGAGGATGCTTCATAGAGTGCTCATTATGGTGATGATGCAAGTTTCCACCATGATTAGGCATGGCTTAGGTTAGCGGCCCAGACGTTTCTCTAACATACATACAAACTCCATGATCTTACAAGTTCCACTTTTATTTCACACCGCAGGGATCCATAAGCAAAAGAACATGATATCGGGTACAAAGTACAAGTGCAATGTTCAAAGCGTTCTCCATGATACATGGTTCTGCTAATTTCAACTTATAAAGCGCAAGCATATACGCAACAAAGAAGGACCCAATGGTTCAATTTTATTAAATGCAAGAAAAGTAAAGTGTGCCATCAAGTTCGTGAGAGCTTTAATCACTAATTTTCTCATAACAAATTTAATTTGGAAGGTAGACAAAAACATTAATATACTTGGAATAGCATAAGCTAGTAGGTAGATATGGTGGCCTCTTTGGAATAACTTGGTTTATGGAGTTGGATGCATGAGTGGAACTCATACTTGGTTGTGGAGGCTAGCAAAAGACCGGGAGTGACAAACTAAGAGAGCAATAATGGCCATAATCATGCAGAGCGACAAAACATCATTGATCAAAGCATAAAGTGATACTACAAGTTGAAAACTAAAGGATCATAAAGGCTATGGTGACTTGGGATAGTCATAACATGGTGTGAGCATGTGCCAAGTCAACCCAAATAAAGCATCAATGGAGAATACCACTATACTATGCTTTAATATGCTAAAACAACGCATGATTCATCCAAGGCACATTAAGCAATCTCAATTGTTTATAACAAGTCATGCTACAGCAAAGAATACTAACCATAAAGCCAAAACAATATCAAGCATGGCATGACAAAGGATAGGCCACAGTCAAAAACAAGCTCTCTTTACCACTTAAACATAAACTTTCCTACTCTTTTCCAAACCAAACCAAGCTATTTCAAAACCAATGTATGAAAGAGGAGGTCCAACCAAATTTATTCAGAAAACTAAGAAAACCAAACAAACGAAAAACTAAAACGAAAACAAAAAAGAAGATGCTCCAAGAACAACACAACTGTGCATGAAACAATAAAAATGAAGCGTTTGGAAGAAACCTGGGATTTTTATTGATGAAGAAGGGATGCCTTGGGCATCCCCAAGCTTTGATGCTTGTACTTCTTGGATATTTCTTGGGGTGACACGCGTGGAATCCCCAAGCTTGAGCTTTAGTCCATCCTTCATCTCATTACTCGTTCCTTCCATACACCTGAAATTTTTTCCTTCATACAAAACTTCACATAATCATTATTTGCAACATTAGTGCAATCAACATAATAGGTCTTTAGGTTCAGTTCCAACACAAATAAAACTTCCATTAAAACACTAGCTACTGTAGCACTTCCCTCAAAAAGCTCAATTCCCCAAAAGAACTCAAAAAGGAACCAACAAGAAGCAAATGCAAATAATGGCAGAAATCTGTCAAAATAGACCACCAGGTAAAGACGATTTTTTTCGAAGACCTTCTGTTGCTCAAATCAAAAAGTGTTGAACTAACGAAAGTTAGATAACAAAAATTCACACCTCAAAAGGATGTACAGAGATTTTACACGAACTTTTACGGTGAAGCACAGAAATCTGTTTCGGGACAGCAACTTTCCCAATCATTACTTCTCGCTCATTAGAGGTTACTCTTGCCACAAAAAGCAAAAAAAGGATAAGGAGCGGTTATTACAGAGGTAATAACTTCTAAGACTCATCTAAAACTTTTGGGTTATCTCCCAATAAGTACTTTTCTTTAACGCCTTTAAGTTAGGCATAAGAAGCAAGAAAAAAGAGTCAAGTGTTCTCAAATGAAGAAGCATTAAGACCAAATTTTGTTTTCATAGGAGAAGCAAAAGAAATCTTATCTCTCTTCTTAGGGAAGTGTTCTATACCTTTCTTGAGTGGGAGTTGATATTTAATGGTGCCTTCTTTCATATCAATAATGGCACCAACAATTCAAAGAAAAGGTCTACCCAAAATAATAGGACAAGAAGCATTGTATTCAACATCCAAAACATAGAAATCAACGGGGACATAGGCATTGTTAACCATAATAAGAACATCATTAAGACTCCCCATGAGTTTATTTTTAGCATTATCATCAAGTGGGACATTCAAATAACAATCTTCAAGAGGAGGCAAATATAGCATATCATAAATCCTTCCAGGCATAATAGAAACACTACTATCAAGATCACATAAAGCTTTGAAATCAAATTCATTCACTTTCATATTAATGATGGGTTCCCAACCATCTTCTTGTTTTATAGGAATATAAGCTTTATGTTTCATCTTTTCTTCTTTAATCTTTATGAGAGCATCAGTAATGTGTTTTGTAAAGGCCATATTCATAGCACTAGCATTAGGAATTTTAGCATGCTTTTATAGGAACTTCATAACTCAGAGATGTTGCAACCATCAAGATCATAATTATCATCTAAAGTAGTAGAACTATTACTAGCCTCAACAATAGTGGTAGTGATAGTAGAAACACTAATGTTTCTAGCAATTTCATCTTCTCTTTCCCACTTAGCATGTAATTCAGCTAATAGTCTAACATTTTCATCAATTCTAACTTGTATGGAATTAGTGGCTGCAAAGGGATTATCATTAGTTTCGGGTTTAGCAGCCATTTTATTCAAGGAAGATTGAGCTTTAGCAAGTGATGCTATATTTCTTTCAGCATTAGAGAGTTTTTCCTCAATAGTTTTGTTGAAAGCATTTTGTTTACTAATAAAGTCCTTAAGCATAACTTTAAGTTCAGAGGGTGCACTCCTATTATTGTTGTAGGAATTTCCATAAGTATTACCATTGTTGGGAGGATATGACTTATAATTGTTGTTACCATAATTATTCCTGTAGGCATTGTTGCTAAAATTGTTATTTCTTATAAAGTTCACATCATCTTGCTCTTCTGGAGCAACCAAAGAGGCTAAGGGAACATTATTTGGATCAATATGGGCTTTCCCATTAACAAGCATAGACATAATAATATCAATCTTATCACTCAAGGAGGAGGTTTCCTCAATAGAATTTACCTTCTTACCTTGTGGAGCTCTTTCAGTGTGCCATTCAGAGTAGTTAACCATCATATTATCCAGAAGCTTTGTTGCAGCAGCCAAAGTAATCGTAATAAAGGTACCTCCAGCAGCAGAATCCAATAGGTTCCTTGAGGAATAGTTCAATCCTACGTAAAAAGTTTGGATGATCATCCAAGTAGTCAGTCCATGAGTGGGACAATTCTTTACCAAAGATTTCATTCTTTCCCAAGCTTGAGCAACATGTTCATTATCAGATTGTTTAAACTTCATTATTTCACTTCTCATAGATATAATCTTAGCAGGAGGATAGTATTTTCCAATAAAAGCATCTTTGCATTTAGTCCAAGACTTAACACTATTCCTAGTTAAGGAATTCAACCATTCTTTAGCTTTTCCTCTCAAAGAGAAAGGAAACAATTTAAGCTTAATAATATCTCCATCAATATCCCTATGCTTTTGCATCTCACAAAGTTCAACAAAGTTATTTAGATGGGCAGCAGCATCTTCATTACCAATACCAAAAAATTGTTCTCTCATAACAAGATTGAGTAGAGCAGGTTTAATCTCAAAGAAAGTAGCTTCAGAAACATGTGGAGCAATAGGTGTGCTCATGAAATCATTGTTGTTGGTGCTAGCGAAGTCACACAACTTAGTGTTTTCCAGAGTAGTCATTTTTTGTGTGTTTTTACTAAATAAAGCAAACTTGTAAGACTAATTTTTTTGTGTTTTTGATAAAGAAACAAGCAAACAAAACAAAATTAAACTAAGCAAAAAAAATAACAAAGTAAAGAGATTGGTTATGAGGGACTCCCCTTGTGAAGATGTTCTTGATTCCCCGGCAACGGCGCCAGAAAAAGAGCTTGATGGCCCAAAATATATCGAGCTCGTTGGGGAACTCCAAGAGGAAGGTATGATGAGCACAACAAGAAGTTTCCCTCAGTACGAAACCAAGGGTATCAATCCAGTAGGAGCAAGGAAACACCCCAAAGGTGTTGCTAGCTGAACGTTGGCAGGGCGCACTACCGGTGCCAGCAGCAACATGGAGACCTGCACAACACAACCACAGAACTTTGCCCCCAACTCGTGATGAGGTTATCAATCTCACAGGTTTTGCTGAAAACAAAGGGTTAAACGTATCAAATGGAAGGAAGTGATAGTTTGCAGAAAGTAAACACAAAGCAGTAAACAGTTTGTAGATTGTATGTAAAAGAAAGGACCGGGGTTCATAGTTCACTTGAGGTGGCTCTCCTTAAGATAGATAACATGCTGGGTGAAAAAATTACAGCGGGGCAATTGACACACATCGAGAAAGCATACAAGCATATACTAATCATCTTGACTCCTTTGAGACTTGATTGGGCATTACAACATTATACATAGACTGCCATCCAACTGCATCTATGACTAATAATCCACCTTCAGGTTATCATCTGAACCCCCTCCAGTATTAAGTTGCAAGCAACATATTATTGCATTACGAATTACATGTAAAGTAAACAATACAATTGTTCTATGAACAAAGGATTGTTGTTTTCTCCCTAGTAGAAACAACACATCTAGTACCTTAGAGATTTCTATCACTTCCCTAGATTACCAGAGGCATGAACCCACTATCGAGCATAAATACTAACTCTTGGAGTTGCTAGCATCTACTTGGCCAAGATAGCAACTAACAACGGAAAGCATGCAAGATCACAAATAACAAAGACATGATAAAATCAATAATCAATCTGAAATAGCATCTCAATATCCATCGGATCCCTGCAAACACAACATGTAGAAGTATAAATAGATGATCTTGATCATGAACGGAGCTCACAAGATCTAAACATGAAAACAAAAAGGAGGAGAACCAGCCATCTAGATACTACATGGACCGGTAGTCCAGAGATGAACTACTCACGCATCACACCGGAGGCTTGCATGGTGATGAAGAAGGCCTCGAGGGTGAATTCGCCTCTCCGGCAGGGTGCCGGGAAGATCTTTAGATCCCTCCCGATCTAGGGATGGAGAGGACGGCGGCTACAGACTCTTTCGTGTATTTTTGATCGGGTACTTAGGGTTTCCGTATCAGAGGCAATATATTGGCGGAAGGAGAGGCCGAGGGGGTGCCTGGGAGGCCAGAGCACCCCTAGCGCGGGTCAGGCCTGGCCGTGCGGCCAGGTGGTGTGGCCAGGCCCCAGCCCCTCTCCGTCTCGTATTCTGGCTCCAAGTGTCCCCCGGTAAAATAATAACTTTGGCTTTTGTCCCATACAATTCCGAGAATAGTCATTTTCTGACTTCCTGGAACCAAAAACAGTAGAAAACAGGCAGTTGGCAATGTGGCTCTTGTTAATAGGTTAGTCCAAGAAATGATATGAAAAGTACTCGAAAGTGTGGAGAAAACACAAAAAGTAGATAAAACCAAGCATGGAACATCAAAATTATAGATACATTTGCAATGTATCACCGGCCAACTCCCTCGGCACACCTTGCAGGTCCTGTGTAGACCAAGCAAAAATGTCCCGATTCTCACAGAGGAAGTTGACGAGCTTGCTTTCCTATTTGTCACTTAACCCGGCACCAATAGTCACGGTGTGCTCTGGGAACTGATCATCAATTAGCACTTTCTTAGTGTCCTTTGTCGCTTGAAATGACTGATGGCATAAAAAATATCGAGCTCGTTGGGAACCCCAAGAGGAAGGTATGATGAGCACAGCAGCAAGTTTTCCCTCAGTTATGAAACCAAGGTTATCGAACCAGTAGGAGCAAGGAAACACCGCCAAGGTGTTGTTTCCAACTTGGCATCCTGCACAACACAACCACAGAACTTTGCCACCAACTAACAGTGTGGTTGTCAATCTCATCGGTTTTGCTGAAAACAAAGGATTAAATGTATTGTGTGGAAGATAGTAATTGCTTGCAGAAAGTAAATAGTAAATAGTAAATAGATTCTAGATTGATGGTAAAAGAATGGACCGGGGTCCATAGTTCACTAGTGGTTATTCTCCTTAAGATTGTTGACATGTTGGGTGAAAAAATTACAGCGGGGCAATTGACAAACATCAAGAAAGCATACATGCATATACTAATCATCTTGACTCCTACGAGATTTGATTGGGCATTACAACATTATACATAGATCGTAATTCAACTGCATCTATAACTAATAATCCACCTTCAGGTTATCATCCGAACCCCCTCCAGTATTAAGTTGCAAGCAACAGATAATCGCATTAATCAAAGTGTGTAAAGTAAACAATACGATTGTTCTATGAACAAAGGATTGTTGTTTTCTCCCTAGTAGCAATAGCACATCTAGTACCTTAGAGATTTATGTCACTTCCCCAGATTCCTAGAGGCATGAACCCACTATCGAGCATAAATACTCCCTCTTGGAGTTGCTAGCATCTACTCGACCAAGATAGCTACTAACAATGGAAAGCATGCAAGATCACAAATAACATAGACATGATAGAATCAATAATCAATCTGAAATAGCATCTCAATATCCATCGGATCCCCGCAAACACAACATGTAAAATTACAAATAGACGATCTTGATCATGAACGGAGCTCACAAGATCTAAACATGGTAGCACAAAGGAGGAGAACCAACCATCTAGCTACTACATGGACCCGTAGTCCAGGGATAAACTACTCACAGATCACACCGGAGGAAGTCATGGTGATGAAGAAGGCCTCCAGGGTGATCTCTCCCCTCCGACGGGGTGCCGGGAAGACCTTAAGATCCCTCCCAATCTAGGGATGGAGATGGCGGTGGCTACAGACTCTTTCGTGGAATTTTGATCGGGAACTTAGAGTTTTTGTCCTGAGAGACTTTTATAGGCGAAGGGGCAAGGTCGGTGGAGCGCCAGGGGGCCAACACCAGGTAGCGGAGCGCCTAGGGCTGGTCGCGCACCCTAGGATGTGGCCGCCCTGGTGGTCCTCTTTGGCACCGCTCCGGACTCAGTGTTGCTTCGGGTAAAAGATTGACCTTGGATTTTGTCCGGTACAATTCCGAGAATATTTCCTTCTAGATTATTTGTAACCAAAAACAGTAGAAAACAGACAACTAGCACTGTGGCATCTGATGGCTCAAAATATATCGAGCTCGTTGGGGAACCCCAAGAGGAAGGTATGATGAGCACAGCAGCAAGTTTTCCCTTAGTTATGAAACCAAGGTAATCGAACCAGTAGGAGCAAGGAAACACCTCCAAGGTGTTGTTTCCAACTTGGAATCCTGCACAACACAACCACAGAACTTTTCCCCCAACTTACTGTGAGGTTGTCAATCTCACCGGTTTTGCTAAAAACAAAGGATTAAACGTATTGTGTGGAAGATAGTAATAGCTTGCAGAAAGTATACAGAAAATAGTAAATAGTTGTAGATTGATGGTCAAAGAAAGGATCAAGGTCCATAGTTCACTAGTGGTGATTCTCCTTAAGATAGATGACATGTTGGGTGAACAAATTACAGCGGGGCAATTGACAAACATCGAGAAAGCATACATGCATATACTAATCATCTTGACTCCTATGAGATTTGATTGGGCATTACAACATTATACATAGACCGTAATCCAACTGCATCGATGACTAATAATCCACCTTCAGGTTATCATCCGAACCCCCTCCGGTATTCAGTTGCAAGGAACAGATAATTGCATTAAGCATTGCGTGTAAAGTAAACAATATGATTGTTCTATGAACAAAGGATTGTTGTTTTCTCCCTAGTAGCAATAGCACATCTATTACCTTAGAGATTCCTGTCACTTCCCCAGATTACTAGAGGCATGAACCCACTATCGAGCATAAATACTCCCTCTTGGAGTTGCTAGCATCTACTCGGCCAAGATAGCTACTAACAATGGAGAGCATGCAAGATCACAAATAACAAAGACATGATAGAATAAATAATCAATCTGAAATAGCATCTCAATATCCATCGGATCCTCGCAAACACAACATGTATGATTACAAATAGATGATCTTGATCATGAACGGAGCTCACAAGATCTAGACATGGTAGCACAAAGGAGAAGAACAACCATCTAGCTACTACATGGACCCGTAGTCCAGGATGAACTACTCACGCATCACACCAGAGGCAGTCATGGTGATGAAGAAGGCCTCCAGGGTGAATTCTCCCCTCTAACAGGGTGCCAGGAAGAGCTTCAGATCCCTCCCGGTCTAGAGATGGAGATGATGGTGGCTATAGACTCTTTCATGGAATTTTTGATCGGGTGCTTAGGGTTTCTGTATCGGAGGCTATATATAGGCAAAAGGGGAGTCTGAGGGGGTGCCCTAGGCAGCCACACCACCCCCTGGCGCGGGTCAGGCCTGGCCGCGCGGCCAGGTGGTGTGGCCGGCCTCTGGCCCCTCTTTGTCACGTCTTCTGGCTCTGTGTCCCCCTCGGTGAAATATTGACTTTGGCTTTTGTCCCGTCCAATTCCGAGAATATTCATTTTCTGACTTTCCTGGAACCAAAAACAGCAACAAAAGAGGCAGCTGGCACTGTGGCATCTTGTTGATAGGTTAGTCCAAGAAAGTGTATAAAAATACTCCAAAGTGTGGACAAAACATAAGAAAGTAGATATAAAACAACCATGGAACATCAAAAATTATAGATATGTTTGCAACGTATCAACATCCCCAAGCTTAACTCCTGCTCGTCCTCGAGTAGGTAAGTGATAAAAAGAAAGAATAATTTTTGAGGTGACATGCACCATCATAAACTTGATCAAAGTATTTGTAAAACATTGATAGCTGGGATCATAAACTTTAACATAGCATGAAAGATATAGTTCTAACAATAAGACATAGCAACTATGTTGTAACATGAAAAGGTACAAACAAAAAATTCGTGAATAACAATGCTTTGTAAGACGTTTGTTTGTTTCACATAAAGAAAGCATAATGAGAATGGCATTCAGCTTGTCCCTCATAGTGTAGCAAAACATAAATGCATAGGATACGTTCAAAGTTCATAAGGGTGATGATGGGGATATGTCGCGCGGGTATGCCTAGCAGGACGTTCCGATTGGGCCGAAGGGTCTGCGAGTGGGCCTGAAGAACGGCGACTGGAATGCGACATAGGAGAGGGCCTGGCGACTGGAGACTGAAGGCCCAGAAGCGTACTTGAAGCCCAGTCGGATTAGGTCAAAGGCCTCCAAATCCATATCTTGTTCGGTGGTAAACTGTAAACCCTAGCAAGGTGCCTCATATATAAACCTCCCTAGGGTACCTTGAGGACTTACGTTCCATCATACACCCCCTCAAGCGACTCGCTGCTTAGACGCCAAGCTCGCCACCCCTGTAACTCGCTCTCCATTAATCCAATCTAGCAGGAATAGGTCTTTACCCTCCGGGGGGGCGAACCTGGGTAAACCATGTGCATCCGCCCCCATCTCGCACAGCAGATGGCCGCCAGCTCTTCCTCACGTTACAATCAATCGCTGCTAGTAGCAGTGACTGCCGTGGCCATTTCCACGACAACGGCGCCCACCGTGGGGCATAGAACGACTGGCCTGAGTTTTGCGGCGAGACCCTACTCACCGATCGATCGGTCGCTCGCCACCGGCCGCATGATGGCTATCGGCGGGATCTTACAGATCCTGCCCAGCAGCTACATCCCGGCGTCACGCCCAGTCACTCACGGCGCGGTAATGCCGGTCGACTCGATCAACCTCTTCGTCGGCTTCACTGGTGCGGTCGACCTAGCTGCAACGGTGATCGTTGGCGGATCGCCGCCGCACCGCGATCTACTCTCGGAAGAGCAGGTCCGTTCCATCAGGAGCCTCGTCACCGAGTACGACTCGGCCGCCAACAATGCGGCCGAGACCAATGCCGTCACAAACGATGAGGCCCTAAATGAAGACGCCGACTCCGCGACCCCTGCCTCAGTCGATGGATCTATGATACATTGCAAATGTATCTATAATTTTTGATGTTCCATGCTTGGTTTTATCCACTTTCTTGTGTTTTGTTCCAACTTTGGAGTACTTTTCATATGATTTCTTGGACTAACCTATTAACAAGAGCCACAGTGCCAACTGCCTGTTTTCTGCTTTTTTGGTTCCAGGAAAGTCAGAGAATGAACATTCTCGGAATTGGATGGGAGAAAAGCCAAAGTGCCTATTTTTTTGGAAGTCATCAGATGCCAGAGTACGAGAAGGAGAGGGGCCAGGGGGCCACCACACCACCTGGTCACGTGGCCCAGCCTGGCCCGTGCTAGGGGGTGGTGAGGCCAGCCCTGGCACCCCCTCGGCCTCCCCTTCCAACTATATATTGCCCTCGGGACGAAAACCCTAAGTACCCGATCAAAAATCCACGAAAGATTCTGTAGCCGCCGTTATCTCCATCCCTAGATCGGGAGGGATCTGAAGCTCTTACCGGCACCCTGCCGGAGAGAGGAATTCACACTGGAGGCCTTCTTCATCACCATGCCAGCCTCCGGTGTGATGCGTGAGTAGTTCATCCTTGGACTACAGATCCATGTAGTAGCTAGATGGCTGGTTCTCCTCCTTTGTGCTTTCATGTCTAGATCTTGTGAGATCCGTTCTTGATCTAGATCATCTATTTGTAATCATACATGTTGTGTTTGCGGGGATACGATGGATATTGAGATGCTATTTCAGATTCATTATTGATTCTATCATGTCTTTGTTATTTGTGATCTTACATGCTTTCCGTTGTTAGTAGCTATCTTGGCCAAGTAGATGCTAGCAACTCCAAGAGTTAGTATTTATGCTCGATAGTGGGTTCATGCCTCTGGTAATCTGGGGAAGTGATATAAATCTCTAAGGTACTAGATGTGATGTTGCTACTAGGGAGAAAACAACAATCCTTTGTTCATAGAACAATCATATTGTTTACTTTACATGCAATTCGTAAAGCAATAATCTCTTGCTTGCAACTTAATACTAGAGGGGGTTCGGATGATAACCTGAAGGTGGATTATTAGTCATAGATGCAGTTGGATGGCGGTCTATGTATAATGTTGTAATGCCCAATCAAATCTCAAAGGAGTCAAGATGATTAGTATATGCTTGTATGCTTTCTCGATGTTTGTCAATTGCCCCGCTGTAATTTGTTCACCCAGCATGTTATCTATCTTTAGGAGAGCCACCTCTAGTGAACTATGGACCCGGTCCTTTCTTTTACATTCAATCTACAATCAAACGGTTTACTGCTTTGTGTTTACTTTCTGCAAATTATTACTTCCTTCCATTCGATACGTTTAATCCTTTGTTTTCAGCAAAACCGGTGAGATTGACAACCTCATCGTAAGTTGGGGGCAAAGTTCTGTGGTTGTGTTGTGCAGGTCTCCATGTTGCTACTCGCACCGGTAGTGCGCCCTGCCAAAGCTTAGCTAGTCACACCTTTGGGGTGTTTCCTTGCTCCTACTGGTTCGATTAAACCTTGGTTTCATAAGTGAGGGAAACGTGCTGCTGTGCTCATCATACCTTCCTCTTGGGGTTCCCAATGAGCTCTACATCAACCACGCACTAGCACTTTTCTGGGCACCGTGCATTGAGCCATCAAGCATTTTTCTGGCGCCGTTGCCGGGGAGGTAAGGTAAAAGGTATTCACACCAGAGGATTAAAGAAGAAGAACCTCCCACGGCAAACACCTATTTTCTAGTGTTGTTGCCGGGGAGTCCCTCATAACCAATCTCTTTACTTTGTTATTTTTGTTTTGCTTAGTTTACTTTTGCTTTGTTTGCTTGTTTCTTTATCAAAAACACACAAAAATTAGTTTTACAAGTTTGCTTTCTAATTTGAAAACCCAAAAAAATGACTACTCTTGAAAACACTAAGTTGTGTGACTTCACTAGCACCAACACCAATGATTTTATGAGCACACCTATTGCTCCACCTGTGCCTAAAGATACTTTCTTTGAGATAAAACCTGCTTTACTCAATCTTGTTATGAGAGAACAATTTTCTGGTATTGGTAATGAAGATGTTGTTGCCCATCTAAATAACTTTGTTGAACTTTGTGAGATGCAAAAGCATAGGGATATAGATGGAGATATCATTAAGCTTAAATTGTTTCCTTTCTCCTTGAGAGGAAAAGCTAAAGAATGGTTAAATTCCCTAACTAGGAATAGTATTGATTTTTGGACTAAATGCAAAGATGCTTTCATTGGAAAATACTATCCTCCTGCTAAGATTATATCTATGAGAAGTGAAATAATGAAGTTTAAACAATCTGATAATGAACATGTTGCTCAAGCTTGGGAAAGAATGAAATCTTTGGTAAAGAATTGTCCCACTCATGGACTAACTGCTTGGATGATCATCCAAACTTTTTATGCAAGATTGAACTATTCTTCAAGGAACCTATTGGATTCTGCTGCTGGAGGTACCTTTATGACCATTACTCTGGATGCTGCAACAAAGTTTCTGGATAATATGATGGTTAACTATTCTGAATGGCATACTGAGAGAGCTCCACAAGGTAAGAAGGTAAATTCTGTTGAAGAAACCTCTTCCTTGAGTGATAAGATTGATATTATTATGTCTATGCTTGTTAATGGGAAAGCCCATATTGATCCAAATAATGTTCCTTTAGCCTCTTTGGTTGCTCAAGAAGAGCAAGTTGATGCGAACCTTATAAGAAATAACAATTTTAGCAACAATGCCTACAGGAACAATTTTGGTAACAACAATTATAAGCCACATCCTCCCAACAATGGTAATACTTATGGAAATTCCTACAACAACAATAGGAGTGCACCCTCTAAACTTGAAGTTATGCTTAAAGACTTTATTAGTAAACAAACTGCTTTCAATAAAACTATTGAGGAAAAACCCTCTAATGCCGAAAGAAATATAGCATCTTTGGCTGAAGCTTAATCTTCTTTGAATAAAATGGCTGCCAAACCTGAAACTAATGATAATCCTTTTGCAGCTACTAATGCCAGACAAGTAAGAATTGATGAAAATGTTAGACTATTAGCTGAATTACATGCAAAGTGGGAAAGAGAAGATGAAATTGCTAGAAACATTAGTGTTTCTACTATTACCACCACTAGTGTTGAGGCTAGTAATAGTTCTACTACTTTAGATGATAAATTTGATTTTGATCTTGATGGTTGCAATATCTCTGAAGTTATTAAGTTCCTACAAAAGCTTGCTAAAAGTCCTAATGCTAGTGCTATGAACATGGCCTTTACAAAACACATTACTGATGCTCTCATAAAGGTTAAAAAAGAAAAGATGAAACATAAAGCTTCTATTCCTATAAAACAGGAAGATGGTTGTGAACCCATCATTAATATGAAAGTGAATGACTTGGTGTTTACTTCTTTGTGTTTACTTTCTGCAAACTATTACTTCTTTCCATTCGATATGTTTAATCCTTTGTTTTCTGCAAAACACGGTGAGATTGACAACTCATCGCAAGTTGGGGACAAAGTTCTGTGGTTGTGTTGTGCAGGTCTCCACGTTGCTACTAGCACCGGTAGTGCGCCCTGCCAAAGCTCAGCTAGTAACATCTTTGGGGTGTTTCCTTGCTCCTACTGGTTCGATTAAACCTTGGTTTCATAACTGAGGGAAACTTGTTGTTGTGCTCATCATACCTTCCTCTTGGGGTTCCCAATGAGCTCTACATCAACCACGCACTAGCACTTTTCTGGGCGCCGTGCATTGAGCCATCAATCTATCACCGCGGCATCACGAGAGGACTCCATCACGCGAGTCTCCAACCCGGAGGATTTCGAGGACCCTTCCATCCTCGGGATATTCAACTCCGATTCCGGCTCGGAGTCGCCTGAAGACTTCCGCGCCAGATCCAATCGCTTTAACGCGATCTACATGGCGGGCAGCACAGCCGCCCCGCCAGATCCGTTCTCCATGCTGATCTCGCCGACTGCTATGGCCACAGAGGTGGAGGAAGTGATAGGTTCGTAGCATGGAAAACAAAAAAATTCTACCGCAAGAACGAACAAAACCCAGATCTAATCTAGATAAAAGGCAAGATCAAATCAATTAGACATGTGCAACGAGATAGATCTGTACTAACCCTTGTAGATCCGAAAGCGTTACGAGATTCGGATCTCGTGGTTGATGTAGTCGATCACTTGCCGATCTCAAGACGGAGTAGATGATCCTTCCGGTGCTGCGTTCCGGCAGCGCTTCCGCAGTCGGTCACACGTGCGGAGTCGAAGCAGACCTTCCTCTCCCCGTTCCAGCGAGCAGCAGAGGTAGTAGATCTTCTCCACGGAATCCCAGCAGCACGACGGCGTGGTGGTGGTGGTGGAGTAGAGAATTATGCATGGCTTCGCCTAAGCCTGAGCAGAAGAAAGGAGGAGGAGAGAGGCGGCTAGGGCAAGAGTGGAGAGGGCCAGGGGGTGGCGCCTCCACCCCTCTATTTAAAGGAGGGAGGCGCCATGGGGAGGTGGAGTCCTTGTAGGACTCCCCTCTCCCTTGGCCGGTGGATCAAGGAGGTGGGGGGAGAGTCCTACTCCCCCACGAATCCTTGTCTTACCCCAGAAGGATTCCTTGATCCTTTCTTGGTTTTCAAGTAAACTCCAAGAAATCTTCTAGAACCTTCCGGAACATTCCGAAACCTTCTAGAATCCCCATAAATACTCCGGAACATTTCCTAACTTAGAAAATGATCCCCAATATATGAATCTTATTCTCCGGACAATTCCGGAGCTCCTCGTGATGTCCCGGATCCAATCCAAAACTCCGAACAATATTCGGTCTCCAACGCACATTCCATATCTACTTAAAAGAACTTTGAACCTTAAGTGTGTCACCCTACGGTTCGTGAATATGCAGACATGATGGAGACACCTCTCCGATCAATAACCATCGGCGGGATCTGGAGATCCATAACGGCTCCCACATACTCAACGATGACTTCCTGATCGATAGAACCATTAACATACGAAACCAATTCCCTTTGTCATGCGATACTCTACTTATCCGAGGTTTGATCGTCGGTATCTCCATACCTAGTTCTACCTCGTTACTGATAAGTACTCTTTACTCGTTCCATGTTATGTCATCCCTTGTGACCTAGTCACATGCTTGCAAGCTAATTAGATGACATTCCACCGAGAGGGCCCAGAGCATATCTATCCGTCATATGGATGGACAAATCCCAATCTTGGTCCATGTGCTTCAACACATACTTTCAGAATACCCAATGACACCTTTATGACCACCCAGTTACGAAGCGGTGTTTGATGTCATCAAAGTACCCATCCGGTGATGGTGATTAACATAACCTCATGGTCGAAGGATTAGGTTACTATGTATTTTAAAGCTTATAGCAAACGAACTTAATGACTTGATCTTATGCTATGCTTACTACGGGTGTGTGTCCATCACATCATTCTCCTAATGATATGATCTTGTTATTAACGACATCCAATGTCCATGATCAGGCCACCATGATCATCCATTAATCAACAAGCTAGTTTAACAAGAGGCTTACTAGGGACTCTTTTATGTTTACAAAACACACAAGTATTAATGTTTCCGGTTAATACAATTATAGCATGGGATGTAAACATTTATCATAAACATAAAGATATAATAATAACCACTTTATTATTGCCTCTTGGGCATATCTCCAACAGTCTCCCACTTGCACTAGAGTCAATAATCTAGTTTAAAAACTTGTGCATTCAACACCTATGGCTTTCTGGTGTTGTATAGACACTATTGCTAGTGGTAAACATAATCTTCGGATCTGACACTTCCAGGTCCGTGTGTATTTGCATGTCCTTGCATCTCTACGCATTACTCATTCTCCAATGAGATGGCATTGTATAAATTTGGTCCTTTGGTGAGACCTTTAGTTCCTTGGGATTAAATCATGTTGATACAATTGTCGTACAATGTATCTTCATAGTATTATCCCGCTATGAACCACACCTAGTTTGATAACAAACTACTTAACACAAATGCCCTCCTTTGCTGCTACTATAACAGTTATATACTTAGCCTTTTGTTGTAGTATCCGTCACAATATCTCAACTTTGGAACTCATCCAAATCCATCATGGAACATCCTTTCCATTATATTGTGCCACCCATAGTCTAAATTGAGATAAATTTAATTTGTATCTTGTGACAAAACTAGTATCAATGTAACACTTTACAATGAACTACCTTTAACTATTTGTCACTTATACATGATATATTCTTAGTTCTTCCAAAGCTCATAAGAATATCTTTACTATTGTCCAATGATCATCTTATGAATCATTCTGGTATATGCTCATAACATTTAGAGCATAGGACATATCTGGATGTGTACATCTCAAAGAATGATGATCAAAATATTCTTGTGATTTCACCAAGTGTCAAAACACTTGAATCTCGTGTCAACACACTTGAATCTTGATTTAGTCCTTTCCGTGCGTCAAGAACCTTTCTTGTTGTTTCCATATTGAACTCATTCAACATCTTATCTATGTACATTTGGCAAAACCATATTAGCGCCTCAATCTATTCATATAGACATTGATGCCTAATTCTTGAGTTATGCCTAAGTCTTTCATCGAAATGAAATTCTTAACCTGTGTCACTAAAAAATACATTATTTCTAATCAACAATATGTCTTTCACATAATGTATTAGAAATATGTCTTAGCGCTCCCACTTAATTTCTTGCAAAATGCAAACATCTTCATTGTCTCTGATGAAATTAAACCTTTTAACGGTTTCATCACGGTGAAGATTCCAACTCCGCGATGCTCACTTCAACCATTGAAGTTTTGCATACTCTTTTAGCATCCATTGAATTAACAAAACCCTTTGGATCGTGTCATGTACACATCCTAGGTAACCATTCTATTAGAAGAACTTGTTTTGTTTGTTCAACTACCATATACCAAAATATATGTAGTGGTTGCTACATTAATCCGTCCAGACTAAATATCGCTATGAAAGATCAAATCTTATCATAGTCAATTCCTTGAACATTGTCGTAAACTCTTTCCGACAGGTCGACTATTTCATAGATTTGAAACATCCATGTCTATTTCTTTATAGATCCAAACACGACCGATAGGCTTCACGCCTTTCCGGAGGGTCTTCTAAGTTCAGAAACTTGATTTCTCGTGTATGGATACTGTCACGGATTCCATGACTTCTAGTCATTTTATGGAGTCAGGGCCCATCATCGCTTCTTTGCATGTAGTCGGTTCATCATTGTCAAAACAATAACGACTTGCTTATCAAATCTTACTATTTGATTCTTACCGACCCACACGGTTCTATAGGAACTCTAATCTCCGAGATCACACCTTTTGTAATCACGAGAGCCATGAGCATTGTGGCCGCCACCGGGACACTTTCCGGCGCTGCACTACTTAGCACATATAGCTAAGGTTCAACAACCTTATCAAAGTTCTATTGTCCTCCCACTTAACTTTTCACGAAAAATTCTTTCTCAAGAAACTTGACGTTCCAAGCGACAAACTCTTTTGTCCTCGGCGTTATGGAGAAATTCCCAACAAATTCTTTGGAATAACCTACAAAGACATGCTTATCCGACTTTGGTTGTAAACATTTTACTTATGCCTAGCATACCAAAAATTTAAGAAAGGACAACCTGGGTTTTATCCCAAACCATGACTTATATGGTGTCATTTCAACGGATCACGATGGAGCTCTTTTCAGTGTAAAAGCGGTAGTCACTAAAGCTTTAATCTTTAACATATATAATGGCAGTTTTATAAATGACACCTTTGATCTTACCATGTCAAACAAGGTTTCATTACATATGTTGAACACTCCATACTCCTATGGTGTTTTGGGAAATGCAAATCCATGGAACGATTCCTCAAATCTTAGGTGTTTTGCTAAACTTGTAACTCAAACATCTTTCTTTATGATCTAATCATAAACTCTTTTATTTTCTTGTTACAATGATTTTCCACTTCATCTTGAAAGTCTTTGAACATTTTTCAAATGTTTCATACTTCTTCCTTATTGAGTAAGTATATACATATACTCACTCAAATCTTTGGAGAAAGCATATGAAGTTGAAATCCATCGCCCACGACTACACATAACGGACTATATACATCAATATGTACAAATTCCAATCAGTTAGTCGTCCGTTCCACTTTTGGCCTACGAACGGAGTTTTAATTATCTCTAGGAAAGTATCACAAGCGTCATTTGATCTAAATCAAAGACTCCAAAAATCCATCAACATGGAGTTTCTTCATATATCCTTTCAATATAATTTAAACAACGATGTCACTTCGCAAGTGATCTTTCAATCATTTGTCTTGCGACATTTTAGCATTAGTTTTATGGTCATTATTTCTCCTACCAGACTTGTATATTATCCATCTATTATGGAATACGGTAATTATTTGAACAACCTTTTGTCGTCATAATACCTGATCAAAATAACAATTATTGAAACAAATCTTGAAGGCAAGCTTTGATGTTAACGAGCAACATAACAACCCTTTGTTTGTTTTCGATGAACATCATC
The DNA here is from genome assembly GCA_910589775.1 of Avena eriantha. Taxonomy (NCBI): domain Eukaryota; kingdom Viridiplantae; phylum Streptophyta; class Magnoliopsida; order Poales; family Poaceae; genus Avena; species Avena eriantha. The sequence goes on from OU342742.1 coordinate 229,678,457, forward strand.
ACATTTTCTCTTGCTAGTTACTTAGGCCATTGTAGTTCATGAATTGTGTTGTCCTGTATGACACTTCATACCAACCAATTCGGTATCCAATACCGGTATCCAATACCTAAGAACCACATTGTTTAACAAGCAAGGAATACAACCATAACATGTATATCTTCTATATGCCTAAGTTGGACATCTCCAACCTTTTATTTTCTGCCAAATATTTTATAGATTCTCTTTCTGCAATTCCTTTTCTTTTAAAAGAATCTATCAACATCAATAGTGGTGTCATCAACATGACACATGGTACAAAGCGTATATAGTCAACTACTAATACCTTTGGACTTGCACTTTGAGGTCGATCACCATCATCAAATGTTTGGTGTTCTTTCAAAAATCAATTTTTTAGTAATCTTTTAGTGTAGTAAACATTTTACTTACATCTTCTATTCATCCTTATCATGACAACTTTCATGATCAAGCTACTATCGCCTATAAGGAAGAATCGCGAATATAATATCAGTTCCCAAAACCTTTTTGGTAGATTCGGATGCCTAGCATCTCCATCCTTCACAAATTCTAATACAATATGAGAACATGTATTTTGCTAAATTATACTCTATCATAATGCAACCAAAAACATTGTTTCAGAGATCACAATATCTTTCACACATGATGGTTTCTGAAACAATTTTCAGCTCCAATATAATCTTGATATTAAAACAACCTTTTGAATATCAATAATCATGGAGGCAAACATGATACTTTAGATACTAACATTGGAATTCTTACTCTTGATTTAATACTACTTATTAAACTTCATGGAGTAAATAGAGTTTGCTGAAAGTTTGCAGTAGGACTTATAAACTTTAAATTGACATTCAAAACAATACGATACCAGTTCGTAAAGTAAATATCCAGAATTTCTATAGTTCCACTATCTCAACTACAACTAAGCCTAAGGTGGTGAACGGATGCCAGTGACTACAACAAACTACGCAAATTCACTTTGATTGTGTTTATGATAAATTGAGTTCGACTAATCCAAATTACAAATGAACTCCCACTCAAAACAACATCCCTCGAGTTGTTTTAGTGATTACACGAACCAAATCCACTACACCAAGTCCGATCATCACGTGAGATGATGTAGCTTTAAAGGCGAACAATCAACATGTTCATCATATCATCCATATGACTCATGCTTTACCTTTCGGTATTCCGTGTTACGAGACCATGTCTGTACATGCTAGGCTCGTCAAGGTTAACCTTAGTTTCCGCATGTGCAAATCTGGCTTGCACCCGTTGTATGCACACGTAGAGTCTGTCACACCCGATCATCACGAGATGCTTCGAAACGACGAGTCTTAGCAACAGTGCCAACTAAGGACAAACACTTTATTACTTGATATTTAGTGAGAGGGATCATCTTATAATGCTACCGTCGCGATCTAAGCAATACAAGATGCATAAAGGATTAACATCACAGGCAATTCATAATATGTGATATGATATGGCCTTTCTTCTTGTGCCTTTGATCTCCATCTCCAAAGCATGGACATGATCTCCATCATCACCAGCGTGGCGTCAAGGTCTGTGGCGCCGCTTCATGGTTGTCAATCACCAACAACAACTATTACAACTACTTGGAATAAAGCTATTACATGATGAATAGACACGCAGGTCTTAAACAAAATTTAAAGATAACCATTAGGCTCCTGCCGGTTGCCATAATACAATAAGGATCATTGCATACATCAAATATAATCACAATCACATAATGGCCATATCACATCACAAAACCCCTGCAAAAACGAGTTAGAAGCCTCTAATCTTCTTTGCATGTTTCACGTGGCTTGGGGCTTTCGAATAAGAATGGATCTTACCTACGAATATGAACCACAACGTTGATACAAGTGCTATCAAGTGCAAAGTGTAGATTGGATATATACTATGGTGGGAGAGACAGACACCCGCAAAGCCACTTGTGCAAAGCAAGTTACACGTCAAGCGTGGAGCAAGTCTCATGTGCGATGACATGTAAGGTTAGCCCGAGCCGCTTTATCCCACCATACCGCAAGAAGCAAAGTACACAAAGCAAAAGACGACACGAGCACCAATGCCCACAAAACCATTGTGTTCTACTCGTGCAACAGATCTACGCATAGACACGGCTCTGATACCACTGATAGGTTCGTAGCATGGAAAACAAATAATTTCTACCACAAGAACAAATAAAACCCAGATCTAATCTAGATCAAAGCCAAGATCTAATCTATTAGACATGTGCAACGAGATAGATCTGTACTAACCCTTGTAGATCCGAAAGCGTTACGAGATTCGGATCTCATGGTTGATGTAGTCGATCACTTGCCGATCTCAAGACCGAGTAGACGATCCTTCCGGCGTCGCGTTCCGGCAGCGCTTCCGCAGTCGGTCACACGTGCGGAGTCGAAGCAGACCTTCCTCTCCCCGTTCCAGCGAGCAGCGAAGGTAGTAGATCTTCTCCACGGAATTCCAGCAGCACGACGGCGTGGTGGTGGTGGAGTAGAGAATTCTGCAGGGCTTCGCCTATGCCTGAGCAGAAGAAAGGAGGAGGAGAGAGGCGGCTAGGGAAAGAGTGGAGGGGGCCAGGGGGTGGCGCCTCCACCCCTCTATTTAAAGGAGGGAGGCGCCATGGGGAGGTGGAGTCCTTGTAGGACTCCCCTCTCCCTTGGCCGGTGGATCAAGGAGGTGGGGGAAGAGTCCTACTCCCCCACGAATCCTTGTCTTACCCCACAAGGATTCCTTGATCCTTTCTTGGTTTTCAAGTAAACTCCAAGAAATCTTCCAGAACCTTCCGGAACATTCCGAAACCTTCTAGAATCCCCATACAAATACTCCGGAACATTTCCTAACTTAGAAAATGATCCCCAATATATGAATCTTATTCTCCGGACAATTCCGAGGCTCCTCGTGATGTCCCGGATCCAATCCGAGACTCCGAACAACATTCGGTCTCCAACGCACATTCCATATCTACTTAAAAAAACTTCGAACCTTAAGTGTGTCACCCTACGGTTCGTGAATATGCAGACATGATGGAGACACCTCTCCGATCAATAACCATCAGCGGGATCTGGTGATCCACAATGGCTCCCACATACTCAACGATGACTTCGTGATCGATAGAACCATTAACATACGAAACCAATTCCCTTGTTCACGCGATACTCTACTTATCCGAGGTTTGATCGTCGGTATCTCCATACCTAGTTCTACCTCGTTACTGATAAGTACTCTTTACTCGTTCCATGTTATGTCATCCCTTGTGACCCAGTCACATGCTTGCAAGCTAATTAGATGACATTCCACCGAGAGGGCCCAGAGCATATCTATCCGTCATATGGATGGACAAATCCCAATCTTGGTCCATGCGCTTCAACACATACTTTCAGAAAATACCCAATGACACCTTTATGACCACCCAGTTACGAAGCGGTGTTTGATGTCATCAAAGTACCCATCCGGTGATGGTGATTAACATAACCTCATGGTCGAAGGATTAGGTTACTATGTATTTTAAAGCTTATAGCAAACGAACTTAATGACTTGATCTTATGCTATGCTTACTACGGGTGTGTGTCCATCACATCATTCTCCTAATGATATGATCTTGTTATTAACGACATCCAATGTCCATGATCAGGAAACCATGATCATCCATTAATCAACAAGCTCGTTTAACAAGAGATTTACTAGGGACTCTTTTATGTTTACAAAACACACAAGTATTAATGTTTCCGGTTAATACAATTATAGCATGGGATGTAAACATTTATCATAAACATAAAGATATAATAATAACCACTTTATTATTGCCTCTTGGGCATATCTCCAACAGGAAGCCCGCCAGCGACTCACGGAGGCGCAACGCAACGAACTCGCCGAGTGCGAGAAATACCGCCTCGAGCGGGAAATAGCGCGGGAGCTATCGCTCTATCACCAGCGCCGCATCAGGACCCGCCTGAACTCCAACGTCTAGGGCCGCGTCCTGAACTTCAATGATGAAAGCGACCCCGCACACGCGGCCAAGCGTGAATACTGCGAGAACGCGCCGCTAGGCGGAAGCAACCCTTCGAGACCACCACTCGGCGCACTGGCGACCGGAGCCCCTCCACCACCCATTGGATGCACGCCCCCGCCGGACCAGCCGCGGATCATCATCTCGCCTCAAGCCCGCGACGCTAACGGACTACCACTCTACTCCACCCCGATGGACAACGTCGTCGCGGCCGACGCCGCGGTCGCCAACCTCGACGTCCAAGGTGACGGCGCGCTGCAGATCCAGTACGCCAAGGCCCTACTCGCCAGGGCTGTCGAACAACAAGCTACGGGAGTCGACCCACGGGGTGGATGTATTCCTGCTCCTCAGCAAGCAGAGCGGCTTCAAGCGGTCACCCTGCTGTCGCAAACGCATTGACCTTCCCCCCATCGTAGCCCTTGGCGAATCAACCACGGGCTGCAAACCCCGCGTTGTCCACCAACGAGCCGCGACTGGCGAATAACACGGTCGCCACCAACGGGTAGCCCATTGATGTCCAAACGCACATCGTCAACAACCAGGCTTGGTGGGCGCGCCAGCCCAACGACTTGAGGCACACCCTCACCAACCGCGGCGTCCCGGAACCGAGAGGCTCGCTCAGTCGAGTCGAACCGCAATGCTTCGGGCCCATGATTCACGGGGAAAAATACCCCGCCAACTTCAAGGCGCCCAAGGAGATCGAGAAGTACGACCCGACGTACGATCCAGCTGTCTGGCTGGACACATACCTCATGGCGATGGGAATTTCCGGCCACACTGACCTGCTCGCCGCTCGCTACCTCCCCCTGATGATGGAGGGCGCGACTCGGCAATGGATCAACACCCTCCCCGCCGACAGCATCGACTCCTGGGAAGAAATGCGAGACACCTTCATCAGGCACTTCGAGGGCTCCTACACCCGCGCCACCACCATAGAAGACCTGGAGCGATGCATCCAGGGACAACGCGAGTCGTTGGATTCAAAGGTGGCAAGAACTATGGATCAACGCCTCCGGCATCCACCCAGATACGGTGATACATTGCTTCAAGAACGCATGCCGGTATGAACCCCTGGTCGCTAAGATCAAGAGGGTCTACCGCACGCTCGACAACGTCCCCGACATCCTCGAGATCGCCAACCGCTACGCGGAGGAGGATCCCAACCAAGACTCCAACGACGAGTTAGGAGGAAGACGTTGAACCAGCATCCACGACAGCGGGCGCCTACGCGACATGCGCTACAGCAACACCTGCATCACCGGCAAGTGCCGCACGGACGGGCGAGTCGACTTCGTCGCCAACACCGGCTACGGCCAACGCGACCCCAAGAGCTACCGCTACGACGGCGGAAATTACTGCGACAACGGAAACTACCGCTCCAACAATACAGCGAGGCCGAAATTCGACCCCGCTGCCCTACTCAATCAGCCATGCATCTACCATAGCAGGGAGGGAAAACCCGCCACCCACACCACCGCGGATTGCCACTCTCTCAAAGAGATCAAAAAGGCGAGGCGAGCAAGGGAGGACCCCAACAACAACCCGCCAAGGGACAATGGCAACGCCGGCGGCTTCGGCAACGCCATTGGCTCGCTACACACCTTCACCGGACTTGGCACCAAGCGCCAGAAGAAGGTGCTCGCCCGCGCGGTCGCCGTCAACGCATTGACCCAAGTCGACATCCCTCGCTTCCTCAACTAGTCCGAGCAGAGCATCACCTGGAGTAGCTAGGACCACACGCCAAGAATCGAATACCTAGGGCGAGTCGCCTTGGTGGTTAGGCCCAAGGTGGCCAACTACTGGCTGCTAAAGACACTGATGGACGGTGGGAGCTCCATCAACATCATGTACCTAGACATGTTCAAGAGGCTCTAGCTCCCAGAAGCAGCCATCGAGCCAACCCTGATGACCTTCCACGGTATCGTCCCCAGTCAAAAGGCGTACCCGATCGGAAAAGTGACGCTGCCAGTCACCTTCGGCACACGTGCAAACTACCGCACGGAGAGGATTGTATTCGAGCTGGTGAGATTCCGCAGCCCCTACCACTGTGTACTGGGCTGCCACGCGTTCGCAAAATTCATGGCGACCCCACACTACGCCTACAACATGATGAAGCTCCCAGGGCCAAGCGGCATCATCACCGTCCACGGCGACCCCGATATGGCCGTGGAATGCGAGGATAAAGGAGCCGAGCTCGCCGACACCGTCATCGCTGCGGAGACCGACCATGCGGAGGAGCTTGCAAAATACGAGGGCAACATCAACAAGGACGACCCCACCATCCTGAAGAAGCCAACCGCCGCGAACTTCACATTCGAGGCGACCATGCACACCTGCACTGTCGAGCTCGTCCCGGGCAACTACAGCCAGACGGTCACCATCAGGGCGCACATGAGCCCCGCATAGGAAAGCGCGCTCATCGGGTTCCTCCGTGAGAACCGCGACATCTTCGCATGGAAGCCATCTGACATGCCAGGTGTCCCGAGGGAACTCGATGAGCACAAACTCAATGCCAAACCCAAAGTGCGACCAGTAAAGCAGTCGCTATGGCCCTTCAATGAAGAGCACCGTCGAGCAATCGCCGAAGAAGTACAATGCCTACTAGCCGCAGGCTTCATTCGGCAATCAAATACTCCAAGTGGCTGGCAAACCCAGTCCTGGTTCTGAAAAAGAACAACACATGGAGAATTTGTATCGACTACACCAATCTCAACAGCGCTTGCCCGAAGGAGGAGTTCGTCTTACCGCGCATCGATCAGATCATCGACTCGACCGCGGGATCGGAGTCGCTGTGCTTCCTCGACGCTTACTCTGGTTACAACCAGATCAAGATGGCGGTCAAGGATGAGGAGAAGACGACGTTCATCATGCCATTCGACGCCTTCTGCTACACGGCCATGACGTTCGGCCTCAAGAACGCCGGCGCCACATACCAAAGATGCATGCAGGAGTGCCTAGTGAGCCAAATTGGCCGCAACATTCACGTCTACATCGACGACGTGATGGTAAAATCCACCCGCCAGGACGACCTGCTCGCCGACCTAGCCGAAACCTTCACAAATCTGCGGAGGTACAACATCAAGTTGAACCCAGGGAAGTGCACCTTCGGCGTCCCCACCGGACAGCTACTGGGGTACGTAGTCTCCAAGCGAGGCATCAAAGCCAACCCCACCAAGATCGACACCATCGCGCGACTCGGGAAACCTGAGTGCCTGCGTGATGTCCAGAAGTTGGTCGGGCGAGTCACGGCTCTCAGTCGCTTCATCCCCCGACTAGGCGAGAAGGCCATGCCCCTCTATCGCCGGATGCACAAGAACCCCATGTTCCAATGAGACGCGGAGGCAGACGATGCACTCAAAGCGCTCAAAGAAGTGCTACTCGCGGCTCAACTCCTCACTGCTCCACTCGACAAAGAGCCAATGCTCGTCTACGTGGCGGCCTCCACTCGAGTCGTCAGCACGTGATGGTCGTCGAACGACCGGAGGAGGGCAAGGAGCGCCTAATACAGCGCCCTGTCTACTACATCAGCGAAGTCCTGACGGATTCACGACAGCGCCAACCGCAGTACTAGAAACTGGTGTACACGGTATTCCGAGCTCAGCGACGACTCCCGCACTATTTCGAGGAGCACCCGATCATAGTAGTCTCCTCCGCACCTCTGCAGGACATAATACGCAATCGTGAGGCGACCGGGCGAGTCGCCAAGTGGGCCGTCAAAATCGGCGTCCACAACATCAAATACGAGCCCCGCAAAGCGATCAAGTCACAAGCCCTATCTGATTTCCTCGCAGATTGGGAAGAAGCACAGCAGCCGGAGAACCTCCCGTACCTCCACTATTGGTCGCTCCATTTTGATGGCTCCAAGAACGCCGACGGCGCAGGGGCCGGGGTGATACTAACCTCTCCCAAAGGAGACAAGCTCCTCTACATGCTCCACCTCAACTTCAAGCCATGCAGCAACAACTTGGCAGAATACGAGGCCCTCCTCCACGGCATGAGAGTCGCTAAGGACATGAACATCAACCGCTTACGATGCTATGGCGACTCCGACCTAGTCGCCGGTCAGGTCGCCGGGACATGCGATGTCGTCTCTCCAACGACGATCGCGTACCGCCAAGCGGTAGACCAGCTGGGAGGACACTTTGACGACTATTCCGTCGAGTGGATCGACAGACGCAAGAACAAGGAGGCAGACGCCCTTTCCCGCATCGGATCGGCCTGACAAGCGCCACCAGCAGGCGTCTTCCTCGACATCATCCACAAACTTTCGGTCAGCCCACCAAAGGAGATCTACGTCGGGATACCACTACAACCAGAACCGGCTCTAGTCTCCATGGTTGTAGAGCCTAGCGACTGGACGGCACCATACGTTGCCTTCCTCGAGCACAAGATCCTACCAAGCAACGATACAGAGGCACGAATGATCGTGTGCCGCTTCAAATCCTTTCTCATCATCAACAGCGAGCTCCACGGACGCAGCGTGACTGTCGTGTTCCAGCGCTGCGTACAGCCAGAAGAAGGCTGCAAGATCCTCCAGGACATTCACGCCGGCGACTGCGGCCATCACGCCAGCGCCAAGTCGCTGGTCGCCAAGGCCATGCGGCACGGTTTCTACTTGCTCACCGCACACGCCGACGCCACCAACATCGTCCAGCGATGCGTCGGATGCCAGAAGTACGCCCACCAGACGCACCTCCCTGGTTCGGCACTCAAGACCATCCCCATCACATGGCCATTCGCCGTATGGGGCATGGACATGGTAGGCCCGTTCAAGAAGGCCCCATCTGGCTTCACCCATCTCCTGGTCGCGGTCGACAAGTTCACCAAATGGGTCGAGGCCAAGCCGATCAAAAAGTGCGACGGCAAGACGGCCACCAAGTTCTTACGCGAGCTCATCTACCGATACGGCTACCGGCACAGCATCATAATGGACAACGGCACCAATTTCGCCAAGGGGGCCATGGCGGAATTCTGTGAAGAACATGGCATACGACTCGACCTCGCTTCAGTCGCCCACTCGGAGTCGAACGGCCAAGCAGAACGCGCCAACCAGAGCATCCTCCACAGGCACAAGCTGCAACTCCAGGTAACCCTCGAGCGCACCCTAGGATGCTGGGTTGACGAGCTCCCCTCTGTAATATGGGGGATCCGCATGTCCGTCAATCACTCCACCGGGTTCACACCCTTCTTCATGGTGTATGGCGCCAAGGCCGTAATGCCAACTGACCTGGAGCACGATTCACCTCGAGTCACCAATTACGTCGAGGCGACCAATGAGGTCGCCCGCCAAGACAGCGTCGACCAACTCGATGAGGCATGCGACCTGGCCCGCTCCCGCACCGCCATCTACCAGCAAGGACTCCGCCGCTATCACAGGCACCGAGTCCAGACACGCACCTTCCAGGAGGGCGACCTGGTCCTCCGACTGGCCCAGGACAAGAAGAGCATGCTCAAACTCTCCCCCCCATGGGAGGGACCATTCGCCATAGGGCGAGTCCTCGGCAACGATGCCTACTACCTCATCAACATACGGGGTGACGGCCAGCTCAAGGTCGGAAGGCCATGGAATGTAAACCTTCTCCGAAAGTTGTATACATAGAACTCAAACTTGTACCCAGATGATATATAATGAAATTCATTTAGATCACACAAATTGTGTCTACTCGCCATATTCTTGTGCCACTCACACTCGTACAAATTAGCAATACGCTACCCACAGAAGTCAACCCTTGGTCGAGCGACCGGCATGGCTAAGTAGTGTGTCCTAAGGGCACCGAAAATATTCGGGCCCTAGGACGTCCACGGATACGCCAATCCGGAGCCACCATCGGAGTCGCCTAGCTCGACTAGCCCATCGGGCCAAGATGACCAGTACACGCTCCTCACAACGACATGTCCTTCCCATCCTCGCGCAAAGCGACTCGAACGGTTAAGTACCACGCACGGGGACTCTGCAAGAATGGAATCCTCACGCGTCTCGGGAACACACCAAGTAAGAGAGTTGTCTTGGACTCGCCCAGCGACTAACTTTCCGAGCCAGGGGAAGAGACGTGTTACAAACAACGCATTAAAACAACCTACAACAGGAATGCGCCCAATACGGTTGAGCACCACGCTCAGGGACTCGCCTACAAAATAAACCCACTCGCGCTCGGGGACTCGCCCCCTCAGAAGACGCAAGTGACAAAATAGTGCACAACCAAAAGAAAACACATAAGTACACAATCGAGTTATACCCCATTAAAGGGCGGACGCGCTCAGGGACTCGCTCAAACAAAAATAAACACACCACACAATTATGGTCGCAATACGAGTCGATTGACTCCCCCTTACTCAAAACATTGGTCACATTACAGCAGTCACCACTTGGCATATATTACAAACTGCCCAACTACATTGTCTATTCCATAGGTCCTGACGAAGAAGCACCACCACTCCCCTTAACATGAACAAAAGGCTGCCACGGGTTCGTCGGGTAGGTCATTAGCGACTTCGACAACACCGACCGGAAGGGCTGGTCCGACTTCATGTCGCGATGCTCCAGCTCGGGGTAGCCAGGCGCCAACACTGTCTCCTGGTATGGCAGAAGATCCCCATCGCCAACACCCGATCAGAAAACAGGGCGGCCTTTGCAGTCAACTTTAGCACCTCTGACATCTCCACCATGCCGGTCGCTGATGGGTAGCCACTGGTGACATCGTCAAGGTCGAAATCGTCGAGGAAGTGGGCGAGACCCAGGATCAATGCCATGGTGGCCCCACGCCTGAATGCCGAGCGTGCCATCCACTCCACGACGACAGGCGCCTCCTCCAGATAGCGCCACACTTCCGTAAGCCCCCTAGGAATAACCTTGGTGGGGGACATGCCTTGAAGAACCGCTTGGACACATAACGCCGAAGCCGTGGCCGCGTTCACCACGGTAGTCACGCACTACGAAGCGTTGAAGGTCTAAACCACCTGGTCGCTTTGCCCTATCACAGCTACAAAATCAGACGTCAGTGAAACTACGGACTTCCCCAATCAGGGATGCGCCAAACGAGTCAAGCAAACATAGAGACTCACCGAGGAGCTTACGGCAGTTCTCTGTGACATGCTTCTCCAAGGCGGCATGATCATTCTGCAGCCCCACAATGATCGAGTCTGTGGCCTTGCGTTCCTCCTCAGCCGCAGCAACAGCAGCTTTAGCTCGGTCCTCAGACAAAATTGAGGCTGCTCTCGCCTCCTCCAAGTCACGGATCGGCGAAGCAATTCGCTCATTCGCCGCGTCCAGCTCGGCGACTAGAACATACCCTTCACGGGCCTTAGAAATTGCATCAGGAAGGCCATCTGAAAAGGAAAGAGACAAATCATCAACGCGCCACACACCAATAGTTCACAACTTAAAGAGGAAAAATGAAAAGACACAAATACTTACCAACAGTTTCCTGGAGTCGCCGGTTGGCCTCTTGTGCTACGCGCAGATCCCGCTCCAAACGCTCCTTGGCTGCCTGTCAATCGGTCGACTCCCTCTGCAAACCCTGCAAAAACAACAAAGTTCAGTACTTACAAAGAACAATATCAAGTTCCTAGCCGCTGAAATTCAGCGACTAGGAACGGGGGGACTAGAGAGTAGAAGCAACTCAGTGCCTAGCCGCTGAAATTCAGTAGCTAGACACTCGGGGACTGGACGTACATGAATGGCGGCGCCAAGCATTTTGTGAAGCTTGCCGGCGTCAGTCGACGAGATCGTGAAGGAGGTGTGCCCACGACGAGATCCATTGTCTCCATCGACGACCTCCGGGCTCTGTGGAGACTGGTTGTCCGCCACATCTGGGAACCCCCTCGCCATGAAGCGAGGGAACGTCGCCGATGCTCTAGCCGGGGCACTGGTCGCCGGAGCCGGCGCTCCCGTCGCAGGGTGACCATGACTAGCTCCGACCACGCAGCCACCACCTCTTCGATGACTGCAGCAGGGTCGCTCCCCTTGGCGCTAGTCATCTCGACGGAATCGTCGGTACCGCCTTTCTGTCTCTTCGAGCCCTCCACGGTCGCTGCGTCGTCAGCAGACTTCCTCTTCTTGGGGAGGTCGCCTTCTCCTGTGGTGGTGGTCGGCGGAATCTTCGCCACCGAAGGGCGGCTGATCTTTTTGACTCCAGACCTATCAAAATGTCAAAATCAACACAAAGACGATACAAAAACGGAACACAACTCAGAATGGAAAACGCGCAAAGGCTTACTTGGCGACTGGGAGAACGCACAGCCCGGTGCTGATGTGGGTGGACTTATCCAATTCTGGACCGAGCTTGCGTGTGAGCCCCCTCTCAAAGATGTATGAAGCCCACGACACCACGGGCTTCCTTGACGATGAAGCTGCGGTCGCCAGAATTTCTGGCTCCGAAGACACAGCCGCTCTCGACGGTTGCGGCGACTTCGACGCCGCTGCCTCAGCCACCTCCTGGCTTGGAACCCTCAAAACCGTTGGCGCAATCACCGCCAGGGGAATCTCTACCGCCGCCTCGGTGTCCTCGTGGAATCGCATCCTCTGGGGCCTTGCGCGAAATTTCGGGAGTGTCTTCATCGTCAGAGTCATCATTTGACTCGAACACCACTGCCGACTTGGATGGCGATGTTGGCTTCTTCGCTGGTGACTTAGGTTTGCGCGCAGGCTTTGAAGGCGTAGCCGTTCGTCGGGATGTGTGCTCCTGTGTGATCTCGTCACCTCCTTCGTGTTCATCGAGGCTGTGGCTTGCCTCGAACTCGTGCTGTTTCTGCATACGAGTGTTACGAGCCGTAGGCGCTGGGGGAGGAACCTCCTCCTCGTCCTCGTCGCTTTCGGAGGAGTCTCCTTCGGAGGCCTCTTCGAGTTCCCGGGGAACTTCTTCATCGAGTGGAGGGAGCCAGCCTTCCAACACCTGGAACAGCTAAGAACAACAACGAGTGAATACCAGATGATGCGACTGCAAATTACATTGCGGGAATGGCGACCGGAGAGAAAACTTACCGTGGGGGCTTCATTCTTCACGGGAATATACGGGGCGAGCCTGACCGATACGGTGGTGAACTCCGCGTCAGTAATCTTCTTCAGGGCGGCCTTGTAGTCTTCGGCCTCCCACGACTCCTTGTTGGTTCGGGAGGGGTCGTGCTTCCCGCTATACTCGTACATCCAATGCGGCCGAGCTGCTAGCGGAACCAGACGCCGCCCGAGCCAGCAGTTGTAAAGGTTGATCGAAATCAACCCCTAGTCCTTCAACCTCTGGATCTGGTCCATCATCTCCACGACGGCCATCTTCTGGTCTTCGCGGAGCTTCTTCGGCGCCAGCTGGCGAGGCTCGCTCCTTTCAGCGACGAATTCGGGAAGCGCCACCTTGCCGGAGGGAGTGGATTCCTTCACATAGAACCAGCTCTTCTTCCACTCGCTGGCGGCTTTCTTCGGCAGAAGGAGCTTGATGAAGTTGGCCTTGGGTTTCAGTTGGAACGTGAAGCTGCCGGCCGCCAGCATCAACCTGTTGGATGCCTCGCGCCCGATGCATCCGTGGAAGAGCTCCAGCCACAGCGGAAAATACGGCCTGCAGCCGAGGTAGCATTCGTAGAAGGCAACGAAGATCGCCAGCTGCTCGATGATGTGCGGGCCAAGATCCGACGGCTTGATTGCGTAATACGCGCAGAAGCGCCGGAAGAAGAGCGAGGTGGGGAAATAAATGAATTCGTTAGCTCGTGGTTTCAGCTCGGTCTCGGAGGGAGGGGCACCCGCCAGTTCCCCTTGCGGAGGACTCCGGCGTCCTCGAAGGACTTGAGCTGGGCCGTGGTGCACTTGGATTTTCCCCATGAGCCTTTGGGAGGCGCCATCAGGAAGGATGTGGAGTCGCTCGGTGCGGAAGGATCGAATTGAAGGAAGGCAGAAAGAATGAATGTGGGAGAATGAAGAATGCAGGGAAGGATCTGCAGAGCTGATTCGCCACTCCCCTTATAAAGGAACGCTACCCGCCAAATTCGGAGTAGCCGTTATGTCGTGGTGGTGTCACGGCAGATGCCATGGATAGGCTAAAGGTGGGGACTAATACACGCTAGGGGAATCCAGGGAGGGATAGTAAGGTGATTCCTCACACAGAAGTTTATATTTGATTCGCTTCCAAGGTTACAAATGCTCCTAGAGCTGTATTGGCGAGAGGAGGAAGAAGGAGCTCTCTTACTCTCACACACAGTTAACCCTTAGAACCCTAAACCAATCAGAATAGCGGAACCCCTTCTACAGAGGCCCTAGCCCTCCTTATATAGGGGTGGCTTGGTCTCCAGTTAGGGCATACGTGGAGGCATATTCCTGAGAATATGCCTTTTCCCAAAATAGTAAGCTGACCGGGTTGCTTTTCCCCCGCGTCACACAAGCAGGGCTACGTGAGCCTCTGTGGCGCCTACCTCAGCCGACATGGGCGTCGTCATCTCTGTCGGCCACACCTCGGTGGTCCTGCCCCTGTCCGCTTCGCTCATGCAGTGCGTACCGGGGCTTCTTTTGACTAGCGAGATTCCTTCCTTCTCCTAGAAGCTAGATATGATCTGGATCATAGTTGATCCGGCCACACCCGTTCATGCATACAAGTTAAATACCCCTCTCCGACTTACGGCTTAAGTCGGTTGAGACCTAGTTAGGCGGATGCCCCTGGTCCGGGTTACCCCGTGATTCGGCCTGCCTCGAGGTGACCCGGCCAGCATCCGCTTTAGCCTTGCCGAACCTCGGATAACTCGGCCTTTATACCCCGGCGTGACCCTACCCAGGGGTATCATTAGTCCCCGAAGCTGGTGCAGTCTTAGCTGCCTTGGCCGCTAAGGCCACATCAGGTTCAATTTTATCGAGCTTTGGATGTTATTTCCGAGTTACCTCCTTATCTCGGATTGTATGGATTTACGTTCCCTTTGCACGTTCCAAGTTTTCACTTGCTTGCTGGGTTACCACTTTAACTCGGACCTCATGGTTTTACTTTCCCTTTGCACATTCCAAGTTTTCACTTGCTGGCCGAGTTACCACAGTCTCGTCCGGGTCTTCTTTCCTTCTCTCGTACGCTAACCCACGTGGAGGCTAATCATTAGGTTGGCTCATTTTAAGGGCCAACTACAGCAACCGCCGCAATAATTGTCAGTTATCACTGCGTGCTGGTCACGCCTGCCTCCTCGTTCACCGCATCAATGTGTCACGTCATGGGATCAACTCCACCCGGTGGCCTTCCGCTCCCTGCTGATTGGTCGATGCGGGCTATACACGGCCACACCGTGTGGCGTACCCACATGACACGATCCCACTTCCCCCTCGAGGGAGTGGTTAAATAGGGGAGGGGCGCACCCCTTAGGTTTTTTCCTCCTTCCGCGCCCCTCTGCCTCTAGCTCTTCTTCTTCTTCGTCTTCCCCACGACAACGCCGCCGCCATTGCTTCTAAGTAGCAGCGCCGCCGCCGCACTGCTTCCCCACACCTCTGCATCGCCGCCACCGCTACGCACCTCCTCCACCATGGGTCGCTGTCAATCTAGGCCTTTGCCCCCCACCGCCGCTAGCGCCAGTGAGGGCACCGAACACAAGATGACAGAGGAGGAGCTCGCCGTCTCCGAGCAAGAGATGGAAGAAGACACCGTGACGGCGGACCGTGGTGCGTGGGCCGGGTCCTGGGTCTGCCAAGACGACCTGGACTGGCTCTATGGCACCAGGCGCATCCTCGCCGGCGTCACCACGCGCCTTGCCTCCGCCAAACTAGCCCCCTCACCCAATCCGGGTGAGTACGTTGTGTTCTTGTCCCACTTCTAGCGGGGGTTCGGTTTGCCGGTCAGCGATTTCTTCCATGATTGGTTAAGCACCTACGAACTCCAGCCGCACCACCTTCCTGCCAATGCAATTACTTCTCTTTCTGCTTTCGCCTCCACGATCAAAGGCTATGCCGGACTATGGCCCACGAAAGAGCTATGGATCCGGTTTTTCGGCCTTAGTCATAATGTCATTCCGAATATCCAACTTGATCCGGAGGACAAGCAGCTCACTCAATTCGGAGCTGCGTCCATATCACCCTGGAGGCTATTCGTTTTCCCCCGACTCACCGGACTGGACTCCTGCAAAGGATGGGCCGGACTTTCTTTTATGTCCAGAATGCGGGCACCGAAGACTTGATCCGGCTGCTTCCCTATGCTCCGGGTCCACCTAACCCAGAGTTGTGGGACGTTGTCCCCAAGAAGCCCACGGCCTTGGCCAACCAGGTCAACAAAAGGTTCGTGGAACTAAAGAAGCTCGGGTTGCGCAACGAGGACGCTATGATCATGTTCGTCCACAACCGGATCTCCCCCCTCTAAAAGCGCACTCACAAGGTGTGTCATATGAGCTTCGGCGGTGACCCCAACCGGACCTCATCCTTCGAGTTGAGCAACACGGAGCTCTATCGCCGGGTTAAGGCTCTCTTCACCACCCACAAGAACTTCTCTGCTGAGTGGACGTGGGGAATTGAGCATTTCTGCCGTGATAGGCTTCCTCCCGGGGTAAGCTTCGTGGCGCAAACTTACTCCGGATTTAATTATATGTCGGTCATTGTTGTATTTTTGACTCTGTTGTCTGTTCTTTTCCTCAGCTATTCCTTCAGCAGACCCTCGAGGACGGCACCGATCCGACCCTTAAGTGGGCGCCCGACCGGGAGACCCCGGACAAGGAAGAGCCGGATCAGGAGATGTTCCTCCCGATGACCGACGCTACAAAGCGACCCACCGGTAAACCCTCTTCCATTAGAGATTGGCCCGATGATGAAGATGACTCGGATGTCGAGGTGATGGAAGTTGTTGACACTGTCCCCCTTTCTTATGCTTTTCTGGCATCAGCTAACCCCGGTGGGTAGATCCACGAGGACCCTCCCCTTGCTACGGGCGAACCCGTTCCGGTAGCGCCGAAGAAGAAACGCGGAGCTGCATCAAGTTCCTCCTCCGGACCTTCTTAGCCCCCCAAAAGGCGAAAGAAGTCCGGAGACAAAACCTCCTCCAAGCCAGCAGGCAAGGCCCCAACACGAAGGGCTCGGAAACCCAAGGAGCCCCAGACCTCGGATGCGTAAGCCTCTTTTCCCTCTACAACTTGTTCTTCCTTGCATTGTTTTAGTTTCTCTTCTGACATTATTTGATTCGGCAGGGCTGCGGTGGAGGTCCCCCAGAGTGGATCTAGCATCTCTTCGCCGCTCCGACCTAGCCCTTCTCCCCCTCATGACGACGAGTCACGCCTGCTAAGCCCTATTCCAGAGGGTTCTATGGCTACCCCGGGTTCTACTCCACCTCGTCAAGAGGGGGTAACCTTGGAGCGGGGGAGACTGGCCCAGCCAAGGCGGCGGCATCCACAACTTCGGCTTCGCCACAACCAGCAACTACTGAGACTACCTCAGCACCAGCACCAGCACTAGCTCCAGCACCAGCGACCACCCTAGCACCAGCAATCAAACCAGCACCAGCACCAACTCCGGCACCAGCACCAACTCCGGCAGCAAGAACATCAGTAGCGGCACCAAGTCTAGCAACCAGAGCACCAGCGCCAAGCTCCTCTGCCTCGTCCGAGTCTTCTCAGTCTCGGCGAGGAAATACCCAGGAAGCTCCTAAGGGAAAATCTGCTGCAACTACTTCCTCCTCCCAGCAGCCCAAAGGTTAAAAGGCTCCTGACGCCACTAGGACAGCATTCGTCGAGGCTGGACAGCGTACCCTCGCATCCATGCTTCCCAAGAAGGCTCCAGTAGCGAATGACGCCCCTGCCGAGCCAACTAATGCACAACAGATGGTTTTGCACACCAGCCCAGCCCTTGCCTTGGTTGAGAGGAAGGAGGCGCATGCGAAGGGCTTGGTGGCGCCCCATATGCCCACCGGCGAGCGATACCCTCCGACCCTTATTGAATTTGTCAACAACTGGAACAAGGAAGAGTTCGTCCATGGCGATGATCTCCTGGAGAGGTTTGGCCCCACCGAATTTTCCGCCCAAATGAACACAGCCGCTAAGCCAATCAACCTTGCGGGTCGGATGATGGAGGTACGTCACTTCCCCTTTACATGCTGTAGATAATGATGACATAACCATTAGTCCCCGAGCCTCCGGGGAATAACTTGTTACTCAGTCAGATGCTCCTTAGAAAACTAACGTAGCTTCGTGATAACTTCAAATATGCACACACCTAGAGCCGGGTTAAGTTCCACTTGTCCTAGATTTAGTACACTTCGAATATGCACACACCTAGAGCCGGGTTAAGTTCCATTGGCCTGGATCTTGTACATTTCGAATATGCACACGCCTAGAGCCAGGTTAAGTTCCACTTGGCCCAGATCTTGTACACTTCGAATATGCACACACCTAGAGCCGGGTTAAGTTCCACTTGGCCCAGATCTTGTACACTTCGAATATGCACACGCCTAGAGCCAGGTTAAGTTTCACTTGGCCCGGATCTTGTACACTTCGAATATGCACACACCTAGAGCCGGGTTAAGTTCCACTTGGCCCAGATCTTGTACACTTCGAATATGCACACACCTAGAGCCGGGTTAAGTTCCACTTGGCCCGGATCTTGTACACTTCGAATATGCACCAAGCTAAGTTATGTTTTTGTACTCTTTTCAGGTGACCACCAATCGCCGGAGTGCTGAGTTCCAGCGTCTCCTAGATACTCACAAGATGCTACGCGCAAAGCAAACTACACTTCTCGCGGAACACGAGAAAAGGGGTATATTTCTCCCTTGGCGCTTCTCTGTTTTTCTTCATCTTCCTCTGCCGAACCGAACTAACTCATCATTCGGTTTCCGCAGCTGGGGTGGAGGTTGAGAACAAGCTTATGAGGAAGAACCTGGATCAGATCAAGGGTAAGTCACTTTTGTCCGACCCTGCTATGATTTCCATCTCCTTTTCTCCTTGGCTCGGCAAACATTCATACCTCGGCTCTGCCGGGTCAACACACTATTTCAGCATCTCTTGAAGATAGTGTGTCCGTGCCTGATATGATGCTGCATTTTCTCGAACAAATAGGGAAGCATCAAGTCGAGCTCAAGAAGAAAAACGATGAGCTCTCCCTCCTCCGGACCAAGGATGATGAGATCGCTAGGCTCAAGGCCGAGATGGAGAAAATGAAAGCTCAGCACCAGTCCGAGCTCCAAAAGGTTGGCCAGGATTACACAGAAGAGCGCGAGCGCCTCAATCTCCAGATCGCCAAGGACCAGGATCAACTCAAGGAGTCCGACATCAAGCTTGGGTTGGCGAATGCCGAGCTTGTGCAGCTTCGCAAAAGACGTGATGACTGTACCAAGGAGTTGACCCGGATCCTCAACCATATATCACGTAAGTTCCTTTCCCTTATCTGACATATTCTCTGGGTTACTTCATATGTCTTTTCTTCACCTTCTTCCTTTGTCTTGTATTCAGGCAAATTTCTAGAGGGCACTGCTATCGCGAGCGCTGCAGTTGCAGATTTCCGCCGAGAAAGGGGTACTCCCGCCGCTCCTGACGGTGAAGAGATTCCCTATGACATGGAGGACCTGTTGGTCAGCTTGTCATCTCGCGTGGAACTCATCAAGAATTATGGCAAGGACATCCTCGACGTTGCGGTCCGCATCTTCAACACGTTCTGGCCTGGAGAAGGTACTCCGGAGACAACCGCAATTCTTATTGAGAAGTTGATGGAAATCGAGACTCAGCTCGACCTCTGGAGGGAGTCTGCTGGATGTGCTGCATCTGATACCGTTCTTCACCACATACTCACGTGGTACGAGAAGATCGATCTCAACCTCCTGACGCGCCTACGCACTGGATCCAAATGGACCAATGACCCGAAGTGGGTAGCTCGGCGTTAGGCTTGCACCCATAGCCTCATCGAATACGCTCCCATTAATGACTGGACTGAGGGACCGAGCTTCCTGGAAGCCGCTGGGGACGAAGAGGTTGAGAACGATGAAGATGGCTCGGACGAGGATGGAGAGGACGACGCCTCGGATATCGAAGACGGCGAAGATGACGCCGAACTTCCTCCTCCTGCTGCTCCTTGAGTGAAAAAACTTGAAAATTTATCGGATCCCCGGTATGCCGGGTGGAATTGTATCCAGTACACATGTGATATTTTGCTACTGAGTTCTTATGCCGGATTAACTTGGGCGTAGTCCCCGAGTTTCCTTTTCTTGTTCATCCAATCTTTTGGCTCGGCTCGTGTCTACCTTGATTCAGTTTTACGAATTACGAATCCGAGCTTCAAAAATTGTCTTAACAATACTGGGAAACTTTTAGGCTTAGCTCAAAAATAAAACAGCATAATAATTTGAAAGTAAATACAAGGTTAGTCCGAAAAACAGACGTCGGATCGATTAAGTTCTTTTCCTTAGTCGTTTTTCGTGTGCTACGCAATTCCAAATTTGTTCTCTTGCTTGCCATGAAGCCAATTCTTGTTGGACAACAGCAAGTCGAAGAGTTGGGTTCTTGGTGCTCACACATTACTAATCCGAGTTAAGTAGAACAACTTATTCCAGCTAACACACAAAAGACAACAAATATTATTAAGGCAGTCCCCAAGTTACTACTCGAGGTGCCAACATTTCATTGATAAGCTCATTGCTGGCATACATACCGACACATGAGAAGACTCGGATACATACACTTCTTTGCTAAGTGTAGAAAGGACGAAGTAGAGCTACATTCCATGGACGCTTAGATTCCTCGCCGGACCTGTCTGCCTTGTTCTTTTCCTGTGGCTTTGCACCTATAAGATAATAAGAATCATTGTGCAATGCTTTGCTCACAATGAATGGCCCTTCCCATGGGGGGGATAATTTATGCATGCCAGCAGTACGTTGTACCAACCGGAGCACCAGATCGCCTTCCCGAAAGACTCGGGGGCTTACTTTCCGGCTATGATAGCGTCGGAGATTTTGCTGATATATGGCGGATCTAGACAATGCCAGTTCTCTCACTTCTTCCAGCAGATCAACATCATTTTGCTAGGCTTCTTGCACTTTGGCTTCTGTGTATTGGGTGACCCTAGGCGAATCATGCTCTATGTCGGCTGGTAATACAGCTTCTGCCCCATATACCAGAAAAAACGGTGTATAGCCTGTTGATCGGTTCAGAGTTGTTCTTAAACTCCACAATACCGCTGGTAGTTCTTCTATCCAGCACCCCGCTGATCTTTGCAGCGGCTCAATGAGCCGGGGTTTTATCCCGGATAATACTAATCCGTTGGATCTTTCCACTTGTCCATTCGATGCGGGGTGGGCTACCGAGGCTACGTCCAGCCGGATCTTCTTATCCCAGCAGAAATGCACAAACGCTCCTTCCGCAAATTTTTTGTGCCATTATCAGTTATGATACTGTGAGGATAACCGTACCTCAAGATGATGTCTTTGAGAAACGTTACAGCCATAGCTCCATCACACTTTCTTATAGGCTTCACTTCAATACATTTCGTAAATTTGTCCACCATGACCAAAATGTGAGTCATGTTTCCCCTTGCTGGTTTGAACGGGCCAACCATATCCAAGCACCATACGGCAAATGGCCATGTAATTGGTATGGTCTTGAGTTCCGACATTGGCATATGTGTCTTGGTAGCATACCTCTGACAACCATTGCATTTTCTCACCAGATCTTCTGCTTGCTCTAAGGCACTTGGCCAGTACAATCCATGCCAGAAAGCTTTTGCCACCAAGGCTTGGGACGAGGCATGATGCCCACACTCCCCTTGATGTATATCTCGGAGGATGTCAAGCCCTTCTTCCGGGTCAACGCATCGATGTAGGACATTGGTCACACTCCTTTTGTATAGTTCGGAATTGATGATCATGTACGCCTTTGCCCTCCTCTGAGTTTGCCTGGATAGCCCTTCCTCAGTGGGTAACGTTCCATCTTTCAGGAATTGAAATATAGGTAGTGCCCAAGCTGGTATTGCTCACACAGGGAACACATCCTCATCAATTTCCATCAGATCCACCGGCATAACTTCGACCGGATCAGGCTGAGCAGTCCCCGGGTCTTGTGAAGCAGTCCCCGGGTTCGTTGAGGCAGTCCCCGGGTTTGCCGAGGCAGTCCTCGGGTTTCGCGCACCACCTCCCATGTCAATGTCCATGGGCACAGCTCCGGATTCCGTGTCCTCCAGGACATAAATTGAGTATGTTTCTAGGGATGGCCTGATGGATGGTTTCCTGAGGTGCTCTAATGCTACACCCGGTGAAATTGCTTGCCGGGTTGACTCGAGCTTCGACAACATGTCGGCAGCCTCATTTTCCACCTGGGGTACATGGTGAAATTCGCATCCCTCAAAGTAACCAGATATCTTCTGCACATGAAATCTGTACAGTGCCATGTTTGGATCAAGGGCGTCCCATAGTCCCGACACTTGCTGTACCACCAAATCTGAGTCGCCAAAGCATATGATCCGACATATCCCAATCTCTTTTGCCACCTTGAGCCCGTGCACAAGTGCTTCATACTCAGCGATATTGTTTGATGCCGCAAAATGTATCTACAGCACGTATTTCAGCTGGACCTTCTTTGGCGAGGTAAGTACAACTCTGGCACCTAGCCCGGTTTTGTTTTTGACCCATCAAAGTGCATTCGCCAATAGTTCGGATCTGGTAATGGCGGTTCGTATTGCACCTCGGCCCAGTCCACAAAAAAGTCCGCCACATCTTGAGACTTGATTGCTTCTCTTTTGTCATATTGTGGCGCATAAGGAGCTAGTTCAATTGCCCATTTTGCAATTCTGCCACTCGCATCCTTGTTACTCATTATCTCGGATATGGGGGCCTCACATATTACCTTGATGGGATGCTCCTCAAAGTAGTGCTTCAGCTTCTTAGCTGCCATGTACGCGCCATACACCACCTTTTGACAGTGTGGATAGTTCTGCTTTGAGGCTGATAATACCTCGCTTAGGTAATATACTGGCCTTTGCACCGACTTACCTTCCTCGTCGCGCTCCACCACTATCACTGCACTTACAACACAGTTGGTTGCGGCTATATAGAGCAACATTGGCTCCTTTATTAGTGGAGAGGCTAACACTAGTGTAGTGGCTAACATCTTCTTCAAGTGGGCAAAGGCTTCATTGGCATGCGGCGTCCAAACGAACTTATATGACTTTTTCATGAGTTGGTAAAGAGGCAATGCCTTTTCTCCCAACCGACATACAAACCGACTTAACAATGCCAGGCAACCCGTGAACTTCTGGACATCGTTAAGACACTTTGGCAGTTCCATTCGCTCAATGGCCCGGATTTTAGTTGGATTAACTTCGATACCTTGGCTGGAAACAAGAAAACCGAGTAATTTCCCAGCCAGGACACCGAAGGTACATTTTTCCGGGTTAAGTTTCATCCGGAACCTTCTTAGGTTCGCAAATGTTTGCCTGATATCGTCAAGGAGCGTTTTGCTTTCCTTGGTCTTGATAACCACATCATCCACGTACACTTGTACATTTTGACCAATTTGGTCGTGCAAACATTTTTGCATACATCTTTGGTATGTTGCCCCTGCATTACGTAAACCAAACGGCATGGTGCGATAGCAATAAGCCCCATACGGGGTGATAAATGCAGTCTTTATTTGATCATCCGGATTCAGTGGTATCTGGTGGAAACCAGAATATGCATCAATGAACGACAACAATTCACATCCAGCAGTTGAGTCTATGACATGATCTATCCTTGGCAGTGGAAATGGATCTTTTGGACACGCCTTGTTTAGGTTCGTGTAATCCATACACATACACCAAACCACTGCCACATTCGGATCGTCCTTCTTCTTCTCCACCAGCACCAGATTAGACAGCCAATCTGGGTAAAGAACCTCCATGATAAATCCTACAGCTAGTAACCAAGCTATCTCATCTCCGATGACTTTCCTCGTATCTTCGGCGAAGCAGCGGAGAGGTTGCTTCACCGGCTTTGCTCCGGGTCTCACATTTAAAGAGTGCCCGGCCAACTCCCTCGGAACACCTTGCAAGTCCTATGTGGACCAAGCAAAAATGCCCCGATTCTCACGGAGGAAGTTGACGAGCTCGCTTTCCTATTTATCACTTAACCCGGCACCAATTGTTACGGAGCGCTCTGGAAACATATCATCAACGGGAACCTTCTTGGTATCTTTCGTGGCTTAGAATGAGACACTTCCATGCGGGTTACTCAGCGCCGGCATATACTGTTGTGCGGACTGAGCCAATGCCGTGACCTCTTGGATTTTCCTTTTCTCTTGCGCAATCACAAGTGACTCGGCTAGGTTAGACCCGGCCAACGCACATTCCATGGAACGTCGGAAATCCCCAGCAATGGTAATCACTCCGTTTGGCCCGGGGAACTTCATCTTCAAATAACTAATGTGACAGCTTTCCATGAACTTGTTCAGCGCTAGCCTTCCGAGTAACCCGTGATACGCACTTTCCAAGTTCACCACCTCGAACTCCAAATTTTCGGTTCGGCAGTTATCTCTCGTACCGAACAATACGTCAACCCGGACCTTGCCTATGGGCTCACAAGAAATGTTGGGCACAATACCATGGAAAGTTGTCCTTGTGGCCTGTAGCATGTTCTCCGAGATACCCAACTTGCGCATTGTGTCCGCATACATGATGTTAATGCTACTTCCATTGTCAATCAGTACCTTTGAGAACCTTACATTGATGTTAGGCCCAATGAATGTCGGATCTAGCACCAACACATACGAACCAGGACTTGGCATAAGCTTGGGATGATCTTTAATGCTCCAGGTGATTTCTTGTTCAAACCAAGGCATATACCTCGTCACCGCGGGCATTACTGCATTCACTTCCATATGTCGGTGCTGCAAGCTCTTTCTATCTGTTTCCTTAGTGGTGAATACGCAGTAACTCTGATGATGCTCTCTGTACTCATTCCTTCCCTCATTTCCGGGGTACCTCTGATCTGGCTGATGCTGATTTTCCACCGGATGCACTGCATCCCTTCTCTCATGGTTATCATACCTCGGCGGAGGGGGAGGCAACATTAGCTGTTGCGTGTTTGCTCCGAAGAGCAATTGCTGCCGGGGTAACTCCTGCTGAGGTTGATCATTTCGGGGTGCCTGAGCATTCCCCGAACCACCTTGCTCAATCTTACGCATCCACTCACATTGCCTTGTTGTATGACTTGCTGGGTTACTCGGATTCGGCGCGTGAAACTTACACGGCTGATCCAACATCAACTCATAAGTATACCTCGGATGATCCTTCTTTTCTTGCCACTGTTTCTTTTGCTCTGGCGTCCAAGTTTTCTTGCCATCGTTTCTCGGAGTCCACTGCCCTCCAGTTTTCTGATGTTGACTGCCCCCTGCTCCGGGCTGATCTTGATTCACAGCCGCAACTTGTTGCGAACCGTATCGATGGTCCGGTATGTCATCTCTTCTTTTACCTCTGTAGTCATTCCTCCGGGATGACCTGGCTCCATCTCTCTGGTAGTACTCATCGTTTGACTCGTTTGACATGAGCCTAGGTTGAGTCGGATCACCCAGAGCATACGAATCAGCAATCTAGATCATCGCTGCCAATGTGGTTGGCATTTTCCTTTGCAACTTTTGCCACAGCTCGTTTGCATATCTGCACCCTTGCGCAAACCATGCTATGGCCTGTGATTCTATCATGCCCTCACACAAGTTTCTCACGGTACACCACCGGGTTAAAAACTCCCGGTCTGTCTCATTCGGTCTTTGCTTGCACATAGCTAGGGTCTGCGGCCTATTTGGCCTCTGATACATACTTGAGAAATTGTTGATGAACATCTCCTCAAAATCTATCCAGCAGTTAATGCTTCCGGGCGGCAAATTGTTTAGCCATACCCTTGCTGGCCCCTCCAACATCTGGGGTACGTATCTCACAGCCCATCTCAAGTTACCTGTGGCAATTTTCACTGCTGTAGCATAATTTATCAACCAATCCTCCAGCTTGGTACTGCCGTCATACGTCTTTGTGCCCCTGGGTAACTGGAAGTTGGGTACCGGTGGCTCCTTCATAATCCTGGGCCCAAAACACGCAGGACCCGGAGGACCTTGACATTCGATTTGTTTCGACCTATACAGTCGATCCAGTTTCAACCTAGCATCATCCGGCATCAAATCCCTGCTTCCCAATCTCGACCCTATCACATGATAGTCCGGCCTTGGGTATCCCGCGTTCACCATTTCCGAATCTCCATCATTGTACAGGTCTTGCTCTCGTGGAGCAGCTCTCTGTTGCATACCTCGGCCAGCACTTTGCTCTTGCCTTGGTATGTTCCGCTGCTGCGGTTGTCCTGCTCCTGCTGAGTTTCGCTGTCCGGCATTGCCGTTCATAGCGTTCCCTTGACCGGCGTTGCCTTGGTCGCGGTTACCCCGGCTAGCTTCTCCTCGGCTCACACTTCGTCGATCATCATTTTTCTGTTCTTCTTTTCCTTTCCCTGCCCGTGTTGGGTCATACGGGACGATCTGTTTGTTCCTTCTGGCTGAGGTTACTACCTCTTCTCTCCTTGGTCCACCATGAGGAGATGATGCGGCTCCAGCGGATTTCTCCGGGTTACCGATCGCCGAATGAACGATCTTGGAGGCCCCAGCTCTCTCCGGGTTAGCTCTGAGGAGTTCCTCATTTTGTCTGTTCGCGATCCGAACCAACTCATTGACCCTATCTTGTTGTCTTTGACGGGCCTCACCCGTTGGACCCTCTAACTCGGATGCAGCTGCATCCGCTGCTCTAAGGTTCTTTGCCGGGGTACTATACCTCCGCAGCCCCACGGACAAACAGTTCTCTGACTCCTCAATTCTAGTATCACCCTCTCTGTTCATTTCGCTCATGAGATTTCTCCCCTTCACTTTTACAGCATCAACTTTGTTTGCCTTTGCGTACTCACGCAGCGTCATGTTCAACGACTACTGAGCCGCGGCTATCTTTTTCGCACCCTCTAGTATTTTTTTGCCTAGTTTCCTCTAGCTCGGCATGTGCCTGAGCCGGATCTACTGCTGCTACTACGGGGTTTGCCAAGCTATCCATCGCTTCCCGCAACACATTCTCTGGCCTCTCTAGTGGAGGACCTCTACCTTTCCTCGGTGCCTTAGGCGTTACCTCCGGATCTGGTGCCGGATCCTTGCTTGCGCCCACACCAGACGCAGTCATCATCACCTCTGCATGGTCCGGGAAGCGAGTGATACGCGCCCCGCGAACCATGGTAAGGGGTGGCTCCCCTGCCTCGACGACGTGCCGCGGATGAACACACGACACATCGACGGCAACGTAGACCTTGTGCGCGCCGAGCTTGACAAAGAGGCCGTTGCGCGAAAGCGGGCGTGTGCCAAAGCAGCCAGCGTTGTCGCTGACAAAGTCCAGCGCTCCAAAGCGCTAAACGAGCCCGGAGACGATGCATTCGCCGGTGGCGATGAAGTTTCCCATCTGGATCTTGACTCCTGCTAGCGCCGCTAGCCCCACGGTGGGCGCCAACTATCGTGGTGGTGTCACGGAAGATGCCATGGATAGGCTAAAGGTGGGGACTAATACACGCTAGGGGAATCCAGGGAGGGATAGTGAGGTGATTCCTCACACAGAAGTTTATATTTGATTCGCTTCCAAGGTTACAAATGCTCCTAGAGCTGTATTGGCGAGAGGAGGAAGAAGGAGCTCTCTTACTCTCACACACAGTTAACCCTTAGAACCCTAAACCAATCAGAATAGCGGAACCCCTTCTATAGAGGCCCTAGCCCTCCTTATATAGGGGTGGCTTGGTCTCTAGTTAGGGCATACCGGGTAGTTTTTCCCCCGCGTCACACAAGCAGAGGCTACGTGAGCCTCTGTGGCGCCTACCTCAGCCGACATGGGCGTCGTCATCTCTGTCGGCCACACCTCGGTGGTCCTGCCCCTGTCCGCTTCGCTCATGCAGTGCGTACCGGGGCTTCTTTTGACCAGCGAGATTCCTTCCTTCTCCTAGAAGTAAGATATGATCCGGATCATAGTTGATCCGGCCACACCCGTTCCTGCATACAAGTTAAATACGCCTCTCCGACTTACGGCTTAAGTCGGTTGAGACCTAGTTAGGCGGACGCCCCCTGGTCCGGGTTACCCCGTGATTCGGCCTGCCTCGAGGTGACCCGGCCAGCATCCTCTTTAGCCTTGCCGAACCTCGGCTAACTCGGCCTTTATACCCCGACGTGACCCTACCCGGGGGTATCCCCCCAACACATTACCTGCGGTAATTACGCCGAAGTTACCGTGGGAATATCCAACGGATAGTTTGACCAGATTGACGGTCCAACTCCTCCATTCCACTCGCTATCCGCTAGTCCTCTCCACTCGCCGAAGCAGCGACTTGGCAACAGTGACATTCGCTGGAGCGGCAAATGGAAGCCTGGGGAAAATTTCCTCGGTTTTAGTGGAGTCCATCGCCGACTCGACTGGGCGTCCAAATTGGGTTCGCCTACTTCGACCGCCAAAAGAACACCTGCACTCGGGGACTACTGATGGGGATATGTCGCAGGGGGTATGCCCAGCAGGATGTTCCGATTGGGCCAAAGGGTCTGCGAGTGGGCCTGAAGGACGGCGACTGGAATGCGACATAGGAGAGGGCCTGGTGACTGGAGACTGAAGGCCCAGAAGTGTACTTGAAGCCCAGTCGGATTAGGTCAAAGGCCTCCGAATCCATATCTTGTTCGGTGGTAAACTGTAAACCCTAGCGAGGTGCCTCATATATAAACCTCCCTAGGGTACCTTGAGGATTTACGTTCCATCATACACCCCCTCAAGCGACTCGCTGCTTAGACGCCGAGCTCGCCACCCCTGTAACTCGCTCTCCATTAATCCA
The DNA here is from genome assembly GCA_910589775.1 of Avena eriantha. Taxonomy (NCBI): domain Eukaryota; kingdom Viridiplantae; phylum Streptophyta; class Magnoliopsida; order Poales; family Poaceae; genus Avena; species Avena eriantha. The sequence goes on from OU342742.1 coordinate 229,707,266, forward strand.
ATCTAGCAGGAGTAGGTCTTTAACCTCCAGGGGCAAACCTGGGTAAACCATGTGCATCCGCCCCCATCTCGCACAGCAGATGGCCGCCAGCTCTTCCTCACATTACAATAAATCGCTGCCAGTAGCGGCGACTGCCATGGCCATTTTTCCACAACAGGTGACTAGATACAAATAGTTTAAGAACAAGCAATATCAAAGTTATGCATCAATCAACAAGTCTTGGGACAATGCACATTAAACTAAGAATGGCCACTATGCTCTCTCAATAGGTGCATAAAGATAGAAGATGGAGACTCAACATAAAAGTAAAAGAAATGCCTTCATAGAAGGAAGCAGGAATTCAAGTCTCATAAAGAGCTTCCAAAAATTATGGTACTTATTAGCTTTCATCTCTCATTGGCCCTATCATAAGCATATTTAGGTGATTAAGGTTAAAGTGACACAATTAAGAGGATATCCTTGACAAGTTATAAGTTGAAATCTCATGCCCCTTGCTTACGAGTACCGAACCTCATGCTACTCAACTTCAGTCACAAGTAAACTCTTGCCATTGTAAGTACATATGTATCATAGAGAACCGCCAACGGGGTACCCCTTGCCCCATGACACAGGAGCTATCCCATATCAAAATGACAAGGCAAGCAGACAATGAGCATCTCAACAATCTTTTGATTTGCTATTTGCATAGGTTTTTATTGAGGATGCTTCATAGAGTGCTCATTATGGTTATGCTGGAAGTTTCCACCATGATTAGGCATGGTTTAGGCTAGCGGCCTAGGCGTTTCTCTAACACACATATAAACTCCATGATCTTACAAGTTCCCCTTTTATTTCACACTGCCAGAATCCATAAGCAAAAGAATCATGATATCAACGGAATATAAGTGCAATGTTGAAAGCGTTCCCAATGATACATGGTTCTGCTAACTTCAACTTATAAAGTGCAAGCATATACGCAACAAATATGGACACAATGGTTCAAGATTATTAAGTGCAAGAAAGTAAAGTGTGCCATCAAGTTCGTGAGAGCTTTAATCACTAATTTTCACATAACAAGTTTAATTTGAAAGGTAGATAAAAACATGAATATACTTGGAATAGAAAATGCTAATAGGTAGGTATGGTGGACTCTATGGAATAACTTGGTTTTATTTGGAGTTGGATGCATGAGTGGAACTCATACTTGGTTATGGAGGCTAGCAAAAGACTGGGAGCGACCAACTAAGAGAGCAATAATGGCCATAATCATGGAAAGCGACAAAACATCATTAATTAAAGCATAAAGTGATATTACAAGTCGAAAACTAAAGGATCATAAAGGCTATGGTGACTTGGGATTGTCATAACATGGTGTGAGCATGCGCCAAGTCAACCCAAATAAAGCATCAAAGGAGAATACCACAATACTATGCTTTAATATGCTAAAACAACGCATGATTCTTTCAAGGCACATTAAGAAATCTCAATTGTTTATAACATGTCATGCTACAGCAAAAATCACTAAGCATAAAGCCAAAACAATATCAAGCATGACATGACAAAGCATAGGCCACAGTCCAAAAACAAGCTCCTTTTTACCACTTAAACATGAAATTTTCCTACTCTTTTCCAATCCAAACCAACTTATTTGAAAACTAATGTATGAATGAGGGGGTCCAACCAATTTATTCAAGCAAATAAGCAAACGAAAACCAAAAACAAAACGAAGACGCTCCAAGAACAACACAACTTGTGCATGAAACAATAAAAATAAAGTGTTTGGAAGAAACCTGAGATTTTTATTGATGAAGAAGGAGATGCCTTGGGCATACCCAAGCTTTGACGCTTGTACTTCTTGGATATTTCTTGGGGTGACACGGGTGGCATCCCCAATCTTGAGCTTTAGTCCATTCTTCATCTCATTACATCATTCTTTCCCTACACCTGAAATTTTTCCTTCATACAAAACTTCACACAATCTTCATTAGCAACATTAGTGTACTCAAGATAATAAGTCTTTTGGTTCAGTTCCAACACAACTAAAATTTTCATTAAAACACAAGCTACTGTAGCACTTCCTTTAAATAGTTCAATTCCCCAAAAGGAACCCAAAAAGGAATCAATAAGAAGCAAATGCAAATAATGACAGAAATCTGTCAAAACAGACCACAAGGTAAAAACCGATTTTTTAGAACACCTTCTGTTGCTCAAATCGAAAAGTGTTGAACTAACGAAAGTTGGATAACAACCTGGGGCAGAAGCACAAAAAATTACAGATCAAACCGGCGTACAGAGATTTTACACGAATTTTTACAGTGAAGCACAAAAATCTGTTTCAGGACATCAACTTTCCCAAGCATTACTTCTCTCTCATTATAGGTTACTCTTGGCACAAAAAGCAAATAAAAAGGATAAGGAGAGGTTATTACTGAAGTAATAACTTCCAATACTCAACAAAAGACTCCTAATGAAATTTGGGTTATCTTCCAATAAGTGTTTTTCTTTAACGCCTTTGAGATAGGCACAAGAATTTCGATGATGCTCACATAAGAAATATGAATTGAAGTAACAGAGAGCATCAAGAAGCAAATTCAAAACACATTTAAGTCTAACCCAATTCCTATGCATAGGAATCTTATACGCAAATAGATTCCCAAAGAATCAAGTGACAGCATAGGAAGATAAAACGAGAGTAACTTCAAAACTTTCAGCAAATAGAGAGGTGTTTCAGTACCATAAAAACTTTTACAACCATATTTTCCTCTCTCATAATAATTTTAAGTAGCCTCATGAATAAACTCAACAATATAACTATCACATAAAGCATGCTTTTCATGATCTACAAACACATAATTTTTATCAAGCTCAAAAATAGTGGGATTAAAACCTTCAGACCCACTTTTAACAATTTTATAACAAGATGATTGATCAGTCTCATTTTCAATAGTAGTACAATTAATATTATCAACCAATATAGGACCATCATCTAGAGCTTTATTATAAACATTTTCAAAAAAAACCATAGGAACATAACATTCATCCTCCTTTGGTAAGCATGGGGGACAATCAAATAATGTAGGGGGTAAAGAGTTACTCTCATTAGAAGGTAGGAATGGGTAGATCCATTCTTCCTCCTCTTGATCATCACTCCCCTCCTCCTTTTCATCCAATGAGCTTCCAGTTTCAGCAATTTCTTCTTCCATAGGCTCCTGCACGGCATTAGTCTCTTCCGTTGGTGGAGAGCATCTATTAAGATATTCAAGAATATATCCATTTTCTTCCTTGTAATTATCAAAGCAAAATTTAAGTATATCATAAACCTCATATTTATAAGGTGTGTCATCAATATTTTCAAGCAAATAAGCAAGTTCTAATGCACCCTTCCAAGCAATAAATTCTTCAATTTGTTCCACATCATAAAAGTCATAATTTCCCTTAACATAAGAAGATATGGTAACATCATCATTATACTCACATTAAAAAGGGAGGTGTTTATACCTCTTATAGCAACAAGATTTATCAAAGCAATAAGTAACATTATAAGTAGAGCACACGTTTCTAGCAATTGTATACAATTCATTAATTTGTTCCCATAAGTGTTTCCCTTTTCGTGAGAAGCGGTGTTCCTTCTAATAATATTTTTGTTCTTCCGTGAACCCACCTTGCCAATAAGATTCAGTTTCAAAGAAACCAACCATTGATAGGAAGCATGATAAAGCAAGACAATAACAGACAACAAAAATAACAGCTATAGTAAGAATTATTTTGTTTTTATATTTTTGATAAAAAGAACAAGCAAACAAAGCAGAAATAAAGTAAGCAAAACAAAAAACAAAGTAAAGAGATTGGTTGTGAGGGACTCCCCTTGTGAAGATGTCCTTCACTCCCTGGCAACGGCGCTAGAAAAATAGCTTGATGGCTCAAAATATATCGAGCTCATTGGGGAACCCCAAGAGGAAGGTATGATGAGCACAGCAGCAAGTTTTCCCTCAGTTATGAAACCAAGGTTATCGAACCAGTAGGATAAAGGAAACACCTCCAAGGTGTTGTTTCCAACTTGGAATCCTGCACAACACAACCACATAACTTTGCCCCCAACTTACAGTGAGGTTGTCACTCTCACCGGTTTTGCTGAAAACAAAGGATTCAACATATTGTGTGGAAGATAGTAATAGCTTGCAGAAAGTAAACAGAAAACAGTAAATAGTTGTAGATTCATGGTAAAATAAAGGACCGGGGTCCATAGTTCACTAGTGGTGATTCTCCTTAAGATAGATGACATGTTGGGTGAAAAAATTACAGCGGGGCAATTGACAAACATTGAGAAAGCATACATGCATATACTAATCATCTTGACTCCTATGAGATTTGATTGGGCATTACAACATTATACATAGACTGTAATCCAACTGCATCTATGACTAATAATCCACCTTCAGGTTATCATCTGAACACCCTCTGGTATTAAGTTGCAAGCAACAGCTAATTGCATTAAGCATTGAGTGTAAAGTAAACAATACGATTGTTCTATGAACAAAGGATTGTTGTTTTCTCCCTAGTAGCAACAGCACATCTAGTACCTTAGAGATTTCTATCACTTCCCCAGATTACTAGAGGCATGAACCCACTATCGAGCATAAATACTCCCTCTTGGAGTTGCTAGCATCAACTCGGACAAGATAGCTACTAACAATGGAGAGCATGTAAGATCACAAATAACAAAGACATGATAGAATCAATAATCACAAATAGCATCTCAATGTCCATCGGATCCCTGCAAACACAACATGTATGATTACAAATAGATGATCTTGATCATGAACGGAGCTCACAAGATCTAGACATGGTAGCACAAAGGAGAAGAATCAACCATCTAGCTACTACATGGACCCGTAGTCCAGGGATGAACTACTCACGCATCACACCGAACACAGCCATGGTGATGAAGAAGGCCTCCAGGGTGAATTCTCCCCTCTAGTAGGGTGCCGGGAAGAGTTTCAGATCCCTCCCGATCTAGGGATGGAGATGACGGCGGCTACAGACTCTTTCGTGGAATTTTTGATCGGGTGCTTAGGGTTTATGTATCGGAGGCGATATGTAGGCGAAAGGGAAGGCCGAGGGGTTGCCCTAGGTAGCCACACCACCCCTTGGCGCGGGCTAGGCCTGGTCGCACGGCCAGGTGGTGTGGCCGGCCTCTGGACCCTCTCCATCTCATCTTCTGGCTCTGTGTCCCCCTCGGTGAAATATTGACTTTGGCTTTTGTCCCGTCCAATTTCGAGAATATTCATTTTCTGCCTTTCCTGGAACCAAAAACAGCAGAAAACAGGCAGCTAGCACTATGGCATCTTGTTAATAGGTTAGTCCAATAGAGTGTATAAAAATACTCCAAAATGTGCACAAAACATAAGAAAGTAGAAATAAAACAAGCATGGAACATCAAAATTGATAGATATGTTTGCAACGTATCAGAATCTTGTTAATAGGTTAGTTCTAGAAAATGTGTAAAACTACTCCAAAGTGTGGACAAAACATAAGAAAGTAGATATAAAACAAGCATGGAACATCAAAAATTATAGATACGTTTACAACGTATCAACATCCCCAAGCTTAACTCCTGCTCGTCCTCGAGTAGGTAAGTGATAAAAAAGAATAATTTTTGAGGTGACATGCACCATCATAATCTTGATCAAGGTATTTGTAAAACATTGATAGCTAGGATCATAGTACTTTAACATAGACATGAAAGATATAGTTCTAACAATAAGACATAGCAACTATGTTGTAACAAGAAAAGGTACAAACAAAAGATTCATGAATAACAATGCTTTAAAAGACATTTGTTTGTTTCACATATAGAAAACATAATGAGAATGGTATTTAGCTTGTCCCTCATATTGTAGCAAAACATAAATGTTGGGGATATACTTTCCGGGTATCCTCACAGTTCCTCACTGACCAGGGTGGCCCACTTCGGGTTAGAGCTTTGCTTCACGGGCGGCCCAGCAGGAGAGAAGACGGAGTCCAATCTGGCTACGGGAAGGCCCATAAGACTTACCGACTTAGGCCCATAATGTTACTTGTAGTTCAAGATGTACTGTAACCAACTCTTAGTCGTAGCCGGATTGATCTCTCCTGTAACCCTAGGCCGGATATCTATATAAGTCGTCCTAGGGAGAGCCTTTAGGGCACAATACAATAGTCTACAATCTCAACTCGCACAGGCGATACCCTTGTAACCCATATTCCGGCTCTGCCGTATTACTGGATTGCTAGCAGGAGTAGGATCCGTCCAAAGCCGGCGGATTCGAACCTGGGTAAACTTGTGTGCTCACCGTCCCGAAATACCGTACGTCTCACACCCCTCTCTTCCGCACGCCTCGAGGACCCCCTCATGGTGTACTTGTCCTCAATCTGACGACAATAAATGCATATGACACCTTCAAAGTTCATAAGGGTGACTAGATACAAATAGTTTAAGAACAAGCAATATCAAAGTTATGAATCAATCAACAAGTTTTGAGACAATGCACATTAAACTAAGAATGACCACTATGCTCTGTCAATAGGTGCATAAAGATAGAAGATGGAGACTCAACATAAAAGTAAAAGAAAGGGCCTTCACGGAAGGAATCAGGGATTCAAGTCTCATAAAGAGCTTCCAAAAATTATGCTACTTATTAGCCTTTTCAGATCTCATTTCCCCTATCATAAGCATCTTTACGTGATTAAGGTTAAAGTGAACAAATATGAGGATATACTTGACAAGTTATAAGTTGAAATCTCATGCCCCTTACTTACGAAGACCGAATCTCATGCTACTCAACTTTAGTCACGAGTAAGTTCTTGTCATTGTAAGTACATGTGTATCATAGAGAACCGCCGATGGCCCAAAATATATCGAGCTCGTTGGGGAACCCCAAGAGGAAGGTATGATGAGCATAGTAGCAAGTTTTCCCTCAGTACGAAACCAAGGTTTAATCGAACTAGTAGGAGCAAGGAAACACCCCAAAGGTGTTGCTAGATAAACGTTGGCAGGGCGCACTACTGATGCCAGCAGCAACGTGGAGACCTGCACAACAAAACCACAGAACTTTGCCCCCAACTTACGATGAGGTTGTCAATCTCACCGGTTTTGCTAAAAACAAAGGATTAAACGTATCGAATGGAAGGAAGTAATAATTTTCAGAAAGTAAACACAAAGCAGTAAACAATTTGATTGTAGATTGAATGTAAAAGAAAGGACCGGGGTCCATGGTTCACTAGAGGTGGGTGTCCTTAAGATAGATAACATGCTGGGTGAACAAATTACAGCGGGGCCATTGACAAACATCGAGAAAGCATACAAGCATACACTAATCATCTTGACTCCTTTGAGATTCGATTGGGCATTACAACATTATACATAGATCGCCATCCAACTGCATCTATGACTAATAATCCACCTTCAGGTTATCATCCGAACCCCCTATAGTATTAAGTTGCAAGCAACAAATTATTGCTTTACGAATTGCGTGTAAAGTAAACAATACGATTGTTCTATGAACAAAGGATTGTTGTTTTCTCCCTAGTAGCAACAGCACATCTAGTACCTTAGAGATTTCTGTCACTTCTCGAGATTACCAGAGGCATGAACCCACTATCGAGCATAAATACTAACTCTTGGAGTTGCTAGCATCTACTTGGCCAAGATAGCTACTAACAACGGAAAGCATGCAAGATCACAAATAACAAAGACATGATAGAATCAATAATCAATCTAAAATAGCATCTCAATATCCATCGGATCCCCGCAAACTCAACATGCAGAATTACAAATAGATGATCTTGATCATGAACGGAGCTCACAAGATCTAGACATGAAAGCACAGAGGAGGAGAACCAGCCATCTAGCTACAACATGGACCTGTAGTCCAGAGATGAACTACTCACGCATCACACCGGAGGCTTGCATGGTGATGAAGAAGGCCTCCAGGGTGAATTCCCCTCTTCGGCAGGGTGCCAGGAAGAGCTTCAGATCCCTCCTGATCTAGGGACAGAGACAACGACGGCTAAAAACTCTTTCGTGGACTTTTGATCGGGTACTTAGGGTTTCCATATCAGAGGCAATATATAGGCGGAAGGAGAGGCCGAGGGGGTGCCCGGGCTGGCCACACCACCCCCTGGCACGGGCTAAGCCTGGCCGCGCAGCCAGGTGGTGTGGCCGCCCTCTGACCCTTCTTCGTCTCGTATTCTGGCTCCAAGTGTCCCCCGGTAAAATAACGACTTTGGCTTTTGTCCCGTCCAATTTCGAGAATATTCATTTTCTGACTTTCCTGGAACCAAACACAGCAGAAAACATGTAGCTGGCACTGTGGCTGTTGTTAATAGGTTAGTCCAATAAATCATATGAAAAGTACTCCAAAGTGTGGACAAAACATAAGAAAGTAGATAAAACCAAGCATGGAACATCAAAAATTATGGATATATTTGCAATGTATCCACATCCCCAAGCTTAACTCCTGCTCGTCCTCAAGTAGGTAAGTGATAAAAAGAAAGAATAATTTTTTAGGTGACATGCACCATCATAAACTTGATCAAAGTATTTGTAAAACATTCAAAGCTGGGATCATAGCACTTCAATCATAACATGAAAGACAAAGTTCTAGCAATAAGACAAAGAAACTATGTTGCAACATGAAAAAACACAAACAAAAGATTCATGAATAGCAATGCTTTGCAAGACGTTTGTTTGTTTCACATAAAGAAAACATGGCATAGTAGCATTCAGCTTGTCCCTTATAGAGTAGCAAATATAAATGCATAGGACACCTTCAAAGTTCATAAGAGTGACTAGATACAAATAGTTTAAAACAAGCAATATCAAGGTATGCATCAATCAACTAGCCTTGGGACAATGCACATAGAACTAAGAATGGCCACTATGCTCTCAAAGTAGGTGCATAAAGGTAGGAGGTGGAGACTCAATATATAAGTGGAAGAAAGGCCTTCATAGAAGGAAGCAGAGATTCAAGTTTCATAAAGAGCTTCCAAAAATTATGGTACTTATAGCTTTCAGCTCTCATTGCCCCTATCATAAGCATCTTGAAGTGATTAAGGTTAAAGTGAACAAACTATGGTGTACATTTTGACGAAGTATAAGTTAGAAATCTCATGTCCCTTGAATACGAGGGTCGCTCCTCATGCTACTCAAGTTTAGTCACCGGTAAGTTCTTGTCATCGTAAGTACATGTGTATCATAGAGAACTGCCAACAGGGTACCCCTTGCCCGATGATACGGAAGAATCTCCATATCAAAATGACAAGGCAAGCAGACAACGAGCATCTCAGCAATCCTCTTATTTACCATGGGAATATGGTGCTTTTTTCTCTCTTTCCTCTTTTCATAATCTCTTTTTTTGTTTTTCTCTTTTTTTCTCTTTTCTCAATATAGGACTCTTTTTTTATAAGAAGAATGCTTCATAGACAGCTCATTATGGTTACGCTGCAGGTTTCCACCATGTCAGCATGGATTAGACCAGCGGCCCAGGCGTTTCTCTAACACATATACATAACTCCATGGACTTACAAGCTCCCCTTTCATTTCACACCGATGCCATCCATAGACAAAAGAGCATGATATAAACTAGGTACAAAGTACCCGTGCAATGTTAAAAGCGTTCCTCATGACAGCATGGTTCTGCTAATCCCCAACAAATAAGTGCAAGCATATACAACATAGATGACACAACGGTTCAAGTTTATTAAGGGCAAGAAAAGTAAAGTGTGCCATCAAGTTCGTGAGAGCTTTAATCACTAGTTTTCTCATAACAAGTTTAATTTGGAAGGTAAACAAAAACATGAATATACTTGGAATAGCGTATGCTAGTAGGTAGGTATGGTGGAATGTTTGGAATAACTTGGTTTAGGGAGTTGGATGCATGAGTGGAACTCATACTTGGTTGTGGAGGCTAGCAAAAGACTAGGAGCGACAAACTAAGAGAGCAATAATGGCCATAATCATGCAGAGCGACAAAACATCATTGATCAAAGCATAAAGTGATACTACAAGTTGAAAACTAAAGGATCATAAAGGCTATGGTGACTTGAGATAGTCATAACATGGTGTGAGCATGCGCCAAGTCAACCCAAATAAAGCATCAAAGGAGAATACCACTATACTATGCTTTAATATGCTAAAACAACGCATGATTCATCCAAGGCACATTAAGAAATCTCAATTATTTATAACAAGTCATGCTACAACAAAGAATACTAAGCATAAATCGAAAACAATATCAAGCATGGCATGACCAAGTATAGGCCACAGTCAAAAACAAGCTCTCTTAACCACTTAAGCATGAACTTTCCTACTCTTTTCCAATCCAAACCAAACTATTTGAAAACCAATGTATGAAAGAGGGGGTCCAACCAATTTATTCAGCAAACTAAGCAAACCAAGCAAACGAAAAACCAAATCGAAAACGAAAAATAAGACGCTCCAAGAATAACACAACTATGCATGAAACAATAAAAATGAAGCGTTTGGAAGAAACCTGGGATTTTTATTGATGAAGAGGGGATGCCTTGGTCATCCCCAAGCTTTGACGCTTGTACTTCTTGGATATTTCTTGGGGTGACACGCATGCCATCCTCAAGCTTGAGCTTTAATCCATCCTTCATCTCATTATTCATTCCTTCCATACACCTGAAATTTTTCCTTCATACAAAACTTCACACAATCTTTATTAACAACATTAGTGCACTCAAGATAATAAGTCTTTAGGTTCAGTTCCAACACTAATAAAACTTCCATTAAAACACTAGATACTGTAGCACTTCCCTCAAAAAGCTCATTTCCCCAAAAGAACTCAAAAAGGAACCAACAAGAAGCAAATGCAGAAAATGGCAGAAATCTATCAAAACAGACAAGCAGGTAAAGACGATTTTTTTCGAAGACCTTATGTTGCTCAAATCAAAAATTGTTGAACTAAAGAAAGTTAGATAACAACCTGGGTCAGAATCACAAAAATTCACGTCTCAAAAGGACGTACAGAGATTTTACACGAATTTTTACGGTGAAGCATAGAAATATGTTTCAGGACAGCAACTTTCCCAATCATTACTTCTCTCTCATTAGAGGTTACTCTTGGCACAAAAAGCAAATAAAAAGGATAAGGAGCGGTTATTACTGAAGTAATAACTTCCAAGACTCATCTAAAACTTTTGGATTATCTCCCAATAAGTACTTTTCTTTAACGCCTTTAAGTTAGGCATAAGAAGCAAGAAAAAGAATCAAATGTTCTCAAATGAAGAAGCATTAAGAGAAAATTTTGTTTTCATAGGAGAGGCAAAATAAATCTTCTCTCTCTTCTTAGGGAAGTGTTCTATACCTTTCTTGAGTGGGAGTTGATATTTAATGGTGCCTTCTTTCATATCAATAATGGCACCAACAATTCTAAGAAAAGGTCTTCCCAAAGTAATAGGACAAGAAGCATTGCATTCAACATCCAAAACATAGAAATCAACGGGGACATAGGCATTGTTAACCATAATAAGAACATCATTAAGACTCCCCATGAGTTTCTTTTTAGCATTATCATCAAGTGGGACATTCAAATAACAATCTTCAAGTGGTGGTAAATCAAGCATATCATAAATCTTTCTAGGCATAATAGAAACACTACTATCAAGATCACATAAAGCTTTGAAATCAAAGTCATTCACTTTCATATTAATGATGGGTTCCCAACCATCTTCTTGTATTATAGGAATATAAGCTTTATGTTTCACCTTTTCTTTTTTAATCTTTATGAGAGCATCAGTAATGTGTTTTGTAAAGGCCATGTTCATAGCACTAGCATTAGGACTTTTAGCAAGCTTTTGTAGAAACTTAATAACTTCAGAGATATTGCAACCATCAAGATCAAAACCATAATTATCATCTAAAGTAGTAGAGCTATTACTAGCCTCAACACTAGTGGTGGTAATAGTAGAAACACTAATGTTTCTAGCAATTTCATTTTCTCTTTCCCACATTGCATGTAATTCAGCTAATAGTCTAACATTTTCATCAATTCTTACTTGTCTGGCATTAGTAGCTGCAAAAGGATTATCATTAGTTTCAGGTTTGGCAGCCATTTTATTCAAAGAAGATTAAGCTTCAGCCAAAGATGCTATATTTCTTTTGGCATTAGAGGGTTTTTCCTCAATAGTTTTATTGAAAGCAGTTTGTTTACTAATAAAGTCTTTAAGCATAACTTCAAGTTTAGAGGGTGCACTCCTATTGTTGTTGTAGGAATTTCCATAAGTATTACCATTGTTGGGAGGATGTGGCTTATAATTGTTGTTACCAAAATTGTTCCTGTAGGAATTGTTGCTAAAATTGTTATTTCTTATAAGGTTCACATCAACTTGCTCTTCTTGAGCAACCAAAGAGGCTAAAGGAACATTATTTGGATCAATATGGGCTTTCCCATTAACAAGCATAGACATAATAATATCAATCTTATCACTCAAGGAGGAGGTTTCTTCAACAGAATTTACCTTCTTACCTTGTGGAGCTCTCTCAGTATGCCATTCAGAATAGTTAACCATCATATTATCCAGAAACTTTGTTGCAGCATCCAGAGTAATGGTCATAAAGGTACCTCCAGCAGCAGAATCCAATAGGTTCCTTGAAGAATAGTTCAATCTTGCATAAAAAGTTTGGATGATCATCCAAGCAGTCAGTCCATGAGTGGGACAATTCTTTACCAAATATTTCATTCTTTCCCAAGCTTGAGCAACATGTTCATTATCAGATTGTTTAAACTTCATTATTTCACTTCTCATAGATATAATCTTAGCAGGAGGATAGTATTTTCCAATGAAAGCATCTTTGCATTTAGTCCAAAAATCAATACTATTCCTAGTTAGGGAATTTAACCATTCTTTAGCTTTTCCTCTCAAGGAGAAAGGAAACAATTTAAGCTTAATGATATCTCCATCTATATCCTTATGCTTTTGCATCTCACAAAGTTCAACAAAGTTATTTAGATGGGCAACAACATCTTCATTACCAATACCAGAAAATTGTTCTCTCATAACAAGATTGAGTAAAGAAGGTTTAATCTCAAAGAAAGTAGCTTCAGGAACATGTGGAGCAATAGGTGTGCTCATAAAATCATTGGTGTTGGTGCTAGTGAAGTCACACAACTTAGTGTTTTCAAGAGTAGTCATTTTTTTGTGTTTTCAATAAAGAAAGCAAACTTGTAAAACTAATTTTTTTGTGTGTTTTTGATAAAGAAACAAGCAAACAAAGCAAAAGTAAACTAAGCAAAACAAAAATAACAAAGTAAAGAGATTGGTTATGAGGGACTCCCCTTGTGAAGATGTCCTTGACTCCCCGGTAACGGTGCCAGAAAAAGAGCTTGATGGCCCAAAATATACCGAGCTCGTTGGGGAACCCCAAGAGGAAGGTATGATGAGCACAGCGGCAAGTTTTCCCTCAGTACGAAACCAAGGTTTAATTGAACCAGTAGGAGCAAGGAAACACCCCAAAGGTGTCGCAAGCTGAAAGTTGGCAGGGCGCACTACCGATGCCAGCAGCAACGTGGAGACCTGCACAACACAACCATAGAACTTTGCCCCTAACTTACGTTGAGGTTGTCAATCTCACCGGTTTTGCTAAAAACAAAGGATTAAACGTATCGAATGGAAGGAAGTAATAATTTTCAGAAAGTAAACACAAAGCAGTAAACAATTTGATTGTAGATTGAATGTAAAAGAAAGTACCGGGGTCCATGGTTCACTAGAGGTGGGTGTCCTTAAGATAGATAACATGCTGGGTGAACAAATTACAGCGGGGCCATTGACAAACATCGAGAAAGCATACAAGCATACACTAATCATCTTGACTCCTTTGAGATTCGATTGGGCATTACAACATTATACATAGATCGCCATCCAACTGCATCTATGACTAATAATCCACCTTCAGGTTATCATCCGAACCCCCTATAGTATTAAGTTGCAAGCAACAAATTATTGCTTTACGAATTGCGTGTAAAGTAAACAATACGATTGTTCTATGAACAAAGAATTGTTGTTTTCTCCCTAGTAGCAACAGCACATCTAGTACCTTAGAGATTTCTGTCACTTCTCGAGATTACCAGAGGCATGAACCCACTATCGAGCATAAATACTAACTCTTGGAGTTGCTAGCATCTACTTGGCCAAGATAGCTACTAACAACGGAAAGCATGCAAGATCACAAATAATAAAGACATGATAGAATCAATAATCAATCTAAAATAGCATCTCAATATCCATCGGATCCCCGCAAACTCAACATGCAGAATTACAAATAGATGATCTTGATCATGAACGGAGCTCACAAGATCTAGACATGAAAGCACAAAGGAGGAGAACCAGCCATCTAGCTACAACATGGACCCGTAGTCCAGAGATGAACTACTCACGCATCACACCGGAGGCTTGCATGGTGATGAAGAAGGCCTCCAGGGTGAATTCCCCTCTTCGACAGGGTGCCAGGAAGAGCTTCAGATCCCTCCCGATCTAGGGACAGAGACGACGGCGGCTACAAACTCTTTCGTGGATTTTTGATCGGGTACTTAGGGTTTCCATATCAGAGGCAATATATAGGCGGAAGGAGAGGCCGAGGGGGTGCCCGGGCTGGCCACACCACCCCCTGGCGCGGGCCAAGCCTGGCCGCGCAGCCAGGTGGTGTGGCCGCCCTCTGACCCTTCTTAGTCTCGTATTCTGGCTCCAAGTGTCCCCCGGTAAAATAACGACTTTGGCTTTTGTCCCGTCCAATTCTGAGAATATTCATTTTCTGACTTTCCTGGAACCAAACACAGCAGAAAACATGTAGCTGGCACTGTGGCTGTTGTTAATAGGTTAGTCCAATAAATCATATGAAAAGTACTCCAAAGTGTGGACAAAACATAAGAAAGTAGATAAAACCAAGCATGGAACATCAAAAATTATGGATACATTTGCAATGTATCAACCGCCAACGGGGTACCCCTTTCCCGATGATATGGAAGCTTTCCCACATCAAAATGACAAGGCAAGCAGACAATGAGCATCTCAGCGATCTTTTTATTTGCTATTTGCATAAGTTTTTATTAAGGATGCTTCGCATATTTCTCACTATGGTTATGCTGCAAGTTTCCACAATGATTAGGCATGGCTTAGGCTAGCGGCCCAGGCGTTTCTCTAACACATATAAAAACTCCATGAGTTTACAAGCTCCCCTTTTATTTCACACCACCAGGATCCATCAGCAAAAGAACATGATATCAACTAAATAAAGTGCAATGTTGAAAGCGTTCCCCATGGTATCATGGTTCTGCTAATTCACAACTTATAAAGCGCAAGCATATACGCAACATAGATGGGCACAATGGTTCAAGTTTATTAAGTGCAAGAAAAGTAAAGTGTGCCATCAAGTTTGTGAGAGCATTAATCAATAATTTTCACATAACAAGTTTAATTTGGAAGGTAGATAAAAACATGAATATACTTGGAATAGCAAATGCTAATAGGTAGGTATGGTGGACTCTTTGGAATAACTTGGTTTTATTTCGTGTTGGATGCATGAGTGGAACTCATACTTGGTATGGAGGCTAGCAAAAGACTGGGAGCGACCAACTAAGAGAGCAATAATGGTCATAATCATGCAAAGCGACAAAACATTATTAATTAAAGCATAAAGTGATATTACAAGTCAAAAGCTAAATGACCATAGAGGCTGTGGTGACTTGGTGTAGTCTTAACATGGTGTGAGCATGCGCCAAATCAACCCAAATAAAGCATCAAAGGAGAATACCACAATATTATGCTTTTATATGCTAAAACAACGCATGATTCTTTCAAGGAACATTAAGCAATGTCAATTGTTTGTAACAAGTCATGCTATAGCAATAATCACTACGCATAAAGTCAAAACAATATCAAGCATGACATGATAAAGTCTAAGTCACAGTCAAAAACAAGCTTCCTTTTATACCACTTATGCATGAACTTTCCTACTCTTTTCCAATCCAAATCAATCTATTTGAAACTATGTATGAATGCGGGGGTCCAACCAATTTATTCAAGAAAACTAAGCAAACAAAAACTAAAAACTAAAACAAAGACGCTCCAAGAACAACACAATTGTGCATGAAATAATAAAAATGAAGTGTTTGGAAGAAAACATGAGATTTTTATTGATGAAGAAGGGGATGCCTTGGGCATCCCCAAGCTTTGACGCTTGTACTTCTTGAATATTTCTTGGGGTGACACGGGTGGCATCCCCAAGCTTGAGATTTTGTACATACTTCATCTTATCACATTATTCTTCCCCACACTTTAAAATTTCCTTCATACAAAACTTCACACAATCTTCATTAGCAACATTAGTGTACTCAAAGTAATAAGTCTTTTGGTTCAGTTTCAACACAAGTAAAACTTCCATAAAAACACAAGCTACTGTAGCACTTCCTTTAAAAAGTTCAAGTGATCAAAGAGAACTCAAAGAGAAAGAGATTAAGAGGCCAATGCAAATAATGGCTGAAATCTGTCAAAACAGACCAGCAGGTAAAAACCATTTTTTCGAAGACATTTTGTTGCTCAAATCGAAAAGTATTGAACTAACTAAAGTTGGACAACCTGGGGAAGAAGCACAAAAAATTACAGCTCAATCCGACATACAGAGATTTTTCACAAATTTTTACAGCAAAGCACAAAAATCTATTTCGGGACAGCAACTTTCCCAAGTCTTACTTATCTCTCATTAGAGGTTACTCTTGGCACAAAACCCACACAAAAAGGATAAGGAGAGGTTATTACTGAAGCAATAACTTTCAAGACTCAACAAAACTATTCCTAACGAAATTTGGGTTATCTCCCAATAAGTGCTTTTCTTTAACGCCTTTGAGCTAGGCATAAGAAGCAAGAATCAGTATTCTCAAATGAAGAAGCATTAAGAGCAAATTTTGTTTTAATAGGAGAGGCAAAAGGAATCTTCTATCTATTCTTAGGTAAGTGGTATATACCTTTCTTGAGTGAGAATTGATATTTAATGGTGCCTTCTTTCATATCAATAATGGCACCAACAGTTGTAAGAAAAGGTCTTCCCAAAATAATAGGACAAGAAGCATTGCATTCAACATCCAAAACATAGAAATCAACGGGGACATAGGCATTGTTAACCATAATAAGAACATCATTAATACTCCCCATGAGTTTCTTTTTAGCATTATCATCAAGTTGGACATTTAAATAACAATCTTCCAATGGTGGCAAATCAAGCATTTCATAAATCTTTCTAGGCATAATAGAAACACTACTATCAAGATCACATGAAGCTTTGAGATAAAAATCATTCACTTTCATATTAATGATGGATTCCCAACCATCTTCTAATTTCATAGGAATAGAAGCTTTATGTTTCATCTTTTCTTCTTTAATTTTTATGAGAGCATAAGTAATGTGTTTTGTAAAGGCCATATTCATAGCACTAACATTAGGACTTTTAGCAAGATTTTGTAGGAACATGATTACTTCAGAGATATTTCAACCATCAAGATCAAAATCATAATAACCCTCTAAGGTAGTAGAGCTATTCTTTCCCATATTTTGAAGAATTTCAACATTTTTATTAGTGAAGGTTCCATTGGTTTTAGGCATTGTTGCAAAAGGAATGGGGACTTCATGTGGTTTGCTAGCACCAACATTAGTGGTGGTGATAGTGGAAATACTAATATTTCTAGCAATTTCATCTTCTCTTTCCCACTTAGCATGCAATTCAGCTAACAATCTAACATTTTCATCAATTCTAACTTGTATGGCATTAGTAGCAGCAAAGAGATTTTCAATAGTTTCAGGTTTAGTAGCCATTTTATTCAAAGAAAATTGTGCTTCAGACAAAGATGCTATATTTCTTTCAGCATTAGAGAGTTTTTCCTCAATATTTTTATTGAAAGCAGTTTGTTTACTAATGAAATCTTTAAGCATGACTTCAAGTTCAGATGGTGCACTTCTATTATTGTTGTAGAAATTTCCATAAGCATTACCATTATTGGGAGGATATGGCCTATAATTATTATTACCAAAATTATTCTTGTAGGCATTGTTGCTAAAATTATTATTTCTAATAAAGTTCACATCAACTTGCTCTTCTTGAGCAACCAAAGAAGCTAAGGGAATATGATTTGGATCAATATGAGCTTTCCCATTAACAAGTATAGACATAATAACATCAATTTTATCACTCAAGGGGGAGGTTTCTTCAACAGAATTTACCTTCTTACCTTGTGGAGCTCTCTTAGTGTGCCATTCAGAATAGTTAACCATCATATTATCAAGAAGCTTTGTTGCAACACCCAAAGTAATGGTCATACAGGTACCTCCAGCAGCAGAATCCAACAGATTTCTTGAAGAATAATTCAGTCCTGGATAAAAGGTTTGGATAATCATCCAAGCAGTCAGTCCATGAGTGGGACAATTCTTTACCAAAGATTTCATTCTTTCCCAAGCATGAGCAACATGTTCATTATCAGATTGTTTAAATTTCATTATTTCACTTCTCATAGATATAATCTTAGCAGGAGGATAGTATTTTCCAATGAAAGCATCTTTGCATTTAGTCCAAGAATCAATACTATTTCTAGTTAGGGATAGCAACCATTCTTTATCGTTTCCTCTCAAAGAGAAAGAAAACAATTTAAGCTTAATAATATCTCCATCTATATCCCTATGTTTTTGCATCTCACATAGTTCAACAAAGTTATTAAGATGAGCAGCAGCATCTTCAGTACCAACACCAGAGAATTGTTCTTTCATAACAAGATTGAGCAAAGCAGGTTTAATTTCAAAGAAAGTAGCTTCAGGAATATGTGGAGCAATAGGTGTGCAAATGAAATCATTGTTGTTGGTGCTAGTGAAGTCACACAACTTAGTGTTTTCAAGAGTAGTCATTTTTTGTGTTTTTGATATAAAGAAGCAAACTAGTACAACTATTTTCTGTGTGTTTTTGATAAAGAAACAAGCAAACAAAGCAAAAATAAACTAAGCAAAACTAAAACAACAAAGTAAAGAGATTGGTTATGAGGGACTCCCCTTGTGAAGATGCCCTTGACTCCTCGGCAACGGCGCCAGAAAAAGAGCTTGATGGCCCAAAATATATCGAGCTCGTTGGGGAACCCCAAGAGGAAGGTATGATGAGCACAACAGCAAGTTTTCCCTCAGTTATGAAACCAAGCTTATCGAACCAGTAGGAGCAAGGAAACACCTCCAAGGTGTTGTTTCCAACTTGGAATCATGCACAACACAACCACAAAACTTTCCCCCCAACTTACAGTGAGGTTGTCAATCTCACCGGTTTTGCTGAAAACAAAGGATTAAACGTATTGTGTGGAAGATAGTAATTGCTTGCAGAAAGTAAACAATAAACACTAAATAGATTGTAGATTGATGGTAAAAGAATGGACCAGGGTCCATAGTTCACTAGTGGTGATTCTCCTTAAGATAGTTGACATGTTGGGTGAACAAATTACAGTGGGGCAATTGACAAACATCGAGAAAGCATACATGCATATACTAATCATCTTGACTCCTACGAGATTTGATTGGGTATTACAACATTATACATAGACCGTAATCCAACTGCATGTATGACTAGTAATCCACCTTCAGGTTATCATCCGAACCCCCTCCAGTATTAAGTTGCAAGCAACAGATAATTGCATTAAGCAAAGTGTGTAAAGTAAACAATACGATTCTTCTATGAACAAAGGATTGTTGTTTTCTCCCTAGTAGCAACATCACATCTAGTACCTTAGAGATTTCTATCACTTCTCCAGATTCCTAGAGGCATGAACCCACTATCGAGCATAAACACTCCCTCTTGGAGTTGCTAGCATCTACTCGGCCAAGATAGCTACTAACAACGGAAAGCATGCAAGATCACAAATAACATAGACATGATAGAATCAATAATAAATCTAAAATAGCATCTCAATATCCATCGGATCCCCATAAACACAGCATGTAAGATTACAAATAGATGATCTTGATCATGAACCGGCACAAGATCTAAACATGGTAGCACAAAGGAGGAGAACCAACCATCTAGCTACTACATGGACCCATAGTCCAGGGATGAACTACTCGCGCATCACACCAGAGGAAGTCATGGTGATTAAGAAGGCCTCCAAGGTGATCTCTCCCCCGGCAGGGTGCCGGGAAGAGCTTTCGATCCCTCCCGTTCTAGGGATGGATATGGCGGCGGCTATAGACTCTTTCGTGGAATTTTTATCGGGTACTTAGGGTTTTCGTCTCGAGAGACTTTTATAGGCGAAGGGGCAAGGTCGGTGGAGCGCCAGGGGGGCCACACTAGGTGGCGGTGCGCCTAGGGCTGGCCGCACCACCCTAGGGTGTGGCCGCCCTGGTGCCCCTCTTCGGCTCCACTCCGGACTCCGTGTTGCTTCAGGTAAAATACTGACCTTGGATTTTGTCTGGTCCAATTCCAATAATATTTCCTTACTAGCTTTTCTGAAACCAAAAACAGCAGAAAACAGGCAACTGGCACTATGGCATCTTGTTAATAGGTTAGTTCCAGAAAATGTGTAAAAATACTCCAAAGTGTGGACAAAACATAAGAAAGTAGATATAAAACAAGCATAGAACATCAAAAATTATAGATACGTTTACAGCATATCAATGACACACTACCATGTGGGTTGGTCAGGGCCGGCATATGCTATTGCGTGGACTGAGCCAGTGCAGCCACCTCCATGATTTTCCTCTTCTCCTGAGCTATCACGAGTGACTCGGTCAGGTTAGACCCGGCAGACGCACATTCAATAGAGCGCCTGAAGTCCCCAACTATGGTAATCACTCCCCTTGGTCCGCGTAATTTCATCTTCAAGTAAATGATGTGAGTACTTGCCATGAACTTGCTCAGAGTGGGTCTGCCGAGTAACACGTAATAAGCGCTTTCCAAGTTCACCACTTCAAACTCCAAATTTTCAGTCCGGCAGTTATCCCTTGTGCCGAATAGCACATCAACCCAGACCTTTCCAATTGGTTCACATGATATACCTGGCACAATGCCATGAAAGGTGGTTCTAGTATCTTGGAGCATATTCTCCGATATCCCCAACTTGTGCATGGTATGCTTGTACATGATGTTAATGCTACTGCCATTATCTATCAGTACCTTGGAGAATCTCACATTGATATTGGGTCCAATGAACGTCGAATCCAGGACCAACACGTAGGTCCCCGGACTCGGCTTAATCTTTGGATGATCCTTGATGCTCCAAGTGATCTCCTAATCCGACCAAGGCATGTACCTCACCACAGTCGGCATTACTGCATTCACCTCCATATGCCGGCACTACAAACTCTTTATGTCCGTCTCCGTGGTAAACACACAGTAACTCTGATGATGCTCCCTATAATGATTTCTCCCCTCGTAGCCGTGGTATACTTGATCCTGTTGTTGTTGGTTATTCACTTGATGCACTCCATCCCTCCTTTCTTGGTTCTCATACCTCGGTGGAGGCGGAGGCAACATAAGCTGGTGTCCATTCCCCCAGTTAATAGTTGCTGCCGAGGTGCTTCATTCTGAGGTCCATCATGCCGAGCTGCCTGAGCATTCCCCGAACTACCTTGCTCTAACTTCCTTATCCACTCACATTGTCGGGTCGTATGGTTTGTCAGGCTATTCGGACTTGGTGTATGAAATTTGCATGGCTGATCCAGCATAGACTCGAATGTATACCTCGGACAGTCCTTTCTCTCTTGCCACTATTTCTTCTGCTCCTGGGTCTAGGGCTTCTTTCCTTCGTTCTTTTGTTGCCACGGTTGCCCCCTAGTTTTCTGGCGTTAGTTCGCGCTGGCATTGGGCTGATCTCGGCCCATAGCTGCCACTTGCTACGAGCTATATCAATAACTCGGATGACCGTCCCTTCTTTTACCTCGGAATTATTCCTCTTGGATGATCCAGAGCCATCTCTATTGTAGTACTCCTCGCTGGACTTGCTTGACATTAACCGGGGTTGCGTTTGGTCTCCTAAGGCATATGAATCCACGATCCGGATCGTTTCAGCCAGCATAGTTGGCATATGTCGCTGCAACCTCTGCCACAACATACTTCCATATCTACAACCTTGGGCGAACCACGCTATAGCTTGTGATTCAATTATCCCTTCACATGAGTTGCACATGTTACACCACCGAGTCAGAAATTCTCTGTCCGGCTCATTTGGTCTATGTTTGCATAATGCCAAAGTTTGTGGCCTGTTTGGCCTCTTTTAGGTGCTCGAGAAATTGCTTACGAACAACTCCTCAAAATCCAACCAACAGTTGATACTCCTTGGTGGCAAGTTGTTTAGCCAAACCCTTGTTGGTCCTTCCAGCATCTGTGGTGCGTATCTCACAGCCCATCTCAAGTTTCCTCCGGCTATGTTCACTGCAGTTGCATAATCAATGAGCCAATCATCCGGCTTTGTACTGCCATCATACTATTGCAGATATGCCCAAGAGGCAATAATAAAGTGGTTATTATTATATCTTTATGTTTATGATAAATTTTTACATCCCATGCTATAATTGTATTAACCGGAAACATTAATACTTGTGTGTTTTGTAAACATAAAAGAGTCCCTAGTAAGCCTCTTGTTAAACTAGCTTGTTGATTAATGGATGATCATGGTTTCCTGATCATGGACATTGGATGTCGTTAATAACAAGATCATATCATTAGGAGAATGATGTGATGGACACACACCCATAGTAAGCATAGCATAAGATCAAGTCATTAAGTTCGTTTGCTATAAGCTTTAAAATACATAGTAACCTAATCCTTCGACCATGAGGTTATGTTAATCACCATCACCGGATGGGTACTTTGATGACATCAAACACCGCTTCATAACTGGGTGGTCATAAAGGTGTCATTGGGTATTCTGAAAGTATGTGTTGAAGCGCATGGACCAAGATTGGGATTTGTCCATCCATATGACGGATAGATATGCTCTGGGCCCTCTCGGTGGAATGTCATCTAATTAGCTTGCAAGCATGTGACTGGGTCACAAGGGATGACATAACATGGAACGAGTAAAGAGTACTTATCAGTAACGAGGTAGAACTAGGTATGGAGATACCGACGATCAAACCTCGGATAAGTAGAGTATCGCGTGACAAAGGGAATTGGTTTCGTATGTTAATGGTTCTATCGATCACAAAGTCATCGTTGAGTATGTGGGAGCCGTTATGGATCTCCAGATCCCGCTGATGGTTATTGATCGGAGAGATGTCTCCATCATGCCTGCATATTCACGAACCGTAGGGTGACACACTTAAGGTTCGAAGTTGTTTTAAGTAGATATGGAATGTGCGTTGGAGACCGAATGTTGTTCGGAGTCTCGGATTGGATCCGGGACATCACGAGGAGATCCAGAATTGTCCGGAGAATAAGATTCATATATTGGGGATCATTTTCTAAGTTAGGAAATGTTCCAAAGTATTTGTATGAGGATTCTAGAAGGTTTCGGAATGTTCCGGAAGGTTCTGGAAGATTTCTTGGAGTTTGCTTGAAAACCAAGAAAGGATCAAGGAGTCCTTGTGGGGCAAGACAAGGAGTCGTGGGGGAGGAGGACTCCTCCCCCCTCCCAATCCGCCGGCCAAGGGAGAGGGGAGTCCTACAAGGACTCCACCTCCCCATGGCGCCTCCCTCCTTTAAATAGAGGGGTGGAGGCCCCACCCCCTGGCCCCCTCCACTACTCCAAACCTCAGCCGCCTCTCTCCTCCTCCTTTCTTCTTCTCAGGCTTAGGCGAAGCCCTGCAGAATTCTCTACTCCACCACCACCACGCTGTCATGCTGCTGGGATTCCGTGGAGAAGATCTACTACCTCCGCTGCTCGCTGGAACGAGGAGAGGAAGGTCTACTTCGACTCTGCACGTGTGACCGACTGCGGAAGCGCTGCCGGAACGCGGCGCCGGAAGGATCGTCTACTCGATCTTGAGATCGGCAAGTGATCGACTACATCAACCACGAGATCCGAATCTCGTAACGCTTTCGGATCTACAAGGGTTAGTACAGATCTATCTCGTTGCACACGTCTAATAGATTAGATCTTGGCTTTTATCTAGATTAGATCTAGGTTTTGTTCATTCTTGCAGTAGAAATTTTTTGTTTTCCATGCTACGAACCCATCAGTGGTTTCAGAGCCGTATCTATGCGTAGATCTGTTGCACGAGTAGAACACAATGGTTTTGTGGGCGTTGGTGCTCGTGTCGTCTTTTGCTTTGTGTACTTTGCATCTTGCGGTATGGTGGGATGAAGCGGCCCGGGCTAACCTTACATGTCATCGCACATGAGACTTGCTCCACGCTTGACATGTAACTTGCTTTGCACAAGTGCCTTTGCGGGTGTCTATCTCTCCCACCATAGTATAGATCCAATCTACACTTTGCAACTTGATAGCACTTGTATCAACGTTGTGGTTCAGTTTCGTAGGTAAGATCCGTTCTTATTCGAAAGCCTCAAGCCACGTAAAACATGCAAAGAAAATTAGAGGCGTCTAACTTGTTTTTGCAGGGGTTTTGTGATGTGATATGGACATCATGTGATTGTGATTATATTTGATGTATGCAATGATCCTTGTTGTAATATGGCAACCGGCAGGAGCCTAATGGTTGTCTTTAAATTTTGTTTAAGACCTGCGTGTCTATTCATCATGTAATAGCTTTATTCCAAGTAGTTGTAATAGTTGTTGTTGGTGATGGACAACCATGAAGCGGCGCCACGGACCTTGACGCCACGCTGGTGATGATGGAGATCATGTCCATGCTTTGGAGATGGAGATCAAAGGCACAAGAAGAAAGGCCATATCATATCACATATTATGAATTGCCTGTGATGTTAATCCTTTATGCATCTTGTATTGCTTAGATCGCGACGGTAGCATTATAAGATGATCCCTCTCACTAAATATCAAGTAATAAAGTGTTCGTCCTTAGTTGGCACCGTTGCTAAGACTCGTCGTTTGGAAGCATCTCGTGATGATCGGGTGTGATAGACTCTACATGTGCATACAACGGGTGCAAGCTAGATTTGCACATGCGGAAACTAAGGTTAACCTGACGAGCCTAGCATGTACAGACATGGTCTCGGAACACGGAATACCGAAAGGTAAAGCATGAGTCATATGGATGATATGATGAACATGTTGATTGTTCGCCTTTAAAGCTACATCATCTCACGTGATGATCGGACTTGGTGTAGTGGATTTGGTTCATGTAATCACTAAAACAACTCGAGGGATGTTGTTTTGAGTGGGAGTTCATTTGTAATTTGGATTAGTTGAACTCACTATATCATAAACACAATCAAAGTGAATTTGCGTAGTTTGTTGTAGTCACTAGCATCCATTCACCACCTTACGCTTAGTTATAGTTGAGATAGTGGAACTATAGAAATTCTGGATATTTACTTTACGAACTGGTATCGTATTGTTTTGAATGTCAATTTAAAGTTTATAAGTCCAATTGCAAACTTTCAGCAAACTCTATTTACTCCATGAAGTTTAATAAATAGTATTAAATCAACAGTAACAATTCCAGTGTTAGTATCTAATGTATCATGTTTGCCTCCATGATTCTTGATACTCAAAAAATTGTTTTTAATATCAAGCTTATCTAAGAGCTGAAAGCAATGTTTCAGAAACCATCATATGTGAAAGGTATTGCGATATCTAAAACAATGTGTTGGTTACAACATGATAGAGTATACGTCCTCATATTTGATGAGAATTTGTGAAGGTTGGAGACGCTAGTCGTCCTAATCCTGCAAAAGGTTTTGAAAAAGAAACATTATACTGGCAATTCACCTTTATAAGCTATAGCAGCTTGATCATGAAAGTTGTCATGATAAGGATGAATAGAAGATGTAAGTAAAAAATTTACTACACTAAAAGATTACTAAAGAATGGAATTTTGAAAGAATGCCAAACATTTGATGATGGTGATCCACCTCAAAGTGCAAGTCCAAAGGTATTAGTAGTTGACTATATACGCTTTGTACCATGTGTCATGTTGATGACACCACTATTGATGTTGATAGATTCTTTTAAAAGAAAAGGAATTGCTGAAAGAGAATCTATAAAATATTTGGCAGAAAATAAAAGGTTGGAGATGTCCAACTTAGGCATATAGAAGATATACATGTTATGGTTGTATTCCTTGCTTGTTAAACAATGTGGTTCTTCGGTATTGGATACCGAATTGGTTGGTATGAAGTGTCATACAGGACAACACAATTCATGAACTGCAATGGCCTAAGTAACTAGTAAGAGAAAATGTGATGATGTTCATCGAAAACAAACAAAGGGTTGTTGTGTTGCTCGTTAACATCAAAGCTTGCCTTCAAGTTTTGTTTCAATAATTGTTATTTTGATCAGGTATTATGACGACAAAAGGTTGTTCAAAAAATTACCGTATTCCATAATAGATGGATAATATACAAGTCTGGCAGGAGAAATAACGACCATAAAACTAATGCTAAAATGTCGCAAGACAAATGATTGAAAGATCACTTGCGAAGTGACATCGCCGTTGAAAGGGATACATGAAGAAATTCCATGTTGATGGATTTTTGGAGTCTTTGATTTGGATCAAATGACGCTTGTGATACTTTCTTGGAGATAATTAAAACTCCGTTCGTAGGCCAAAAGAGGAACGGACGACTAACTGGTTGGAATTTGTACATATTGATGTATATAGTCCATTATGTCTAGTCGTGGGCGATGGATTTCAACTTCATATGCTTTCTCCGAAGATTTGAGTGAGTATATGTATATACTTACTCAATAAGGAAGAAGTATGAAACATTTGAAAAATGTTCAAAGACTTTCAAGATGAAGTGGAAAATCATTGTAACAAGAAAATAAAAGAGTTTATGATTGGATCATAAAGAAAGATGTTTGAGTTACAAGTTTAGCAAAACACCTAAGATTTGAGGAATCGTTCCATGGATTTGCATTTCCCAAAACACCATAGGAGTATGGAGTGTTCGAGATATGTAATGAAACCTTGTTTTACATGGTAAGATCAAAGGTGTCATTTATAAAACTGCCATTATATTTTAAAGATTAAAGCTTTAGTGACTACCGCTTTTACACTGAAAAGAGCTCCATCGTGATCCGTTGAAATGACACCATGTGAGTTATGGTTTGGGATAAAACCCGAATTGTCTTTTCTTAAATTTTGGTATGCTATGCATGAGTAAAATGTTTACAACCAAAGTCGGATAAGCACGTCTTTGTAGGTTATTCCAAAGAATTTGTTGGGAATTTCTCCATAACGCCAAGGACAAAAGAGTTTGTCTCTTGGAACGTCAAGTTTCTTGAGAAGGAATTTTTCGTGAAAAGTTAAGTGGGAGGACAATAGAACTTTGATAAGGTTGTTGAACCTTAGCTATATGTGCTAAGTAGCGCAGCGCCGGAAAGTGTCCCGGTGGCGGCCACAATGCTCATGGCTCTCGTGATTACAAAAGGTGTGATCTCGGAGATTAGAGTTCCTATAGAACCGTGTGGGTCGGTAAGAATCAAATAGTAAGATTTGATAAGCAAGTCGTTATTGTTTTGACAATGATGAACTGACTACATGCAAAGAAGCGATGATGGGCCCTGACTCCATAAAATGACTAGAAGTCATGGAATCCGTGATAGTATCCATACACAAGAAATCAAGTTTCTGAACTTAGAAGACCCTCCGGAAAGGCGTGAAGCCTATCGGTCGTGTTTGGATCTATAAAGAAATAGACATGGATGTTTCAAATCTATGAAATAGTCTACATGTCGGAAAGAGTTTACGACAATGTTCAAGGAATTGACTATGATAAGATTTGATCTTTCATAGCGATATTTAGTCTGGACGGATTAATGTAGCAACCACTACATATATTTTGGTATATGGTAGTTGAACAAACAAAACAAGTTCTTCTAATAGAATGGTTACCTAGGACGTGTACATGACACGATCCAAAGGGTTTTGTTAATTCAAAGGATGCTAAAAGAGTATGCAAAACTTCAATGGTTGAAGTGAGCATCGCGGAGTTGGAATCTTCACCGTGATGAAACCGTTAAAAGGTTTAATTTCATCAGAGACGATGAAGATGTTTGCATTTTGCAAGAAATTAAGTGGGAGCGCTAAGACATATTTCTAATACATTATATAAAAGACATATTGTTGATTAGAAATAATGTATCTTTTATTGACACAGGTTAAGAATTTCATTTCGATGAAAGACTTAGGCATAACTCAAGAATTAGGCATCAATGTCTATATGAATAGATTGAGGCGCTAATATGGTTTTGCCAAATGTACATAGATAAGATGTTGAATGAGTTCAATATGGAAACAACAAGAAAGGTTCTTGACGCACGGAAAGGACTAAATCAAGATTCAAGTGTGTTGACACGAGATTCAAGTGTTTTGACACTTGGTGAAATCACAAGAATATTTTGATCAATCATTCTTTGAGATGTACACATCCAGATATGTCCTATGTTCTAAATGTTATGAGCATATACCAGAATGATTCATAAGATGATCATTGGACAATAGTAAAGATATTCTTATGAGCTTTGGAAGAACTAAGAATATATCATGTATAAGTGACAAATAGTTAAAGGTAGTTCATTGTAAAGTGTTACATTGATACTAGTTTTGTCACAAGATACAAATTAAATTTATCTCAATTTAGACTATGGGTGGCACAATATAATGGAAAGGATGTTCCATGATGGATTTGGATGAGTTCCAAAGTTGAGATATTGTGACGGATACTACAACAAAAGGCTAAGTATATAACTGCTATAGTAGCAGTAAAGGAGGGCATTTGTGTTAAGTAGTTTGTTATCAAACTAGGTGTGGTTCATAGCGGTATAATACTATGAAGATACATTGTACGACAATTGTATCAACATGATTTAATCCCAAGGAACTAAAGGTCTCACCAAAGGACCAAATTTATACAATGCCATCTCATTGGAGAATGAGTAATGCGTAGAGACGCAAGGACATGCAAATACACACGGACCTGGAAGTGTCAGATCCGAAGATTATGTTTACCACTAGCAATAGTGTCTATACAACACCAGAAAGCCATAGGTGTTGAATGCACAAACTTTTAAACTAGATTATTGACTCTAGTGCAAGTGGGAGAGTGTTGGAGATATGCCCAAGAGGCAATAATAAAGTGGTTATTATTATATCTTTATGTTTATGATAAATTTTTACATCCCATGCTATAATTGTATTAACCGGAAACATTAATACTTGTGTGTTTTGTAAACATAAAAGAGTCCCTAGTAAGCCTCTTGTTAAACTAGCTTGTTGATTAATGGATGATCATGGTTTCCTGATCATGGACATTGGATGTCGTTAATAACAAGATCATATCATTAGGAGAATGATGTGATGGACACACACCCGTAGTAAGCATAGCATAAGATCAAGTCATTAAGTTCGTTTGCTATAAGCTTTAAAATACATAGTAACCTAATCCTTCGACCATGAGGTTATGTTAATCACCATCACCGGATGGGTACTTTGATGACATCAAACACCGCTTCGTAACTGGGTGGTCATAAAGGTGTCATTGGGTATTTTCTGAAAGTATGTGTTGAAGCGCATGGACCAAGATTGGGATTTGTCCATCCATATGACAGATAGATATGCTCTGGGCCCTCTCGGTGGAATGTCATCTAATTAGCTTGCAAGCATGTGACTGGGTCACAAGGGATGACATAACATGGAACGAGTAAAGAGTACTTATCAGTAATGAGGTAGAACTAGGTATGGAGATACCGACGATCAAACCTCGGATAAGTAGAGTATCGCGTGACAAAGGGAATTGGTTTCGTATGTTAATGGTTCTATCAATCACAAAGTCATCGTTGAGTATGTGGGAGCCGTTATGGATCTCCAGATCCCGCTGATGGTTATTGATCGGAGAGATGTCTCCATCATGCCTGCATATTCACGAACCGTAGGGTGACACACTTAAGGTTCGAAGTTGTTTTAAGTAGATATGGAATGTGCGTTGGAGACCGAATGTTGTTCGGAGTCTCGGATTGGATCCGGGACATCACGAGGAGATCCAGAATTGTCCGGAGAATAAGATTCATATATTGGGGATCATTTTCTAAGTTAGGAAATGTTCCAAAGTATTTGAGAGGATTCTAGAAGGTTTCGAAATGTTCCAGAAGGTTCTGGAAGATTTCTTGGAGTTTGCTTGAAAACCAAGAAAGGATCAAGGAGTCCTTGTGGGGTAAGACAAGGAGTCGTGGGGGAGGACTCCTCCCCCCTCCCAATCCGCCGGCCAAGGGAGAGGGGAGTCCTACAAGGACTCCACCTCCCCATGGCGCCTCCCTCCTTTAAATAGAGGGGTGGAGGCGCCACCCCCTGGCCCCCTCCACTACTCCAAACCTCAGCCGCCTCTCTCCTCCTCCTTTCTTCTGCTCAGGCTTAGGCGAAGCCCTGCAGAATTCTCTACTCCACCACCACCACCACCACGCTGTCGTGCTGCTGGGATTCCGTGGAGAAGATCTACTACCTCCACTGCTCGCTGGAACGAGGAGAGGAAGGTCTACTTCGACTCCGCACGTGTGACCGACTGCGGAAGCGCTGCCGGAACGCGGCGCCGGAAGGATCGTCTACTCGATCTTGAGATCGGCAAGTGATCGACTACATCAACCACGAGATCCGAATCTCGTAACGCTTTCGGATCTACAAGGGTTAGTACAGATCTATCTCGTTGCACATGTCTAATAGATTAGATCTTGGATTTTATCTAGATTAGATCTGGGTTTTGTTCGTTCTTGCGGTAGAAATTTTTTGTTTTCCATGCTACGAACCCATCACATATGTCTTCGTTCCTCTAGCCAGCTAAAAGTTCGGCACTGGTGGCTCCCTCATGATCCGAAGTCCAAAACACGCCGGCCCCGGAGGACCTTGCACCTCAATCAGCTCCGACCTATAGATTCGGTCCAGCTTTAGTCTGGCGTTATCCAGCTGCAAGTTCCTGTTTCCTAATCTTGATCCAATTATGTGGTGCTCTAGTCTAGGGAATCTGACATCAACCATTGCCAGATAACCATCATTGTACCTGTCCTGACTTGGACGAGCGTTCTGTAGTTGCATTGCATGTCCTACGCTTCTCTCATGCCGAGGTGTGTACTGTTGTTGGTGGTTCCGAGGCGCATTTTGCCCTGCTTCCGCCGGATTACGTTGTCCAGCATTACCGTTGGCAACGTTCCTTTGACCGGCGTTGCCTTGGTCGCGGTTACCTTGTCCAACTTCACATCGGCTAGCACTATGGCGATCCTCATCAACTTGCACTGTTTTTCCTTTCCCTGCCCTTACCGGAACATATGTAACCATTTGTTTGTCTCGTCTCCCCGAGGTTAGCACCTTCTCTCTCCTAGGAGCGTGACTCGGGGACGATGAAGCTCCGGCGGATTTTGCCGGGTTGTTCCCTACCGAATGAACCACATGACTGGGTTTGCCTTGTTCAGCTCCTCATTTTGCTGGCAAGCCACCCTCAACAAGTGGTTTACCCTCTCTTATTTCCTTTCCCGGGCTTCTCCGGTTAAACCCCTAACTCGGACGCAGCTGCATTCGCAGCCCTGAGGTTCTTTGCTGGGGTATTGTACCTCTCCAGCCCTCCTGTTACTATAGTAGCTATCTGAACCGGCCTAGGCTCACACTCCTTGTCAATTTCCGTAATCAGGTTTCTACCTTGGATTTTTACTCCATCTATACGGTTTGCCTTTGCATATTCCCTCAAGGTGATGTTCAGCGACTGCTGCAACTTGGCTACTTTTTTCGCCCCAGCTAACATTTTCTGCCTAGTCTCCTCTAACTCAGCTTGCGCCTGAGCCGGATCTACAATAGGAGCTACTGATGTCGCTAGGCTATCTATTGCTTGCTGCAGTATATTCTCTGGCCTCTCTAGTGGTGGGAATCTAGACCTTGCCTGCTTTGGCGTGACCTCCGGGTCATCCTTGCTTGCTCCTTCGTTTGGTGCGATCATCATGACCTCAATGCAGCTTGTGGGGCGAGTGATACGCGGGCCGCTAACTACGCTGAGAGGTGGCTCGCATCCCTCGATGACGTGCCGCGGGTGAACGCAGGTCTCGTCCACGCCAACATAGATCTCGTGTGCGCCAAGCTTGATGAAGAGGCCATTGCACGGAGGAGGACGCCTGCCGAAGCTTCCAGCATTGTCATTGACGTAGTCCAGCGCTCCAAAGCGCTGAACCAAGCCTGAGACGATGCGCTCGCCAGTGTTGATGATGTTTCCCGTCTAGATTTTCACCCCTGTTAGCGCCGCTAGCCCCACGGTGGACGCCAACTATCATGGTGGTGGCACGGCAGATGCCATGGATAGGCTAAAGATGAGGCTAATGAGAACTAGAGGAATCCGGGGAGGGATAGTGTGGTGATTCCACACACAGATGTTTGTATTTCACTCTATCAATGATGGATTACAAGGGCTCCTTGAGCTATTCGTGAGAAGGAGACTAGTTCTCTTACCCCCCACTACAACGCTCTAGAGTTCTTTCAAGACAGAATGATCGATCCCCTGGTATGAAGGTCCTGGTGCTCCTTATATAGGGGAACCCAGGTTTCATTGTGAGGGCATACGTGGAGGTATATTCCCCGAATATGTCTCTTAGTTAAAGCTAGATGCTTCTTTATTCACTTTAACGGCCCGTCCGGACTATGGACGTAACCCTCTGCGTGCCCCTTGCCTTTAGGCGTCACCAGACACGGACTACGTCAGCCGACATCGCCCGCGTCATCTTTGTCGGCCACACCTCGCTGGTCCTTCCCTCCGCTCGCTTTGCTCACGCTACAGCGGGCAGATGCCACATTTTGACCAGCGGGAGATTCCTTCCTTCTCTTGAAAGCGAAGTGGTAGCCCGGCTAGCGCTTGGCTAACCCGGCTACGAGGGTACCTGCATACATGGCAAATCAAGTCCAGCGGACTTATATTTTATGTCGGCCGGATTAATATTAGGCAAACGCCCACCGGGCCGGGTTACTCCGTAAGTTGGCCTGCCTTGAGGTGACCCGGCCAACACTTGCTTTGACCGTGCCGTACCTTGGCTAACCCGGTCTTTATATCCCGACGTTACCCTACCTGGGGGTATCCCCAACATTCGATGTATTTTTGCTCGATGTATCTTTTTGTTTACTTGAAGAAATACTGGTTTCCCTATGTTGCTTATGAGCTTCAATATGAAACAAGCGGCCACTTCTTGCATCTAAGGTCAAATCTTCCAGTTTTAGACATGTCTAACACGTAAATGACACATTTGTCACCGATTAAAAACACTCAACCCCGCACATGTTTATATATTTAATTTATGATAACACAAACAAAGCAAACTATGTTACCAACAGTGAGTATAATACACCTACCACACTCTAACAAATAGACGTAGGCGGGCGAAGCGCGCATGTCCACCTAGTACCAAATTAGGCTTGCATAATTCTAAATGCTATGTGCACATCTTTCCTAGCCGCCACTTATGCTTTGGGAAATTGGACTTTTCTTTTTAGAGGTCAAATTCTTTGTCGGATGAATCGTACGAAGAACTCATTTACAAACATATAATCGAACTACTATTTAATCTATGCAGAATTTATATCTAAAAATGGCGATTTGTTGAAACGGCGGTGGCTACGTAACGTGTATGCGATTCATCGAACACCGCACGTGCGCCCAGTCATCGAACTTCTTAGCGCGGACCGGCGAGATGCTCGTGGAGCGCCGAGCAGCGGAGGTCCACAGGGCGGACCGAAGGCTCCGGAGCGGCGCGACATCGAAGAAGTGGTGGAGGCCCGATTTAATGTGGAGAAGCGACGACGGCGACTCCCGGAACGGCGACAGATCTACCGCGGGAGTAGCGACGGGGCGCGGAAGCGGCGAGGCAGCATCGCCGGAGTAGGTGGGGAGTGATGTTCGTTTGGCGCGCGTCGAAATTTTAGCGTGAGGAAATGGTCGTTGCGAGTTCGTACGCTGATCAAGTTTTGCCG
The DNA here is from genome assembly GCA_910589775.1 of Avena eriantha. Classification (NCBI taxonomy): domain Eukaryota; kingdom Viridiplantae; phylum Streptophyta; class Magnoliopsida; order Poales; family Poaceae; genus Avena; species Avena eriantha. The sequence goes on from OU342742.1 coordinate 229,741,331, forward strand.
CGCACTGTAGTGCGAGCGACAAATATGACGCATACGATAGCACAAATTGTCGCGCGATAGTTTACAATGTCTGCTGTAGCGTCCGAATCTACCTCTCGCACGCTATACCGGTAGTTTTTCAATCACGCGTTTTAGCGCGCGTCTGTTAAAGATGCTCTGAAGCTGTTAACCATCAGTCGTTGGTGCGTGTTATGTGCAAATGATTACAGCAAAATATAAACCATCGCTATGTTTTTTTTTTGAGAAAGATGCCACGTTGTGCACTAGAATTCCCCTCTGTAGCAATTCAAAAGGAAAAAAAAATCACCTCTCTAGTGCCGTACTACTTCTTCCAGTCGGCTAGCGGTCAAAGTCGCTTATCCCCTCCACTTTCACCAAAGAGTCGCATAACCTCGAATCCCCACCTACCCGCTCGGCTCCCATCGCAGCCCGTCTGCCATGGCCATCGCCTCCCTCGCTGTTCGCTCGGCTGTCGGTGCCGCCCTGTCAGCGTTGATTGCCGCGCGCGCTGTACGGCGCCGCTCGCTGGACGTCTCGGGTGGCGCCGCCGGGTTCGCCGTGATGGCTCTCCACCTTGCCTGCGGTTACAGGTACGGAGCGCTACTGCTGGCCTTCTTTGTCACATCCTCCAAGGTTACCAAGATCGGCGAGGATCGCAAGCGGCGCGTTGAGGAGGACTTTAAGGAGGGTGGTCAGCGCAACTGGATCCAGGTTCTGGCAAATAGTGCAATAGCTACTGTATTGGTCATCCTATTGGCGATAATGACTGGGGGTCAAGATCAGTGCTTGGATTCGAAGGATTCCAAGTTCGTAACTGGTATAATAGGTTCTATCATTGGCCACTATTGCTGCTGCAATGGAGACACTTGGTCATCTGAAATTGGTGTGCTTAGTGATGAACAACCACGGCTTATCACTACACTGAAGCCTGTCAGGAAAGGTACAAATGGTGGAGTGACCTTACAAGGACTTCTTGCTGCCGCAGCAGGTGGTCTAACCATTGGCCTGACTTTTGTTGCCGTTGGACTGATGACAGCTGAATGCTCTTCTGAGATGGCGCTTCGACAGCTCCTAGCTATACCTATCTCTGCTGCTGCTGGTTTGCTTGGGAGTCTGATTGATTCGTTGCTGGGTGCCACACTTCAGTTCAGCGGATACTGCAGTGTTCGGAAGAAGGTGGTCAGTAAACGGGGACCTACTGTCACCAAGATTTCTGGAATGACTATCCTGGATAATGATGCTGTTAATGCAGTGTCTGTGCTACTAACAGCTGTGATTACAGCTTATGTGTGCATTTTCTGCTTCTAGAAGAAAAGGTTTTGTTGGCTTGTCACTTGTTCCTAATGCTCAATGTCATGTGGTCTAACCATTGGTATTACTTTTGTATGACACCATGTTTGCCTCAAGCAAGATGAATAATAAAGTGTTGGATATCAAAAAAAGTGTCCAACTGATTCTAGAGTGCATGTCCTGTTGCTAGATATAAGTAGATGTCACTTCGTCCTTCTATCACGTGTGTTATGGTCTTGTGGATGGACGGTAGTTCCCCATCACCCCAAGTGAAAGAGACATCTATGATTTCATCTATTGTTATGTATGCACATACAATTTTCTATATGCATGTATATTCCAGCACCAGCATCCCATCTAGCAAATTTGGACTTTGTGATTCAGAAGCAGCTCCAATGTAATTTGTATTGCATAATCGATATTTGTAGTCTACTGAAACATATGCTGAGAAGGAAGGAAATGGCTGCGCAAAAACATACCATGATCTAAGCAAGGTTGTTAACTCAAGTAACAGAGAAACTGTCCAGTGTTTACCAGAAACAATTGCTACCTTCCCAGATATTGTTGGCAGCTCAAATATGCATTTCCTACTGTGTGTTTTATTGAAATCAGTGTCAGTCAACATATGGAATAGTGGAAACTAAGACAAGACCATAAAAGAATAAGGAGAAGAAAATATACAGATGCTAGTCATGCTAAAAGCCTAATAAAAGAAAAAAGTATATGCTCGTGATATGATCTCATGAGAAACAATAAATAAAGAAGATACGCAAAGGGGTTTACAATTGATAAGCCTCTCACTGCTTGATCATCCCCAACGGTGTTATCAGAAGAAGCGGTCAATACTCCAGTAATTCCAGTAATTCATTTTCTGGTGTCCAAAGTCCTAACGAATGGTTGTCACCAGATTCTGGGATAAACTTTTATTTTAGCTGAAGAAGATCGGAGACAAGGAGAGGTACAATACATATGTTGTATGTTCGTTTTTTTTTTTGGAAAAATGAATTATTTATTATGCATCAACAAGTATTCTGTTTGAGCCAACCAATTTTGTGAAAAGGACACTGAGAAAGATTTGAATTAATAGAGATGAATTAGGAGAGTAACGAGAGTTAAGCTAACTATAGGGCCCCTGGGGAGGCTTGTCATGACACCCCTTGCTTACTTTCTTTGTCAGATGTTGCTTGATCAGATGGTGAACAGAAGGCTATTTGGTGGGACCATGATATTTAAGGACCATGTGGTTTATTGCATAATTAGATCATTTGTATTGCTGACTGTGGTAGTATACTGTAGTTAGACTATAATGTTGCTTATTTTTTCAATTTGAGTTCCATTGTACTCCCTCCGTCCAGAAATAAGTGACTTCCATTTGTCTAATGTCGGATGTATCTAGACATGTTTTAGTGTATAGATACATGCGAATCTAGACAAATACAAGTCACTTATTTCTAGACGGAGGGAGTATTATACCTGCCCTTCCTAATTTCTTTTCCTGATTGTCCCTTGTGAAATTTTATTACCAGAATGTCTTATGCAACATTGGCTAATATGCTTGCATTTGATTCGTTGTATGGAAGATCAATGATGCCATCTCAAACATTCCGCTAGCGACCGTGGATGATGATAATGGTGAATCAACCAGGCTTGCAGTTGTTGAAATCATACGTGGACCGTTGAGAATAAGGCTGATGGTTGTGTGCAAGCTGCAGTTTCCAATTCTCTTCCAGATGATAACTCACATATGACTGTTTCCAAGGTTAGCCAAGTTTTATAGATTGAGCAGAAATTGTTGTGTTTTATCAGTTGCTACTACAGAGTAACAGACTTAGTCAAATATGCAAGGGCAAAACCAGTATTATCATGCCAATAAGTTTCTAAATACTATGTTCTGTTTGCCCAAGATTCCTGTGACAGTTCAGGCCTTCTTTTGCTGGATACAACCCCTTAAATTACAGGCTTTCTTTCCAGATGAGTCATATCTACCTGAGATGTACCATGGATTTGGGCATAAATTGTAGACTGCTCTAATAGTCTAACGACAAATTTTTTCTCTGTTTCAAGAAGATACCAGACTGTACCTCACAGGAGCCAAAGCCATATAGCAGCATGGGTTCTAGCCCATTAAGCCTAATGTACCTGAGATCTTTTCTATATATAAGGGAGATAGATATCTGCGTACCATCAGAGGCGGCCCATTCTATCTGATATATAATTTGATACATTAAATCCACCTAAAACCTAAGAAGAAATATAAGGTCAAATTACCTGGAGTACATAGGAGTTCTTTTCTACTGCAAGTGGTGAATAAGATTACATATTTATTAAATGGGATCTAGAGCATACTATGGGGGAAAAAATACTCACACATCACATATTTCCAAATAAATTAAAAATGAATTGTTTAATTCGTGTTAATAAAGACCAATACTGCTGGTAAGAGACCCTTCTCACTCATTTCAATTTAAAATCTAAACAATTGTTGTGTATGTGCAGGTGGACTTTTGCAACTTTAACAACTGATTTAAATAGAAAACTGTCCACCAAAAATTATATAATATTTACCAAATGTACTTCCATAACATGTTTTACATATTTTTTTGAATTTTGCTAGCATGTTAGCACAACTGATGGTAAACGTTGCATCTTTAACATCAAAGTCAAAATTGAGTTACATGTGGAAAATACATGGAGTATGGGACTTGTAAAGCAAAATCAGCACCAAAGATTTTGGCTTGGGCAGTATATTATATGGACCATCACCAAACACACTGTCAAAAGCGATAGTATATTAAGGAAAGTACATGCAGTAACACAAGCAACAAATAGAAACTAGTCAACCAATTTCATATTGTTGAAATGTTGATGCTCATTGTTTCGGTTAACATGGCCAGGTACAAAGTGAATCTTAAGAAGCAGATGCACAATTTGTTCTTAAAGATATACAACTAAGTGGTGCAAGTGACAACTTAACAGTTTCAATTTTCTTCAGTAAAGACACCACTGAATCCATATCATAGTCTAAGACAGAGGGTGGTGTCTTAAGTGAGCTATAACGAACCCAAAGAATAGTTAAACAGAACTGTGACTTCTTAGGTTCCACTGCATATATCCCCTAAAAAAAAGGTTCCATTGCATATACTGGATTGGTGAAATCAATCACCCGCCCTCAGGCCATATACAGTTAATTTTGGTAGACCATTCTCACACTCATAGACAATAATATGATTCGGAAGAAGCTGGAATTCTTGATTTTCTACACAGAAAGGAGCTTTAGGTTTTTGTCGCAGTTGTGCTACTAATGTTGGTCGATGCATTGTCACTAATACATAAAATTACAGTTTTGCTATTTCTTTTGGTATTACATTGGTAAGAAAAGCAGAGTACAGTCAGTTAAATTTTGAAACTCATAAGGTGCATCATGAATAATTTAACTGATAGCTCTGTGCAGTTATCTATTAGATGCAGCTTATTAATCAGTATACATGACTATACTATTCACTTAAGTACATGCTTCTCCAAAAATATTTTCAGTACTCCCTCCGTCCTAAAAAAGATGTCACAAATTTGTCTAAATTTAAATAAATCTAGACACGTTTTAGTACGTAGATACATCTAAATTTTAACAAATCTAAGACATCCTTTTTAGGACGGAGGGAGTACATTAAATAAAAAATCTAGAAGTACTGCAAGAGCATCAAGTTTCTCACCCATCTCCTAATGCCAGAAAGAAAAAGTATAGAACTCTGGAAGCAGATATTACTACAGCCATCCTATTAATGATCCATACCTCTTTTTTGCGAAAACGCAAAAAGCTTTGCGTTTCGATTCATTGATAGAAAAAAGGAGTTTGATTTAAGGCAATACCCATATTTACACACCGAACACTCAAAACAAGACTACGACTAAGCTGCCGAAATCCGTCAAGTGCTTCTCCAAGATGCCGCAGAGTGAGCTCCTCCACTAAATAGAACCCATGCCGATGAAAGTCGCAACGCTTGTGCATTGTCGATATTACCAAGAAACTGCCAGTCGCAACCAAGACGTGTTCCGCCAGAATCCTGCGAGCCAACAAAGGCTCAGCTGGGAGCATGCTGCTCTGGCCTCAGCCCAGATCCGGAGTACGCCGTCGGCGTGACGGCTACCTCCGAGCAGTCTAAGCACGCGAAGTGTGCAGTCTTCACCAGCCCGCCATCAAGCACAGAGGCCAACCCACCACTGCACATCCGGAGGCTTGCTCGCGCGGTCTAAGGAAGATCCTCGTCGTGCAAGCCACCTCGATACCACTCGAGAGGCCGGTACACCAACAATGCAAGACGCCTCCAATGTGGCCAACGCTGGAATCCACAATGAAGAACTAATGTCTGAACCAGAGTCAAGTCCCCAAGACAACGCCTCCATGGAGGGTACGACGTCAAATACGCCGCTGTCGCCCGATCTGGCAAGCCAAATCTAAGGTTTTCACCTGAGACATGAGACACTGGGCGAGGGAGGTGCCGAAACTCCTCAGTGACGCCTCAGAGGAAACAGCGCCCTCGGGCGTCGTCGTCACTGGCCCCGAAAGGCAGGGCTTTCGCCCGCAGCATGGTGCCCCCTCACCGCAACCGAACATTGTTTGTTCCTCACCCGGAGCTACCGCGTTGGCTCCTTCCCACTCTGTTGGCAGCACGTTTAGCGCGCCGGATCGGGGGCAACCATGCCCACAAGGGGACAAGCCGCCTAAGGGCGCAACACCGAGCCGCAAGCGGCCCAGGTGCCGCCATGGGAGGGGTCGCCGGTAGGATAGCGCACAACCACCCTAGAGAAGCATCACCGGCCAACCAGCACCCACCCCGCCGCCAGCGCCGCACGGGCACCTCGAGCCTCTATGCCAAGGTGGCGTTGGGCTCAACTCAACCCGGCCAGAGCAGCAGCAATGCTACGCTCGGAGCTGGGCAGAACGGACGAGGATAGTGGGTGGCCGCACCCAGGCATGGAGCGCCAGGCCGGCCAGATCGCCGTCAAGACCTCAACTCCAGCCACCAGCGCCGCGTCGATTCCGGAACACCCACACCCGCGCGCGCATCGCAGCGCCGCCATGTGCACGCCGTCGTAGGGGAAGAACAGTTGCGCCTGGGGCTCCCGCCGTCGCTGTGGAATCGCCACAACGCCACAGCTAGAACTGCAGCCGCACAAAAACTGCAGCGAGCATGCAGGGCTCAGATGGAAAGGGGGCGGGGTAGGCACGCTCAGGCCAGGCCAGGGCCCGCCCAACCCAGATCGGGCCCGGATCTGGGCCTATAGGCCTGCACCACCACGAGGTCACCCACCCACACCACCAGCGCCTCTGCTGCCCACGCCACCCACGCCTGCAGCCCCGACGTCGCTGCCTCGTGCCACCACTCGAGCGGAGCTCGTCACCACCACACCGCCGCCGAACGGGAGCCCCCGCGCCTCCCTCCGCACGCGCGGGAAAAAGCAGTCCCGCCGCCGCTGGCACCACCCAGGCTTTGCCCGCGGCCCTCGCCGGCGGCGGCAGGGGAGGAGCGGAGGAGGAGGGTTGGGGGCTCGCCGTCGCCCGAGCGAGAGTCCACACCATGATCCATACGTCTGACAGTGATGCAACATGAATCCAATGTTTAGAGATTGCTGCTTGGTGTTACAAGATACAACGGTGAGTTCTCTGCCACGTGCCACACTGCCATGTGCCGTAGCTATATACTGTGCTTGATTTATTTCCTCACTTGCTTGTCAAGACGGAGACTGCCATTGACATCACACTACATACTGTTCGACCATTAATAAGATTGCTAATTGGAAACTCAAATATCATCACACTACAATGGAGTAAACTAGAAGTTTTTTTTTTTTTGAACTATCCACTTCCTCTTCAGTGCCAAATTGCTGCTTTGGTGTGGAGAACTTAATTTCTCTATCAATTAAGTTGCAGGATAGAAAGGTTTGCAAACAACTTTTCTATCTGAACTCTTGAGGTAACAGCAAGCAGTAGTAAGTTAGTAACTTGATGACCTATTTTGACCATCGTTATAGTCAGTTTATGCTCCTTGCTAATGGAAATTTGTTTTCCCTACCGTAAGGGTAATGTTTTAAAGTGCAGCTAGGCCCCATGGTGTAAGGCCAGTTACTTGATTTCAGTTTCAATTTCAGAGTTCAGTTAGCTATATATTTTAGGTGAAATATTTGCTCTATATGTTAAGATGCTTATGTTTTGTGTTTTGCAGACCCCCATGGTGTCCATGCAAGCTATGGACATTGTGATTAGGTGCAGGGCTAGGGGAATGCGTCTTCAAGTTGCACTGGTTAATTTTACGGTGAAAACCATGCATCACCTATTACTGACAAGTGACGAGATTTGAAGTGACATGCATCTAACTTATCTGTCGTTTGTTGGACATGCTTTATTTACTTTGTCTACGTGGTATTTTTTGTGAACTGTAAACGCCAAGGATTTGTTGATGCAGCTACCGAGAGGTGTTTGGTAGCCTGTATGAGGGTCAGACAGTATCTGAGGAGATGAAATCAACCCGATTGGTTGACTGCATGGGTGCTTGGGCTGCGCCAGCACGATTCTCAAAGCGGCCCAGAGCCAGGCCAGGGGCAACGCTCAGATCGACCATTTCCGTGGAGTCATTCCTGGGCACGGATATTAAAGCACTCATCGATGCAATTCTTGCACGCACTCGTGTGATGGTTTTTTCTCTCCCCTCTTAAACTGTTTTCATCCCAACCACTTGGGATTAGCACGAATATGCTCCAAATCAACTCAAGCTCTACATGAAAAAGAGGCACACCGATGGTAGGGTTCCATTCCGACCATCGATACCGAGGTTCCTACTCCGTATCATCTTAGATTCATAGTCAAAGTTGGAGCTTTTTGGAAGGATTTTTTTCAGATTTGTCACACAAAATCAATCTTTAGAAGGGTGCTTTGAGGTGTAGCTTGATCTTGTTGTTTCCTACAACATTTATATTGCAAGTTATTCGTTCTGATGTAGAGTTAGGGATCCCTCCGAACATGTACTTGTTCTCCGTAAATTGTACTTGAGTGTACGTGAGGAGGAACTTGTGCTTGAGTATAAGTGAGGAGGAAGAAGGGCTTCTCTCTCCACCCTCAAACATGATCTCATATATCCACTTGTAATCAGCACATTTATGCTTGGGATCAAAACAAGTTTCACATGAAAAAGATGAGCATCGACGACGGGATTCCATTCCAACTATTGGCACCGAGTTTTGTGCTCTGTATCTTCTCCGATTTGTGATCAAAGTTGTAGTTTTTTGGGCGAATTTTATCAGATTCGTTGCACAGATTCAATCGTTCGAGGTGGTCCTTTGAGGTGTAGCTTGATCATGATGTCCTCCACAACTCTCGTGTTCGAAGTTTTTCGTTCTGGTGGAGGTGTAGGAATTCATGTGTAGCTTATCTAAGGTTGAAGATGAAATTCTGTGAAAGCCCAGGTTGTGCAGGCGGAAGAACTGCAGAAGCCGGTCCTCTCTGTGTCCTCCCAAGCCGCTGTCCGTCGTTAGGGCCGCCGAAGAAGGTGCCCCTCCGCCGTCTGTCGCCAGAACAGCTGTTGCGTCGCCGTCCATCGCTGGAACAGCTGGCGCACTAGCAGACGAACACGAAGAACACTAACTGCTAACGACGGTTTAGGTGGGCATACATGGCGTCTAAATCCAATACAGGCAACCAAACAATATGGGTATAGTAGCTCAACCTCTAAAACTGCAGGCTACCAAACGAGAAGTGAAAAGTGGCTCAACACTTGTATATACGTGACAGTGCCAGCCGCATCACTGTCCAACTAAGCTACAAAAGCATGCAGGCTAACACCCCGACTGTCTGACTCCTTGCGCTGCGATTGGGCCGCATAAGAGCGGTCAAGAGATGCGCCCAGCTGCTAGTGAACATTCATACAGCACTATATAGAAAACAAAGTCTAAAGAGAAGTGATACTACCGTATGAAGAGGGAAATAAATGCTCTCACTGTATTTAGAGGTGCTCTGCTTAGGCTGGTCATAGTGGAAGTATCATATTATTAGTATCATGTATATGATACTAGTGTATGATACTACCTCTCTAGTGGTTAGTATCATCTAGTAGTATCATAGTACTTTAATTTTTTCTACAATCTCAATGCAATTGTGTGTATGAGATGTATTGGTCATTAAATTATCTAGTTTCACGAGTTATGATACAGTATCATATTATGATACTACTAACATCTCTCTTTATTAATTGTGGTGCCACATCAGATTTTGGCAAGTTGGCATACGATACTCCTTATGATACTCCCACTAGGGCTAGCCTTATCAAGTCAAACCCAACCTTGGTTGATCATGCTCTTTGTCTGTGATACAATAATCAATTTGAATAAAATACAGATTATTCTGAACAAATCTCTTGTCTTATAAAACAATGACAACACAATGAATGATTTCTAGATGATGCTGCTGAGCAGCGCCCATACACACATCATTTAATCCCTCTTAAGAGCACCCAACTCTAGCAGATTCAATAAAATGTTCGGAACCCAAAGTAACTGACATTTCACTGGTTCAACCGAAAAACTGGCAGCGCTGACATCACATAATTGATTGACCCGTAATTTTTTTTGCGGTTGCGGTTATATCCCACTATGAAACACGTAGTACGCGGGGCTATTTATTCGGTTTCCCGCATTCGCGCCTACCGCTTGACGGATCGGGCATTTCAGCCTCCACTATCCGCTCACGCACGATCTCGTCGTCACTGTGTCGTCAGCCATTTCCCACCTCGACGTCGGCTCCATTGGTCTCATGCGACTCCGCCCACATGTTCTTAGGTCGCGCGCCTCACCTCCGCGGCTGTCGACGGTGCTTCTGCCTCCGCTATTCTTGTCAGAGGCACGCTACTTCGCGCAAGGGAAGGACGGTGGGTACAAGAAGCCGCAAGATTTACCCCTAGGCTATTTCGAACAGGGGAACTGTGAATTGATTAACGAACTGCTGGATGATTTTGACAAGTAAATCCGATCCCCTTTCTAGTTAGGGTTTGTAATTAACCAAAATTCTCTCTGATTTTGGTTTTCGGATTTGGAGTTTGAATCTATATGTTGATTTAGAGCTCGATGTGAGGTCGGGCATCGACATTTCGTGGGAAGGGGGCATGTTGAGGTGTTCCGAGATGCGTACAAGGCAGCATGGGCATCATGAACTCGTCGGTGATAGCCGAGACGAAACCATGCACTAGCACAGCGACGAAGTAGCTCGTCAATGCATCCTCTGACATCTGCGAGGTGCCTCTTTCACGACTGCAACTCTGCTAAACAAAAAGAATTGCACCAAATACTAATTAAAAGAGTGTACTTTCAGACTACCCTCTATCCACAAATTAGTGTATTTTTAGACTTGTCCTAAGTCAAGTATTTTAACTTTATTAAAAGAAGTAGTAGCATATATGACATCAAATTGATATAATATGAAACTCTATTCCAAAGGAGATCTAGTTATACTAATTTAATGTCATAAATGTTGCTAGGTTTTTGGTAAAAGATAGTCAAACTTTATTTTTTTTGACATAGAACAAAGCTAGAAGTTACACTTGTTTATGAAAGAAGGAAGTAGACCCGAGAAGCTCGGAGTTAAAACGACCGCTCTATGAGTACGTTTTGTATTGTGTCCAAATTACATCCTACCAAAATCTCCGAAATGTCCAAATTGGTGTTTGTTTGGACGGTGGCCAAATCTTTTGTCAATTTTAGCAAACTCATGGGGCAACAAGAACTTTTTAAAATTCTTGGATAGCTACACAAAATTTTGGTTGTGTCGTACCTAGGCTAACCTTCGTGTAATCAAATTTTTTTTGAGGTAACCTTATGTGTAATTTTATTTTTTTAAGGTAACCTTATGTGTAATCTTTGTGTTTACATCTTGGCGGTGGAAGAGAAAAGAGGATATAGCACATGCACATGTAGCCATGTAGGCAAAGCAAGACAACGGAAAGCAAAGCAAAGCCAAAAGGTCGAACGGACGGAGGCAGCAGCGTAGGGCCACGCATGGATGCGCTGGTAAGCCTGCTAGCTCAGTAACATTACGGGAACCACAACATCGGATAGCTCAGTCCACGGCTTTGTCCCATGCAGGAAACGCTCCCTGACCACGGCGCTATCAAACCGTGTTGTGGGACTGTCTAGGACCCTTGATGCGAAGCTGGCAGGAGGGTAGCGCCTGTCAGAGCACGACGATGCCGTTTTCTATCTGTACTCTTTGTCCGTTCAGGTCATTGAGCTAACACTACAAAAACTCACCGACTTAAGCATCATCAAGTTTCAAGATTTTGACATCCTTTTTCCGCACCTCTATCACAAAAGCATCAGGTTTTAAGCAAGCATCGTAGGCATTGGATAACGCAGTAGAATTTGGAATTGGTGATCATGCCACTAAAGCTCATGGAAAAAAAAGCGATTTTGCTCGCTACGGCGTTATTTTCCAAATAGCTTGCTATATCGCGCTAAAACATCATAGCATTAGCGCTATTTGTTATTTTTTTATGGTGGGTGTGAAGTAAGTGAGCATATGATGAGGGTGTGGAGTAAGCAAACATGTGATAAAAAATTTGATTGTTGAATTTAAGTGATCGCGTCAAGCCGCCGCCTCTTTCTACAGCGCCCGACACTGCGCCTAGATTCAGCCGTGCAAGGTTCTCCTCCATCTTGAATAGCGTCATAATTGGTTATGCATGTACAAGTATTACTCTGCGCAGTTCGTTAGATGCTCGAATTCTTGGTATTCATGATATACCAGTTATATTTTCTAAATTTTTATTTTTCTATTTTTTTACAAAACGTTATTTTGTAAAATAGCACGCTATTAGCACACTATAACTTCCATAGCGTCTAGAGAAAGGTCACGCTATTTTTTCCTTACTAAAGCTTCATGGCCATCACATTCCTTCACTTGATTGGATCCTCCTACTCTCCATTCTCCTGCCATGTTTGTGTGTGCATAAAAGAAGTGGACAATGTTCGGTTAGTTATTGTCCACTTCTTTGATGACTCAATGACCAGCTTCACAAGATCTATAGTCACACCCAAACTCTAATACGAGTATTAATTCTTCACAATGTAGTCTAAGCCAAATCTAGCAACCATTGATATTCACCCATATCATTTGGGTAATAAGTAGATTTAATTGGTGATTGCATCTAGTATCACCATGTCCTAGAATGCAACTCATAATTTCCTATCTAAGTAAAGATGCCAAACAATATGAACGTGAAAATTGGCATTGTGGCTTTTTTTATGGTCTCTGGGAAAGGAATTGATGGCAGTATCATTCTGCATCTTCGGCTCTAGCTATAACAAGGATACTAAGACATAAGTTGACATTTTGGTCTTATGAAAGAGACACACACATACAAGGCCCATGGTATAAGATAATCATGCAATTATGTTGTATATGCTTATTTTCTGTTTTCCCGCCCAACAGATATCACTCTTTCGAATCAATGGACGGGCATTCCACTAGTATTAAATGTGTATAAATCACTATAGAAAATATTTATAATACCAAAGAGTATATTGGTCCTTTTCTTTTGAAAGAGACATCTTCCTTCTTTCTTAAGAATGAAGGATGGCCTGAAACTCTCTCTTATAGCCTGGCTAGACGCTCTGTAGTTCTCTTGGGCTATGCCCTGGGCTTGGCCATTTTGTATATTCCTCCTCCCTTTTCATCTTATACATATTTGTTCTCATTTAATAAAATTTTACTATCGCGGCCTCCCCTACAGTTTTCAGCTCAAAAAAGTATATTGATTATGTAGAAAAACAAAAAATCCAATTTCTAAGAATAAGTTCACGCCATAAATTAAAAGACTAAGTCACACCCAAAAAAATTAATACGGTCAGCTCAACAACGGTCGTTGATTCACTTATACAACGAGTCTCTCTCCAGTAATGCCCTACAAGTTGTAGTAAAACCACCTTTAACTAGACCTTCATCCACAGATTATTAAATGTATTGTTATATGTAAGACATATTTGACATAAAAATGACACTAACATGTACATGCGAATGATTTGGTAAAATATCCTCTTAAACAACATATACTCTAGATTTTTCTATTTGAGCCTACCTATAATTATAAACTAAAAACCTCTATCTTGATATTATTATGGCATACAGTTTAGATATCCCTACAAAGAGCGTAAGCATACATAAATTATATACATTATACTCAGATGACACAAATTCATCCGAGGGTACACACGGTTTTGTCTTTTCTTAATTTCTCACATTCAACATAATGTTGTTTATGTTCTAAGGAGATGTATTAAAAACTAATGAAACTTTTTTTTTATAAAATATGGTGACCATGAATTGACAAAAAACAAAGTTATAAACAATTTAATAAATTTAGTGTAAATAATTATATTTATTTTAAATCGCCTCGGGGTCAATAATTGGTGACATCATACGCGGTGATGTAAGGTTGGCGGTCATAGCTTTCGTGATCGGGTGGACACCCTTGGACACCGAGAGCGTGGAGAAGGTCGGCGACTAGGAGAGCTTGAGCGCGGCATCCTCAGGATCATAGCTCATATTTTAATGTGCCTTAGCTTGTCTGTGTCAAAGAGTACTCTTTAGGCATGAAACCTTAGTTTAATTTTTGGTCTGGGAGAAATCTTTAAATCCCAATAATCAAAAAGCATCAACAAAATGAGAAACTACGACTACAGTCCTGCATTGTATGCGTATCACATCATTCTAATATTCGCTTTTAGAACACTCTTTCAATACATGCTGAAGAAGTATGCGAGACCAGCGGCAGAGGACACCCACACACATGAATTTTGACACGAGGATATAAAAATTGCAACGAGACATGTTATGTCACAAAACCGTGCGGTGTGCCGCCACGTGAATGTTCCTAGTCGCTTGGAAATATAAGCCTATAATTATTTTTCTTAAATGGGAAATAAGCCTATAATTCTTCGATCGGGTTGTGCAAATCTAAGTGGTTCTATTACCAGCAGTATGGAAGATCTTCCCTACAAAGAAATTCGAAGGTTACTGAAGATTAGCCGTGGGCAAAACAGGGCCAGATCGGAGGTTGATGTACCGGCACGAGATCTTGATGGAATTTTGTTTGTGTACCGATCATAGTTCGTTTGGACTGTCTTCCGGTTTTCATTTGAGAATCCAAGTCAGTTATTTTGGGATGAAGGGGGTACATCATTTTGTATAATTGAGCCGAATGGTAAGTATACATCTTAGGCTACCAGATCGTGCATTTTCATCCAAGAAAGAAAGATTCGCAGCGACAAAATGTACTCCCTCCGTCCAGAAATAACTGACTTGTATTTGTCTAGATTCGAATGTATCTATATATTAAAATACATCTAAATACATTCGAATCTACACAGACTAAGTCAGTTATTTCTGGACGGAGGGCAGACATAGCTCCCACCATTCTTCATCGATGTTTTTCATATCTGGGCCACAAACAATTCTGCCTCCTTGCATGCTGCGACTCCATGAAAGTAAAATCTCACAGCAACAAACTATATCTAGTCTGGTAGAGCTTCTACCATTCTCCAACGATATTTTTCTCAGTTCTCACAAATCAAATGGACCAATGTAAGCTACATCAGGAAGAGGGCAAACCATGTCGGTTGCTACACTCCCTAGAGTTACAAAATGGTACAACAGCAGGCAAAATATATTCAGGCTAGCTTGCTCCTCCACTGTTCTGGCAGTGAAGCTCCAAACACCTGGGCCAGCACAATCTTCTGCCTCTTGTTCAGTCTGCACAACTGATGGACCCTGCCGGTGTCACCATTCAGTAGCCTGCGCCCATCGCCTGCTGCCTTTCTCCTAAGGGAGCAGAGCTGCGCCGATGGATCGGTTGTAGCCACTCCATCAGCATCGGCATCAGCTTCGGGTTCGTCTGCTCCCCAGTCTAACTCATCATCAGTCATACCTTTTGATGCCTCATTTGTTGATTCAGGGGCTTCCCGGACATCGTCTTTTGCTGCAGCAGTCTCTGTGTGGCTGTCAGTACCCCACCATTTCAGAGTTTCAGCAGACAGGCCAGATGATGGAAATCCATACTTGAAATCATCCATGTAGGTCGGGATGTCTTTGGGTTGGCTAACCGGGAACAAGCTTGATGACCCATTTGGTGCATTTTGTCTCCCTAGGGCTGGTACTTGTCCTGCCTTTGCACTTGCACTTGCACTGCCTTGTTGAGATTTTGGCACTCCTTGGAAAGCAACTGATGACCTATAAATATGACGAAAATAAGGATCAGACATCTGCTGCAAATTGTTTCTTTAGTACAACAGCATGAAGAAATCATCATTTGGTTCATGAAAGGTTAAGACGAACTGTAAGACCCTTCATTGTACCATGAGCTGGGAAATGTAGAGGATTAATAACATTCAAGAACCTCAGAAATGTACAGCGATGTATGAAGAACTTTCAAGGTCAAATAGTCCCATAGAACGATGGTTTAAACAGAGTGGCCATGGTCAGGTTTGCCTGGTAACCAAACCAGGCTACCGCTCCCATCCTCCAAGCGCTCAGAGAGCAGATGGGTAGGCGAACCCTCAATCAGTAAGAAGCGTACAAGTAGCACTTGAAATAATCTCCACTTGACCTTCATAAGCACAAGGATCCATGTTTCAAGTGCTTACAACTCAAAATTGCCAAAATTAGCAGAAGATTGATCAATCAATCTAAGGGCGGGGACACTAGTAAAAACGAAAGAAAGCAAAAGTTTCAGTGAGTTTGAGGAGTTAAATCAGGCAACCAATACAATTGACTAAACCCTAATTTATCTTTACTATTAAAAGGGAGTTGGTGGCCATCGGCGTTCATCCCATCCTCTACCCACGATCAACGCAACTTATTACGTACCGTTAGATCAAACACGCCCTATGTCATTCATCTCACCTCCCCACGGAAAGAAAGGCAAGAAAGTAAAGAAAGGAAATTTCAACTGAGATTTTTTTTCGAGAAAACGCAATAGACTATTGCATTTCATTTCATTGTAAAGGCAGAGTACAGATTTACAACCCTCCTCTGGAGGTTACACAATGAACAAAAAGCAGATAACATCAATGAACATCCTAAGGGGAAAAAGTGAAAGTTGTGATTATGTTTCTGCTTGGGAAGAAAAGAAGCAATCAGGAAAGTTAGGAAACAGGGAAACGATCAGGAACAAAAGAAGCACTCTTTTTTTCGAAGCAATATGCAGATATAAGGAAAATCCGAGGCAACGGACATGTAGCTAGTTATATAGAATTTAAAAGTAGTTGTATGTTCCTAGTTAGTTAACATTCAGTGACAGTCAAATGCAGGAGCCTGGTTAACCTTTAGAAGGATTTAATGTTACAAGAAAGAGAAGAAGTTCTTATACATGGAGAATATCAACGGAAAGGTACTCACGTTGTTGATGAGCCAGAAGGGCTTATTATCGCCTTTTGCTTTGCAATTTTTGACAACTCAAGAAGTTCCTTGGCTTTCTCTCTTTCAGCATTATCACCAGCCTTCCCCGAAACAATCTACAAGCACAAACGTTCAAGTAACAAATAAATTATGTGATCTTAAATGAGTTGCAAGAAAACCAGAACTAGGAGATATTTTATATTTTTATTCCATTTAAAAAGGATGCATGTTATAACTAAATGTTGCAAAGGCTGTATGGAGACACAGTCACCTCTTAACAACTGCTCGAGTCCTTTTACAGCAGTTGAATCCTAATGGAAATGGAAAGTGTTTGGCCTTTGAGTTATTCTTAGCTGATATTAATAATTTTCGGAATCTCTTTCACTTTATGACATTACAATAATACGCCCTTCCAAAACTGAAAGATGTGAAAATAAAGCATGTTTTTAACATAATAAATAAAGCACGTGAACACATTCATGTTTACCCATATCTATTCTGATATTACCATATAAAATATAAATATGTATAAATCTCAGAACTGGGGGTTCGCTCAGTTGGCTAGGTGCGTGAGTGCATGCCCAGCCCGCCCGCATTCGAGCCCTGGACTCCCGCTGGGAGCTCATGGTTGTCTCCTCTATAAAAAAGCCACTTCCCTGAGGGTCTGTTTTTCCCCCAAATGTACAGATCTACAATTCCTACCATCCCAGACCAAGCCAGAATCCACAGGACAAACAACCACCCCATGGTGAGAAGTTATGTGATTAGCCCTACTAGTCTCAACTCTCAAATAGTCACCCTGATAGATATTTACAACCAATGGGCCATGTTGGTATGACCGTATAATCATCTCGTTTGGTTTTTTTGTTTAAATATCAGATCTCATAATTCATTTTTTTTGCCATTATTTACAAGCGCCAGCATGCCCAATGACCCCACCCCCTCGTGAAGTGAAGTCGCACTATGACCCCACTGTCTCTGACTTTCAAATTTTATTTAAACACATATTTGCGGGAGAGCAAGCTAGAATTTCCATATGTCCATGAGCATGGTAGAGGTGTTATCGGCTCACAATAAACATATTAGGTTTGGTTCGATCAGTCTACAGAAGTATCTCTCTGTCGATGCTAGATTCTGAAGCTCCCAGAATATGGGAAGAACTGATTGCTGGAAACAGCATGAAGCCATAGAAAACCAAAATTAAATCCAGGTTTTAAGAAACTAGGCAGCCTGCCTAGTAAATTCTAGTTCTTACCGTCTAGTTTGTCATCTTTTACACTAATTACTCTATTTAACAAATCATCTCAATTACCCTATTAGTGATAAAAAATTCCATACCCCTTCAACATATTTTAGAGTGTTTTAACACATGGTTCTACGCTGTCAGGTCCAAGTTTTTCTGGGTTTTTATAGCGCAGGAACCAGATTGATTGCCGTCTTGTTTTTTGGCTGAGCTGCCCCTAGTCCATTCATACAGATCTACGAGCCCATATATACCTCTGATTAGGGCAATGGTCCATCCATACTAATTGATGCTGAAAATTCTGGGATGGTGCTATGCTAATAGATAGCACTACATTGCACCAACTAATTGGCTTCTTACATCAACTGCAAGTCGCGACAGTCAGGAATTTTTTTTTGAGTTGTTCATGGCTGCGAGTTCGTACTAAAATACCCAGGTATGGCTGGCCAGCCGGTTTGATCGCGAGAAGACGAAAACCGACGACATGCCATGCCAGTCGGACCTGACAGGGGTGGACCCATCTGTCAAATGCTCTAAAATATTTAGAAGAGGTAAATATTGGCAAAAGATTCACTAAATTGGGGTAATTAGGATAAAAAGTTGTTAAATGGGGTAATTAGTGTGTAAAAAATTATAAACTAGGGGGTAGAACCCAGAATTTGCTCATTTTAATTCAAGCCACAGAACCCACTGATTTATGTTATAAAACTCTATCAAGGTGTTTCATAGGGATCTTGTCATTGCTGCAGAAAAACAATAAGAAAAACGAGTTCCTATTCTTATAGAAACCAAAAGATATCTCTGGATCGGTTAGTCCCTGTGTTTACAGCAAGCAGTCACCAAAAGTAATCTCTGCATTCAGTTAGTCCATGTGTTTACAGCAAGCATTCATGTTCTCACAGGCATGTACTCCTACTAGCTTTCTTCCCCTTGTTGCCACAGGGGTCCCTCAGACAATTAATCATGCAATAAATAAAAAACATTAAAGCAGCACCATAGCAGCAGGGCACGAAATTGATTTCAGGAATCAGCCACAGAGCAGACAGGATTTCACCTTCCGATACGGCCATCTGACAATACCGTGGGTGCGGCATATCCTCTTGAGGACGCTGGTGCAGACGCCTGCAGATCAGCAAACAAAAACCAAGGTCACTCGGCTGCTCAGAACCAGGAGGTCCGGCGAGGAATTGTGGCAACTTTAGAGGAGACGGGCTGGGCGTGGTTACCTAGGATGGAGGCGGCCTCCGCGATGGGGAGGGAGAAGAGCTTGGAGATCTCCTCGTACGACAGGGACACCCTCGTCGGCTTAGGCTGCGCCTGCGTCGCTGGCGCCGGCGCCACGGGAGCCTGCACCACCGCTAGCTGCTGCTGCGGCTGTGCCGGGGGAAACACCTGGGCGTTGGCAGCCATGGGGGAAACGTGCATATAAGCGCGCGCGCGCGCGCTGTGCGGGAGAGAGATTTGAAGCAGGCGGGAGTGGAGAGTTGAGAGCGTGAATCGAATCGAAGCGAAGCGGTAAGGAAGGCGGGTAGGGGAGCGGCGGTGCGGTGGCGGCCGGGACGGATCGATCGGATCGGCAAGGGGATCTGTTCGGTGCTGGCCGCTGGTGGGTCTATTTGGGCGTGCAGATTTTCAGGGCGGCTGCTGCTGGTCACCGGTTGTCCTAGTATTTTACGGAAACCGACTGGTGGGCCTGCTCATATATGTGCTTTATGCATTGCGGTCTCTCTAATCCTAGGGTTTTTTTAGCGTAAATTTATTTTCAGACCGGTCGGTGGGTTGTAAAACCTGACGGACTAATTCTTGCCGTTGATTGGTGGGATATATCACGTAAGCCATTAACGTGCGAATCAAGTAAAGATCAAATCGAAAATTCAAAATGTTTTGTAGATCAAACCATTCGTCCGATTTAGAATTTGTTTTCACCGTTGAGCTAGTCGCGACAAGATCTTCGAAACTAGATCCTATATTGATATCTTTTGATGAAAAAAATTTCGGACTAAAAAGTTATCTACCTCTAATACATGAGTTATCCATGTCATAGTACGTAAGTTATCCACCCTATAATATATAAGTTATTCACCCTATAAACAGGCTGGATCGAGGTGTTCTCGCATTTTTCATGTGGATAACTTTTATAGTTTTTTTTGCATCATAAAATCTCTGTCGATATATTTTAGTTTAGTTAATTAAATATGAGCTACGAGCTATTTTAATTGGGAGGCGATAATCTAGTTGTTAGGGTAGCAAGATTTTGTCACTGTCGATGCATGTGTTAGCATCGTCGGGCAATAAAGGCTTATTATATTAACATCCTTCGATGCTTCGTCACCCATATACTGCAGTAGCAGCGACGATAAAACCGAGCCACTAAACTACTGATTGCGTGTTACATTTATTCACTACAACGTAAGGTGGTTGGTGGGCCATAACTGTAAGAACCCATTTATTATATTGTATAAAAAATGGTTAAATTTAATTTCTTTAAAAAATTGTGTTTGATGAGTCTTTCAAGATTAAGTTTTTCGTATACCGCTCGCAGCGACGTGCGACGAAGCCGAGCTGTTAGAATTACCTTTATATTCTATATGTGGATAATTTTTTAGTGGTGGATAATTTACATGTTATTGGGTGGGTAACTTATATGTTAAAGCATGGATAACTCTCATGTTACTAGCGGATAATTATTGCATAATGTTATAGATAACTTTTTGTTTATCTTTATGGATAACTTTGTACAATATTTAGGATAACTTTAGGTCCTTTTATGGCCACTTTACTTTTTAAGTTCTGGTTATTTTCATTTTAGTTAATTACATATGTGATAGAGTTAGTAGATTTGGACATGTTAGTCTAGGTGTTAGGATAGAAAGACTCCCGCACCGTCGACTCGGTGAAAACGGATCCTAAATCGAAAAAGTTAACATTTATGTTTTGGCACGCATATAAAAACTCAAACACATAACCTGTTCGTATAGTGGATAACTTATATATTACCTAATGGGTAACTTACATAGTACAGCCGGGATAACTTACGTGTTAGATGTGGATAACCTTTTGGGTCTGAAAAAAGTCATCAAAACTTACCGATATGAGATAGTTTCGAAGATCTCGGCATAACTAGTTTAACAGTAAAAACGAATTTTAAATCGGATAAACGGTTTGACCTATAAAATATTTTGAAATTCGTTTTTCTACTAGATTCTGGTGACATAAGAATTTTTGTTTGTTTGTACGTAAAGACTAAAGCAACGTTAATTAGCTTTGTTTACGGACAAAATCAATCTTAATTGCTGCATGCCAAATATACTCACGCGGAAGCCCTTACATGGTCCGTACGCTGATCTATCTGCCAAAAATGTCATTCCTAGAACGGTCGTTCCGTAGCAATCGTCCTTTTTTTAAAGAGAATCTCTATTCTGGATAGTTTCTCTCCATAGTATTATCCACATGAATTAATTAACTTATATTAGTTTAAGAGACAATAAAATGGAACTAGATAGGCCTCTTCCGCTTTGATGCCTTCAACCTCCAATCACGCCACGGACACACTAGATATCCCGCCCAACACGGTTAGAGCAACGTAAAAGAGGGTTCTGCAAACCGACTACGATTTTCTATGATTGATTCGCATTTGCGGGTTTGTTGATGAGTAAGCTACATCGTGCCTGGATAGGGTTCGAGCGTGTGGAGGGAGACCTTGTCCCACCACACCCCGTACCATATCCTCCCATCGACCTCTTTCTAGCAGGTGACATCGGCGAATCATAGGTGCTCCCGTCACCATGTCCTCCGACTCTTATTGTCACTATTACCACACCTTTTGCCGCAACCCCTCTCATTCCATCAGTCATCTAGATTTCTTCATTAACCTCCATTTACGTAAAGGGAATGAATGATGCAGTAGAGGCACTAGAACACAAGAAGAGGACCATTGAACAGTGTTGCATCTAGAAAAGACAACACTTTCATCGTTGCATTGTCACCCTCCCCTGCTTTTTTCTGAGTTGGTCAGCGTCTTAGAACACCTTCGTGGAGGTGTATCCCGTCCTTCGTGACGCAAGTTGTCGTAATTATATAGAAATTAATCTTAGCTTTCTAACAAGATCAAGTTCTTTGAAATCAGATTTCATGAGCTCAAGCTATTGTGTTTTCAGTGTTTCCGGTTTAGGGTAATTTTTATCTGGTCATGCTCGGCTAATCATCTTGTTCAATCGGCTCGTGCCCCGAGTTCTCGAGTGCCACCCGCCTATAGCTCTGCTAGCTGCGTGTTGATGCATGTGAAATGCATCTATATTCTGTGTAGCTTATTCTATCATATTTCATCATAATTCATTAACAAAGTGGTTTATAATCATGTTTTATAATGATTTTAGGAATTTTACTAAAAGATCATCTTTATTTAGATTATAACTCTACACATAGGAAAACCCTATTTTGCGTATTTTTGACTTTACGAGACCTTCGCGAACTCAAAAAGGACTTCAGATTTTTCCCACGGAAATTTCTATGGAATATCAAGACCTAGGACACTTGGACCTCACCTCGGGGCAGGAGGCCAAAGATAGGGCCCATGGTGTGGCTAGATACCCTAGTCATATGGTGGGGCCCACCTCAGGCCTCGTTGCTCCGTTGTCATCGATCTTCATGCTCCTGACTTCGTATTGACCTAAAATGCCTATAAATACTACCTCGGCCGCGATCTCGAAGCATGGCGCACCACGAACACAAAAACACGAAACAAAGAAGATCTAATAGAAATTGGAGGGGGAAACGCCACCAGAACACCGTCGGCTTGCATCTCTGACCTCTCTAACAACAACTCCATTATCTCTATGATGAAGAGGGAGTAGTCCCCCCCCCCCCAGACTATGGGTCTGTGAAAGTAACTTTTTCTATCTCTCACTCATATGCTATCATTGTTCTAGTGCCATATGAGCTATCCACCATGATTATGGCTATCTATTTGTAATCCCTTTGTGGTGGATCTAGGGTGACACCCCACTAGATCTCTGCTAGCAGCGCGCGGCCCAACTCATAGCCAGCTTCAGCCCAGCGAACCAAATCGCCTAGCTAGGACTACATTTTTCTCTCGGATGTCAGTTGGCCCAGTGTCTAATGTTGGGGATATACTTTCTGGGTATCCTCACAGTTCCTCACTGACCAGGGTGGCCTACTTCGGGTTAGAGCTTTGCTTCACGGGCAGCCCAGTCAGGGAGAAAAGACGGAGTCCAATCCGGCTACGAGAAGGCCTAGAAGACTTACCGACTTAGACCCATAGTGTTACTTGTAGTTTAAGATGTACTCTATAACCGACTCTTAGTCGTAGCTAGATAGATCTCTCCTGTAAACCCTAGGCCGGATATCTATATAAGCCGTCCTAGGGAGAGCCATTAGGGCACCCTCAATAGTCTACAATCTCAACTCGCACAAGCAAACCCTTATAACCCATATTCCAGCACTGCCGTATTACTGGATTGCTAGCAGGAGTAGGATCCGTCCAAAGCTGGCGGATTCGAACCTGGGTAAACTTGTGTGCTACCGTCCCGGAACACCGTACGTCTCACACCCCTCTCTTCCGCACGCCTCGAGGACCCCCTCATGGCGTACTTGTCATCAATTCGACGACAGTTGGCGCCCACCGTGGGGCAAGTGAGCTTCGGATCTGCGTTTCGAGCGGAATCTGCAAGAATCAGAATTGGCGAGACTATCGCCATCGGTCGCATCCTTTACGCCCGCGACGTCCCTCTCATCGTTCTCGACGAGACCTGGATTCCGGCTAGGGAGGCTGTGACTGCCTACACCATCATGTCTTTTGGTGAGATCGATGTTTACATCGGTTTTGTTGAACCTATCCCACCCACCCCAGCGGTGATGATAGAGGCAGAAGAATCTTCTGGGTCCCCTTTGTCCGCGGAGGCGGCAGAGTTCTGATCTCAAAAAACCCTAATCCTACCCAGCCTGCACCAGTCGCGGAGATAGTGGAGAAATCCGAGCCTGAAACAGACCTAGCGGTCCAGGTCGAATCTAGAGTGGATCTCCTTGGAGAGATCGAATCCCAGATCGACCCACCCGCTGAAGTCGAAACCCAGGAGGAGCATATCAATGATACTGATTCCGGCTCTGATGACGCCGAGACAGACAGGCCTTTCCTAAGGTACACGCTGCGACGTATGATAATGCAAAACTCAGGCGTAGATGCAATTCTTGAGACCATCAAAAGTTTTGACGAAGCTGATCACAAGAGCCGCAGGTACCTCAGGAAGTACGCGTCGCACTTCGTCGGATATGTGGGATCCGGATCTGGCTCTGCCGATGCTGGAGACAACACCGACTCTGTGCTGGAGGCAATTGGAACAAACACCGACGTACCCGCATCCTCGGATGAATCGATGACGTCAGCAGATTTCCGAAAGTTCTCCGCGGAATATGAAGAGGAGTATAACTCCAAAGCTGCAGAGGAAGGAGAAGCCATGGATGAAGGATCCGGGGAACACTCTCCCAAAGCGCAGGATGACATGGAAGTCGGAGATAATCCCGAAGTCCAGATGTTTGAAAGTACCGATCAAAGCTTGACTCCGGGAAACAGACCCAAAGCCGACTTTGCTACCGGCGCTGCCAAGAAGGCAAAGAAGAAGAACAAGAAGAACAAGACCCCAACAAAAGACCCTCTGGTAGAGGAGGTGATTACCGAGGAATATGAAAAAGACTCGGATGGAGCGCTTATCCCAGACGAGCCCAAAAAAGAAGAATCGGTGGATAGACACGTGATCACTAAAGGTGCGCGTAAACTCATCGATGCTGCATTAACTACACCTATTCCTACAGCTACAGAACTTACTACTGAAGAACTGGACGAGAGGGCACAGGCCCTAGAAGAGCGTCGTCAAGTACTCCTCGACGAAGCCAAAAATATTGAGGAGGAAAAGAAACGCATAGCATCTGTGGAGAAGTACAACTCCAGGCAATACCAGAAGACCAGGAAGCGTCGTACTAATGATAAGAAATTCCCGCAGATTCACGCCGTCCTTTTCGGAGAAAAAATGGGGAAGCCTCGGAAAGATAGCAAAGGGGATTGGGTATATCCAACCCGAGTACAGAACACCGTGGCAGCCCAAGAAATTTTATCGGCTAATCCAGGCCCGGAGGAGATCCGGTTGGGAATCAAACTACTCAATAAGGGACTGGAGCAGCAAAAGGTCGCCATGTTCGGAAGTCAAAAACTGGTCTCTGATTCCGACCAATGTCGCACAGATCTGGCATGGGCTGACGTAAGACCCCAGCGCGTACCGGAGCAGCACCACCGCCCCGATCGCCGGGAAGACAATTACTCAAGAACCGGATCTTCGGGACAACACCACAAAGCTGCCCGTAACTGGCGTAACTTTAACCCAGTTGCGGAGCAAGAAGCAATTGCTGCACTGAATCCGAGGAACCTGCCCCAGCGAGAGTCGAAAGACCCCAGGGACGATGATAAAGAGAAATGTCAGGAGGAGGACCGACAAAGAATGCCACCTCCTAGACATGAAAGTCGTTCGGTTGACGGACGAAGGAACGACGGACACCGTGCTGGGACAAGCCGACAGGGGGCTCGTCACGATGAAGACCCTCCCTGGAACCGGAATAATGACACTCCGGACGGAGGCCAGCGATCAGCTGGAAATAACCCAGCTGCTCCACCCTCTCCACCAAGTAGCCATCACAACGGCTCTCAAGGAGGCCAGGGAGGGCGTCGTGGTGGAGGAGGCGGTGGCAGAAGCCGAAGTCCTGCTCCAAGGCACCGCAGCCACAACCGACACTCGGGACGATCTTTATCCCTGAATGACGCAAGGCACATGATCAACTCCAATATAGAGGCGCGGCGCTACGAAAAAGATGATATATACGTGGGCCCAAAGTGCTCCGGACCACGCATCACAGCTACAAAATTCCCGAAAGGATTTGCTATCTCACGACATATCCAAGCCTACGACGGCATTGCTCGGCTAGATACCTGGCTACAGGATTTCTTCCAAGCTTGTTGTATCGCCAAAGGCGGAAACAGCCTAGTCGCAACCTTATATCTCCCACTCATGTTGCGAAAGACGGCACGATCGTGGCTTAATGAACTTTCGGAGAACACCATCCACAACTGGTATGACATGCAAAGTGCGTTCTTTCAAAATTTCGAAGGCACATACCGGAGGCCCTGTACGGTCGGAGACCTGCAGCGTTACACCCAAAAGGCCGGAGAAACTTGCCGGGATTACCTCGGACGATGGATCGACACTAAGAACTCCTGTGAAGGAGTAAATGACCAAACTACGATTGAAGCTTTCATTGCAGGTCTCCCAATTGGTCTGCTGCATCATCGCTTGAAGTGTGACAAGGTCACTGATTTGGGAGAGATGATAGAAACAGCAAGCAAGTATGCGGATGCCGATGACGATGCAGAGGGATTACTCAACACCCTGGATGTGCCATAGTCGACAAAACAACCAAAGCAGCAAGCTCAGAAGTGCAAGAATACCACGAAAGAGAAACCCAGCGTGGAAACGGCGGTGGTCACTGCTACTTTCGGGTCTGGAGGACGCGGCGGAGGCCGCGGGCGTGGCCATGGGACTTCGAGAGTTCAAGGTAGAGGAGACCAGCAACCAGGAAAAACCTACTCTTGGGCCGACATTGCCAATAACCCATGTGTGCAGCACTTAGATGCCAATGGGGGCTCGTCCCACACCAACGCTGAGTGTCGTTTCAATGACGACATCAAAAGAGATGACACCGCTGGCTACAAAGCTAAGTGGAAGAAGGGAAAGAAGAATCCCGAAAAAGATAAAGAGACCAAGGAAGATTCCGACATGGAGGAAGCTGATGCTTCAAATCCCAAGCCGGAAGGGAAGAAAAAATTTCCGACCAAGAAAGACACTTATGTCACCTTCCTCGGATCTCAACCAGCAAAGGTCAAGAAAGCAGTTGATATGGGGTGGCCCGATCTTCTCAGTAAGCGGATGGCGGTGATGATGGTGGATGATAGATAACTAGCCTGTAGCTATGAACTCTCCCGCTCGATCCCTGATACCTACGCAACAGCTCTCGAACCTTGTAGGATATTCACAACACCACGCTCTTGCGCACACAGCCGTGACCACGAACGGTAGTATGCAACCTACTAATTCCCAATGGAACAACAGATCACACTCAATTATAGTTGGTAGATTCGAACACAGGGTAATTCCAGAGGTTTTATGAAAGAAACAACTCCAAAATATTTTAACGTGGTCTAAAAACCTAACTAGGGGTCGTCCTAGGGCTTATAAGGGCAGCTGGGGCAGCCAGAAAATGAAACGACACGCAAACGACTCAAACTGATACAAACCGACTCGGACCAGATTCGGTCGGCGAGCGGACACTCCGATCGAAATCGGCCGGACACTTCGGGTGGAGCGTGCCGGACAGTCCGGTCTGGCCGGAAACTTCAAAGTTTCCGGATGGTGTCCGGGCAGTGTCCGATTTGATATTCTGATTGTCCATGCCAGTTCGCCTCTCGACCAGGCCGGACAGTCCGGGTGGATCCGGCCGGACACTCCGGTCGTGGCAGATCTTTTTGCCTCCGTCTTGATGATCTTCTCTTGCGCCTTCCTCCCGCTCCTCCCTCGCGCATCCTTGGGCGATCATCATGTTGGGCTTCTCTTGTAGCCCTTCTCCTCCTCGCGCCATGCTTGTTTCTCCAACGAACCTGATCATACATAAATGCATAGACTTAGGCAGTATAAAGTTCTCATCAATCAAAGTACCGGATTCGTTTAGGAGTAAATTCACCTATTGATCTAGTAGCTTAGCACGAGCTCTTGTAATAGGTTCAATTCTAATCTCATTGGATTGATCCTGTCTTGCGACAGTTGTAGCATCTTCAGTAGTCATTTGGGTAGGTGTAATTGTAGGGATGTCCTCATCATCTCCCCCCCTTCAAAAGGCGTCGACCTCGACGCTCCAAGGTCTTCTCCAGCATATGGTGACAAATCAGCAACGTTGAAGCTGTTGCTAACTCCACCAAACTCCTCAATAGGTATATCCACCGAGTAGGCGTTATCATTAATCTTGGCTAACACCTTGTAAGGACCAGCACCACATGGCTTCAATTTGGACTTTCGAAGTAATGGAAACCTATCCTTGCGTAGATGCACCCAAACCATATCTCCAGGCTCGAACAACACTTCTTTCCTTGCTTGATTCCTTGCAGCAGCAATGTTCTTGCCTTTCTTCTCAATAGCCTCTCGAGTCTTCTCATATATTTTCTTCACATAATCAGCACGTTTCGATGCCTCCATATCAACTCTCTCATGTAATGGCAGAGGCAACATATCAAGTGGCGTCAATGGTTTGAAACCATACACCACCTCAAAAGGACAAAGCTGAGTAGTTGAATGCACAACCCTGTTGTAAGCAAATTCAACATGTGGCAAACACTCTTCCCACTCCCGCAGATTCTTTTTAATCATGGCCCTTAGCAGCTGTGACAATGTTCGATTCACCACCTCCGTTTGACCATCTGTTTGGGGGTGACATGTAGTACTGAACAACAACTTTGTTCCTAGCTTCCCCCATAAGGTCTTCCAAAAGTACCTCATGAACTTCACATCCCGGTCAGAAACAATCGTCTTTGGTACTCCATGTAATCTCACGATGTCCCTGAAAAACAGGTTAGCAACATGCGACGCATCGTCACTTTTGTGGCATGCAATAAAATGAGCCATCTTAGAGAACCTATCCACTACCACAAATATAGAATCATGACCTCTCTGTGTTTTAGGTAGACCTAGCACAAAATCCATACTAATGTCTTCCCATGGAGTAGTAGGTGCAGAGAGAGGTGTATACAAACCGTGAGGCTTCAACTTAGATTTCGACTTGTGACATGTAATACATCGGCTCACAAGTCTGTACACATCACGCCTCATCTTGGGCCAATAAAAGTGATCAGCAAGCATGAGCAACGTCTTCTCACGCCCAAAGTGACCCATCAAACCACCAGCATGTGATCCCTGCACTAAAAACAAACGCAACGACGATTCTGGAATACATAGGTTGTTAGCTCGAAACAAATATCCATCATGTATATGATACTTATCCCATGCGTTTCTAAGAGCACACAAACGATATGGATCAGCAAAATCATGGTCAGTTGCATAAAGTGCACAAATAGCTTCTAATCCAGAAATTTTAACATCAAGATTGGTTAATAGCACGTTCTTCCTAGATAGAGCATCAGCAACAACGTTCTCTTTTCCCTTCTTATAGTTAATGATGTAAGGAAAAGACTCAATGAACTCAACCCATTTAGCTAATCTTCTATGCAAATTTGATTGAGCTTTTAAGTATTTCAATGCTTCATGATCAGAATGTATGATGAATTCCTTTGGCCACAAATAATGTTGCCAAACCTCAAGTACTCGAACAAGTGCATACAATTCTTTATCATAGATAGAATAATTCAAACGAGCACCAGTCAATTTCTCAGAAAAATAAGCTATAGGCCGTCCCTCTTGCATCAAAACGCCACCTATGCCTATACCACTAGCATCACATTCAACTTCAAATTGCTTTGAAAAATCAGGTAATGCAAGCAATGGTGCAGAAGTAAGCAAACGTTTTAATGTATCAAAAGCAATGTCTTGGGCCGCGCCCCACACAAAAGGAACACCTTTCTTTGTCAAATCATTTAATGGTGCAGCAATGGTGCTAAAATCTTTCACAAAGCGCCTATAGAAACTAGCGAGACCGTGGAAACTACACACTTGACTAACATTCATTGGAGTAGGCCAATTCTGAATTGATTCAATTTTAGATTGATCTACCTCTACTCCATGCTTAGAAACAACAAATCCTAGGAATATGACCTTATCTTTTGCAAATGTACACTTCTCAAGATTAGCATACAGTTTATTATCACGTAACACTTGTAAAACTTGTCTAATATGAGTGCAATGTTCAGATTCGGTGTGGCTGTATATAAGTATATCATCAAAGTAAACAACCACAAAATGACCAATAAACTCTCTCAAAACATGATTCATCAAACGCATGAAAGTACTAGGTGCATTAGTAAGACCAAACGGCATGACTAACCACTCATACAAATTGAATTTAGTTTTGAAAGCAGTTTTCCATTCATCCCCTTCTTTCATCCTAATTTGATGATAACCACTACGCAAGTCAATTTTAGAGAAAACAGCAGCACCACTCAATTCATCTAGCATATCCTCTAAGCGTGGAATAGGATGACGATATCGAATAGTGATGTTATTAATTGCTCTACAATCAACACACATGCGCCAAGTACCATCTTTCTTAGGAACTAAAATAACAGGAACATCACAAGGGCTAAGAGAGACACGGATGTACCCTTTATCTAGCAACGCTTGTACTTGCTTCTGAATTTCCTTAGTTTCTTCGGGATTAGTCCTGTACGGTGCACGGTTGGGAAGTGTGGCGCCAGGAATCAGGTCCACTTGATGTTCTATACCACGCAATGGAGGCAAACCTGCGGATACGTCTTCTGGAAACACATCCCCAAAGTCCTGCAAAACAGAAGAGACACCAAGAGAAATAGGGGTCATATCGTTAGAAACCAATACCTCGCCCTTATACATGAGCACAAGTGGCATGGCTGTAGGATCCTCACGAAACTCTCTCATATCCTCCTTGGTGGCTAATATCAATAACCCAGGCACTCTCTCTCTTTTTGTTATATCACTCAATTTAGGCTCAATTACATCAGGAACAGCTGTGACATAGTCTCGCCGAGTGGTAGTATCTTCCTTCAAGTTCACCTCTATCTTCTAGCGAGAATCATTCACAATTTCTTGTGGTGTCATTGGCTGCATAGTAATCTTCTTTCCTTTGAATTCCAAGTGATATGTATTGGCTCGGCCATTGTCTTGCACATGGCGATCATAGAGCCAAGGCCGACCCAATAGTAGGTGACAAACAGTCATAGGAACCACATCAAAATCAATAGAATCTTTGTATGGCCCTATTTGAAAATTCACACGTACCATATGATTTACCTTCATCTCACCATTGTTGCTCAACCATTGTATGCAGTATGGTTTGGGATGAGGTAAGTATGTCAATTCAGTTTGGCACATAGTTCCTTACTTGCAAGATTTCTGCAGCTACCTCCATCAATAATTACCTTGCAAGCTTTGTTTGGTCCAACTAGAGCTTTTGTTTGGAACAAGTTGCAACGTTGGGATTCCTCAACCGGTTGCACACTAAGTACACTGAAGATACGACAATAGTGGGTGCACAATCAGCATATGCATCAGCACCAACCTCGCCGTCATCAATATCATCATCAGAAGCTTCATCTCCACTTTCTACTTCACCTTGTTCATTAACAAACATAACCTTACTGTTTGGACAATCTTTCTTGTAGTGACCTATACCTCCACAAGTATGGCACACCACATCACGAGTACATGCAGTAGACATGTTGGAACCCGAGCTAGCAGCAGGAGCAACGGGTTTCCGAGCATTAGAACCAAACGAAGGTGTACTTGCTGGTTTGGCCGATGATGTAAACGGAACAGCAGCTGGTGACACAGCTGTAGGAGGAATAGGTCTGGCCGAAAATCTGCTGGAGGATGTAAAACGAGCACGTGACTTTGCCTCTTCTGCCAACTGGGATTCGGCCTCTCTAGCATGATGCAACAACTCATTCATGGTCTCATACTTGTGATGACGAACAATGCTCTTGATCGGTAACTTCAAATTGTTTAGGAATCGCTGCATGGTCATCTCAATGGACTCACGAATTCCAGCATGCTGCATAAGCATCTCCATCTCCATGTAGTACTCATCGACTGTCATGGTGCCTTGCTTCAGTTGCGTCAATTTATCAAAAAATTGATCGCAAGTAGTTGGTTGGTACGAAACGAGCTTTCATGATTTGTTTCATCTCGCGCCAATCCCTCTCAGAAAGTTCATTGTCCTCCCTCCTATGTTGCACAAGAGCATCCCACCAACGTAAAGCATAACCATCAAATTCAGATGCTGCAAGTTTGACCTTCTTATCTTCTGGATAGTCAAATAAGCGCCAGAGTTTCTCAATCTTCAACTACCATGTGAGGTAGTCTTCGGGATCAATGGAACCATCAAACTTAGGAATTGAGAATTTGGGCTTGCCCAAACCGTCATCAGCAGCTTGGTTGGGCACACGTGGACCACGTCCAAGATGGGCAAACCCACGACCATGAGCAGGTGCATGGACAGGGGGAATAGCACGTCCCCTGCCAACATGTGGAGCAGCATCAACAGCGCTACCCTCCTCGAAATCATCAAAGGCATCATCATATTGAGGATCTTCCCTTCTATGTAAGGCGGCTGTCAAACCCTCAATGGACTGCTGCAAAGCGGTGACATTGACATTGAGCGTAGCCACTTGCGTTTGATAGTATCAACCGTCCCAACATGCTGATCCAATCTCATATTCATATCTTGGAGATTCTTGTCAATGGCATCTGTCGTGTTAGTAAACACACATGTCAAGTGGGATTTCAAAGCCTCATATTCACGCCAATTGACGAGCTCCTCATCCTTCTTTTTCTGCAACACAACATCATCATCACTAGTAGACATGATTAGTAGGTTAGTGCAAAAAAGCAGAATTTGTATGGTGGAAACTCTCACAACTCACTCACAACTAATAAGAAAGGAGATCTTACCGTTCCAAAGTGAATAGAGATGCTCTACCAAACGAAATCAAAGACTGATGCACTTGATGTGATGAAGTGAATATCAAAGGTATAGAGAATGATCGCAGGGCACACAGGTTATGTAAAGGTGGAGCTATAGGTATGGTATCCTACCTACAGCGCAAACAAGTCCTAGTGCTGATCGTACAAATACCCAAGAAACACACACAGTGGAGAAAAACGTGGCAAAGCAATTTATGAAAAGGAATATTGCAATGCACAAGAGAGACGCTAGTAATAGCTCAAATAGAACAGGCACAAGATTGCTCAATCTACCAGTGCTATACACAACAAGGCCTCCCAAATTGCACACTTCTATATCTCTCTTTTTGTCAGGCTTGTAGCTCTTTTCGCTCTTTCTCTTATTTTTTATACTGAATCTCTTTTTTTTTTGATTTTTCAACTATATTACTCAAATGCAAACGAGTACAACAACTTATAACAAAACTAGGCCGGATAGTCCGGTTGATATGCACCGGAGACTCCGGTGGGGCCGGATAGTCCGGTGTGATTCGGCCGGATAGTCCGATTTCGTCTGTCAAAAATTTCTACACTTCAAAAACCTAATGAGCAGCCTGTCGGAGCAAAGCAACTAGTCTCGTGGGTACGTTCCTAGGCACAGATGCTGTAGATAGGCTGTGTCTATGGTATGCAAACAAAAGTACGCTATGTGGACTCGGAAAAAATGATAAAGACTTGCGGAAACGGTAACGGTGGAAACAGTGGAAAACAAGATCAAACCCTAAACCTAGACACAAATGGAAACTAGACTCCTACGAGGAAAAACCTGCAGATCGGATCTACGAGAAGATACAATCAGCAACTAAAACTCAAAAACGATGCAATCTAGTCTATGGCAAATCTTTTTGTAAGGCTTTTTCTGTATAGGACGAAAAACACTCACTAACCTTTGGATGGATTTTTGGATGCTTACCGAGGCAACACTGGAAATCTGATACCAAGATGATATGGGGTGGCCCGATCTTCTCAGTAAGCAGATGGCGGTGATGATGGTGGATGATAGATAACTAGCCTGTAGCTATGAACTCTCCCGCTCGATCCATGATGCCTACGCAACAGCTCTCGAACCTTGTAGGATATTCACAACACCACGCTCTTGCGCACGCAGCCGTGACCACAAACGGTAGTATGCAATCTACTAATTCCCAATGGAACAACATATCACACTCAATTATAGTTGGTAGATTCGAACACAGGGTAATTCCAGAGGTTTTATGAAAGAAACAACTCCAAAATATTTTAACGTGGTCTAAAAACCTAACTAGGGGTCGTCCTAGGGCTTATAAGGGCAGCTGGGGCAGCCAGAAAATGAAACGACACGCAAACGACTCAAACTGATACAAACCGACTCGGACCAGATTCGGTTGGCGAGCGGACACTCCGATCGAAATCGGCCGGACACTTCGGGTGGAGCGTGCCGGACAGTCCGGTCTGGCCGGAAACTTCAAAGTTTCCGGATGGTGTCCGGGCAGTGTCCGATTTGATATTCTGATTGTCCATGCCAGTTCGCCTCTCGACCAGGCCGGACAGTCCGGGTGGATCCGGCCGGACACTCCGGTCGTGGCAGATCTTTTTGCCTCCGTCTTGATGATCTTCTCTTGCGCCTTCCTCCCGCTCCTCCCTCGCGCATCCTTGGGCGATCATCATGTTGGGCTTCTCTTGTAGCCCTTCTCCTCCTCGCGCCATGCTTGTTTCTCCAACGAACCTGATCATACATAAATGCATAGACTTAGGCAGTATAAAGTTCTCATCAATCAAAGTACCGGATTCGTTTAGGAGTAAATTCACCTGTTGATCTAGTAGCTTAGCACGAGCTCTTGTAATAGGTCCAATTCTAATCTCATTGGATTGATCCTGTCTTGCGACGGTTGTAGCATCTTCAGTAGTCATTGGGGTAGGTGTAATTGTAGGGATGTCCTCATCAGCAGTTCTACATGAGCTCAATGCAACAGTTCCGTCTGTCCCCGAATTTTTGGATAGGTCGGAAGTGGCAATCACGTTTGACCGTGCTGATCATCTGCGTAAGTTGCACAGGCGAGGAAAATACGCCTTAATCGTCAATCCACTTATTGACGGTTATGGTTTCTCCAAGACTCCCATGGACGGTGGCAGCAGTATCAATATTCTGTATGTCGAAACGCTACGCCGGATGAAGATCTCGGAGACCCAGCTGAACCATAGCTCTGTGATCTTTCACGGAGTTGTCCCAGGAAGACAAGCTAATTCCCTGGGAGAAATCACTTTGGATGTTACCTTTGGAACTCCAAAGAACTATCGGACGAAGGCACTTTCCTTCGAAGTGGTCCCGTTCAAGAGCGCGTACCACGCTATATTCGGATGTCCGGCTTATTGGGCTTTTATGGCCCGTCCATGTTACATTTACAATATGATGAAAATTCTAGGTCCCAACGGCGTAATCACCATCAGGGGAGACCCGAAGAAAGCGTGAGAGTGCGAGGACGGAAATGCCGCCTTTGCTAAAGCCGTGCTGCACGCCCGGGAGTACCAGGAGATCAAGAAGAGCATAGATCCGTCCGAGATGCCCGCAACGAAGAAGGAGGTGACAAAGCCGAATCCGGAGTTCAAGGCATCAAAAGAAACAAAGAAGACGCCGTTGAAGGATGATGACCCCTCCAAGGTGACCCAGATAGGTGTAGGCCTAGATAGCGCATAGGAAAGCGCGCTCGTCAAGTTCCTCAAAGCAAATCAAGATATCTTCGCATGGCAGTCATCTGACATGACCAGAGTACCTAGGGAACTTGTCGATCACTCTTTAAATGTAAACCCGAATGCTAAACCCGTCAAACAGTCCTTACGATGTTTCGGCGATGAAAAGCGTAAGGCAATAGCTAAGGAAATAGCACGGCTCGAGTTAGCCGGATTCATAGAAGAGGTCATCCACACTGAGTGGTCGTCCAATCCTGTAATGGTCCCTAAAAAGGACACCACTGATTTAAGGATGTGTGTTGATTATACTGCGTTGAACAAGGCTTGTCCAAAAGATCCGTTCGCTCTGCCTAGGATTGATCAAGTTATCGATTCTACGGTAGTCTCGGAACTCCTCAGTTTTCTCAACACATATTCTGGTTATCACCAAATCCGGATGAAGGAATCTGACAAAGTCAAAACTTCATTCATAACCCCCTTCGGAACCTTCTGTTTTGTTACGATGCCCTTTGGGCTGAAGAAAGCAGGAGCTACGTACCAACGCACGATGCAATGTTGCCTCCACGACCAACTCAGACGCAATGTACATGCATACGTGGATGATATTGCAGTGATGTACAAAAAGAAGGAAACACTAATTTCTGACTTGGAGGAAACGTTCGCCAATCTACGAAAATACAACATCATGCTTAATACGAAGAAATGCTTCTTTGGAATTCCATCCGGAAAATTGTTAGGTTTCATCGTGTCTCAAAGAGGCATAGAGGTGAACCGGGACAAAATCAAGTCTATACTCAATATTTCCAGGCCAACTCGCCTGAAGGATGTACAAAGACTAACTGGTTACATCGCTGCAGTCAGTCGATTTGTAAGCCGGCTCGGTGAAAGAGCTGCACCATTATACGAACTCCTGAAAAAGACCAAGTATTTTGTGTGGACCGACGAAGCTGAAGCTGCACTACAAGACCTGAAGAAAGTACTCTTATCTGCTCCTATCCTTGCTGCACCGGAACCACAGGAACCGATGTTGCTTTATCTTGCTGCGACAAACAAAGTCGTTAGTATTGTCATGGTGGTGGAGAGACCGAAGGAAAATCAGGAACATTTGGTGCAGCGCCCGACTTACTTTGTCAGCGAGGTCCTGACAGAATCAAAATAGCGGTATCCGCACTATCAAAAACTGGCTTACGGTGTTTTCCTAGCATCTCGTAAGCTGCGACACTATTTTCAGGAGCACCCAATTACCGTGGTGAGCACAGCTCCCATGAGAGATATAATTAACAACAGTGATGCCACAGGAAGCGTCGCCAAATGGGGCATAGAGCTCTCAGCTTTCGATATTGAGTATAAACCCCGGACAACAATCAAATCCCAAATCCTTGCCGACTTTGTTGCTGATTGGACAGAGACGAAGGAGAATATACCCTCCCTAAGTCAGAATATTGGATCCTATATTTTGACGGGTCTAAGGCTCGTGGGGGCTCGGGGGCTGGCGTGTTGCTCAAATCACCTCAAGGAGATAAACTTCTATACGCGTTGCAGATCCACTTCACAGCGACAAATAATATTGCCGAGTATGAAGCACTGCTGCATGGAATCTGGATTGCTAAGGATATCGGCATCCGACGTTTGATGTGTTAGATTCGGATCTTGTTGCGCAGCAAGTGTTGGCTATTTGTAATGCAAATAAACACATGGCAGCATATAAATCTGTCGTGGATGATTTATCTAAAACGTTCGAAGGGTTTGAGGTTCAACACATCCCTCGAGCAGAAAACGAGGAAGCAGATGCACTATCTCGGATAGACTCTGCACGGAAAGAGGTCCCGGATGGCGCTTTTTTAGAGCACCTCAAAGTTCCCTCAATAAAGGGAGTGGATGAGGAATATCCGACCAAATCTGACTCACCTCTAATAGTAGTTATGGCTATAATTCCTAGCTTGACCCAACCCTACCTTGATTATCTGGTAGATGGCAAATTACCCAAAGACGAGGTTCTAAGCCGGCAGATCGTCTGACGAGCGAAAGCCTATACTATAGTTAAAGGTGAGCTCTATAAGCGGAGTGTTTCTAGGGTTTTTCAGCGTTGCGTATCTCCGGAAGAAGGAGTGGAAATCCTAAGAGAAATCCACGAAGGCGAGTGTGGTCACCACGCTGCAGCCAAATCTTTAGTGGCAAAAGCCTTCAGACACGGTTTTTTCTGGCTTACAGCCAAGGCAGATGCCGAACGACTGGTCAAGATGTGCAAGGGCTGCCAAAAATACGCCAAACAAGATCATGTTCCAGATGATCAGCTGTGAACAATACCTATAACATGGCCTTTTGCGGTCTGGGGGCTTGACATGGTAGGACCGTTTAAACGGGCTCCAAGTGGATTTACTCACCTCTTAGTGATGGTGGATAAGTTCACAAAATGGATTGAGGCCAAACCCGTCACTAGTTGTGATGGAGCAACAGCAAAAAGATTTGTCGAGGATGTTATAATCCGGTATGGTTATCCGCATAGCATTATCACGGACAACGGGAGTAATTTCTCTATGGGAGAATTGGCCGAATTCTGCAACGAACAAAATATCCAGCTTGACATTGCGTCGGTCGCACATCCACAGGCTAATAGACAAGATGAAAGAGCAAATGGTTTAATCTTACAAGGCCTAAAATCGAGACTCGAAGCACCATTAAGACGTGCTGCGGGGGCTTGGGCAGAGGAATTACCCTCTGTAATATGGAGTTTACGAACAACTCCGAACAGGTCAACCGGATACACACCTTTCTTCTTGGTCTATGGCACAAAAGCAGTTCTTCCTAGTGATTTGATTCACACTTCTCTTAGAGTGGCCGCGTATATCGAAGAAGATGCCGAGATTTCTCGACAAAATGATCTCGACTTAGTCGAAGAAGTTCGCGTCGTTGCTGAAATGAGATCAACAGCCTATCAACAGAAGTTACGCAAGTATCATAGCCAGAGAGTCCGAAACCGATCTTTCAATAAAGGCAATTTGGTTCTCCGTCTTGTGCAACAAAGAAAGCACAAACTTTCCCCAGTATGGGAAGGGCCCTTCTTAGTTAGTCGAGTATTGCACAATGGTTCGTACTACTTAACTGACATGAGGCCAGTCAAAGAAAGACCTGCTACTAAGAAGAGAAAGAGAGCTGGAGGCAGTACAAATCCGGATGAGTTAGACAGACCATGGAATATTGCTCAGCTATGTCCCTTTTATTCTTAGTTTATCCTTCTTTGTAATCATACATATGTACATGTTGTCGTCGGATTGATGACAAGTACGCCATGAGGGGGTCCTCGAGGCGTGCGGAAGAGAGGGGTGCGAGACGTACGGTGTTCTGGGACGGTGAGCACACAAGTTTACCTAGGTTCGAATCCGCCGGCTTTGGATGGATCCTACTCCTGCTAGCAATTCAGTAATACGGCAGAGCCAGGATATGGGTTACAAGGGTTCGCCTGTGCGAATTGAGATTGTAGACTATTGAGAGTTGCCCTAAAGGCTCTCCCTAGGATGACTTATATAGATATCCGGCCTAGGGTTTACAGGAGAGATCTATCCGGCTACGACTAAGAGTTGGTTATAGAGTACATCTTGAACTACAAGTAACGCTATGGGCCTAAGTCGGTAAGTCTTCTGGGCCTTCCCATAGCCGGACTAGACTCCGTCTCTTCTCCCTGACTGGGCTGCCCGTGAAGCAAAGCTCTAACCCAAAGTGGGCCACCCTGGTCATTGAGGAACTGTGAGGATACCCAGAAAGTATATCCCCAATAGCAGCCCCCAGAAGTCTGCAAGATCTAAAGTCGGATTCATCATCGTCTAGCATGATCTTCGGCTTGCAGAATCTTGAAGGGTTCCTGAAACTTCACAACAAAAAATACGATCCGGGTCTTAAAAATAAGTCGGACCTATCAATATGTTACTCGGATTTCCTAGCTTGATTTTCAAACTAAGCCGGAACTTGGTCTCTGACGTCACCTGACACTGGTCATGGTCACATCACCTGACAAACATCCTGTCAGCACGACCGTTGGTGGGTCCGCCGTTTGCGGGACCGAGGCGCCGTTTCAATGCGTACGCAGAGATCGAGGCGGCGTAATCATCACGTGGGTCCTTTCCAGTTCCTTCCACGACGCGTGGCATTTATACAGTGCGATTTGCATGAATCTTGGCGCGGGTAGGTGGTTATAAGGGGTGAAGATCTTTCTTCTCCTCTCTTCACTTGTTCCCTCTGCCATTTCTTCTCCTCCACATCTCCCCAGCGCACAGAGCTCTCCCTCCTCCCAGATTTCCTAGCGCCGCCCATCTAAGGTCACCGGCGCACCGGAGAAATGGCTTCCTCTTCCTCTTCCGGCTTGGCGGCGGCAGTGGCAGCGGCGGCTGCGACAGAGAAGGAGAGCAACCGGGGAGTTTTGATCCCGTGCCTCCTCGACGACGAGAAACTCCAAGTCGTGGAGAGTGAAGGTCTCCTCCGCGCCGACGACTGGCGGAGTGGTTTCGGCGAAACCATCTCCCACCCGCGTACCGGCGAGCGGGTTCACTTCGACACCCACCTCGACAGAGGTTTGTCCTTTCCTCCCTCAGAATTCTTTTCCGAGGTGATTGATAACTACGGTGTAGAACTCTACCATCTTCCCCCAAACTCCATCTTAGAGATGAGTTCTTACACAGCTTTGTGCGAGGGGTATCTCAGCATTAGGCCAAGTCTCACCTTGTTTCGTTTCTACTTCCATGTCCATAGAAACTCCATCACTGTCGGTAATCCTTACATTACCGGTACTATTAGCCTTAGACGTGAGCGTAGCTATCCTCGTATTTCTGCCAGTGACTCGGTCAAACAATGGCCGGCCACTTTCTTCTACCATAAGGATATTCCTGCTCCCGGCAAGCTTTCATCGACGGAGCCGCCATGGCCCAACCGTCTTGGGACGAGGCTCCTCCGGTTCTTAGTGATGATCTGATCCTTGCTAAGAGGCGGACTGAATATCTGATAAAACACAAGGGCTTGAATGGATCCGACCTAGTCCAATGCTGGGTCGCACGCCGGATTCGGCCTCTCCAACACCACGGTGACCGTCTGATGCACTCCATCACGGTGTCGAAGAATGATTCCCTCTGCATCAGTCCTACGGCTTTAAAGCCACATGATTACATAAGCCAGATTAAATGGCTGATCAAGGAGCAGATTGAAAGGAAGATTCCGGACTTGTCTCTGGATATGCATACAGCGGAAGACCCTGTGGTTCCAGTAAGCTTCAATGATAAATCCCTTTATGTGTCTCACTCTTTAAGTTATTTCGCAATACTGAGATGTTTTCTTTCTTTTCAGCTTGCCGACCTCCCTGGGTCGGAATTTGCTCCACTCGAGGGATATCCTCCGAAGTTTTCTCAGGAGGCTAAACTGGTTCCACTGCCGGACATTGTGCCCAATAAGCGCAAGGTTCCGACAGTGGTCGTCGGCACAAAGGAGGTGCCAGTCGTGAAGAGGTAACTTTCAACACAACTTCCGCCTTTGCTCCTTACTCGAATTTTACTTCCGAGACGTAATACTTTCCATTCTTATTACATTCTCAGAGCTAAGCAGCTCATCAAGGGTAAGGGGAAGGGAACTTCTTCGAAGCCCTTGCGGCAGACGAAGCTGACCATGGCTTCTCCTGCCGTGGCTCCTCCGACTCCTGCCCCACAATCCTCTGCAACGCTAGTGATTACTCCATCGCTGGTTGTCGCAGAAGATCCAGCTCCTTCAACTGGGCCAGTGATCCTCGAATCACAGGCTGAAGCCACCACAGGGGGACCAGGTTTAGATAAGGGTGAACCCTCTTCGGGTAATGATCCCTCGGCAGAGATCTTCGCCGAAAACCTCCTTAACAATTCGGGGCTTGCCAAGTTTGGCTTGTCCCGGAAATCTGCGGAAGAGATCCAGCGGATGGCCCGACAATGCCTGGAGAAGGTAGAATTTTTTGAATCGGAAATCTAAACCAGACAAACATGAGCATAAAGTACTTTCAAGTATTCTAGGATTTTCGACTATGACATGATCATTCGGAAATAAGATGGTAAAAGCTTCTCAGAAAAAACTTGAGGCAACCAAGACTTTTATTCCTCACAGAACATGTACACATATATGATTACAAAGAAGGATAAACTAAGAATAAAAGGGACGTAGCTGAGCAATATTCCATGGTCTGTCTAACTCATCCGGATTTGTACTGCCTCCTGCTCTCTTTCTCTTCTTAGTAGCAGGTCCTTCTTTGAGTGGCCTCATATCAGTTAAGTAGTACGAACCATTGTGCAATACTCGACAAACTAAATAGGGCCCTTCCCATACCGGGGAAAGTTTGTGATTTCTTTGTTGCACAAGCCAGAGAACCAAATCGCCTTTATTGAAAGATCTGTTTCGGATTCTCTGGCTATGATACTTGCGTAACTTCTGCTGATAGGCTGTTGATCTCATTTCAGCAATGACGCGAACTTCTTCGACTAAGTCGATATCATTTTGTCGAGAAATCTCGGCATCCTCTTCGATATATGGGGCCACTCTAGGAGAAGTGTGAATCAAATCACTAGGAAGAACTGCTTCTGCGCCATAGACCAAGAAGAAAGGTGTGTATCCGGTTGACGTGTTCGGAGTCGTTCATAAACTCCATACTACGGAGGGTAATTCCTCCGCCCAAGCCCCCGCAACACGTCGTAGTGGCGATTCGAGTCTCGTTTTTAGGCCTTGTAGGATTAAACCATTTGCCCTTTCAACTTGTCCGTTAGCCTGTGGATGTGCGACTGACGCAATGTCAAGCCGGATATTTTGTTCGTTGCAGAATTCGGCCAATTCTCCCATAGAGAAGTTACTCCTGTTGTCCGTGATAATGCTATGCGGATAACCATACCGGATTATAACATCCTCGACAAATCTTTTGGTTGTTGCTCCATCACAACTAGTGATGGGTTTAGCCTCAATCCATTTGGTGAATTTATCCACCATCACTAAGAGGTGAGTAAATCCACTTGGAGCTCGTCTAAACGATCCTACCATGTGAAGCCCCCAGACCGCAAAAGGCCATGTTATAGGTATTGTTCGTAGCTGATCAGCCGAAACATGAGCTTGCTTGGCGTACTTTTGGCAGCCCTTGCACGTCTTCACCAGCCGTTCATCATCTGCCTTGACTGTAAGCCAGAAAAAACCGTGTCTGAAGGCTTTTGCCACTAAAGATTTGGCTGTAGCGTGGTGACTACACTCGCCTTCGTGGATTTGTCTTAGGATTTCCACTCCTTCTTCCGGAGATACGCAGTGCTAGAAAACCCCAGAAACACTCCGCTTATAGAGCTCACCTTTCACTATAGTATAGGCATTTGCTCGTCGGACGATCTGCCGGCTCAGAACCTCGTCTTCGGGTAATTTGCCATCTACCAGATAATCAAAGTAGGGTTGGGTCCAGTTGGGAATTACAGCCAGTACTGCTATTAGAGGTGAGTCGGATTTGGTCGGATATTCCTCATCCACTCCCTTTATTGAGGGAACTTTGAGGTGCTCTAAAAAAGCGCCATCCGGGACCTCTTTCCGTGCAGAGCCTATCCGAGATAGTGCATCTGCTTCCTCGTTTTCTGCTCGAGGGATGTGTTGAACCTCAAACCCTTCGAACAAATTAGATAAATCACCCACGACAGCTTTATATGCTGCCATGTGTTTATTTGCATTACAAATATCCGACACTTGTTGAGAAACAAGATCCGAATCTCCATAACACATCAAACATCGGATGCCGATATCCTTAGCAATCCGGATTCCATGCAGTAGTGCTTCATACTCAGCAATACTATTTGTCGCTGTGAAGTGGATCTATAACACGTATAGAAGTTTATCTCCTTGGGGTGATTTGAGCACCACGCCAGCCCCCAA
Source organism: Avena eriantha (assembly GCA_910589775.1). Classification (NCBI taxonomy): domain Eukaryota; kingdom Viridiplantae; phylum Streptophyta; class Magnoliopsida; order Poales; family Poaceae; genus Avena; species Avena eriantha. Next base: position 229,784,616 of record OU342742.1, read on the forward strand.
GCCCCCTCGAGCCTTAGACCCATCAAAGTATAGGGTCCAATATTCCAACTCCGAGAGGGTCATATTCTCCTTCGTCTCTGTCCAATCAGCAACAAAGTCGGCAAGGATTTGGGATTTGATTGCTATCCGAGGTTTATACTCAATATCGAAAGCCGGAAGCTCTATGCCCCATTTGGCGACGCGTCCTGTGGCGTCACTGTTGTTAATTATGTCTCTCATGGGAGTTGTGCTCACCACGGTAATTGGATGCTCCTGGAAATAGTGTCATAGCTTACGAGATGCTAGGAAAACACCGTAAGCCAACTTTTGATAATGTGGATACCGCTGTTTTGATTCTGTCAGGACCTCGCTGACAAAGTAAGTCGGATGCTGCACCTGGTGTTCCTGATTTTCCTCCGGTCTCTCTACCACCATAACGATACTAACGACTTTGTTTGTCATAGCAAGATAAAGCAATATCGGTTCCTGTGGTTCCGGTGCAGCAAGGATAGGAGCAGACGAGAGTACTTTCTTAAGGTCCTGTAATGTAGCTTCAGCTTCGTCGGTCCATACAAAATCCTTAGTCTTTTTCTGGAGTTTGTATAATGGTGCGGCTCTTTCACCAAGCCGGCTTACAAATCGAATGACTACGGCAATGCAACCAGTTAGTGTTTGTACATCCTTCAGACGAGTTGGCCTGGAAATATTGAGTATAGCCTTGATTTTTTCTCGGTTCACCTCTATGCCTCTTTGAGACACGATGAAACCTAACAATTTTCCGGCTAGAATTCCAAAGAAGCATTTCTTCGGATTAAGCATGATGTTGTATTTTCGTAGATTGGCGAACGTTTCCTCCAAGTCAGAAATCAGCGTTTCCTTCTTTTTGGACATCACCGCAATATCATCCACGTATGCATGTACATTGCGTCCGAGTTGGTCGTGGAGGCAACACTGCATCGTGCGCTGGTAGGTAGCTCCTGCGTTCTTTAGCCCAAAAGGCATCGTAACAAAACAGAAGGTTCCGAAAGGGGTTATGAATGAGGTTTTGACTTTGTCAGATTCCTTCATCCGGATTTGGTGATAACCGGAATATGCGTCGAGAAAGCATAGGAGTTCCGAGCCTGCCGTAGAATCGATAACTTGATCAATCCTAGGCAGAGCAAACGTATATTTTGGACAAGCCTTGTTCAAGGCAGTATAATCAACACACATCCTTAAATCAGTGGTGTCCTTTTTAGGGACCATTACAGGATTGGCCGACCACTCAGTGTGGATGACCTCTTCTATGAATCCGGCTAACTCGAGCCGTGCTAGTTTCTTAGCTATTGCCTTACGCTTTTGATCGCCGAAATGTCATAAGGACTGTTTGACGGGTTTAGTGTTTGGGTTTACATTTAAACAGTGCTCGGCAAGTTCCCTAGGTACTCCGGTCATGTCAGATGGCTGCCATGCGAAGATATCTTGATTTTCTTTGAGGAACTCGACGAGCACGCTTTCCTATGCGCTATCTAGGCCTACACACATCTGGGTCACCTTGGAGGGGTCATCATCCTTCAATGGTGTTTTCTTCGTCTCTTCTGATGCCTTGAACTCCGGATTCGGCTTTGTCACCTCCTTTTTCGTTGCGGGCATCTCGGACGGATCTATGCTCTTCTTGATCTCCTGGTACTCCTGGGCGTGCAGCACGGCTTCAACAAAGGCGGCATTTCCATCCTTGCGCTCTCGCGCTTTCTTCAGGTCTCCCTCGATGGTGATTATGTCGTTGGGACCTAGAATCTTTATCATATTGTAAATGTAACACGAACGAGCCATAAAAGCCCAGTAAGCCGAACGTCCGAATATAGCTTGGTACGCGCTCTTGAACGGGACCACTTCGAAGGAAAGTGCCTCCGTCCAATAGTTCTTTGGAGTTCCGAAGGTAACATCCAAAGTGATTTCCCCCAGGGAATTGGCTTGTCTTCCTGGGACAACTCCATGAAAGATCACTGAGCTATGGTTCAGCTGGGTCTCCGAGATCTTCATTCAGCGTAGCGTCTCGACATACAGAATATTGATACTATTGCCGCCGTCCATGAGGGTCTTGGAGAAACCATAACCGTCGATAAGTGGATTGACGATTAAGGCGTATTTTCCTTGCCTGTGCACTTTGGCGGATGATCAGCACGGTCAAATGTAATTGCCACTTCTGACCAGTCCAAAAATTGGGGGACAGCCGGAACTGTTGCGTTGAGCTCATGTAGAACTGCTTTCTTGACCTTTGCTGGTTGAGATCCGAGGAAGGTGACATAAGTGTCTTTTTTGGTCGGACATTTTTTCTTCCCTTCCGGCTTGGGATTTGAAGCATCGGCTTACTCTATGTCGGAATCTTCCTTGGTCTCTTTATCTTTTTTGGGATTCTTCTTTCCCTTCTTCCAGTTAGCTTTGTAGCTAGCGGTGTCATCTCTTTTGATGTCGTCATTGAAACGACACTCGGCGTTGGTGTGGGACGAGCCCCCATTGGCATATAAGTGATGCACACATGGGTTATTGGCAATGTCAGCCCAAGAGTTGGTTTTGCCCGGTTGCTAGTCTCCTCTACCTTGAACTCTCAAAGTCCCACGGCCTCCGTCGCGACCTCCTTGTCCTCTAGACCCAAAAGTAGCAGTGACCACTGCCGTTTCCATGTTGGGTTTCTCTTCCGAGGTATTCTTGTGCTTCTGAGCTTGTTGCTTTGGTTGTTTTGCCGACTGTGGCATAGCCAGGGCGTTGAGTAACCCCTCTGCATCGTCGTCGGCATCTGCATACTTGCTCGCTGTTTCTATCATCTCTCCCAAACCAGTGACCTTGTCACACTTCAAGCGATGACGCAGTAGACCAATTGGGAGACCTGCAATTAAAGCTTCAATCGTAGTATGGTCATTTACTCCTTCGTAGGAGTTCTTAGTGTCGATCCATCGTTCGAGGTAATCCTGGCAAGTTTCTCCGGCCTTCTGGGTGTAACGCTGTAGGTCTTTGACCGTACAGGGCCTCCGGTATGTGCCTTCAAATTCTGAAAGAACGCACTTTGCATGTCATACTAGTTGTGGATGGTGTTCTCCGGAAGTTCATTAAGCCACGATCGTGCCGTCTTCCTCAACATAAGTGGGAGATATCGGGTTGCGACCAAGCTGTTTCCACCTTTGGCGATGCATTAGGCCTAGAAGAAATCCTGTAGCCAGGTATCTGGCCGAGCAATGCCGTCGTAGGCTTGGATATGTCGTGAGATAGCAAATCCTTCCGAGAATCTTGTAGCTCTGATGCGTGGTCCGAAGCACTTTGGGCCCACGTAGATATCATCGTTTTCGTAGCGCCGTGCCTCTATATTAGAGTTGATCCTATGTCTTGCGTCATTCGGGGATAGAGATCGTCCTGAGTGTCGGCTGTGGCTGCGGTGCCTTGGAGCCGTACTTTGGCTTCTGCCACCACCTCCTCCACCGCGATGCCCTCCCTGGCCTCCTTGAGAGCCGTTGTGATGACTACTTGGTGGAGAAGGTGGAGCAGCTGGGTAATTTTCGGCTGATCGTCGGCCTCCGTCAGAACGTCATTATTTCGGTTTCGGCGAGGGTCTTCATTGTGGCGAGCCCCCTGTCGGCTTGTCTCGGCATGGTGTCCGTCATTCCTTCGTCCATCGTTTGGACGGTTTTCATGTCTAGGAGGTGGCATTCTTTGCCGATCCTCCTCTCGATGTTTCTCTTTATCATCGTCCCTGCGGTCTTTCGATTCTCGCCAGGGCAGGTTCCTCGGATTCAGTGCAATAATGGCCTCTTGCTCCGCAACTGGGTTAACGTTACGCCAGTCAAGGGCAGCTTTGTGGTGCTGTCCTGAAGATCCGGTTCTTGAGTAATTGTCTTCCCGACGATCGGGGCGGTGGTGCTGCTCCGGAAGACGCTGGGGTCTTACGTCAGCCCATGCCGGATATGTGCGACATTGGTCGGAATCAGAGACCAGTTTTTGACTTCCGGACATGGCGACCTTTTGCTGCTCCAGTCCCTTGTTGAGTAGTTTGATTCCCAACCGGATCTCCTCCGGGCCTGGATTAGCCGATAGAATTTCTCGGGCCGCCACGGTATTCTGTACTAGGGTTGGATATACCCAATCCCCTCTGCTATCTTTCCGAGGCTTCCCCATTTCTTCTCTGAAAAGGACGGCGTGAATCTGCGGGAATTGGTTGTCATTGGTATGACGCTTCCTGGTCTTCTGGTATTGCCTGGAGTTGTACTTCTCCACAGATGCTATGCGTTTCTTTTCCTCCTCAATGTTTTTAGCTTCATCGAGGAGTACTTGACGACGCGCTTCTAGGGCCTGCGCCCTCTCGTCTAGTTCTTCAGCAGTAAGTTCTGCAGCTGTAGGAATAGGTGTGGTTAATGCACCATCGATGAGTTTACGCGCACCTTCAGTGATCACGTGTCCATCCACCGATTCTTCTTTTTTGGGATCTTCTGGGATAAGTGCTCCATCCGAGTCTTCCTCGTATTCCTCGGCAATCACCTCCTCTGCCAGAGGGTCTTTTGCCGGGGTCTTGTTCTTCTTGTTCTTCTTCGTTGCCTTCTTAGCAACGCCGGTAGCAAAGATGGCTTTGGGTCCATTTCCCGGAGTCAAGCTCTGATCGGTACTTTCGTACATCTGGACTTTAGGATTATCTCCGACTTCCATATCGTCTTGCACTTTGGGAGAGTGTTCCCTGGATCCTTCATCCATGGCTTCTCCTTCCTCTGTAGCTTTGGAGTTATACTCCTCTTCATATTCCGCGGAGAACTTTCGGAAATCTACTGATGTCATCGATTCATCCGAGGATGCGGGTACGTCGGCGTTTGTTCCAATTGCCTCCAGCACAGAGTCGGTGTGTCTCCAGCATCAGCAGAGCCGGATCCGGACCCCACATATCCGATGAAGTGCGACGCGTGCTTCCTGAGGTACCTGCGGCTATCGCGATCAGCTTCGTCGAAACTTTTGATGGTCTCGAGAATTTCATCTACGCCTGAGTTTTGCATTATCATATGTCGTAGAGTGTACCTTAGGAAAGGCTTTTCTATCCCGGCATCATCAGAGCCAGAATCAGTGTCATTGCTATGCTCATCCTGGATTTCGACTTCAGCGGGTGGGTCGATCTAGGATTTGGTCTCTCCAAGGAGATCCACTTCAGATTCGACTTGGACCGCCAGGTCTGCTTCAGGCTCGGATTTCTCCACTATCTCCGCAACTGGTGCGGGCTGGGTGGGATTAGGGTTTTCTGAGATCCGGAACTCTTCCGCCTCCGTGGACAAAGGGGACCCAGAAGATTCTTCTTCCTCCATCATCACCACTGGGGTGGGTGGGACAGGTTCAGCAAAACCGATGTAAACATCGATCTCGCCAAAAGACATGATGGTGTAGGCAGTTACTCCCTAGCCGGAATCCAGGTCTCGTCGAGAACGAGGGACGTTGCTGGCGTAGAGGATGCGACCGATGGCGATAGTCTCGCCGATTCTCATTCTTGCAGATTCCGCTCGGAACGCAGATCCGAAGCTCACTTGCCCCACGGTGGGCGCCAACTATCATCAGACTGATGACAAGTACGCCATGAGGGGGTCCTTGAGGCATGCGGAAGAGAGGGTGTGAGACGTACGGTGTTTCGGGACGGTGAGCACACAAGTTTACCCAGGTTCGAATCCGCCGGCTTTGGACGGATCCTACTCCTGCTAGCAGTCCAGTAATACGGCAGAGCCGGAATATGGGTTACAAGGGTTCGCCTGTGCGAGTTGAGATTGTGATTGTAAGGTCTTGCCCTAAAGGCTCTCCCTAGGACGGCTTATATAGATATCCGGCCTAGGGTTTACAGGAGAGACCTATCCGGCTACGTCTAAGAGTCGGTTACAGAGTACATCTTGAACTACAAGTAACACTATGGGCCTATGTTGGTAAGTCTTCTAGACCTTCCCGTAGCCAGACTGGACTCCGTAATTTCTCCCTGACTGGGCCGCCTGTGAAGCAAAGCTCTAACCCGAAAAGTATATCCCCAACACATGTTCTGTGAGAAATAAAAGTCTTGGTTGCCTCAAGTTTTTTCTGAGAAGTTTTTACCATCTTATTTCCGAATGATCATGTCATAGTCGAAAATCCCAGAATACTTGAAAGTACTTTATGCTCATGTTTGTTCTGGTTTAGATTTCCGATTCTAAAAATGCTACCTTTGGGTATAACTCTAAAGTTTCTAGTCTACACTTTGGTTATTTGTCTGATTGCCGGATGCGGGCATTTTTCCGAGTAGTGAATTGTTGGTACTGAAAGCCGGCTTCGTTTCCGAGTTTAAACTGGTTTAGCAATTGAGCTTCGTTGCTCGGCAAAGTTTCCGTGCAGAAGGTTTAGCCAGCTCACGAAAGGAACGAGGCGGAAGGCCAGATAAATGATAAGTATAGACGAAAAAGTATAAGTGCTTATGTAAACATTTCAGGCACACAAAAATTTAAAGCCAAAAGTGCTGAATAGATTAAAAGCTTAGCACTAGCAAAATTATAAGTACTGCATATTTACAGACCCATATATGTTTCTCGAAATAATACATTTGTTTCTGACAATTTATGATGCAGGAGAGGATGCAGGAGTTGCCGGCTCGCTGGATACATCGGCCTCGGTTAGATAACGCTCCGAGACGTTCAGATCCGATACAGTCTGTTCATCGTCGGAAACTTCAGCTGCTTCTTCCGGAGGCGGAGGCGGTGTGTCCATGCGGGTGAAGAAGGGAGTGTCGTAGCTGGTTAAATCAGCTATGTGACACCCATATCTGGCGCAGGAGTCCATGATGGCCTTGATATCCTGCTCCTGGCCATCTTCAGCCACCTTGCAGTACCCTCTGGTCACCTTCCATATCTCCATGTTTCCATGGTGGCTCATGACCATGGTGAGAGCATTCTACGCAGCCGATCGCATGTAGGACATGTTCCAGTCCTAAACGAGTTGCGGCATATCCTTCTCCTTGTCTCGCACCTGAAAGTCTGACATGCTATGCATGTCTAGAACCTTGAGAGCTTCGCTAATATCCTCAAGGGATTGGCGGAAGTCATGAAGCAGATCACCGACTTGGGTAAGCCGGTGGTTGCGAGGCTCGGAAGAGGTAGAGTCCGTCAAGTTCAGAGGACCTATACACATAACACAAAACAGTTAAGAAAAATCCGACATCGAAAAATTCGAAGAAAATAGACAAGTCAGAAAGATGGAAACTTACTGAAGATGACATCGTCAACTTTGGTCTTCTCTTCTCGAAGACTCTGGAGTTCAGCCCGGAGCGCCTCGGAAAGATCCTTCTCTCTACAAAGCTCATTGTTGAGATCCGAGATTCTCTGATCTTGATCCGCAATCTTACGATCACGATCATCAGTAGCCATGGAAGAGGATTCAAGAACTTGAGCGATGCTCTTCTCATGATCCGCCTTAAGATTATCCAGCTCTTGGCGAAGTTCTTTATTCTCCACCACCAAGGTTTTGAGGTTCTCGGCCTCTTCAATCATAGCACATGACTGTTTTACCAGTGCTGTATGTCAAAAAGAACAACAGTTCAACAAAAATATTCGACTATGAAAACACAAAAGACAAGGTTTGAGTCTCGAAATGTTTACCTTCGGCCTCATCCTTGGAGACCTTCAGCTCAGCATTTTCAAGTCAGAGAGCTTTGATCTCTCTCCGCTTGTTACAGATGTTCTTCAACAAATCCTGGTTATATGAATTAACTTTTTGTAAGTCAGAATACCTAGAGTCAGAAGTCTACTGAAGACTCGGGCTAATATTGTTACTAATATTAGCACGAGCCTTGGGGGCTACACTAGTTCATTCTTTGGCATCCTAAGGAAGCATAAACCCGGATTGTATATCCTACTTCATGCTTGGGGGCAAGAGGATATGATATGAAATCCAATAAAGAAAACCGTGAGTTGAATTCCGACTTACATGATGTTCATGTGTGAGCTTGCTCAGACACATGTTTACCTCGGTGGTAACCTTCTCGGCGAGGGTGAGTGGAATAACCGGAGGTGGTGGAAGTACATGTAACACCCTCGAATCGGCCCTATGCAAGTTTCAGTGCTTCCCGCCAAACCCGCATAGAAACGATTCAAGGACGCCCACCAGGCACTTTCGTGCGGGTGGAAAACGAAGTAATACCATTACACATTAGTCCACGATGGAACCCACAAAATATATATATACAACAACGACTCCATGAGTCAAGAATACATATATAATATACAAAGATTCAAATCACCTTGAAAATGATAGAGCGTCCGACTACAGACAAGAGGCAAATGGGGCTAAGAGCCCTGAAGAATAACCAATGGCGTCTATAACCTTGCCCAGGCCAAGCCGGAAGGGTAACCCTGCTAACGACGTTGATCTCAAACATGCTAAATCAAAAGGGGTGCCGACAAAGGGCAAAGGAAAAAGAGGAGCGTCAGTACTGAGGCCAGTACATGGCGAGGCTAGAATTCGGTGGCTCTCGCCTACATAGGTATGGTGGACTGAAGCGGCAGCGAAGCATGCGCTAAACAACCTATAGAGACTCAATACAACTATCGGCTATTAGAGAGAGATAATAAAGACCTATTCGGAACCAAACTTATACTAACACCAATCATACCCATCCTGATATTCCCCCTCGAGACCAAACGAGAGAGTCAAACCGAGGAACTCACACAGTTGGCAGTTTTACTCATTCCATTATAGTTGCAGCACTTACTAGTCAGATATAGATAGCATGAGTCATCCTGATAGCATAAGTAGTGGGCGGTCTTAGTTAACCATTCAGTTGTAGTTGCAGTACTTACTAGTCAGATACAATTAGCATGTGACATCCCAAACCCAGCAGTTGTTGGCACTTTTATTTCATTCCATTGGAGTTGTGATACTTACTAGGCAGGTATAGCATGACACGGTACACCCCAGTTCCACCAGTTGCTGGCACTTTTATTATCCATTCCATTGTAGTGAAGCTGATTACTAGTCACATATTAAGTCAAATTTATAGCACTACTTTAGTTATGCTTGTCTATGATCGAGATACTGTGCTCCAAGTCGTCCATAACCACGGACACGGCTTTTAGAAAGATTTACCCTGCAGGGGTGCACAAATAGCAACACACACATGATCAACCTCGGAAAAACCAAATCAAAACCCAACGAGGCTTTCACGACAAAGCAATCACAAGATTCATAAAATATTTCAGGGGGCCACCCCACTAAGCTACCCGCAACGAAGTTGGCCGGCTCCGAGATGGACCCAGGGTTTGTGTCAATGGCTGTAAACGACTAAGAACCCGAAAGTGTGACTGGGCTTGTCGATACCGCGAAAACATTCCACGTTCCAAAACAGTACAGGTGCTCCACGCACAATCGTAAATAAAGCAGTAAAGCATGGCATAAGTACAAGATAGTAATAAAGCCCCAAACTACTTTTTGGCCCCAAGAAATAAGAAATGAATCAAGCTTTGGCTAAGGGGGATCCATAGAGTCTCCCGGATGTGGATAGTGCGAATAATCAAGGAACAGGTATCAAGTACTCGGGGCCTACGGGACACAAGTGGACATGAAAAACCAAATAGCATATGTTGCCCACCGGTGCCTCTTTCATTAGTTGTCCCAGAAATTTAATAGTTGTATTTAAAGTCATGATTAACTCCACCGTAAAGCATATGACAACATTCCAACAACTGTGTGGTACTTCACGACACGGGATCACACGTGAGCAAGCGACTACGACTCGCAAGACCATCTATCTACCAAACAACAGGTAATAGGAGGTGTCCAAGGCCATATAAAGGCTGCACGGAATATATCTGGTACAAAACACTAAAGCATCACGACACGGATAGCAATAGATCAACAGGAGGAAATAAATACTATAAATGCAAAATAGATATAAAGGGGGAGAATGCTCGCCTGGGAAAACATAGCCGAAGGTTCAATATCCAAAAAACTTGTCGATACTAGCATCAACTCAACGGCCTAATCCGTGAAGAAGCAAAGCACTAAAAGAAACACCAGATGCACTATTTAATACTACGTCAGAAGATCGGCATGATTCATCTATGATGTATGACATGGCAAATATGCGATGCAATTAGGCAATATTAAGCGGAACCGGGGTCCCGACAATTAATTAAGTGGTTCATGTTGTTTAGATACCCCGCAATTTAAATGTTGTATTAACAAGGTAAAACATGGCATCGGTTTGTTCCACATATTTAAATGGAGCCAATATAAGACTAGGAAAGCCCGCATATGGACTCCATATTTAATTATTAGGTGAGTCGACAAAGTACCCCCAAACAATGAATATGCATGCGCGCATGAGAAATTTAATATGCAACAAGATAGGTGTCATATATTATAAAAATATGGGTCTCAGAAAGGAGATCACATTGGGGTTCAGCGATCTTGGTTCGAGGTGGTTCGGGTTCGGTCTCCGGGATCGGTCTTCGGGATCTCGGCCATCGGATCCGTGGATCGAGGATCTTCGGGGTTCGTGTGGGCGGTCTTGGTGTTCCGTGTAGACAACCCAGGCATCGTGGTGGTGTATGGTGAACTTATCGGATGCCGTGGTCTTCGGAAGATCTTGCATGGGGAAAGGTTCTCGTCAGGGTCATCCGAATGTCCCTGCAGTTGGTTCTCGGTTCTTCTTCGTATCACCACACCATCTTCAATTTCACAACATCCCCAGGTAGAACTTGGCAACTCTGGTGGCTTCTATCATATGTCACAAGCATACTTTCCTCATATCACCGTCACACATGGCCAAGTCACACTGAACAAAACAGAACGAAGCCCTGGAGCAGGACCTACAGAGGCAACGGTAGCAGCACGGTCGGGAGACAGCCGTACTGGAGAAGTCCTTGGCGACAAGGTGGGGCGCCGCGGTTGCGGTCGAGGAGGGCCCGAGAAGCGCGCTGAGCGGTGGCTGGTGAGATAGAGGACCGGGGCGGCGGCTGTTGGCGAGGCTTGGCAGACGCAGGGCACGCGCGCCCTGGGAACCAAGGCGACCAACACAGGGCCAGAGCGCCTGCTTGCAGACGACGTGCAGCAGCGAGGTGGCTCGAGCGGGACGGGGCGACGAGGGGAACACGACCGGAGGCGTGTCCACGTGGTGTGCGGGGAGAGGCGGCCATGGACGCTGCTGCTCGCGGTTAGGGAAGCAGAGGCCAGGAAACGCGCATGGGTCGGTGACGGCCGGTCCATGGCGGAGAAAGGCCACGCCGGCGGGCTCTGCTTGGTGGGGAGGCGGGGTGCTTGGGGCGGGTGGCTGACGACAGCGGTGGCTGGCCTCCAAGGTGGCGTTAGATGCTGAGAGGACCGGCGGCGCTCCGCTCGGGCTCGAGACGAGCGAACGGAGAGGCGAGGTCCAGGTGGTGGCGGCGCCATGCAGTTCTTCGACGGGAAGGGGCAAGGTTGCCGATCGAGGTGGACGAGGACGGGGGACGAGGGCCAGCGGCGGCGTCAGGCGCGTGGCTGCAGGGATCTGGAGAGGGAGGCGCGGGGCGAGCGAGAGGAAATGGAGGCGAGGGTTGGGCGATAGGATCGAGGCAAGAGCGGGGTCTATGGAGCGGTCAAGGTGGGGCCAGCCATGGGGTGGGGCCAGGCGCGGGACAAGGGGAGCGTTGCGATGTGGCGCATCGCGTTGCACACGGGGTTGGGTGGGGTAGAACGGCGTGGGCATGTTGGCTCCTGGTGGTGTCGTCGCGTGTAGGTGTAGTTGGGCTAGGTATGGGGTGTGGCGGCTGGGGTAGGACTAGGGTTTGGTTGGTGGGGTAGTAGGCTGCTGGCTGCTGGGCTTTGGGCCTGGCGGCCTCCCCTAAAATGTTATAAGTTTTATTGATTTATTTAAAAGACTTTTGTATTTAGTTTCTAGACAAATAAAAGATCTGGAAAGAACTTGGGTTTTGATTTGAAAAACAAATGGGGGATATTTAGAAAACAAAGATAGGCTTTTAAAAATAGTTTTAGGCAAACAAATGCAGGATGACATGACGATGCTCAAATACAATATGGCATGATGACATGAGCATGTAGTCATGATGATGCACACAACAAAAGCACAGCGATTTTCTAATATTGATTTTAGCGGGGTGCTACAGTACACCAGCTCTAAGTCCCTCGTCGCGAATGCGAACTTGTTCAAGAAGGTCGGAGTACTTGATGTCTTCCGCCTCTTGTGCTTCTTCTTCGGCAGAGAGATTTCTCTTCTCCAGGCATTGCCGGGCCAGAAGCTGGATTTCTTCTATAGATTTCCGAGACAAGCCACATTTGGCAAGTCTCAGATTATTCAGGAGGTTTTCGGCAAAGGTGTCTGCCGAGGGATCATTACCCGAAGAGGGTTTACCCTTATCTAAACTTGAGCCACCGTGGTGGCGTCAGTCTGTGATTCGAGGATCACTGGCCCCATTGAAGGAGCCAGATCTTCTGCGACAACCGGCGATGGAGTAATCACCAGCGTTGCAGAGGGTTGAGGGGCAGGAGTCAGAGGAGCCACAACAGGAGAAGTTATAGTCAGCTTCGTCTGCCGCAAGGGCTTCGAAGATGTTCCCTTCCCCTTGCCCTTGATGAGCTTATTAGCTCTGAGAATGTAATAAGAATGGAAAGCATTACATCTCGGAAACAAAATTCGAGTAAGGAACAAAGGCGGAAGTTGTGTTCAAAGTTACCTCTTCACGACTGGCACCTCCTTTGTGCCGACTGCCACTGTTGGAGCCTTGCGCTTCTTGGGCACAATGTCCGGCAGTGGGACCAGTTCCGCCTCCTGAGAAAACTCTGGACGATATCCCTCGAGGGGAGCTAGTTCCGACTCAGGGAGGTCGACAAGTTGAAAAGAAAGAAGATATCTCAATATTGCGAAATAACTTAAAGGGTGAAACACATAAAAGGGTTTATTATTGAAGCTTACCGGAACTATAGGGTCTTCCGCTCTGTGCATATCAAGAGACAAGTCCGGAATCTTCCTTTCAATCCGCTCCTTGATCAGCCATTTGATCTGGCTTATGTAATCTTGTGGCTTTAAAGCCTTAGGACTGATGCAGAGGGAATCATTCTTTGACGTCGTGATGGAGTGCATCAGATGGTCGCCGTGGTATTGGAGAGGCTGGATCCGGCGTGCGACCCAGCATTGGACCAAGTCGGATCCTTTCAAGCCCTTGTGTTTTATCGGATATTCGATCCGCCTCTTAGCGAGGATCAGATCGTCACTGAGAACCGGAGGGGCCTCATCCCAAGACGGTTGGGCCGTGGCGGCTCCATCGATGAAAGCTGGCAAAGCAGTGGCTTTGCCGGGAGCAAGAATATCCTTATGATAGAAGAAAGTGGCCGACCATTGTTTGACCGACTCACTGGCAGAAATGCGAGGATAGCTACGCTCGCGTCTAAGAGAAAGGCTATTAATGCTGGTAATGTAGGGATTACAGACAGTAATGGAGTTTCTACGAACATGGAAGTAGAAACGAAACAAAGTGAGACTCGGCCTAATGTCGAGATACCCCTCGCACAAAGCTGCGTAAGAACTCATCTCTAAGATGGAGTTCGGGGGAAGATGGTGGAGCTATATACCATAATGATCAATCACCTTGGAAAAGAATTCCGAGGGAGGGAAAGACAAACCTCTGTCGAGGTGGGTGCCGAAGTGGACCCGCTCGCCGCCGCGCGGGTGGGGGATGGTTTCGTCGAAACCGCTCCGCCAGTCGCCGACGCGGAGGAGACGTTCATTCTCCACGCCTTGGATTTTCTCGTCGTCAAGGAGTCACGGGATCCAGACTCCCCGGTTGCTCTCCTTCTCTGCCGTAGCCGTCGCCGCTGCAGCTGCCAATCCGGATGAGGAAGAGGAAGCCATTTCTCTAGTGCGCCGGTGACCTTAGATGGGCGGCGCTAGGAAATCTAGGAGGCGAGAGAGGTCTGTGTGCTAGGGAGATGTGGAGAAGAAGGAACGACAATAGGAACAGGTGAAGAGGAGAGAAGGAAAATCCTCACCCCTTATAACCACCTACCTGCGCCAAGATTCGTGCAAATCGCACTGTGTAAATGCCACGTGTCGTGAAAGGAACTGGGAAGGACCCACGCGATGATTACGCCACCTCGCGCGTACACATTGAAACGGCGCCTCGGTTCCGCTAACGGTGGACCCACCAACGGTCGTGCTAACAGGATGTTTGTTAGATGACGTGACTTGACCATGACCAGTGGGAGATGACGTCAGAGACCAAGTTCTGGCTTAGTTTGAAAATCAAGCTAGGAAATCCAAGTAACGTATTGATAGGTCTGACTTATTTTAAGACCTGGATCATATTTTTTGTTGTGAAGTTTCAGGAACCCTTCAAGATTTTGCAAGCCGAAGGTCAAGCTAGACGATGATGAATCCAACTTTGGATCTTGGAGACTTCCGGGGGCTGCTGTTGGGGATATACTTTCCGGGTATCCTCACAGTTCCTCACCGACCAGGGTGGCCCACTTTGGGTTAGAGCTTTGCTTCATGGGCGGCCCAGTCAGGGAGAAAAGACGGAGCCCGATCTGGCTACGGGAAGGCCCAGAAGAGTTACTGACTTAGGCCCATAGTGTTAGTTGTAGTTCAAGATGTACTATGTAACCGACTCTTAGTCGTAGCCGGATAGATATCTCCTATAAACCCTAGGCCAGATATCTATATAAGCCGTCCTAGGGAGAGCCTTTAGGGCACCCTCAATAGTCTACAATCTCAACTCGCATAGGCAAACCCTTGTAACTCATATTCCGGAACTGCCGTATTACTGGATTGCTAGCAGGAGTAGGATTCGTCCAAAGTCGGTGGATTCGAACCTGGGTAAACTTGTGTGCTCACCGTCTCGGAACACCATACGTCTCACACCCCTCTCTTTCGCACGCCTCGAGGACCCCCTCATGGCGTACTTGTCATCAATCCGACGACATCTAGCTATGGGGCCGGCTAGTTGGCCTAGTATATTGTTGCTTTTTTTTGCCTCGGGTGTAGCCAACCACTTGCAGACTTGCTAGGAAGGTCTTCCCGGCATGTAGTGCCGATTTTTTACCATTTTCCTTGGACCTATTTATAGTCCTTCTCCCCCAACGGGTTTTCTATGGTACTTATGCATTTTCTTCTCCATTAGTGATCCTCCAAAGCTTGTTTCCTCCCAATCCCTCTAATGATTCTTTTGTATTTTCATGAGAAAAGATAAAGGAGATCTAGATCTACTTCCTTTTATATGAAAGAAAGGTTTATCCTGGGGTCATTTGGTTGACCTACTCCATTTTTTCCCGTCCCAATTTTTTCCTTAGCATTTGTTCCTTTGGTGAGATTTGAGAGAGAATCAGAGAAGGACTTGATCATTCTTGGTGTTCTTGATTTGCACTTGTTGTGCATGTTTACGCTCTTAGTTTGATTTGTTTGAGTGAGACTCGTAAGTTTGTTACCCTTGGAGGGTAACCTCCTATTTGGATTGGCGATTGGCCCCGATTTAGCCTCTTTTATAAAGGTTGTGAAGAGGCACGTGATTTCCCATTAGTGGGATTATGAAGAGGTTGGAGCTTGCCTACTCTAGGTGGAGAAAAGTTAACCATGAGAAGGAGTCCTGCCTTTGTGGAGGTGGCTCAGAGAAGAAGGTGATATTTCATGTCATTATGGGGTTAACCTACACCTCTCCAAAGGTAATAAGTAGCTTACTTACAAGTAAGTGAACGTCGTGATACATATTCATCTCATGTGTTTTAGTTATCTCTATACCTAAGTTTTTTCCGTGTGGTATGTAGCCTTCAAGCTTGATGTTTTATATATCTTGTTTATCACTTGTGAGATATATCTTGTTCTCATATTGTTAAGTTTAAGTCGTTGGTACGTTTAGTTGAGCCTAACTTATATATATGTTATGTGCTTAAAAGCTGAACACGTATTTTATTTTTGTATTCTTTCAAGATAAATACGTAATTATTTTTAAAATTCCTATCTGAAAGGGTAATTGCCCCAATGTGTGGTTTTGGTGATTAATGAAAATCCCTATGGAAAAATGTTTTCATTGAGTTTTATATGTAGGAATATTCCATAGGTCATGCTTGCAGTCCATGTGTTGGATTCAAGTATGGATGCCATAAAGTTAAATATATACCTTAAGTATTGGCATCAAAATCATCGAGTTGAAGAGAAGAGAATGATATGATCAAGTCTTGAGAGTGTGATCTCAATAGAAGAATTCAACATATGGCTCTAAGTCGGTGTCATGATAGCCTCATTAGTTGAGTTATGCTTGACTAAGATTTAGTGCATGTAATAAAATAAAGAGTTATTTATGTACCTACAGATATTGATATAGAGCATGATAATATACATGGTTGACCAATACAAAGAGTGAAGAGTAAATTCAAGTTGGTCAACACATGAAGCATAAAGAATGTACTGCATGGATCTTTTGGTATGGTAAGCCTTGTAAATTATGCATCATGAACTTACCCATTATATATGTGCCTTTGTGTTTTCTATATGGGATAGGTATCTCTCCATAGGCATGCTTCAAAAGTGAAGATTTCATATAGCTCATGAGAGGATGACATCAAGTGGTGATCATCATCAAGGTTGAGAAGTGCAAGTTCAATATAAGCATCTCAAGAAGATCATATGGTTGAAGCTTGCTATCCATTTTTGTTATAATGGACATGCGAAGATGTGCCTTAATGAAGCTATACCATAGTGGTGTATGGGGGAGCAAATTATGAGTCTATACGGAGCAACAATGATCAAGTGAGGCATTCTGCCTTGAATGAAGCTTGAAGCGCTATCATCAAGATCAAGCGGGCTGCTGATACATCCATTTTGCATCACTATTATATGTCTTAATTCACTATTATTCATTGATATATTTCATATTGAGAGGTGATACTTATGTTATTTCATCTATTTTTGCATGGTTGATGACTTTTGGAGCATGGACGACTGCAGTCAGGATTCTGATGGAAAAGGTGCTGTTTGGAGGCAAAATTCGCGAAGATCAGAAAATCCAGGAAAATATACGGAAAATCCTATTTTTCTAGAAGACTCAGGATGCCAGAAGATGGAGTGGAGGTGGGCCACATGGGGCCCACACCATCCCATGGCGCGGGCAGGCCTAGGCCGTGCCTGGAGGTGGTGTGGCCGCCCTGGCCCACTCCAGCCTCTCCCCTCTGGCGTATATCATCCCCACGAAACCCTAAGACTCGGGGAGCAACCACATAAAGATTCCGCCGCCTCTGCAGGACGGAAAACACCGAGAGAGAAAGATCTCTCCGGCAGACAGATTTCTACCGGGGGAATTCCTTCCTGGAGAGGGGAGATCGTCGCCATCAACACCACCATCAAGTTGGACTTCATCGGGGTCATCATCATCATCATCACCACCATCATCACCATCAGCACCCTCATCACCATCTCCATATTGCTGTAACAATTGCGTTGAATCTTGCATAGTTCATAGGGGAAACTTTCCCGGTGTTGATTACTCTTTGTAGTTGATGCTATTGAGTGAACCATTGAATTATTGTTTATGTTCAGATTGTTATACATCATTATTCCATCTCTGATCATGATCCATATGATGTCTTGTGAGTAGTTTGTTTTGTTCTTGAGGACATGGGAGAAGTCTTGTTGTTAGTAGTGGAGTTGCGTTGATAAAGATTCAATAGATTGTTATTTAAGTTGTGGTGTACTTATTCTAGTGGTGTCATGTGAACGTCGACTACATGACACTTCACCTATATGGGCCTAGGGGAATGCATTGTGTATTTGGCTACTAATCGTAGGGGTTGCCGGAGTGATAGAAACCTGAACCCCCGTTAGGAAACCATTGCACAAGGGACGTAAGGGTCTTAGAGTTTAAAGCTGTGGTTAGGTTTCTACCTTAATTACTTTCTTGTACTTACGGATGTTTGCAAGGGGTATAATCACAAGTATGTATTAGTCTTGGATAGGGCGGTACATTAGCACAGGTTCACCCACACAACACTTAGCAAGCTAAAGAAGATTAATCGACTATATGAAGCGAAAGCACTTGACAGTCTTCCCATGTGTCCTCGAGAACGTTTGGTCATCTTAAGTAATACAACCGGCTTGTCCTTTGCTGCATAAAGGATTGGGCCACTTGCTGCATTTATTCCTACTGTCTTTTATTTACTCGTACTTTGTTTACTTGCTTTATCGAAAACACCTAAAAATCCGTTTGCTAAGTATTTGCAGAGAATTCTTGATCCGTACCACTAGCCAGCACCTTCTGCTCCTCGTTGGGTTCGACACTCTTGCTTATCGAAAATACTGCGATACACCCCCTATACTTGTGGGTCATCAAGACTATTTTCTAGCGCCATTGCCAGGGAGTGAAGCACTATTGGAGAGTGGAACTGGTAAAGGAAACTTCTACTATGAGTATTGTTTACTTCTGCTAGTTGCTTTATTTTCGTTATGGATAATTCGCTGAGTTTCTTATTTGGTAATGCTACTACCACTGCTAAGGCAGTAGATAAGCCACCACCTGCTAAGAATGATGTTTTCAAAATACCTACAAGAATTATTGATCGTGTTATGGATAACTATTATGTTGGGGATGGAACTGTCCATCCAGGTGATCATTTACTCTTTATACACGAATTATGCGGGTTGTTCAAGTGTGCAGGTATTACTACAGATCAAGTTAAGAAGAAGTTATTCTCATTATCACTGAAAGGAAGAGCTGAGGAATGGTATAAGCTGTTGAAGAATGGTCAAGCTCTGGAATGGGAGGAAATAGTGCCTCTCTTTTATTCAAAGTTTTATCCTCCTAGTGAGATTCATAAAGATCGGAATCAAATATACAACTTTTGGCCTCTTGATGGAGAGAGTACAACTCAAGCTTGGGGGAGATTGAAGTTACTAATGCTCAAATGTCCCATTCATGAGCTCCCCAACAATATTATTATCAACAACTTTTATGCAAGGCTCCCTCTACATGACAAGGATTTATTGGACGCCTCTTGTGCTGGATCATTCACTCGTACGGAAGAAGAAGCTAAATGGGACCTTCTAGACCGTATTCAAGATAACGCTGAAGCTTGGGAGAATGACAAAGGTAGAAAGTCAGGTATAAATTATGATTATGAATGCATTGAATCTTTTATGGGAACTGATGACTTTCAAAATATTAAAAATGCTTATGGTTTAGATTCTCAAGCTATTGCTTCTTATTTTAAGGCTTTTGCTTCCTACATTGAAGTTCCTAAAAAGAAGTGGAATAAGTATCATGAACCTTATAAAGATGTTGCTAAAAGTGTTCCTGCAAGAAATACTAAAGTTTATACTGCTAATCATGTTTTACGTGAACCTTATATTGAGAAAATGCCTTTTCCAGTTAAGGTAAAGGAACATTCTATGATAGCTAGTATGGTTAACGAAAGTACGAGTAAAGCTGTTGAACCTCATAAACAAATGGTTGATGAACCTATAATAGCAAGTGTGAAAGACTTTGTCACTAAGTATGAGGAAGAGGGACACACTATCCTTTGGAAGGATACCTCTAATATTGTTTCACAAAGTAGTGTTATGAGAGCTAATATTCCCGTGTTTTCTGTTAGAATAAGTGATCATTGCTATGATGGTCCTTGTGATAGCTATATTGTTAAGTTTATGCATGATACTGAAAGTTACTATGAAAGAGAGAAAAGTGTTCTTATGCATCTCAATGATATCAAGTTTCCTCGTTTTATGCTGAAAGTTTTTATGTTGCACTTCTTTTGCCTTCTTATGCAAGTTGCCTTTGGTTTCAATAACTTGTTTGTTTACAAAATCCCCTTGCATAGGAAGTGGGTTAGACTTAAATGTGTGTGTATTTTTGCTTCTTAATGCTCTCTTTCACTTCAATTCATATCCCTATGAGAGCTTCTTCAAAATTATCATGCCCATTTTAATGGCTATAAAGAAAGAGCTTTATGGGAGAAAACCCAATTTGTTTTTGCTTTTAGTTTGTTTTTGTTTATTTGAGTCTTAGAAGTTATTACTTCGGTAATAACCGCTCCTTATCCGTTTTGTTTGGTTTTAGTGTCAAGATCAACCTCTAATGAGAGAGAATTAAGATTTGGGGAAGTTGCTGTCCCGAAACAGATTTTTGTGCTTCACCGTAAACATTCGTGAGAGATCTCTGTATGTCGTATTGAGCTGTAATTGTTTGTGCTTCTGCCCCAGGTTGTTATTTAACTTTCGTTTGTTTTGCACTTTTTGATTGGAGCAACATAAGATTTTCGAAAAAATTGATCTTTACCTGCTGGTCTGTTTTGACAGATTTTGCCACTCTTGCATTTTTTTGTTTATTCGATTTCCTTTTTGAATTCTCTTTGGGTTTTCGGAAGGAGTTGCTACAGTAGCTTATGTTTTGATGTTTTTCAGTTGAAGTTGGACTCAAAAGGTTTTATCACTTCACTTAGACTAATGTTGCTAATGAGAACAGTGTGAAGTTTTGTGTGAAAGAAATTTTTAGGAAGTGGAGATAATGGTGTAATAAGGAAGAGAAGGGTTTTATGACTCAAGTAATAAGTATATGAAGATGAAGATATTCATGATTCAAGTGATGACTCCGGAAGAATCTACTAGATACCAAATTCAGAGACCTGCAGAGTCTGTTTTCAAATAGGTAACAGTTCTGGTAAGAAAAGTTCCGCGAAAATACAATCCAACTATATTTTTGCAGTTTTCAGTTAATAAGGAAAACTACGAAGCGAAAAAGAGACGGAAACGGAGCCAGGGTGGCTCACACCACCCTGTGGCGCGGGCCCTCCCCTGGCCGCGCCACCAGGTGGTGAGGCCACCCAGGACTCCACCTCTGACCCGTTTTCTCCCAGTACCTTCCTTTTGATATGAAACTTCGTAATATATAACCCCCCCGGATCTTCCGAGGTTCGTATATCGTGTTTTCGTGGTGTTTTTGTTTCGATCTGTTTCTGCCAGGACATACTCTTTGAAAGCTTAGAAGGACAATGGTGTCTGCCAAGGATAAAGGGAAGGAGCCTATGGAGGAAGACCTCCAAGACCCCAAGCAGGGGCTGGTACCTTTTTTTACTTGCCATGCATCAACGGAACCCCTATGAGTCACTAAGGAGTTCTGCGATAAGTACCGAGACTTGCAGAGGAAGGTGGACATGCTTAAATGGGAGAATAATAGGCTTCGCAAGATGCTGGAAGATTACCTCACGTCAACTAAGAAAATATTACCACCACCACCAAAGGAGTAATTCGTCATCAGGTTTGGCATCCCCTTGGTTTGTTCCGCTTAGGGGAGTGTCGCGGTATCACATCACTATCTTCTATCTTTTTACCTTATTAGTAGAGTCATATCATGAATCAAGGAGTTATTATGTAGTATGGTTTGCATTATGGAAGTGTCCCCTCTCTCGTTAGATACGTATCCCTTGGTGTGAGTTTCCGTTATGGAATATTAATGAGAAGTTCTATCATTTAATCTTTTGCATAGCTTATGTTAGTTTTCAATTCATGGTTATATGATTGATCTTGTTGTTAGTATTGGTATCACTTTGGGATCATTGAGTTAATTTAGTTGGTTTTGGCAAACCTGGCTCGGTCAGTAGCACACTATTTTTGAGAGTTGAATGAAAAAGATAGAAGTACTCTAGAGAAAAATAATTTCATCATCTTTCTTTCTTGATTTGCTGATAAGTCTAGTATTCTCTAGTTAAGATCTTTTGTGCTTCCAAGGAATATTACATGTTTGTCTTTATCATTTGTATGTTTGGTTGTTTCCTTCAACTCTTGTACTTGCTACCCAGCCTTGCTAGCCAGAAACCTGTACTGAGAGGAATTCTTCTCGTGCATCCACTCCTTTAAACCAAAACCCTTGCCATTTGCGTCCACCATACCTACCTAGTAGCATTATTGCTATTCCAAGTAAATTCTTGTTTTGTCTACCTCCCAAATTAAACTTGTTATGTGAAAATTAGTGATTAAAGCTCTCACAAACTTGATGGCACACTTTATTTTCTGCACTTAATAAACCTGAACCATTGTGAACTCTCCATGAAAGTTATATGCTTGCAAATTATAGGCCGGGGATTAGCAGAACCGTGTTGTCACAGGGAACGCTTTCAACACTTGTAAATATATACCCAGTTGATACCTTTCTCTTTTGTTTGCGGATGTTGTCGGTGTGAAATAAAAGGGGACCTTGTAAGTCCATGGAGTTATGTATGTGTGTTAGGGAAACGCCTGGGCCGCTGGTCTAATCCATGCTGACATGGTGGAAACCTGCAGCGTAACCATAATGATATCTATGAAGCATTCTTGTTATAAAAAAAGAGAGAGATAGCTATTGAGAAAATGAAAAGGAAAAAAAAGAGATACTATGAAAAGAGGAAAGAGAGAAAAATGCACCATTTTCCCATGGTAAATAAGAAGATTGCCGAGATACTCATTGTCTGCTTGCCTTGTCATTTTGACATGGGGATTCTTCCGTATCATCGGGCAAGGGGTACCCCGTTGGCGGTTCTCAATGATACGCACATACTTATGATGACAAGAACTTACCGGTAACTAAAGTTGAGTAGCATGAGGAGCGACCCTCATACTCAATGGACTTGGGATTTTCAGTTTATAGTCTGTCAAGCATATAACTCAGATTGGACCTCACTTTAACCTTAATCACCTAAAGATGGCTATGATAGGGGCAATGAGAGCTGAAAGCTAGTAAGTATCATAATTTTTGGGAGCTATTTATGAGACTTGCAATCCCTGCTTCCCTCTTTGAACGGCCTTTCTTTTGCTTTGTAGTTGAGTCAGTAAACCTATTCCCTTCTATCTCAGCAAGTATTTTGAGTTGATGTGTTTCATTCATTCATATGATGATTTATTCAATCATGTTCTTATGTTCCTTGTTTTGCACATTGCTTTTATCTTGATGTTTACTACTTTGAAAGCTTTCATTGAAAAATCAGCCATTAGTGAACTCCAGCAAATTATCAACTATTCTTCGACCAAGAGGTAAGTTTGCCATTACCAATTATGATTCACTTTATGTATCTTTATTGTGTTTCCTTTACTCATTGCAAGTTGAGTTATATAATAGTGAGTTGTCCTCTATTATGATCTATGTATTGATGAATGTGATGCTTCTTGTCCGTATTCTTTTATCGACTCTTCACTCCATAAACCTGAGGTCATGTTTATTGAGCTCAGTTTCGCTTGGGAACAAGCGAAGTCTAAGCTTGGGGGAGTTGATACGTCCATTTTGCATCACTATTCTATGTCTTAATTCTCTATTCTTCATTGATATATTTCATATTGAGAGGTGATACTTATGTTATTTCATCTATTTTTGCATGGTTGATGACTTTTGGAGCATGGACCGCTGTAGTCAGGATTCTGATGGAAAAGGTGCTGTTTGGAGGCCAAATTCGCGAAGATCAGAAAATCCAGGAAAATATACGGAAAATCCTATTTTTCCAAAAGACTCAGGATGCCAGAAGATGGAGTGGAGGTGGGCCACAGGGGGCCCGCACCACCCCATGGCGCGGGCAGGCCTAGGCCGCGCCTGGAGGTGGTGTGGCTGCCCTGGCCCACTCCATCCTCTCCCCTCTGGCGTATATCATCCCCACGAAACCTAAGACTCGGGGAGCAACCACATAAAGATTCCGCCGCCTCTGCAGGACGGAAAACACCGAGAGAGAAAGATCTCTCCGGCAGACAGATTTCTACCGGGGGAATTCCTTCCTGGAGAGGGGAGATCGTCGCCATCAACACCACCATCAAGTTGGAATTCATTGGGGTCATCATCATCATCATCACCACCATCATCACCATCAGCACCCTCATCACCATCTCCATATTGCTGTAACAATTGCGTTGAATCTTGCATAGTTCATAGGGGAAACTTTCCCAGTGTTGATTACTCTTTGTAGTTGATGCTATTGAGTGAACCATTGAATTATTGTTTATGTTCAGATTGTTATACATCATTATTCCATCTCTGATCATGATCCATATGATGTCTTGTGAGTAGTTCGTTTTGTTCTTGAGGACATGGGAGAAGTCTTGTTGTTAGTAGTGGAGTTGCGTTGAGAAAGATTCAATAGATTGTTATTTAAGTTGTGGTGTACTTCTTCTAGTGGTGTCATGTGAACATCGACTACATGACACTTCACCTATAAGGGCCTAGGGGAATGCATTGTGTATTTGGCTACTAATCATAGGGGTTGCCAGAGTGATAGAAACCTGAACCCCCATTAGGAAACCGTTGCACAAGGGACGTAAGGGTCTTAGAGTTTAAAGCTGTGGTTAGGTTTCTACCTTAATTACTTTCTTGTACTTACGGATGTTTGCAAGGGGTATAATCACAAGTATGTATTAGTCTTGGATGGGGCGGTACATTAGCGCAGGTTCACCCACACAACACTTAGCAATCTAGAGAAGATTAATCAACTATATAAAGCGAAAGCACTTGACAGTCTTCCCATGTGTCCTCGAGAACATTTGGTCATCTATAGAAAAACAACCGGCTTGTCCTTTGCTGCATAAAGGATTGGGCCACTTGCTGCATTTATTCCTACTATCTTTTATTTACTCGTACTTTGTTTACTTGCTTTATTGAAAACCCCTAAAAATCTGTTTGCTAAGTATTTGCAGAGAATTCCTGATCCATACCACTAGCCAGCACCTTCTGCTCCTCGTTGGGTTCGACACTCTTACTTATTGAAAATACTGTGATACACCCCCTATACTTGTGGGTCATCAGCTGCGCAAGGCAAAGGTATGGCCTTGCTAGGTTTTCCTTTTATCGGTCTCAAGGTGGTTGTTGTGAGACTGGGTTATAGGATAGATAGACGCACTATCAAAAGGGGATTTTGGTTGAAAACTTAATCACATCGTCTTAGGGAGCTCAATCCTTTGCATACTTTGCATCTACCTATTTTGTTGTTTCTTGGTGTTTCTCCGTGTGAGGTTCTTGAGATTGTTTCTATCTCTTCAACAAGCCAAAGTTCATTAAAAACAGAATTTGTATGCATCTTCTATTGCGTTTTCGAGTTTGGAGGTTTTACCAGTTCTTCAGTTAGGAAGGTTTCATACCTCTCCTTATTTGGTATTTTACCTCTTGCTCCTTTCTATTATTTCCATTCGTTATTATATAGATCTTGTTCTTGGCTTTTCAGAAATCCCAAGTTTTCTTTAATCGGAGTTCAGACGCAAAAGTTATCACCATTTTACTCTTCAATGTTTTCTGTCTGGAAAAATCGGCAGGCAAACCAGCACCGCCGACGTGGTGCCGAATCAATCTATGGGCCACCGAACTGAATGTTCATTACACCAAACTAGTAGTCTAATGACTATTTAGTGGGGAGCCGGTTCATCTAACGTGGCGTCAATTTGATTCGGCTTAGGTTCCGGCTCACTGAACTTGCCGCCGGTTCACCATCGGTTCTACGTGGACAGTGCGATTTCTTCCCCAACTGGCAGATCTGCCTTTCCCTATAAAAGGGGCTTCTTCCCCAAGGTTTTTTTTAGGGTTCTTAAGCACATTTTTACCACCATTGTTGACCCTCTTGCGCTTTCTTACTCTCCCTTCTCTCCTATGATTATTGCACCTTTTTGAGGGCTTTGGAAGAGGAGATTTAGATCTAGAATTACCACCAATCAATTCCTCCTCTAAGTGAGGGGAACTCTTTGGATCAAGATATTGGAGTCACTGGTTGTTTACACAATTGTTCTTTCTCTCTAATTCCTCCCTAGTACTTATTTCTTTGGTGGGATTTGAGAGTGAATGATTTGAGCACCCTTGATGTTCTTGCTTTGAATTCTTGCATAAGTGTCGAGCTCACTATTATGATTTGTTTGAGTGAGAGACCGTGAGCTTGTTCTCTTGGAGGGTGACCTCCTAGTTGGCTTGGCAGTTGGTGTCGTGGTGCCCTCTTTGTGGAAGATTGTGAAGAGGCCCGGAGTTTCCCTCCGTGGGATTTGTGAAGTGGTTGTGGAGCTTGCCATCTCTGGCATGGATAAAAAGCTAGCCATAAAGGAAGTGGCTATTCCTTCATCTGTTGGGGTTTAGTGCCTAAAAACAATAGTTTTTCCTATGCAAACAACCCTAATGCCAGGATCTATCTATTAGTAATGTAGTAACGGGAGGGGCTTTTCAAAAACTTACCAAGTTGAAGACCGAAAAGCTTTGTCAATGTTCGAGAGAACATCATTGATGTAATCATACCGATGCCGACCTCAAGGTCGTTCTGAACTCGGACGGCTCCACCAACTCCAATTACTCCGATGGCTCGAACGACTCGAGCGCCACAAGTGCAGCGCCTCATAGGGGTCACACACACATACGGTGTTTGATGAAGACTCCTGGACCCTGATCCAGCAGGGGTTGCAAAAGTAGATCTCCTAGATCCGGAATCCTCGCAGTGTGACGGTGCTCCGTGGTGAAGAACTCTTTTGTTCGCACAACCCTTATAGTGGGTCCATGCTCACAAGAGAGAGAGAGAGAGAGGGTGAGAGGAGGGCACTTCGAGGGGAAAGCCTTAAATCTTGGGATTTATTGGTGTGTTTAAATTTCTCCCTATGCCCTCCTTTATATAGGGGGAGGGGAGCCACCAAGTCCCTTGCCTTAGCAATAGGGATGAAAGTCGAGCGGAAAGTTTTTGACTTTTTCGCGGAAAAATGGAAACAAAAAAAATATGGAAACCGATTTTTTTCATAGAAACGGAAACAAAAATGGAACATTGTTTTCTGGCGGAACAGACGCGGAAATTGAATTTCCATTTTTGTCTAATATGGAATTTCCATTTTAGGGTTGATGTGCATGGCCAAATCCAACCGACCCACTACATGACCTTGTCAAGCCAAACTTGCAAAGCTTCTCATCCCAGTACTAGAGACCATGTAATCCCTTAATGCATTTGAGGAGGTGATACATTGCAAATGTATCTATAATTTTTGATGTTCCATTCTTGGTTTTATCCACTTTCTTGTGTTTGTTCCAACTTTGGAGTACTTTTCATATGATTTCTTGCACTAACGTATTAACAAGAGCCATAATGCCAGCTGCCTATTTTCTGCTGTTTTTGGTTCCAGGAAAGTCAGAAAATGAATATTCTCGGAATTGGACGGGACAAAAGCCAAAGTGCCTATTTTTCCGGAAGAGATCAAGTGCCAGAATACGAGACGGAGAAGGGCCAGGGAGCCACCACACCACCTGGCGACACGGCCAGGCTTGGCCCACGCCAGGGGGTGGTGTGGCCGCTCCCGGCACCCCCTCGGCCTCTCCTTCCGCCTATAAGTTGCCCTCGGGACGAAAACCCTAAGGACCCAATCAAAAATCCACAAAAGAGTCTGTAGCCACCATCATCTCCATCCCTAGATCGAGAGGGATCTGAAGCTCTTCCCGGCACCCTGCCGGAGAGGGGAATTCACCTTGGAGGCCTTCTTCATCAAGCCTCCGGTGTGATGCGTGAGTAGTTCATCCTTGGACTACGGATCCATGTAGTAGCTAGATGGCTGGTTTCTCCTCCTTTGTGCTTTCATGTTTAGATCTTGTGAGCTCCGTTCATGATCAAGATCATCTATTTGAAATACATACATGTTGTGTTTGCGGGGATCAGATGGATATTGAGATGCTATTTCAGATTGATTATTTATTCTATCATGTCTTTGTTATTTGAGATCTTGCATGCTTTCCGTTGTTAGTAGCTATCTTGGCCAAGTAGATGCTAGCAACTACAAGAGTTAGTATTTATGCTCGATAGTGGGTTCATGCCTCTGGTAATCTGGAGAAGTGACAGAAATCTCTAAGGTACTAGATGTGCTATTGCTACTAGGGAGAAAACAATAATCCTTTGTTCATAGAACAATCGTATTGTTTACTTTACACGCAGTTCATAAAGCAATAATCTGTTGCTTGCAACTTAATACTGGAGGGGGTTCGGATGATAACCTGAAGGTGGATTATTAGTCATAGATGCAGTTGGATGGCAGTCTATGTATTATGTTGTAATGCCTAATCAAGTCTCAAAGGAGTCAAGATGATTAGTATATGCATGTATTGCTTTCTCGGTGTTTGTCAATTGCCCCGCTGTAATTTGTTCACCCAGCATGTTATCTATCTAAGGAGATCCACCTCTAGTGAACTATGGATCCCGGTCCTTTTACTTTACATACAATCTACAACTGTTTACTGCTTTGTGTTTACTTTCTGCAAACTTTTACTTCTTTCCATTCGATACGTTTAATCCTTTGTTTTCTGCAAAACACGGTGAGATTGACAACCTCATCGCAAGTTGGGGACAAAGTTATGTGGTTGTGTTGTGCAGGTCTCCACGTTGCTACTAGCACCGGTAGTGCGCCCTGCCAAAGCTCAGCTAGTAACACCTTTGGGGTGTTTCCTTGCTCCTACTAGTTCGATTAAACCTTGGTTTCATAACTGAGGGAAAACTTGCTGCTGTGCTCATCATACCTTCCTCTTGGGGTTCCCAACGAGATCTACATCAACCACGAGCCAGCAAAGATTTTTCTGACGCTGTTGCCGGGGAGTCAAGGACATATTCACAAGGGGAGTCCCTCATAACCAATCTCTTTACGTTGTTGTTTTTGTTTTGCTTAGTTTTCTTTTTTGCTTTGTTTGCTTGTTTGTTCTTCAAAAAACACAAAAAAATTAGTTTTGCTTGTTTGCTTTCTTATTTGAAAACCCAAAAAAATGATTACTCTTGAAAATACTAAGTTGTGTGACTTCACTAGCACCAAAAACAATGATTTTATGAGCACTCCTATTGCTCCACCTGTGGCTGGAAATACTTTCTTTGAGATAAAACCTGCTTTGCTCAATCTTGTTATGAGAGAACAATTTTCTGGTATTGGTAATGAAGATGCTGCTTCCCATCTAAATAACTTTGTTGAACTTTGTGAGATGCAAAAGTAAAGGGATATAGATGGTGATATTATTAAACTAAAATTGTTTCCTTTCTCTTTAAGAGGAAAAGCTAAAGAATGGTTGAATTCTTTAACTAGGAATAGTATTGATTCTTGGACTAAATGCAAAGATGCTTTTATTGGAAAATACTATCCTCCTGCTAAGATTATATCCATGAGAAGTGAAATAATGAAGTTTAAACAACTTGATAATGAGCATGTTGCTCAAGCTTGGGAAAGAATGAAATCTTTGGTAAAGAATTGTCCCACTCATGGACTGACTGCTTGGATGATCATCCAAACTTTTTATGCAGGATTGAACTATTCTTCAAGGAACCTATTGGATTCAGCTACTGGAGGTACCTTTATGACCATCACTTTGGGTGCTGCAACAAAACTTTTGGACAATATGATGGTTAATTATTCTGAATGGCATACTGAGAGAGCTCCACAAGGTAAGAAGGTAAATTCTGTTGAAGAAACCTCCTCCTTGAGTGATAAGATTGATATTATTATGTTTATGCTTGTTAATGGGAAAGCCCATATTGATCCAAATAATGTTCCTTTAGCCTCTTTGGTTGCTCAAGAAGAGCAAGTTGATGTGAACTTCATAAGAAATAATAATTTTTGGCAACAATGCTTATGGTAATAATGCTTATAGGAACAATTTTGGTAACAACAATTATAAGCCATATCCTCCCAACAATGGTAATGCTTATGGAAATTCTTACAACAATAATAAGAGTGCTCCCTCTGAACTTGAAGTTATGCTTAAAGAGTTTATTAGTAAACAAACTGCTTTCAATAAAACTATTGAGAAAAAACTCTCTAATGCTGAAACAAATATAACATCTTTGGCTGAAGCTCAATCTACTTTGAATAAAATGGCTGCTAAACCCGAAACTAATGAGAATCCCTTTGCAGCTACTAATGCTATACAGGTAAGAATTGATGAAAATGTTAGACTATTAGCTGAATTACATG
This sequence comes from Avena eriantha, assembly GCA_910589775.1. NCBI lineage: Eukaryota > Viridiplantae > Streptophyta > Magnoliopsida > Poales > Poaceae > Avena > Avena eriantha. The sequence goes on from OU342742.1 coordinate 229,814,476, forward strand.
CTAAGTGGGAAAGAGAAGATGAAATTGCTAGAAACATTAGTGTTTATACTATTACCACCACTAGTGTTGAGGCTAGCAATAGTTCTACTACTTTAGATGATAAGTTTCATTTTGATCTTGATGGTTGCAACATCTCTGAAGTTATTAAGTTCCTACAAAAGCTTGCTAAGAGTCCTAATGCTAGTGCTATGAACATGGCTTTTACAAAACACATTACTGATTCTCTCATAAAGATTAAAGAAGAAAAGATGAAACATAAAGCTTGTATTCCTATAAAGCAAGAAGATGGTTGGGAACCCATCATTAATATGAAAGTGAATGACTTTGATTTGAAAGCTTTGTGTGATCTTGATAGTAGTGTTTCTATTATACCTAGAAGGATTTATGATATGCTTGATTTGCCTCCCCTTGAAGATTTTTTTTTGAATGTCCCACTTGATGCTAATGCTAAAAAGAAACTCATGGGGACTCTTAATGATGTTCTTATTATGGTTAACGATTCCTATGTCCCCGTTGATTTCTATGTTTTGGATGTTGAATACAATGCTTCTTGTCCTATTACTTTGGGAAGACCTTTTCTTAGAACTGTTGGTGCCATCATTGATATGAAAGAAGGCACCATTAAATATCAACTCCCACTCAAGAAAGGTATAGAATACTTCCCTAAAAAGAGAGAAAAGATTTCTTTTGCTTCTCCTATGAAAACAAAATTTGGTCTTAATGCTTCTTCATTTGAGAACACTTGATTCTTTCTTTGCTTCTTATGCCTAACTTAAAGGCGTTAAAGAAAAGTACTTGTTGGGAGATAACCCAAGAGTTTTAGATGAGTCTTGGAAGTTATTACCTCTGTAATAACCTCTCCTTATCCTTTTTATTTGCTTTTTGTGCCAAGAGTAACCTCTAATGAGAGTGAAGTAATGATTGGGAAAGTTGCTATCCCGAAACAGATTTTTGTGCTTCACCGTAAAAATTCCTGCGAGAGCTCTGTATGTCGAATTGAGCTGTAATGTTTTGTGCTTCGGACCCAGGTTGTTATATAACTTTAGTTAGTCCAACACTTTTTGATTTGATCAACAGAAGGTCCTCCAAAAAATTCGTCTTTACCTGCTAGTCTGTTTTGACAGATTTCTGCCATTTTCTGCATTTGCTTCTTGTTGGTTCCTTCTTGAGTTCCTTTGGGGAATTGAGCTTTTTGAGGGAAGTTCTACAATAGCTAGTATTCTAATGTAAGTTTATTTGGTGTTAGAACTGAACCTTGAGACTCATTTATCTTAAGTGCACTAATGTTTGCTAATGAGATTGTGTGAAGTTTTGTATTAAGGAAAAATTTCAGGTGTATGGAAGAAATGAGTAATGAGATGAAGAATGGACTAAAGCTCAAGCTTGGGGATGCCACGTGTGTCACCCCAAGAAATATGCAAGAAGTACAAGCGTCAAAGCTTAGGGATGCCTTGGGCATCCCCTTCTTCATCAATAAAAATTCCAGATTTCTTCCAAACGCTTCATTTTTATTGTTTCATGCACAGTTGTGTTTTTCTTAGAGCGTCTTCTTTTTTGTTTTCGTTTTGTTTTTTAGTTTGCTTGGTTTGCTTAGTTTTCCGTATAAATTGGTTGGACCCCCTCTTTCACACTTTGTTTTGCGAATAGTTTGGTTTGGTTTGGAAAAGAGTAGGAAAGTTCATACTTATGTGGTAAAAAGAGCTCGTTTTTGACTGTGGCCTATGCTTTGTCATGCCATGCTTGATATTGTTTTGGCTTTATGCTTAGTATTCTTTGTTGTAGCATGAATTGTTATAAACAATTGAGATTGCTTAATGTTCCTTGGATGAATCATGCGTTGTTTTAGCATATTAAAGCATAGTATAGTGGTATTCTCCTTTGATGCTTTATTTGGGTTGACTTGGCACATGCTCACACCATGTTATGATTATCTCAAGTCACCATAGCCTTTATGATCCTTTAGTTTTCGACTTGTAGTATCACTTTATGCTTTGATCAATGATGTTTTGTCACTCTGCATGATTATGGCCATTATTGCTCTCTTAGTTTGTCGCTCCCAGTCTTTTGCTAGCCTCCACAACAAAGTATGAGTTCCACTCATGCATCCAACTCCCTAAACCAAGTTATTCCAAAGAGTCCACCATACCTACCTACTAGCTTATGTTATTCCAAGTACATTCATGCTTTTGTTTACCTTCCACCTGTTATGAAAAAACTAGTGATTAAAGCTCTCACGAACTTGAAGGCACACTTTACTTTACTTGCCCTTAATAAACTTGAACCATTGTGTCTTCTATGTTGTATATGCTTGCACTTATTTGTCAGGAATTAGTAGAAGCATGCTTTCATGGGGAACGCTTTCAACATTGCACTTGGTACTTGTACCTAGTTGATATCATGCTCTTTTGTATATGGATGTCGTCGGTGTGAAATGAAAGGGGAGCTTGTAAGTCCATGGAGTTATGTATATGTGTTAGAGAAACGCCTGGGCCGCTGGTTTAATCCATGCTGACATGGTGGAAACCTGCAGCGTAACCATAATGAGCTGTCTATGAAGCATTCTTCTTATAAAAAAAGAGTCCTACATTGAGAAAAAGAGAAAAGAAAAGAAAAGATACTATGAAAAGAGGAAAGAGATAAAAAGCACCATATTCCCATGGTAAATAAGAAGAATGCTGAGATGCTCGTTGTCTGCTTGCCTTGTCATTTTGATATGGGGATTCTTCCGTATCATCGGGCAAGGGGTACCCCGTTGGCGGTTCTCAATGATACACATGTACTTACGATGACAAGAACTTACCGGTAACTAAACTTGAGTAGCATGAGGAGCGGCCCTCGTATACAAGGGACATGAGATTTCTGACTTATACTTCGTCAAGTATGTACACCATAGTTTGTTCACTTTAACCTTAATCACTTCAAGATGCTTATGATAGGGGCAATGAGAGCTGAAAGCTATAAGTACCATAATTTTTGGAAGCTCTTTATTAGACTTGAATCCCTACTTGCTTTTACAAAAGGCCTTTATTCCACTATTATATTGAGTCTCCACCTTCTATCTTTATGCACCTACTTTGAGAGCATAGTGGCCATTCTTAGTTCTATGTGCATTGTCCCAAGACAAGTTGATTGATGCATAACTTGTTATTGCTTGTTTGAAACTATTGTATCTAGTCACTCTTATGAACTTTGAAGGTGTCCTATGCATTTATATTTGCTACTCTATTGAGGGACAATCTGAATACTTTTATGCTATGTTTTCTTTATGTGAAACAAACAAACGTCTTGCAAAGCATTGCTATTCATGAATCTTTTGTTTGTGCCTTTTCATGTTGCATCATAGTTTCTTTGCTTATTGCTAGAACTTTGTCTTTCATGTTATGATTGAAGTACTATGATCCCAGCCTTGAATGTTTTGCAAATACTTTGATCAAGTCTTTGATGGTGCATGTCACCTCAAAAATTATTTCTTTTTATCACTTACCTACTCGAGGACGAGCAGGAGTTAAGCTTGGGGATGTTGATACATTGCAAATGTATCTATAATTTTTGATGTTCCATGCTTGGTTTTATCCACTTTCTTGTGTTTTGTTCCAACTTTGGAGTACTTTTCATATGATTTCTTGGACTAACCTATTAGCAAGAGCCACAGTGCCAGCTGCCTGTTTTCTGCTGTTTTTGGTTCCAGGAAAGTCAGAAAATGAATATTGTCGGAATTGGACGGGACAAAAGCCAAAGTGCCTATTTTTCCGGAAGTGCTCAAGTGCCAGAATACGAGACGGAGAAGGGCCAGGGAGCCACCACACCACCTGGCCGCGTGGCTAGGCCTGGCCCGCGCCAGGGGGTGGTGTGGCCACTCCCGGCACCCCCTCGGCCTCTCCTTCCGCCTATAAGTTTCCCTCTGGACGAAAACCCTAAGGACCCGATCAAAAATCCACAAAAGAGTCTGTAGCCACCGTCATCTCCATCCCTAGATCGGGAGGGATCTGAAGCTCTTCCCAGCACCCTGCCAGAGAGGGGAATTCACCCCGGAGGCCTTCTTCATCACCATGCAAGCCTCCGGTGTGATGCGTGAGTAGTTCATCCTTGGACTACGGATCCATGTAGTAGCTAGATGGCTGGTTTCTCCTCCTTTGTGCTTTCATGTTTAGATCTTGTGAGCTCCGTTCATAATCAAGATCATCTATTTGTAATCCATACATATTGTGTTTGCGGGGATCCGATGGATATTGAGATGCTATTTCAGATTGATTATTGATTCTATCATGTCTTTGTTATTTGAGATCTTGCATGCTTTCCGTTGTTAGTAGCTATCTTGGCCAAGTAGATGCTAGCAACTCCAAGAGTTAGTATTTATGCTCGATAGTGGGTTCATGCCTCTGGTAATCTGGGGAAGTTACAGAAATCTCTAAGGTACTAGATGTGCTGTTGCTACTAGGGAGAAACCAACAATCCTTTGTTCATAGAACAATCGTATTGTTTACTTTACACGCAGTTTCTAAAGCACTAATCTGTTGCTTGCAACTTAATACTAGAGGGGGTTCGGATGATAACCTGAAGGTGGATTATTAGTCATAGATGAAGTTGGATGGCGGTCTATGTATTATGTTGTAATGCCTAATCAAGTCTCAGAGGAGTCAAGATGATTAGTATATGCATGTATTGCTTTCTCGGTGTTTGTCAATTGCCCCACTGTAATTTGTTCACCCATCATGTTATCTATCTAAGGAGAGCCACCTCTAGTGAACTATGGATCCCGGTCGTTTTACTTTACATACAATCTACAACTGTTTACTGCTTTGTGTTTACTTTCTACAAACTTTTACTTATTTCCATTCGATACGTTTAATCCTTTGTTTTCCGCAAAACACGGTGAGATTGACAACCTCATCTCAAGTTGGGGACAAAGTTCTGTGGTTGTGTTGTGCAGGTCTCCATGTTTCTACTAGCACCGGTAGTGCGCCCTGCCAAAGCTCAGCCAGTAACACATTTGGGGTGTTTCCTTGCTCCTACTAGTTCGATTAAACCTTGGTTTCATAACTGAGGGAAAACTTGCTGCTGTGCTCATCATACCTTCCTCTTGGGGTTCCCAACGAGCTCTACATCAACCACGAGCCAGCATGAGGCTTCCATGAAATGATCATTCCCTTATTCCCCTGTAAATCTAGCACTGTGCTATATATAATAAGGGAACACTTTTGTTTGTTTTCTAGAATTCTTGAGATTTGTTGCATTATTCTAGGGTTCTCTTTATTCCGGGTAAAATCCGCAACATTTCGTGTTTGCACCGTATTCGTTCCATATCTGTTTCTGACAATATATGCTTCTGTTTTTGTTTCCGGGGTTTCTGTATTCTTTTTCACTTCCACAAAAAAATATGAAAACAAATATGGCACCACTCAGTTCCGTCTGTTTCTGCTCCGTTTTCATCTCTCTATTGCATCTAGGTCCCATCATTGCTCAAGGGACAAACACCTTTCAACTTCAGGATTCGTAAAAAAGTCATATATATATACGATAGAGACCCCACGTCGCCCTCCCTTGGCAACACGGGGGAAACCCTAGTCACTGCCGTCGGCAGCCCTCTCCCCCTCTACCTTGCGTCGCCGCCGCTAGAGGGGACATCGGCAAAGCCTACGCGTGCCCCAGGGAAGGTGGCAGCGGGGCATTTTTTCATGGGTGCGGTGTGCTAGTGTCCATGGCGTGTAGCGGAGGACCTTGTCAGGGGTGCACGTCGTTGCGCGTGCAAGCGGGGGGTCGCTATGATGGGCGCATGTCGTCGGATTGAGGACAAGTACGCCATGAGGGGGTGCTCGAGGCGTGCGGAAGAGAGGGGTGTGAGACGTACGGTATTTCGGGACAGTGAGCACACAAGTTTACCCAGGTTCGAATCCGCCGGCTTTGGACGGATCCTACTCCTGCTAGCAATCCAGTAATACGGCAGAGCCGGAATATGGGTTGCAAGGGTATCGCTTGTCCGAGTTGAGGGTCTAAAGTATTGGGTGCCCTAAAGGCTCTCCCTAGGACAGCTTATATAGATATCCGGCCTAGGGTTTACAAGAGAGATCAATCCGGCTACGTCTAAGAGTCGGTTACAAAGTACATCTTGAACTACAAGTAACATTATGGGCCTAAGTCGGTAATTCTTCTGGGACTTCCCGTAGCCGGATTGGACTCTGTCTTCTCTCCCTGACTGGGCCGCCCTGAAGCAAAGCTCTAACCCGAAGTGGGCCACCCTGGTCAGTGAGGAACTGTGAGGATACCCGAAAAGCATATCCCCAACAGCAGCCCCCGGAGGCCTCCAAGATCCAAAGTCGGATTTCATCATCATCTAGCTTGATCTTCGGCTTGCAGAATCTTGAAGGGTTCCTGAAACTTCACAACAAAAAATACGATCCGGGTCTTAAAAGTAAGTTGAACCTTTCAATTGGTTACTCGGATTTTCCAGCTCGCTTTTAAACTAAGCCGGAACTTGGTCTCTAACGCCACCTGACACAAGCATGGTCAAGTCACGTCATCTGACAGACGTTCCGCCAGCACGACTGTTGGTGGGTCCGCGGTTCACGGAACCGAGGCGCCGTTTCAATGCGTGCATGGAGATCAAGGCGACGGAATCATCGCGCGTGCCCTTCCCAGTTCTTTCCACGACGTGTGGCGGTCACACTGTATCGTTTGCACGAATCTTGGCGCAGGTAGGTGGATATAAGGGGTTTAGATTCCTTCTTCTCCTTTTCCACCAGTCCCTTGCCGTTCCTTTCCTCCCAATCTTCCAGCGCGCACAGAGCCTCCTCGCCCTTTCCTCCACAGAGCTCCCCAGCGCCGCCCCTTTTAGGTCACTTTCTCACCGGAGAAACAGTGGCTTCATCGTCTTCTTCCTCTGGCTTGGCGGCAGCGGCGGCGGTGGCGAAAGCGGAAGCTGCAGCGGAGAAGGAGAGCTACAGGGGAATCTGGATCCCCTACGCCCTCGACGGAGATGGCCTCAAGAACGTGGAGAAGGAGGGGCTCCTCGCCGCCAGCAACTGGAGGACCGGCTCCGGTGAAACCGTCCCCAATCCGCGTGAGGGCGAGCGAGTCCACTTCGGCACCCATCTAGACCGAGGTCTGTCTTTTCCTTCCTCGGAGTTCTTCTCCGAGGTGATAGATCACTATGGAGTTCAACTGCACAATCTTCCTCCCAATTCTCTTCTAGAAATGAGCGCATATGCTGCGCTTTGCGAGGGCTTTCTCGACATTAGGCCGAGTTTGCTTCTCTTCCGGTTTTATTTCCATGTCCGGAGGAATTCCATCACTACCGGTGTTCCTTACATCACCGGCACTATTAGTTTTTCTCTTAGACGAGACCGGGCATATCCCAAAATTTCTGCCAGTGAGTTGGTCAAACAATGGCCAGCCACTTTTTTCTATCATAGGGGTATTCCGGCTCCCGGCAAAGCTACTGCTTTGCAGGCTTTTGTCGACGGAGCCGCCACGGCCTCGCCTTCCTGGGACGAGGCTGCTCCGGCTCTCACCGATGATCTGATCCTCGCGAAGAGGTGGATCGAATACCTTATCAAGCACAAGGGTCTGAAGGGATCCGACTTGGTCCAGTGCTAGGTCTAACGTCGGATCCAGCCACTTCAGTACCACGGGGATAGACTGATGCATTCCATCACATCTTCCAAAAACGACTCCCTCCGCATCAGCCCCAAAGCCTACACCACTCAGGGTTACATAACCCAGATCAAGTGGATGATCAAGGAGCGGATCTTGAGGAGGATTCCGGAGGTTTCTCTGGATATGCACACTGCGGAAGACCCTGTGGTGCCGGTAAGCTTCCATCAGAACATCTTCTGTGTGTTTCACTTTTCGAGTTATATTGCAATGCTGATTTATGTTCTTGTTTTCAGCTTGCTGACCTCCCGGAGTCGAAGCTTGCTCCGCTCGAAGGATACCCTCCTGAGTTTTCTCAGGAGACGGAAGTAGTCCTACTGCCGGATCTTGCGCTCAAGAAGCACAAAGCTCCAACAGTGGCAGTTGGCACAAAGGAGGTGCCAGTCGTGAAGAGGTAACCTTCTGTCACAACTTTTCTGCCTTTGTTGTTTACTCAAGTTTCTTTCCGAGATGTAATGTTTCTGACTTTACTACCTTCTCAGAGAAAAATCAATCATCAAGGGCAAGGGGAAGGGGACTTCTTCGAAGCCCTTGCGCTAGACGAAGCTTACAATAGCTTCCCCTGCCGTGGCTCCTCCGACTCCGGCCCCTCAACCTTCTGCAACTCCGACGATCATCCCTTCTCCGGTGATTGCAGAAGATCCGGCTCCTCAAGCGGAGCCTGCGATCCTTGGGTCGCATACTGACGTCACCGCCAGTGCATCAACTCAAGATAAGGGTGAACCCTCTTCGGGTAATGATCCCTCGGTTGAAGTCTTCACCAAAAACCTCCTCAGCAATCCGGGTCTTGCCAAGTTTGGCCTGACCCAGAAATCTGCAGAGGAGATCCAGCAGCTAGCCAGACAAGTCCTGGACAAAAGCCATCTATCCCCCGAAGAGGAGGCGCAAGAAGCAGAGGACGTCAAGTTCTCTGACCTTCTTACTCAAGTCCGCCTTTGCGATGAGAGGATCAGGACTGGCGAGCTTCTAACATCCCCAGTGATCCCTCTTACTCTCGCCGAGAAGGTGGCAGCTGAAGTGAATGCGTGGTTAGATAAACTTACCCACGAGCAATATGTAAGTCGGAATTCCAACTCTTGTTTTTACATTATGATATATCATATCCTCTAGCCCCCAAGCATGAAGTAGGATATAGAATCCGAGTTTATGCTTTCATTAGGATGCCAAAGAACGAATGAGTGTAGCCCCCAAGGCTCGTGCTGATATTTAGCAAAAAATATTAGCCCGAGTCTTAAGTAGATTTCTGACTTTGGGTATTCTGACTTACAAAAAGTATGTTCCTATAACCAGGAATTATTGTCCAATGTCTGTGATAAGCGGAGAGAGATCAAAGCTCTCCGGCTTAAAAATGCTGAGCTCAAGGTAGCCAAGGACGAAGCCGAAGGTAAACATTTCGAGATTCAAACCTTGTCTTTTGCTTTTTGAATGTCAAATTTTTTCCTGAACTGTTGTTCTTTTTTGGCTTTCAACGTTGGTGAAACAATCCATCGCTATGATTGAAGAGGCCGAGAACCTCAAAACCCTGGTGGAGGAAAACAAGGGACTTCGCCAAGAGCTGGATAAGCTCAAGGCGGATCATGAAACGAGCATAGCTCAAGTCCTGGAATCCTCCTCCATGGCCACTGAAGAGCGCGATCGCAAGATTGCCGCTCAAGATAAAGTTATCTCGGACCTCAAGAATGAGCTTGGCAGAGAGAAGGACCTCTCCCAGGCGCTCCGGGCTAAACTCCAGAGTCTCCGGGAGGAGAAGACCAAGGTTGACGACGTCATTTTCGGTACGTTCCACCTCTCTGACTTATCTTTTTCTTCGACTCTTATCAATGTCGGTTTTTTCTTATCTTTATTTTGTGTATAGGTCCTCTGAACTTGACGGACTCTTCCTCGTCCGAGCCCCGCGCCCGCCGGCTTACACAAGTCGGTGATCTTCTTCATGACTACCGCCAGTCCCTTGAGGACATTGGCGAGTCTCTCAGGATTCCGGACACGCCAAGCATGTCGGACTTCCATGTGCGGGAGAAGGCCAAGGAGATGCCGCAGCTCGTTCGGGACTAGAACATGTCTTATGCGTGGACTGCTGCGCAGAACGCTCTCACCATGGTCATGAGCCACCATGGAAACATGGAGATATGGCAAGTGACCAGAGGGTACTGCAAGGTAGATGAAGACGGCCAGGAGCAAGACCTTCAAGCCATCATGCACTCCTGCGCCGGATACGGATGCCACGTAGCTGATCTGACCAGCTATGAGGTCCCCTTCTTCACCCGCGTAGCTACTCCGCCACCTCCTCCAGAAGAAGCCGAAGAAGTTTCTGACGATGAATGGACCACCTCGGATCCGGACATCTCGGAACAATATCAAGGTGGAGTAGCCAGCGAGCCGGCAGATCCTTCATCTCTTCCTGCATCATAGACCAAAAAACTATGTATTATTCTGGAAAAAACCTGATGCGATTGTAAATATTAAATACTATTGATTTTGTTTGTGCTAAGTTTTTTTATCTATTCATCACTTTTGTCTTTCGACTTTTTTGTGTGCCTGAAATGTTTTCATAAGCACTTGAAATTTTCCGTCTCTACTTATTGTTTATCTGGCTTTCCGCCTCGTCCCTTTCGTGAGCCAGCTAAACCTTCAGCCGAAAACTTTGCCGAGCAACGGAGCTCAACTGCTAAACCAGTTTAAACTCAGAAACAAAGCCAGCCTCTAGTACCAACAATTCACTACTCGGAAAATACCTGCATCCAGCAATCAGACAAAGAACCCAAGTAAAGACTAGAATTTTTAGAGTTATACCCGAAGGTAGCAGTTTTAGAATCGGAAATCTAAACCAGAACGAACATGAGCATAAAGTACTTTCAAGCATTCTGGGATTTTTGACTATGGCATGATCATTAGGAAATAAGATGGTAAAAACTTCTCAGAAAAACTTTGAGGCAACCAAAACTTTTATTTCTCATAGAACATGTACATATATATGATTACAAAGAAGGATAAACTAAGAATAAAAGGGACGTAGCTGAGCAATATTCCACGGTCTATCTAACTCATCCGGATTTGTACTGCCTCCAGCTCTCTTTCTCTTCTTAGTAGTAGGTCTTTCTTTGACTGGCCTCATGTCAGTTAAGTAGTACGATCCATTGTGCAACACTCGACTAACTAAAAAGGGCCCTTCCCATACTGGGGAAAGTTTGTGCTTTCTTTGTTGCACAAGCCGGAGAACCAAATCGCCTTTATTGAACGATCTAATTCGGACTCTCTGGCTATGATACTTGCGTAACTTCTGCTGATAGGCTATAGATCTCATTTCAGCAACGACCCGAACTTCTTCGACTAAGTCGAGATCATTTTGTCGAGAAATCTCGGCATCCTCTTCGATATACGCGGCCACTCTAGGAGAAGTGTGAATTAAATCGCTAGGAAGAACTGCTTCTGCGCCATAGACCAAGAAGAAAGGTGTGTATCCTGTTGACCTGTTCAGAGTTGTTCGTAAACTCCAAATTATAGAGGGTAATTCCTCTGCCCAAGCCCCCGCAGCACGTCGTAGTGGTGCTTCGAGTCTTGGTTTCAGGCCTTGTAGAATTAAACCATTTTCTCTTTCGACTTGTCCGTTAGCCTATGGATGTGCGACTGACACAATGTCAAGCCGGATATTTTGCTCGTCGCAGAATTCAGCCAATTCTACCATGGAAAAGTTACTCCCGTTGTCCGTGATAATGCTATGCGGATAACCATACCGGATTATAACATTCTCGACAAATCTTTTGGGTGTTGCTCCATCACAACTAGTGACATGTTTAGCCTCGATCCACTTTGTGAATTTATCCACCATCACTAAGAGGTGAGTGAATCCACTTGGAGCTCGTTCAAAAGGTCCTACCATATCAAGCCCCCAGACCGCAAAAGGCCATGTTATAGGTATTGTTCGCAGCTGATCAGCCGGAACATGAGCTTGCTTGGCGATCTTTTGGCATCCTTTGCATGTCTTGACTAATAGTTTGGCATCTGCCTGAGCCGTAAGCCAGAAAAATCCATGTCAAAAAGCTTTTGCCACTAAAGATTTGGCTGCAGCGTGGTGACCACACTCGCCTTCGTGGATTTCCCTTAAGATTTCCACTCCTTCTTCCGGAGATACACCACGCTGAAAACCCCCAGAAACACTCCATTTATGGAGCTCACCTTTAACAATAGTATAGGCTTTTGCTCGTCGGATAATCTGCCAGCTCAGCACCTCGTCTTCGGGTAATTTGCCATCTACCAAGTAATCGAGGTAGGGTTGAGTCCAGCTGGGAATTACAGCCAGAACTGCTATCAAAGGTGAGTCGGATTTGGTCAGATATTCCTCATCTACTCCCTTTATCGAGGGAACTTTGAGGTGCTCTAAAAATGCGCCATCCGGTACCTCTTTCCGCGCAGAGCCTATTCGGGATAGTGCATCTGCTTCCTCATTTTCTGCTCGAGGGATGTGTTGAACTTCAAACCCTTCGAACGATTTAGATAGATCATCCACAACAGCTTTATATGCTGCCATGTGCTTATTTGCATTACAAATATCCGAGACTTGTTGAGCAACAAGATCCGAATCTCCGTAACACATCAAACGTCGGATGCCAATATCCTTAGCAATCCGGATTCCATGCAGCAGTGCTTCATACTCGGCAATGTTGTTTGTCGCTGTGAAGTGGATCTGCAACACGTATAAAAGTTTATCTCCTTGGGGTGATTTGAGCACCACGCCAGCCCCCGAGCCCCCTCGAGCCTTAGACCCATCGAAAAAGAGGGTCCAATATTCCGACTCAGGGAGGACCATGTTCTCCTTGGTCTCTATCCAATCAACGACAAAGTCAGCAAGGATCTAGTTTTTGATTGCTGTCCGGGGTTTGTACTCAATATCGAAAGCTGCAAGCTCTATGCCCCATTTGGTGACACGTCCTGTGGCGTCGCTGTTATTGATTATATCTCTCATGGGAGCTTTGCTCACCACGGTAATTGGATGCTCTTGAAAATAGTGCGGTAACTTACGAGATGCTAGAAAAACACCGTAAGCCAACTTTTGATAGTGCGGATACCGCTGTTTTGATTCTGTCAGGACCTCGCTGACAAAGTACGTCGGACGTTGCACCAGGTGTTCCTGATTTTCCTCTAGCCTCTCCACCACCATGACGACTTTATTTGTTGCAGCAATGTAAAGCAACATCGGTTCCTGAGGTTCCGGCGCTGCAAGGATAGGAGCAGATGAGAGTACTTTCTTCAGGTCTTGTAGTGTAGCTTCGGCTTCGTCAGTCCAGACAAAATCCTTGGTCTTCTTCAGGAGTTTGTATAATGGTGAGACTCTTTCACCAAGCCGGCTTATAAATCGACTGACCGCAGCAATGCAACCAGTCAATCTTTGTACATCCTTCAGGCGAGTTGGCCTGGAAATATTGAGAATAGCCTTTATTTTGTCGCGGTTCACCTCTATGCCTCTTTGAGACACGATGAAACCTAACAATTTTCCGGCTGGTATTCCAAAGAAGCATTTCTTCGGGTTAAGCATGATGTTGTATATTCGTAAATTGGCGAACGTCTCCTCCAAGTTGGAAATCAGTGTTTCCTTCTTTTTGGACATGACCACGATATCATCCACGTATGCATGTACATTGCGTCCGAGTTGGTCATGGAGGCAACGCTGCATCGTGCGCTGGTACGTAGCTCCTGCGTTCTTCAGCCCAAAGGGCATCGTAACAAAACAGAAGGTTCCGAAGGGGGTTATGAATGAAGTTTTGACTTTGTCAGATTCCTTCATCCGGATTTGGTGATAACCGGAATATGCGTCGAGAAAACAGAGGAGTTCCGAGCCTGCCGTAGAATCGATAACTTGATCAATTCTAGGCAGAGCGAACGGATCTTTTGGACAAGCCTTGTTCAAGGCAGTATAATCAACACACATCCTTAAATCAGTGGTGTCCTTTTTAGGGACCATTACAGGGTTGGCCGACCAATCAGTATGGATGACCTCTTCTATGAATCCGGCTAACTCGAGCCGTGCGAGTTCCTTAGCTACTGCCTTACGCTTTTCATCGCCAAACCGTCGTAAGGACTGTTTGACGGGTTTAGCGTTCGGGTTTACATTTAGAGAGTGCTCGGCAAGTTCCCTAGGTACTCCGGTCATGTCAGATGGCTGCCATGCGAAGATATCTTGATTTTCTTGGCAGAACTTGACGAGCGCGCTTTCCTATGCGCTACTTAGGCCTACGCCTATCTGGGTCACCTTGGAGGGGTCATCATCCTTCAATGGCGTCTGCTTCGTCTCTTCTGATGCCTTGAACTCCGGATTTGGCTTTGTCACCTCCTTCTTCGTCGCGGGCATCTCGGACGGATCTATGCTCTTCTTGATCTCCTGGTACTCCTGGGCGTGCAACACGGCTTCGGCAAAGGCGGCATTTCCATCCTCGCACTCTCGTGCCTTCTTCGGGTCTCCCCTGATGGTGATCACGCCGTTGGGACCTGGAATTTTCATCATATTGTAAATGTAACACGGACGAGCCATAAAAGCCCAGTAAGCCGGACGTCCGAATATAGCGTGATATGCGCTCTTGAACGGGACCACTTCAAAGGAAAGTGCCTCCGTCCAATAATTTTTTGGTGTTCCCAAAGTAACATCCAAAGTGATCTCTCCCAGGGAATTAGCTTGTCTTCCTGGGATAACTCCGTGAAAAATCACAGAGCTATGGTTCAGCTATGTTTCCGAGATCTTCATCCGGCGTAGCGTTTTGACGTAGAGAATATTAATGCTGCTACCACCGTCCATGAGGGTCTTGGAGAAACCATAACCGTCAATAAGTGGATTGACGATTAAGGCGTATTTTCCTCGCCTGTGTAGCTTAGGCGGATGATCAGCGTGGTCAAACGTGATTGCCACTTCCGACCAGTCTAGATATTGGGGGACAGACGGAACTATTGCATTGAGCTCGTGGAGAACTACTTTCTTGACCTTTGCTGGTTGAGATCCGAGGAAGGTGACATAAGTGTCCTTCTTGGTGGGAAAAGTTTTCTTCCCTTCCGACTTGGGATTTGAAGCATCAGCTTCCTCCATGTCGGAATCTTCCTTGGTCTCCTTGTCTTTTTCGGGATTTTTCTTTCCCTTCTTCCGCTTAGCTTTGTAGCCCGCGGTATCATCTCTCTTGATGTCGTCGTTAAAACGACACTCAGCGTTGGTGTGGGACGAGCCCCCATTGGCGTCCAAATGATGCACACATGGGTTATTGGAAATGTCGGCCCAAGTGTAGGTTTTGCCTGGTTGTTTCTCTCCTCTACCTTGGACCCTTCATGTCCCACGGCCACGTCCGCGGCCTCCGCCACGTACTCCTCGTCCTCCAGACCCGGAAACAGTAGTGACCACTGCGATTTCCGTGTTGGGTTTTTCTTCCGAGGTATTTTTGCGCTTCTGAGCTTGTTGCTTTGGTTGTTTTGCCGACTGAGGCACAACTAGGGCATTGAGTAATCCCTCTGCATCGTCGTCAGCATCTGCATATGTGCTCGCTGTCTCTATCATTTCTCCCAAATCAGTAACCTTGTCACATTTCAAGCGATGGCGAAGTAAACCAATTAGGAGACCTGCGATGAAAGCTTCAATCGTAGTTTGATCATTTACTCCTTCGTAGGAGTTCTTGGTATCGATCCATCATCCGAGGTAATCCCAACAAGTTTCTCCGGCTTTCTGGGTGCAACGCTGTAGGTCTCTAACTGTACAGGGCCTCCGATATGTGCCTTCGAAATTCTGAAAGAACACACTTTGTAAATCATACCAGTTGTGGATGGTGTTCGCCGGAAGTTCATTGAGCCATGATCGTGTCGTCTTCCGCAACATAAGTGGGAGATATCGGGTTGCGACCAGGCTGTTTCCGCCTTTGGCGATGCAGCAAGCTTGGAAGAAATCCTGTAACCAGGTATCTGGCCGAGCAATGCCATCGTAGGCTTGGATATGCCTTGAGATAGTGAATCCTTCCGGGAACTTTGTAGCTCCGATGCATGGTCCGAAGCACTTTGGGCCCACGTACACGTCATCGTTTTCATAGCGCCGAGCCTCTATGTTGGTGTTGATCCTGTGCCTTGCGTCGTTCGGGGATAGAGATCGTTCCGAATGCCGGCTATGGCTGTGGTGCCTTGGAGCCGGACTTCGGCTTCTGCCACCACCTCCTCCGCCATGCCGTCCTCCTTGACCTCCTTGGGGCCCGTTGTGATAACTGTGTGGTAGAGAGGGTGGTGCAGCTGGGTAGTTTCCGGCTGATCGCCGGGCTCCATCCGGAGCGTCATTATTCTGGTTCCGGGGAGGTTCTTGACTACGACAAGCCCCCTGCCGGCTTGTGCCAGCGTGGTTTCCGTCGTTCCTTTGTCCGTCGTTCCCATCATGGTGAGGCTCAGCCGGACGGTTTTCATGTCTAGGAGGTGGCATTCTCTGACGATCCTCCTCCCGATGTTTCTCTTTATCTTCTCCCTTTCGGGGAGGATTCTTCGGATTTAGTGCAGCGATCGCGTCTTTTCTCGGCTACTGGAGCGACGTTGCTCCAGTTATGTGTAGTTCTGCGATGCTGTCCCGATGATCCGGTTCTTGAATAATTGTCTTCCCTACGTTCGGGGTGACGGTATTGCGCCCGAACGTAGTGGGATCTTATGTCATCCCATGCCGGATCTATGCGACATTGGTCGGAATCCGAGACCATCTTTTGACTTCCAGACAGGGCGATCTTTTGCTGCTCCAGTCCCTTGTTGAGTAGCTTGATACCCAAACGTATCTCTTCTGGACCTGGATTAGCCGATAGAATTTCTCGAGCTGCCACGGTATTTTGCACTGGTGTTGGGTAAACCCAATCTCCGTTGCTATCCTTCCGTGGCTTCCCCATCTCATCCCCAAAAAGGACGGCATGGACACGTGGGAATTGGTTGTCATCTATGTGACGCTTCCTTGTCTTCTGATGTAGACGAGACATGTACTCCTTGTTTGACATGCGCTTCTTCTCCACCTCGATGTTTTTGGCTTCATCGAGGAGTTGCTGATGACGCGCTTCTAGGGCCTGGGCCCTTTCGTCCAGCTCATCTGCAGTAAGTTCTGCAGCTGTAGGGATAGGTGTGGTTAATGCGACATCGATGAGTTTACACGCACCTTCTGTGATCACGTGTCCATCCACCGATGCTTCTTTTTTCGGCTCGTCTGGGATAAGTGCTCCATCCGAGTCTTCCTCGTATTCCTCGGTAATCACCTCCTCTGTCAGAGGGTCTTTTGCCGAGGTCTTGTTTTTCTTGTTCTTCTTCTTTGCCTTCTTGGCAGCGCCGGTAGCAAAGACGGCTTTGGGTCCGTTTCCAAGAGTCATGCTCTGATCGGTACTTTTGGACATCTGGACTTCGGGATTATCTCCGACATCCATGTCATCCTGCGCTTTGGGAGAGTGTTCCCCAGATCCTTCATCCATGGCTTATCCTTCCTCTGAAGCTTTGGATTTGTACTCCTCTTCATATTCCGCGGAGAACTTTCAGAAATCTGCCGATGTCATAGATTCATCCGAGGATGCAGGAACGTCGGCGTTTGTTCCAATTGCCTCCAGCACCGAATCGGTGTTTTCTCCAGCATCGGCAGAGCCAGATCCGGATCCAACATATCCGACGAAGTGCGATGCGTGCTTCCTGAGGTACCTGCGGCTTTCGCGATCAGCCATATCGAAACTTTTAATTGTCTCGAGGATTGCATCAGCGCTTGCACCTTGCAGTATCATACGTCTTAGTGTGTACCTGAGGAAAGGCTTGTCTGTCCCGGCATCGTCAGAGCCGGAATCAGTGTCGTTGATATGCTCCTCCTAGATTTCGACTTCCACGGGTGGGTCGATCTGGGATCCGGCTTCTCCAGGGAGATCCACTCCAGATTCGACTTGGACCGTGAGTTCTTCTTCAGGCTCAAATTTCTCCACTATTTCCGCAACTGGTGCGGGCTGGGTGGGATTAGGGTTTTCTGAGATCTGGAACTCTGTCGCCTCCGCGGACAAAGGGAACCCAGAAGATTCTTCTGCCTCTATCATCACCGTTGGGGTGGGTTGGGCAGGTTCAGCGAAACCGATGTAAACATCAATCTCGCCAAAAGACATGATTGTATAGGCAGTCACGGCCTCCCTAGCCGGAATCCAAGTCTCGTCGAGAACGATGAGAGGGACGTCGCTGGCGTAGAGGATGCGACCGACGGCGATGGTCTCGCCGATTCCGATTCTTGCAGATTCCGCTCGGAACGCAGATCCGAAGCTCACTTGCCCCACGGTGGGCGCCAACTATCGTCAGATTGAGGACAAGTACGTCATGAGGGGGTCCTCGAGGCGTGCGGAAGAGAGGGTAGTGAGACGTACGGTATTACGGGACAGCGAGCACACAAGTTTGCCCAGGTTCGAATCCGCCGGCTTTGGACGGATCCTACTCCTGCTAGCAATCCAGTAATACGGCAGAGATGGAATATGGGTTACAAGAGTATCGCCTGTGCGAGTTGAGGGTCTAAAGTATTGGGTGCCCTAAAGTCTGTCCCTAGGATGGCTTATATAGATATCCGGCCTCGGGTTTACAGGAGAGATCAATCCGGCTACGTCTAAGAGTCGGTTACAAAGTACATCTTGAACTACAATTAACATTATGGGCCTAAGTCCATAAGTCTTCTGGGCCTTCCCGTAGCCGGATTGGACTCCGTCTTCTCTCCCTGACTGGGCCACCCGTGAAGCAAAGCTCTAACCCGAAGTGGGCCACCCTGGTCAGTGAGGAACTGTGAGGATACCCGGAAAGTATATCCCCAACAGTGCGCGGCTACGAGCGGCGGCGGTTGGCGGGTGTGCTTCTACGGGGGGTGGCAGAGGGCGGCACACGCCCAGTTCTCCTAGGCGGGCCGGATCTGGGCCTGGGCAGGCTCGGGGAGGTCAGGGCAGGTGGCTGGCGGCGGGCGCTCAACCGTGGAGGAGGTGGTGTGGGCCGGGTGTGGGTTGGCCTCAGCACGATGAGGCCCTTGGCGAGCGGCGGTGCAGGGGATGCTGGCCTAGGGAGGCCTTTCCTCTTTCGGTCGGCATGCCCTGGAAGCGAGGAAGATGGGGTGGCGGCCCCAGGGCGACGACTGCTGCAGGGGTGACCAATATGATAGTCGGCATGGCATGTGGTGTCGCGGTTGCTGCGACATGCGGTGGAGCTAGGCGGTCAGCAATGGAGTCACACTGCCATCTTGCGGCTTGATATCTCTAAATTTCATCACTTTTTACCATTGGTTTTCCTCTTGTTTATTGCCGAATTTCCCTAAAGATTGCCTTTTCAACTAACTTTAATGTCACAATTAGCGAATCTTTGGTTTCTTGTGATGGTTTTCAGGCAATGAACATTTATTGAAGATCTAATAGCATTTATGGGCTAATTACACCAGAATAAGCAAATCCCCAATTGGAGTCACTTTCATTGGAGGCGTCAGCACGCATAACGGCCACTGGTACGGTCAGGACGCACCCGTACCGTCTGCCCATACTACTCTGCAGTGCCTTCCTTATATCAAAACAAGCAACTTTCGTAAAGGGGGAGAGAAGCGAAGAACGACAGAACATAAGTTACATCCACCACAAGCCATGTAGAGGGAGAGATCAAATCTGAAAGAGGAGAAGAACTTCACCTCATTCTCCATCGATCTTCAACCTATAAACCACACACTCCACCATAATTCCATCATTACTTAGAGGGAGAGAGAGATTGGCACTTGTAAGATTAGGGTTTCATACTTTGATCTACCTACAGATTGTATTTGATTGGATCTTTAATCGCTATTGTGGTTTGCTACAATAACTTGGAGATGATTTCTATTTGCAATACAATTATGCCTTTTGTTTATCTTCCTCTCATGTCTGAGTAAATCCCCATAGGCGTGGGAGATGTAGGGGATTGGTGAGATGTGATGTGCCTCCTTTTATTTCCATCCATTTGTGATTGTTGCAATGTTTATTTAAACAGTGAGAATGACACTACTAGGGAAAACCCTACCCGAGGCGCACCAAAAACCCTATCCGAGGCGCATATGATATGCGCCTCTAGCGTCACGCCTCTAGTATTTGTTATGCGAGGCGCATATCATATGCGCCTCCTATATCCTAGATATGCGAGGCGCATATTGATCATATGCGCCTCCCATACTCAGAATATGCGAGGCGCATATTGATCCGAATGCGCCTCCTATATTCTACATATGCGAGGCGCATATTGATCTGAATACGCCTTGGATATTATTTTTGAATTTCAAAAAAAATGGTGGCCAGATCTAGATCCGGCCGGAATTTCGTCGGAGCTCGTCGGAGGTCGTGCCTGTGGCCACAACCTACCACCACAGGCAAGTGCGGGAGGCCATGTCCATGGGGGTCGCCGGAGATGGTGGAGGAGGATGAGGCCATCGGAGGTGGTCGTCGGTGTGGTTGTGGAGGCCATGGCCATGGGGGTCGCTGGAGATGGTGGTGGTCGGTGTGGTTGTGGAGGCCATGGCCGAAGTGATCGCCGGAGGAGGAGGAGGTGGTCGCCGGAGGAAGAGAAGGAGAAGGTCACCAGAGGAAGAGGAGGAGGATGCCACCGGAGGTGGAGGAGGAGGAGAGTGGAGGAGGAGAAGGGGAGAAGGAGGAGAGGTGGAGGAGAAGGAGAAGGAGAGGTGGAGGAGAAGGATGAGAGGTGGAGGAGAAGGAGAAGGAGAGGTGGAGGAGAAGGAGAAGGAGAAGGAGATGAGAAGGAGAAGGAGAAGGAGATGAGAAGGAGAAGGAGAAGGAGGAGAGGTGGTAGGTGTGGTAGGTGAGATTTTCAAATTTGAATCCGGCTCTACTTATGCGAGGCTCATATCATATGATATGCGATATGCGCCTCGAATAGTTTTTTTATTTTTTTGCAGGAATTTTTTACTTTCGGTCATAACTTTTTACTCTTTTCGAATTTGGGGATTCTGTAAAATCCAGAACGACCATAGGTCGTTGAATTTGAATAGGGAATTTCGAGACGATCATTTTGATAGGTTAAAGATTTTTTTTCCAACATTGTATGCAAAATTTATGGCCGTTTTACCGTGCCATGACCTATTTTTGCAAAATACATCGAAATACATGTTTTTCAATTTTGTCTAGATCTATACCCTAAAATCTAACTACAACTCAAAGGGATTATTTCTTGAAGTTTGTATCATTTTTGTTTATTTTTAACAAAACTTAAAAGGCGTTCCCGGGGGGGGGGGGGGGGGGGTGGGAATCTGCCAGGTTATAGGAGGTGCATCTGGGAATTCCTCCCGGGCGCATATTATCAAGTATAGGAGGCAATATGCGCCTCGCATATTCGACCATAGATCTCCTCCCGGGCCCACGTAACTTATGCGAGGTGCATTCTTCCCATATGCGCATCGCCTATCTAATATATTGGAGCCGCATATTATCAAAATGCGCCTCGCATAAGTTGCGGGTGCCAGATTTCGTCCGTACAAATACTAGTGGAGGCGCATCCTACAAATATGCGCCTTGCCTATTTAAGTAGTAGAGGCACATGTCAGGCTAGTGCGCCCCGCCTATTTTATCAGAGGCGCATATAGTATAAATGCGCCTCAAATGTGCATGTCTCCTATAGCCTTTTTCTAGTAGTGTGAATATCTATGTTTGCCTAATGCGTGTATCTAATTTCAGGGTCCAGGTAACATGATCCAAAGATCTCATAAGTATGAACTTGTATGCTAGTAATTCGGCGACCCCCAGAGTGACACGACCGATATCAAAGAAGAGCTAGCACTACTCGAGGATAACAAGGAACCATCAAGATTAAAGCCTTGATTCGGTCAAAAGACCTTAATTAATGTGTTGACCATGGCCGTGGTAATAGGCAGATGGATCATTGGGATTAGGAAGAATTGGCCACGAGGACTCCTAGTCGGTATATGGGTTACTTGCCTACTCACTTATAAATTAGAATTATCATTATCACTTATTCCGCTCATTCCATTTGGCACTTCCACTATCACCATGAACTGATTCTCTCCGGGACTAACTTCTCATCTGTAGGACATTTACACACCTTTCGCATCTTTACTTCAATGCAATTTACTTATTTTCTAAGCAAGTTCCTCTATCTTTTTCTCACCACTTCCATCGTCAACATTTGTAGTCAATTCACTCAAGACCTGTGACACCTTGGGTACGACAGAAACACCGCATAAAAACACTTTCCTAGGCTCCTCGTTGGGATCGATATAAAAACTAGAATTAATGCTTCCGCGAAAACATTCTCTGATGAACCTGTGCACTTGCAGGCCATCAAGATATTTTCTGGCGCCGTTGTCGCGGAGCTAAGCGCTAAGTGTTGTTTCTTGACAACAACAACTGTTGATACCATTCATGATCTCCGTTGAAGACAGAGGTACCACTCGATCAGGAAAAACCTATTTACCTCCATATATTAATCGTGTTTTGATCGAGAGACGATTAGAATTTATTGAAAGCTTTACTAATTCATGTACTGTAGACATGAACAACTTGATTCCATTAATGGCTGATTTGACCATTATCCGAGGGGCCAAACCTGAGCTACCTTTGGGAGAGTATGGGAATCCATCTAGACACTTGAGGAAAATGCCTATTCTTTATCCTAAACTTGAAGGCCATGAATTTTAAATATATCTTGAGCTAATTTATATGATGAAAAAAATTGCTTTCATGGGAAAAGAAGAGGAAGACCCTAGTGACCACTTAACAAGGGGACACGACCTTTGTGGTGCTCTTAAACCAGCAAGTTTGCCAATAGAGTTTGTACTTCTTAAACTCTTTCACTGGTCTTTGAAAGATAATGCTTTAGCTTTGTTACAATCACTACCTAATCATACTATAAAAAGCTAGGAGGATTGCATCCAAGAATTCATGCATAAATATTGTTCATTTTCTAAAATCATGCAAATCAAACGAGGCATAACAAAAAATTGCAAACAATTGGAGAGACCTTTTAACATGCATGGAATAGATATTAGGCAATGATTATGAAAGTTCCAAATCATGGTTTTCACGAGAGTCTTGTTATCCAATATTTTTATAATATAATTAATGCCGAAAAAAAAGATATGATTGATCTATCTGCAGGAGGAGCGATATGCAACCTAACACTGTTAGAATGTGTAAAGCTTTTTGAGGTAAGATCCTTTAATGATGAACAATACAATCCAACTGAAGATATTGAACCACAAAAAGGTATGATTCACATACCGCAAGATCTTGTATCCGAAGTCAAAAAGTCCATGGAAGAAAAAGGTATAGCTTCAGAACTTGTAAAAGAAAACAAAGTTGACATTCTTCAACCTTATGTAATAGAAGATGATTTAAATCTTGTAATGCAAAAGTTTAAATATCAACAAAATCAACTCCGTGAGAAAATCTATAAATGTCTTATGGCGCACGAAAATAATATAAGAGAATTAACAGAAGTCTTTGACGTGGGTCAAGCCACAAAACATTTAGATAGATATCTAAGTATGGTTAAAACCCAGTGTGAGCAAATAAATGAGAGTCAAACTTTGATTTTGAACCAAGGAAATTTCAATGTCGTTTCTACTAAAATTGTTACTAGGCGTGGTACATAAACACAGGAACCACAAGGGCCACCTTGGTATCAAGAAGAGCAAGCTCGAAAAGCAAGAGAGACTCAGGAGATGAGTCAAGAAGATGAGGATCTAGTAGACCCCCATGATGATATTGATTATGAAGCCCAGAAAGGGGAATAAATCTTCCAACACTCAAGCAGAAGAGGAAGCAGGGGATAAACATAAACCATATGGTTCAGACGTTGAGACTATCGATTCAAGAGAAGAAGCCAATCTCAGAAAGGAACAAGAAGAGTAAGTTGTTATCCCGCGTGATGAGCACGCCAATAAGCAGAAATTAGCTACAAGGAAAAATAAAAAGAATGCTGAACCGGTGACAAAGGTAAAAGAAAAGGTAATACCTACCAAAAAGAAAGTCCCTTACCCTAATCGAGTTCATTACAAACCAGATAAAGCTATTTATGATTCTTTTGCTGAGGCATTGGGCAGTTTGCGTTTAGAACTTCCTTTAACTGATGTTATTCAAGTTCCTACTTGTCAACACCCAGATTTTTAAGTCCAGATGCCTATCATGTCGTACATCGCAATCCTAGGATTACCATTTTTGCGAGACATAACAGAATTGGTACCATAGTACATCATCCATTACAAACCATAATAAAGGTCTTACAAATAAAGGATCTCATGGTCCAGTCTTAATACAATCAAAGTAGTAGAAAGTAAACGTAGTAGGCTCCATCTTCATGGTCATAGGCAATGCTGACGATGGGAGATGATCCTAGTAATCATAGACCTCCTACTGTCCATCTTCCGGGTAGTCCTTCTCATAGTCTGGTCACCGGAATAGCCAGGGACAAAGCCATGAGTACTCTTTAAGTACTCGCAAACTATTACTAACATAAGTAAAGTAACACTAGTAGGAATCATAAGCTTTAGGTTTATTTGCAAAAAGGCAGGTTTATTTCATAAAGACTTAAGAGTAAAGACCTAACTTTAGTTCTCTACATTTCTTAAGTGGGAACTTAGATTTCATGTCCACAACTCTGTTGTGGTCAAGTCCACGTCATCCTTCAAGTCACAAGTCATTTTGAAAACATCTGACAACGAAACAATATGGCCACTCCAACTGTCCATAACCACGGACGTGGCTATTCGAATAGTTTGACACTCTGCAGAGGTGGTACACTTTCACCCCAAAATTCGATATATCCGTCAGGGATAATTCCGGAATCATCATACTTGGTATGCGGATAATCAATCCTAACCTTTCGATTACACACCCTAGTATAGGCACCTCCCCTATGAGCTTGGCCTCCCAGCCATGACCATCTGTCATCCCAGGAACTTCATAGGTGGACATTCATTCACGAGGTAGCCTCAGCTCAACCTCTTCCGCAAGGGAACCCATACTAAGACATATAAACTTCTAGTTAAGCCCTACTCAACTCAGGTATTGTGGTTGTATAGTAAAATTGGAATCGTATCGCATCCGAACCCAACCATGAGTTTTTATCAAAGTCAAGGCTCATGCCTTAATCAATTTCATCATCAAACCCTTGTGTTTCATAACACATGTCAAAACATTTCAATAGAATGACTCCTCATTCCAAGGTTTTCATAATCATTTTCACCAAGTGTTCCCATCTAAAGTGATCAAGTTTTAGTTTAGCACTAGCCACTAGTATGGAGTGTATCCCTATAGAGAGGTGCTAGTCCAATACAAGTATCCAAGACTAGTTCTATGATCTTGATGGTATCCATCCTACTTTTCCACTAATCACAATTCATTGACTAGATAAGAAACTTTAATAAATGAAAAGTAAAGATGGTAAGTAAAACTGGGATTGGTATAATAAAGTGGCATAACCAATCATGCATAGTGCATCTTGCATAGGTTATCTAGTATAGTGGGCTTGCATATATATCATGCAAAGTTCAAGCTTGCCTTGAGCAGTGCAGTTGTTGAAGTTCTCTTCTTCTTCCTCGAAGTACTCCTCCTCGTCGTACCCCGGGTCGGTACTAGCGTCTATAAATACATACAATGTACACAATCACCAAACAACACTTAACTACTTCTTTTTAGCACCCAAAGGCTCACATTAGATGATCTAGTGTCATCTCTATCATCACATGTAATAATTACACTTTCTTATTTATCTTATTCTAGAAAAGTAATTTCTACTCATTTAACATACTTAAGATTTAATATCCTCTAATTAAGATATGGGATCATATTAACACATGTCATCACCACATATTCTAATACTTGGGAATGTGATTTAAAGTGGTGGTCATATATTACAAGATTTAATATTACTATTTAATAATATTAAAGTGACTAGAAATGCCTATATAGCATTATTTTAATACTAATCCATCTTTAATATCTGTAAAACCAAATGTTTTTACATATTCATGTATATCATGGCAAATGTGATTTTTGAGAGTTGGAATCAACTCAAAAGCATTTATGGTTGATTTTATAAGAAGTGGTAAAAGTCTTTGTATTGTTATTTTTAGTAGAGGTGATCTATAATTTCAAATGGTTTGAATCCAACAGGAGTGTGTAGATATTTTCAATACCTTTCTAACAAAATTGGAATCATGCATTTTGGTTCAGTACATCTCTTTGAATTGAATTTTGAATCTACTGACAGAATCGGGTTTTTAACTAAATGGCAAAATTCTATTTGAATCGATGGGCTCTGAGCGGGAAAAGAAATGCACCGGCCCAATGGCACAACGCGTGCAGCAGGCTGCTGACAGGTTGGTCCTACGCCTCAACGACTAATTCTAACCAAAACAGTATCTATCTATATCAGCCCTACGATTAGAATGAGATCTACGGCTGAGGTTCGTCGTCTACGTCGTGATGCTCTAGTGAGATTCTAAACCTAGCGGCACAGCGGGGGTTGTTGGGGGCTTACCAGGGCTCCACCTAGGTCTAGCGATGGGGGAGAACGGGCTTGTCGACGACGGCGGGTCGATTGGTGGTCACGATGGCTCTTGGGGTGGCTCCAATCGATGGCGCCCTTCCTTCACTGCAGCGGCGGGCTTCGGTCAAATTTCGGTGGGGTGGTCCTCGCCTTGCTCTGGGAAGGGGTCTAGGGTGGTTCTGGGAGAGATAGGAGTGAGATGGTGTGCCGTTTGAGGCTAGGGGAGGGTCCTATTTATACATCGGTGGTGGAGGCAGGGCGGCATGGTCGGGCTCATCGACGACGCTGCTATTGATCGCGCTAGGCATGGTGGAGGGCATGGGTCGATGCGATGGGCTGCGGCGGTCATCACGCGCGTAGTGGCGCGACAGGGGGCAGTCTCAGTCGGTCGGGCGACGTCGGCGCTCTGTTCAGGTACGACGGTGTTCGTGAGGGAGTACGGTGGTCACGGGGGGCGCGGTGACAGATCATCGTGTCTGGGAGGTGGCTGGTGACGCGGTGGGTGCGGGTACGAGCAGGGAGAGCGAGGCGCGGCGTGGCTGCGTGAGGCGGCTTCAGCGCTCCGTCGTGCTCTCGGCATGGCAGAGACTTAAATGGGCACGGTGATTCTAGCTTCTCCACTCCTTGCCGTTGGTCAAGGGGTGGACAAAGAGGGGCGGTGAGGTCATGGCTATCGGCTAGGCATTGTGGGAGAGGGTGGCACGGTCTGTGGCATCGTGTCCGTGCTCGACCGGCATGGACATGCTCGGGTACGCATGTCACTGGTGCAACGGCGAAGTTAAATGGCTCCACTGCACGGTTGTGTACTAGGGGTGATCGTGGGTGAGATATGGGGTAGAATTGGGGTACAATTTGATGATCAATTGATTGATCACAAATAGTAGATAGTTGGTAGTTGTACTATGTCTACTAGGTGTTCGATCATATGGCCGCATGAACTTAACTTTCAAATTTTTGGATGAATTTTTGGTGGGTGAGATAGTCACATGCTTAGTAGTCTCTGCTTGCTGGGTGTAGCATCCCAATTGTCTAACAATTGTAATGCTACTTGTCCTAGTAAGATATTGGCTACTTCATATATATTATTGTTGCATCATAATTATATCATGCTCATGTCATCATGCCACCTTGCATTTGAGCATCATATAAAATCCTCCTTCTTTTGGTTTTCCTCATATGCATTATTAATTGTATTTGCCTCTTGATATTGTATTTGGTTATTGATATATTGTCTAAATGCCCAAGTTGAGTTGGAGGCATATCTTTTATTTCAATTCCATCACCTTTCTTTTCCACCACTTATAATTCTACCATCCTACTAGTTCATGAGCTTGTTGTCTTTATTTTGGTTTTATCTAGCTCATGGGCAATAGGGTGGATCTAATCCTACTTATCCTTTGCTTGGCTTTTATTCCACTTATGGGAAATGCATAAGAATAATGCCATCATATCATTATTGTTTTCACAAAATAAATCATGGCATTATTATTTTGCATGGGCCATGCACACTTCTTCACCACCTTTTTATCCCATGGGTTTTTCTTTTGTTTTAGTGGGTCCTTTCTTTGTGGATCTTCCCTTCCTTTCCACCATTCCCGTATCCTCACCCACATCTCTTCCTCTTACTTTATTTTCTTCATGCATGATCATATGAGGCTATTTCCAACTATCACTTTTCTTCCTCTTTCTTTCTTGTTTCTCTTCCACATTAGTTCTAGCTAGATCAATCTCCATGATCCTTCTTGGTTTGGCTTCATAAACAAAATTAAAATCTAAATATCTAATAAAGATCTAAACCTAGCTTCTCTCTTTATTCTTCTCCTAACCTAATTCTACCAAGCCCTAACATTGATCTCCCCTCTCTCTCTCACACCCCCTCTCTCTCTAACATGCTGGTCCCACCTCAGCTAACCCTAACCCTCTCCCTAACCCTAGCTAAACCCTAACCGAGGCCACCATCTACCCTAGCCGAGCTACTCCCTCTCCTCTCTTTCTTTCTCCACCGGCCGAGCTAGCCCCACCTGCCTGTCCCTCTCTCCCGGCCAAGCCCCACCTGCAGCCTCCCTCTCCATGCCTACCTGCTCCCGGCCGAGCTAGCACGTGCCCGAGGAGAAGGAGGAAAAGGCCGAGCTACTTTACCTGCCGTGCCCACATGCCATCTCCTCCCTCTCCCTTCCTTTTCACTCCTTCCTACGTCTCTGCCGTCTCGCCCAGATCTGCCCGAGCCGCCCCTCTTCTTCTCCTTCTTCCTCCATGATGCCCAACACCTGCCGTCGTTCGCCGCCAGCACCACCTCGCCCCCGCTGTTCCAGCCGGTCAGCGCGACCTGGAGGTGGCCTGGAAGACCGAGGGCCGTCCACTGCATCACCCCGCACACGCTGACGCGAAGGAGAAGCTCCCAGGGCCGCCAGATCCTCGCCGTCCTGACGAAACCCTAGCCGCCGGAGCGCCAGCGATCTCGCTGCTCCGCCGCTCCTCGCTCCGATCCGAGCCCGCCGTCGAGCCCGCGGTGAGTCTCTCTCCTTCCCGGACATGCTCCGCCTCGCCGTACCGCCCTAGCCCCGCCGTTCGTTTCATCGAACGTCCACCGTGCGCTAGAGCTCGCCGGCGTCTGCAGGTTTTCCGCGCCGCAGCAAGTTTACCTAGGCCCCAGCCCCTCACCTGTCAACTCCCCTCGCCCTACCGCATTGGTTAGCCACCTCAGCGCGCACGCCCGCGTCCCGGGATCGATCCCCCGCCCCGCGCCGTGCGCCGATTTCTCGTCAGACCCGGAAGAAGAGAAACAGTACCAGGGATGTGGTAGATTTTCATTAAGCCCCCTCTTTTTATTTTCATCTCAACCCGCGGTACCTCCTGGCCCACTAGTCAGTCGCCCTGGCAGTCTTGTAGAAAGCCCCTCCGCTTTTCCCGTGCCGTAACCCGCGGTCTAGCGAGTCCGCACCTGTCAGCCTCAGCCATCTTCACCGCTGTCACGCGGGCCAGCGCTAGTTGGCCCACCTCGCAGACGCACGGGCTAGACCGAGACGTGGTGACAAAAAGATTTCCCCCGCGCGTGGCCCAGTTAGCGCAAGGCCCACCCGTCAATGGCTGTGGCTAGATCTGACTGAGTAGGAAAAGTATTTCTGGCTATCTGTTTTTAATTAAATCTTTTTCAAATTGATTTAAATTCAAATTCAATTCAGATTCAAACAATTTTTAAAATACAACTCTAAATAATACAAGTAATATATGTTTTGGAATCATAAAAATGTGAGGAATTCAAATATGCAATTCAAAATATTAATTGAGCACTTTAAAATTTCGAGATGATTAAAATTACAATAAAATGCCCTTTTCCTTAATTAATTAATAACTTTTGTTTTATAACTCCAAATTAGACAAATAATATGTCTAAATCGATCAGCGCGACGAGCCCGTTCTAATTATGCAGTCCTTGTTCTGAATTGAAGCATGCATCATGTTGTTAATAAAAATCTGAACTGTTTATGACAATAAAACTTGGTTAAATAAATAATAAAATGCTTTATTTCTTGCATCCACACCTCACCTTTGCCATGCTACTTTAATGCCATGCAAATTGTGCATCATTCATCATGGCATGCTTGTTTGATTGTCACATTTTAATTCATATGCTTGTGTACTTTATTTATGTTGGCCCTTGTTTGTTTGGTTCTTCTTCGAATAGACGCCCAGCAGGAGAATTACCAGGAACCACAGGAGTACTACCCAGATCCATCTCTCGCTTCAACTGAGCTGCCAGGCAAGCACTACCACATGCTTGCATACATACAGTACCTATTGCCTCTATCTTATTCTTGCATCATTGAGTCGCGATTGCATCAAATTGAATCCCAAGTACTGCATAGCCTTTACTTTTAAACCCCACCGAAGCTTGTTCCTCCATCCCATGAGCCATTACTACAGGAGTTGTTTGAGCCATGCGAGTCGTAGCAAAGCATGTGTAGGGTATGTGAGTGTCTGATGAATAACGAGGTACCGAAGCAACATAACTTGAGTAGTAATGGGATAACTAATGAAAGAGGCACCGGTGAGCAATATCTGCTATTTGGTTTTTCCTGCTCACTTGTGTCCCGTAGGACCCCGAGTACTTGATTCCTGTTCCTTGTTTATTCGCACTATCCACATCCGGGAGGCCTTATGGACCCCCCTAAGCCAGAGCTTGATTCATTCTTATTTCTTGGGGCCACAGTTAGTTTGGGACTTTATTACTATCCTGTACTTATGCCATGTTACTGCTTTAATTAAGATTGTGCGAGGAGCACCTGTACTGTTTTGGATCGCACAACGTTTTCACGGTATCGACAAGCTCAGTCACATTTTCGGGTTCCCAGTCGTTTATAGCCGTCGTCGCAAACCCTGGGTCCGTCTCGGAGCTGGCCAACTTCATTGCGGGTAGCTTATTGGGGTGCCCCCCTGAAATATTTATGAATCCTGTGATTGCTTTGTCGTGAATGCCTCGTTGGGTTTTGATTTGGTTTTACCGAGGTTGATCGAGTGTGTGTTGCTATTCGTGCACCCCTGCAGGGTAAATCTTTCTGAAAGCCGTGTTCGCGGTTATGGACGACTTGGAGCACAGTTTCTCGATCATAGACAAGTATAACTAAAGTACCGCTTTTAAATTGACTAAGTACTTGACTAGTAAATAGTGCAATCCTCACGGTATGGTTAATAAAACTGCCAACGGATGATGGGGGTTGTTCGTCCGCTTCCTCGTTGGTAAGCGAGGAGGAGGATGGATCTGTTAATTATACTGTTATAACTGTTGTTCTTAATTCACGGACATCCGTCTATCATTGGTTAGGCGGATGGTTAGCGAGTATCTGTAGAATTGTTAGGTATTATCTTTTGCTGCAATTGCGTCACCCTAGGTTGTGTCCCCTTTAGCGGCATAAAGACTCGCTGAGTACCCCTAGGGTCTCACACGATAAATTGTTTGATTCAGATGAATAGGTGTACCCGCAAGATGGATACTGGGTGGAAGAGATAGATGATGTTGGCAACGATCATTCGGTGTAGAGATTCCGGGAACGGGGATCCGTGAGATCTGTGGGCGGGATGTGTTTATTTGTGGGGCATCTTATGCCAATTTTCTTCTTATCCGTACTCGGATCTTGTTTTCCGCTTCCGCCTGATACTCTGATGTGTGATGTATGAGGAGCTATCCTAAATTATTATATCTATCTAGGACATTTGGATCTTGCCGTATGGCGTTGCAATATTTCTATTTCTTTTAGATGGAATGGCTCTGAGGACTGTTGTATGTGGCTTGCATACATACTCATTTGTGTATGTAGTTGATCCCTTCGGCTGCCGATTACGCCGCTCGTTCTTGTCCCGTTGTTTGAAAGTGGTTAGGACGGCCGAAAGGTCTACCGTGAGTGGCCCTGCGCCCCACCGTACTATTTTAACCACTTTCGTTCATCCAGGCATTAACTAAGAGCGTAATTCACCGAGGTAGTTACACTGGGAATTGCCAAGTGGTGGAGGTTTGAGTGGTTTTTGAAAAATGATGTTCTATGTACTTACACTTGATTTAATTTTGAATTGCCTCCCAAATAGATTTGAATTTGGTTTCTGTAAATTTGTAAAGTTTGCTTGGGTTCATTTTTACTTGGTCTAGCAAGGGGTGAAAAGAAATGGATTTTTTTCTGTTGGAAATCATTTGCTAGAGATGCCTAAAGTGGGCTAGTGGTTAATTTTGACCAAAGTGACCATATGCTCATATGATTCATATTTGACTTTCTTTTCATTTGATTTTGCTTGGAAATGATCTAGATGATGTGGTAATCCTTTTTAAACTAATCCTTACCATTTGTAGCAATCCAACATGGCAATTGCAAGCATTCATGCATTAATGGAAATCACACATGTATTCGTATCAAGTTTAATAATAAAAGTTTTTTAGTAACCCTAAACTTGGGTGATTAGAACTTGATAAGCTTGTTTAATATTTTTGAGATGTTACAAACCTTCCCTCCTTAAACAAAATCTCGTCCCGAGATTCAGGAAAAACTAGGAACTAAAGATATTGGGAAACTCGGTCCTAATATAATCCTCTCACTCCCAAGTGGCTTCTTCTTCGGTATGGTTACTCCACTGGATCTTGAGAAACTTGATACTCCTTGTCTAGGTGGTTCTGAATGCTTCTTCCAAAATACGGATGGGCACTTCACGATAGGTTAAATCCTTGTTGATATCTATGGCTCTGTGATTGATATTCTTGAACACTTCGGTCTTCTCCGGAACTTCTAGGCATTTGCGAAGTAACGAGATATGGAACACATTATGCACGGCTGACATCTCCTCAGGAAGTTCCAGTTGATAGGATACTTCTCCTCTATGTCTTAGAATCTTGAAGGGTCCAATATATCTGGGGGAAAGATTCCCTTTCAGTTAAAAACACTGCATTCCTTTCAAGGGGGATACTTTGAGGTACACAAAATCTCCGACATTGAAGGTCAGGTCTTGATGTCTTTTGTCAGCATAACTCTTCTGTCTGGATTGAGCGGTCTTGAGGTGTTCACAGACTTTGTGAACCTTCTCTTCGGCTTCTCGTAGGATGTTGGGTCCGAAAATCTGACTCCCTCCTACTTGCGACCAATTCAAGGGGTACGACACTTTCTTCCATATAAGAACTCAAATGGGGCCATTTGCAAACTAGCTTGTTAACTATTGTTGTATGAGAATTTCATTAAAGGCAGTCAATCTTCCCATTTCGATCCATACTCTAACACGCAGGCTCTCAGCATATCTTCTTAGATCTGGTTTACTTTTTCTGTTTGTCCGTCGGTTTGCGGGTGATAAGCTGTGCTGAAATTCAGTTTGGTTCCTAATCCTTCTTGGACTTTCTTCCATAATCTTGAGATAAACTGGGTTCCTCGATCCGACACAATGGACTTGGGGGTCCATGCAGACTGACTATTCTAGCGATATATAACTCCGCTACCTTCGAACTTTGGTAGGTAGTCCTGATAGGTATGAAATGGGCTACTTTGGATAGTTTATCCACTATGACCCAAATAGAATCATTTCCCCTACTAGATGTAGGCAAACCGGTGATGAAATCCATTCCGATAGAATCCCATTTCCATTCTGGAATCTGCAATGGTTGCAAAAGTCCCGCGGGTCGCTGATGTTCCGCTTTGAATCCCTGACAGATATCACACTTGGCTATGTAGCTTCCGACTTCTCTCTTCATTTTGTGCCACCAAAATTGCTCCTTCAAATCCTGATACATCTTGGTTCCTCCCTGGTGAATAGAATAAAGGGTGTCATGGGCTTCCTGCATAATGACTTGCTTCAACTCTAAATCTGCTGGCACATAGATACGTCCTTTATACCACGGAAATCCTTCATCTTCAGTGAATCCGGGTACCTTCCCAGTACCAATACGACGCTTAATTCCATCAATACTGGCATTTCCTTTCTGGGCTTCCTTTATCTGACTGATCAAAGTGGGTTGAAGTTCAATACTGGCTAGAAATCCTTCGCTAACTAGATCCTCCCTGAAATTCTCCATCTCCTCATCCAGGCTTGGCTGAGCTTCCTTAATCATGGTGTTTAATCTACACGGCAATCTACTAAGAGCATCTGCTACCACATTGGCTTTATCGGGGTGATAGTGAATGTCAAGGTCATAATCCTTGATTAACTCTATCCATCTCCTTTGACTCATATTCAGCTCCTTCTGGGTGAAAATATACTTCAGACTCTTGTGATCCGAATAAATCTCACAACGGTTACCCATGAGGTAATGACGCCATGTCTTCATGGATAAAACTACGGCTGCCAGTTCTAAGTCATGGGTAGGATAGTTTTGCTCATGTTGCTTTAGCTGTCAAGATAGATAGGATCTAACTTTGCCTTCTTGCATCAACACACATATGAGACCAATCTTGGATGCATCACAATATACATCAAAAGGCTTCTTGATATCTGCATGATCAAAATTGGAGCTGAAATAAATCTCTTCTTGAGATCTTGAAAACTTGCTTCAAATTTGTCTGTCCATTCAAACTTCTTGTCTTTCTTCAACAGCTGGGTCATCGGCCTAGCGATGCTTGAAAATCCTTCTACAAACTTGCGGTAATACCTGGCTAATCCAAGAAATGCACGGACTTTCGTTTGGGTGGTCTGGGCTTTCCATTATTCAACATCCTTAATATTGGCGGGATCAACGACAACTCCTCCTACCGACAAGATATGGCCTAGGAATCCTACTTCCTTTAACCAGAACTCACATTTGCTAAACTTGGCATACAACTAATGTTCTCTAAGGGTTTCAAGGATGGTTCTCAGATGCTGTTTGTGGTTTTCTTCCGACATGGAGTAGATCAGAATGTCATCGATAAAAACAACAACAACCTTATCCAAGAAGTTCATAAGAATCTTATTCATGAGGTTCATGAAATAAGCGGGGGCAGTGGTTAATCCAAAAGACATGACATTGTACTCATACAATCCATATCTGGTGGTGAAGGTAGTCTTTCGAATATCCATTGCGTGGATCTTCAATTGATGATAACCAGTTCTAAGATTAATCTTAGAAAACACTCTGGCACCAGTCAGTTTATCAAACAAATCTTCTATCTTCGGCAGCGGGTACTTGTTCTTGATGGTGACATCATTCAGCTTCCGATAATCCGTACACAAACGATTGGCACCATCCTTCTTATCCACAAACAAAACAGGTGATCTCCATGGCGATTGATACATCCAAAATGTATCTACTTTCCCGAACACTTTTGCTATTGTTTCTCCTCTATACTTGTGTGATTTGGATGCAACTAATGCGAACTGACGCTGTTTTCAGTAGAATTGCCTTGGTGTCCACTTTTTCTGCAGAAAATCAACTATCAGGAAAAATCCCGGAAAATATGCCAAAAATCCTATTTCACCCGAAGACTCCAGGAGCCAGAATACGAGACGGAGAGGAGCCCTGGGGTGGCCACACCACCTGGTGGCGCGGGCCAGGCCAGGCCGCGCCAGGGAGTGGTGTGGGCCCCCCGGGCACCCCCTCGGCCTCTCTCTTCACCTATAAAGAGCCTTCTGACCTAAAAACCACAGGGGGGTCGACGTTTTTCCAAAAGGAGTTCTGCTCCGCCGCCACCACCAGATTCCACGAAACAGCACCAGAAACTCCGTTCTGGCACCCTGCTGGGACGGGGAATTGGAGGAGATCATCGCCATCATCATCACCATCGCTTCTCCATCGACCATCCATGTTTCCCCCATCTATGAGTGAGTAATCCCCCGATGTAGGCTATGGGGATGGTAGGGATTGGATGAGATCGTTCATGTAATGGCATCAGATTGTTAGGGCATAGTGCCTAGTATCTCTTATTAGTGCTTTATGACTTTGTTGCGACTTGTTGTGTTTAATGCTTGTCACTAGGGCCCGAGTGCCATGATTTCAGATCTGAACTTATTATTGATTCATTATGATAGTATTGTTTCTGGTCTTATCTACAAGTTGTATACACACGTCGTTGTCCGGAACCTATGGTCCCGAAGTGACAGAAATCGGGATAGCCGGAAGGGAAAGGCTTTGATGTGAGGATCACATGTGTTCATGGAGTGTTAATGCTTTGCTCCGGTGCTTTATTAAAAGGAGCACCTTAATTGCCAGTAGTTCCCTAGAGGCCCCGCTGCAAACGGGCTGGCAGGACAAAAGATGTTGTGCAAGTTCTCATTGCGAGCACGTATGACTATATATGAAACTAATGCCTAGGATTATCTAGTACTTGGGTGCTTTATCTTCTTTATCTGCAATTGCTCTATGTTCTGATTGCTATGTGAATTGTCTTGTCCATGCAATGCCCGTCCATCCATCCCTATGCCTACCGCACTCGAATCCCACTGATTACTGCTTTTGTTTCTACTGTCTTTGTTTTGCTGCTACTGTTACTTTACCATTCCTACTACAAAACTGTTGCTACTGATAAACTGCTGTGAGCAAGATTGTTTTCAGGTGCAGCTGAATTGACAACTCTGCTATTAAGACTGATAAGTATTCTTTGGCTCCCCTTGTGTCGAATCAATAAATTGGGTTTCACTTCCCTCGAAAATACTGCGATACACCCCCTATACTTTTGGGTCATCAAGACTATTTTCTGGCGCCGTTGCTAGGGAGCATAGCTTTATTTATCAAGTTCACTTGGATTCTCTATTGTTCGCTGCTATCCATCCATCATGGGTAAGTCTCGTGATGGCAAGGTTCCTATTATACCATCTACTACAAGAAGAGGTACGGTTCTGAACACCTCTACCGCTCTTGATTCACCGTCTGTTTTGAGTAAGTTCCTTACACCACCACATACACATGCTACACACACTGCTACTACTGCTGAATCTGAAACTTCTGATACCAATGATGCTGCTTCTATTGTGCTTGATAAGAGTGGTTCATTAGGTCCTTTCCTAGATGCTACGATTGCTAGAACTATAGCTGGGAATACCGAAACTCCTAATGAAGACACTGCCACACCTGTTAGCTCACCTGAGTCTAGTGAGAGTTATGATGCTGAAGAAGATTATGTTGAGATGACTGATGAGTTTATTGAAGAATGTAGGAACACCCATGATAGGAGCGCTGCTAAGAATCTCCTTGAGAGGCGTACTATTAGACCCAAATTATCTCTTAATGCT
Organism: Avena eriantha; assembly: GCA_910589775.1. Classification (NCBI taxonomy): domain Eukaryota; kingdom Viridiplantae; phylum Streptophyta; class Magnoliopsida; order Poales; family Poaceae; genus Avena; species Avena eriantha. The sequence continues at coordinate 229,851,301 of OU342742.1, forward strand.
AAGTTTGCTGCTTCTCCCATAAACATTATAGATGAAGATTATGATTTCTCTCTCGATCTATCTTACATAGCTATTGTCAAGAAAGAACCTTTTTGTGGGACTAAGAATGAAAGTGCGGTAGCACATATGAATGAACTTTCTACCATGAGTGGCTTATTTTCTGATGATATTAAAATGCGTACTTACTTTGTTCCTAAGATTTTCCCTTTTTCACTTAAAGGAGAAGCTAAAACTTGGTTTGGTAATTTACCTCCTGGATCTATTGATAGCCCTGAGTGCTTGATTAATACTTTCCTGCAGAAATATTTTCCTCCTAGTGCTAGACATTCTGTTTTGCAGGAACTTTTTGATTTTAAAGAGGGAGAAAAAGAGGTATTGCCCGAATCTTGGGCAAGGTTTTGTGCTTTGATTCATGCATAGGATAGAAGTCCTTTACCTAAGAATGAGCTTCTTGATATATTTTATAATGGACTAACCGAAGAATCTAGGACATACCTAGATAGTTGTGCTGATTGTGTTTTCAGGAATAGGACTCCCAAGGAAGCTGAGGAATTAATGGCTAAAATAAGAAAGAATTATGAAGATTGGACTCCTCCTAAACAAGTTACACCTGAAGTAATTGTATCTGAACCATCTATTCCTGAGCCTATTCCAACACCAAAGAAGAGGGGAGTTATTGGATTAAATGATGAAATGATGAAGGAAGCTAAGAAATGTCTTAAGGAGGAGGGAATTAAAGCTACAGATGTCAAGAATTTACCTCCTATAGAAGAATTATGTAAGCCTATTCCCTACTCACCCACTATTGAGGTACACTCTCTCCAACACTTTGATGAAGTTGATATCCCTTCCTTGAAACCTCCTGATCAATGCTTAGAAGAATTTGATATCTTTATTGTTAAGCAAGATAACTTTAATAAAAGGGTGCAAAATCGTCTAATGGAAAACACTAGAGCTATTGTTGAGTTGAAAGATATTGTGGAAAGAACCTTTAATGATGTTAAAATGATTGTTAAACACTTTCAAATGGTTCAAACTCAAATAGATCAACTTGTTAAAGTGCAAAACGACTTGCTAGTTAATGCTGCTAAAGAAAAACATGCTTATGAAATTAGAACTAGAAGTGGTGCTGCTACCCAGGATCCTCGATATCCTGAGAGGCATCCCAAAAGAATTGAGCAGGATTCTCAACAAGCTGAAAATAGTTGTACTACTCGTAACAAAAGAAAAAAGAAACATAAAACTATTGTAGAACCCTCTGAACCTGCTAAAGATCCTAATAGTATATATGTCTCTAATGTTGAAACTGAAAGTGGTAATGAAGAAAATGATGTTCCTGATAAAGAAAAAGTTGAAGAAGAACCTGAAAGCACACTAAGAATACTAAATACACTAAAGAAGATTTTGTTGCTAAGAAACATGGTAGTGAAAGAGAACCTTGGGTCCAAAAACCTATGCCTTTCCCTGATAAGAAACACAAGTCAAAGGAAGATGAACACTATAATAAGTTTTGTGAGTGGATGAAACCTTTATTCTTGCAAATTCCTTTGACTGATGCTATTAAATTGCCTCCTTACTCAAAATATATGAAGGACATTGTCTCGAATAAAAGGAAGATCCCTAATGAAGAAATCTCTACTTTGCTTACTAATTATTCCTTCAATGGTAAGGTTCCTAAGAAACTTGGAGACCCAGGGATTCCAACTATCCCTTGCTCTATTAAGAACAGTTATGTTAGAACTGCTTTGTGTGATTTGGGAGCTGGAGTTAGTGTTATGCCTTTCTCTCTCTATAAGAGGCTTGAGCTTGAAAAATTGATACCAACTGATATATCTTTGCAAATGGTTGATAAGTCTACCACTATTCCTATGGGTATATGTGAGACTGTACCTGTTCAGGTGGCTCATAATTGCTTGATATTAACTGATTTTGTTGTGCTTGAAATGCCTGAAGATGATAATATGTCTATTATTCTTGGGAGACCTTTTCTTAATACTACAGGAGCTGTTATTAATTGTAATCAAGGAAAGGTGACCTTCAATGTCAATGATAAGGAACATACTGTCTATTTCCCCAAGAAGATTGAAAGGACTTATGGTTTAAATTCAATTGAACATGTTGAAGGCATTCAAGTTGGAGAAATATATTGTCCCATACCAAAAGAAAAATTTGAAACTATTATGATTGGGACCATTGCTATCAAAGTTGAGGTAACATAATCATTAGTGGAATACAAAGTTTTGTCTCATATGCAATTGTTTTGGTAGCAAGACTTGATCAACCTTGCTAACAAAAGGATTCCATTGAACAAAACAATGTTTTCATTATGATTATCTCCGTTTATTTTATCCTTTGCTTTTTAGTTTTTGTTTTCGCTTAGTTTTCTTTTTGTTGTTACTTGCTTGCATGTTAGAATTTCTGTAGTTCTAGCCTTGTTTTGTCCTTGCATCATGTTTCCAAAAAGAAAAAATCTGTCTGTCAGAAAAATCATTCTTCTATTTCTGAAAAATGCCCAAAAATAAAGTGTCTCGAAAAATTCCAGAAAACTCATATTAAATTTTTATATGAAAAAGGGGCAGAGGAGTACCTGGTAGGTACCAGGGGGGCCCACCAGGCAGGCACACCACATGGTGGCGCGGCCAGACCTGGGTGGCGCCATGCCCTGGTGTGGGCCACCCCTGGCCCCCACTACCTCTCTCTCCTGCCACTTTCTTCTCTCTCCCGAGTAAGCTCCAGTTCATAGCTCAAAATTGCGTTCTCTCTCTGTGCTTGCTCTTGATTTCTTCGATCTCTTTGCTCAGCCCATCTTTCTTGCTGAAATTTGGAGCAATTGTTCCTTGGTATGTGACTCCTCCCCTTGTCCAAGTAGATTTGTGTTTAGTGGATTGTATGTTGAGTATTTTGCTGCTGTAGGTGACTGGTTATGAGAGCTTGTAAGCTTGTTTAATGCTTAGAGATATAGTTTTGATGCATGTTTAGGCCTCTTGCAAGTCCCTATGAGTAGAATCCTTCATTATATTTACTTTGCAATCACTTGTTTAATAGGTGTTTAAATTTCAGAATAAAAGATGAGTGAGCACCACCTAAACCAACATGAGCTTTGGGTGCCTGAAGTCATGAAGGTCCACCGGGAGGAGGAAGTTTTTACCTCCATTTATCCATGCCCTAAGTTCATGAGAGCTGCAGGAATTCTACAAGATTTCCACACTTTGGTTTCTAATGCAGGGTTGGAGCACTTTTTGGAAGACGAACCTTGTCAATTTGTGAAGCTAACCATGTCTGTGGTGCAGGATTTCAAATTTAGTCACTCTTTGCCTAACCCCATGGTCCATTACAAAATTTACAATATAGCTGTCAACCTTTCTATTGATGATTTTTGTGCAGCTATTAAGGTACCTCAATGGGGATCATGTAAGAAGATTAAAGAGAGACCGGAACCACTCATGGATTTATACGCAGAAATTTGTCAAGGAGTAGCTTCTCGAAGGAGAATGGAATAATCCGTAACATTCATCTTCCCTCCATTCGCTACTTTGCCTACTTTATTGCCAAGTGTGTTCTTGCTAGGAAAACTCCCAATAAGTTATCTTCATTTGATTTAGCATTTATCTCTGCTGCTCTTAGACGAGATAGGTCCTACAACTTGGGTGCTTTGATAGCTTTCCGTCTTGCTGCTAACCGTGAGAAGGGTGGAATTTGTGGAGGCCTCATTTCTTCTCGCTTGCTAGCATTGCATGGTTTAGTACCTCATCATCTAGACCTATAGTTTCCCATAGAGAGGCTGGATTTCAATTCCATGATATAGCATAAATTTATTTCCTCGTGGGCTAGTTTGAGTGAGTTATCTTATGAAATAACCTTTCTCAAAGCTGGTTGGAGAAAGAGCAAGTTCGAGCGTGTTGTTCTTTTGCATGCACCTGTTTTGTTTAACCTTGATAACATGGAAGGATGGTCCCTCACTGAGGAGGAGCTTGACACGTACTTGGGAGAGCTCTCCCAACAGGAGCAGGACACTAGAAGGGAGGTCACGGATGATTCGGTCCAGCCCTCGAATGAGGGAGAGTCTTCATATCAGCAGCCCACTTACGATTGGGGAGCTTCCTCTTCTTCTCATGGGCCCAGCTACGACCATTCTTACCAAGATCCGCCTGCTTGGAACCCCTATTCATACATGGATTGATACCCACTTAGGCCAAAAGCCTAAGCTTGGGGGGAGGTACGCCGACACCGCACTCATCTCCATATCATGTTGCGTCGGTACTTTGTATATTCATGTTTTCATTCTCTTTTTATTTTTCGTTCTTCTTTGCATTTGCTTTCTAAATACACAAAACGACCAAAAACATTTTGTTGTTTCTCTTTGGTTTGCTTCTTCCTTTTTCTTTGGTTTGCTTTTTTCCATTTTGCTTTGTTTGAACTATTTGAAAAACCCAAAAAGATTTTGCTTTGCTTGTTTTTCTCTTTTGGTTTTTGTTTAAAAATCAAAAACACCAAAAATATTTGTCGTTCTTCTTTCGTTTTTGCGAGTTGGCTACAGGGTTCGGCAGTTCTCAGTGGATTATTGGTTTCATATTGTTATTCAAGCCACACAAGTGAAGAGCAATAATGAGGATCAATGACAACTTGAGGCGTGGTAATAGGCTGGTAACGAACTATATTTGTTTTCATTTTTGTACATATACTCATCATTGTGAGCTTGCTTAGTCCGTTCATGTAGAGTGTATGTTTTCTTTGGATGCTTAGTAGTTCTTGATTTCTTGTGATTAGCTTCAGCTCGCTAATAGTTTGTAGCATGTTTCATAAATTTTTGCTTGCATTACTCTATTCATAAATTGGTATGACACCGTGGTATCCTCCTCTGAAAGTTTCATTCGATTGACTTGGCACATGCTCATGCATGCACATGACTGTGATAATCAGTTAAGCCTTGATGAATTATTTTGCCTTGAGCATCTTGAAACATTTTCATGCCATAAGTAGTCTTGTTTTGTTGCAAGCATGATAATGACAGCCATTGCTCTCTCGTTTGTCGCTCCCTTAATATTGCTAGCCTTCATTTCCACTGAGTGTTTTACTCATGTTTCCAACTCCCTAAACCAAATATTTCCAAAGTGTCCACCATACCTACCCATTAGCATCACTTGCTACTTCCGTGCATATTCAATATGCCTTGTTTTCTTCCGAATAAAATGCTTGCTTGTTATGAGAAAGTTAGTTAGTAAAGCTCTCATGAACTTGATGGCACGCTTTATTTTCTTGCACTTAATAAACCTGAACCATTGCGTCCTTCTTTGTTGCGCATATGCTTGTGCTTTATGAGTTGAAGTTAGCAGAACCATGTATCATGGGGACCGCTTTCAGCGCTTCATAGGTACTTTGTACTTAGTTGATATCATGTTCTTTTGCTTATGGATCCCGGCGGTGTGAAATAAAAGTGGAACTTGTAAGATCATGGAGTTTGTATGTATGTTAGAGAAACGCCTGGGCCGCTAGCCTAAGCCATGCCTAATCATGGTGGAAACTTGTAGCATAACCATAATGAGCATTCTATGAAGCATCCTCAATAAAGATCTATGCACATAGTAAATAAAAAGATCGTGGAGATGCTCATTGTCTGCTTGCCTTGTCATTTTGATCATGGGATAGCTCCCGTGTCATGTGCAAGGGGTACCCCATTGGCAGTTCTCGATGATACGTACATACTTACAATGACAAGAGCTTACTTGTGACTGAAGTTGAGTAGCATGAGGATCGGTCTTCGTAAGTAAGGGGCATGAGACTTCAATTTATAACTTGTCAAGCATATCCTCTTAGTTGTGTCACTTTCACCTTAACCACATTAAAGATGCTTATGATAGGGGCAATGAGAGCTCAAAGCTAACGAGTACCATACTTTCAGCATTTGGAAGCCTTTCAAAATTATTCAAAACCTTTTTCTTCCACTTGTTGAGTCTCCACATATTCCTTGAGCACCTTCTTGAGAGCATAGTTGTCATCATTTGTGTTTGTTTCATTACTTGATTATTTGTGTTATGACTTTGATGCTTGTATCTTTGATATCTTTACTTCTAGTCATCACTTGAAATTCAGAGGTGCCTTGACATTCATAATGAAAGGCAAGCGAGATACCACTCTATCATACCTTTCTATGAGCATTGTAATGTTGCTTGTGTTTGTGCTTCATGCTACTTATTATTCTTGAGTTGGAATCTCTTCACAGCTTGCAATGACTATTAAGTAGACTCAGTTGCATACTCTTTATTATGAATTGTCTAAGTAGTTGATCACATTGCTGAGAATATTTACATCATATGAAGCAAATGTGTTCGTGAAAGTTCTATTATCGCACTCAGTTTTCAACTGAATTGCTTGAGGACAAGCAATAAGCTAAGCTTGGGGGGAGTTGATACGTCCAAAATGTATCTACTTTCCCGAACACTTTTGCTATTGTTTCTCCTCTATACTTGTGTGATTTGGATGCAACTAATGCGAACTGACGCTATTTTCAGCAGAATTGCCTTGGTGTCCACTTTTTGTGCAGAAAATCAACTATCAGGAAAAATCCCGGAAAATATGCCAAAAATCCTATTTCACCCGAAGACTCTAGGAGCCAGAATACGAGACGGAGAGGGACCCTGGGGTGGCCACACCACCTGGTGGCGCGGGCCAGGCCAGGCTGCGCCAGGGGGTGGTGTGGGCCCCCATGCACCCTCTCAGCCTCTCTCTTCGCCTATAAGGAGCCTTCTGACCTAAAAACCACGGGGGGTTCGACGTTTTTCTAGAAGGAGTTCCGCTCCGCCGCCACCACCAGATTCCACGAAACAGCACCAGAAACTCCGTTCTGGCACCCTGCCGGGACGGGGAATTGGAGGAGATCATCGCCATCATCATCACCATCGCTTCTCCATTGACCATCCATGTTTCCCCCATCTATGAGTGAGTAATCCCCTGCTGTAGGCTATGGGGATGGTAGGGATTGGATGAGATCGTTCATGTAATGGCATCAGATTGTTAGGGCATAGTGCCTAGTATCTCTTATTAGTGCTTTATGACTTTGTTGCGACTTGTTGTGTTTAATGCTTGTCACTAGGGCCCGAGTGCCATGATTTCAGATCTGAACTTATTATTGATTCATTATGATAGTATTGTTTCTGGTCTTATCTACAAGTTGTATACACACGTCGTTGTCTGGAACCTAGGTCCCGAAGTGACAGAAATCGGGATAGCCGGAAGGGAAAGGCTTTGATGTGAGGATCACATGTGTTCACGGAGTGTTAATGCGTTGCTCCAGTGCTTTATTAAAAGGAGCACCTTAATTGCCAGTAGTTCCCTAGAGGCCCCGCTGCAAACGGGCTGGCAGGACAAAAGATGTTGTGCAAGTTCTCATTGCGAGCACGTATGACTATATATGGAACACATGCCTAGGATTGTCTAGTACTTGGGTGCTTTATCTTCTTTATCTGCAATTGCTCTATGTTTTGATTGCTATGTGAATTGTCTTGTCCATGCAACGCCCGTCCATCCATCCCTATGCCTACCGCACTCGAATCCCACTGTTTACTGCTTTTGTTACTACTGTCTTTGTTTTGCTGCTACTGTTACTTTGCCATTCCTACTACAAAACTGTTGCTACTGATAAACTGCTATGAACAAGATTGTTTCCAGGTGCAGCTAAATTGAAAACTCAGTTGTTAAGACTGATAAGTATTCTTTGTCTCCCTTGTGTCGAATCAATAAATTGGGTTTCACTTCCCTCGAAAATACTGCGATAGACCCCCTATACTTGTGGGACATCAGCGATGCACTTGGTTGTATCAAACTTTTTCCCAGCATATCATCAAGTTGCTTCTTCAGCTCCACTAATTCAGATGGGTTCATATTATATGGCCTCTGGGCTATGGGTCCAGTTCCAGGAACTAGTTCAATGATAAAATCGATATCCCTATCTGGGGGCATACCGAGCAATTTATCTGGGAACACATCGGGGTATTCACAGACTACTCTGACTTGGTCAATGGTTGTTTTGGCTAAACTCTTGTTGCACTTGAATTGACGGGGCAACGTCTTAGATACATGTTCTACTGATACTCCGGTGCTATTGGTCATGGTTATGGTTTCTTGGCGCAGTCTATTAATCCTTGATGTTTTGACATCCAATCCATTCCTGGTACTACTTCCAAACCTTTGGTTCCAAGTACTATTAGATTCGCATAAAAATCCATCCCATGAATTCTGATAGGCATAGCCTTGTAAATTTTTCTAGCTTTGGTGGTTGAACCAGGTATTTGAACTATCATAACATGCTTCAAATTTGTTGGTTGAATCTTACTAGTGCATGCAAATTCTTCTATAACAAACAAGTGTGATGCTCCAGAATCAAACAACACTCTTGCTAATACTGAGTTAACAGAAAACATACCCAACACGACATCTGGTGCTTCCTGGGCTTCCTCAACATTCATGTGGAATAGACGACCGATACGGTTGTGCGGGTTTCCTGGGGCAAATCTCTTTCCAGGCTGGACACGGCACTGCTGTTGGGCAGGTGCAGTAACATTGGTTGCTGCAGCAAGCTTCTTGGGGCACTCATTGGAATAGTGACCCGTGACTCCACATTCAAAGCAAGTGATCATTGACTTGTCTTTCCGTGCGATAGGCACAACATTGCTTCCAGTCCTTGGGGTAGTATTGTTGTTGTTGGTGGTGGTGGACCTTGGCGGTGCACGGTTGAAGTTATTGGGGTTGCCGAGGTTGTTGTTGTGGTTTTCTCCGGGCCTCGGGTTTCCTCCGCCACAATTGGGATAGTTCGGACGGTTCATTGGTGGCCTGTTGTTTCTTGGGGCATATCCGGCTGACGGGTTGGGGCGATACTTCGGTGTATGGTGGGGTCCTGGTTGGTTCATCATATGATGCTTGTGGTTCTCACTGGCTTGGTTGATCTTTCCTTCCATCTGAATGGCGGAATCCACTAAAGCTTCAAGGTCATCAAATGGAATGTTGACTAGCACTGTCTGCATCTCATCATGAAGACCATTCAGGAATCTCTCCTTCTTCTTTGCTTCCATGTCAATCTCATCAGGTGCATACCTAGCTAGTGACAGAAATTTGTCACAGTACTCAACCACAATCATTCTTCCCTGCTTTAGTTCTCTAAATTTATCCCTCATCCTCTTGAACAAACCTAGGGGTACATGGGTCCTGCTGAACTTGAGCTTGAATTCTTCCCAAGTCATCATCTGACCTCCATTCATGGTACGGGTGCTGTTCCACCAAGATCTTGCATAGCCTGCCAGATAGTTGGTGGCAAACTATACCTTCTCATTTGCATCAACTCCTATGACTTCTAGGTTGTTTTCCATTGTCTGGAACCAGTCATCAGCATCTAAGGGCTCCTCAGACTTGCTAAACATGGGAGGGTTGGTGTTTTGGAAGTTCTTGAGTTTGGATCCATGGTGATCTTGGTTTCCATGGCCTTGATTGTTGTGGGCCATCTGGGCTATCTGTTGAAGAGTGGCTAAGTTGGCTTGACGTTCAGCTCTACTAGCTTCACGATCTGAAACTAACATCTGCAGAATCTGAAGCATTGGGTCCTGAGATGAGCTGCTTCCTCCGGGGTTACCGCGAGTCATCTGAAGATTGAGATAGATAATGAGACAAGATAGAAATTTCTATGGTTTATGGGTTTGTTTCAAAAAGCTTTAGACTTTCAGTATGACTCGGGTTTTGAAAACTAACAACTTCTTCTCATTCATTCATTCCAAGCACACAATACAAACACACACCACAACTAGAAGATAGATGGTTTTAAGAACCATTCTATGAAGCTACGATACAGTGGGGTTGGGTACAACTCACACCTACGATAGTGCTTAGGTGCGACTACTCATCATCGGGGGTGTCGGGCTCCTCATCATCAATGAAGTCAGCATCATCCTCATCAGTGTGGTCCTCCATGGCTGTGTCCTCCAGGTAGTCATCATCGTCACTGAGGTAAGAGTGAATATCACCACGGATATCTTCACCTTCCTCCTTCTCCTCCAGCTGGATCCTGGTCGTGGATGGTCTCCTCCAGGGTGGCTATCTTCTGACGAAGACGTGTGATGATGCGATCCTTTTTATCGCGCTGGCGACAAAGTGACTTGCGCTCCGTGGCAAGAATGGCGAGGGTTTGCTTCCTCTCAACAACTTCAGCATGGTTATGATTGGCATACGCACGGGCGTTGTCCAACTCCTTCTGAGTCTCATGTAGCATGAAGTCCAAGTGGTCCACGTGATGCCTTAACTCCGGATGTGACGGCATTTCCAAAGGCTGTCCCGTAGAGTCACGTCTTGCATAGTGGGTGTAGCGAGTGCCACTAATCTGGTTGATGTTCTGAGCAAGCAAGTACCTCCTACATTGCCCTGGCTGGACCGTCTAACCAGTTGTTCTTCCTGATGCTGAACTGAATCTTCTCTGAAAGCGGTGGCTCCATTTTGCCTCTCAGGTCGGCAACAATCAGCCACTGTAGCTGCCATCCAGATTGGTCATTGAGTTGTGCTCCGAAGAACTCCGGGTGCACGTGTCCAAGATACTCCGAAAGCTGGTCCAAATCCCTCTCAAAGATCAGCTCCCCTCCATTGCCCAACTGCTAAAACTTGCTATATTTGACCTCCATTTATAAGCAATTAAGATGAGTAAGTTAGTGAGGTGATCAAGTGTGTCAACTTTTATGTAGAATTGCAAGAATTTGAGGAACAATGATATCTTTTTGAAAGAATTTCAAGGATAAGAGTGAGAATAGGTTTTTGTAAATACCCACTTACTTTGTTTTGAAACTAAGTTTGGCAGACGTCCATTCTAACTAGGGTCTCGCATGGTCAGGATGGCTCTGATACCAACTTGTTAACACCCGGATTTTTAAGTCCAGATGTCTGTTATGCCGTACATCGCAATCCTAGGATTACCATTTTTGCGAGACATAACAGAATTGGTACCACGGTACATCATCCATTACAAAACATAATAATGGTCTTACAAATAAAGGATCTCATGATCCAGTCTTAATACAATCAAAGCAGTAGAAAGTAAACGGTGTAGGCTCCATCTTCAAGGTCACAGGCAATGCTAACGATGGGAGATGATCCTAGTTATCATAGACCTCCTGCTGTCCATCTTCTGGGTAGTCCTCATAGTCTGGCCATGGGAATAGCCAGGGACAAAGTCATGAGTACTGTTTAAGTACTCGCAAACTATTACTAACATAAGTAAAGTAACACTAGTAGGAATCGTAAGCTCTAGGTTTATTTGCAAAAAGCCAGGTTTATTTCATAAAGACTTAAGAGTAAAGACCTAACTTTAGTTCTCTACATTACTTAAGTGGGAACTTAGATTTCATGTCCACAACTCTGTTGTGGTCAAGTCCTAGGTCATTGATGTCTAAGCACTTCTATTCTTGTAGACAGTTGTTGGGCCTCCAAGTGCAGAGGTTTGTAGAACAGCAGCAAGTTTTCCCTTAAGTGGATTACCCAAGGTTTATCGAACTCAGGGAGGAAGTGGTCAAAGGTATTCCCTCTCAAGCAACCCTGCAATCAAGATACAAGAAGTCTCTTGTGTCCCCAACACACCCAATACACTTGTCAGGTGTATAGGTGCACTAGTTTGGCTGAAGAGATAGTGAAATACAAGTGGTATGGATAATTATAAGTGGTAACGGTGATAGAAAATAGCTTGACGCCGTGGAAAAGACTATAGAAACAAGCAAACATGTAACAGATCTAATAGCAAACGATGTTTCAATGCTTAGAAACAAGGCCTATGGATCATACTTTCACTAGTGAACACTCTCATATAAATATATTCTCTTTATGATACTACTCTTAACTACTCTACGGTTGAACACTCTAATCGATGGTAGGGCTATAACAATACACCTCAAAGTTCATCTTTCCCATCCAGATAACCCCACACTGTCACCTTGAGTACTAGATGAGTCCAACAAACACCACAATTTCATAAAGACATCCAACTCCAAATATAACTCACAACAAGTATTTGTAATCTCTAGCCTAAGTGCCACCATGGTGTGCACGCTGTCACTTTCACACACATGGGGAGAGCAGAGATCTATTAAAGCACTTGAGTAGCAAGGTATATATATAGATTACAAGCTCATGATCTCAATAAGATCATGCATAGAGAGAGAGATGAACACATAGCTACCGGTAGAACCCTTAGCCTCGAGAGCGAACTACTCCCTCCTCATCATGGGAATCAGCAACGACGATGGAGATGGTGGTGGAGATCGATGGAGATGACTCCGGGGGCACTTCCCCATCCCGGCAGGGTGCCGGAACAGAGACTTTCTGTCCCCCGAATCTCCCCTTCAGTGGCGGCGGCGCAACAGAACATTTCGTGGATTTCTGATTGACGATTTAGGGTTTTGGTATCGGGAAGCTCTTATAGGCGAAGGAGGCAAGGTCGGTGGCCAGCCAGGGGGCCCACACCATGCCCTGGCGCGGCCTAGGGTTTCCCGTGCCAAGGGGGGTGTGGACACCCTGTGGCCCCTCTCCGACTCTCCTTCTGGCTCCGTGAGTCTTCCGGGAAAATAGTAACTTTGGCTTTTGTCCCGTCCAATTCCGAGAATGTTCAAAGCTGGGATCATAGTACTTCAATCATAACATGAAAGACAAAGTTCTAGCAATAAGATAAAGAAACTATGATGCAACATGAAAAGGCACGAACAAAAGATTCATGAATAACAATGCTTTGCAAGACGTTTGTTTGTTTCACATAAAGAAAACATAGCATAATAGTAGTCAGGTTGTCCCTCAATAGAGTAGCAAATATAAATGCAAAGGACACCTTCAAAGTTCATAAGAGTGACTAGATACAATAGTTTAAAACAAGAAATATCAAAGTATAAATCAATCAACTAGTCTTGGGACAATGCACATAGAACTAAGAATGGCCACTATGCTCTCAAAGTAGGTGCATAAAGATAGAAGGTGGAGACTCAATATAATGGTGGAAGAAAGGCCTTTTTATAAAAGGAAGTAGGGATTCAAGTCTCATAAAGAGCTTCCAACAATTATGGTACTTATAGCTTTCAGCTCTCATTGCCCCTAACATAAGCATCTTTAAGTGATTCAGGTTAAAGTGACACAACTAAGTGGATATGCTTGACAAGTTATAAGTTGAAATCTCATGCCGCTTACTTACGAAGACCGATCCTCATGCTACTCAACTTCAGTCACGAGCAAGCTCTTGTCATTGTAAGTACATGTGTATCATTAAGAACCGCCAACAGGGAACCCCTTGCACATGATACATGAGCTTTCCCATAATCAAAATGACAAGGCAAGCAGACAATGAGCATCTCAGCGATCTTTTTATTTGCTATTTGCATAGGTTTTTATTGATGATGCTTCATAGAGTGCTCATTATGGTGATGCTGCAAGTTTCCACCATGATTAGGCATGGCTTAGGCTAGCGGCCCAGGCGTTTCTCTAACACACATACAAACTCCATGATCTTACAAGTTCCAGTTTTATTTCACACCGCCGGGATCCGTAAGCAAAAGAACATGATATCAACGGGGTACAAAGTACAGGTGCAATGTTGAAAGCGTTCCCCATGAAACATGGTTCTGCTAATTTCAACTTATAAAGCACAAGCATATACGCAACAAAGAAGGACCCAATGGTTCAAGTTTATTAGATGCAAAAAAGTAAAGTGTGCCATCAAGGTCATGAGAGCTTTAATCACTAGTTTTCTCATAACAAGTTTAATTTGTAAGGTAAACAAAAGCATGAATATACTTGGAATAGCATAAGATAGTAGGTAGGTATGGTGGACTCTTTGGAATAACTTGGTTTAGGGAGTTGGATGCATGAGTGGAACTCATACTTTGTTGTGGAGGCTAGCAAAAGACTGGGGGCGACAAACTAAGAGAGCAATAATGGCCATAATCATGCAGAGCGACAAAACATCATTGATCAAAGCATAAAGTGATACTAAAAGTTGAAAACTAAAGGATCATAAAGGCTATGGTGACTTGAGATAGTCATAACATGGTGTGAGCATGCGCCAAGTCAACCCAAATAAAGCATCAAAAGAGAATACCACTATACTATGCTTTAATATGCTAAAACAACGCATGATTCATCCAAGGCACATTAAGCAATATCAATTGTGTATAACATGTCATGCTACAGCAAATAATACTAAGAATAAAGCCAAAACAATATCAAGCATGGCATGACAAAGCATAGGCCACAGTTAAAAACAAGCTCTCTTTACCACTTAAGCATGAACTTTCCTACTCTTTTCCAATCCAAACCAAACTATTTGAAAACCAATGTATGAAAGAGGGGGTCCAACCAATTTATTCAGAAAACTAAGAAAACAAAAAAAACGAAAAACGAAAACAAAAACGAAAAAGAAGACGCTCCAAGAACAACACAACTGTGCATGAAACAATAAAAATGAAGCGTTTGGAAGAAACCTGGGATTTTTATTGATGAAGAAGGGGATGCCTTGGGCATCCCCAAGCTTTGATGCTTGTACTTCTTGGATATTTCTTGGAGTGACATGCGTGGCATCCCCAAGCTTGAGCTTTAGTCCATCCTTCGTCTCATTACTCATTCCTTCCATACACCTGAAAATTTTCCTTTATACAAAACTTCACACAATCTTTATTAGCAACATTAGTGCACTCAAGATAATAGGTCTTTAAAGTTTAGTTCTAACACCAATAAACTTCCATTAGAACACTAGCTACTGAAGTACTTCCCTCAAAAATCTCAATTCCCCAAAAGAACTCAAAAAGGAACCAACAAGAAGCAAATGCAAAAAATGGCAGAAATCTGTCAAAACAGACCAGCAGGTAAAGATGAATTTTTTCGAAGACCTTATGTCGCTCAAAACAAAAAGTGTTGAACTAAAGAAAGTTATATAACAACCTGGGTCAGAAGCACAAAAATTCACGCCTCAAAAAGACTTACAGAGATTTTACAAGAATTTTTACGGTGAAGCACAAAAATCTTTCTCGGGACAGCAACTTTCCCAAGCATTACTTTCCTCTCATTAGAGGTTACTCTTGGCACAAAAAGCCAAATAAAAAGGATAAGGAGCGGTTATTACTGAGGTAATAACTTTCAAGACTCATCTAAAACTTTTGGGTTATCTCCCAATAAGTAATTCTGTTTAACGCCTTTAAGTTAGGCATGATAGTTTGAAAAGATGCTCACATAAGAAATATGAATTGAAGTAAAAGAGCGCATCAAGAAGCAAATTCAAAGCACATTTAAGTCTAACCCAGTTCCTATGCATAGGAATCTTGTAAAGAATCAAGTCATGAAAGCACAAAGTAACAAGCATAGTAAAGCAAAACAAGTGCAACTTCAAGACTTTCAACATAAAGAGGGGAAACTTAATATTATTGAGATGCATAAAACCATGTTTCCATCTGTCATAATAACTTTCAGTAGCATCATGAATAGAATTAGCAATATAACTATCACATAAAATATTGTTATCATTAGCCACATGCATAAAATGATTATTACTCTCCCTATAAGAATAGTCATTCTTATTAATCATAGTGGGAGCAAACTCAACAAAATAGCTATCATTATTATTCTCATCACCATAATTATCAAATATAGGAGGTACATTGTAATCATTAATTTTATCCTCAATAGTAGGTGGACTAAAAATATCATACTCATCATTGTAATCATCATATATTGGAGGTTTTGTATCATCATAAGCAATAGAATAGCTATCTTCTAAAGCTGGGAACTAAAAAAATCATTTTCATAGAAACTAGCTTCCCCAAGCTTAGACTTTTCCATAGCATTAGCAATAATGGTGTCCAAAGAATTCATACTAACAACATTGCTATTAGCACGCAAATAAAGTTCTATAGATTTTTTAATTTTCTCTTCAAACACATCATGTCCTAACTCAAAATAAATGCTATAAAACTCTCTAATTTTGTTGTTGTTTTCCATTAAGCCTAACTAGTGAAAACAAGAAACAAAAAGACAAAATTGCAGAATCTAAAGGAAATAACTTCGAGCACTCACACCGGAGGATGTGAGTACCTTTTACCTTACCTCCCCGACAACGGCGCCAGAAAATAGGCAGTTTGCCGTGGGAGGTTCTTCTTCTTTAATCCTCCGGTGTGAATACCTTTTACCTTACCTCCCCGGCAACGGCGCCAGAAAATAGCTTGATGTCTACGCACTTCTATTCTTGTAGACAGTTGTTGGGCCTCCAAGTGCAGAGGTTTGTAGAACAACAGCAAGTTTTCCCTTAAGTGGATTACCCAAGGTTTATCGAACTCAGGGAGGAAGTGGTCAAAGGTATTCCCTCTCAAGCAACCCTGCAATCAAGATACAAGAAGTCTCTTGTGTCCCCAACACACCCAATACACTTGTCAGGTGTATAGGTGCACTAGTTTGGCGAAGAGATTGTGAAATACAATTGGTATGGATAATTATAAGTGGTAACGGTGATAGAAAATAGCTTGACGGCGTGGAAAAGACTAAAGTAAAACTGAAATAAAGATAGAAACAAGCAAACATGTAACAGATCTAATAGCAAACGGTGTTTAAATGCTTAGAAACAAGGCCTATGGATCATACTTTCACTAGTGAACACTCTCATATAAATATATTCTCTTTATGATACTACTCTTAACTACTCTACAGCTGAACACTCTAATCGATGGTAGGGCTATAACAATACACCTCAAAGTTCATCTTTCCCATCTAGATAACCCGACACTGTCACCTTGAGTACTAGATGAGTCCAACAAACACCACAATTTCATAAAGACATCCAACTCCAAATATACCTCACAACAAGTATTTGTAATCTCTAGCCCTAAGTGCCACCATGGTGTGCACGCTGTCACTTTCACACACATGGGGAGAGCAGAGATCTATTAAAGCACTTGAGTAGCAAGGTATATGTAGCATCCAAATTGTCTAACAATTGTAATGCTACTTGGTCTAGTAATATATTGGCTACTTCCTATATATAATTGTTGCATCATAAATATATCATGCTCATGTCATCATGCCAGCTTGCATTTGAGCATCATATAAAACCCTGTTTCTTTGGTTCTTCTCTCATATGCACTATTAATTGTATTTGCCTCTTGATATTGTATTTGGTTATTGATATATTGCTAAAATGCCCAAGTTGAGTTAGGGGGCATATCCTTTATTTCAATTCCACCACCTTTCTTTGTCACCACTTTATAATTCCACCATCCTATTAGTCCATGAGCTTGCAATTCTTTTTCTTTTGATTTTACTCTAGCTCATGTGAATGGGGTGGATCCAATTCTATTAATTCTTTTGATTGGCCTTATTCCACTTCTTGGAAATGCATAAGTATAATGCCATATTATTATTGTTTTCACAAAATCAATCATGGCATTTATTATTTTTGCATGGGCCATGCAACCTTCATCACCACCTTTTATCTCATTGGTTTTTCCTTTGTTTTATTCGATCTTTCCTTTGTGGATCATCTCCATCCCTTCCACCATCCCCATATTCTCATCCACAGTCTTTTTCTTTATTTATCTCCAGTGCATGATCCAAATGAGGCCTCTTCTCATAACCCTTTACTTTCTCTTTTCTTGGTTTCTCCTTCACCTCATCTTAACTTAATCAAGCCTCACTCTACCCTCTTGGTTGATCTCATAAACCCATTTTAAAACCTAAACACCTAATAAAAATCTAACCTATCTTCCTCTCTCTAATTTTCTTCTAACCCTAATTCTACACTAAACCCTAACCTTAACCTCACCCATCTCTTTCTTTCACTCCCTCTCTCTACCATGATGGCCCACCTGGCCACCCTCTCCCCCTGGCCGACACCCCATCTACCCTATTCTAACCCTAGCCCTAGCTACACCCTAGCTTACCCGAGCCTCCTCTCTCTGTTTTCTCTACCAGCCGAGCCAGCCCCACCTTCCCTCCTCTCTTCCTCGGCCCCATCTGCAGCCCCTCTCCTCTGCCGCTGCCCTGCCCCAGGTCGAGCCCCAGCTCGACCACATGCTCGGGGAGAAGGAGGAAAGTGGCCGAAGCCACTTTATCAACCCCCGCTCCCACATGGCATCTCCTCCCTCTCCCTCGCTTTACCTCCGCCCCACAGCTCCCCTGCCTCATCCAGATCCAACCCCAGGCCCTGCCTCTCCTCCCCTTCGTCTTCATCGTCGCTAGGACCTGCCGCAGGTACACCGCCAGTACCGCGGCGCCCCCCTCGTTCTAGCCGGCCAGCACGACGTGGAGGTGGTCAAGAAGAACGAGGAGGCTCCCCTACTTCGCCTCGTACGCGCCGACGAGGACGAGAAGCCCCAGCACCGCCGGAACCAGCGCCGCCCGACGCAAACCCTAACCGCCAGGACGCCAGCAACCTCGACGATTTGTTGCGTCTCCGGCCGTGCCACCACCACCGATCACCCCGCGGTGAGTCCCTCTTCCTCCCTAACACCATCCGCCTCGCCGTCGCTGTCTAGCATCGCCGATCTTTTCGCCGAGCGCCCTCAGTGCGTCGCCGGTCGCTGTGTCTGCACGTGCCCGCGCTGCCCAGAACCTCACTTAGCTGCGCAACTGCCCCCAGACAACAACCCCTCCCTAGCCCAGCGGTAGCCGCCGCCGCCGCGCACGCCAGGTCGCGAGTTCGATCCCCATCTCGCTGCGCCGCACGTGGATTTCCGTCAGATAGATCAGAGGTAACAGAAGAGCAGTACCGTGGCTCCCCTTTTGCAGAAAACCCCCCGACCTTTTTATTCCTAAACCCGCGGTCCATCCTACCCCACCTGTCAGCCGCCCTAGCGTTTTGCAGAAAAGTCCCCCTGTTTCTCAGGCCGTAACCCGCGCTCCAACCCACGCCCCACCTGTTAGCCTCTGGGGGTAACCCTACTGTCACGTGGGCCGGTAGCCGTCGGACCCATATGTCACCCTCAGTGGCTAGTTGGAGCCGCGGTAGCAAAAGTTTTTCGCGCGCGTGTGCATCGCCTAGCAGTTGGCCCACCCGTCAGTGGCTATGGCTGGGTCGGGCTGGGTGACAAAAGCTTTTCTGTTGTCTGTTTTATTCAAACCTTTTCCAAAATTGATTTAAAATTCAAATTCAACTCAGATTTAAATAACTTTTCAAATATAAATCCAAATAATACAAATAATATATGTTTTGGAATCAGAAAAATGTGAGGAATTCAAATATGCCATTCAAAATATTGTTTGAACACTTTAAATTTTCGAGATGATTAAAATTACAATAAATGCCTTTTTCTCAATAAATTAATAACTTGAATTCTACAACTCCAAATGTGACAAATAATATGTCTCAATCGATCAGCACGACGAGCCCGTTCAATCTATGCAGTCCTTGTTCTGAATTGAAGCATGCATCATGTCATTCTTACAAATCTGAACTGTTTATGGCAATAAAATTGGACTAAATAAATAATAAAATGCTTTAATTCTTGCTCCACACCTCACCTTTGCCATGCTACTTTAATGCCATGCAAATTGTGCATCATTCATCATGGCATGCTTGTTTGCTTGACGCATTTTAATTCATATGCTTGTGCATGTTATTTATGTTGGCCCTTGTTTGTTTGGTTCTTCTTCGAATAGACGCCCAGCAGGAGAATTACCAGGAATCACAGGAGTACTACCCAGATCCATCTCTCGCTTCAACTGAGCTGCCAGGCAAGCACTACCACATGCTTGCATATATACAGTACCTATTGCCTCTATCTTATTCTTGCATCATTGAGTCGCGATTGCATCAAATTGAATCCCAAGTACTGCATAGCCTTTACTTTTAAACCCCACCGAAGCTTGTTCCTCCATCCTATGAGCCATTACTACAGGAGTTGTTTGAGCCATGCGAGTCGTAGAAAAGCATGTGTAGGGTATGTGAGTGTCTGATGAATAACGAGGTACCTAAAGAACTTAACCTGAGTAGTAATGGGATAACTAATGAAAGAGGCACCGGTGAGCAATATCTGCTATTTGGTTTTTCATGCTCCTTGTGTCCCGTAGGACCCCGAGTACTTGATTCCTGTTCCTTGACTATTCGCACTATCCACATCCGGGAGGCCTTATGGACCCCCCTGAGCCAGAGCTTGATTCATTCTTATTTCTTGGGGCCACAATTAGTTTGGGGCTTTATTACTATCCTGTACTTATGCCATGTTACTGCTTTATTTAAGATTGTGCGAGGAGCACCTGTACTATTTTGGATCATGACACGTTTTCGCGGTATCGACAAGCCCAGTCACATTTTCGGGTTCCCAGTCGTTTACCGCTGTCCACACAAACCTTGGGTCCGTCTCGGAGCCGGCCAACTTCGTTGCGGGTAGCTTAATGGGGTGGCCCCCTGAAATATTTCTGAATCATGTGATTGCTTTGTCGTGAATGCCTCATTGGGTTTTGATTTGGTTTTTCTGAGGTTGATCGAGTGTGTGTTGCTATTCGTGCACCCCTGCAGGGTAAATCTTTCTGAAAGCCATGTCCGCGGTTATGGACTGACTTGGAGCACAGTTTCTCGATCATAGTCAAGTATAACTAAAGTATCCGCTTTTAATTTGACTAAGTACTTGACTAGTAAATAGTGCAACACTCATGGAATGGTTAATAAAACTGCCAACGGATGATGGGGGTTGTTCGTCCGCTTCCTCATTGGTAAGCGAGGAGGAGGATGGATCTGTTAATTATACTGTTATAATTGTTGTTCTTAATCCACGGACATCCGTCTATCATTGGTTAGGCGGATGGTTAGCGAGTATCTGTAGAATTGTTAGATATTAACTTTTGCTGCAATTGCGTCACCCCAGGTTTTTCTGCTTCCGCCTGATACTCTGATGTTTGTTGTATGAGGAGCTATCCTAAATTATTATCTCTATCTAGGATATTTGAATCTTGCTGTATGGCGTTGCAGTATTTCTATTTCTTTTAGATGGAATGGCTCTGAGGACTGTTGTATGTGGCTTGCATACATACTCATTTGTGTATGTAGTTGATCCCTTCGCCTGCCGATTACGCCGCTCGTTCTTGTCCCGATGTCTGAAAGTGGTTAGGATGTCCGAAAGGTCTACCGTGAGTGGCCCTAGGCCCCACCGTACTATTTTAACCACTTTCGTTCATCCAGGCATGTAACTAAGAGTGTAATTCACCGAGGTAGTTACAATTGGTATCAGATCCATCCCTGCCCTTCAGGGTCTCAGCCAAAATGGTCGTTGTCAGTCTAGTAAATATTTTGGTAGCTATGTATTAGTAGGGAAAAACAAAACGTGAGAGTAGGACTGCTTCCATTTTTCTTCTTACCCACCCACCCACCCTTTTCTGGTAAGGAAGTGTAACGTTTTCAATCCTCTTCTAAAATTCAAACTAGGATTCACGTGTCCTGGGTTCCGTAGTACCATAGGTTGTGTGTGTGTGTGTGGGAATTCCTTGTCTATTTGTTGCATCCAAATGTTATCACTATCTGCCTTTTGGTTATCAACTGTTGGTACATTCCATACCGACAGGCCTTCGTAAACCGACGCGATCTATTCTGATTCGTTATATACTGATGCAATCTGTCTTACTCTTTGTTATCCGACGTTATCTTGTTGGGGTGTTCTTTTTCGTAGTTACCAATCTTTAGGTTCATCTTAAGAAGAAGGTGTTGGGATATGTGTTTTACTGATTCATGTGCGGAGTAATGATTTGAGTGTGGGATGGAGTCGCGACCATACCACTACTATTATCATTTGCTCTTGTATATTGAACTAGTAGAGTTACTAATCTTGATTCGTTAAGTGGTCTTGCGCATATAGTGGTATTTTAATGCCAAAATTTGCGGAAAATTTTTCTTTGTAGTTTGTGTACCACACTCCTTGTTCAGTCATGTGCGTTATGCTTAATATCTTCTAGTTGCCTTGAACTCTGTTGATATTTTAATATCATCTCAGTGAATTGTATCCTTTAATCTTGATTAATTCCATTTTGGTACTGTTTTGGATTATTATCATTCTCCATTATAGTACTGACTTGTGTTTTATATCAATCACAGGATGGCACCACCACGCCGTTCTGAGGAGGACATACCACCTGAACTTGGGGCTGCTTTGGCAAGTATTGCAAATGCTTTGGGCACTATGCAGCAGAACTAGCAACGCTTCGAGGAAAGCATGAGGAGGAATGAGTTTGTTCCGCTACCTCCACCTCCCAAGCGAGGAGACATCAAGAGTTTTCTCAAGTTCAACCCACGCCAATTTGAGGTGTCTGATCAGCCACTTGATGCGGATGATTGGCTTCGTGAAGTGTCAAGGTTGCTGATGACTGCGGATGTTCCCGAGCAAGAATGGGTCAAATGTGCCACTCACCTTCTGAAGGGAGATGCAGCTCTCTGGTGGGAATATTACCTCAAGGCAGATCTCTCTGGTTTTCAGCCTACTTGGGAGCGGTTCACTGCTGCTTTCAAAGAGCAATATCTGTCAGAAATTGTCATGGAAAGGATGAAAGAAGTGTTTCTCAACCTCAAGCAGGGCACTGACAATGTCAACACCTACATCAGAAACTTCATGAACCTTTCTCGTTATGGTGGTGATGAGATCTCTGATGACAAGAAGAAGCAAAAGAGTTTTCGGCAAGGCCTCAATGCTTCCATCAAATATGCTATCACTCATGCAAGGCCGGCATCTTTTCTGGAATTTCAACACATAGCTCTGCAGGAAGAAGCAAGTAGGCAAGTGTTTGAGGAGTCAAAGAAACACAACCGTGATACAGCAAGCTCTTCTGCTATGACATCTCCTTCTAAGCGTCGTGTCTGGGTTCCTAACACCCCACCGTCGCTCCCTGCTCCACCAAGACCTTCAAGCTACGCACCAAGGTCACCAAACTCCTTCACTGCGGCTCCCAGGGGCTACAACTACAACTACCCTGGAGCGCCTGGCGGAGTCCCTGGCTACGTTGCTCCACGTCCACCTGGTGCTTGCTATACTTGTGGAAACACTGGGCATCAGCACTAGAATTGTCCTATGAACAACAAAGCTCTTCCACCGCCACCTCCAAGACCTGCAGCAAGTGCTCCTATGATTCGTGCGCCTCCACCTCGGGCTCTCAACATCAACACTAAGCCTGGGTCTACGGTTTCTCGTGCCAACTGTGTCAACGCCGCTCAAGCTGAGCATGCTACTGGAGTTGTGATGGGTATGCTTCCTGTTAACTCAGTCCCTGCATGAGTTTTGTTTGATTCTGGTGCTTCGCATTCTTTTGTTTCTCACAAGTTTGCGCATGAGTAAGATCTGGCTATGGTTCCTTTATTACATCGTCTTGTGGTACAATCTCCTGGGTCAAACATGAGGGCTGCTCATATCAGCCATGGCAATCAAATTGAGATTGGTGTCTCTTCATTTCCAGCTTCTTTAATTATTCTGGGCAATTCTGATATTGATGTTATCTTGGGCATGGATTGTTTAACAGCAAATGCAGTTGTGATTGATTGTGCTGAACGTTCGGTTTCTCTGAAAATTCCTGAAGGCCATATAGTCTATTCTCCAAGTCTGACTCCTGCAATTCAGCTTTATTCTTTGGCGGCTTTGAATGATGATGCTATGGAAGGTATTCAGAGTGTTCCTGTAGTTTGTGAGTTTCCAGATGTCTTTCCTGAAGAGTTGCCAGGTATGCCTCCGGATCGTGAGGTTGAGTTTGTCATTGAACTTGAACCTGGTACCGCTCCTATCTCCAAGCGGCCTTATAAATGGGTCCTGCTGAGTTGGCTGAACTCTAACGTCAGTTGGATGAACAAGAGAAGTTGGGTTTCATTCAGCACAGTACTTCTTCTTGGGGTAGTCCAACCATCTTTGTGAAGAAGCGAGACAAGACTGATAGACTTTGTGTTGACTATCGGGCACTCAATGCTAAAACAATCAAGAATAAATATCCCCTTCCGCGGATTAATGATCTCTTCGATCAGCTAGCTGGAGCTGTGGTATTCTCTAAGCTTGATTTGAGAAGTGGTTATCATCAAATCAAGATTCGCAAGGAAGATGTTCCTAAAACAGCTTTCACCACCCGCTATGGCCTGTATGAGTACACGGTTATGTCTTTCGGTCTCACTAATGCACCTACCACTTTCTCGAGGCTTATGAACTCGGTTTTCATGGAGTATCTTGATAAGTTCGTTGTGGTCTATCTGGATGACATTCTAGTCTATTCTAAGTCAAAGGAAGGACATGAAGAACACCTTTGGTGTGTCCTAAACAAGCTTCGTGAGAACCGCATGTATGCAAAGTTCTCCAAGTGTGAATTCTGGCTGCCTCAAGTCACATACCTTGGTCACGTCATCTCTGCCAACGGCTATTACCGTCAACCCAGAAACTATTAAGACAATTATGGACTGGCTTCCACCCATAAATGTCAAAGAAGTCCAGAGTTTCCTTGGTTTGGCCTAGTTACTGCCGTCGCTTCGTTCAAAACTTCTCGAAGATTGCGAAGCCTCTTACCAATCTCCTCAAGAAAGGCAAGAAATACCTTTGGACTCCTGCATGTCAAGCAAGCTTTGAAACACTCAAAGAGAAGCTCACTTCCACACCAGTCTTAGTTCCTCCAGATACATCAAAGCCTTTCCAAATTTTCTGTGATGCTTCATTGCAAGGATTGGGTGCGGTCCTTATGCAAGAAAAGCAAGTTGTTGCTTATGCATCTCGTCAGTTGAAGACGCATGAGATCAACTATCCTACACATGACCTCGAACTCGCAGCAGTTGTCTTTGCTTTGAAAGTATGGAGGCATTACTTGCTTGGCAACCGTTGTGAGATCTTTTCTGATCACAAGAGTCTGAAGTATATCTTCACACAGCCTGATCTCAACCTTCGTCAGAGGAGGTGGATTGAAACAATCAATGATTTCGATTTAACCATCAATTACACTCCTGGCAAAGCCAATGTCATGGCCGATGCTCTCAGCCGAAAAGCTTATGTCAACAACCTCATGGTTGAAGAACAACAACCTCTCTTGTGTGAGGAATTCCGCAAGCTAAACCTTGAAATTGTGGATCAAGGGTATCTTCTGAACCTTCTAGCAACACCTCTCTTGGAAGAAAAGGTCCGTTCCATTCAGCTTGGTGATCCTTACACTAAAAAGATCATTTCCAACATTTAGCTTCTGAAGTATGAGTCTTTCCACGTAGACGACCAAGGCACTCTTTTCTTTGAACACCGGATGTTCGTTCCGAACTACCCGGGTTTAAGAGAGCAAGTTCTCAAGGAGGCACATGATTTTGTTCTTTATATCCACCCTGGCAGCACTAAGATGTACATGGACTTAAAAACACAATATTGGTGGCCTGGTTTGAAACGATATTGTGCCAAGTATGTCTCGGAGTGTGATGTTTGTCGCAGAGTTAAAGCTGTCCATCAGAAACCTTCCGGTCTTCTACAGCCATTGAAGCCTCTGGAATGGAAATGGGAGAAAGTAGAGATGGACTTCATCACTGATTCTCCAAGGTCACAGAAAGGCAACAATGCAATCTTTGTTGTCATTGACAGGCTTTCCAAAGTAGCTCACTTCTTTCCAGTCAAGGAAACAATTTCTGCAATTCAGTTGGCCGAGCTCAATATCAACAAAATTGTCTCTCTGTATGGAGTTCCTCTTGAGATCAGTTCAGACCGTGGAAGCATCTTCACTTCCAAGTTCTAGGGAAGTTTCCAAAATGCTTTGGGAACAAAACTAAACTTCAGCACAGCTTACCACCCTCAGTCGCAAGGACAAGTCGAAAGGATCAATCAGATTCTGGAAGATATGCTCCGTGCTTGCGTTATCTCTTTCGGCATGAAGTGGGAAGAATGTCTTCCTTATGCTGAATTCTCTTACAACAACAGCTTCCAGAAAAGGCTAACGATGGCACCATTTGAGGCTCTCTATGGTTGCAAGTGCAGAAATCCGATTGGTTGGTCGGGCGCAGGTGAAAGAATCTTGTTTGGCCCCGACATTGTAACTCAAGCGGAGGAGAAAGTTCACATCATTCGTGAAAATCTGAAGATTGCTCAAAGTCGCCAGAAGAGCAATTATGACAGAAAGCACACGGACATGGAGTATGTCCCTGGTGATCTCGTTTACCTTCGTGTCACTCCCATGAGAGGCACGCACCGCTTTGGTATCAAAGGAAAGCTAGCTCCTAGATACATCGGTCCTTTCAAAATTCGTGGAAGAAGAGGAGAAGTTGCTTATGCTCTTGAGCTCCCTAAAAAACTCAAGGTCCATGATGTTTTCCATATCTCTCAACTCAAGAAGTGCTTCAAGGATCCCGGCAGGACCGTGGACCATGAACTCATCAATCTCCAAGAAGATATGTCTTATCAAGAACACCCCACAAAAATTCTTGAAGTCGCAGAGAGAAGGACTCGCAACAAGTCCATCAAGTTCTGCAAGGTGCAGTGGTCGCACCATTCCTTTGATGAAGCCACCTGGGAACATGAAGATGAGCTCCGTGCCAAGTATCCTACCCTCTTTGAGTCTTCTTCTTCCTAGAATCTCGGGGCGAGATTCCTGTTTAGTGGGGGAGAGTTGTAGCATCCCAATTGTCTAACAATTGTAATGCTACTTGGTCTAGTAATATATTGGCTACTTCCTATATATAATTGTTGCATCATAATATATCATGCTCATGTCATCATGCCACCTTGCATTTGAGCATCATATAAAACCCTGTTTCTTTGGTTCTTCTCTCATATGCACTATTAATTGTATTTGCCTCTTGGTATTGTATTTGGTTATTGATATATTGCTAAAATGCCCAAGTTGAGTTGGGGGCATATCCTTTATTTCAATTCCACCACCTTTCTTTGTCACCACTTTATAATTCCACCATCCTATTAGTCCATGAGCTTGCTAATTCTTTTTCATTTGATTTTACTCTAGCTCATGTGAATGGGGTGGATCCAATTCTATTAATTCTTTTGATTAGCCTTATTCCACTTCTTGGAAATGCATAAGTATAATGCCATATTATTATTGTTTTCACAAAATCAATCATGGCATTTATTATTTTTGCATGGGCCATGCAACCTTCATCACCACCTTTTATCTCATTGGTTTTTCCTTTGTTTTATTGGATCTTTTCTTTGTGGATCATCTCCATCCCTTCCACCATCCCCATATTCTCATCCACATCTTTTTCTTTATTTATCTCCATGCATGATCCAAATGAGGCCTCTTCTCATAACCCTTTACTTTCTCTTTTCTCGGTTTCTCCTTCACCTCATCTTAACTTAATCAAGACTCACTCTACCCTCTTGGTTGATCTCATAAACCCATTTTAAAACCTAAACACCTAATAAAAATCTAACCTATCTTCCTCTCTCTAATTTTCTTCTAACCCTAATTCTACACTAAACCCTAACCTTAACCTCACCCCTCTCTTTCTTTCACTCCCTCTCTACCATGATGGCCCACCTGGCCACCCTCTCCCCCTGGCCCACACCCCATCTACCCTCTTCTAACCATAGCCCTAGCTACACCCTAGCTAACCCGAGCCCCCTTCTCTCTCTTTCTCAACCAGCCGAGCCAGCCCCACCTTCCCTCCTCTCTTCCTCGGCCCCACCTGCATCCCCTCTCCTCTGCCGCTGCCCTGCCCCAGGTCGAGCCCCAGCTCGACCACGTGCTCGGGGAGAAGGAGGAAAGTGGCCGAAGCCACTTTATCAACCCCCGCTCCCACACGGCATCTCCTCCCTCTCCCTCGCTTTACCTCCGCCCCACAGCTCCCTGCCTTGTCCAGATCCAACCCTAGGCCCTGCCTCTCCTCCCCTTCGTCTTCATCGTCGCTAGGACCTGCCGCCGGTCACCGCCAGTACCGCGTCGCCCCCCTCGTTCTAGCCGGCCAGCACGACGTGGAGGTGGTCAAGAAGAACGAGGAGGCTCCCCTACTTCGCCTCGTACGCGCCGACGAGGACGAGAAGCCTCAGCACCGCCGGAACCAGCGCCGCCCGACGCAAACCCTAACCGCTAGGACGCCTAGCAACCTCGATGATCCGTCGCGTCTCCGGCCGTGCCACCACCACCGATCACCCCGCGGTGAGTCCCTCTTCCTCCCTGACACCATTCGCCTCGTCGTCGCCATCTAGCATCGCCGATCTTTTCGCCGAGCGCCCTCAGTGCGTCGCCGCTCGATGTGTCTGCACGTGCCCGCGCCGCCCAGAACCTCACTTAGCCGCGCAACTGCCCCCAGACAACAACCCCTCCCTAGCCCAGCAGTAGCCGCTGCCGCGCACGCCAGGTCGCGAGTTCGATCCCATCTCGCTGCACGGCGCGTGGATTTACGTCAGATAGATCAGAGGTAACAGAAGAACAGTACCGCGGCCCCCCTTTTAAAGAAAACCCCCCGACCTTTTTATTCCTAAACCCGTGGTCCAGCCTACCCCACCTGTCAGCCACCCTAGCGTTTTGTAGAAAAGTCCCCCTGTTTCTCAGGCCGTAACCCGCGCTCCAACCCAAGCCCCACCTGTCAGCCTCTGGGGGTAACCCCACTGTCACGTGGGCTCGTAGCCATCGGACCCATCTGTCACCCTCAGTGGCTAGGTGGAGCTGCGGTAAGCAAAAGTTTTTCGCGCGCGTGTGCACCGCCAGCAGCTGGCCCACCCGTCAGTGGCTATGGCTAGGGTCGGGCTGGGTGACAAAAGCTTTTCTGTTGTCTGTTTTATTCAAACCTTTTCCAAAATTGATTTAAAATTCATATTCAACTCAGATTTAAATAACTTTTTCAAATATAAATCCAAATAATACAAATAATATATGTTTTGGAATCAGAAAAATGTGAGGAATTCAAATATGCCATTCAAAATATTGTTTGAACACTTTAAATTTTCGAGATGATTAAAATTACAATAAAATGCCTTTTTCTCAATAAATTAATAACTTGAATTCTACAACTCCAAATGTGACAAATAATATGTCTAAATCGATCAGCGCGACGAGCCCGTTCTATCTATGTAGTCCTTGTTCTGAATTGAAGCATGCATCATGTCATTCTTACAAATCTGAACTGTTTATGGCAATAAAATTGGACTAAATAAATAATAAAATGCATTAATTCTTGCTCCACACCTCACCTTTGCCATGCTACTTTAATGCCATGCAAATTGTGCATCATTCATCCATGGCATGCTTGTTTGCTTGACGCATTTTAATTCATATGCTTGTGCATGTTATTTATGTTGTCCCTTGTTTGTTTGGTTCTTCTTCGAATAGACGCCCAGCAGGAGAATTACCAGGAATCACAGGAGTACTACCCAGATCCATCTCTCGCTTTCAACTGAGCTGCCAGTCAAGCACTACCACATGCTTGCATATATACAGTACCTATTGCCTCTATCTTATTCTTGCATCATTGAGTCGCGATTGCATCAAATTGAATCCCAAGTACTGCATAGCCTTTACTTTTAAACCCCACCGAAGCTTGTTCCTCCATCCTATGAGCCATTACTACAGGAGTTGTTTGAGCCATGCGAGTCGTAGAAAAGCATGTGTAGGGTATGTGAGTGTCTGATGAATAACGAGGTACCTAAAGAACTTAACCTGAGTAGTAATGGGATAACTAATGAAAGAGGCACCGGTGAGCAATATCTGCTATTTGGTTTTTCATGCTCACTTGTGTCCCGTAGGACCCCGAGTACTTGATTCCTGTTCCTTGACTATTCGCACTATCCACATCCGGGAGGCCTTATGGACCCCCCTGAGCCAGAGCTTGATTCATTCTTATTTCTTGGGGCCACAATTAGTTTGGGGCTTTATTACTATCCTGTACTTATGCCATGTTACTGCTTTATTTAAGATTGTGCGAGGAGCACCTGTACTGTTTTGGATCGTGACACGTTTTCGCGGTATCGACAAGCCAGTCACATTTTCGGGTTCCCAGTCGTTTACCGCCGTCCACACAAACCTTGGGTCCGTCTCGGAGCCGGCCAACTTCGTTGCGGGTAGCTTAATGGGGTGGCCCCCTGAAATATTTCTGAATCCTGTGATTGCTTTGTCGTGAATGCCTCGTTGGGTTTTGATTTGGTTTTTCTGAGGTTGATCGAGTGTGTGTTGCTATTCGTGCACCCCTGCAGGGTAAATCTTTCTGAAAGCCGTGTCCACGGTTATGGACGACTTGGAGCACAGTTTCTCGATCATAGTCAAGTATAACTAAAGTACCGCTTTTAATTTGACTAAGTACTTGACTAGTAAATAGTGCAACACTCAGGGAATGGTTAATAAAACTGCCAACGGATGATGGGGGTTGTTCATCCGCTTCCTCGTTGGTAAGCGAGGAGGAGGATGGATCTGTTAATTATACTGTTATAACTATTGTTCTTAATCCACGGACATCCGTCTATCATTGGTTAGGCGGATGGTTAGCGAGTATCTGTAGAATTGTTAGATATTAACTTTTGCTGCAATTGCGTCACCCCAGGTTGTGTCCCCTTTAGCGGCATAAAGACTTGCTGAGTACCCCTAGGGTCTCACATGATAAATTGTTTGATTCAGATGAACAGGTGTACCCGCAAGATCTATACTGGGTGGAAGAGACAGATGATGTTGGCAACGATCATTCGGTGTAGAGATTCCGGGAACGGGGATCCGTGAGATCTGTGGGTGGGATGTGTTTATTTATGGGGCATCTTATGCCGATTTGCTTCTTATCCGTACTCGGATCTTGTTTTTCCGCTTCCGCCTGATACTCTGATGTTTGTTGTATGAGGAGCTATCCTAAATTATTATCTCTATCTAGGATATTTGAATCTTGCCGTATGGCGTTGCAGTATTTCTATTTCTTTTAGATGGAATGGCTCTGAGGACTGTTGTATGTGGCTTGCATACATACTCATTTGTGTATGTAGTTGATCCCTTCGCCTACCGATTACACCGCTCATTTTTGTCCCCGATGTCTGAAAGTGGTTAGGACGTCCGAAAGGTCTACCGTGAGTGGCCCTGGGCCCCACCGTACTATTTTAACCACTTTCGTTCATCTAGGCATGTAACTAAGAGCGTAATTCACCGAGGTAGTTACGAGTATATCTATAGATTACAAGCTCATGATCTCAATAAGATCATGCATAGAGAGATGAACACATAGCTACCGGTAGAACCCTTAGCCTCGAGAGAACTACTCCCTCCTCATCATGGGAATCAACAACGATGATGGAGATGGTGGTGGAGATCGATGGAGATGGCTCCGGGGGCACTTACCCGTCCCGGCAGGGTGCCGGAACAGAGACTTTCTGTCCCCCGAATCTTCCCTTCGGTGGCGGCGGCGCAGCGAAACTTTTCGTGGATTTCTGATTGACGATTTAGGGTTTTGGTATCGGGAGGCTCTTATAGGGGAAGGAGGCAAGGTCGATGGCCAGCCAGGGGGCCCACACCATGCCCTGGTGTGGCCTTGGGTTGCCCGCGCCAAGGGGGGTGTGGCCATCCTATGGCCCCTCTCAGACTCTCCTTCTGGCTCCATGAGTCTTCCGGGAAAATAGTAACTTTGGCTTTTGTCCCGTCCAATTCCGAGAATGTTCATTTTCTGACTTCCTGGAACTAAAAACAGTAGATAACAGGCAACTGGCACTGTGGCATCTTGTTAATAGGTTAGTCCAAGAAATCATATGAAGAGTACTCCAAAGTTGGAACAAAACCCAAGAAAGTAGATAAAACCAAGCATGGAACATCAAAAAATTTAGATACATTTGCAATGTATCAGTCATCCTTCAAGTCACAAGTCATTTTGAAAATATCTGACAACGGAAAAGTATGGCCACTCCAACTGTCCATAACCGCGGTCGCGGCTATTCTAATAGTTTGACACTCTGCAGAGGTGGTACACTTTCACCACAAAATTTGATACATTCGTCAGGGATAATTCCCGAATCAGCATACTTGGTATGCGGGTAATCAATCCTAACCTTTCGATTAGACACCCTAGTACAGGCACCTCCTCTATGAGCTTGGCCTCCCAGCCATGACCAACTGTCATCCCGGGAACTGCATAGGTGGACATTCATTCATGAGGTAGCCTCAGCTCAACCTCTTCCGCAAGGGAACCCATACTAAGACATATAAACTTCTAGTTAAGCCCTACCCAACTCAGGTATTGTGGTTGTACGGTAAAATTGGAATGGTATCGCATCCGAACCCAACCATTAGTTTTTATCAAAGTCAAGGCTCATGCCTTAATTAGTTTCATCATCAAACCCTTGTGTTTCATAACACGTGTCAAAACATTTCAATAGAATGACTCCTCATTCCAAGGTTTTCATAATCATTTTCACCAAGTGTTCCCATCAAAAGTGATCAAGTTTTAGTTTAGAACTAGCCACTAGTATGGAGTGCATCCCTATAGAGAGGTTCTAGTCCAATACAAGTATCCAAGACTAGTTCTATGATCTTGATGGTATCCATCCTACTTTTCCAGTAATCACAATTCATTGACTAGATAAGAAACTTTAATAAATGAAAAGTAAAGCTGGTAAGTAAAACTGGGATTGGTATAATCAAGTGGCATAACCAAGCATGCATAGTGCACCTTGCATAGGTTATCTAGTATAGTGGGCTTGCATAGATATCATGCAAAGTTCAAGCTTGCCTTGAGCAGTGCAGTTGTTGAAGTTCTCTTCTTCTTCCTCGAAGTACTCCTCCTCGTCATACCACGGGTCGGTACTAGCGTCTATAAATACATACAATGTACACAATCACCAAACAACACTTAACTACTTCTATTTAGCACCCAAAGGCTCACACTAGATGATCTAGCATCATCTCTATCATCACATGTAATAATTACACTTTCTTATTTATCTTATTCAAGAAAAGTAATTTCTACTCATTGAACATACTTAAGATTTAATCCTCTCATTAAGATATGGGATCATATTGACACATGTCATCACCACATATTCTAATACTTGGGAATGTGATTTAAAGTGGTGGCCATATATTACAAGATTTAATATTACTATTTAATAACATTAAAGTGACTAGAAATGCCTATATAGCATTCTTTTAATACCAATCCATGTTTAATATCTGTAAAACCAAATCTTTTTACATATTCATGTAGAGCACGACAAATGTGCTTTTTGAGAGTTGGAATCAACTCAAAAGCATTTATGGTTGATTTTATAAAAATGTTTGAAGTGGTAAAAGTCTATGTCTTGTTATTTTTAGTATAGGTGATCTATAATTTCAAATGGTTTTAATCCAACGGGAGTGTGTAGATATTTTCAATACCTTTCTAACAAAATTGGAATCATGCATTTTGGTTCAGTATATCACTTTGAATTAAATTTTGAATCTACTAACAGAATATGGTTTTTAACTAAATGGCAAAATTCTATTTGAATCGATGGGCTCTGCGCGGGAAAAGAAATGGGCCGGCCCAACTGCATAGCACGCACGCAGCGGGCTGTTGACAAGTTGGTCCTATGCGTTAGTGATGGCCCAAAATATATCGAGCTCGTTGGGGAACCCCAAGAGGAATGTATGATGAGCACATCAGCAAGTTTTCCCTCAGTACGAAACCAAGGTTATCAATCCAGTAGGAGCAAGGAAACACCCCAAAGGTGTTGCTAGCTGAACGTTGGCAGGGCGCACTACCGATGCCAGCAGCAACGCGGAGACCTGCACAACACAACCACAGAACTTTGTCCCCAACTTACGATGAGGTTGTCAATCTCACCGGTTTTGCTGAAAACAAAGGATTAAACGTATCGAATAGAAGGAAGTAATAGTTTGTAGAAAGTAAACACAAAGCAGTAAACAATTGATTGTACATTGATTGTAAAAGAAAGGACCGGGGTCCATAGTTCACTAGTGGTGGCTCTCCTTAAGATAGATAACATGCTGGGTGAACAAATTACAGCGGGGCAATTAACAAATATTGAGAAAGCATACACGCATATACTACTCATCTTGACTCCTTTGAGAGTCGATTGGGCATTACAACATT
The DNA here is from genome assembly GCA_910589775.1 of Avena eriantha. NCBI lineage: Eukaryota > Viridiplantae > Streptophyta > Magnoliopsida > Poales > Poaceae > Avena > Avena eriantha. The sequence continues at coordinate 229,885,265 of OU342742.1, forward strand.
ATACGTAGACCACCATCCAACTGCATCTATGACTAACAATCCACCTTCAGGTTATCATTCGACCCCCTCTGCAGTATTAGGTTGCAAGCAATATATTATTGCATTACAAATTGCGTGTAAAGTAAACAATACGATTGTTCTATGAACAAAGGATTGTTGTTTTCTCCCTAGTAGCAACAACACATCTAGTAGCTTAGAGATTTATGTCACTTCCCTAGATTACCAGAGGCATGAACCTACTATCGAGCATAAATACTAACTCTTAGAGTTGCTAGCATCTACTTGGACAAGATAGCTAGATCACAAATAATAAAGACATGATAGAATCAATAATCAATCTGAAATAGCATCTCAATATCCAACGGATCCCCGCAAACACAACATGCAGAATTACAAATAGATGATTTTGATCATGAACGGAGCTCACAAGATCTAAACATGATAGCACAAAGGAGGAGAACCAGCCATCTAGCTACTACATGGACCCGTAGTCCAGAGATGAACTACTCACACATCACACTGGAGGCTTGCATGATGATGAAGACCTCTAGGGTGAATTCCCCTCTTCGGCAGGGTGCCAGGAAGAGCTTCAGATCCCTCCTGATCTTGGGACAGAGATGACGATGGCTATAGACTCTTTCATAGGAATTTTTGATCGGGTACTTAGGTTTTCTGTATTGGAGGCATCTTATAGGCAGAAGGAGAGGCCAAGGGGGTGCCTGGGCTGGCCACACCACCCCCTGGCGCGGGCCAAGCTTGGCCGCGCGGCTAGGTGATGTGGCCACCCTCTGGCCCTTCTCCGTCTCGTATTCTGGCTCCAAGTGTCCCCCGGTAAAATAATGACTTTGGCTTTTGTCTCGTCCAATTCTAAGAATATTCATTTTCTGACTTTCCTGGAACCAAAAACAACAGAAAACAGGCAGCTGGCACTGTGGCTCTTGTTAATAGGTTAGTCCAAGAAATCATATGAAAAGTACTCCAAAGTGTGGACAAAACACAAGAAAGTAGATAAAACCAAGCATGGAACATCAAAAATTATAGATACATTTGCAATGTATCAACATCCCCAAGCTTAACTCCTGCTCGTCCTCGAGTAGGTAAGTGATAAAAAGAAAGAATAATTTTTTAGGTGACATGCACCATCATAAACTTGATCAAAGTATTTGTAAAACATTCAAAGTTGGGATCATAGTACTTCAATCATAACATGAAAGACAAAGTTCTAGCAATAAGACAAAGAAACTATGTTGCAACATGAAAAGGCACAAACAAAAGATTCATGAATAACAATGCTTTGCAAGACGTTTGTTTGTTTCACATAAAGAAAACATAGCATAGTAGCATTCAGCTTGTCCCTCGTAGAGTAGCACATATAAATGCATAGGACATCTTCAAATTTTACAGAGTGACTACATACAAATAGTTTAAAACAAGCAATATCAAGTTATGCATCAATCAACTAGTCTTGGGACAATGCACATAGAACTAAGAATGGCCACTATGCTCTCAAAGTAGGTGCATAAAGATAGAAGGTGGAGACTCAATATAATTGTGGAAGAAAAGCCTTCATAGAAGGAAGTAGAGATTCAAGTTTCATAAAGAGCTTCCAAAAATTATGGTACTTGTTAGCTTTCAGCTCTCATTGCCCCTATCATAAGCATCTTTAAGGTGATTAAGGTTAAAGTGACACAACTAAGAGGATATGCTTGACAAGTTATAAGCCGAAATCTCATGCTCGTTACTTACGAAGACCGAACCTCATGCTACTCAACTTTAGTGACGAGTAAGCTCTTGTAATTGTAAGTACATGTGTATCATAAAGAACCGCCAATGGGGTACCCCTTGCACATGATACATGAGCTATCCCATAATCAAATTGACAAGCCAAGCAGACAATGAGCATCTCAGCGATCTTTTTATTTGCTATTTGCATAGGTTTTTATTGAGGATGCTTCATAGAATGCTCATTATGGTGATGCTGCAAGTTTCCACCATGATTAGGCATGGATTAGGCTAGCGGCCTAGGCATTTATCTAACACACATACAAACTCCATGATCTTACAATTTCCAGTTTTATTTCACACCGCCGGGATCCATAAGCAAAAGAACATGATATCAACGGGGTACAAAGTACAAGTCGCAATGTTGAAAGCGTTCCCCATGATACATGGTTCTGCTAATTTCAACTTATAAAGTGCAAGCATATACACAACAAAGAAGGACCCAATGGTTCAAGTTTATTAAATGCAAAAAAAAGTAAAGTGTGCCATCAAGTTCGTGAGAGCTTTAATCACTAGTTTTATCATAACAAGTTTAATTTGGAAGGTAGACAAAAACAAGAATATACTTAGAATAGAATAAGCTAATAGGTAGGTATGGTGGAATCTTTGGAATAACTTGGTTTAAGGAGTTGGATGCATGAGTGGAACTCATACTTGGTTGTGGAGGCTAGCAAAAGACTGGGAGCGACAAACTAAGAGAGCAATAATGGCCATAATCATGCAGAGCGACAAAACATCATTGATCAAAGCATAAAGTGATACTACAAGTTGAAAACTCAAGGATCATCAAGGCTATGGTGACTTGGGATAGTCATAATATGGTGTGAGCATGCGCCAAGTCAACCCAAATAAAGCATCAAAGGAGAATACCACAATACTATGATTTAATATGCTAAAACAACGCATGATTCATCCAAGGCACATTAAGCAATCTCAATTTTTTATAAAAAGTCATGCTACAGAAAAGAATACTAAGCATAAAGCCAAAACAATATCAAGCATGGCATGACAAAGCATAGGCCACAGTCAAAAACAAACTCTCTTTAACACTTAAGCCTGAGCTTTCCTACTCTTTTCCAAACCAAACCAAACCAAACTTTTTGAAAACCAATGTATGAAAGAGGGGGTCCAAACAATTTATTCAGAAAACTAAGCAAACAAAGCAAATGAAAACCAAAAACAAAAACAAAAAAGAAGACACTCCAAGAACAAAACAACTGTGCATGAAACAATAAAAATAAAGTGTTTGGAAGAAACCTGGGATTTTTATTGATGAATGAAGGGGATGCCTTGGGCATCCCCAAGCTTTGACGCATTGTACTTCTTCGATATTTCTTGGGGTGACACGCGTGGTATCCCCAAGCTTGAGCTTTGGTCCATCCTTCATCTCATTACTCATTCCTTCCATACACCTAAAAATTTCCTTCATACAAAACTTCACACAATCTTTATTACCAACATTAGTGAACTCAAGATAATAAGTCTTTAGGTTCAGTTATAACACTAATAAAACTTCCATTAAAACACTAGCTACTTTAGCACTTCCCTCAAAAAGCTCAATTCCCTAAAATAACTCAAAAAGGAACCAACAAGAAGCAAATGCAGAAAATGGCAGAAATCTAGTCAAAACAGACCAGCAGGTAAAGACGAATTTTTTCGAAGACCTTATGTTGCTCAAATCAAAACGTGTTGAACTAACGAAAGTTATATAACAGACTGGGGCAGAAGCACAAAAATACACACCTCAAAAGGACGTATAGAGATTTTACACGAATATTTACGGTGAAGCACAGAAATCTGTTTCGGGACAGCAAATTTACCAATCATTACTTCTCTCTCATTAGAGGTTACTCTTGGAACAAAAAGAAAATAAAAAGAATAAGAAGCGGTTATTACAGAGGTAATAACTTCCAAGACTCATCTAAAACTTTTGGGTTATGTCCCAATAAGTACTTTTCTTTAACGCCTTTAAGTTAGGCATGATAGTTTGAGTAGATGATCACATAAAAAATATGAACTGAAGTAAAAGAGAGCATCAAGAAGCAAATTCAAAACACATTTAAGTCTAACACACTTCGTATGCAAATAAATTTACAAAGAACAAAGCGACATGCATAGGAAGATAAAACGAGAATAACTTCAAAACTTTCAGCACATAGAGAGGTGTTTCAATACCATGAAAACTTCTACAACCATATTTTCCTCTCTCATAATAATTTTCAGTAGCCTCATGAATAAACTCAACAATATAACTATCACATAAATCATGCTTTTCATGATCTACAAACACTAGAGATTTATTATAAACATTTTCAAAAGAATCCTCAGGAACATGCCATTCGTCCTCCTTTGGTAAGCATGGGGGACAATCAAATAATGTAAGGGGTAAAGAGTTACTCTCATTAGAAGGTAGGGATGGGTAGATCTGTTCTTCCTCCTCTTGATCATCGCTCTCCTCCTCTTTTTCATCCAATGAGCTTCCTGTTTCAGCAATTTCTTCTTCCATAGGCTCCTGCAAGGCATTAGTCTCTTTTATTGGTGGAGAGAATCTATTAAGATATTCAAGAATATAGCCATTTTCTACCTTGTAATTATCAAAGCAAAATTTAAATATATCATAAACCTCATATTTATAAGGTGAATTATCAGTATTTTCAAGCAAACTAGCAAGTTCAAATGCACCCTTCCAAGCAATAAATACTTCAGTTTGTTCCAAATCATAAAAGTCATAATTCCCTTTAACATAAGAAGATATGGTAACATTATCATTATACTCACATTGAAAAGGGAGGTGTTTATACCTCCTACAGCAACAAGATTTATCAAAGCAATAAGTAACATTATAAGTGGAGCACACGTTTATAGCAATGGTATACAATTTATCAATTTATTCCTATACGTGTTTCTCTTTTTGTGACAAGCGGTGTTCCTTATAATAATAATTTTGTTCCTCTGTGAACCGACCTTGCCAATAAGATTCAGTTCAAAGAAACCAACCATTGATAGAAAGCATGATAAAGCAAGACAATAACATCAAGCATGATAAAGCAAGATAATAATATCGAGCTCGTTGGGGAACCCACAGAGGAAGGTATGATGAGCACAGCACCAAGTTTTCCCTCAGTACGAAACCAAGGTTATCAATCCAGTAGGAGCAAGGAAATACCCCAAAGGTGTTGCTAGCAGAACGTTGGCAGGGCGCACTACCGGTGCCAGCAGCAACATGGAGACCTGCACAACACAACCACAGAACTTTGTCCCCAACTTACGATGAGGTTGTCAATCTCACCCGTTTTGCTGAAAACAACGGATTAAACGTATCGAATGGAAGGAAGTAATAGTTTGCAAAAAGTAAACACAAAGCTAGTAAACAATTGATTGTAAAAGAAAGGACCGGGGTCCATAGTTCACTAGAGGTGGCTCTCCTTAAGATAGATAACATGCTGGGTGAAAAAATTACAGCGGGGCAATTGACAAATATCGAGAAAGCATACAAGCATATACTACTCAACTTGACTCCTTCGAGATCTGATTGGGCATTACAACATTATACATAGACCGCCATCCAACTGCACCTATGACTAATAATCCACCTTCAGGTTATCATTCGAACCCCCTCCTAGTATTAAGTTGCAAGCAACAGATTATTGCATTACTGAATTGCGTGTAAAGTAAACAATACGATTGCTCTATGAACAATTTATTGTTGTTTTCTCCCTAGTAGCAACAACTCATCTAGTACCTTAGAGATTTTTTTCACTTCCCCATATTACTAGAGGCATGAACCCACTATCGAGCATAAATACTAACTCTTGGAGTTGCTAGCATCTACTTGGCCAAGATAGCTACTAACAAAGGAAAGCATGCAAGATCACAAATAACAAAGACATGATAGAATCAATAATCAATCTGAAATAGCATCTCAATATCCATCGGATCCCCGCAAACACAAAATGCAGAATTACAAATAGATAATCTTGATCATGAACGGAGCTCACAAGATCTAAACATGATAGCACAAAGGAGGAGAACCAGCCATCTAGCTGCTACATGGACCCGTAGTCCAGAGATGAACTACTCACGCATCACACTAGAGGCTTGCATGATGATGAATAAGGCCTCAAGGGTAAATTCCCCTCTCCGACAGGGTGCCGAGAAGAGCTTCAGATCCCTCCTGATATTGGGACAGAGACGATGGCGGCTACAGACTCTTTCGTGGAACTTTTGATTGGGTACTTAGGTTTTCTGTATCGGAGGCATCTTATAGGCCGAAGGAGAGGCCGAGCGGGTGCCTTGGGCTGGCCACACCACCCCCTTGGCGCGGGCCAAGCCTGGTCGCGCGGCCAGGTGGTGTGGTCACCCTCTGGCCCTTCTCCGTCTCGTATTCTGGATCCAAGCGTCCCCCGGTAAAATAATGACTTTGGCTGTTGTCCCGTCCAATTCCGAGAATATTTATTTTCTGACTTTTGTGGAACCAAAAACAGCAGAAAACAGGCAGCTAGCACTATGGCTCTTGTTAATAGGTTAGTCCAAGAAATCCTATGAAAAGTACCTCAAAGTGTGGACAAAACACAAGAAAGTAGATAAAACCAAGCATGGAACATCAAAAATTATAGATACATTTGCAATGTATCAATCAACGACTAATTCTAACCGAAATGGTATCTATCAATATCAGCCCTACGATTAGAACAAGATCTATGGCTGAGGTTCATCGTCTATGTCGCGGTGCTTCGGCGAGATTCTAAACCTAGCGGCACAGCAGGGGTTACTGGGGGCTTACTAGGGCTCCAACTAGGTCCGGCGATGGGGGTGAACAGGCTTGTGGAGGACAGCGAGTCGATTAGGCGGTCATGGAGGCTCCTAGGGTAGGCCCCAATCGATGGCGCCCTTCCTTCACTTCAGCGGCTGACTCCGGTCAAATTCCGGCGAGGTGGTGCTCGCCTTGCTCCGGGAAGGGGTCTAGGGTGGTTCTGAGAGAGAGGAGTGAGATGGTGTGCTGTTTGAGGCTAGGGGAGGGTCCTATTTATACACCAGTGGTGGAGGCAGGGCGGACATGGTCAGGCTCATCGGCGATGCTGCTACAGGTCGCGCTAAGCATGGCGGAGGGCATGGGTGATATGTTGAAAACGTATCTATAATTTTTGATGTTCCGTGCTTGTTTTGTATCTACTTTCTTATGTTTCGTCCACACTTTGGAGTATTTTTACACATTTTCTGGACCTAACCTATTAACAAGATGCCACAGTGCCAGTTGCCTATTTTCTGCTGTTTTTGGTTTCAGAAAAGCTAGTAAGGAAATATTCTCAGAATTGGACCGGACAAAAGCCCAAGTCAATATTTTACCATAAGGAACATAGAGTCCGGAGGGGAGACGAAGAGGGGAGCCAGGCCGACCACACCTGGTGGTGACGCGGCCAGCCCTAGCCACACCACCAAGTGGTGTGGGCCCCCCGGTACTCCACCGACCTTGCCCCTTCGCCTATATATTGCCTCCAAGACAAAAAAAACCCTAAGTACCCTATCAAAATTCCAAGAAAGAGTCTGTCGCCGCCGCCATCTCCATCCCTAGATCAGGAGGGATCTGAAGCTCTTCTCGGCACCCTGTCGGAGGGGAGAGATCACCTTGGAGGCCTTCTTCATCACCATGCCTGCCTCTGGTGTGATGCGTGAGTAGTTCATCCCTGGACTACGGGTCCATGTAGTAGCTAGATTGAAAGTTTAATTGCCCCTATGTCTGGTTTTGGTGATTAATGACAATCCCTATGGACTAATGTTTTATTGAGTTTTAAATGAAGGAATATTCCATAGGCCATGCTTGTAGTCCATATGTTGGATTCAAGTATGGATGCCATGAAGATAAAGATATACCTTGAGTTTTGGCACCAAGATCATCAAATTGAAGAGAAGAATATGATATGTTCAAGATCTTGAGAGTGTGATCTCAATAGAAGAATTCAAGATATGGCTCTAAGTCGATGTCATGATAGCCTCATTAGGTGAGCTATGGTTGACTAAGATTTAGAGCATGTAATCAAATGAAGAATTCTTGATGTACCTCAAGATATTGAGATGGAGCATGAGAAGATACTTGGTTGACCAATACAAAGAGTGAAGAGTGATTTCAAGTTGGTCAACACATGAAGCATAAAGAATGTATGACATGGATCTTGTGGTATGGTAAGCCTTGTCATTTATGCATCATGAACTAACTCATTATATATGTGCCTTTATGTTTTCTATATGAGATAGGTATATTTCCATGGGCAGGCTTCAAAAGTGAAGATTTCATATAGCCCATGAGAGGATGACATCAAGTGGTGATCGTCATCAAGGTTGAGAAGGGCAAGTTCAAGATAAGCATCTCGAGAAGATCATTTGATTGAAGCTTGTCGTCCATATTGGTGATAATGGATATGTGAATATGTGTCTTAATTAAGCTATCCCATAGTGGTGTATGGGGGAGCAAATTACGAGTCTTCATGAAGCAACAATGATCAAGTGATGCATTCCATCTTGGATGGAGCTTGAAGCATTCTCATCAAGATCAAGCGGGATGCACAAGGCAAAGATATGGCCTTGCTAGGTTTTCCTTTTACCGGTCTCAATGTGGTTGTTGGGAGACCGGGTTATAGGATAGATAGCCGCACTATCAAGAGGGGCTTTCGGTTGGGTAACTTGATCACATCGTCATAGGGAGCTCAATCCTTTGCATACTTTGCATCTTCCTATTATGCTGCTTCTTTGTATTTCTCCCTACGATATTCTTGATCTTGTTGCTAGCTCTTCAACAATCCCAAGTTCATCGAAAACAAAATTCGTATGCATCTTCTATGGCGTTTTTGAGTTTGAAGGTTTTACTGGTTATTCTCATAGGGGGGCTTCATACCTTTCTTCATTTGGTTCTACCCTCCTTTGTTGTACTATGATTTTTTTTCATGCACCATATTGTAGATCTTGTTATCCCTCATCAAAACAAGCCCAAGATCATCGAAATCGGAGTCCGGATGCAAAAGTTATTGCGTTTTTCGTGAAGTCTGTTTCATCCCGGTTGTGGATCCGGTTCAACCGAGTCCCGCGCCGGGCGGTCCGGTGCCAGCGCTGGTAGACCGGATCTCAGATAGGATTTTCCGGTTTTCACGACCGAGTCTATTCTGAGTTGGCAAATAGAGGTATTCCGATTTGTAGGCCGGTCCACCGGCCCGGGGACCGAGTTTCCCGGTTCTGGGGCTGGTCCAACCGACTTTGAAACCGAGTTTTCGTTGTTTTCTCTCCAACAACCATATTTGCTTTTCCCTATAAAAGGGGGTTCTTCCCCCCAACGTTTTTGGGTGTTCTTGAGCTCGAAATTGACCTCTATTGTTGACCCTCTTGAGCTTGCTTCCTCTCCCTTCCCTCCTATGATTCTTGCATCTTTTTGAGTGCTTTGGAAGAGGAGATCTAGATCTAAAATCCCCACCAATCAATTCCTCCTCTAAGTGAGGGGAACCCTTTGGATCTAGATCTTGGAGTCATTTGTTGACTTCCACCATTGTCCGTCCTCTCTAATTCCTCCCTAGCACTTGTTGCTTTGGTGGGATTTGAGAGTGAAGGATTTGAACACCATTGGTGTTCTTGCTTTGCATTCTTGCATAAGTGTTCAGATCTCCATTACGATTTGTTCGAGTGAGAGACCGTGATCTTGTTGCTCTTGGTGGGTGACCTCCTAGTTGGCTTGGCGGTTGGTGTCATGGTGTCCTCTTCGTGGAAGATTGTGAAGAGACCCGGGCTTCTCCTTCGTGGAACTTGTGAAGTGGTTGTGGAGCTTGCCATCTCCGGAGTGGAGGAAAAGCTAGCCATAAGGAAAGGGCATATTCCTTCGTGGGATAGACTCGGAGAAGAAGGTGAGCCTTCATGGCATTGGGAAATCCTTTATGGAATCCCACACCTCTCCAACGTGACGTACCTTACTTGTAAGGGAACACAGGAATACATCTTCGTCTCCATCGAGCTTGAAGTACTTATATCTTGCTTATCTCTTATGCTATATTTATCTTGTGCTATCTTGCTTAGCTTAACTTGTTGTTGGTGCACTTAGATGAGCCTAGTGTATTTAGGTTTTGTGCTTGTAAAAAACGTTAGTTTAATTCCGCATTCTATCAAGCCAAAACCGTAATAGTTTTGAAATTGCCTATTCACCCCCCCCCTCTAGGCGACATCTCTATCCTTTAAATTGGTATCAGAGCAAGGTCTCTCCTTGTTTAGGCTTCACCGCGCAGAGTGTAAAGATGTCGGCTACTAGTATAGTGCACAATGACACAATTATCTTTGATGGTACAAATTATTTTTTGTGGAGAAATTGCTTGCTTTGTAATCTTTGGACCTTGTGTCCAAATATTGAGTGATTTCTAGATGTAGGTTTTTCTCCTCCGATGGATCCTCAAAATCTATCTTTAGAGGATGAGAAAATTTACATCTTGAAGCTCAAGTATCTAAGAAGCTATTTTTCTCCTTGAGCCCCATAGTTAATTTGTTCTTGACGATTGTGAAGCGCAAGTCATATCATGAGATGTGGACCAAGCTTAAAGAAATATTTGGTGGGTCCATTTCTCATAGGGTCGATGGTATCTCCGAGGAGCTCTCTTCTCCTTCACATCATGAAGAGCTCCAAGTGGCTCCCACCTCCGGCCACGATGAGATTTCAATTCCCTCCACTTCACCTACATGTGACAAGTCACAAGGTAATGTCATGGTGAGTGGATAAATCATATGTAATGATGGTAGTGGTTCTCTTTACACCAATGATTCATGTTCTATAAATGCTAATGGTGTAGATAGTTTAGACTTAAGCACTTCTTGCAACGATAATTATATATCCCCTTGTGTTGCTAGTCCTTGCATATTGTCTAGAAATTATTTGAGTACTAGTGTAGATGATATTCTTGATTTGTCTTGTTCCAATAAACAAAATGCTTCTATTTCCTCTAGTTGTGTATCTAACAATGTATAGGAAATCAAACACCCTATGGAGCAAGACACGGTCATGAATGAAGATTCAAGAATCATGCTCACATGTGCCATATGGCAAGAGGATCAAAGGTATCTCCTACTTTGGATCCCAGCATATGTTCTCTAAATAATAGCAATGATAATGATGATACTGATGATAACCTTGATGAGGATACTAGTGCTCTTGTGCTTGAGTTAACTTTTTTGTGTACCTCTCTTCGTGGAAATAATAAGGCTAGTTGCTTGTCTCAAACACGTTATGGACACCATAACTAAACAAACAGAAACCATAGAGGAGTTGGATTTCCAACTTGATGATGGGAGTCATAGATTCCATCTCCTTAAGCAAGAGCATGCCGAGGAGAAGCACACTAATTGTCTCCTCATACAAAAAATTGAATCTTATGAGCTTGAAAATGAAAAATCTATTAATGATGCTAGTGCTACTAACTCTAATTCTGGTGAAGCATCTATGTTAAAGGAGAATGTTGAGCTAAGGTCTCAACTTGAGTTGCTAACTAACAAGTATAGGAATTTGTAAGAGAGTCATGAAATGCTCTCGGGCTCTCATAATGATCTTCTAATCTCCTATAATGGGCTAAAATTAGTTCGTGAGGCAAGTATCACTAAGGTAACATCTTGTGAGCCTCTTTTGGACATTAGTACAACTTCTAATCAAAATGCTATTTTGCCAGTGTGCTAGTCCTAGTGATCCTTCTAGTCATACTAGTGATAAATCTTGTGTTGGATTACTTGCTTTGCCTTGTTGCTCTAACAATGAAGCTTCCACTTCCTCTAGTACCTCTATTTCTGCTAACCATGTAGAGGAACCATGTAGAGGAAATCAAAGAGCTCAAGGCCCAAGTCACTTCTTTGAAGAAAGACTTGAAAAAGAGTCATGAAGGCAAATCCACACTCGATAATATTTTGAGTGTGCAAAAATACCCCAATGATAAAAGTGGACTTGGATTCAACTCCAATAACAAGAACAAGTCCAAGAGCAACAAGAAGAAGGGCCAAGACCAAGTCAAGGATTCGGCCAAGATTATTTGCTTCAAGTGCAAGGTTGTAGGACATCATGTAAGATCTTGTCCATTGAAGAAAAAGCACTTGAATGAGAAGCAACAAGGGAAGCGGCCACAAGTTCAAGGTCAAGCCCAATCTCAACCTCAAGTTGAAGCTAGGCCACTTCCCAAGAAGAATCAAGATAAGGCTCCCCAAGACAAGAAATCAATAAAGAAGAGAAAGGGGAGCACTTGTTGCTACATATGTCATGAGAAGGGACACTTGGCCTCTTCATGTTCAAACTGGTACCTTATCTAACCCTATCATTGTTGATGATGATTATTCTCTTGGGAAGGATAAGGATGGCAATGTGTTTGCCAAGTTTGTTGGAACTCAAAGTGGTGTCAAGAAAATAACCATTTGGGTTGCCAAGCCTATTGTGACTAACCTCTTAGGACCCAACTTGGTTGGGGACCAAAAAGCTCAAACTTGATCAATAGGTGTTTTTGGAGGGCATTGGAGACTTGGCTAACTCATGAAGAATTAAGGGATCTTCATATATTATATTTTATCAAGCCAAGTTATAAGTATTATCATCTCCCTACCATATACCCAATGTGCCTCTTTGCGGTAACTCGAACTCAAATCTTTTATATTGTAAGTTACTTGCCCCTTTACATGTTTTGGTTTTTACCAAGTATGTGTTTGTATTTTTTGTGCCTCATGCTTGCTTATTTTTTGTATTCAAGTATCGCTATGTGTTTGGCACATCATTTACTTGTGTGTTTTGCTTTGAGCCTCTAATGCATCTTGATTATATCTTTTTGGATCTTTTCGAGTGGTTAATGGAACATCCCATTTTGGGAGAGTGATATTCCTCGCGCATCTCTCAAACCTTAAAATGTGTGTACATGAGTACTACCACTTAGTATTGATATTGCAAGCTTATCTAGTCACTATGTGGTGTGTCATACTCATGAGAAATTCAAATTCTAAATGTCCATTAATTATCTCTAGTTGAGGTTGTTTTTCCTCTTAAAAATTGAATACCACATTATGGGGGAGTAATATGCGTCTTTTGCATATCACAATCCTAGGAAATGTGAACATATGAGGTGGTGCCACTTAGAGTTGATATTGTTGATTATGTTTGTATCTAGGTGGCATGTTAGCTCAAACAAGGTCCTTTTTTGTTAGAAGCTTTTTTGCTCAGTGTTTTTGGTCTTTAGTTGAGTAAGAAATTCTTGGTGTAGCCTTCCTCAAATGCATATCTCTATATCTTATTCGGGAGACCATTTGCTTCAAGTTATTCTAATCATTCCTTTGCATGATTGTGTGACTAGTTGAAGCTATCAAGAATCTCTATCTTTGCATAGTGCTTAATCTTTTTATTCCTATCCTATGCTTTTTATTGTGAAGATTTATCTTTAATATTCGTGCAATATACCACTAGAAATAAATTCCAATACACACATTGTCTTCGAGAATTGATATACTTGGGTGTGGTAGAATTTGTGGATCATATTCACCTTGGATTTCACCTCTTATTGCCTTTTTCTTTCCAAAAATTGTTGTGGCTCCCATTGTCTTCCTTGGCTTTTGAACATCTCTTTCATGGTGTTTTTTATTATTATCAAATATGCTTTTAGTGGAAGACAAACCTTTTCTTCTTGGAACCTTGTGCCATTGTGAAAAGTGTTAAGTGTTTGGTTTATTTGTTGAAACCTTGCTCTTTTGGGAGTTTTTTCTCTCATTCTTTCTTCTCTATGTTATTTGCTTGAATGAGATAAATCTTTGAGCATTTGTGTTTTTATATCATCTTTTATGCTCAATAGTTTTTGCTTGGTTCATTTGTTGAACAAATCTTGTGTTAATTTGATTCTTTGATATAGTTTGGACAACGAATGTGTTTTGTCACACCTTGTATGCCTTCTTGAATATTTTGGTGTTTTGTCCAAATTATATCTTCATTGGTTCTTGAAAGTCTCATGCATGCATGTTTACTAAATGTATATCTTATATCATGTTTTGCTTTCTTTGATCCAATACATAGGGTATACTCCATCAAATACTTAAATGGCTATGATGTGCATGAAATTCAAATTTCATCTCTAAATATGCACATATTTTTATGGAGTATGTCCTATGTGTTGTGGTTAGTGATACGTCCATTTTGCATCACGATTCTATGTCTTAATTCACTATTATTCATTGATATATTTCATATTGAGGGGTGATACTTATGTTATTTCATCTGTTTTTGCATGGTTGATGACTTTTGGAGCATGGACCGCTGTAGTCAGGATTCTGATGGAAAAGGTGTTGTTTGGAGGCAAAATTCCCGAAGATCAGAAAATCCGGGAAAATATACGGAAAATCCTATTTTTCCAGAAGACTCAGGATGCCAGAAGAGGGAGTGGAGATGGGCCACAGCGGGCCCACACCACCCCATGGCGCGGGCAGCCCTAGGCCACGCCAGGAGGTGGTGTGGCCACCCTGGCCTACTCCAGCCTCTCCCCTCTGGCGTATATCATCCTCCCGAAACCCTAAGACTCGGGGAGCGACCACAGAAAGATTCCGCCGCCTCTGCGGGGCGGAAAACACCGAGAGAAAAACATCTCTCCGTCAGACAGATTTCTGCTGGGGGAATTCCTTCTCGGAGAGGGGAGATCGTCGCCATCAACACCACCATCAAGATGTACTTCATCGGGATCATCATCATCATCACCACCACCATCATCACCATCAGCACCCTCATCACCATCTCCATATTGCTTGTAACAATTGAGTTGAATCTTGCATAGTTCATAGGGGAAACTTTCTCGGTGTTGATTACTCTTTGTAGTTGATGCTATTGAGTGCACCATTGAATTATTGTTTATGTTCAGATTGTTATACATCATTATTCCATCTCTGATCATGATCCATATGATGTCTTGTGTGTAGTTTGTTTTGTTCTTGAGGACATGGGAGAAGTCATGGTGTTAGTAGTGGAGTTGTGTTGAGAAAGATTCAATAGTTTGATATTTAAGTTGTGGTGTACTTCTTCTAGTGGTGTCATGTGAACGTCGACTACATGAAACTTCACCTATATGGGCCTAGGGGAATGCATTGTGTATTTGGCTACTAATCGTAGGGGTTGCCGGAGTGACAGAAACTTGAACCCCCGTTAGGAAACCATTGCACAAGGGACGTAAGGGTCTTAGAGTTTAAAGTTGTGGTTAGGTTTATACCTTACTTACTTTCTTGTACTTACAGATGTTTGCAAGCGGTATAATCACAAGTATGTATTAGTCTTGGATGGGGCGGTACATTAGCACAGGTTCACCCACACAACACTTAGCAAGCTAGAGAAGATTAATCAACTATATGAAGCGAAAGCACTTGATAGTCTTCCCATGTGTCCTCGAGAACGTTTGGTCATCTTAAGTAATACAACCGGCTTGTCCTTTGATGCATAAAGGATTGGGCCACTTGCTGCATTTATTCCTACTGTCTTTTATTTACTCGTACTTTGTTTACTTGCTTTATAAAAAACCCCTAAAAATTCCGTTTGCTAAGTATTTGCAGAGAATTCCTAATCCATACCACTAGCCAACACCTTCTTCTCCTCGTTGGGTTTGACACTCTTACTTATCGAAAATACTGCGATACACCCCCTATACTTGTGGGTCATCAAGACTATTTTCTGGCGCCTGTTGCCGGGGAGTGAAGCGCTATTGGAGAGTGGAACTGCTAAAGGAAACTTCTACAGTTAGTATTGTTTACTTCTGCTAGTTGCTTTATTTTCGTTATGGATAATTCGCTGAGTTTCTTATTTGGTAATGCTACTACCACTGCTAAGGTAGTAGATAAGCCACCACCTGCTGAGAATGATGTTTTCAAAATACCTACAAGAATTATTGATCGTGTTATGGATAAATATTATGTTGGGGATGGAACTGTCCATCCCGGTGATCATTTGCTCTTTATACACGAATTATGCGGGTTGTTCAAGTGTGCAGGTATTACTACAGATCAAGTTAAGAAGAAGTTATTCTCATTATCGCTGAAAGGAAGAGCTGAGGAATGGTATAAGCTGCTGAAGAATGGTCAAGCTCTGGAATAGTTGGAAATAGTGCCTCTCTTTTATTCAAAGTTTTATCCTCCAAGTGAGATTCATAAAGATCGGAATCAAATATACAACTTTTGGCCTCTTGATGGAGAGAGTACAGCTCAAGCTTGGGGGAGATTGAAGTTACTAATGCTCAAATGTCCCATTCATGAGCTCCCCAACAATATTATTACCAATAACTTCTATGCAAGGCTCCCTCTACATGACAAGGATTTATTGGATGCTTCTTGTGCTGGATCATTCACTCGTATGGAAGAAGAAGCTAAATGGGATCTTCTGGACCGTATTCAAGACAATGCTGAAGCTTGGGAGAATGACAAAGGTAGAAAGTCAGGTATAAATTATGATTATGAATGCATTAAATCTTTTATGGGAACTGATGACTTTCAAAATATTAGTAATGTTTATTGTCTAGATTTGCAAGTTATTACGAATTTCTTTAGAGCTTTTGCTTCCTATATCAAAATTCCAAAAAGGGGATGGAATAAATACCATGCACCTTACAAAGATATTGTTGATTATGTTCCTCTTGGAAGTGCTGAGTATTGCATTATTGATCCCATCTTACCCGAACCTTATATCGAGAAGATTCCCTTCCTCGAAAATGTAAAGGACCATCCTATGATAACTAATGTAATCATCAAAAGTGAAAAGAGAACTATAAAACCTGATGAACAAATAAACATTGAACCTGTGGTAGCAATTGTGAAAGACCTTGTCACTAAAAGCGTAGAAGATGTGCACATAGTCTTTTGTGAGGATGCTTCTAACATTGTTTCACATCCTAATAGAACTAAAAAGGCTAGTGTTCCTGTGCTTTCTGTTAGAATTGGTGATCATTGCTATTATGGTTTATGTGATATTGGTGCAAGTTCCAGTGCTATTCCTTATGAGCTTTAGCAGAGAAATTATGCATGAAATCAATCCTTGCGAGTTGGAAGAGATTGATGTGGTTATTCACCTTGCTAATAGAGAGACCATCTCTCCAATTGCTATTGTACGAGACGTGGAAGTTCTTTGTGGTAAGATTAAGTACCCTGCTGATTTTCTAGTACTTGGTTCAGCTGCTAGTAAAACTTATCCTATCATTTTTGGTAGACCTTTCTTGAGTACTTGTGGAGCTATTATTGATTGCAAGAGGGAGAAAATCTTGACTAAGTTTGATGGGGAATCTTATGAGTTTAATTTTTCGAAATTTGCTAAAGAACCTTGTGAAGAGGAAACCCATAATGAGGATTTTAGAGTTGAACAACTTGCTTCTATTTCTCTTGCTCCTAACAATGCTCTGTAGCAATTTATGGAAGATCATGAAAGTGAAATCTTCATGGAAGAGAGGAATGAGATTGACAGGATTCTCCGTGATCAACCTAAGATGCTTAAGCATGACTTGCCTGTAGAAGACTTGGGTACCATGATGCCACCAAAAAAGGATCCGGGTTTCGATCTAAAACCTCTCCCTGATGATCTTAAATATGCTTATATTGATGATAAAAAGATATATCCTGTTATTATTAGCGCTAAACTTTCAGGAAGGAAGAAGAAAGGTTATTGGAGGTTTTGAGGAAACACCGAGGAGCTATGGGCTATACTCTGGATGATTTAAAAGGGATTTCACCTACTATATGTCAGCATTCTATCAACATATAACCAGATGCGAAGCCAGTAGTAGAGCACCAACGACGTTTAAATCCTAGGATGAAGGAAGTGGTAAGGAATGAGGTATTGAAACTCCTTGATGCTGGTATTATTTACCCTATTGCTGATAGTGAATGGGTTAGTCCTGTTCATTGTGTTCCTAAAAGGGAGGTATTACCGTTGTCCCTAATAATAATGATGAGCTTATTCCTCAAAGAATAGTGGTAGGTTATAGGATGTGCATCGATTTTAGGAAAGTTAATAAAGTTACTAAGAAAGATCACTACCCGCTTCCTTTTATTGATCAAATGTTGGAAAGGTTGTCTAAAAAGACCCATTTTTGTTTTCTTGATGGCTACTCTGGTTTCTCTCAAATTGTTGTTAAACAACAAGATCAAGAAAAAACTACTGTTACTTGCCCTTACGGAACTTATGCTTATATACGTATGCCTTTTGGTTTATGTAATGCTCCTGCTACTTTTCAGAGGTGCATGTCTGCTATCTTCCATGGTTTTTGTGAGGAAATTGTAGAAGTGTTCATGGATGACTTTTCTGTCTATGGAACTTCTTTTGATAATTGTCTGCACAACCTTGATAAAGTTTTGCAGAGATGTGAAGAAACTAATCTTGTTCTTAATTGGGAGAAATGCCACTTCATGGTTAATGAAGGGATTGTTCTTGGGCATAAAGTTTCTGAAAGAGGCATAGAAGTTGATAGAGAAAAGGTTGAGGCAATTGAGAAGATACCATGTCCAAGAGACATCAAAGGTATTCATAGTATCCTTGGTCATGCTGGTTTCTATAGGAGGTTTATTAAAGACTTTTCTAGGATATCAAAACCCCTCACTAATCTTCTTCAAAAAGACGTACCCTTCGTTTTTGATGATGATTGTAAGGAAGCTTTTGAAACTCTTAAGAAGGCTTTAACTACAGCCCCTATTGTTCAACCACCTGATTGGAGTTTACCCTTTGAAATAATGTGTGATGCTAGTGATTTTGCTATAGGGGCTGTCCTTGGGCAACGTATTGATAAAATGTTAAACGTTATCCATTATGCTAGTAAGACTCTAGACGCTGCTCAAAGGAATTATGCTACTACTGAAAAGGAATTTCTAGTTGTTGTTTTTGCTTGTGATAAGTTTAGGCCCTATATTGTAGACTCAAAAGTCATCATTCATACTGATCATGCTGCTATTAAATATCTTATGACGAAGAAGGACGCTAAGCCTAGGCTTATTAGATGGGTGCTACTTTTACAAGAGTTTGATCTACATATAGTAGATAGGAAGGGTGCTGAAAACCCTGTAGCTGATAATTTATCTCGTTTGGAAAACATCTCTTTTGACCCTATGCCTATTAATGATAGTTTCCCAAATGAACAGTTAGCTGCAGTAGGGGTTAGCTCGCGAGGGAGCCCTTGGTATGCTGATTATGCTAACTTTATTGTCTCCAAGTATTTGCCTCCAACTTTTACAGCTCAGCAAGAAGAAAGTTCTTCTATGATTTGAGGCATTATTTTTGGGATGACCCACACTTATACAAAGAAGAAGTGGATGGTATTATGCGAAGATGTGTTCCAGAATATGAACAAAAGGAGATATTGTGTAAATGTCATGGTAGTGCTTATGGAGGACATCATGCAGGAGATAGAACTGCACAAAAGGTGCTACAATCAGGTTTTTACTGGCCTACCCTTTTTAAAGATGCAAGAAATTTGTTTTATCTTGTGATGAATGTCAGTGTGTTGGTAATATTTCTAGACAGAATGAAATGCCTATGAACTACTCTCTAGTTATTGAACCTTTTGATTGTTGGTTATTCAACTTTATGGGTCCTTTCCCTCCATCGAAAGGTTACACTCATATTCTTGTTGCCGTTGATTATGTTACTAAGTGGGTAGAAGCTATTCCTACAAAGAGTGCTGATGGGGAGACTTCTCTAAAAATGCTTAAGGATGTTATCTTTCCTAGGTTTGGGGTGCCTAGGTATCTCATGACTGATGGGGGTTCTCATTTCATTCATGGTGGTTTTAGGAAGACCCTTGCTAAATATGATGTTAATCATAGAATTGCTTCAGCTTATCACTCCCAAACTAGCGGGCAAGTAGAGTTATCAAATAGAGAAATCAAATCTATCTTGCAAAAGACTGTTAATAGGTCTAGAAAAAACTGGGCTAAGAAGTTGAATGATGCTTTATGGGCTTATAGAACTGCTTACAAAAATCCTATGGGAATGTCTCCTTATAAAATGGTTTATGGGAAAGCTTGTCACCTACCCTTAGAATTAGAACACAAAGATTACTGGGCAGTTAAAGAACTAAATAGAGATTGTAAGCTCGCTGGTGAGAAAAGATTATTTGACTTAAGTTCTTTAGATGAATGGAGGAGTGAAGCCTATGAAAATGCTAGGCTCTTTAAGGAAAAAGTTAAAAGATGGCATGACAAGCAAATACTTAGAGAGAATTTCATGTTGGTGAGAAAGTTCTATTGTATAGGTCTCGTCTTAGATTTTTTGCAGGAAAGCTACTGTCAAAATGGGAAGGACCTTTCATTATAGAAGAAGTATACCGTTCAGGAGCAATACAAATTTCTTCTTTAAAAGATAATACTACACAAGTAGTGAATGGACAGCGACTCAAACACTATATTGCTGAAGATTCTTACAATGAAGATGTTGATGCCTTTCAAGTTATAACTCCGTAGAAATTCATCGAGGACCAAATTCAGAGACCTGCAGAGTCTGTTTTCAAATAGATAACAGTTCTTTTAAGAAAAGTTCCGCAAAAATACAATCCAACTATATTTTTTGCAGTTTTTAGTCGATAAGGAAAGATACGAAGCAAAAAGGGACGGAACCGGAGCGAGGGTGGCCCACACCACCCTGTGGCACGGGCCCACCCCTGGCCGCACCACCAGGTGGTGAGGCCACCCCAGACTCCGTCTCCGACCCAGTTTTCTCCCAGTACATTTTTGATATGAAACTTCGTAATATATAACCCCCGGATCTTCCGAGGTTCGTATATTGTGTTTTAGTCATGTTTTCGTTTCGATCTGGTTCTGCCAGGACATACTCTTTGAAGGCTTAGAAGCACAATGGTGTCCTGCCAAGGATAAATGGAAGGAGCCCATGGAGGAAGACCTCCAAGTCCCCGGGAAGGAGAAGGAGATATAGAGTGAAGGTGAAGAGGAGCAAGGACAACATCCGCATACCAGCACTACCATTGCAAGCATTGGAGTGGTGGCAAACCCAGCCATTGGAGGGAAGCCTCCTCATCACCGTTCAGATCCCTGGTCACTTTCTCCATGCACCAAGAATCCTCTCCATACCCTTATCCATAAGCATCAATACCAGAATATGCCCAAGGGGAAATTACCCTCCAATTGGGATTTGCCTCGTTCTAGCCATGCAGGAAGAGAAGACCTCAAGGAGGAAGAGTGGGGAAAGAATAGAAAGAGCTGGAATTCTCAACACGACATGATCATGAGCCGCATTGAGCAAAACTCACAACTGATTCGTAATCTCACCTTCGAGATTGAGGACTTGGGGAAACTGATCAAAGAGCTCATCGAGAGGATACCACCACCACCAAAGGAGTAATTCGTCATTAGGTTTGGCATCCCCTTGGTTTGTTCCAAGCTTGGGGGAGTGCCGCAGTATCACATCACTATCTTCTATCTTTGTACCTTATTAGTAGAGTCATATCATGAGTAGAGGAGTTATTATGTAGGATGGTTTGCATTATGGAAGTGTCCCCTCTCTCATTAGATATGTATCCCTTGGTGTGAGTTGCCGTTATGGAATATTAATGAGAAGTTCTATTATTTACTCTTTTGCATAGCTTATATTAGTTTTCAATTCGTGGTTATATGATTGATCTTGTTGTTAGTATTGGTATCACCTTGGGTCATTGAGTTAATTTAGTTGGTTTTGGCAAACCTGGCTCAGTCAGTAGCACACTATTTTTGAGAGTTGAAAGAAAAGACAAAAGTACCTTTAAAAGAAAAATAATTCCATCATCTTTCTTTCTTGATTTGCTCATAAGTTTAGTATTCTCTAGTTAAGATCTTTTGTGCTTCCAAGGAAGATTGCATGTTTGTTTTTATCACTTGTATGTTTGGTTGTTTCCTTCAACTCTTATACTTGCTACCCAGCCTTGCTAGCCAAAAACCTGTACTGAGAGGGTATTCTTCTCGTGCATCCACCTCCTTAAAACCAAAACCTTTGCCATTTGTGTCCACCATACCTACCTAGTAGCATTATTGCTATTCCAAGTAAATTCTTGTTTTCTCTACCTCCCAAATTAAACTTGTTATGTGAAAATTAGTGATTAAAGCTCTCACGAACTTGATGGCACACTTTACTTTCTTGCACTTAATAAACTTGAACCATTGTGCTCACCTATGTTGCGTATATGCTTGCGCTTTGTAAGTTGTGAATTAGTAGAACCATGCTATCATGGGGAACGCTTTCAACATTGCACCTGGTACTTTGTACCAAGTTGATATCAAGCTTGTTTGTCTATGGATGTCGTCGGTGTGAAATGAAAGGGGAGCTTGTAAGTCCATGGAGTTATGCATGTGTGTTAGAGAAACGCCTGGGCCGCTGGTCTAATCCATGCTGACATGGTGGAAACCTGCAGCGTAACCATAACGAGTATCTATGAAGCATTCTTATAAAAAAGAGATAGAGATTGAGAAAAAGAGAAAATAAAAAAAGAGATATTATGAAAAGAGGAAAGGGATAAAAAAGCACCATATTCCCATGGTAAATAAGAAGATTGTCGAGATACTTGTTGTCTACTTGCCTTGTCATTTTGATATGGGGATTCTTTCGTATCATCGGGCAAGGGGTACCCCGTTGGCGGTTCTCAATGATACACATATGCTTACGATGAAAAGAACTTACCGGTGACTAAACTTGAGTAGCATGAGGAGCGGCCCTCGTATTCAAGGGACATGAGATTCTCGACTTACAACTTGTCAATGTATATCCTCATATTTGATCACTTTAACCTTAATCACCTAAAGATGCCTATGATAGGGGCAATGAGAGTTGAAAGCTAGTAAGTACCATAATTTTTGGGAGCTCTTTATGAGACTTGCAATCCCTGCTTCCCTCTTTGAAGGGCCTTTCTTTTACTTTGTAGTTGAGTCAGTAAACCTATTCCCTTCTATCTCAGCAAGTATTTTGAGTTGTTGTGTTTCATTCATTCATATGATGATTTATTCAAATCATGTTTCTTATGTTCCTTGTTTTGCACATTGCTCTTATCTTGATGTTTACTACTTTGAAATCTATCATTGAAAAACCAGCTATTTGTGAACTCCAGCAAATTATCAACTATTCTTCGACCAAGAGCTAAGTTTGCCATTACCAATTATGATTTACTTTATGTATCTTTATTGTGTTTCCTTTGCTTATTGCAAGTTGAGTTATATAATAGTGAGTTGTCTTCTATTATGATCTATGTATTTGATGAATGTGATGCTTCTTGTCCATATTCTTTTATCGACTTTTCACTCCATAAACCCGAGGCCATGTTTATTGAGCGCAGTTTCGCTTGGGGACAAGCGAAGTCTAAGCTTGGGGGGAGTTGATACGTCCATTTTGCATCACTATTCTATGTCTTGATTCACTATTATTCATTGATATATTTCATATCGAGGGGTGATACTTATGTTATTTCATCTGTTTTTGCATGGTTTATGACTTTTGGAGCATGGACTGCCGCATTCAGGATTCTGATGGAAAAGGTGCTGTTTGGAGGAAAAATTCACGAAGATCAGAAAATCTAGGAAAATATACGGAAAATCCTATTTTTCCAGAAGACTCAGGATGCCATAAGACGGAGTGGAGATGGGCCACAGGGGGCCCACACGACCCCATGGCGGGGGTAGTCCTAGGCCGCGCCAGGAGGTTGTGTGGCCACCCTGGCCCACTCCAGCCTCTCCCCTTTGGCGTATATCATCCTCCCGAAACCCTAAGACTCGGGGAGCGACCACAGAAAGATTCCGCCGCCTCTGCGGGGCGGAAAACACTAAGAGAGAAAGATCTCTCCGGCAGACAGATTTTTGCCGGGGGAATTCCTTCCCGGAGAGGGGAGATCATCGCCATCAAGCTGTACTTCATCGGGATCATCATCATCATCATCACCACCATCATCACCATCAGCACCCTCATCACCATCTCCATATTGCTATAACAATTGAGTTGAATCTTGCATAGTTCATAGGGGAAACTTTCTCGGTGTTGATTACTCTTTGTAGTTGATGCTATTGAGTGCACCATTGAATTATTGTTTATATTCAGATTGTTATACATCATTATTCCATCTCTGATCATGATCCATATGATGTCTTGTGAGTAGTTTGTTTTGTTCTTGAGGACATGGGAGAAGTCATGTTGTTAGTAGTGGAGTTGTGTTGAGAAAGATTCAATAGTTTGATATTTAAGTTGTGGTGTACTTCTTCTAGTGGTGTCATGTGAACGTCGACTACATGACACTTCACCTATATGGGCCTAGGGGAATGCATTGTGTATTTGGCTACTAATCGTAGGGGTTGCCGGAGTGATAGAAACCTGAACCCCCGTTAGGAAACTATTGCAGAAGGGACGTAAGGGTCTTAGAGTTTAAAGCTATGGTTAGGTTTCTACCTTAATTACTTTCTTGTACTTATGGATGTTTGCAAGCGGTATAATCACAAGTATGTATTAGTCTTGGATGGGCGGTACATTAGCAAAGGTTCACCCACACAACACTTAGCAATCTAGAGAAGATTAATCAACTATATGAAGCGAAAGCACTTGACAGTCTTCCCATGTGTCCTCGAGAACGTTTGGTCATCTTAAGTAATACAACGGGCTTGTCCTTTGCTGCATAAAGGATTGGTCCAGTTGCTGCATTTATTCCTACTGTCTTTTATTTATTCGTACTTTGTTTACTTGCTTTATCAAAAACCCCTAAAAATCCGTTTGCTAAGTATTTGCAGAGAATTCCTGATCCATACCACTAGCCAGCACCTTCTGCTCCTCGTTGGGTTCGACACTCTTACTTATCGAAAATACTGCGATACACCCCCTATACTTGTGGGTCATCAGTTAGTCTAACCACTTTGGAGGCAATAAGTTCGGGGACCAAGATGTACTTGAATGTTGTTTTAGGTACATTGGAGATGCAATGGATGCCTGTCTTATCTATAAGGAAGGTGTTGTCACCACATGATAATTGGAGCCAAGCTAGGATGATCGAAGAATTCTTATCTACTACATCATACCATTGATATCTCGGTAAAAAGTATCTTATTCATGCATACTATTCTTCCATCCAATCTCTTGTAGGTTACATATTGGCATGAATTTATTTGTTTGTAAATGTTGTGGTTCTTGCAAGGATCTTTGAAAGACTTATCTATCCTTATTTCTTATGTGAGTAATTTGAGATGATGCATATTTTGGGGAGTATATAAAATCATGTTCATGATTCACCAATTCCAAATATGCCTTCTAGCAATTTATTGCATATCAATTCCTCAGGGTACTCTCATGTGCAATATTGTTAAAATTGCATTGAATCCTTCCTTTTGATACTTGTTGCCTTTCTCAAAATATCCCAACTAGCAGTTAGTTCCCTTAGTGTTAGTTGTGATGTGTTTGAGGTTTTTCTTTGGTGAAGTTCATTGATATACCATAAGAGAAAATAGAGGCATGGGCTATATATGCACTTAAGCAAAATATCATTTTTTGGTATATCTTATGACTTCCTCTTGGATATCATGTTTTCTTATTTTATTAACCTCTTATGTGTGGATGTTTCTTTGTGGATTATTATCATGTTTTTCCCACTTAGAAACTTATATACATGAGAGTGTTAATCTCTCGCCTTGATATACTCGCTCTTTGCCAACCATCTCTCCTATCTTCTTGGTTTTTAATGGTATTGGTAAGGTCTTGATTTGTGAGTGCTCGGTCTACTTTTATTGCATCTTCACACACTCATATCTCATATTTGGTTTATTTTGGACTTAAGCTTGTCTTGACAAGTGTGTTGATTTATATCTATACTCCTTGTATCTTGGTTGTGTTCTAAATGATATAGAGGGAGTGAGGATTCCATGTTTGTAAATATTGTATTCAAATGAAACAACTAATTTATGCACAAACCTTGGGTAGCTTCCTTATTTCATTTAGAGCACCTATTTGTCCATTTGAGTATTTGGATCTTTTGATTGCTTGCTTCATCCGTTGAAGTTTCTTCACCTTGGTATCCTTTTAGCAATATTTGATCCTCAATATAGTAGATTTCCTCCAAGTATTCGTCATTGGATATGTGCATATGATTTCACTCATATTATGAGAAATGCACACCTTGGGAGGAACTTGAACTATATTGGCCTTCTAACTTTGTCATCCATTTTGGCACTTGTTGTCAATGGGGGAGAAGTTTAGAGGGTTTTAAGGGAAATGGTTTTCTACTTAAGATTGATTTGTTCTTAAGTATTTGCCTTTCATGCATTTCATCTTTTTTATGTATTGCATGGTTGAATATATAGTGGAAACTCTCCCAAAGGTTATGCTTGACAATGTTAAATTCAAGTTCATCACACGCACATATATTGTGGGGGGGGGGGGGAGTTTGCTCTATATATGTTGATTCTACTCACATCTCTTACATTAGTTGTAGTTTGTGTGAGTAGAATCGGTTTTGATACGGGCTAGTATCTTTGTGTTACTTAACCATATCAAATACAACCTCTTGTATACAACTTATTCCCGGATAAGTTGCGTACTTGTTTCTAATATTCATTATATAAACCCACTTGTTGTCATTGTCATCAATTACCAAAATGGGGGAGATTGAAAGGTTAATTGCCCCTATGTGAGGTTTTGGTGATTAATGACAATCCCTATGGACTAATGTTTTCATTGAGTTTTAAATGAAGGAATATTCCATAGGCCATGCTTGTAGTCCATCTGTTGGATTAAAGTATGGATGCCATGAAGATAAAGATATACCTTGAGTTTTGGCATCAAGATCATCAAATTGAAGAGAAGAATATGATATGTTCAAGATCTTAAGAGTGTGATCTCAATAGAAGAATTCAAGATATGGCTCTAAGTTCATGTCATGATAGCCTCATTAGTTGAGCTATGGTTGACTAAGATTTAGAGCATGTAATCAAATGAAGAATTCTTTATGTACCTCAAGATATTGAGATGGATCATGAGAAGATACTTGGTTGACCAATACAAAGAGTGAAGAGTGATTTCAAGTTGGTCAACACATGAAGCATAAAGAATGTACCACATGGATCTTGTGGTATGGTAAGCCTTGTCATTTATGCATCATGAACTAACCCATTATATATGTGCCTTTTCGTTTTCTATATGAGATAGGTATATTTCCATGGGCAGGCTTCAAAAGTGAAGATTTCATATAGCCCATGAGAGGATGACATCAAGTGGTGATCGTCATCAAGGTTGAGAAGGGCAAGTTCAAGATAAGCATCTCGAGAAGATCATTTGCTTGAATCTTGTCGTCCATATTGGTGATAATGGATTTGTGAATATGTGTCTTAATTAAACTATCCCGTAGTGGTGTATGGGGAGAAAATTACGAGTCTTCACGAAGCAACAATGATCAAGTGATGCATTCCATCTTGGATGGAGCTTGAAGCATTGTCATCAAGATCAAGCGGGATGCATAAGCCAATGTTATGGACTTGCTAGATTTTCCTTTTACCGGTCTCAAGGTGGTTGTTGGGAGACCGGATAATAGGATAGATAGTCGCACTATCAAGAGGGGCTTTCGGTTGGGTAACTTGATCATATCGTCATAGGGAGCTCAATCCTTTGCATACTTTGCATCTTCCTATTTTGTTGCTTCTTTGTATTTCTCAATGTGAGGTTCTTGAGCTTGTTGCTAGATCTTCAAGAAGCCCAAGTTCATCGAAAACGGAATTCGTATGCATCTTCTATGGCTTTTTCGAGTTTGAAGGTTTTACTAGTTCTTCTCATAGTGGGGCTTCATACCTTTCTTCATTTTTTTCTACCCTCCTTTGCTGGACTATGATGTTTTCATGCACCATATTGTAGAGCTTGTTGTCCTCGTCAAAACAAGCCCAGGATCATTGAAATCAGAGTCCGGATGCAAAAGTTATTGCGTTTTTTATGAAGTCTGTTTCATCCTGGTTGTGGATCTGGTTCAACCGAGTCCCACACCGGACGGTCCGGTGCCAGCGACGGTAGACCGGATCTCAGACCGGATTTTCCGGTTTTCGCGACCGAGTCTATTCCGAGTTGGCAAACAGAGGTATTCCGGTTTATAGGCCGGTCCACCGGCCTGGGGACCGAGTTTCCCGATTCTGGGGCCGGTCCAACCGACTTTGAAACTGAGTTTTTGTTGTTTTATCTCCAACGGCCATATTTGCTTTTCCCTATAAAATGGGGTTCTTCCCCCAATGTTTTTGGCTGTTCTTGAGCTCGAAATTGACCTCCATTGTTGACCCTCTTAAGCTTGCTTCCTCTCCCTTCCCTCCTATGATTCTAGCATCTTTTTGAGGGCTTTGGAAGAGGACATCTAGATCTACAACCCCCACCAATCAATTCCTCCTCTAAGTGAGGGGAACCCTTTGGATCTAGATCTTGGAGTCATTTGTTGACTTCCACCATTGTTCGTCCTCTCTAATTCCTCCCTAGCACTTGTTGCTTTGGTGGGATTTGAGACTGAAGGATTTGAACACCCTTGGTGTTCTTGCTTTGCATTCTTGCATAAGTGTTGAGATCTCCATTACGATTTGTTCGAGTGAGAGACCATGTGCTTGTTGCTCTTGGAGGGTGACCTCCTAGTTGGCTTGGCGGTTGGTGCCGTGGTGTCCTCTTCGTTGAAGATTGTGAAGAGACCCGGGCTTCTCCCTCGTGGAGCTTGTGAATTGGTTGTGGAGCTTGCCATCTCCGGAGTGGAGGAAAAGCTAGCCATAAGGAAAGGGCCTATTCCTTCATGGATAGACTCGGAGAAGAAGGTGAGCCTTCGTGGTGTTGGGAAATCCTTCGTGGAATCCTACACCTCTCCAACGTGACGTACCTTACTTGTAAGGGAACACGGGAATACATCTTCATCTCCATTAAGCTTGAAGTACTTATATCTTGCTTATCTCTTGTGCTATATTTATCTTGTGTTATCTTGCTTAGCTTAACTTGTTGTTGGTGCACTTAGTTGAGCCTAGTGTAAGGGTTTGTGCTTGTAAAATAAAAATTAGTTTAATTCCACATAATATCAAGCCAAAACCGTAATAGTTTTGAAATTGCCTATTGACCCCCCTCTAGGCGACATATCTATCCTTTCATAGATGGTTGGTTCTTCTCCTTTGTGCTACCATGTCTAGATCTTGTGAGCTCTGTTCATGATCAAGATCATCTATTTGTAATCCTACATGTTGTGTTTGCGGGGATCCGATGGATATTGAGATGCTATTTCAGATTGATTATTGATTCTATCATGTCTTTGTTATTTGTGATCTTGCATGCTTTCTAATGTTAGTAGCTATCTTGGCCGAGTAGATGCTAGCAACTCCAAGATAGGAGTATTTATGCTCGATAGTGGGTTCATGCCTCTAGGAATTTGGGGAAGTGACATAAATCTCTAAGGTACTAGATGTGCTATTGCTACTAGGGATAAAACAGCAATCCTTTGTTCATAGAACAATCGTATTGTTTACTTTACACACTTTGCTTAATGCAATTATCTATTGCTTGCAACTTAATACTAGAGGGGGTTCGGATGATAACCTGAAGGTGGATTATTAGTCATATATGCAGTTGGATTACGGTCTATGTATAATGTTGTAATGCCCAATCAAATCTCATAGGAGTCAAGATTATTAGTATATGCATGTATGCTTTCTCGATGTTTGTCAATTGCCCCGTTGTAATTTGTTCACCCAACATGTCATTGATACATTGCAAATGTATCTATAATTTTTGATGTTCCATGCTTGGTTTTATCTACTTTCTTGTGTTTTGTCCACACTGTGGAGTACTTTTCATATGATTTCTTGGACTAACCTATTAACAAGAGCCACAGTGCCAGTTGCCTGTTTTCTGCTGTTTTTGGTTCTAGGAAAGTCAGAAAATGAATATTCTCGGAATTGGACAGGACAAAAGCCAAAGTTCCTATTTTACCGAAAGACTCACAGAGCCTAGAATACGAGATGGAGGAGGGCTAGGGCCTGGCCTCACCTCCCCCGGCACGGGTCCCCCAAGCCGCGCCAGGGCATGGTGTGGGCCCCTCCGGCACCCCATCGGTCTCCCCTTTCGCCTATAAGAGCCTCCCGATGCAAAAACCCTAGGGCGTCAATCATAAATCCACGAAAAGTTCCGCAGCACCGCCGCCACTGAAGGGGAGATTCGAGGGACAGAAAGTCTCTGTTCCGGCACCCTGCCGGGACGGGGAAGTGCCCCCGGAGCCATCTCCATCGATCTCCACCGCCATCTCCATCACCATTGCTGATTCCCATGATGAGGGAGTAGTTCTCTCTCGAGGCTAAGGGTTCTACCAGTAGCTATGTGTTCATCTCTCTCTCTATGCATGATCATATTGTGATCATGAGCTTGTAATCTATAGATCTACCTTGCTACTCAAGTGCTTTATTATATCTCTGCTCTCCCCATGTGTGTGAAAGGTGACAGCGTGCACACCATGGTGGCACTTAGGCTAGAGATTACAAATACTTGTTATGAGTTATATTTGGAGTTGGATGTCTTTATGAAATTGTGGTGTTTGTTGGAACCATCTAGTGCTCAAGGTGACAGTGTGGGGTTTTCTAGATGGGAAAGGCTTACTTTGAGGTGTGATGTTATAGCCCTACCATCGATTAGAGTGTCCAATCGGAGAGTAGTTCAGCGTAGTATCATAAAGAAGAATATATCTATATGAGAGTGTTCAATAGTGAAAGTATGACCCCTAGGCCTTGTTTCTAAGCATTGATACACCGTTTGCAATTAGATCTGTTACATGTTTGCTTGATTCCATCTTTATTTCAGTTTGTCTTTAGTCTCTTCCACGCCATCAAGTTATTTTCTATCACCGTTACCACTTATAATTATCTATACCACTTGTATTTCACTATCTCTTCACCGAACTAGTGCACCTATACACCTGACAAGTGTATTGGGTGTGTTGGGGACACAAGAGAGTTCTTGTATCTTGATTGCAGGGTTGCTTGAGAGGGAATACCTTTGACCACTTCCTCCCTGAGTTCGATAAACCTTGGGTGATCCACTTAAGGGAAAACTTGCTTGTTGTTCTACAAACCTCTGCACTTGGAGGCCCAACAACTGTCTACAAGAATAGAAGTGTGTAGACATCAGTCATCTATCTTAAGGAGAATCACCTATAGTGAACTATGGACCCCGGTCCATTCTTTTACCATCAATCTACAAATCTATTTACTGTTTTTTGTTTACTTTCTGCAAGCAATTACTGTCTTCCACACAATACGTTTAATCCTTTGTTTTCAGCAAAACTAGTGAGATCGACAACCTCACTATAAGTTGGGGGCAAAGTTCTGTGGTTCTGTTGTGCAGGATTCCAAGTTGGAAACAACACCTCGGAGGTGTTTCCTTGCTCCTACTGGTTCGATAACCTTGGTTTCATAACTGAGGGAAAACTTGCTATTATGCTCATCATACCTTCCTCTTGGGGTTCCCCAACGAGATCGATGTGTTGAGTCCGATCATCAAGGCTTTTTCTGGCGCCGTTGCCGGGGAGTCAAGGACATCTTCACAAGGGGAGTCCCTCATATCCAATCTCTTTACTTTTTTTTATTTGTTTTGCTTAGTTTATTTCTGCTTTGTTTGCTTGTTTCTTTATCAAAAACACACAAAAATTAGTAGTACTAGTTTGCTTCCTTTATCAAAAACACAAAAAACAATTAGTTCTTTCTATAGTTGTTATCTCATTCTTAGCTCACCATGCTGATCCCTAAGTTCACCTTGAAAGTCCTTTCAATAGGTAGTGGCTCTATAATTGGGAAACATAATATTGAAGAATTCTTTAATCATGTTAGCAAGCATGAGGATATTGAGGATAGATCTCTAGCAAAACTTGCTCCAAATTATGAAATTGCTGCAGCTTCTTTAGTTCACATGTTGGAAGCTAGGTTTGTTAACCTTAACCCCGTACGCAAGTAATATTTCTTAAACTTAAAGATATTGAGAACCCTGAAAAGAGATAATTTATCCTACAGACTTTGCTTAAAGAATTCTATGATGTTGCTAAAGAAGCTAAAAAGGTCTTCGATCAGTTTTAATATGCTAGGCTCATGTGTGGATGTTATTGGTACACGAGAAAAGATGGATAAAACCAAACCTAAAAATGGAGAGGAAATTAAAATACCAATACATTTTAAACTTATAGGAATACATGGAAGCCTTAGAAAAGAATTTTGATTGGATTGTTCCTGAAAACCCGTTTGATGAAAATAGTGAACCCAAGAGCATTGAGAGAGGATCCTCTAGAACTTATTTGGATGAGATACCTCTCCTTGTTGAAGATATTTCTAGTATTGCTCTTAATGTTTCTTCATTTGAGAATACTTGATTCTTTTCTTGCTTCTTATGCCTAGCTCAAAGGCGTTAAAGAAAAGCACTTATTTGGAGATAACCCAAATTTCGTTAGGAATCTTTTGTTGAGTCTTGGAAGTTATTGCTTCAGTAATAACCTCTCCTTATCATTTTTGTGTGGTTTTTGTGCCAAGAGTGACCTCTAATGAGAGAGAAGAAAGATTTTGAAAAGTTGTTGTCCCGAAACAGATTTGTGTGCTTCGCTGTAAAATTTTGTGAAAAATCTATGTACGTCAGTTTGAGCTGTAATGTTTAGTGCTTCTGCCCCAGGTTGTTATCCAACATTTTTTTAGTTCAACACTTTTCTATTTGAGCAACAGAAGGTCTTCTAAAAATTGGTTTTTACCTGCTGGTCTGTTTTGACAGATTTCTGCTATTATTTGCATTTGCCTCTTAATCTCTTTCTCTTTGAGTTATCTTTGATCACTTGAACTTTTTAAAGTAAGTTCTACAGTAGCTTTTGTTTTAATGGAAGTTTTACTTGTGTTGGAACTGAACCAAAAAGACTTATTATCTTGAGTACACTAATGTTGCTAATGAAGATTGTGTGAAGTTTTGTATGAAGGAGATTTTAAAGTGTAGGGAAGAGTAATGTGATAAGATGAAGTATGGAAAAAAGCTCAAGCTTGGGGATGCCACCCGTGTCACCCAAGAAATATTCAAGAAGTACAAGCGTCAAAGCTTGGGGATGCCCAAGGCATCCCCTTCTTCATCAATAATTTTTTTAGGTTTCTTCCAAACACTTCATTTTTATTGTTTCATGCACAATTGTGTTGTCCTTGGATCGCCTTTGTTTTTGTTTCTAGCTTTTTTTTGATCAGTTTGCTTGTATAAATTGGTTGGACCCCCTCATTCATGCATTAGTTTTCAAATAAAGTTGATTTGGATTGGAAAAGAGTAGGAAAGTTCATGCTTAAGTGGTAAAAAGGAGCTTCTTTTTGACAGTGACTTAGACTTTATCATGTCATGCTTGATATTGTTTTGGCTTTATGCTTAGTGATTTTTGCTGTAGCATGGCTTGTTATAAACAATCGAGATTGCTTAATGTGCCTTGAAAGAATCATGCGTTGTTTTAGCATATAAAAGCATAATATTGTGGTATTCTCCTTTAAATGCTTTATTTGGGTTGACTTGGCGCATTCTCACACCATGTTAAGACTATACCAAGTCACCATAGCCTCTAAGATCATTTAGTTTTCATCTTGTAATATCACTTTATGCTTTAATTAATAATGTTTTGTCGCTTTGCATGATTATGGCCATTATTGCTCTCCTAGTTGGTCGCTCCCAGTCTTTTGCTAGCCTCCATACCAAGAATGAGTTCACTCATGCATCCAACTCCAAATAAAACCAAGTTATTCCAAAGAGTCCACCATACCTACCTATTAGCATTTCCTATTCCAAGTATATTCATGTTTTTATCTACCTTCCGAATTAAACTTGTTATGTGAAAATTAGTGATTAAAGCTCTCACAAACTTGATGGCACACTTTACTTTTCTTGCCCCTAATAAACTTGAACCATTGTGTCATCTATGTTGTATATGCTTGCACTTATACGTTGGGATTAGCAGAACCATGCTGTCATGGAGAACGGTTTCAACATTGCACTTGTACATTGTACCCTAGTTGATATCATGCTCTTTTGTTTATGGATGTCATCAATCTGAAATGAAAGGGGAGCTCATAAGTCCATGGAGTTATGTATGTATGTTAGAGAAACACCTAGGCCGCTAGCCTAAGCCATGCCTAATCATGGTGGAAACTTGCAGCATCACCATAGTGAGCAATCTATGAAGCATTCTTCTAATAAAAAAATAGATAGAGATTGATAAAAATAAAAAAAAGATGAAAAAAGAGGAAAGAGAGAAAAAATCACCATTTCTCGTGGTAAATAAGAAGATTGCTGAGATGCTCATTAGTCTGATTGACTTGCCATTTTGATTATGGTATAGCTCCTGTATCATGTGCAAGGGGTACCCCGTTGGGGTTCTCTATGATACACATGTACTTACTATGACAAGAACTTACCGGTAACTAAACTTGAGTAGCATGAGGAGCAGCCCTCGTATTCAAGAGACATGAGATTGCCAACATATACTTTGTCAAGCATATACTCCATAGTTTGTTCACTTTAACCTTAATCACTTCAAGATGCTTATGATAGGGGAAATGAGAGCTGAAAGCTAATAAGTACCATAATTTTTGGAAGCTCTTTATGAGACTTGAATCCCTGCTTCCTTCTATGAAGGCCTTTCTTTTACTTTTATGTCCAGTCTCCATCTTCTATCTTTATGCACCTATTGAGTGAGCATAGTGGCCATTCTTAGTTTAATGTGCATTGTCCCAAAACTTGTTGATTGATTCATAACTTTGATATTGCTTGTTCTTAAAATACTTGTATCTAGTCACCCTTATGAACTTTGAAGGTGTCCTATGCATTTATGTTTTGCTACACTATGAGGGACAAGCTGAATACCATTCTCATTATGCTATATGTGAAACAAACAAACGTCTTTTAAAGCATTGTTATTCATGAATCTTTTGTTTGTACCTTTTCATGTTATAACATAGTTGCTATGTCTTATTGTTAGAACTATATCTTTCATGCTATGTTAAAGTACTATGATCCGAGCTATCAATGTTCTACAAATACTTTGATCAAGATTATGATGGTTCATGTAACCTCAAAAATTATTGTTTTTTTAGCACTTACCTACTCGAGGACGAGCAGGAGTTAAGCTTGGGGATGTTGATACGTTGCAAACGTATCTATAATTTTTTATGTTCCATGCTTGATTTATATCTACTTTCTTATGTTCTGTCCACACTTTGGAGTATTTTTACACATTTTCTGGAACTAACCTATTAACAAGATGCCACAGTGCCAGTTGCATGTTTTCTGCTGTTTTTGGTTTCAGAAAAGCTAGTAAGGAAATATTCTCAGAATTGGACCGGACAAAAGCCTAATTCGATATTTCACCAGAAGGAACACGGAGTCCGGAGGGGAGACAAAGAGGGGAGCTAGGCCGGCCACACCTGGTGGTGGCACGGCCAGCCCTAGCCACGCCACCAGGTGGTGTGGGCCCCCTGGTACTCCACCGACCTTGCCCCTTCGCCTATATATTGCCGTCGGGACGAAAACCCTAATTACCCGATCAAAATTCCACGAAAGAGTCTGTAGCCACCGCCATCTCCATCCCTAGATCGGGAGGGATCTGAAGCTCTTCCTGGCACCCTGACGGAGGGGAGAGATCACCTTGGAGGCCTTCTTCATCACCATGCCTGCCTCCGGTGTGATGCGTGAGTAGTTCATCCCTGGACTACGGGTCCATGTAGTAGCTAGATGGTTGGTTCTTCTCCTTTGTGCTACCATGTGTAGATCTTGTGAGCTCCGTTCATGATCAAGATCATCTATTTGTAATCCTACATGTTGTGTTTGCGGGGATCCGATGGATATTGAGATGCTATTTCAGATTGATTATTGATTCTATCATGTCTTTGATATTTGTGATCTTGCATGCTTTCCGTTGTTAGTATCTATCTTGGCCAAGTAGATGCTAGCAACTCAAAGAGGGAGTATTTATGCTCGATAGTTGGTTCATGCCTCTAGGAATCTGGGGAAATGACAGAAATCTCTAAGGTACTAGATGTGTTGTTGCTACTAGGGAGAAAACAGCAATCTTTTGTTCATAGAACAATCATATTGTTTACTTTACACACTTTGCTTAATGTAATTATTTGCTGCTGGCAACTTAATACTGGAGGGGGTTCGGATGATAACATGAAGGTGGATTATTAGTCATAGATGCAGTTGGATTACGGTCTATGTATAATGTTGTAATGCCCAATCAAATCTCACAGGAGTCAAGATGATTAGTATATGCATGCATGCTTTCTCAATGTTTGTCAATTGCCCCGCTGTAATTTGTTCACCCAACATGTCATCTATCTTAAGGAGAATCACCTCTAGTGAACTATGGACCCCGGTCCATTATTTTACCATCAATCTAAAAATCTAATTACTATCTTCCACACAATACGTTTAATCCTTTGTTTTCAGCAAAACCGGTGAGATTGTCAACCTCACTGTAAGTTGGGGGCAAAGTTCTATGGTTGTGTTGTGCAGGATTCCAAGTTGCAAACAACACCTTGGAGGTGTTTCCTTGCTCCTACTAGTTCAATAACCTTGGTTTCATAACTGAGGGAAAACTTGCTGTTGTGCTCATCATACCTTCCTCTTGGGGTTCCCCAACGAGATCGACGTGTTGAGTCTGATCATCAATGGGTCGACGTGGTGGGCAGCGGCGGTCGTCATGCGCGTAGTGGTGCGACAAGGGGCAGTCTGAGTCGGTCGGGGCAACGTCGGCAATCTGTTTAGGTACGACGGTGTTTGTCAGCGAGTATACTGGTCACGGGGTGCGCGGTGGCGAATCATCGTGTCTGGGAGGTGGCTGGTGACGCAGCAAATGCGAGTACGAGCGGGGAGAGCGAGGCTCGGCATGGCTATGCCTGGCGGCTTCGGTGCTCCGTCGTTCTCTCAGCATGGCAGAGACTTAAATGGGTGCGGCGACTCTAGCTTCTCCACTCCTTGTCGTTGGTCAAGGGGTGGGTAGAGAGGGGCAGTGAGGTCATGGCTATCAGCTAGGCATCATGGGAGAGGACGGCGCGGTCAGCGGCGTCGTGTCCGTGATTGACCAGCATGGACATGCTCGGGTACGCATGGCACTAGTGCAACGACGAAGGGAAATGGCTCCACTGCACGACTGTGTATTGGGCATGATCGTGGTGAGATATGGGGTACAATTGGGGTACAATTGATGATCAATTGATTGATCACAAACAGTAGATAGTTGGTAGTTGTACTATGTCTTCTAGGTGTTCAATCATATGCCGCATGAACTTAACTTTCAAAATTTTGGATGAATTTTGGTGGGTGAGATAGTCACATTCTTAGTACTCTCTGGTTACTGGGAATTGCCAAGTGGTGGAGGTTTGAGTGGTTTTTGAAAAATGATGATCTGTGTACTTACACTTGATTCAATTTTGAATTGCCTCCCAAATATATTTGAATTTGGTTTCTGTAAATTTGTAAAGTTTTCTTGGGTTCATTTTTTACTTGGTCTAGCAAGGGGTGAAAAGAAATTGATTTGTTTCTATTGAAAATCATTTGCTAGAGATGCCCAAAGTGGGCTAGTAGTTAATTTTGGCCAAAGTGACCATATGCTCATATGATTCATATTTGACTTTATTTTCTTTTGATTTTGCTTGGAAATGATCTAGATGATGTGGTAATCCTTTTAAAACTAATCCTTACCATTCGTAGCAATCAAACATGGAAATTACAAGCATTCATGCATTAATGGAAATCACACATGTATTCATATCAAGTTTAATACTAAAACTTATTTAGTAACCCTAAACTTGGGTGATTAGAACTTGATAAGCTTGTTTAATATTTTTTAGATGTTACACTACTTATAAAAAAATTTATGCGAGATATACTTAATATAAAAAAGAAGGTAACTAAGAGTGTAGTAGTTATGACAAGCTTTGGTGATAAACTTCCTGCTAAGCTTGGGGATCCAGGGATACCAACCATCTCCTGTGCAATAGGGAAAACAAATATATTCAATGCTCTTTGTGATTTAGGAGCAGGCGTTAGTGTTATGCCTTATTCCCTATTTAAGAAATTGAATCTTGGAGAATGTTCTCCTACTTCAATAACACTGCAAATGGCGGATAAGACAACTAAACAACCTGTCGGAATGATCGAAGATGTTTTACTTAGAATAGGTCAACATGTTATACCAGCTGATTTTAATATTCTTGATGTTCTTGAGGATGACAAACCATCTATCATTATTGTAAGACCTTTTCTTAGTACAGCTGGAGCTAATGTAGATTGCTCTAGCGGTAAGATTGTTTTTAATATATATGATGATCAGATCGTTCAATACTTTCCTAAGAAACAGGAGCATAATGGAAAATACATTCCACCACCTAAGCGTGATCAAGCAGCAAAAACTAAAGAAAAAGCACCGCTTGAGATGAACGCTGATGGCATGGAGTTTGGTTAGTCAAATCTCTAGAATTAAATACTTAATGGGAGTTAACCCATTCTTAATAAATTAAGTTTAAGTTTTTATTTTATCATTTGTGATTACTACTTTATTATTTGTATTACTTAATAAGTTTGTTTTGAGTTTTTAGCTCGTTCATAGAATTTACCTTAATGAAGTTGAGAAGCAAAGGAAAAACGAAGAAAAGAAATGGGTTCAAAACAGGTAACGAGCACTTGTATAGCTGTCGTACGACCATACCGCGCCCCCGTACCATATTTCAACAAAACCTATTGCAGGACCAGGGCCGGCGAAAAGCATTGGTACGGCCACGGTACGACCGTACTGCGCGCCCGTGCCGAACTTCGACGAAACATACCACATCTTTCGAATAGACGATGACCAGTGGTACGGCTGGGGTATGCCCGTACCGCGTGCCGGTACCAGGTTAACCAGGTTTGGTCTCGAACCCTAAAGTTAATCCAACAGTGATGACCACCGGTATGGGAGGGCTGCGCCCGTACCGCCTGCCCGTACCGCGTGCATCGCTAGGTTAAGACCGACGGCGGCTGGCTCGCAACCATCCTCCTCCTTCTTCTTCCTCTTTCTTCCTTGTTCTTTCTCTTTCCACCTCAAATCACAGCCTTCTCAAACCTATGATTCTTCATTCATTTCGTGTTTTTGAGTTGGGGAATCTTCACATCGGTAAGTTTCTTGTCCAATCCATACTCTGTTTTCTAAAATCCATGGTTGAATTCATCACATTAGCTATTTAGATGAGTTCATCATATTTTGAGATTATTATTGATTCCTCATGTTAGGATTTATAATTTCTGCATGTAATCGTTTATTTATATGACAGAAACTTGATGCCTATAGTTTTCTTCAAAAATTTCGCAGCACAATGCATAACATTGGAAGGATGTTCCGCGTGGGCAAGGGCTCGGGTGCGGTGGGTCCATCATGCTCCGCCAAGCCGCCGGGTTCAAAGAAGAGATGCTCGGAGGTGGACAGCTCGAGGGCTTCCATGAGCCGAGACTACAAAAGGGTGAGCAACCGCAAGGTTTTGCCCACCAAGTGGGTAGACCGCTAGTTCCTCTCTCGCCAGGGTCTTCTGGAGGACTTCGAGCGGATGACTGTGCAAGCTGGCATGGTTGACTTCTCCTACCTCTCTGTCGATACCTACAAGCTCGCCATGTTCGAGTTTCTTTCATCGTTCCACGATGATCTCGAGACCCAAGAGCGAAATTCCACTGTAAGTTTTGTGCTCAATGGGCAACTCCACAACTTGACCTTCTATGAATTTTGTGATAGTTTCGGATTCTCCCACGAGGGAGAACTCGACATCAATGACAATGTGCATGTGGAGGCAATGCAGTCTTGGGGGAAATTTTTGTCCATGGGGACAACGATTATTTGTGCAGGAAGAGTGCCACTATCTAGAATCCTACTCACTACAAGAAAAGTTTCCTTCTACAACGACTTAGCCCGACGGTCGTCGTAGAAGGCGCGTCTTCGGCGACGAAATTCTCGGCTCGGCCGTGGCTGATGAAAAACTTTTTGTTTCCGGTTTCACGTCCCTCTACTATGACGGAACCGCCAAAAACATGGAGGAAGCTTGGCTGGCGTGTGGCAGAAGCAAGATTTTAGTTTCCTCGCGCGATGTTGACTTGCCGAAGTCTTTTGAGGTGTGTGGGTCCCAGATGTTAGTGTCTCTAGCGGACCATACTTTTCGGTCGCGCCTCCCTGATTTGAACGCAATAACGTTGCTCGATGCATCTGCCATTTAGTCAAGTTGCTAGGTTCGACATGTTAGCCTCTCATTAGAAGGATCGTGTGTATAATGGATTTTTTTTCCTTCGCTCTCGCTATCCTATTCCGAAGTTGAAAGCGCTGCCCGATGCATCTATCGTTTAATCAACCTCCTGGGACCCACATGTCATCCTCTCATTAGAAGAAATGTGTGTATAATGGAATTTTTCCCTTGGCTATTGTCTCCCTGATTTCAACTCGATAATGTTGCTCTGTCTATCTGACGTCTAGTCATGTTGTTGGGTCCTCCATATTAGCCTCATATTATAAGAATCGTGTGTATGATAGAATTTTTTTCTTCGCTCGCGCTACCCTGTTCTGAACTTGATAGCGTTGCTCGATGCATCTACAGTTTAATCACACTCCTGGACCCCACATGTCGTCCTCTCATTATAAGAAACATGTGTATGATAGAATTTTTTCCCTCGGTTGTGCCTCTGTGTTCTGAACTTGATAGCATTTCTCGCTGCATCTACCGTTTAATCATGATGCAGGTCCCCACATGTCATCCACTCATTAGAAGAAACGTGTGTATGATGGAATTTTTTCTCTCGGCCACGCCTCCATGTTTTGAACTTGATAGCGTTGCTCGATGCATCAACCATTTTCCAGGTTGCTAGGTCCCCCATGTGAGCCTCTCATTAGAAGAAACGTGTGCATGCTGGAATTTTTTCTCGCTCGCGCCTCCCTGTTTCGAACTTGGAAACGTCGCTCGAGGCAGAACCTGTATAAGGCCGCACTATTGGGTCCCACATGGCGGTCACTCTATAAATCAAACATGCGTATGATGGACTTTTTTCGGCCACGTCCGTTGTTTTGACCTTGGCAACGTTGCTCAATGTGGCAGTTGTGTATGATCTTGCTGCTGAGGCCCCCATGTCAGCCTCTCTGGTATGTTCTGGCTTGTGGGTCTCAGATGTAGCCTCGTATGTTCTAGCGGGTGGGTCCCTGATGTCAGCCTCTCTGTACAAGTATTTAACTTTTTTTCAAACCCGACCATTAAACTCGAGGGATGTTGCAGGCTGGTGGGTCCGCGATGTCAGCCTCTCCGTAATGCGATATTAAAAAGTAAACCCTTTCTCAAAAAAAGTAAACCCAAAGATATATATAAATATGTACACACAGGGGATTCGAACTAAAGACCTTCAAATCTAATCAAATAGACATAAACTGAGCGTTTTGCCACTACACCAAAGATACTTATACAAATTGAATCATTAAACATGTCTTAGTACTATAACTTATGTATCAGTCTTCTAAAAAATATTTTGTGTGTCCATGTTATCTCTCTTAAAATAAAAGAGCAGTGCTACTAGAACCTCGATTTATAAAAAGCCACATAATGGATTAGTTTCTTAAAAACATGGGTAGGCAGAGTTTTTTTAGAGGTGGAAAACAATGCCAAAAAGTCCAAATTAAAAAGTTTTTGGGCTATGGTCAATGGGCTTCTATCTCAAATTTCACTAGGCTGTGGCTCGCCAGATTCAAACACAGACCTCGTCGAGGTAGGAAAAAAAGTGATAATTCCTTTGACAGATATTCATGTAAAAATATGTAATGAACACACACCACATGCACCAAAACAGGGCTGGTATCCAATGACTTCACTTGGTGAAATCATGTTGTATATCTTTACCCTCTCATCTCTGTCCAAAATGCATCCAATGGTTCCGATGACACAAAGGCAAAAGCTCTGGAGCAAGCAGCCAGTAGCAACTACAAATTTTTTGACAAATTCAACACCATTTGAAAGATTAAGGAGAACAGAATAATAAGACATAAAAATCAACAGATTCCTAGTTCATATTCAGCAGCACTTGACCAATTCAGAAGCATTTCAAAGTGACTGATTCGGCAATACATACACTGAAATTCCATATCACTACAGAGAGAGACAGTTTCTTGTATCAGCTCTAAAAACCATGCCAGGCGATCAGTTTGCCCTTTTCTCCAAACACACTCAATCACTGGAACACAATCATTGACATAATATTTGGTCATATAGGAAACCGTCATATAGATACATATATACCATACTAGTACGTACTAGTCATAGCTCCAATCCAGCAAAAGGTTATCACAGTTTTACCACCCATATATGATTAGTGGAGATAAGACAACCACATAATTAATTACAATAGCATGCGGCCAAAGAGCTAGACAGCTAGGAAGTTCATGAACAGCATGCGGCATTCAGGGCAGCTAGATACATCGACCTTGACCGTTCTTTCAATAGTAAGTTTGGCTGCTTTCTAGAACTTGATCCACCTAGAAGT
This sequence comes from Avena eriantha, assembly GCA_910589775.1. NCBI lineage: Eukaryota > Viridiplantae > Streptophyta > Magnoliopsida > Poales > Poaceae > Avena > Avena eriantha. The sequence goes on from OU342742.1 coordinate 229,927,557, forward strand.
AGCTTCCAAGCGCCCATGATTCGAGTTAATGGCGTAGCATCCCTTAATTTGCAATCCTTTGGTCTGCATCGTGAAGACTATTGTGCCCTTTTGTCTGGCCTAGAGTTTCTTTGTGACACTCTTAGGTAATTTTTTAGTCAAAGCAAGAGATAGACGCATAATTACTAAGAGCAATGCACTGAATCATGTGAAACTTGAGAAGACACAGTTTATCTGCCGCCATATACTCACAAAAATAATCTGGTGCGACCTTGTGATGACACATGTGTAGGATATGGTCTGACAAGGTGCTTCCTAGGGTGATGAAGGAGCTTGTGTCGGTGCCTGTGTTGGGGCTGGTGCTGGTGCAGGAGATGGTGCCACTAATTGTAAAGGGGCTGGTGCAGGAGCCAGAAGGCCCAGAACCGGTGCCAACGCCAACAACTTGATGCTAGATTCCTTCTGAGGGGTAGCTAAGCTGACTGCAGGGATGGTAGAGGCAGATGAGAAGTGTAGAAGCAAAATGGTCTCTTATACAATAGTTACTCATAAGACAGTGATCAGAGGATACGATGAGTATATAAGAAAATTAAGTTACTACCTCCATTCTTTCTCCTTAGGTCAACAGGTGCCAAAGAAGGAACTAGGGCTAGTGTCGTTGCGGGTGCTAGCAGCTTGATGTCGGTTACCTTCTGGGGGTAGGTAAGGGGACTGCAGGAGTGGTCAGAGAGGCATATGAGATGTGTATAAGCAAAATGGTTTCTTATACAATAGTAACTCCTAGACAGAGATGAGAGTATACAAGCGAATTAAGTTACTACCTCTATTCTTTCTCCTACTAAGGTCAACAGGTGCCGGTGCCGGTGCCGGTGCCAGCAGCTTCATGCTAGCACCCTTCTGGGTGGTACATAAGGGGAAGCAGACTGCAGAAGTGGCCAAGGTCATATGATGAGTAAAGACAATGGAGCAGAACAGTTAGTCGCAAGAAAATCATTAGAGGTTGTGATGAGTACAGAAGCAAATTAATTAGTACTACCTCTGTTCTTGGTCCTTTGGTCAACAGGTGTACGATGGTGTGCAAGTATCTGCCCAGGCTTGCTAAAATTGAATGTAGCAGAAAGGGCTGAGCAGAAAGGGCTGAGCAGCTGGTGCGTGGTACTGATTGAAATTAAGTGGAAAGGTTAAATTATGTAAAGATCAAGTAAATCTATTAATATAAGACAAACCATTGCCTGTAAAGCAAAAAAAATTGATTTTTGTGAACTTCTGATGAGCGTAAACATATAGTACTAGTTGATAACAATAACATGGAAAATCATAACATGTGAAATTGTGGATTTCCAAATTATACCCACTTCTTAGAGAGGTCACTACCCACCTGGGTACTGTGTTGGCGCTTCCTCATTGTGTAGAGGATGTCCTCTTTTGGTGCGAGCATCAGAAATCTACTAGCCTCTACAGCAGCCTCAGCCTCCGCAGCAGCACCTTCAATCTGCATAAATAGCAACAAAGCTCAATGGTTCAATACTATGTAAAGTTTGACCATGTTTTTAGAAAAAAAATTATAATATGAATTATATATCTTTGGATACATCATGAAACATATATTCCCGTCGTATGTATATAATATCATAGTTCTTGATAGTTTTTGACTTTTTTCAAAAGTTTGGTCAAACTTTCCGTAGCTTGACTTTTCAAAAAATATATATGCCTTAAGCCTTCGGACGGAGGGAGTACAGTACATAGTAATATACTGACTGTATGAGACAGTTTGACAGATCCCGATAGGTACTCGAGTTCGATATATACAGTCCAGATACGGCGGAAGCCCACGGCGTTGCCAAGGCCCAAATGGAGAATTCGAGTTGCCCATGAACTCTCAATTGCTTGCGAGACAAGAAGAAGCTTAAAGATAGAAAGTTTAAAGGGAAAACCCTAATATATAACCGACTCGACCCACTACCCCAGACCTAGCCTATCTATATAAAGGCTAGGAGGGGGCAGCGAGAAGGACACACACAACCCTAGTTTCCACAACTCTCGCCAGATTGCATCTGCGTGCCCCTGTAATCTTCGATTATTTCAATTAATTCCAAGAGCAGACAAGAAGGAGTAGGGACCTCTACGAGGCCTGAACCTGGGTAAAACTTGCGTCCCCGTGTGCTTGTTTGCTAGCCGACTGATGCCTCCAGCGCTCCCTCCTTCTCCAAAACGCAAGCCCATAACAATGGGCATTGACGAGTTAAACCCTCGTCAATTGGTGCCGTCTATGGGAATTGGGAGTGCTGATGTCGCGGCTTCTTCGGCCCCATCAACCGCGATCTACAACTCCGCAACAACGGTGATTTGCCAGCTCTTCGGCGCGTTCGACTTAACCGTCCACACGTCAGCCACTCGCTCGGTTTTTGAGTCCGTGGGCGATGGAATCGGTATGGCGATTGGGAGCTTCCGTTTCCAGGTTGGTCAGATGGGCATGCTTCGCATGCCTGACCAGCCGACGGCACCCACGATTTCTCTAGCATCATGGTTCCCGCCACCAATCAGAACCCTTAGCAAGCTCAACGCCTCGGCAACAGCTGGGAGCACGGACAGCGACAGCAGTCGCGGATCTGATCTGGGTGACCTAGCCACTGAAAGATGGAGCCTACGGCTCCAGATCTGAAAGATGCAGGAGAAACAGCTTCCCCAACCACTTCATGTGCGTTGTCATCGACGCAGGCGACACCACCGCCAATCACGATAATACTGGCAACAGATCTGGCACCGGGCCACCAAATGGTGGCAAACCAAACGGCAGTCCACCCAATGGTGGCATACCTAACGACAGCCCCACCAATGGTGGCAATGGCGCGCCTGTCAACAATGGAGTAGGGGGAGAACCGCCAATCATTGTGAACGAAAACACTGGAGAGCGCGTAGTGATCAGGCTCAACGACAACGAGTGGGCCCGTTGTCGAGAAGCCCTACGAGGCAATCCTCTGCCCTTCGACTCCCCGCAGGACATGCTGATGGGTTACCATTGGCTACTGAAGGAGGAATACAGACGCCAGCTACATGCAGTCACGCAACTCGAAGCGCATAAAAAGGCGGCAAATGAGTCGAGCCTTCGGCGAGCTGGGCTCTCCTCCAAAGGCAACGAGTACGTCGCCAACAAACAACGATCTCGACTGACCCACCTCACCGAGCAAGACCGCCGCGAAAGTCCTCTACTTCAGCTCCATGACAGTGGACACACGGGGCAATGTGCTCCTGAAGACGCCGCAAGCCGCAGTGACGGCGGCCACCATGTACCTCCTCAACAACCAGCCGCCAGCTAGAGATCCATGAGATACCATGCACCGATCTACGATCGCAAGCTTGGGGCTAAATTAGGCTGCCCTCGATAAAGAGCCAATGCCGGAGCCAAAGAAAGGCAAGGCTCTGGCAAAATGATATTCCTCGCGCTTGTTCAACGACGATAGCCACGATCTGTCTTGGCATCGCTGCTCACGGCTGCATGATCACGACTACGATGCGCGCGATGACCTCACGCAGCGCAAAGTCAATAAGATGCAGGCAAGACATGCTCGTTCGACTGATTCAGAAAAGGATGAGACTGAGCTCTGTGGCGCCAGATGCTTTAGCAGAGCCATCGGGCAGAAATGAATGCCTAAAGGGTTCAAACTCTCGTCGGAGAACCCAAAGTTCGACGGCCTACAAGACCCAAAAATCTGGCTAGAGGACCACATCTCCTCCGTCAGGCTACACGGTGGGAGTCAAAGCACGGCCATGCAATGCTTACAGCTACAGCTGCAGGGCGCTGCTCGTGCGTGGCTCAATAAACTCCCGTGTGGATCCATTCGCAGCTAGGAAGAGCTGGTCTATAGCTTTGTGCACAACTTCAAGGGAACCTATAAAAGGCCTGCATCATTCGAAGAGCTGAGGAGCTGCCAGCAAAGGTCGGGTGAATCGCTCCTCTTGTACATCCAGAGGTGGTCCATCATCAAGAACTCCGCGGAAAGCATCTCGGAGGACCTTGCAATCGACGCATTCAACGGTGGCGTCCGCCGCATAGAGCTCAGGGAGGAGCTAGGGCACACTAAGCCCAAAACAATCGACCACCTGATGGAAATCGTGAATCGGTGGGCCGACGGAGAGGATTCTGTGAAAAACCGCACCTTCTCCGACAATGATAACGACCTTGGGCACAGACACGACCGTCGAGGCAAGCATCGAATGCGCATCTATGATGACCGCGATGATGTCAACATGGTCACAGCCAGCTACGCCGACAAACGCGACGACAACCACAACAGTGGCTATCGCAGCGGTGGATACCGCGACTCCAGGAAAACCATGCAGGTGTGGCAGAGCCGCACTCGCGAAGAGGCACCCGCAACAACCATCGAGGACAAACTGTCCGGGACGTGTAACATGCACTTCTACATAGACAAGCATGACAGGAAGAAAAAATCCAGTCACCTTCTCAAGGACTATCGCGAGTTTCTCAATGCCTACCTGCTCCCGGCCAAGCTAGCACGTGCCCGAGGAGAAGGAGGAAAAGGCCGAGCTACTTTACCTGCCGCGCCCACATGCCATCTCCTCCCTCTCCCTTCCTTTTCACTCCTTCCTACGTCTCTGCCGTCTCGCCCAGATCTGCCCGAGCCGCCCCTCTTCTTCTCCTTCTTCCTCCATGACGCCCAACACCTGTCGTCGTTCGCCGCCAGCACCACCTCGCCCCCGCTGTTCCAGCCGGTCAGCGCGACCTGGAGGTGGCCTGGAAGACCGAGGGCCGTCCACTGCATCACCCCGCACATGCTGACGCGAAGGAGAAGCTCCCAGGGCCGCCAGATCCTCGCCGTCCCGACGAAACCCTAGCCGCCGGAGCGCCAGCGATCTCGCTGCTCCGCCGCTCCTCGCTCCGATCCGAGGCCGCCGTCGAGCCTGCGGTGAGTCTCTCTCCTTCCCGGACATGCTCCGCCTCGCCGTACCTCCCTAGCCTCGCCGTTCGTTTCATCGAACGTCCACCGTGCGCCAGAGCTCGCCGGCGTCTGCAGGTTTTCCGCGCCGCGGCAAGTTTATCTAGGCCCCAGCCCCTCACCTGTCAACTCCCCTCGCCCTACCGCACTGGTTAGCCACCTCAGCGCGCACGCCCGCGTCCCGGGATCGATCCCCCGCCCCGCGCCGCGCGCCGATTTCTCGTTAGACCCGGAAGAAGAGAAACAGTACCAGGGCTGTGGTAGATTTTCATTAAGCTCCCTCTTTTTATTTTCATCTCAACCCGCGGTACCTCCTGGCCCACTAGTCAGTCGCCCTGGCAGTCTTGCAGAAAGCCCCTCCGCTTTTCCCGCGCCGTAACCCGTGGTCCAGCGAGTCCGCACCTGTTAGCCTCAGCCATCTTCACCGCTGTCATGCGGGCCAGCGCTAGTTGGCCCACCTCGCAGACGCACGGGCTAGACCGAGACGCGGTGACAAAAAGATTTCCCCCGCGCGTGGCCCAGTCAGCGCAAGGCCCACCCGTCAATGGCTGTGGATGGATCTGACTGAGTAGGACAAGTATTTCTGGCTGTCTGTTTTTAATTAAATCTTTTTCAAATTGATTTAAATTCAAATTCAATTCAGATTCAAACAATTTTTAAAATACAAATCTAAATAATACAAGTAATATATGTTTTGGAATCATAAAAATGTGAGGAATTCAAATATGCAATTCAAAATATTAATTGAGCACTTTAAAATTTCGAGATGATTAAAATTACAATAAAATGCCCATTTCCTTAATTAATTAATAACTTTTGTTTTATAACTCCAAATTAGACAAATAATATGTCCAAATCGATCAGCGCGACGAGCCCGTTCTAATTATGCAGTCCTTGTTCTGAATTGAAGCATGCATCATGTTGTTAATAAAAATCTGAACTGTTTATGACAATAAAACTTGGTTAAATAAATAATAAAATGCTTTATTTCTTGCATCCACACCTCACCTTTGCCATGCTACTTTAATGCCATGCAAATTGTGCATCATTCATCATGGCATGCTTGTTTGCTTGTCGCATTTTAATTCATATGCTTGTGCACTTTATTTATGTTGGCCCTTGTTTGTTTGGTTCTTCTTCGAATAGACGCCCAGCAGGAGAATTACCAGGAATCACAGGAGTACTACCCAGATCCATCTCTCGCTTCAACTGAGCTGCCAGGAAAGCACTACCACATGCTTGCATACATACAGTACCTATTGCCTCTATCTTATTCTTGCATCATTGAGTCGCGATTGCATTAAATTGAATCCCAAGTACTGCATAGCCTTTACTTTTAAACCCCACCGAAGCTTGTTCCTCCATCCCATGAGCCATTACTACAGGAGTTGTTTGAGCCATGCGAGTCGTAGCAAAGCATGTGTAGGGTATGTGAGTGTCTGATGAATAACGAGGTACCTAAGCAACATAACCTGAGTAGTAATGGGATAACTAATGAAAGAGAAACCGGTGAGCAATATCTGCTATTTGGTTTTTCCTGCTCACTTGTGTCCCGTAGGACCCCGAGTACTTGATTCCTGTTCCTTGTTTATTCGCACTATCCACATCTGGGAGGCCTTATGGACCCCCCTGAGCCAGAGCTTGATTCATTCTTATTTCTTGGGGCCACAATTAGTTTGGGGCTTTATTACTATCCTGTACTTATGCCATGTTACTGCTTTAATTAAGATTGTGCGAGGAGCACCTGTACTGTTTTGGATCGCAAAACATTTTTGTGGTATCGACAAGCTCAGTCACATTTTCGGGTTCCCAGTCGTTTACAGCCGTCGTCGCAAACCCTGGGTCCGTCTCGGAGCCGGCCAACTTCGTTGCGGGTAGCTTATTGGGGTGGCCCCCTGAAATATTTCTGAATCCTGTGATTGCTTTGTCGTGAATGCCTCGTTGGGTTTTGATTTGGTTTTACCGAGGTTGATCGAGTGTGTGTTGCTATTCGTGCACCCCTGCAGGGTAAATCTTTCTGAAAGCCGTGTCCGCGGTTATGGACGACTTGGAGCACAGTTTCTCGATCATAGACAAGTATAACTAAAGTACCGCTTTTAAATTGACTAAGTACTTGACTAGTAAATAGTGCAATCCTCACGGAATGGTTAATAAAACTGCCAACGGATGATGGGGGTTGTTCGTCCGCTTCCTCGTTGGTAAGCGAGGAGGAGGATGGATCTGTTAATTATACTGTTATAACTGTTGTTCTTAATTCACGGACATCCGTCTATCATTGGTTAGGCAGATGGTTAGCGAGTATCTGTAGAATTGTTAGGTATTATCTTTTGCTGCAATTGCGTCACCCTAGGTTGTGTCCCCTTTAGCGGCATAAAGACTCGCTGAGTACCCCTAGGGTCTCACACGATAAATTGTTTGATTCAGATGAATAGGTGTACCCGCAAGATGGATACTGGGTGGAAGAGACAGATGATGTTGGCAACGATCATTCGGTGTAGAGATTCCGGGAACGGGGATCCGTGAGATCTGTGGGCGGGATGTGTTTATTTATGGGGCATCTTATGCCAATTTGCTTCTTATCCGTACTCGGATCTTGTTTTCTGCTTCCGCCTGATACTCTGATGTGTGATGTATGAGGAGCTATCCTAAATTATTATATCTATCTAGGACATTTGGATCTAGCCGTATGGCGTTGCACTATTTCTATTTCTTTTAGATGGAATGGCTCTGAAGACTGTTGTATGTGGCTTGCATACATACTCATTTGTGTATGTAGTTGATCCCTTCGCCTGCCGATTACGCCGCTCGTTCTTGTCCCGTTGTCTGAAAGTGGTTAGGACGGCCGAAAGGTCTACCGTGAGTGGCCCTGGGCCCCACCGTACTATTTTAACCACTTTCGTTCATCCAGGCATTAACTAAGAGCGTAATTCACCGAGGTAGTTACACTGGGAATTGCCAAGTGGTGGAGGTTTGAGTGGTTTTTGAAAAATGATGATCTATGTACTTACACTTGATTTAATTTTGAATTGCCTCCCAAATAGATTTGAATTTGGTTTCTGTAAATTTGTAAAGTTTGCTTGGGTTCATTTTTACTTGGTCTAGCAAGGGGTGAAAAGAAATGGATTTTTTTCTGTTGGAAATCATTTGCTAGAGATGCCTAAAGTGGGCTAGTGGTTAATTTTGGCCAAAGTGACCATATGCTCATATGATTCATATTTGACTTTCTTTTCATTTGATTTTGCTTGGAAATGATCTAGATGATGTGGTAATCCTTTTTAAACTAATCCTTACCATTTGTAGCAATCCAACATGGCAATTGCAAGCATTCATGCATTAATGGAAATCACACATGTACTCGTATCAAGTTTAATAATAAAAGTTTTTTAGTAACCCTAAACTTGGGTGATTAGAACTTGATAAGCTTGTTTAATATTTTTGAGATGTTACAAACCTCCCCTCGTTAAACAAAATCTCGTCCCGAGATTCAGGAAAAACTAGGAACTAAAGATATTGGGAAACTCGGTCCTAATATAATCCTCTCACTCCCAAGTGGCTTCTTCTTTGGTATGGTTACTCCACTGGATCTTGAGAAACTTGATACTCCTTGTCTAGGTGGTTCTGAATGCTTCTTCCAAAATACGGATGGGCACTTCACGATAGGTTAAATCCTTGTTGATATCTATGGCTCTGTGATTGATATTCTTGAACACTTCGGTCTTCTCCGGAACTTCTAGGCATTTGCGAAGTAACGAGATATGGAACACATTATGCACGGCTGACATCTCCTCAGGAAGTTCTAGTTGATAGGATACTTCTCCTCTATGTCTTAGAATATTGAAGGGTCCAATATATCTGGGGGAAAGATTCCCTTTCAGTTAAAAACACGGCATTCCATTCAAGGGGGATACTTTGAGGTACACAAAATCTCCGACATTGAAGGTCAGGTCTCGACGTCTTTTGTCAGCATAACTCTTCTATCTGGATTGAGCGGTCTTGAGGTGTTCACGGACTTTGTGAACCTTCTCTTCGGCTTCTCGTAGGATGTTGGGTCCGAAAATCTGACTCCCTCCTACTTGCGACCAATTCAAGGGGTACGGCACTTTCTTCCATATAAGAACTCAAATGGGGCCATTTGCAAACTAGCTTGTTAACTATTGTTGTATGAGAATTTCATTAAAGGCAGTCAATCTTCCCATTTTGATCCATACTCTAACACGCAGGCTCTCAGCATATCTTCTTAGATCTGGTTTACTTTTTCTGTTTGTCCGTCGGTTTGCGGGTGATAAGCTGTGCTGAAATTCAGTTTGGTTCCTAATCCTTCTTGGACTTTCTTCCAAAATCTTGAGATAAACTGGGTTCGTCGATCCGACACAATGGTCTTGGGGGTTCCATGCAGACTGACTATTCTAGCGATATATAACTCCGCTAGCTTCGAACTTTGGTAGGTAGTCCTGATAGGTATGAAATGGGCTACTTTGGACAGTTTATCCACTATGACCCAAATAGAATCATTTCCCCTACTAGATGTAGGCAAACCGGTGATGAAATCCATTCCGATAGAATCCCATTTCCATTCTGGAATCTGCAATGGTTGCAAAAGTCCCGCGGGTCGCTGATGTTCCGCTTTGAATCCCTGACAGATATCACACTTGGCTATGTAGCTTCCGACTTCTCTCTTCATTTTGTGCCACCAAAATTGCTCCTTCAAATCCTGATACATCTTGGTTCCTCCCTGGTGAATAGAATAAAGGGTGTCATGGGCTTCCTGCATAATGACTTGCTTCAACTCTAAATCTGCTGGCACATAGATACGTCCTTTATACCACGGAAATCCTTCATCTTCAGTGAATCCGAGTACCTTCCCAGTACCAATACGACGCTTAATTCCATCAATACTGGCATTTCCTTTCTGGGCTTCCTTTATCTGACTGATCAAAGTGGGTTGAAGTTCAATACTGGCTAGAAATCCTTCGCTAACTAGATCCTCCCTGAAATTCTCCATCTCCTCATCCAGGCTTGGCTGAGCTTCCTTAATCATGGTGTTTAATCTACACGGCAATCTACTAAGAGCATCTGCTACCACATTGGCTTTATCGGGGTGATAGTGAATGTCAAGGTCATAATCCTTGATTAACTCTATCCATCTCCTTTGACTCATATTCAGCTCCTTCTGGGTGAAAATATACTTCAGACTCTTGTGATCCGAATAAATCTCACAACGGTTACCCATGAGGTAATGACGCCATGTCTTCAAGGCTAAAACTACGGCTGCCAGTTCTAAGTCATGGGTAGGATAGTTTTGCTCATGTTGCTTTAGCTGTCAAGATAGATAGGATCTAACTTTGCCTTCTTGCATCATCACACATATGAGACCAATCTTGGATGCATCACAATATACATCAAAAGGCTTCTTGATATCTGCATGATCAAAATTGGAGCTGAAATAAATCTCTTCTTGAGATCTTGAAAACTTGCTTCAAATTTGTCTGTCCATTCAAACTTCTTGTCTTTCTTCAACAGCTGGGTCATCGGCCTAGCGATGCTTGAAAATCCTTCTACAAACTTGCGGTAATACCTGGCTAATCCAAGAAATGCACGGACTTTCGTTTGGGTGGTCTGGGCTTTCCATTATTCAACATCCTTAATATTGGCGGGATCAACGACAACTCCTCCTACCGACAAGATATGGCCTAGGAATCCTACTTCCTTTAACCAGAACTCACATTTGCTAAACTTGGCATACAACTAATGTTCTCTAAGGGTTTCAAGGATGGTTCTCAGATGCTGTTTGTGGTTTTCTTCCGACATGGAGTAGATCAGAATGTCATCGATAAAAACAACAACAAACTTATCCAAGAAGTTCATAAGAATCTTATTCATGAGGTTCATGAAATAAGCGGGGGCAGTGGTTAATCCAAAAGACATGACATTGTACTCATACAATCCATATCTGGTGGTGAAGGTAGTCTTTCGAATATCCATTGCGTGGATCTTCAATTGATGATAACCAGTTCTAAGATTAATCTTAGAAAACACTCTGGCACCAGTCAGTTTATCAAACAAATCTTCTATCTTCGGCAGCGGGTACTTGTTCTTGATGGTGACATCATTCAGCTTCCGATAATCCGTACACAAACGATTGGCACCATCCTTCTTATCCACAAACAAAACAGGTGATCTCCATGGCGATTGATACATCCAAAATGTATCTACTTTCCCGAACACTTTTGCTATTGTTTCTCCTCTATACTTGTGTGATTTGGATGCAACTAATGCGAACTGACGCTGTTTTCAGTAGAATTGCCTTGGTGTCCACTTTTTCTGCAGAAAATCAACTATCAGGAAAAATCCCGGAAAATATGCCAAAAATCCTATTTCACCCGAAGACTCCAGGAGCCAGAATACGAGACGGAGAGGAGCCCTGGGGTGGCCACACCACCTGGTGGCGCGGGCCAGGCCAGGCCGCGCCAGGGAGTGGTGTGGGCCCCCCGGGCACCCCCTCGGCCTCTCTCTTCACCTATAAAGAGCCTTCTGACCTAAAAACCACAGGGGGGTCGACGTTTTTCCAAAAGGAGTTCTGCTCCGCCGCCACCACCAGATTCCACGAAACAGCACCAGAAACTCCGTTTTGGCACCCTGCTGGGACGGGGAATTGGAGGAGATCATCGCCATCATCATCACCATCGCTTCTCCATCGACCATCCATGTTTCCCCCATCTATGAGTGAGTAATCCCCCGCTGTAGGCTATGGGGATGGTAGGGATTGGATGAGATCGTTCATGTAATGGCATCAGATTGTTAGGGCATAGTGCCTAGTATCTCTTATTAGTGCTTTATGACTTTGTTGCGACTTGTTGTGTTTAATGCTTGTCACTAGGGCCCGAGTGCCATGATTTCAGATCTGAACTTATTATTGATTCATTATGATAGTATTGTTTCTGGTCTTATCTACAAGTTGTATACACACGTCGTTGTCCGGAACCTATGGTCCCGAAGTGACAGAAATCGGGATAGCCGGAAGGGAAAGGCTTTGATGTGAGGATCACATGTGTTCATGGAGTGTTAATGCTTTGCTCCGGTGCTTTATTAAAAGGATCACCTTAATTGCCAGTAGTTCCCTAGAGGCCCCGCTGCAAACGGGCTGGCAGGACAAAAGATGTTGTGCAAGTTCTCATTGCGAGCACGTATGACTATATATGAAACTAATGCCTAGGATTATCTAGTACTTGGGTGCTTTATCTTCTTTATCTGCAATTGCTCTATGTTCTGATTGCTATGTGAATTGTCTTGTCCATGCAATGCCCGTCCATCCATCCCTATGCCTACCGCACTCGAATCCCACTGATTACTGCTTTTGTTTCTACTGTCTTTGTTTTGCTGCTACTGTTACTTTACCATTCCTACTACAAAACTGTTGCTACTGATAAACTGCTGTGAGCAAGATTGTTTTCAGGTGCAGCTGAATTGACAACTCTGCTATTAAGACTGATAAGTATTCTTTGGCTCCCCTTGTGTCGAATCAATAAATTGGGTTTCACTTCCCTCGAAAATACTGCGATACACCCCCTATACTTTTGGGTCATCAAGACTATTTTCTGGCGCCGTTGCTAGGGAGCATAGCTTTATTTATCAAGTTCACTTGGATTCTCTATTGTTCGCTGCTATCCATCCATCATGGGTAAGTCTCGTGATGGCAAGGTTCCTATTATACCATCTACTACAAGAAGAGGTACGGTTCTGAACACCTCTACCGCTCTTGATTCACCGTCTGTTTTGAGTAAGTTCCTTACACCACCACATACACATGCTACACACACTGCTACTACTGCTGAATCTGAAACTTCTGATACCAATGATGCTGCTTCTATTGTGCTTGATAAGAGTGGTTCATTAGGTCCTTTCCTAGATGCTACGATTGCTAGAACTATAGCTGGGAATACCGAAACTCCTAATGAAGACACTGCCACACCTGTTAGCTCACCTGAGTCTAGTGAGAGTTATGATGCTGAAGAAGATTATGTTGAGATGACTGATGAGTTTATTGAAGAATGTAGGAACACCCATGATAGGAGCGCTGCTAAGAATCTCCTTGAGAGGCGTACTATTAGACCCAAATTATCTCTTAATGCTAAGTTTGCTGCTTCTCCCATAAACATTATAGATGAAGATTATGATTTCTCTCTCGATCTATCTTACATAGCTATTGTCAAGAAAGAACCTTTTTGTGGGACTAAGAATGAAAGTGCGGTAGCACATATGAATGAACTTTCTACCATGAGTGGCTTATTTTCTGATGATATTAAAATGCGTACTTACTTTGTTCCTAAGATTTTCCATTTTTCACTTAAAGGAGAAGCTAAAACTTGGTTTGGTAATTTACCTCCTGGATCTATTGAAGGCCCTGAGTGCTTGATTAATACTTTCCTGCAGAAATATTTTCCTCCTAGTGCTAGACATTCTGTTTTGCAGGAACTTTTTGATTTTAAACAGGGAGAAAAAGAGGTATTGCCCGAATCTTGGGCAAGGTTTTGTGCTTTGATTCATGCATAGGCTAGAAGTCCTTTACCTAAGAATGAGCTTCTTGATATATTTTATAATGGACTAACCGAAGAATCTAGGACATACCTAGATAGTTGTGCTGATTGTGTTTTCAGGAATAGGACTCCCAAGGAAGCTGAGGAATTAATGGCTAAAATAAGCAAGAATTATGAAGATTGGACTCCTCCTAAACAAGTTACACCTGAAGTAATTGTATCTGAACCATCTATTCCTGAGCCTATTCCAACACCAAAGAAGAGGGGAGTTATTGGATTAAATGATGAAATGATGAAGGAAGCTAAGAAATGTCTTAAGGAGGAGGGAATTAAAGCTACAGATGTCAAGAATTTACCTCCTATAGAAGAATTATGTAAGCCTATTCCCTACTCACCCACTATTGAGGTACACTCTCTCCAACACTTTGATGAAGTTGATATCCCTTACTTGAAACCTCCTTATCAATGCTTAGAAGAATTTGATATATTTATTGTTAAGCAAGATAACTTTAATAAAAGGGTGCAAAATCGTCTAATGGAAAACACTAGAGCTATTGTTGAGTTGAAAGATATTGTGGAAAGAACCTTTAATGATGTTAAAATGATTGTTAAACACTTTCAAATGGTTCAAACTCAAATAGATCAACTTGTTAAAGTGCAAAACGACTTGCTAGTTAATGCTGCTAAAGAAAAACATGCTTATGAAATTAGAACTAGAAGTGGTGCTGCTACCCAGGATCCTCTATATCCTGAGAGGCATCCCAAAAGAATTGAGCAGGATTCTCAACAAGCTGAAAATAGTTGTACTACTCGTAACAAAAGAAAAAAGAAACATAAAACTATTGTAGAACCCTCTGAACCTGCTAAAGATCCTAATAGTATATATGTCTCTAATGCTGAAACTGAAAGTGGTAATGAAGAAAATGATGTTCCTGATAAAGAAAAAGTTGAAGAAGAACCTGAAAGCACACTAAGAATACTAAATACACTAAAGAAGATTTTGTTGCTAAGAAACATGGTAGTGAAAGAGAACCTTGGGTCCAAAAACCTATGCCTTTCCCTGATAAGAAACACAAGTCAAAGGAAGATGAACACTATAATAAGTTTTGTGAGTGGATGAAACCTTTATTCTTGCAAATTCCTTTGACTGATGCTATTAAATTGCCTCCTTACTCAAAATATATGAAGGACATTGTCTCGAATAAAAGGAAGATCCCTAATGAAGAAATCTCTACTTTGCTTGCTAATTATTCCTTCAATGGTAAGGTTCCTAAGAAACTTGGAGACCCAGGGATTCCAACTATCCCTTGCTCTATTAAGAACAGTTATGTTAGAACTGCTTTGTGTGATTTGGGAGCTGGAGTTAGTGTTATGCCTTTCTCTCTCTATAAGAGGCTTGAGCTTGAAAAATTGATACCAACTGATATATCTTTGCAAATGGTTGATAAGTCTACCACTATTCCTGTGGGTATATGTGAGGATGTACCTGTTCAGGTGGCTCATAATTGCTTGATATTAACTGATTTTGTTGTGCTTGAAATGCCTGAAGATGATAATATGTCTATTATTCTTGGGAGACCTTTTCTTAATACTATAGGAGCTGTTATTAATTGTAATCAAGGAAAGGTGACCTTCAATGTCAATGATAAGGAACATACTGTCTATTTCCCCAAGAAGATTGAAAGGACTTATGGTTTAAATTCAATTGAACATGTTGAAGGCATTCAAGTTGGAGAAATATATTGTCCCATACCAAAAGAAAAATTTGAAACTATTATGATTGGGACCATTGCTATCAAAGTTGAGGTAACATAATCATTAGTGGAATACAAAGTTTTGTCTCATATGCAATTGTTTTGGTAGCAAGACTTGATCAACCTTGCTAACAAAAGGATTCCATTGAACAAAACAATGTTTTCATTATGATTATCTCCGTTTATTTTATCCTTTGCTTTTTAATTTTTGTTTTCGCTTAGTTTTCTTTTTGTTGTTAGTTGCTTGCATGTTAGAACTTCTGTAGTTCTAGCCTTGTTTTGTCCTTGCATCATGTTTCCAAAAAGAAAAAATCTGTCTGTCAGAAAAATCATTCTTCTATTTCTGAAAAATGCCCAAAAATAAAGTGTCTCGAAAAATTCCAGAAAACTCATATTAAATTTTTATATGAAAAAGGGGCAGAGGAGTACCTGGTAGGTACCGGGGGGCCCACCAGGCAGGCACACCACATGGTGGCGCGGCCAGACCTGGGTGGCGCCATGCCCTGGTGTGGGCCACCCCTGGCCCCCACTACCTCTCTCTCCTGCCACTTTCTTCTCTCTCCCGAGTAAGCTCCAGTTCATAGCTCAAAATTGCGTTCTCTCTCTGTGCTTGCTCTTGATTTCTTTGATCTCTTTGCTCAGCCCATCTTTCTTGCTGAAATTTGGAGCAATTGTTCCTTGGTATGTGACTCCTCCCCTTGTCCAAGTAGATTTGTGTTTAGTGGATTGTATGTTGAGTATTTTGCTGCTGTAGGTGACTGGTTATGAGAGCTTGTAAGCTTGTTTAATGCTTAGAGATATAGTTTTGATGCATGTTTAGGCCTCTTGCAAGTCCCCATGAGTAGAATCCTTCATTATATTTACATTGCAATCACTTGTTTAATAGGTGTTTAAATTTCAGAATAAAATATGAGTGAGCACCACCTAAACCAACATGAGCTTTGGGTGCCTGAAGTCATGAAGGTCCACCGGGAGGAGGAAGTTTTTACCTCCATTTATCCATGCCCTAAGTTCATGAGAGCTGCAGGAATTCTACAAGATTTCCACACTTTGGTTTCTAATGCAGGGTTGGAGCACTTTTTGGAAGACGAACCTTGTCAATTTGTGAAGCTAACCATGTCTGTGGTGCAGGATTTCAAATTTAGTCACTCTTTGCCTAACCCCATGGTCCATTACAAAATTTACAATATTGCTGTCAACCTTTCTCTTGATGATTTTTGTGCAGCTATTAAGGTACCTCAATGGGGATCATGTAAGAAGATTAAAGAGAGACCGGAACCACTCATGGATTTATACGCAGAAATTTGTCAAGGGAGTAGCTTCTCGAAGGAGAATGGAATAATCCGTAACATTCATCTTCCCTCCATTCGCTACTTTGCCTACTTTATTGCCAAGTGTGTTCTTTCTAGGAAAACTGCCAATAAGTTATCTTCATTTGATTTAGCATTTATCTCTGCTGCTCTTAGACGAGATAGGTCCTACAACTTGGGTGCTTTGATAGCTTTCCGTCTTGCTGCTAACCGTGAGAAGGGTGGAATTTGTGGAGGCCTCATTGCTTCTCGCTTGCTAGCATTGCATGGTTTAGTACCTCATCATCTAGACCTATAGTTTCCCATAGAGAGGCTGGATTTCAATTCCATGATACAGCATAAATTTATTTCCTCGTGGGCTAGTTTGAGTGAGTTATCTTATGAAATAACCTTTCTCAAAGCTGGTTGGAGAAAGAGCAAGTTCGAGTGTGTTGTTCTTTTGCATGCACCTATTTTGTTTAACCTTGATAACATGGAAGGATGGTCCCTCACTGAGGAGGAGCTTGACACGTACTTGGGAGAGCTCTCCCAACAGGAGCAGGACACTAGAAGGGAGGTCACGGATGATTCGGTCCAGCCCTCGAATGAGGGAGAGTCTTCATATCAGCAGCCCACTTACGATTGGGGAGCTTCCTCTTCTTCTCATGGGCCCAGCTACGACCATTCTTACCAAGATCCGCCTGCTTGGAACCCCTATTCATACATGGATTGATACCCACTTAGGCCAAAAGCCTAAGCTTGGGGGGAGGTACGCCGACACCGCACTCATCTCCATATCATGTTGCGTCGGTACTTTGTATATTCATGTTTTCGTTCTCTTTTTAGTTTTCGTTCTTCTTTGCATTTGCTTTCTAAATACACAAAACGACCAAAAAAAAATTTGTTGTTTCTCTTTGGTTTGCTTCTTCCTTTTGCTTTGGTTTGCTTTTTTCCTTTTTGCTTTGTTTGAACTATTTGAAAAACCCAAAAATATTTTGCTTTGCTTGTTTTTCTCTTTTGGTTTTTGTTTAAAAATCAAAAACACCAAAAATATTTGTCGTTCTTCTTTGGTTTTTGCGAGTTGGCTACAGGGTTCGGTAGTTCTCAGTGGATTATTGGTTTCATATTGTTATTCAAGCCACACAAGTGAAGAGCAATAATGAGGATCAATGACAACTTGAGGCGTGGTAATAGGCTGGTAACGAACTATATTTGTTTTCATTTTTGTACATATACTCATCATTGTGAGCTTGCTTAGTCCGTTCATGTAGAGTGTATGTTTTCTTTGGATGCTTAGTAGTTCTTGCTTTCTTGTGATTAGCTTCAGCTCGGTAATAGTTTGTAGCATGTTTCATAAATGTTTGCTTGCATTACTCTATTCATAAATTGGTATGACACAGTGGTATCCTCCTCTGAAAGTTTCATTCGATTGACTTGGCACATGCTCATGCATGCACATGACTGTGATAATCAGTTAAGCCTTGATGAATTATTTTGCCTTGAGCATCTTGAATCATTTTCATGCCATAAGTAGTCTTGTTTTGTTGCAAGCATGATAATGACAGCTATTGCTCTCTCGTTTGTCGCTCCCTTACTATTGCTAGCCTTCATTTCCACTGAGTGTTTTACTCATGTTTCCAACTCCCTAAACCAAATATTTCCAAAGTGTCCACCATACCTACCCATTAGCATCACTTGCTACTTCCGTGCATATTCAATATGCCTTGTTTTCTTCTGAATAAAATGCTTGCTTGTTATGAGAAAGTTAGTTAGTAAAGCTCTCATGAACTTGATGGCACGCTTTATTTTCTTGCACTTAATAAACCTGAACCATTGCGTCCTTCTTTGTTGCGCATATGCTTGCGCTTTATAAGTTGAAGTTAGCAGAACCATGTATCATGGGGACCGCTTTCAGCGCTTCATAGGTACTTTGTACTTAGTTGATATCATGTTCTTTTGCTTATGGATCCCGGCGGTGTGAAATAAAAGTGGAACTTGTAAGATCATGGAGTTTGTATGTATGTTAGAGAAACACCTGGGCCGCTAGCCTAAGCCATGCCTAATCATGGTGGAAACTTGTAGCATAACCATAATGAGCATTCTATGAAGCATCCTCAATAAAGATCTATGCACATAGTAAATAAAAAGATCGTGGAGATGCTCATTGTCTGCTTGCCTTGTCATTTTGATCATGGGATAGCTCCCGTGTCATGTGCAAGGGGTACCCCATTGGCAGTTCTCGGTGATACGTACATACTTACAATGACAAGAGCTTACTTGTGACTGAAGTTGAGTAGCATGAGGATCGGTCTTCGTAAGTAAGGGGCATGAGACTTCAATTTATAACTTGTCAAGCATATCCTCTTAGTTGTGTCACTTTCACCTTAACGACATTAAAGATGCTTATGATAGGGGCAATGAGAGCTCAAAGCTAACGAGTACCATACTTTCAGCATTTGGAAGCCTTTCAAAATTATTCAAAACCTTTTTCTTCCACTTGTTGAGTCTCCACATATTCCTTGAGCACCTTCTTGAGAGCATAGTTATCATCATTTGTGTTTGTTTCATTACTTGATTATTTGTGTTATGACTTTGATGCTTGTATCTTTGATATCTTTACTTCTAGTCATCACTTGAACTTCAGAGGTGCCTTGACATTCATAATGAAAGGCAAGCGAGATACCACTCTATCATACCTTTCTATGAGCATTGTAATGTTGCTTATGTTTGTGCTTCATGCTACTTATTATTCTTGAGTTGGAATCTCTTCACAGCTTGCAATGACTATTAAGTAGACTCAGTTGCATACTCTTTATTATGAATTGTCTAAGTAGTTGATCACATTGCTGAGAATATTTACATCATATGAAGCAAATGTGTTCGTGAAAGTTCTTTTATCGCACTCAGTTTTCAACTGAATTGCTTGAGGACAAGCAATAAGCTAAGCTTGGGGGGAGTTGATACGTCCAAAACGTATCTACTTTCCCGAACACTTTTGCTATTGTTTCTCCTCTATACTTGTGTGATTTGGATGCAACTAATGCGAACTGACGCTATTTTCAGCAGAATTGCCTTGGTGTCCACTTTTTGTGCAGAAAATCAACTATCAGGAAAAATTCCGGAAAATATGCCAAAAATCCTATTTCACCCGAAGACTCTAGGAGCCAGAATACGAGACGGAGAGGAGCCCTGGGGTGGCCACACCACCTGGTGGCGCGGGCCAGGCCAGGCCGCGCCAGAGGGTGGTGTGGGCCCCCCAGGCACCCCCTCAGCCTCTCTCTTCGCCTATAAGGAGCCTTCTGACCTAAAAACCACGGGGGGTTCGACGTTTTTCTAGAAGGAGTTCCGCTCCGCTGCCACCACCAGATTCCACGAAACAGCACCAGAAACTCCGTTCTGGCACCCTGCCGGGACGGGGAATTGGAGGAGATCATCGCCATCATCATCACCATCGCTTCTCCATTGACCATCCATGTTTCCCCCATCTATGAGTGAGTAATCCCCTGCTGTAGGCTATGGGGATGGTAGGGATTGGATGAGATCGTTCATGTAATGGCATCAGATTGTTAGGGCATAGTGCCTAGTATCTCTTATTAGTGCTTTATGACTTTGTTGCGACTTGTTGTGTTTAATGCTTGTCACTAGGGCCCGAGTGCCATGATTTCAGATCTGAACTTATTATTGATTCATTATGATAGTATTGTTTCTGGTCTTATCTACAAGTTGTATACACACGTCGTTGTCTGGAACCTAGGTCCCGAAGTGACAGAAATCGGGATAGCCGGAAGGGAAAGGCTTTGATCTGAGGATCACATGTGTTCACGGAGTGTTAATGCGTTGCTCCGGTGCTTTATTTAAAGGAGCACCTTAATATCCAGTAGTTCCCTAGAGGCCCCGCTGCAAACGGGCTGGCAGGACAAAAGATGTTGTGCAAGTTCTCATTGCGAGCACGTATGACTATATATGGAACACATGCCTAGGATTGTCTAGTACTTGGGTGCTTTATCTTCTTTATCTGCAATTGCTCTATGTTTTGATTGCTATGTGAATTGTCTTGTCCATGCAACGCCCGTCCATCCATCCCTATGCCTACCGCACTCGAATCCCACTGTTTACTGCTTTTGTTACTACTGTCTTTGTTTTGCTGCTACTGTTACTTTGCCATTCCTACTACAAAACTGTTGCTACTGATAAACTGTTGTGAACAAGATTGTTTCAAGGTGTAGCTAAATTGACAACTCAGTTGTTAAGACTGATAAGTATTCTTTGTCTCCCCTTGTGTCGAATCAATAAATTGGGTTTCACTTCCCTCGAAAATACTGCGATAGACCCCCTATACTTGTGGGACATCAGTGATGCACTTGGTTGTATCAAACTTTTTCCCAGCATATCATCAAGTTGCTTCTTCAGCTCCACTAATTCAGATGGGTTCATATTATATGGCCTCTGGGCTATGGGTCCAGTTCCAGGAACTAGTTCAATGATAAAATCGATATCCCGATCTGGGGGCATACCAAGCAATTTATCTGGGAACACATCGGGGTATTCACAGACTACTCTGACTTGGTCAATGATTGTTTTGGCTAAACTCTTGTTGCACTTGAATTGACGGGGCAACGTCTTAGATACATGTTCTACTGATACTCCGGTGCTACTGGTCATGGTTATGGTTTCTTGGCGCAGTCTATTAATCCTTGATGTTTTGACATCCAATCCATTCCTAGTACTACTTCCAAACCTTTGGTTCCAAGTACTATTAGATTGGCATAAAAATCCATCCCATGAATTCTGATAGGCACAGCCTTGTAAATTTTTCTAGCTTTGGTGGTTGAACCAGGTATTTGAACTATCATAACATGCTTCCAATTTGTTGGTTGAATCTTACTAGTGCATGCAAATTCTTCTATAACAAATAAGTGTGATGCTCCAGAATCAAACAACACTCTTGCTAATACTGAGTTAACAGAAAACATACCCAGCACGACATCTGGTGCTTCCTGGGCTTCCTCAACATTCATGTGGAATAGACGACCGATACGGTTGTGCGGGTTTCCTGGGGCAAATCTCTTTCCAGGATGGACACGGCGCTGCTGTTGGGCAGGTGCAGTAACATTGGTTGCTGCAGCAAGCTTCTTGGGGCACTCGTTGGAATAGTGACCCGTGACTCCACATTCAAAGCAAGTGATCATTGACTTATCTTTCCGTGCGACAGGCACAACATTGCTTCCAGTCCTTGGGGTAGTATTGTTGTTGTTGGTGGTGGTGGACCTTGGCGGTGCACGGTTGAAGTTATTGGGGTTGCCGAGGTTGTTGTTGTGGTTTTCTCCGGGCCTCGGGTTTCCTCTGCCACAATTGGTATAGTTCGGACGGTTCATTGGTGGCCTGTTGTTTCTTGGGGCATATCCGGCTGACGGGTTGGGGCGATACTTCGGTGTATGGTGGGGTCCTGGTTGGTTCATCATATGATGCTTGTGGTTCTCACTGGCTTGGTTGATCTTTCCTTCCATCTGAATGGCGGAATCCACTAAAGCTTCAAGGTCATCAAATGGAATGTTGACTAGCACTGTCTGCATCTCATCATGAAGACCATTCAGGAATCTCTCCTTCTTCTTTGCTTCCATGTCAATCTCATCAGGTGCATACCTAGCTAGTGACAGAAATTTGTCACAGTACTCAACCACAATCATTCTTCCCTGCTTTAGTTCTCTAAATTTATCCCTCATCCTCTTGAACAAACCTAGGGGTACATGGGTCCTGCTGAACTTGAGCTTGAATTCTTCCCAAGTCATCATCTGACCTCCATTCATGGTACGGGTGCTGTTCCACCAAGATCTTGCATAGCCTGCCAGATAGTTGGTGGCAAACTATACCTTCTCATTTGCATCAACTCCTATGACTTCTAGGTTGTTTTCCATTGTCTGGAACCAGTCATCAGCATCTAAGGGATCCTCAGACTTGCTAAACATGGGAGGGTTGGTGTTTTGGAAGTTCTTGAGTTTGGATCCATGGTGATCTTGGTTTCCATGGCCTTGATTGTTGTGGGCCATCTGGGCTATCTGTTGAAGAGTGGCTAAGTTGGCTTGACGTTCAGCTCTACTAGCTTCACGATCTGAAACTAACATCTGCAGAATCTGAAGCATTGGGTCCTGAGATGAGCTGCTTCCTCCGGGGTTACCGCGAGTCATCTGAAGATTGAGATAGATAATGAGACAAGATAGAAATTTCTATGGTTTATGGGTTTGTTTCAAAAAGCTTTAAACTTTTAGTATGACTCGGGTTTTGAAAACTAACAACTTCTTCTCATTCATTCATTCCAAGCACACAATACAAACACACACCACAACTAGAAGATAGATGGTTTTAAGAACCATTCTATGAAGCTACGATACAGTGGGGTTGGGTACAACTCACACCTATGATAGTGCTTAGGTGCGACTACTCATCATCGGGGGTGTCGGGCTCCTCATCATCAATGAAGTCAGCATCATCCTCATCAGTGTGGTCCTCCATGGCTGTGTCCTCCAGGTAGTCATCATCGTCACTGAGGTAAGGGTGAATATCACCACGGATATCTTCACCTTCCTCCTTCTCCTCCAGCTGGATCTCCTGGTCGTGGATGGTCTCCTCCAGGGTGGCTATCTTCTGACGAAGACGTGTGATGATGCGATCCTTTTTATCGCGCTGGCGACAAAGTGACTTGCGCTCCTTGGCAAGAATGGCGAGGGTTTGCTTCCTCTCAACAACTTCAGCATGGTTATGATTGGCATACGCACGGGCGTTGTCCAACTCCTTCTGAGTCTCATGTAGCATGAAGTCCAAGTGGTCCACGTGATGCCTTAACTCCGGATGTGACGGCATTTCCAAAGGCTGTCCCGTAGAGTCACGTCTTGCATAGTGGGTGTAGCGAGTGCCACTAATCTGGTTGATGTTCTGAGCAAGCAAGTACCTCCTACATTGCCCTGGCTGGACCGTCTAACCAGTTGTTCTCCCTGATGCTGAACTGAATCTTCTCTGAAAGCGGTGGATCCATTTTGCCTCTCAGGTCGGCAACAATCAGCCACTGTAGCTGCCATCCAGATTGGTCATTGAGTTGTGCTCCGAAGAACACCGGGTGCACGTGTCCAAGATACTCCGAAAGCTGGTCCAAATCCCTCTCAAAGATCAGCTCCCCTCCATTGCCCAACTGCTAAAACTTGCTATATTTGACCTCCATTTATAAGCAATTAAGATGAGTAAGTTAGTGAGGTGATCAAGTGTGTCAACTTTTATGTAGAATTGCAAGAATTTGAGGAACAATGATCTCTTTTTGAAAGAATTTCAAGGATAAGAGTGAGAATAGGTTTTTGTAAATACCCACTTACTTTGTTTTGAAACTAAGTTTGGCAGACGTCCATTCTAACTAGGGTCTCGCATGGTCAGGATGGCTCTGATACCAACTTGTTAACACCCGGATTTTTAAGTCCAGATGTGTGTTATGCCGTACATCGCAATCCTAGGATTACCATTTTTGCGAGACATAACAGAATTGGTACCACGGTACATCATCCATTACAAAACATAATAATGGTCTTACAAATAAAGGATCTCATGATCCAGTCTTAATACAATCAAAGCAGCAGAAAGTAAACGGTGTAGGCTCCATCTTCAAGGTCACAGGCAATGCTAACGATGGGAGATGATCCTAGTTATCATAGACCTCCTGCTGTCCATCTTCTGGGTAGTCCTCATAGTCTGGCCATGGGAATAGCCAGGGACAAAGTCATGAGTACTGTTTAAGTACTCGCAAACTATTACTAACATAAGTAAAGTAACACTAGTAGGAATCGTAAGCTCTAGGTTTATTTGCAAAAAGCCAGGTTTATTTCATAAAGACTTAAGAGTAAAGACCTAACTTTAGTTCTCTACATTACTTAAGTGGGAACTTAGATTTCATGTCCACAACTCTGTTGTGGTCAAGTCCAGGTCATTGATGTCTAAACACTTCTATTCTTGTAGACAGTTGTTGGGCCTCCAAGTGCAGAGGTTTGTAGAACAGCAGCAAGTTTTCCCTTAAGTGGATTACCCAAGGTTTATCGAACTCAGGGAGGAAGTGGTCAAAGGTATTCCCTCTCAAGCAACCCTGCAATCAAGATACAAGAAGTCTCTTGTGTCCCCAACACACCCAATACACTTGTCAGGTGTATAGGTGCACTAGTTTGGCGAAGAGATTGTGAAATACAAGTGGTATGGATAATTATAAGTGGTAACGGTGATAGAAAATAGCTTGACGCCGTGGAAAAGACTATAGAAACAAGCAAACATGTAACAGATCTAATAGCAAACGATGTTTCAATGCTTAGAAACAAGGCCTATGGATCATACTTTCACTAGTGAACACTCTCATATAAATATATTCTCTTTATGATACTACTCTTAACTACTCTACAGCTGAACACTCTAATCGATGGTAGGGCTATAACAATACACCTCAAAGTTCATCTTTCCCATCTAGATAACCCCACACTGTCACCTTGAGTACTAGATGAGTCCAACAAACACCACAATTTCATAAAGACATCCAACTCCAAATATAACTCACAACAAGTATTTGTAATCTCTAGCCTAAGTGCCACCATGGTGTGCACGCTGTCACTTTCACACACATGGGGAGAGCAGAGATCTATTAAAGCACTTGAGTAGCAAGGTATATATATAGATTACAAGCTCATGATCTCAATAAGATCATGCATAGAGAGAGATGAACACATAGCTACCGGTTAGAACCCTTAGCCTCGAGAGCGAACTACTCCCTCCTCATCATGGGAATCAGCAACGACGATGGAGATGGTGGTGGAGATCGATGGAGATGACTCCGGGGGCACTTCCCCGTCCCGGCAGGTTGCCGGAACAGAGACTTTCTGTCCCCCGAATCTCCCCTTCGGTGGCGGCGGCGCAACAGAACATTTCGTGGATTTTTGATTGACGATTTAGGGTTTTGGTATCGGGAAGCTCTTATAGGCGAAGGAGGCAAGGTCGGTGGCCAGCCAGGGGGCCCACACCATGCCCTGGCGCGGCCTAGGGTTGCCCACGCCAAGGGGGGTGTGGACACCCTGTGGCCCCTCTCCGACTCTCCTCCTGGCTCCGTGAGTCTTCCGGGAAAATAGTAACTTTGGCTTTTGTCCCGTCCAATTCC